>JAIUNF010000006.1:2400000-3721674 GCA_022414665.1 Arthrinium puccinioides | reverse complement strand
TAACCTAACCCTAACCCTAACCCTAACCCTAACCCTAACCCTAACCCTAACCCTAACCCTAAAAAAAAAAAAAAAAAAAAAAAAGGTCCCCTACGCGCGTTATACGAGGCGATCGAGACTTACCTATACCTCGGTTAAGATATCGGCCTACTCGTTATATTCGAACTAGCCCTCTTATATATCGAGGCTTACTACTAACTATATCTATATAGCGTTAAACTTATTTAGGTGCTCCTGCCTAACTAATACGCTTTAGCTACGAATTAGGCTTATATAAGTAGCTAAGGGTTTAATAGTTAAGCCTTCGGCTATATAGGTATTAAACCGCTCTTCCTAGGCGAGGAACTAGGCCTCGAGTAAGCTTAGGCCTGGGATAGGATCGTTATTTATAGTAACTTCCTTAGCCGGAGATAAGGCGACCTAAAATAAGATAATTAGTTTTCTAGAAAAAATAGATATCGTACGGGGGATATACTTTAAACTAGAAGCCGCTAGTACGGTTTAGAAAAAAGCGCTAGTATAGAATCCGGGGTACGCTAAGGTATTATACGGGCGCGGCGCTCGGCGGCCTTCTAACGAATATTACCGCCCTTTTAATACGGGTTCTACTAATCGTACTTCGTACGGTAGTATTCCTGAATTATCTTCTCGTTATAATAGATAAATATATACTACGTATAGGTAAGACTATTTAGGTATAGCGGCTAGAGGTATAGGAATAGCGGAGTACTAGGTAGAGGTCGAGTTAAAAACTGGAAATCCGCCGTAGTAGCGAGGAGGTTAGGAATTGCGCGTACGGCTTCGTAAATAGAAGCATATATTTTAATAGGGAGGATACTATAATTACGACGGAGGTAGACGGGAATCTCTTTCGTAAGGTACGCGTGCTAGTATTACTAGCAGATAATAAGCCGGTATTCGGGGTTATAGATTAAGAACTCTATCTTGTCGTACGGAGAATAGGAAAATTTAAAAGGTAGAAGTAGCTTATAAATTTTAAATACCTACCCCTAGCGTAGATTACGTAATAAGACGAAGCTAAGAAATATCCCCGCTATAAATCTAAGCACAGACTATATTTCAAAGAATCGTATAACGCCTCCTTAAATCTATACTAACTATAAGAAGTATAGACTATACTTCTAAGAATTATATAACCCTTCTTAGAAACTATACTAACTTTTATTAAGCTACGCGCTTTTATATTTTTTTTATAAGACGGTATTAAATCTAAGATTATAATATATACCGGCGTACTTAAGCTCGTACGTATAGTA
This sequence comes from Arthrinium puccinioides, assembly GCA_022414665.1. Taxonomy (NCBI): domain Eukaryota; kingdom Fungi; phylum Ascomycota; class Sordariomycetes; order Amphisphaeriales; family Apiosporaceae; genus Arthrinium; species Arthrinium puccinioides. The sequence goes on along the minus strand of JAIUNF010000006.1, from coordinate 3,720,397 downwards.
AGTCTGCCCGTTAATTAAATCTAATATTAAAAAAACATCGCGATATACGCCGGCGCACTTAAGCTCGTACGTATATTAAGTCTGCCCGTCAATTAAATCTGATACTAAAAAAATATCGCGATATACGCCGGCGCACTTAAGCTCGTACGTATAGTAAGTCTGCCCGTTAATTAAATCTGACACTGAAAAAACATCGCGATATGCGCCGGCGCACTTAAGCTTATACGTATAGTAAGTCTGCCCGTTAATTAAATCTAACACTGAAAAAACATCGCGATATACGCCGGCGCACTTAAGCTCGTACGCATAGTAAGTCTGCCCGTTAATTAAATCTGATATCGCGACATGCGCCGGCGTACTTAAGCTCGTACGCACAGTAAGTCTGCCCGTTAATTAAATCTGATATCGCGATATACGCCGGCGCACTTAAGCTCGTACGTATATTAAGTCTGCCCGTTAATTAAATCTAATATCGCGATATACGCTAGCGCACTCGGGTTCGTACGTATAGTAACCGTTAATTAAATCTGATATCGCGATATACGCCGGCGTACTCGGGTTCGTACGTATAGTAAATCTGCTCGTTAATTAAATCTAATATTGCGATATACGCCGGCGCACTCGAGTTCGTACGTATAGTAAATCTAAGTCGTGCCTGCTAATTAAATCTAGTCGCATATATAAAAAGTTTTCGTGCCTGCCTTTTAAAAAAAACATCGCGATATATACCGTCGCACTTATTCTTATATATAGGCTCTAAAAAAAAACCTCGTACGAATAAACATATATATACTACACTTATATATACATATATACACCCATACATATATACCCACACACACACACACACACACATATATATATATACACTCACACACATATATAAGGTACGTATAAATCTCATGAACTCTTCCTAACTTCGTACGAGATATCTTATATTCCTTAGCTAACTTCGCAATTCTATAGATATCGTACGTGCCCTACTCTAAGTTTCCCTAGGAATATCTAATATTGCCTAGTTAAAACGTTAACTAGAATACCGTCCCGGCTAATATAGGCTAGCTTATTATACGACGAATTCCTAAGTTCCTTTTTTCGTCTAAGTTACTTATAATTTTCTAGCTCGTATAAGTACCCTAGAGTAATAATACCTAGGCCTATACCTTAGTTACTATCCCCCGGGCCGTATAACCTATACTTCTCCTACCTATTACGGGCTAGTAGCTAGTACCTTTCTGCTACAATTCCCTATAGCGTATAGTGCTTACCCTTCGGGGTTTTAACGTCCTAGTTATACGCGGCTAGATCAGCGAGGACCAGATCCGCTCGTACCGGTAGAGCTATATTAACTGCCTCCCTATCGGTAGCCGTAGCGTCTAGGTAGCCGAGCCTTATACTCGCTGCCGTACGCAGATAAATAATAGTGCTAATAGCTAGGTATACCCCTTACCGCTTTACGTACGACTCCCGGGCCACTTCGGTAGATATTACGCTAACTGCAAGTAGTGCGATAAGGCCTCTCGTTGCACCGTACGAGATAGTGCTAATAGCGGTAGTAGTAGCGGCGGTAGTAGTAGCGGAATTAGTAATACCGTCGTTATTAGTAGCGACGAGGACGAGGACAATAATAACGTCGTTATTAGTAGCGACGAGGACGAGGACGACGACGACGATAATAATAATATAGTAGTTACCGGCGCCCGTACGGTTGCTAGACGTTAGGTTTTTTTTTTTTTTTTTCCTGGCGTTAGTTTAGTACGTATAGTACGTACGTACGAAGAATAATATTACTTCTTGCTTATAATATAATTTGCGTACGATTCCGACTTGCAACTTAACTGCGGCTTAGATACGACTTGCAAACTAATTTACGTACGATTCCGACTTGTAACTTAACTGTACCTCGGCTGCGACTCGACTATAACTTACGAATTAATTTGCGTACGATTCCGACTTGTAACTTAACTATACCTCGGCTACGACTTAACTATAACTTGCGAATTAATTTGCGTACGATTCCGACTTGCAACTTAACTGCACCTCGGCTGCGACTTAACTGCAACTTGCGAATTGATTTGCGTACGACTATAACTTGCAACTTGACTACACCTCGGCTGCGACTTGACTGCAACTTGCGAATTGATTTGCGTACGACTATAACTTGCAACTTGACTGCACCTCGGCTGCGACTTAACTGCACCTCGGCTGCGACTTAACTGCAACTTGCGAATTGATTTGCGTACGACTACAACTTGCAACTTGACTGCACCTCGGCTGCGACTTAACTGCAACTTGCGAATTGATTTACGTACGACTACAACTTGCAACTTAACTGCACCTCGGCTGCGACTTGACTGCAACTTGCGAATTGATTTGCGTACGACTATAACTTGCAACTTGACTGCACCTCGGCTGCGACTTGACTGCACCTCGGCTGCGACTTAACTACAACTTGCGAATTGATTTGCGTACGACTATAACTTGCAACTTGACTGCACCTCGGCTGCGACTTAACTGCACCTCGGCTGCGACTTGACTGCAACTTGCGAATTGATTTGCGTACGACTACAACTTGCAACTTGACTGCACCTCGGCTGCAACTTAACTGCACCTCGGCTGCGACTTGACTATAACTTGCGAATTAATTTGCGTACGACTATAACTTGCAACTTGACTGCACCTCGACTGTAACTTGCGAATCGATTTGCGTACGAGTACGACTTGCAACTTAACTGTACCTTAGCTGCGACTCGACTGCAACTTGCGACCCGCCTTAGCTTAAGCCCCACCGAATCTTTCCTTATCGAACTTTCTATACCAATTTACAGGAGCGTCTTCCGTACGAACAACGTATATAAATAGATATTTAAAGATAGATCTGGAATCGGCTCGTCTTGCGCTTCTAAGCAATTATCTTTTTAATTGATTTATACGTAAACCCTTCTAAGAATCGTACACGCCTATTTCAAAGAATCGTACCCCCTATTGCCCCGCCCGCACGTGCCACAATATAAAGAATCGTACAACACTTCTTCGTAGTATACTTGATAGGGTGAATTATATACTAGTCTTTATTTAGTATTTATCGTTATCGCTTAGTGTACTATACTATACTACTACTAATCCCTTAGCAATTATCTAATATTTATACAGAATTCCTCCCTTCTAGCTTAGTCGTCCGCGACGTTATCGTTTACGGAGTCTACGAAGGAGTAGACGTTTCGCTATATTACGTCCGTTCCGACTATAGCAAAGTCTATTCCTCTATATAATATTTAGAGGTCCGGTTAGAAGTAGCTAATAGATCGTATCTTCTAATTATCGGTTATATATTTACTTGTAACTAATACTAATAAGTTTGCTACGATCGTTAACGAGTCTATTATCTTTGTTATTAGGATTATTTATACGCTTATTGCTACTATTATTACTACCGATATTTCGGAGATCCTTATTAGCTATTCTTAGCTAAAGGTTATTTAATAGTTCGTATTTATAGCCTCTTTAGCTTGCTCTTCTTTTAGATTATTAGCTATATTATCTGTTTCGTGTAATTAAAGGGGGAAATTAGGGGTAGTTCGCTTTAGGCTAGTCTATTCGAGTCCTTTACCTGTTTATATACTAGTAGCGATAGTTCGTTTCCTAGTTAGATTAGTCTAATCCTGTCTTCGCTGCTTATTACCTGTCTTATTAGTTATTATACTACTTCTTATACCGATATTAGCCTTAGGGATAGGGTTTAGAGTGCTAACTCGTACCTGTACAGTATCGGCACTACGGGGTTAGACTAGATAAATTCTAAGGCTTTATTTAAGTAAGACTTGAATTAGTATTAGTCGACGATCTACTTTGCTAGGAATATAGTTTATTCTAATAGTATCCTTCTTATCGAGGTATTCGTTAGGGATATTATTAGACTTAGGAATAGCTTAAGCTTGGATCTGTCGATATCTGCTATATATATAATAACTTTCTACAGGTTATTATATAGTAGCTTGCGGATCTAGTTTAGTATATCTAAGTATTACCTATAGAAGTCTGCAATTCTATATGCGTTAGAGAGGCCCTTCTCCTAATATGTGTTATCGCTACCTGCCGATATAAATTAATTGGCGTGGCTACTAGTGTCGTAGCTGCCTTCGTTATCTTCGGCAGTTGCTATTAGGAAGGCGCTTTTTGCTCTGTTTTATTTTGGGGATATAGAGTTAGTATTAGCACGGTTTGGATAGGTCTTTAGGGGTTTACTAGCGTGTTAATTGCTGCCTTAGGGCTAGCTTTTGTTGTTATATGTGTTTTTAGTAATGTCTATCTTGGTGTTTTTAGGTTCGCTAATGTTATATCGGTATCTGCTATCTTAAGGGTTCGCGTATTAACTTAATAAAGAGTGTTCTGCTATCCTCTGATATTCGGTGCGTTTAATTAAGAGAGAAAAATTAGGGGATTATATTATATTATATCGTTCTAGGTCGAACCTGGAGATGCTACCAAATAGTAGGCGAAGTTGTTCAGGTCTCTCTGATTCATCTTAAGCTAACTATCTACGGAGTTAGCTTAAGTATAGCCAACGCATTGGCCACCTATTGTGGGCTAATGTGTTCTTGCCATTGTAGCTATTATTGTCTGCTAATAGTGGGGCTGTTAGCCCCTATCAGGTGGGGCTAATAGCTACGCCATTAGCTACCCAATGGGTTTCGCCTAACACTACTAAAATCTTTTATTAGAAATTCGTTTTTTATACTTAAAGCGGCTAAGCCGGACTTTAACCCTAACTAGGGTCTCCGGGTCTATATAAGGAACTATATAAAATATTTAAGCAATTTAGATAACGTACTATAACGATATTAAAATACTATACCTAAGTAAAGAGGATTAATAGCGCGCGTTACTACTATTAAAGAGAGATTACGTATAGAGGTATTAGGGATTAAAACCCCTACTTATCTTTAATAATATATATACTTATAGCTAGTAGTAGTAGCCGAAGCTATTATAATATATTATAATATATAGTTATAATACTTATAAGTAATACCTAGAAATAAAACCTAGAAATAATACTTAAAACTAATACCTAGAACTAATAGTATATACGTAATAATATATATATAAAACTCTACTTAAGCTACCTCTATTATAAGAGTAATATTTACCTCTAGGCTTTATATACTACTTACCCTTTTTTATAGTTTATAAAACACGTATTATATTTACTATACCGAACTCTAGGAAAATCTAAGCAAAATATACCGAGAAGACTTCTATCCTAATTATAGCCGTATAGAAAACCCTAAAAATATCTAAGTCGCTAAATCGTAACCGCTTCGAAAAGAACGCCCCGAGGTCGCTATCCTAGAATAGGCCGACCTTATATATCTCCTCTTTTACTAGACTATCGAATTTATTTATACCTTCTAGGTTTACGTATATATAAGTAAGAACCTTTAGAACCGTATCCCGTAGCTAGTAAATACCGTCCTCTTTCCGGTAATAGCTCCCTAGATCGGTATTTAAACCTTCCTAAGCTTCGTACTACTATATTAGTAATAGATATTCGAAATACCCTCTATACGCTTCCCTTAGGATATATATTAGGATCCCTTTTACCTCCTCCTTTATCTCGAGAAATAGTAAGTATAACTCCTTTATATATCGTAGATAATCCTCTCCTAGAGTATAAGTAGTAAGACCTTTATACGCGAGATAGCGAAAATATACTATATCGATCTTATATAAGAATTCCCGGAATATATAGAGTTTCTCGAGTTTACCCCGTTACCTATCCTATACGAAGCTTACCTACTACCGAATACTATATTCCTATACGCGCTAGTCTTCGGCGAGGTTATCGGGGCTTAGGGGTATAAGTTACGAGCTAGGAGCCCTTATATAGTATAGGTTATAAGCTTCCTCGTTATCCTTATAACTTACCCGCTATATCCTATTTATAATACGATCTAGGTATATACGGCAGTATCTAGTATCTCCCTAGATATAATCGTAGATATCCTCGGGGAGGGGGTTCTTCTAATACGCCGGTTTAGGTACCGGCTCTATATAGACCTTCGACGTAATTAACCTTAACTCGCTATAAGCCCTATCGTGTCCTGCCCGTCCGCTCTCCTATATAAAGTCCTATAATAGAAAGGGCGAACCGAGGTAGAATACGTATTATATATCCGGGATATCTATCCCTATACTAAGCGTATTCGTATATACGATAACGCCGGTATCTTTAAGCTACTACTAAAGCCGCGCTATCTTACCCTCCGTACGGTCGACCTTAGCGTAGTAGAGGATATAGCTAAGCTCCTTTACAGCGCTTTATACGCGGCTAACTTAGTTATAGTAAATTAGGATCCGGTATTTATAATCCTCTACCGAGATTAACTTAACCTACTATATAACCTCCTCCTCCTCCTCCTTTACCGACGAGACGGCGACGACCTAGTAGCTTATATTCTTCTATATTATACGGCTATAGAAGATTTATATATAAGATAAATCGATCCCTAGGTCCTATATAAATGCGGTCTCGTCGCGGATTACGAGCGTTATAGTAAATAGGATAACCTAGACGCCTAGCTCGAGTACTATATAGCTAAGGTCCTTAAGCTACGGTCGGAATCGGAAACTGCTATTTAGGATAATATAGGCCTTATCTATAACGATACGGTCGAGCTAGCGCTAGGCCTAGAGCTAGCGGATAAAGGCTAGGAATATTACCGTAGTTACCGTTTCGGCGACGGCGAAGATAATCCTCGATATATAGATATTATTATATATATAGATATACGACTCGATCCCGAGGCTCTTATACCGGCGCTAGAGATCCTCTTATAAGGCTATTAGCGGGATAATTATAATAGTAACGCCGTCGCGCGCGTAAAAGGCCGGGAGTAGGAATAATAAGCTCTTCCCTCCCCTATACTAGCTACCTATAGGATTAGCGTAGCGCCCCGTACGATAGCTTAGAGCACCGCGTTTTACTTACTACGGAACGATATATCTCCCGAGCCTAGTATTTACCGTAACGCCGCCTCGATATTTATCTACTTTAAGGTATAGAGGCGTTCGACCTAGGAAGCGGCGCGCTACTACTTATATAATATCTCGGCGGCGCTAATCGACCTCGACGCTATAAAGGATAAGAACCGGTGCTAGGCGATACTAATTACATAGAACTGCTTTTACTATAGCGTAATACCGCTAAACGGGGTCTACTTCGTACGCATATAGACGATCCCGTCGGTTATAGCGCTATACGTAGCCTAGCGCGCCTATACCGTCGAGAAGCTATTATCGTTATCCGAGTCCGTCTCGTTACCTACGCTATCTATATCCCCTAAGGAGTCCTTAAAGCTGCCCTAAAAGGAACTATCGGGAGATAGCGATTATAATATACCGGTAGTTATAGATATTAAGTTTCACGCCTAGTAGCTATACGGAGATCTCCTTAAAGCACCGCCGTATCTTATCGCCGGTCTAGAGCTACTCGGCTTTCTCGGTATTATCCCGTAGGAAGTCCCGTACGAAGAGGAACGCGCTCTTTATAGATTTTCCCTATATAATCCTAAGGGTAAACTCCTAGAACGGTAAGATCTTCTAGAGATATTATATAACGTAGGCGCCGACTTCGTCTAGGAGGAACCTATAAATTACCTTAAGCTTCTATATTATCGAATACCCTTTATAGTACGTTATAACGAAGTAGATAAGGCCTTTCTAGATAAAGATATTCCTTACGCCCCTATATAACGTATTCTAGTACCGAAGACTAAGGATCTCTAGTACGCGGCTAGGCTAGCCTCCTATAAGGTATATAAGGATAAGGAGGGTTAAGCGGAATATCTCGATAAGAGCTATATACTCCTCTAATATATAAGGGTTAATTTCTCCGTCTTAGAACTATTTCGTATAGAGAGGTCCTTCTAACGTAACCTTTCGAATAAGGGGCGAAACCCTAGCCGGAAAGATTACTCTATTCCGAGGATCTAAGAGGAATATATACCCGATCTAGCTATTAACTACGTCGTCCTTAACTATATAGAGATTAATTACTAGGAAGGTCTCGCTATTAGTAAGGAATAAAAGCTATAATACTATAGAGCGTAGCTCGAGGATAAACGACTAGACTATACTAGTAAAGGAGGGTATTATAAGGGAGACTTTTCTATACGATAGCCGATCGCCTTCCTAATAGATATCGGCGGAGATTAGTATCGACCTTATAATAGAAAACCCGTATAACCGCGCTTCGAAGATCTAGTCGGCCGGTAAGGGCTATAATATAATCGATATAATAGTAAGAAAGCGAAGTACTTTTATACGGATATACTAGAAAAGGCCCGGCACTATCTTAGGTTACTCTTAAAATAAGCTACTTAGTACTACGGGGTTAGCCTCGACGTACTCTTTATATAACTACTAGAGGATAAGGAGACGGCCGATCTTAAGTATAGCCGAGAAGACGCCGGTATATTTATACGGGGTAAGCTAGGATACCGTCCCGGTTACCGATATATATAAGCCTAAAACGCTTAACGCGCTAAGTAGGACGCTCTCGTATAGTAAGGTCGGGATTACGTAGTTAAGGAGGGAAATATATAAGGCTAGGTAGCGCTTATCGATCTTGGGGATAGTAGTACTCTCCTTGTCCTCGAGGTAGTTAATAAGGGAATCGAATAAGGTTTCCTAGGACGTACTAAGCTTATACGCCGGGTACTAATTTTCGGGCTAACTCTATATACGGATAAGGTACCCGAGGTACTACTTCTAGATATTAGAATACCGCTCGCGCGTCCCGTCCTTAATATTACTAGAGAAGGGTACTTATAGCTTTTATATATAGTCCCGCCGGTTTAGCTCGAAGAGTATTATCGACCCGGCTACTTCTTACGTTATAGTCCCCTACGCGCGTTATACGAGGCGATCGAGACTTACCTATACCTCGGTTAAGATATCGGCCTACTCGTTATATTCGAACTAGCCCTCTTATATATCGAGGCTTACTACTAACTATATCTATATAGCGTTAAACTTATTTAGGTGCTCCGCCTAACTAATACGCTTTAGCTACGAATTAGGCTTATATAAGTAGCTAAGGCTAATAGTTAAGCCTTCGGCTATATAGGTATTAAACCGCTCTTCCTAGGCGAGGAACTAGGCCTCGAGTAAGCTTAGGCCCGGGATAGGATCGTTATTTATAGTAACTTCCTCGGCCGGAAATAAGGCGACCTAAAATAAGATAATTAGTTTTCTAGAAAAAATAGATATTATACGGGGGATATACTTTAAACTAGAAGCCGCTAGTACGGTTTAGAAAAAAGCGCTAGTATAGAATACCGGTACGCTAAGGTATTATACGGGCGCGGCGCTTAGTAGCCTTTTAACGAATATTACCGCCCTTTTAATACGGGTTCTACTAATCGTGCTTCGTATAGTAGTATTCCTAAATTATTTTCTCGTTATAATAGATAAATATATACTATATATAGGTAAGACTATTTAGGTATAGCGGCTAGAAGTATAGGAATAGCGGAGTACTAGGTAGAGGTTGAGTTAAAAACTGGAAATCCGCTATAGTAGCAAGGAGGTTAGGAATTATATATACGGCTTCGTAAATAGAAGCACGTATTTTAATAGGGAGGATACTATAATTATAACGGAGGTAGACGGGAATCTCTTTCGTAAGGTACGCGTGCTAGTATTACTAGTAGATAATAAGCCGGTATTCGGGGTTATAGATTAAGAACTCTATCTTATTATATAGAGAATAGGAAAATTTAAAAGGTAGAAGTAGCTTATAAATTTTAAATACCTACCCCTAGCGTAGATTACGTAATAAGATAAAGCTAAGAAATATCCCCGCTATAAGTCTAAGTATAAACTATATTTTAAAGAATCGTATAACGCCTCCTTAAATCTACGCTAACTATAAGAAGTATAGACTATACTTCTAAGAATTATATAACCCTTCTTAGAAACTATACTAACTTTTATTAAGCTACGCGCTTTTATTTTTTTTTATAAGACGGTATTAAATCTAAGATTATAATATATACCGGCGTACTTAAGCTCGTACGTATAGTAAGTCTGCCCGTTAATTAAATCTAATATTAAAAAAACATCGCGATATACGCCGGCGCACTTAAGCTTATACGTATAGTAAGTCTGCCCGTTAATTAAATCTGATATTAAAAAAATATCGCGATATACGCCGGCGCACTTAAGCTTATACGTATATTAAGTCTGCCCGTTAATTAAATCTAATACTAAAAAAATATCGCGATATACGCCGGCGCACTTAAGCTCGTACGTATAGTAAGTCTACCTATTAATTAAATCTAACACTAAAAAAATATCGCGATATACGCCGGCGCACTTAAGCTTATACGTATAGTAAGTCTACCCGTTAATTAAATCTAATACTAAAAAAACATCGCGATATACGCCGGCGCACTTAAGCTCGTATATATAGTAAGTCTGCCTATTATTTAAATCTAATATCGCGATATGCGCCGGCGTACTTAAGCTCGTACGTATAGTAAGTCTGCCCGTTAATTAAATCTAATATCGCGATATACGCCGGCGTACTTAAGCTCGTACGCATAGTAAGTCTGCCCGTTAATTAAATCTAATATCGCGATATACGCCGGCGTACTTAAGCTCGTACGTATAGTAAGTCTGCCCGTTAATTAAATCTAATATCGCGATATACGCCGGCGTACTTAAGCTCGTACGCATAGTAAGTCTGCCCGTTAATTAAATCTAATATCGCGATATACGCCGGCGCACTTAAGCTCGTACGTATAGTAAGTCTGCCCGTTAATTAAATCTAATATCGCGATATACGCTAGCGCACTCGGGTTCGTATATATAGTAACCGTTAATTAAATCTAATATCGCGATATACGCCGGCGCACTCGGGTTCGTACGTATAGTAAGTCTACCCGTTAATTAAATCTAATATCGCGATATACGCTAGCGCACTCGGGTTCGTACGTATAGTAACCGTTAATTAAATCTAATATCGCGATATACGCCGGCGTACTCGGGTTCGTACGTATAATAAGTCTACTCGTTAATTAAATCTAATATTATAATATACGCCGGCGTACTCGAGTTCGTACGTATAGTAAATCTAAGTCGTGCCTACTAATTAAATCTAGTCGTATATATAAAAAGTTTTCGTGCCTGCCTTTTAAAAAAAACATCGCGATATATACCGTCGTACTTATTCTCGTATATAGGCTCCAAAAAAACCTCGTACGAATAAATATATATACACCACACTTACATATATATACACCTATACCTATATATATATATACATATATATATATATATATATATAGATATATATATACTTATATATATATATAAGGTACGTATAAATCTCATGAACTCTTCCTAACTTCGTACGAGATATCTTATATTCCTTAGCTAACTTCGTAATTCTATAGATATTATACGTGCCCTACTCTAAGTTTCCCTAGGAATATCTAATATTACCTAGTTAAAACGTTAACTAGAATACCGTCCCGGCTAATATAGGCTAGCTTATCGTATAACGAATTCCTAAGTTCCTTTTTTCGTCTAAGTTACTTACAATTTTCTAGCTCGTATAAGTACCCTAGAGTAATAATACCTAGGCCTATACCTTAGTTACTATCCCCCGGGCTATACGACCTATACTTCTCCTACCTATCGCGGGCTAGCAGCTAGTACCTTTCTGCTATAATTCCCTATAGCGTATAGTACTTGCCCTTCGGGGTTTTAACATCCTAGTTATACGCGGCTAGATTAGCGAGGACTAGATCCGCTCGCACCGGTAGAGCTATATTAACTACCTCCTTATCGGTAGCTGTAGCGTCTAGGTAGCCGAGCCTTATACTCGCTGCCGTACGCAGATAAATAATAGTACTAATAGCTAGGCATACCCCTTACCGCTCTACGTATAACTCCCGGGCTACTTCGGTAGATATTGCGCTAACTATAAGTAATACGATAAGGCCTCTCGTTATACCGTACGAGATAGTGCTAATAGCGGTAGTAGTAGCGGCGGTAGTAGTAGCGGAATTAGTAATACCGTCGTTATTAGTAGCGACGAGGATAAGGATAATAATAATATCGTTATTAGTAGCGACGAGGACGAGGATAACGATAACGATAATAATAATATAGTAGTTACCGGCGCCCGTACGGTTACTAGACGTTAGGTTTTTTTTCTCTTTTTTTCCTAGCGTTAGTTTAGTACGTATAGTACGTATATACGAAGAATAATATTACTTCTTACTTATAATATAATTTGCGTACGATTCCGACTTATAACTTAACTACGGCTTAAATACGACTTATAAACTAATTTACGTACGATTCCGACTTGCAACTTAACTATACCTCGGCTATAACTCGACTATAACTTGCGAATTAATTTACGTACAATTCCGACTTGCAACTTAACTATACCTCGGCTACGACTTAACTATAACTTGCGAATTAATTTGCGTATAACTATAACTTATAACTTAACTATACCTCGGCTACGACTTAACTATAACTTGCGAATTGATTTGCGTATAACTATAACTTGCAACTTAACTATACCTCGACTATAACTTGCGAATTAATTTGCGTACGACTATAACTTGCAACTTAACTATACCTCGGCTGCGACTTAACTATAACTTACGAATTAATTTACGTATAACTATAACTTGCAACTTAACTACACCTCGGCTGCGACTTAACTATAACTTGCGAATTGATTTACGTACGACTATAACTTATAACTTAACTATACCTCGGCTGCGACTTAACTACAACTTGCGAATTAATTTGCGTACGACTATAACTTGCAACTTAACTACACCTCGGCTACGACTTAACTATAACTTGCGAATCGATTTGCGTACGAGTACAACTTATAACTTAACTATACCTTAGCTGCGACTCGACTATAACTTATAACCCGCCTTAGCTTAAGCCCCACCGAATCTTTCCTTATCGAACTTTCTATACCAATTTATAGGAGCGTCTTCCGTACGAATAACGTATATAAATAGATATTTAAAGATAGATCTGGAATCGGCTCGTCTTGCGCTTCTAAGCAATTATCTTTTTAATTAATTTATACGTAAACCCTTCTAAGAATCGTACACGCCTATTTTAAAGAATCGTACCCCCTATTACCCCGCCCGCACGTGCCACAATACAAAGAATCGTATAACACTTCTTCGTAGTATACTTAATAGGTTCGGAATAATACTAAGAATAAGGCCGGGGTAACGCTATAGCTCTTTATAGACCTATATAAGGCGTATATATAGTAAAAGGGTTAGGTCTTTATAATACTTCTAATTAAGACCTCGTAGCTAAACCACTTTAGCGTGCGCTATAAGTGCCGGGTCCTTTACTCCTACCTAGTAAAGCTTAACCTCGATAAGCTAGCTAGCCCGCGCGGACCCCGCACGCTTACCCCGGATAGTTAGTACGATCTATTCTTTATTCTCCCTATAGCCGATTTAAATAAGTATATCTTAGCGGTAATAAGCCGATACGTACTAGCCCTTAAGCGCCTAGCTTTATTCGTAATACCCTATATAGATTTACCTAACTCTATCCCTAGTAATACTAATTAGGTCGAGAATATATATACGGCGCTAATACTCTAAACCCTTCTTTACCTTACGTTTACCGGAGCTAAACCTAAGAAGTACTTATAGATCTAGCGCTCGACGCTAGAGCTAAATAAGAGATATTAGGGGAGGCGGTAACGTAATAGTCTTAATATATAGTTACGCGTAAATAAGTTCGGGATAGTCTAGCTTCTAAATAATAAGTTCTACTAGGATACTCTACGTTTTAAACCTAATATCCGCCGCAGACTTAGTATCCCCTAGTACTTCTACTTAATATTTACGCCCTATTAGAAAAAGCTCCCGGTACGTGCTACTATAACCCGGATATCCTACTTTAATAGGATTCGACTCGATATCTATACGAGGTAGAAAGAGGGCTATTATATAATAGTCGAGCTATAATAGTAGTAGCTCCTCGGCCTCTAACGTATAATATAGCTCCTAAACCTCGATATCCTCTACTCTATATACTAGTATATCGGTTATATCGACGGCGTTTCTAAGGCCTAGGCTTACTAACTAGTTTACCCGAACGGGATTACCCCCGAAGACCTAGCCTTAGATATCTTTACTATTTACTACCTAGATAAGCTCTTCTTACGTATCTTTGCCCTCGTAGGCGAAGATAAATAGGCTAAGTTTATCCGAAGCGTTAATAGTATAGTGTTATTACCTACTCCGCGCTTAGTTATATAGCGCGCGCCTAAGTATATTACTTAGCCGGTATACGCTGCTATATATCTCGCCGTCTTTAATAGCCCCGGATATAATTAGTATAATAAGAGATTTGCTATCTTATAGCGGGATTTAAATAGCGAGTAGGTAAAAGCTATCGAAATAGCGCCGGCAGCGTAACGCGGGAAGGTAACCCCTACGCTTTTTCGCGAATTTTATAGCTATTATATAGGCGCGATAATCGGCCTTCTCCCCTATAACGAGAAGATAAAATTTATTTCTATATAGTTAGCTATTAAGATAGTATTTAGGGGTATACTAGAATTCTTTCTTATTAGGTAGTATAGTCCGGTAATTACTAAAGCGAAAAATATAGATATTATTTAGAAAGTAAAGGCGAGATAGCGGCTTTATACTTTTTGTTAAACCCAGGACTGTAAAACAGTCCACTTTACTTATAGTACTATTAGCTGGAGATAGGGGTTTTTACTAGGTCTGGCCGTTACTATTGATATAGTCATATGCTATTGACCTTGTTAGTTGTTAATTGTTAACTTACCCGGCATGACCGATATGTCGGTATTACCGGTAGGTTGGACTAATTAGATAAGATGAACTCTGCTTAAAAGCAGTAATCTCTATAGGATAAAGCTTTGTAAATAGCTAATCTTATAGGTTTAGGCAATGCACTTAATTAAGTATATATATGCCTTATACCTTCCCCTAGTTAGTTTAGATAGTTTCACTCAATTCAGTTTACATAACCTAACCCCTATACTTCGTATCTAAGTGTTTAAACAGCGCGTGATTACCACTGCGTTATAGTTAGTTAGGACTTACAATCCTATCTACCTATATGCCATAGCTGGTTAGGATTAATACTCCTATCTACCTATTTTAAAAGGTTATGAGCCCGGGAACTGCTGTTCTTATATTAAGAAATAACGTATATAAAAGGACCTTGGTTGGTCTTTAACTATCTAGTAATATATACTGCTTTTTGCAGTCTAGTTGCTTGCAAACGCGATAACTCGATTTATTGAGACCGCAGCTGCAAACTATTACTATAGTGCGCTTACACCACTTATAGAGTAGCTAATTCGCTATATAACGGGGTTAATCATACCCTAATTAAACGCGTTTTCGTGGAAATATTCAACTTGTGGGAAATCGGATCTATTATAGGCTTTTGGGCTATTAATTATAGGGATCTATATTTGTTATATCAATTACGACGCTTTAGACTATTCTAGTCTCTCGCTATAGGTAGCTTGCTACTTATAACAACTTATCCTTTTAGTACTATTAACGTACTGATAAACGTGGATATATATTGATAATAACTATCAAATTTATCGATAGTTGTTTTGGCTGTTAATTACGTGGGCTATTTAATCCTAGATTGGTGCTTGGCTGCGCCGTTAAAATATCTAAACTACTGTCCGATTTCTATCGAACAAGCAGTATCGTTATATACTGTGCTATCTAGCCTAACGGTTAAGTGTTCTTAATTAACGCCTATATACTACGTTTAAACGCAGCTATAGCCTCTTCTTTATTAACCTTTAAATTATCGTCGGTTAATTCCGACGACGAGGAAAACACACTGCTTATATCCCTGCAAGGGTAGGTAGCCGAATAAAATAGTCAGATTTAAGACCTATTAAGAGGTTTTACTGATTTTTAGTAGCAGGTTAAGGATATCCTTACCACTGCTAACCCTATTAGGCCTGACGAACCTAAGGAGGGTATTATGGAAGACGTGCAAGAAAAGCCCCTATTGGGGACTAGTATTTATGATCCGTATATACCGCAGTTTAATAAACTAGCGGGGATTGTACCGGGAGATAAATCCTATATAATCAACCCTATTATCTCTACTGTAACTATAGTAACTAAGCCTCAAATTACCGCCCTAAACGGTGCGGTAGTTAAAGAACTTAGTAAGAGGGTTTATGCGTTCCTAGAAGCTAGTAAGCTAAAAGGACTAGAAAATTTTGATTAGTGGAAATAAGCCTTAACTATTTAATTTCGTGCTTTTGGATTAGTGGATTTTATCTATAACCTATCTATAGGTACGAACCTAGAAGATGCTAATCAGGCTATCTTATTAATACTTGTAAGAGATAGCTGCTCTCCTGTGGTATAAGCTATTATAGCTTGGCAGAATAACCCTATAGAAGCTTATAAACTTCTAATTTAATAGTTCTTAAGATCTGCTAATATGTAACGGGGGTTCCTATATAGTTCGTTCTACGATCTTACTTATTCTGGATATAGTAGGACTTTAGAGGCGTTTAACGCCGAATTTAATAACTATCTTACTAGGCTAGGTCTTTCTAGGGTTTCTATATAACCGACTAATCAAGTTAATTAGTATATAAAATCTGTAAAACCGGTTTTTAAAACGTGGGCTAAACGTTAACGTAATACTATTCGGTCGACTAAAGCTCTAGGTTACTTAACCTTAGATCTTAATCTACAGTATTTTATAGCTAACCTGGCAGAGGAATAGAGAGAAAAGGACTTATTAGTTGCTAAGGCCTCGGCCTATAAAGCCTCTGAAAAAACTGCTAAATCTAATAAAGATAGTAGTAAGACTCCGGCTAAAGGCAGCTAGTCTAATAGTGATAAGAAATCATCTCGAAAGAAGAATAAAAACAAGGATAAAAATAAGGAAAAGGGGGATAAAACTGCTAAGGCAGACCACTCCTTTATTACTGGCAACTATAACCTAGCTGCTAGAGTAACTGAGCTCGATTCGGATTCAGATACCGATAGTAACTCTACTAGTCTTGGAAGCTAGCTAGATTCGGATTCAGATACCGATTCTACTAGCCTTTCGGGTTAGTTAGGTAGCCAGTTTCCTCCTATTAGTAGTAATAGCTATGCTATTAGAAGGAATAAGGATAGCAGAAATCCTAAGGGTAATAAAAACCCTAAGAGTAGTCCTAGCTCTAAAGAAGCTAGCAATAGCTCTCCTTTTAAGAATTCGTTATTATATGATACCGGATCTACCTACTATATAGTAAACCAGAGGTCTTCCTTTGTTAGCTATACACCAAATACTGGTTAGCTTAACCTGATTTATACTAGTGCAGGTCCCTTAAAGCCAACTGGTATTGGTTACGCCAGGTTCCGTACCTAGAATAGCGTTAAAAAACGTTATTTTACTCTGCAGCTCTTAGATAGTCTATATATACCGTCTATAGACGTTAATATAATAAGTGGCGTAAAACACTATAAGGCTAGTAGTACTTTGAAAGATCAGACCCTATTTATAGGTAAAGATCCTATAGCTACCCTAGACTTTAAGAAGTCTGGATTCTTTTTTTATTTAGAGGGGTTAGATACCCCTAAACTTAAATCTTCGAATAATATATCGTTCTCTAATGCGATTACTATTGAAATACCTACGATCTCTAAGGCTAAACGTAACGAGTTTCAGCCTATAATCGAAGGTCTGTCGGATATAGAGGGTGATCTACCTCTTACCGATAATGACTTTGTAGAGAGTATACCTACTCTAGAGGGGGACCTATTAACGGGAGGCTATATGTGCCAAGTGTTACCCCTCCTACGATAAATAGTCCATATCTAATTACAAAGACGAGAGCACGTCCTAGTAAGCCTATTACTAAACTGATACGGCTAGTTATAGAGGTTAAAACCTCTAAAACTGTTGAAAAAGACTTAGTAGTATATACCTAAGAAAAGACTTTAAAGTCTAGTAAACTACTAGACTTAGCTGGTTTATAAGCATATCCGCTTAGGACATATTAGCTTACCTCTACTTAAAAAGACTGCACAAATAGTAGATAGATTACTAGACTTTTCCTCTATTAAAGAGTCTGACTTTATATGTTAAGTCTATATTAAAGCTAAGGCTACTAGGCGAGCTAATAAGCAGCCTATACCTGATCCTATAGCAGTCTTAGACTCTATAGAAGGAGATACTTTTAAAATCTCTCCTAGTCCCTATAATAAGAAGCCTATTAGCCTATTATTAGTTGATAGAAAGTCCAGATATCGGTGGGTTCTGTAGCTATCTAGCCGCGATAGAGTAACTGTCTTTAACGTAGTTAAAGCTTTTATAAAAAGGCTTAAAAATCACTATAGACGTTATCCTAAACACTTCTATTTTGATAGTGGTACAGAGATAAATCAGCTCTTAAAAGACTGGTTAAACTTTAAAGGCATTGATTTCGACACCTCACCTCTAAGAACTCCTGAATAAAACGGTCTATCTAAACGGTCTATAAGAGTTATTTTAGATCGATTAAGAGCGATAATACTCTGGTCTTAACTACCACTATATCTCTAGTGCTATATTCTACTAACTATCGTTATACTAGTTAATACTACTACTATAACGAATAGAGACGTTACTCCTTAGGAAGAGTTTTATACTGAACTGATCCCCGGTTACAACGCTAGGCCAAACATTAGCTTTTATAAAGCTATAGGCAGCTTTGTAGAGGTTATTATACCTCACGAGGACCGGATTAAGTTATATAAGCTTGCCGAAAGAACTGAGACCGGAAGGTTACTAGCTAATCTTAGTAATAAGATCTGCTTAGTCTATATTCCCTTAAAAAGAACGGTTATTAGGTTATCCTTTATCCGATACTTAGAAGGAGTTAGCTCGGTCTCCCAGGGACTTAAGCTATTAAATAGTGGTGAGGTCCTTGAACTAGAGGGGGATATTAGAGAACTACCTCAATTTGAGCTAATAGGTATTACTCTTGAGGATAATACTATTCCTCTATATACTAGTCTAAACACTTAACTGGAGTTAAGGAAAGAGATTTACCCTGTAGGGGAGATCTCGAGTTCAACGGATATACTACCTATACTAGCTAACTAGGTACTAAACCAAAGTCCTCCACTAGATCCGTTTAACGGATTAAACCCCGATTTAGACCCGTATTTAGATCAGGAAGAGCGGGCCGATACTAAAGCTGAAGCTGATAACAAAATGGATATTAATAGTTACTATAACTTTATATCTATATGTTATAAGCTAAAGACGTCTAATTAGTCCGAGCTAAATAGTTGGAAATAGGCTTTAAAGTCTATAAACGCAGAAAAGTGGAAAGACGCTACATTTAGCGAATTTAGTTAGTTACTTAGTGCTGGGGTACTACTCTTTATAGAGCAGAAAACCCTCCCAAAAGGGAAAAAGCCTATAATATCGCGGCTGGTCTATAAGGAGAAAAAAGACTATGAAAATCGAGTCTTTAAGTATAAAGCTCGGTTAGTTACTAGAGGCTTTATATAGTAAGAGGGTATTAACTTTACTAAGACATTTGCCTCTACTAGTATACCACCTACGTAGAGAGTTATACTAGCTCTAGCAGCCGTATATAACTAGGAAATCGAGCAGATCGATTTTATAGGTGCCTTTTTAAATGGTACCTTAGGTCTAGATATTTATCTAGAAATCCCAGATGGCTTTCACGAGTTTGCGGCTGCCTATAGCAGTGATAAGACTATTAAGCGGTTATTAGATAAATATAACTATAACCCCTTAAAGAAATAGTTAATTCTGTTATTGAGAGCGCTCTACGGATTAAAATAGAGTCCTAGGGAATAGCAAGAAAGGCTAAGAGAGTTGCTTATTAAATTCGGATTTAAACCCCTTATATTAGATATAGCGGTCTTTTATAACGCTGATAAAAAGACTTTTATAGTCACTTACGTTGATAATTGCTTATTGATTAGACCAGATAAGGCTTATATTAATAGGCTTAAGGTCCGGATTTATAAGGTGTACCCGATTAAGGATAGAGGTCTAGCAGTATTCTTTCTAGGTGTTCAAATTATACGAGAAAGGTCTAATAGACTAATCTATATATACTAGAGTTAGTATATTAATAAGGCTTTAATACGTTTTGGTTTATCTAATACTAGTCCTATCCTTGTACCGATTCAGCTAGGTCTACCAAACCAGTTATTAGGCTATCCACACATATTAGCTTACCCTGAAGTTAAGCTTTATTAACAGATCGTTGGTACTGTTATATATCTTATGCTCTTAACTAGAGTAGATATATGCTTTGCGGTACAGTTCCTTTCACGGCATATACAAGCTCCGAATAAGTACCATTTACTAGCTGCTAAAGGACTGCTTAAGTATCTATCAGGTACTAAGTTATTAACTATCTGTCTGGGGTCTGTGTCTAACACAACTATTACCGGCTATAGTGATAGTGATTTTGCTGGGGATACTAGTTCTAAGTCAACCTACAGACTATATATTTAAGATTGCCGGAGGACCAGTTAGCTGGAAGTCTAAACGAGCTAGTACTATAGCGTTATCTACGCTAGAGGCTAAGACTAACGCTCTTACTGAGGCTATTAGAGAGACCTAATAGTTAATTAGTCTATATTCTGAAATTGGTTATCCTGTAAAGGGACCAATTACTCTCTACGGAGATAATTAGGGCTCTATATCCAACGCCTATAACCCGAACCTACATAGTAGAACTAAGCATACTCTGCTCAAGTTTAATTACGTTAGGGACGTGGTATATAGGAAGCTTATTAAGATAATATATCTTAACACTAAAGACATGCTAGCCGACGGCCTGATAAAACTATTGGTTTCTGTTAAATTTCAGGCATTTATTAGCCTTCTGGGCTTAGTGGGCTTAGACTAGTAGGCTAGTCCCTTCTCTAAGAGATTTGATATAGTAGTCTTTAAAGACTCTATAGTTAAATAGGCGTTTTCCTTATCTATTGATTTAGAACTACTGATCTAGTTAAGATCGCCACTATGTTACTTTCTTTTGTTATATAACGATACTCTCCTTTGTTATACAAAGATATATTTTATTACGACTATTAGCTTTAAAGCTGTTATCGGCGGCTGTTACAAGACTTAGGGTTTTTACCTTATTGAAAAGCAGACGATGTTCTATAAGAGAGGGAGTGTTAAACCCAGGACTGTAAAACAGTCCACTTTACTTATAGTACTATCAGCTGGAGATAGGGGTTTTTACTAGGTCTGGCCGTTACTATTAATATAGTCACATGCTATTGACCTTGTTAGTTATTAATTGTTAACTTACCCGGCATAACCGATATGTCGGTATTACCGGTAGGTTGGACTAATTAGATAAGATGAACTCTGCTTAAAAGCAGTAATCTCTATAGGATAAAGCTTTGTAAATAGCTAATCTTATAGGTTTAGGCAATGCACTTAATTAAGTGTATATATGCCTTATACCTTCCCCTAGTTAGTTTAGATAGTTTCACTCAATTCAGTTTACACAACCCAACCCCTATACTTCGTATCTAAGTGTTTGAACAGCGCGTGATTACCACTGCGTTATAGTTAGTTAGGACTTACAATCCTATCTACCTGTATACTATAGCTGGTTAGGATTAACACTCCTATCTACCTATTTTAAAACTTTTCCTAAGTCCGAAGTTAACTCGGTACTTATAAATCTCTAGAAGAAGCTAACCTATACCTATCTCAATTCTTATAGTATAATAGAAGAGGAAACGCGTAATATTAAGGCTATATACGATATTATCCTTTCGGGTATAAAATAGTTTCTTTATAGTATTATCTAGGGGTATTATCTCGGCTATTTAGAGCCTCGTAGCTCTACCGTATAAGAGTTAGACGGGTCGGTACCCGACAACGACGGCCCTATCGCGGTCCTAACTACCGCGAATATTGCTATTCCTAGACTTTACGCGATCCCTCCTTATAGGGAAGGGTTCTAGTTATAGCGACAGATTAATATTCTCCTATAATATAGGGATATAACAGTAGCACGGTATAGGGTAGGGGGGGGTTAGCCTCGACCCTATACTCTCGTTACTAGAGGAGTATTAGGAGATTTAGAGATAGTAAGAGTATAGGGATAATAGCGATAATCTAGATAGAGAGAGTAAAGGTGCGGAAGACGAGTTTCCCGATATCGATATACTTCTATAGTAGTCGGGTATCCTTACCTATTAATAGCAAACTATTATCTATACGTATACTCTTTTAAACTAAATATCTAGCAACTAATTTCAGTTCTTAGGTTAGGATATAGATACTTAGTTATTAACGCCTTAAGCTCTAACTAATATAGACTCGTAAAACTATAGTGAACATAGTAAAGTTTATATAAATTTTGGGTATATTAGTACCGCACCACTATAGCCGGATATATATACGTACTAATTAGAAACTTGGAATTAGATCTGTTTCCACTTTTTAGGTACGTACTAGGACTCTTAGTCCTAAGCTTAGCGCAATCCTATTATAGATTAAGCTAGGGCGAAAGATTACCCGAATTAATTCCGGCTCCGGAATAATATAATCTATTATATTCTTATTTATATATAATATAATATCTACTTATATTATAAGTTACGAGTATCTTCTAAACCGGAGTAATTATATCTATATTTCTATACTACTTTAAAGTAGTTCCGCCTTATTTTAGTAAAGTCGATTTTTTTAGCAACTTTTAAAAAAGAAAACTAAATAAAAGTAACGAGTTATAATAACTAAATTTAATATATAGTTCACCTTTTATAGTGAAATTATCTAAATAGTTTATATTAGCGTAGAATATACCTATAAAGAATAAATTAACCTTGAAATTAATATTATAAGTGTGATAGAGCTATTTAGAATATTTAACTATAATATTTTCTAATATCTTATTTTGCGCTCCTTATATAGCCTCGTAAACTAAATATCTAGAGACTACCTAGTAGTAATAAAAGTACTAGGCCCTATAATAAGGAGATTAGTATATAAATATTTGGTTTGGAATAGGTTACGTTCTATTACTAGTCGTATAAACTATACCTGCTAATTATCTTCTATTAAATACGGTAGCGGTATTACCGACCTTAGCTGCTCGACCCTATAGGCGGTATTATTTATATAAATAATAGCTACGCTATCTTACGGGAGATCGAGTTATCGTACCCCGCCGCGAAGAGTATAATCGAACTTAGTAGAATATAGGATAGGGAGGTAGGTAACGGAATAGCGACAGTTATTATACTAGGTAAGAAAGAGCCCTCTAAATAGCTATATCGAGTATAAAAGTATATAACTATTAGAAACTAGCTAGCGAGATCCTTACGTAGGCCCTGCCGTAGCTAGAGCGAAATATTTACCCTATAGTTATTATCTCTACTTTTAAGCGGGCACTTAAGGACGCCCTTAAGATTATCGACGAGATCTTATAGCCCGTCGATATTAACAATAACGCCGTTATAAATAACTTAATCTCTACCTCTATCGGCACTAAGTTCGTATCGAGATAGAGCGATCTTATATATAACCTTACTATAACTACTATACGAATAGTAGTATAGGAGTCTAGTAGTAAGTAAGATATCGATATTAAGCGATATACGTATATCGATAGCAGAGTTCTAGACGGTATTATATTAAACGAGGATATTATATATCCTAAGATGCGACGGAGAATCGAAAACCCTAGAATAGTACTCCTAGACTATATACTAGATAATTAACGCTGCGCTAGAAGTTGCGCTACGCTATAATTAACGCTACGCTATAATTAACGCTGCGCTATAATTAACGCTACGGTATAATTAACGCTGCGCTACAATTAACGCTACGCTCTAATTAACGCTACGCTCTAGGTAGTAGAAAAAAAGAGTTAGATTACTAAGCTGCGAGCTACGGAGGGAACTGTATTCTTACTAGACGAGAAGCGTTATAAACCCCCTATAAAAATCCTATAATAACCTATAATAAGCGGTTAAGGCTAATAAGAACTATATAGGATTTCTATAGGGGGTTCGTAACGCTTCTCGTCTAGTAAGAATGCAGAGTCGGTTTTAATAGAGCTAGAAGATACGCTACGCTATAATTAACGCTGCGCTCTAAGCTGTAATTAACGCTACGCTTTATAATTAACGCTGCGCTCTGGAATTAACGCTGCGCTATAATTAACGCTGCGCTATAATTAATACTGCGCTATAATTAACGCTA
This sequence comes from Arthrinium puccinioides, assembly GCA_022414665.1. Taxonomy (NCBI): domain Eukaryota; kingdom Fungi; phylum Ascomycota; class Sordariomycetes; order Amphisphaeriales; family Apiosporaceae; genus Arthrinium; species Arthrinium puccinioides. The sequence goes on along the minus strand of JAIUNF010000006.1, from coordinate 3,696,094 downwards.
CGCTATAATTAACGCTGCGCTCTATAATTATAATATATATTACGCCGCCCGTAGGCGGTGGGAAAAAAAGAGTTAAATTACTAAGCTGCGAGCTACGGAAGGAGATATATTCTAACTAGACGAGAAGCGTTACGAACCCCCTATAATATTCCTATATTAACCTATAATAAGCGGTTAAGGCTAATAAGAACTATATGGGATTTCTATAGGGGGTTCGTAACGCTTCTTGTCTAATAAGAATACGGAGCCGTTCTTAATAGACCTTCTTTTAACGCTATGCTAGACGATACGCTATACTGTAATTAACGCTGCGCTCTAAGCTGTAATTAACGCTGCGCTCTACAATTAACGCTGCGCTCTATAATTAACGCTACGCTCTGCAATTAAGGCTGCGCTCTATAATTAATGCTGCGCTATAATTAACGCTGCGCTGCAATTAACGCTGCGCTCTAATTAACGCTGCGCTCTAGGTAATAGAAAAAAAGAGTTAGATTACTAAGCTGCGAGCTATAGATAGAACTGTATTCTAACTGGACGAGAAGCGTTATAAACCCCCTATAAAAATCCTATAGTAACCTATAATAAGCGGTTAAGGCTAATAAGAACTATATAGGATTTCTATAGGGGGTTCGTAACGCTTCTCGTCTAGTAAGAATATAGAGTCGGTTTTAGTAGAGCTAGAAGATACGCTACGCTATAATTAACGCTGCGCTCTAAGCTGCAATTAACGCTACGCTCTATAATTAACGCTGCGCTCTATAATTAATACTGCGCTCTATAATTAACGCTACGCTCTGCAATTAACGCTGCGCTCTATAATTAAGGCTACGCTTTATAATTAACGCTGCGCTCTAATTAACGCTGCGCTCTAGGTAATAGAAAAAAAGAGTTAGATTACTAAGCTGCGAGCTACGGATAGAACTGTATTCTAACTAGATAAGAAGCGTTACGAACCCCCTATAAAAAATCCTATAGTATCCTATAATAAGCGGTTAAGGCTAATAAGAACTATATAGGATTTCTATAGGGGGTTCGTAACGCTTCTCGTCTAGTAAGAATATAGAGTCGGTTTTAGTAGAGCTTCTTTACGCTATACCCCGCTAAGAGTCCTAGGATACGCTAGTACCCTATTAAAATCTCTAGCGCAAGTTTTCGACCTCGGATTCGAAAGGAAAGCGGCGCTATAGACTTCTATAACGATATCGCGTATAAAAAAAATATATAGAATAAGGGAATAGCTACTTAAAAATAGAATACAGAAAAAAAATATCGATTTTACCGGTAGGGGAGGGTAGGAGCGCGTTATTAGCGCGGCGGGTACCGCATTTGAAATCGTTTTTTTTTCGCTAAGTCGCACGCTAAAAAACCTAACCCGCACCCGATTTCACTATTTATATACCCTATTAAAACTTCTAGCAAGGATTTTCGTAACGTATTCTATACGAAAGAGGCGATATACGTAGCTAGAGAACTATTATATCGAAAAAAAATATAGAATAAGATATTAGGATATCCTTTATAGTATATTAAAAGTTAAGGACTTTCTACCGAGTAGTACGGGTAGTATCGTGTTATTAGTAAGATAAGTACTGCGTTTAAAATCGTTTTTTTTTTCGCCAAGTCCCACGCCTAAATCCACCTAAACCTAGAACCCTTACGCGCCTTCTCTATTTATCTGTTATTGAAAAGGAGGTAGTATATATACGGGATAAGTACGGAACTAAAGTGGGTCCTGTACCTTATGTTATAAGCTAACCGTTATAGATATTCTGCTACTAAATACTAATCTATAAACGATATATACGTTAGCGTTTAGAACCGTATAAATATAAAGATTAGAAGAAAAATAATAGTGTAGGGGAGCAGGGAAATTTATAGGGCGGGTATATATATAGTAGTACGCCTCCGTCCCGCCCCTACGCCTAAAACACTACGTAACCGGATAAAACCTAGTACGCTATAATCGTAATACTCTTAGAAATCCGATAGATAGATCGGATACGATCGTAATATAGTAAACGTAATAATATAATAGACGTTAGCTATAGCACTTACCTTCCTTAGAGTTATTAAAGGATAGGAAAAAAAGTTATTACGCGCGCTAGAGATTTTGGTAAAGACTAGGGTCCGGTCGAGCATATACGTATAAACTACCCTTACGCATTACTATAGAGCAAACGTATCACGTAACTACGTAGGGTTGTGCCCCACTTCTAGTACGCCTACGTACGGACTATCGTACCTGTCTACTCTAGCTAGGGAGCTGCGAAGCAGCGATCGCAGCTAGTATACTACTAGTTAGCACTGCGGCTGCTAGACTAAACTAGACTAACTACTGTAACTGCCGGCTATAATAGCCGGTGGTAACAGCCCACGTTGTGATAATATAACATAATAGTCATATATAACAGTTAGATATGACAGTCAGAAATAATGGTATGTACGTAACAGTACGTGATAATAGACTCTATTAGAGCTGCCCCTGTTACACTATTAAGCTAACTTTACTCTATATTATAATAAACTAATTAATAATCAGTGCCATAGTTATCATGCCCATCATCTTCGTTATGTAAGCCGGCATCTCCATTATATCCCTCTAAGTCCAACCACGAATCAGCTTCCTCTAAAGCGGCGGCCTCATCATCTCCAATAATAGCCTCGTTACCTCCATCTGACTCTATACTTGTGCCAGTGGAATCGTCGGTCCAGTCTTCTACCCATGTACCATATCGCTTCTTAAGCCCAAATTCGATAGGTGTAGAAGATGCCGGAGTAGTAAAAACAATTAGTGTATTAAACGCGCTGTAAGAAAGCGTGAGCCTTTTTTGTTTGGAACTGGAAACCAATACTAGAGCCAAATAGACCATAGGCGACAAGCTGTGCAAATAGAGTACTAGTCTTCATAATGAAGGTAGATAGTTAATTGAGAGAAGACTAATACAAATAGAAATAGTGTTTAACTAGGTTAAGAGGGAGTTGTGCTAGTAAATATATAACTAAAAAGAAGAGACAGAGAAACTTGCGTAGGAAGAGACTAGTTATATAATAAAATGCTTACATAGGGAAGAGTTCTAGTAGCCTGGATAATAAAGTTTAACTTTACTTTTTATTTATAATTTGTGGAAGAAGAATATAGTATTGCTAATTTCAATACCTAATTACTTTAGTAGAATATATAAAATACAATACTTAAATCTAAATTAAGTCTACATTATAATGTGTACTAAAATAATGCGAAACTTTGAAGTACTCATTTCAGAGGTTGTAGTATATCGTTATTTATATTAGTTAGGCTATTATCTTTTGCATAGTATCTATACTTGTTTCGCTAGCCCTTATTATTTAAACTATTTTCTACCTTTTATTTCTCGTCATTAAATACGTATTTACTACTATAGTGATGTTAACAGCTTGTTTTGGAAATCTTTACAGGCTATTGTTACCTAATAGCGCATTATTACTTGTTATTATATCTCTTTAGTTACTTAACTATCTCAATGTCAAATATACACTCCAGCTTCAAATTAAAAATAGAGAAATCGAGTAAGTGTTGAAATCCTAATATATAATTTATCGGAAGGGAAAGAAACCCGATTTCAAACGCAGTACTCGTCTCGCTAATAATACTCTTCTGCCTTAACTAGTTGGTAAAGAGTTTTCAATTTCTAATATAACATTTAAGACATCCTAATCACTTATTTTCTTAATTCTTTTTTGATGCAATACTCTTTTAATCGTATACTATAATAGGAGCAACTAGAATATAACAAGGATATACTTAGCCCAATACTTCGCACTATTACATTTATATAAATAGATAATCCAAGTTTTAAAAACATGATTTTCTTAGCTTGTTATGGTCTCCTATAATTATATTTTAGCTTCTATTATTATTAGCTTTTAATTTGTTATTTCCGCTATACTATAAAGCAGGATAATTTATATTTTTAACGTAGAGTCTATTTCAATTCCTATTTATCCCCGTTTCCTCAATATTGGAAAATACTTATTAATTTCAAGACCTTAGAAATACCAATCCGCAGGCTACTACGCACCGTTATATAGTAGTTATATTTCAATATCAACTCTACAAACTCTACTTAATTAAAGAGGCTTTTACCAACTTTGTGCTGTCGATGCTCGCTACCCCATCTTTTTGACATGTACTATAACCTTGTAGTCGGTGTAAATTAGGCTATTACTAGCGCTGGCTCCTATAGGAACCCGTCTCGATCTAGTAGTACAAAGTCGTAACGCTATAGCAGTATAGCTACGATAAGCCGAATACTCTGCTGCGCCATGTGCCTACCGATATAGGCTCTACTCCCGATAAGGAACGGGCGATATACAACTCTGTTATCTGCTCTAAACTCGGTACCCTCGAAGCCGTGCAACTATTGTTCCGGCCGGAACGTGACAGGGTCGGCAAAGTATTCCGGCGACCTCTAGATAGTATATTGGTCGGCAGAGACAATAGTCCCGGCGGCGATATATAGCCCGGCTATAGTGCAGGATAGAGCGGTGCGCTGCGCCGTTTTTCCGTTCGCGGGCGGCAGCAGGCGCAGGGTCTCTCGAATGCACGCATTCAGGAACTGGAGCCGGGCGAGCTTCTCTCCTGTTATGTCGACCTCGCTGGCAAAGTGGGAGCGTACTTCGGCACATATCTAGGCCTAGGCATCGGGATAGCGCAGGATATGATAGAACGTTGCGGCCAGCGTCGTCGCTGTGGTCTGGTAGCTAGCTAGCCTAGATACTCTATCAGCGAAGACTCTGTTGTTCGATGGGGGGTGTTACAAACGCCAAGCCCATGGCGTTGCTAAAGAACGTATCCGCGTCGAGCGTCAGACCTTCTTTTTCGCGGCCCATAATTGTCGTGAGAAAGTCCTCTCTGGCGTCTTGCCTGTCGATGCAGCTATGGGGGAAGTCAGGACGCTAGCGTTATAAGCAGGGGTCGAGTTGTACTCACTCACGTAGCTTTGCCGATAGCACAAGCTTAGAGAGCTGCGACGCCTCTAAACGTCTCGAGTGCCTGAGCTATGCCAGGTATGGCCAGGCAGAAGCTCAAGGCTTCGACCATGGGCATCGATGCTTTGCCGAATTGCTTCATGGACTCGTACATAGCTATGTGCACTCGTTTTAGCGTTGCTTTCTGCAAAGGGGGATTTCCACGACGTACGTTGTTTCCCACTTATTAGCGGCTCGCCAAAAGCAAGATCGCCAATAATCTCCCAGAACATGGTCTCCAACATATTGGCAAGATCCAACGTGCCCCCTTTCTCTGCGAGCTCGTCTATACGGGACATGGCAATGTTAATGTGTAGCTTTTGCGTAGGCTCCTGCCTTGCGAGCGCTTAGGGGGTGAAACCTTCCTGGATCACTTTGTGCAGTTTGTTATGGAGCCCTAGATCCGGTATCATGATTAGCGTCGGCGCGTTCAGTACGAGGTCAGAGAAAAGCGTTAGGAAGGTCCCGTTCTTAGAGAATCGGCCGTCTTCCTGCTTTGCGTAGATGGCATTTTCCGCCTCTAGGGAAGCAAATAATACTTCATTGGGACCGACTCGTACGGCAGGTCCTAGGGGTTGACTGAATTAGTCGACTTTCTTCGGTTTAGGGCGTCCAGCCAACAGGATCTTGCCGTGTTCTGCGTGGAGATCCTGGAGCTCCGAATTGAATCTCATGCGGTTCAGAGCTCCCATTATCCATAGCTTTCTTGATCAGCTACTTGATATTGTACGCGTCGGAAAAAACTAACCGGAGAGCACTTGGCCAAGAAGGGTCCAGGAACATGGGCAAGTAGATAGGAAAATCAATTATAAATAATGACTGAGGAAAAGACAACTAAGACCTAGGGTTTTGATGTTGGTTAGACAATGCAAATTAATATCAAGCAGATTAGAGATTTATAGACAATACTTATGATAGCTATTGAAAGACCGAGTTGTTGTCCCCAGGTCTAAGCTGGTAAGTGAAAACGTACCGCCATAATAGATGTCAACGTTGATTCTTATTTCGTGCCAAAATAGCTTAGTAAAGGATGGATAGACAGGACAGACTGTGTGTCGTCGATCTTTACAAGCAAGTAAGACTGGGAGCCTTTTCAACTCACTATCGAGGCCCGTGTTTCCATGTGCAGTCATTTTCAAGACCCCGTAACATTTTTGGTGTTATTAACTATCTATTTATCTATGTTGGGACATTCTGGTATGGCAGCTATAGGGGTATTAGATATAAACTTTTAGGCTATCCCTACCATATACGGATCGGACTGCCGGACCATGTCCGATCCAAATACCTTCACTTATCATGCACCTCGCTGTTAGCTGGTGACCTCCCCTCCTTCTATTTTCTAGGCCAATAGTAGATCAATCGATATCTACGACAGTTTCACGCTCACACTATACGGTCAGAATAAAGTGATACCAACAATCTAGCGTGTCTCACGTACAAACGTGCAAAGTCTAACAGGTCGATACTTGGCGTTTACAGGCGGTGAATTCCAGGCACCGATACTCCGTACGAAAGTCACTTCATGCAAAGGGAGGGGGGCAGGGGGAGGTGTGGGTAGTATACCTATCCCTCTCCTTTAACGCTACTCCGTACTACGAGACTTTAATAGGAGGCAGCTCCACCAGGACGACCCTCACCCGTTGTACGGAGTACACCCTAACGCGTCTGCACTACGCTAACTACATCGACATGCAAGGGAAAGTTGGATGATGAAATTTCTCACGGTCTCGTAAACGATAATTTCTTTTTCAATTCATCCATTGCCTCCCACGTGTACTGTTTAAACCTCGAGGTTATTACATGGCGCAGAGGATATGAAAAAGTGTGTCGTGCTACACGAGGGAATACCATGATATTTGCAGTTGAAAATGTACTCAATTGGACCGCAGGCTACAACTTTTAGAGCCCAGGTAGCCTAGTCAATCTTGAATGAGCCAGTGCTCAGCTTCGTAAACAAGCCCTCGACATCGTACGCTCCTCTGACCTTCTTGAGGAACTCCACGCTTTCCGCTCCATAACTTGCCACCGGATCTTGGTCTTCTGCTACGTAGTTCATATACTTGAGTGATAAAATAAATCTCTTTCCTTCGCGGCTGCTACTGACTGCTCGAGAACAGCCTTAATTCCAGAAATAACGTGAATGTTATCCGATTCATATAGCGACGCCCAACCCTAAGAGCAGACTTTGACCCGGAATTTATAAGTAGCACTTCAATCATGGCGGACGAAAAGACTCACCAATTAACGGCCCATCCTCCTCACTGAGACCCAGCACATTACCTCCGCGCTTTTATTGCTCTCTAATAATGTTTTCTGTCAGTAGTTGGATCCCCCGCATCGGCGCAAAAGCACTCTCATAACGCATGCTGTCCGCCAGTGCCTTTTTAACCTGCTCGGTAAAGAACCCAACCATAAGCTGTATCAATTCATTGTCGACCTTGAACGTTGCCGTTGTGAACCGGGCTCGCCTTCCTCCCGGCTCTAATTTTGTCTAGTTCTTCGGCAAGATCTAACATAGACGTCACCCGTGCCGTGCTCACAATCTTCTCGGCGCTGTATTTATCCACGTTATCTCTGAACTCGGCAAAGATAGGAGGTTCCTCCCTCCCGAGGATGTCACACTGCCCTATGGCCCGAGAAAAATTGCCTTGCGTGTACCCCAGGCCTGCAAAGAGCGAGATATGCGGTTTTAACGGCGCCTCGTGGGCAAACTTGACAAAAGCCCCGGTGATGGTGGACGTGAAGGATAGCGTTAATGGCCAGACATGCAGCCCTCCCAATACCGGCCCTTGTGCGAACATGTCAAGATCGAAACGTGCGATGACGCTAAAGTTGTTCCCACCGCCGCGGACGGCAAAAGGGCAGCCGGTGGAGCGAGAAACTTCGAGTAGTACCGCGACATCTTCGGTGGCCTAGATGTGTACGAGACAGGCAGGCTGAGCCATTTGCTGCTGATTGGCCCAGAAGAGCGATCTGGTGTTTGCCTCGCCCACACTCATAGATGAATATGAAAAGTCTGCAATGTAGCTGTCACCTGACTCGACCAAGAGTACGCGCGATAGAGAGATGCACTAGGAATTTTAGATGCATTCACCTTCATGTCAACGCATTGTTCTGATACGTTAGGCGTTCTGGCATGCTCTATAATCTGCCTTCATGACCTTGTTTTCGACAAATAAAATATAAGGAATGCTGATCTAGAGTAAGCTTAGTTGACGCATTTTACTGTAGATTTTGTGTTGCTTCTCTTCTACCGAATCGATGTAACGCGTGAAACATAATTAATACTAAATACCTGGCTCTCAGGGCCAGGGCCACGATTTAGCGACATCTTCCATTAGTCAGTGCCATCCAGTTCCAAGTATATACCCCCTCGAGAACCAATACCCAACACATAAAGCGCAAGAACGATGCTGGCCCTGTACTCCTTGCATTTTGGCGGCGTTAGACCCTTATCAATCTAACCGGCAACTTTTGAATGCATAAATACTGGTACATCCGAGTGATGAACCCGTAGTCGACCCTACGAGACGCAACGATGGCGTCAGGCTTCAGCTAAAATTTATAGCAGCCATCATGGACTGAACGGAAATTAATAAAATTCAGGATCTAACACTGTCCAGGAATGGGGTTCCCAGCTGAATCAAATTTGCGGGTGGTATGCTTGAGCGCCGACGGCTAACCCTCGCCTGGCTGGTCGCGAATACTCCCGTGGCCGGATGTTGCGGAGTACACACAGTCTCACTAACAACACGAACTCAACCCGAACGTTCCCGAAGATCCGGTATCCAATGTGATCTTGATATCAGTAATAATAAAATAAAAATGAAAGTACGTAGCGTTAATTCAGATTTGTTACTTTGCGAAGTATACTGGTAACGTACAATTGCAGCTCCGCAGGAAGCTGCTTCGCGGCAATTGGAATTAAGTAAGAGGGGATTTATCTACTATAATTAGTTATAATATGAAATACTTCGTGATTTATCTAAATAGATAATTTACTCCCTACTTAATCTAATTGCCGCGAAGCAGCTTGCTGCGTGGCTGAAATTGTTCGTCACTCGTAAATAAATAAATGAAAACCCCTTTACTTATTATAATTGCCGCGAAGCAGCTTGCTACGGCGCTGCAATCATTCGTTTCTAGTATTCAAGTATACAGACATTGCTAATTAATCTCCTAGTCACGTTGTAATAATCTACTCACAGATAGGTATATTGTTAAACTCTAATACCCCATATGAATTTCCAATTGCCGGCCCCGACGTGCACTTCGCGGCGCACGGCGCCGCAAACTCGTCGACCTTCGTACCGGGGTAATTAACGCCGTCGACCTGTAGCTGCAGCCCACAGCCTAAGTCCTCGTCGAAAGGCCCCTCGTTAACAAACTGAGCGAACTTACCACAGACAAAGAACCTGTTGCCGTCTAGCGGCTTACCTAGGTCGCACGCTTCATCAATCCGGAAAGCCGCACCGACGAACACCGATTCCTTGTCCGTGCAAGCTCGGTCAGGCTTAAATACGCCATAGTCCCAGTCACTACCACCAATAACGATACTGCCCCAGAGCGCGAGGCAGAGACTTCCGCTCGGTGTAGGTTTAGGCGGCGTCGGCGTTATTGTCGGTGTAGGCGTAGGCGTCGACCAGCTAGCACAGCTGGATTTAGTTATAGTGGCCTCGAATTTAGGTCCACCGAGCTCGAACCAAGTCGTGCTTAATACACAGGAGCCTGCCGACGGGCTGAAGGGCGGGTCAGACGTAGGGGTTGGTAGGTCGGGCCGGCCAAAGCTGGCGCAGGACGTCGTCGTGATGCAGGCCGCCCCGCGCGGTCCACCGTTGCATTGCCGAAACGTCGTCGTGGATAGGCACCACTCGCCCGGACCTGCCGTCGCGCCCGGACCCGGGTCGAGCGTTAGGTCGGGCGGGAGGGTAAAGGGTGGTGATGGGGTGGTCGAAGAGGGCGGTCCGGATCCATCGAGTGGCTGGCCGGGGGTATCAGGCGTACACCAGAAACCAGTGCAGAGCTTGCCGCAGTTGGAACCTGTGCATAGTGGCCCCGACGGACCTGGCTTAAATTCGATGAGAGGGCCTTGTGGTGTGGACCCTGGTGTCCCTGGGAAGGGGCAGGATACTTGCCGACGCCGGAGCCCGGTGTCGTCTCCTATAGCACAGTCCGCGGTGTAGTGGTTCCAGACCAGGCTTGTTGATCTCCCCCTTGTACCGCTCTGGAAGCTAAGCGGTCGTCGCAGACTGAGGATGTGTGCCTTAATACTCCCTGGATCATTTGCGCCTGTATGATCGGGGCTAGCCCGGAAGTAGGCTGCTAAACCTGCTACCATGGGGCTCGCTGAGCGGGGGCATAACCAGTTAGCTACATAAATTGAAGGTCCGGAATGGTGAAGTACTCGATGTAGTAGATAAAAAGAGTAATAGAAAAAGACTTACCATAGGATGTGCCATCAATGGATTTTGAACCCTCTCCCGCTTTCCTTAGTTCTATAGCGTCTCTCATCACTTGCGGCACTAGCAGATCCACACCGGGCGCCATGATATCTACGGGGATAACCAGATTCATTATCGCCTTCCTCGAGATATCCGTTTTTCGCCCATTGAAAACCTTTTCTATCAGTTGCACCAACGACCATCATACCTCGCAGACTTGGGGCAGCCAAGGCAGGATAATGCCCGATCTTGACTGGATTATTGCCGGCTTCAGTAGTAAATATGATTCCATACCTAGTTTCCATGAGCTGCATAAGCTTAGCTAGTTCAGGGAGAGTCGATGGTCAGCAGAAATCAAGTAAAACAACACTTGTAGTCGTTGTAGAGGACAGGGAGTCTTAGTAGAAGATGAGCATAACTCACTGAGTCTCTGGTAAAACTCAGGGTTGGTAACCTTTCTGAGTTGGAAAGACATGTTGACGACCGCTGTATCCTTTGTCTTGCCAGCCTGGTCTTCAGCAATCAGTAGGAGGGCCTCCCAGACACGCTCTGTTGGCCAATCGGGGTTAGATTGTCTCGCCGGTATATCCAGGCGTACGCTGACCACTTCAGCATTCCTGGCGATGCCGACTGTCCGGCCGGCTGCGAAGCTGGTTACCAGAGAGCTGTGGATCCCTTCTTCCGAGCCTAATAGATAAGTTTGGCCATATTCGGCGCCCTCGATAGGAGGTACTCGTTGATTTTGTAGTGGTGGATCCTAGCAGAGGTGTCATAATGTTAGCATCGACTCTTCATCTTTCGCAATATCGAGTTTCCACGACAGGAGGATTCGCTTATCAAAAGACTTACTAAAATGTCTTCCAGGGGCAAAGCCTCCATCACGTAGATGGTCTGACCCTTACCCCATGAGTCATCCGAATCATAGATGTATTGACCCTGGCTGTAGAGATGCTGCCCCGCGTCGCGGTCAAACTCGACATCTGGAGGAAATGATATATGAGAAAGATGCCAATACTGATCAGAGCTTGGAACATAGGCTCGTCTTCCCAAGATAGCCTCTTCTTCTATATTGTTTCCTACGTAAGCGGCGTCGGTGGTCGTTAGCCGGCTAAGTTGCGAGTCTTCTCGCTTGGATTTCAAAGTCCGAGAACCGCCCTGCATTGGAACGAACTGGCCGTTTTCTGCGGCTGTTTTGGGATAGTACGCTAGTCGAACCTATTGTTTCAGGGTCAATTATGCCAACAATGTGATACTTCTTGGTGCTTACCGAGGGAACGCTGCTAGATGAAAAGAAATCGAGGGCGTTCCTACCCAAGTTAGGCACCCAGTAGAAGGCCGTAAAATCCAGGTCATCCGACCTGAACTCCTGGAAGCCTGTATCCCTGCGATCTGGGCCCAGTACTTGCTTCCGCTCCTCCAGGAGCTCTCTGATATCCTTCTGGGCGTCATTATCGTTTTGCAGTGGCCACATAATGGCATCTTTGCCTCTGTTGTCACACTTGTCGCGCCAATTAAACTTCTGCGCCCTCTTTTGCGGTTTTTCTTCTGCGGCAGCTATTTCCGGGAGTCTAGTAGCTTGGATCTCAAAGTTATTCAGAGTACAGGCGTCGACCGAGGTGGTCGCTACGTCTCGGATATTGCAGCCGGTAATAGTCGCACAGGTGGCTTTGGTTTGGGTCGTCGTTGTCTTCGTGGCGTCCCCGGAGACGGTTGTGCCGAAAGAGAGGGTGGTGAAACATAGCGACGCCTCGGCTGGAGTGCAATCTGCTGGTTTAGCTGGCGAGCCGATCTTGCCGTTTGGGAATACACTAAGGTACCATATGTGTTAGTTCGCGGTACGTCGTCCACGGGCTCAAGGAGATAGGAGCTTACGTGACCTGAGGCCAAGGGGGAAGAGACCCTTTAAAGGTAAAGCCGGGAGGTAGCTTGATGCGGTCGATCGGAGGCGGACCACTATACAATATACACTAGTTAGCCGTGTCAAGCCAAGAGAAGCGATTAGTCGGGGTGCGGTGTTCTTACGGTCCCCATGTTCCCGGCGGCAAGTCCCACTCCCAGCCACCAATCTTGATGCCGAAATCTTCCCAATATACACAGATCTGGGCACGGTTGTAAGCGTTTGCTACGAAGTGGTAAAGTTGGTTAGTCGTGCGACGTACGAAGAAAAACCATAGTTTGCATGTCGTTTTCGATTTGCTCCCATCGCCGTCGTCATCCTCACCTTCCTCCGGTACGTCCCCTGTGACCGGCTGGATTTCGCCTGTCTCTGGCCACGGATCAGGACCGACGATAATGGAAGTATATTCGGGTTTTTCCGGAGTCGGCCAGGTCACTACCGGCTGCGGAGCGGGTATGGGGATTGAGGTGGGCATCCATGACACACCGGTAGATGTATTCGATTCATTCCAGTTCGAAGGCGGCCCGCGGGTTATTGCAGGCCAGGGGGGGCAAATATAAAGTTTTCGTCAGAACGCCGCCACCTGGTGCGGATATTGTAGTAACGACGGGCGGAACATCCAAGCTGACGATCGGCCAAAAACTGCTAGTGGGCTGACCCGAAGACACATTGACGTTGGAATACTGCATGGTTGAGACTGTCAACGGGGGTGCCCGCAAGGTGATGGTGCTCGTAGTTCCCGGGGCAATCTGAATAGAGGTTGTGTAGACTGGAAGCGTAATGGTTATCGTTGACGGTAGGCCGCTAGGTGGAAGGACGAAGAGGCAAGGGGCTGTGCAGGGTGTTAAGGTACACGACTTGGCGGTCGTCGCTAGCACTGTCTGGTGTTAGCAAGCAACAAAAGTACAAGTGGGTGGGCTTCGATGCGAACTTACCCAACATCCCCTTGAAGATCTACAGCCCAGTCGGTAGAGCCACGGAAATTAAGGGATCTGTACTTTTCGATCCGAGCTTCCTTGTTCGCCTTGTCCATGTAGGCGACCCAGTTACCTGGAGATGGTAGAGCAAGTCAGCCTCGGCATCAGCCATTCAGCATAACCAACATAGCTCACCATCATATATAATGTAGTCGGAGTCGGTCGAATCCTTCCACTGCCGAGAAACGCGGCCTTCTGATAACAGCGCGGCGATCTCGCCATCACTGATATACCCTCCGGTTCCAGTGCATTTGCCCGGCTCTGCTCCCGAGTCGGGCCCGGTGTAGGTGCACATGGGTCCATCGCATGTGGGACTTGTCATCTTGAAGGATCTTCCATAACTGGTGACTCCAACCACCACTTTGTTAGACATAACACCGGCTTTTGTTATCATGGCCTGGAAGTAATTGTGAGCCGGTGTAGGAAGAAACTTATGGGGAGAGACGCATAACGTACCAAAGAACTCAGGGTCTCGGTCATGTTTACATGAGAGCGGAGGCAATTCCCGCCCGCACAACCGGGCTGAGACCAATTGCTGCCATAATCCCATTGTCCTAGATATCATAGTTAGAAGCCAGACAGTATTATGGGACCACTATTTGATAAGTAGAAGTACCATGTAAGTCGTAAGTCCTAAACGCGAGAAAGATCATATCAGCCGTACATCAGACAGGGATGTGTGAACAAGACGCGTTCACTTACATGTAGATGATGTAATCGACGACTTGGCTCATTTCCTCAATAAGAAATTGCTTGAGGTACCAGTACGATGCCGGTGCAGCGATTGAAACAGTCTTGTCCGCCGGCATTTTAGCCCGGACCAGCTTGACAAACTCGAGATAGTTCTCGCTCTCCTCTGGGTCTCCCGGAGGAATCAGCTCGGGCGTGATGTCCGGCTCCGCGGGATATTCCCAGTCAAAGTCGACGCCATCGAGACCATTAGCGGCGATAAAGCTAACGCAAGCATCGGCAAATAGGTTTCGGTTCTCGGGCTTGACCGCGTTGCGAAACAAGTAGTATGTTGCCGGCTCTATCGAAAACGCCCAGCCCCCAAACGCCACGATGCGCTTGGGTCCGCGTAGGTTTTTGAACTGCTCAAAGACGTCGGTAAAGCGGCCTATGCTAACACCGAAGCTCTCGGTGATGTCGGCAAAGGCGTAGTGGATATGTGTGTAGGACGATGGGATCTGCGGTATTAACATATACAGGCAGAGCCGCTCGCGGTTCCAGGACTCGAAATACGCGACTTTCATGAACGAGGCTGGCGGTACGTCGTTATTAATCATGTCCATGCCGCAGTTCTGCACGCAGCCATTGGTATGCGCTTTGGCGGTCCCTGCGTTGCCTGTCTCGGAATTGGTGGTGATGCAGTGGTCGGAGTCGACGCCGCACTTGCCCCAGACGTTGCAGCACGCTTTAATGCTGCAGGGACTGAGGTCCTCGATCTTCTCAGTTCCGAGAGGCGATTGGGTTCCTGGCTTCGAAGGTCCACACTCGGCATTCGGGTCAGGTGTCGGCAATCGGGGCGTTCCGGGGCCCAGGCAGAGTCTGAAGCCCGGAAAGAGGTTGTCGCAGCCGCCCCATCCCCACGTCTGCTTGTTGTTGTTGTAGAGGTCCTCTATGGTAATATCATAGGTCTTGGCGATCTTGGAGCAGTCATCGTTGGTAACGGTCACGTAGGAAGCGCAGCTGCCGTCCGGGCGCGGACCGGGAGCAGGCCCGCTTGTCCAAGGATCCCGCGGAACAACACACCCACTGGTACGGCTCTGGCTTCCAGGCGGAAGGAAGATAGTTGTTCTGGCGCAGCTCAGCAGTGCCTACTTTGCATAACGACGCGAGCGACTCGAGCGTATCTCCGTAAACGGCCTGGATGCGGTGACATATCGCCTGGCGCGAAGAAAGTCTATTTCGGGGCGTAATATCGGGACGGGACGTTGGTATGGAGCTCCGGACCTTTTCCGCTGCGAGGAATCCCTCCGACGCGGTGTCGTTAACGCAACGCGCTTCGGCCCAGGAGCGGAGGGCGTTTTGCACCCATGCAAGGTCCCCTTGGGGATCGGCCACAATACCGACATGGTGGTCCGAGTTGCGGTCGTCACCGCAGACTTGCGCGATTGTTCGCTCATTGGTCGAAAATCCTCTGGGGCCCAGTCGGTCGATGAAGTCTTGGACAAAACCCCTGGCAATTCCGCTGTTCTGGATCTTGTGGCCAACATAGATGCCCACCAGAGCCCCTTGGAAGTGGCCGTAGATGACACTTTCGTCGCAATTTAGTTGATCCTGGAGAAATGATTGAGTGTCCTTAAGGGAGGAGACCATCTTCTGCTGAGAATCAGAGCCCCCCTGTGCCTTCCATGTCAGCCATTGGGTTGTGGCGTTGGTGTTGGTGGCGTCGCGACATATAGGCGGTGCGGCATTAACATCGTCGATAATGACATCGTCACGGCGGGCGATATGACTGAAACCAACTTCAGAAGGACCCAAAGAAGCAGGTTTGAAGTCTGCCTGGGGCGCACCAGGTAAGCGTACTGATGTACCGGCGATTGCGTTGATGGAAGTATCAGCATCGCCAGTGGTGCAAATCCGGATCTTGAACTGACGGCTGGGGTCATTAACAGGAACGAAAGGGTTCAGTGTAAAAATAGTGCGTTCCCCGCAAGTTTCAAGACTGTCTATAGAGTAGTAGTTCGACCATTCTATCTGCTTCGGGTTCTCTGCACAGGATCGTGGACAAGGGTGATAACTACGATCTGGTTAAGCCCCGTTCACCGTTATCACGCCAAGAATGGCAGCAAGGCCAATCTCAAGTGTCTTGAACTGCATGATGTCAGAAGAAACTTCGGGGCCGAGAAGTTTTAGTACGGGAGTATGGTGAAAAATTTCATAAGGCCCTGGGGCAGGTGCTGCCTTCTATTTCACCATCTTGTACAGGAAGGGATAAGTCTTTTGTCGCACAAGCAACAGATGGACGACAGCCGATATTGCTATGTCAAGTCTAGACGAACAGTGCATATCCGCCATTATAACCGGCGAGCCTAGCATTGGTCTAGACTTCCAAAGCCTCCCATCCATTGCACCTAAAAATCAGTCCATCTTCGTATAATCCATTGACCTTGACCTTACCGAGAGACCAGCTGACACTCCTTGTATTATCCAACCCCGCATCTGACTATGTCAATATGCATTGTGTGAGCGATGCTTCGATTTTTCATCTTTTCCACAAATTACACGTTGCCTTGGCGCGAACTATTAATTTCCCTATCTATGGTAAGCGCAGCGTGATCAGCTCTCAGAGATACTTCATCTCTTCGACGCAACACACGCGCTCTCCTCACCGCAAACTATTTGGTTGGTTTTCACTCCGGGTAAACTCGGTATGGTCAGCACGTCGGGAATACGATATTTGGTCCTCACTACGGAGGAGGGTTTGAGAACAGGGACTTGAGACTCGAGAGTATAGATGATTGGCAGCTCTTCCATCCACCATTGTATTGTACCGTGAGATAGCACAAAACAACTTGCTCACCCTGCTCAAGTCGGAGAACCACGTTGAGGCAGCCGTAATATTTATATAGTATGCAGAGTACCGTGTGGAAGATAATTGATTACCGCGCATCATCAGTTCTCTTTTGCTTTTCACTCTTTACAAAAGGCCATACTAAACTCCTCTTGGTCTTGTTTTTGCTTCTGTCCTATAGCAACCTTCGATATGGCACCCAGCTTGTCGTCGCTTCTGTCATGGGCAATCTTTTTGTCCCCGGCCCTGGGACTTGTCACTGGGGATCGAATCCATGCTCAGGCAGAGATGCCACGGCTGCCCTACGACCCCAACACCAGCAAATACTGCAGTTACTGGTTTGATTTCACCGACAGCCGTGTAACTTGCGACCAAGTTCCTCAGCAATGGGGCATTGCAAAGGCAGATTTCCTCCGCTGGGTAACGCGCCCCGACTGTTTGCGAGTGGCAGACTAGTTAGCTAAACTGTCTCATAGAACCCTTCGCTGACGTCCGAGTGTGGCAACTTCACGTTTGGTCGAAGCTACTGCGTCGAGGTCACTGGCGAGCCCCCCGTAGATATCCCTTCCACTACCACATGCGCACCCCCTCAAACTACCCAGCCGGGTAATGGAATCCAGACACCGCTGCCTATCCAAGACGGCATGGTCGATAACTGCGATGATTTTTACTTCGTGCCTGACGGCACTGGCTGCGACGCTATCGCCCGGGCGCACGGCATCACACCTGCCCAGTTCCTCGCCTGGAATTCCATGGTCGGTACGACCTGTGGCGGTCTCTGGGCCAACGTCTACATCTGCGTGTCGGTGATCGAGCACACGCCGACCACGACCACCACGGGGCCGCCCACGACCACGACCAGGCCATCCAACGGCACCACCACACCGACACCGACACAGCCCGACATCGTCGACAACTGCGACGCCTTCTACTTTGTCCCTGCCGGCGAGGGCTGCACAGTCATCTCTCGCAAGAACGGTATCACGCTTGACCAGTTCCTGGCCTGGAATCGAGGCGCAGGCGGCGCCAGCTGTGGCGGCCTCTGGGCCAACGCTTACGCGTGCGTCTCGATCATCGGCCACACACCCACACCGCCCAACAGCGTGCAGACGCCTGTGCCCATCCAGGACGGCATAATAGGCACGTGTAAGACGTTCCACTTTGTGCTCGAGAACCAGACGTGCGCGGTCATTGCGGCGCAGTATAAGATCAGTGTAAGCGATTTTGTTAAGTGGAACCCCGCTGTCGGGAGCAATTGCCAGGGCATGTGGGCCAAGACCTATGCTTGTGTTGGTTTGTTGTGACGGGAGGGCGGCAGGTAAGTTAGGTTCCTAGAAGGGGCAGTGGGAACACCATACATGGGTTAATAAGATCCAAGCTGAAGCTAGCGAGGTCGATGTCGTCAGCCGCTGCCATGGTAGCGTCTCCTGGGGCTGTATTGGAGGTTCTAGAAAGGCCGGCAGATAGTTTCCCATGTCCGGTAGCCTCACCAGAGTGCGCAAGGGACTACATGTTGTAGAAGCATGCGGCGTATGCACATACTATAGCACATATGGCGGAAAGAGGGGCTTGTTGGCAGAGGTAGGTTATCTGTCGGTCCAGTTGGACAAACTTTTCATGAATCATCACTTTCTTCTTCGTTTTACATTTAGAGACCTATCTGGGAAACGAGGAACTTGGCGTACCTGTTTTGGTCTCGAAAACTCGTTCCGGCCTATTGCCCAGACGGATAAAGGACCCATGTACCTCCACATCGTGATGCTCTGCCCTGCTCTATGCTATGAGGGTCGGGGTCTATGAATCAATAACTAGCAGCGCATAAGCAAATAATAGTATTAAAGCACTAACGTAGGTGCTACCCATGTGGCGCACCCAACCAAGTGGTCTACCTAAACACTACCAGGTGGGTAGCAATACGAGGTAATGTTGGCATCACCTTAATTAGACTGTGTGGTGTAAACGTGGAGTAACGTAGATATATGGTTAATATACTGCTAGTTTAACGAAGGGAAGGAGACGAGGCTAACTAGCTAGCAGCGAGGTTCGTGATAAGTAAGGGTATTCCGACGTGGTCCGACAGTCCAACTACACAAGGTAGACTACGGTAACCAGAGGCTCGAAATACTGAGTACCTAGCCGCAGGCAGTGCTACAGCCTACAGCCTACTACAGCTTACAAATAACACGCGCCAATAAAGTCGTTTCTTGAACCCATAATTCCCATCACAGTCTGGCAATCCCCTTGACGCTGAGCTTTGCCAAGCACAAGCGAAGCATGGGGTTTGATTCCCCCGTCAGCCGCTCTAGCCGGTCAATCTCGAGCTCGAGCTCCTGTTCCACGTCCCGCAGGCAGTCCATTGTCTTCGTAAACGCCCCAGACTTCTCCAGGCACGCCATCAGATGCAGCTTGCACTCCTTGGACAGCGGAAATGCGGTGCTCGTCGCCGCAGTCGGGCGCTGCCGGAAGACGCCGAGAATGTGCCCGCGGTACTCGGGGTGGTGCGAGAGGCAGTAGACGATGGGATACGAAAACTTGCCCTCATCCAGGTCCTCGCAGAGGCCCTTTTGCGCGGCATAGTCTCCAAAGTTCATGTAGTCGTCTCGTATCTGGAAGAAGCGGCCGAAGAGCAGCGTTAGCCGCTCAAAGTCGAGCGCCGGCGGTAGCGGTGGCGGCATCGGGTGACCCGAGTCCGGGCCCGCGGCGGCGGCGACGGCTCCCTCGGCCTGCATCAAGCGCAGGAGCATCCTGAACATGCCGCCCGTCTTGTGGTCGATCATGTTGACGTACTCGGCCTCGCTCGGGCACGCCAGGTTGTACTTCCAGTACAGGTCCCAGCTCTGGCCTAGGAAGAGGCCCTCGAGCTCCTCGAGCACAGCCGTAAGCGCCACCGGGCCCAGGTTCCGCGCGACGTCCTGCACCGCCCGGACGAACAGGAAGTTGGCGCTGTTGATGGACTGGGCCTGTCCGAATATGATGTGAGCCGATGGGAGGCCCCTGCGGAGCGGAGAGTTGTCCTCCAGGTCGTCTAGGATGAGGGAGGAGTTGTGCAACATGTTAACGACGGACGTGATGGTCTGGATTGCTGCCGGGGGCACGTGGAGCCAGACGTTGAGAGCATCGATCAGGGCGCTGCGAACGCCCTTGGAGGGCATACCGGAGATGTAGTCTGCGGGCGCGTCCATGACGAGACTCGACGGTTTGTAAAGCGGATACTTGGACACCTCGCAGAGACCAGGCTTGCTGTAGCTGGACTCGGATTCATGGGTACCCGAGTCCCTTGATTTCTTCGTGGGTGACTCTTCTGCTGCGCCGAGTGCGTCAGAGTGTGAAAGACTCCTCTTGACGCTGTTGCCGTTGGGAATAGCTTCGTTCTTCCGCGTGTTTTGCCTGGGACACGCGGAGCACCAATAGTGGTTCCCCGACACAGCCAGACCGACGCAGTCAATCCATCTTCTCAGCTTCAAAGAAATATCAGGTTGTGCCATATTGAGTGCATCGCGGTATTGGCAGAAGTCGCTCTCCGCCTTGATGATCCTGCGCTTCACCTCATGCTTGGCGGCTTCGTTTGAGAGCCCTCTCGTCCTGGCGAACACCTCGACGGCATTCACGATCTTCTTTGCTTGGCCGGACTGCAGCTCTCTGTACTTGCGCTCCCAGCTGAAGTAGTCATTGGCCAGCAAAAGTCCCTCTGTGGCCGCAGTAATGATAGGCTGCACGAGTCCCTGCTCAGCTTCCGTGAGAGATATTCCCTGGCTAAACTGGAGCATTGGCCAGAAAACACTGTTCAGCGATTAGAAATGATAGGAGAGGGGAGAATTGATGTGCTTACAGCATCCTACTGTCATCGCTGCGGTGTTGCAGATATTCTTCTATATCCCTGGCTTCCTTGCCGCTGTGCTTCTCGTTTATCGCAAGCCAGACAACACGGAAGGCAGCCAGCATGTTGAGACCAAGTTCACGGTCAAGACTGACACACTGGAGAATGCACTGTGACACGAGTTTCTTGGTCTTCATTGCACTCGAATCCGGGGCCACTTGTCTCCTGTCATCTGGATCCAAGGCGGCACGGAGCTCATCAAGATCAGCTTGAGCATCCTTAATGATGAGGCTCTCGCCGGTTTCTACATGCACTGTCAACATATGCGGACTGTAGAAGGGTAGCTGTATGGGGTCAACGAACCGTCATGAGTTAAGCCCAAGTCTGAGAGGTATGCTAACACGCCCAACCGCTCCGGGATGGCCTCGGGGTAAATTAGGGACGACCAGTTGCCCACGGGCGAGATGGAGAAACACGTCTGTTCCTCCCGGTTATCCCCGATCTCCCCAGTCCAGTCTTTTACAAATCGGCGACTTGCCGCGTCTGCGAGATCATCGCGGGGGTGGATGCGGATAGGTAGCGTCGTGAAGCAACCTGTGCGGCGGGCTTCGTCGGCAGAGATGAGCTTGGAGTTGTATGTCAACGTCTCCATTGCGTTAAACCTTCCGTAGACACTTCGGGTTTTTGCGTTCAAAGCAGGAAAACCGTTTCCATAAATATATAGAGAGCGAATCCACCTTTCTTTTATCCGACTTGATGATCGAGACGTATGTATTCCAAGTCTAAAAGGCTTCAGAACCAAGGCGAAACGATAAGGGATATTCGGATATGCTATGAAATCCCGCCTCTGCGACTTTCTTCTCACAATGTCGCTAAGAACGGCCGCCCAGCTGGCAGGGGTCCGTTAGCAAGCGATTGTACGCTCACCGACATGTACGCAAACGTGGGCATGTGTGAAGGGTGGAAGGAACACACAGGGTGGGGATGTGCACGAAGAGGGGTGCTCGCAAAAGAGTTGGCCTTGGCCATCCAGTCGCTTAGTCTAGAAACTTCACTCCTACCTTGTTATCAAAACAGGCTGAGTAGAAGCATCCCCCTAGCGATAGTGCTGATGTGAGATTCCTGTAGTGAGAATACGGACTGCTGAGTTCGGTCATGATATGACGTGAGATTGGCGGCATGAGACTACTGGAAGGATACTTTTAGCACGACACTACTGCGGTTAAATTGCTATCTATTGCCTGCACCTACGGGTGTCCGCAGTGCAATCTGTTCCACTACAATTCATCCAATATAAACACCCAACATTGTTGTTGTATTTAACGTCTGGGGCGGCTGAGCCGCCTAGAGCTATATTATTTATATAAGGTTAGAGGCGCAGAAGCTATTTTAAAGCTATATGAGCAATTAATATCTCATATAGTTCTCAGATACTCCTTATCGCCCGCCAGATCTCGTTTTCTAGTGCCAATTCTCTAAGTAGGGTTGTCGATGGGGAAATGTTCCCGTTTCTGGTTGGTCGTTTTTACCTTGACCCCGAGAGGGGTAAGCACTCAACATCAACCATCCCCGGGCTGATATATGGCATATTGCTAGTAAGCGTCCACAGCTGGGCTGAAGCCCCGTTACTCCCGCATACCTATTCATGCCTTACAATCACCTCCATCGTACAGTGGAACCGGTCAGTGTTGCTTGACATGTGCCCGCGTTGATCCGAAGCGGGTTTATCTCCAGTTCATCTTTGTATTATTGCTGGCATTAGCAGCGGGGATGCCTGTGAAATGGAGCAGCGATAGTCTGGCATCAGCAATGGTGTGTTTGGTAGTTCGCATAAGCCCGCTGCAAAGCACTGGCCCCCCGCCCTGCTCCCACCCCCCTTCCTGTACTTCTGTGGAAACTACCACCGCAACTATAGCGGATGCCACCGGCATCCGGTAGGGTGGGTCAGACGCTAACTGTTAGGGCGTCTGATCCTACCTACTATCTTCAGCTGCAGCTGCAGCTAGCTAACCTTCTCTCCTTCTTGTTCTTCCGGCCTAGTAATAACGAATATATTGCTATGCTTCACGTTTGCACCGTACGGTCCGAATAAGCTGATACCAACAACTTCCAACGGCAACGAAACAAATATTATAATATGTCGTTACTCGCTATCAATCTCGAGACGCTCAGCCGTTCGGTAACCTTGGCGTCTCTCGTCGTGTTTCCAATCCTCTATTTTCTGTACTGTACAATTTACCGGCTTTTCATGCGCCCAAATTCCAATCGCGCATTTCCTGGGACCGAAGCTTGCGGAATGGACATACTGTTATGAGTTTTGGTACGATGGTATTGCCGAGCCCGAGTAAACCTTTCAGATTGGTTGTTTGCAAAAGAAATATAGTTCGTGGGTATCCCGTCCAGCACCACAAACGCCGGACTAGCCAAGTGAAAAGACCCATCATCCGCATCATCCCAGATGAAATCCATATCGCTGTTCCAGGCTTTTGCGACACGGTCTACGCTGGGAGCGGACGAGAGGGCGACAAGTGGGATTGGACCACCCGGTCCTTCGGCATTGACCAGAGCTTGATTGGAGGTGTCGTACATGACGAGCACCGCGTACGTTGAGCGGCACTTTCGCCATACTTTTCCAAACAAAGCGTGCCAGCCTTGCAGCCGATTTTGGATCAAAACGTTCTGATTCTGCTTGAATGTCTCTGCGAAATTGGCATGTCACAGTCTGGGGTTGCATTGTTGCCGCCTTGACCAACGGTAAGATATGCTCTAGGGACAGGGAGTCCGTCAATAAGTATCGGTGCTGAGTTTATATACAACATTTTCAAATACTACGCGTTCGGAAGGAGCGAGCAGGCCCCTGACTTTGATCCATCCTTCCGAGACGCAATGCTCCAAGGTGGCAAAGTCAGCCACGTGTTAAAACACTTCCAGTGGCTAATGGGCAGGCTATGGAAACTGCCCGACTCATTACTACTCCTACTGAGCCCTGCGATGGGTGCCTACTCCCAGCTCCAGACCAAAATTAAGCAGCAGGTCACTGAGATCCAACGCGCGCACCATACGCAGGCGTATGAAAACATGCAGCGCATCATCTTCCACGAGATCCTCAACAGCAAGCTCGCCGACTACGACAAGTCGAGTGACCGCCTATGGCAGGAGGGCGAAGTCGTCGTGGCAGCGGGGATCATCACCACAGCCTAAGCGCTCAGCATGTTGACATACTTCGTTCTCGCTACCCCGGCCATCCTGTCGCGGCTCAAGGCCGAGCTGGCGACTGCTATCGCCGACCCCACGCAGCCGCTCAATCTGGTCGTGCTTGAGAGCTTGCCCTACCTGACGGGGGTGGTGCAGGAGGGTGTGCGCCTGAGCCACGCCATCTCGCACCGCCTGCACCGCACCTGCCCGGACGAGAGGCTCGTTAACTGCGGCGCCGGCGGGGACGAGTGGCGCATCCCGCCCGGCACACCGCTGAGCATGACCAGCAACCTCGTCCACCATGACGAGCGCGTCTTTCCGGATTCACACGCCTTCCGGCCCGACCGCTGGGTCGACGACCCACGTCTCGACCGCTACCTGGTCTCCTTCGGCAAGGGCGGCCGGGCCTGCCTCGGCATCAACCTGGCTTATGCCGAGCTCTACCTCACCCTGGCAGGGTATACGGCACGGACGAGGTCCGGGGCAAAGATGACATCGGCACGCTCGACCTATTTGAGACGAGCGCTGCCGACCTCGTGATGACGAGCGATGCCGCTGTGCCGGTAATGCCCGAGGACTCCAAGGGCCTGCGAGTCAGGGTATATTAGCGAGATATACAAGCGTGATAACACGGTAGAAATACCTGCCTTGAGATCGACAAACCAAGCTAAGAATGAATATGCACTCGGACCGCTATAAATAATATACAGGGCGAAACAATACCATTTCGTCGATAGTCGTTTAAAAACTAGTATTATTTATCCTAGGTTCTTATTTAACAATTATAGCCTGACAGGGGTCAGTACACTTCGAACTGTAAATCAAATACATCCTAGGATCATAAAAATATGAAGGACAATGAATATTCCAGGAAATATGAATTTACAAAGTCTAGAGAGATGTATATCATGTTTACCTATACGGCGGGCTCTTAGTTTGAAATATGTTTTCTTTTTGTCAAGTCGCACGCCTGATAAGCCTAACCCTTATCAAACTTCTCACTTGAAATAATATCTTAATATTAGACCCTAGTATTTAAACTATATAAGATATTCGGCTCTACAGCTATTTGTTACGTAATATCGGGTGTTAACGTAATAGCTTATAAATATATATATCTCAAATTTTTTACTCTACTTGGATTTACGATATAAGGTAACGTAGCTAATATAGACGTAGTAGTAGCTAGATTTATAGTTAGATTAATAGAATCAGCTTCTACAATTTGACCACTTACTATTAGTTGTGACTAATTTATCTATCTATCCTTTAAACTATTTATAGATCTTAGGTCTCACTAATATACGCTAATTAAATATAGTACGTTCGCCTATGCTATATGTAAAACTGGTTTTGGGTTTATCCAAGCACTAAGGCTACGTAGCTTGAATCTGGTTTCAAGTTCATCAAAGCACTAGGGGCTAGGTAACCGTGAGCTAAAGTACAGACTAATAACAACTAGAGTATTAAGACCTAGTAATAACTATAAAGAAAAACATCTTATATTAAGGGTTCTCTTTAAAGAGGTTACTTGAAGAGCTTTATTCCCTTCCTAAAGCAGTAAAGCTATAGTCTTAATTCCTATTTACATTGAAATAGGGGAGGGACAAAACTAGCAAGTACTTATCATGGATAATCCTGCTAAATAGTGCATGTTTCGGCCTAGTGGGGACCTGCCTACCCTCCTAGCCGGAACTGCTATAATAGGCTCTGCTTGTAACAGCTAAGAGAGTCAAGGCATTGTTCTTTGTGTGAAAGCGCTAATTCTTGCGAAAATTAGTAGTATCACAAAAATAGTAGAGTGTTTCTGTACAAGTATATATGCTAACCTCGCTAACTTATTACTTGCAAAATTCTCTAGTATCTTAACATCTTGCCTTTCTCCCTCAAACATAACTCTCGTGTCTATTTCTTCAGTTGATCTGACCAAACTCGATATAAGTTTGATTTCTCAGTTGATCTGACCAAATAAGATATAAATTTGAAAGCAATTTCCAAGCCACAATACAAAACCTTGTAAGTCCAATAACCTAGCATATATCCCAGTTGCCATCTGTGGCATTTCCCTTTAACCGGATCTCAATGCTTACTAACTTTCTCTCATTAGAAAAACCGTTAAAATGCGCTTCTTAACTTTTGTCTCGACCCTGTTCCTAGCCAATGCTGTTACCGCCTTGTCTATCCAAGAAACCTCATCGACAAATATCTTCGAGAAGAGAGTCGTGTGTGGTTCCGTGACAGACTGCGCTGTCTCGTGCTGCTTTGGAGCTGCCTGCTGCTCGCCAGGCCGTAATTGCGGCTGCTAGAGCAAATAAGGTGGCCTGATTTGCTGTACTCGGCTCCTCTGATGTTACTTTTTTCAGGATAAAACGATAGCTTGCGTCTTATAATCTATCTGAACCAACCGATAGAAATTGGTGTACTATATAGAGGGGCCGTACAATTACAACATAGCAGAGAATAATAGTGTACTGTAGCAATAGACCAATAGAATACAGCGTGCTCAGTAGGCCGTTCTTAACGTGGGAACCTCTGTTAGCAACTATTGTATGCTAATACTCCTCGTCTAGCATCTTCTTCCACAATTCTACCATAATAAATTTAAAGCATTTGCTTAACTTCTTAAGAGTTTCGACTTCTTGGACCCTTCAGTTCTAAGAGGTTTTGAAGACCGCGATAAATCAATATTCGTTATCGCCAAGCCCTGTACAAATTTAAAACTAAATGAAGAAAATTCGATTCTACCGAAAATACTAAATACATTTCGGCAATTCAGTTCCAACCGTTGTCAATCCTCACGAGTACTAGTTCATTTTCTTCATCACTGAAAATCATATTATTATTAGTCGAAAATATCAGTAACGAATCCTTCTTTACACATTTTCTGCTTGAACACCTCGATATTATCTGTAGGGTCCTCCTTCCCCAGTTCCTTATCACTTTCTATAGCTAGCTCCTATATCACCTTCTCAATTACGTTATCCATTGAGCTGCCATCGCAGACGTAAAAGCGGGCGCCGTTGTCCCACATATTAAGCACGTCCACCTTGTCATGAAAGGCTAGTTCGTGGCTGAACGGGTAGCTAACATGAACCGCCCCGAGACGCTGCCACTTATCCAGATCGTCGTCTTACAGTCGTTGGCTTCCCGATAAGCGACATCCTACGAAGAGCAAGGCACCTGCTAGTTTGCGGTCACCCTTCTTGATCATATAGACGCATTCCTGACAAAGGCTCGAAACGGCGTAATGCTAGAGCGGCTACAGATCATAACGATAATAGTAGTATCCTCGTCTGCGCGGAGCCGGAAGTACTTGTTAGTAGAACGGACGGCAACGAGGGTCTGATCACCAGGCTTCAGGCCTCTCAGATAAGTGCTTGTGACACCATGGTAGCGGGTAATACCTATCTACCTCCCAATATTTAAGACTACTATGATTATAATATACGATGGTAGCGTAACAAGAAAAATAGGGAAAACGCAGTACTTAGGTTTCGCTCTATTTTAGATGTTCTTGCAGCTTGAAATCGCTTTTGTATGAATAATGTAGCTAGCCACATCGTATGCCCTTCGAGAGGCCTGGGCGGCTTAGCTGCCCCAGACGTTAAAATAACAACAAAAACCACGGAGTATGTTTTTCTGGTAGTTACGAAGTACTCCGTACTTTGTAAAGAGGTCCGTGAGAGCGGTGGAGTGGAGTAAGGATAGTACATGGGCTAATACTGCCTAACTAAATGCAATGCCAGGTCCATGCCGCAACTGCGCAAAGAGGTCCGTGAGAGCCGTGAAGCAGCACAGTACCCAGGCTGATGCTACGTTACCAAACGCGATATATGGTCCAAGCCACTTAAATGCGCATAACACGTCCTATCAGTTTTACCCCCTACTTGGTACTGAAACAAAAGAGCCTTATCGTAGTCTAGTAGTAATAAGATGTAAGCCGGGAACTATCCGGATAGAAGTGCCGCCGATATGTGACTTTCTGGTTTCCTGTTTTTGGGGGAATGGAGGTGCACTGAGTACGGAGCAAGATTAGGGGTTCGTCCAAGGCAGAAAGCCGTTTGAACCCTTGCATAGTTGAAGAAAGCGGTAAAGATAGAGGCGGGCAGCCCTAAGAAACAACGGGGTCTACTAGCATCAGCCTCGGCTGATAGAAACGTGACTTGTTCTCAGGAACTACGTGCTATTAAGTCTAACCAACACCAAATCGGCTAGAATTTTTGCACTCTAAAGCAGCCAAATCACCGAATTCAAAAATTCGCGAGGCCAGAGTACCGGCCCACTGGTGAAAAGTCAACAGACCATTATCCGTACTCCGTACCTCTTCGTCAGCTCGGCCCTAGGTTCGGTCCAAGCGGTGCTACCTAGCCCTATATTTAGGGTGTTATAATGCAGATTCCTGTTGTAGTGTAGCACTGTAGTGTTGCTGCGTTGCCAACGTTCGTCTGTGTGTTTCGGTTCGCACGTCATCTAATCATTTGAAACATTGTTTTGCGCAATCAAGACTCGGCCGAAACTCGCCGCAATCACTGATATTTATTCTAAACTCTTGTTCGATTTGGAAATCCTTCTAGAGGCTGGAGCCGTCGAATGATGAGAGAGACGAAGAAGATAATGGACACGCAAAACGATCCCAAAGCAACGATCCGCAATAACGAGCGCTACGTGCGCATCGAGAAGCAGCCCCTGGAATTCCTGGCTCACTATGCGGAAGTGGAAGACGCGGGTACTGGAATCAGATACGGGTTTTTGCCCAACGTGAAGAGCGACACACAGGATAATAGACCACATCCAAACGAAAGAGACAGCGCCGACGCGGCACCGGGTCCGACCAGCAGCCAAGACCAAAACAGCACGGATATCCTTAGCAGCCGATCAAATCTTGGGCCACCTCGCAGTGACGCTGGTCCAAGACAAGGAAGGTGGGAAGAGCGTGAAGTCGCCGATCCGGTAATGCATCTTCCTATCAAAACATACGACTTTCAGACATCAAATTTTGCCATGATTTCGGAATCTCTGACCTCCACGGGAGCGACAACGAGTCGTCCTACTGGCCTGGTTGGCAAAAACAAAGAAGTCAACCAATACGATGATAGTCCGGACTGTCTTCCCCCTCCCAGAGCTTACAGCGTTCAAGGACAGGTTGGTGAGAATCTATTCAACCAGCATCGCTGTTGGCTTGGGGTCTTTGGTGATTGTCTCACTCATGGTGACAACCGCAGAATCATTTTTCAAAAACAGTGGTGGCTTCTATTCTTTTCTCCTAGAAATATGCGTTTCGACGGTCGGACTTCTGGCTGCCATTTCCGCCATCTTCTATGCTACGCAGTGGATGAGAACCCGAATCAACGATATCTGGGAGGATGAGTTTTGGCATGCCCTGCATGTTCGCTCCGTGAAGAGTAAGGGCCCTCAGAACGACGCAGATAATCCTGGCAGCCTGAACTGGCTCAATAATATAGTGGCTACCGCTTGGCCACTAATTGACCCGGGTATCTTTGTCGGTCTCTATGGAACAATTGAGGTAGGTCTGTCCTATAAAAGTGCAATTCGTTGTGAAGATGACAGCACAATTCAATCAACCAACACCAACGTGTTGCTCCAACTTAAGTATTCGTCGCTGATAGAAATTCGTAGGGCATTCTACAAGCCGGTATGCCAGGACTGGTACAGACGGTCAGGTAACATACCACCCTGTTCCTTCTCAGCCCCTAGGGTTTCTAACACGCCCCAGCGTAGAAGATATTGGCCAAGGGACCGAGCCGGTAAAGATCAGTTCGATCAAATTGTTGCCGACCGGTACTGTCATAGGCCCGGGTTCGGAACCCACTGGCTTGTCGAGCCCCGACCCCGACGACGAAAACGTCATCAACTTGGAGGCAGAGTTCTTCTACCGACCTAGATCATCCCTTTTGGACCCGGTGAAGCTTCGAGAGGATTCGCAGAACATCACTATTTCGATGGGCCTTTATCTACCAGGTATGGTAAAAGAAGTGTGACGACCAACAGAATGAAAGTTGACACGGAGCAAACAGGACGATGCAAGATTCCGGTACATTTTCTTGTGAAATCAGTTGTTGGCAAATTGCGAATGAGAATCAGACTCATGCCCGACCCTCCTTTTTGCCGCTCCATCACGGTGACGTTACTGGGCCAACCCAAACTGGACCTTGCTTGCATGCCGCTTGTGCAGCAAGCTCCCAACGTCATGGACCTGCCTCTAATATCCAGCTTTATCCAGCGGATCGCGGACGGGTTATTCACAGAAGCAGTGGCACCGAAAAGCGTCACCGTCTCCCTGAAAGACCTCCTAGGAGGAACGCCTAATACCCGCGCCCATGGAGTCGTCGTTATACATATCAAGCAGGCATCCGACTTGAACCAGAATTCCAAGTTACTACCTCACCAGCGATATGATGGACCCTTGGATCCATATATTACTTGCGGGTGGGCAAATAAGGAGAAACCGCTATGGGCGACTCGTGTTATTCTCTGCGATTCGCAGCCATGCTGGAACGAGACAGCCTTCCTCCTTGTCGCCGACGATGAGCTGGACATGAACGAAAAACTTCGACTCCAGCTATGGAACTCGGATCGTTTCACTGCCGATAGCGACCTTGGCCGCTTTGAGATAGACCTACAAGCTCTGGTAAAGAATCCAGCGACTCTTAACAGGATGCAAGGCCGAATCGACAGCTTTATAGCGGGCAGGCCGGGCGACAAGCTGTCAGGAATACTGGAATGGGCCGTGGGCTACTTCCCCAAAGCACCACTTCAAAGCAGTCAGCTCGATATGCAAACTGAGGTTCCTGAAGTACGGACTATCCAGGCACTACACCAGCACGTCGAAGAGAACACCATGCGCAAGCTCCGTGGGAACAACAAAGCTAGCGCTATTGAGTCGACTAGGGCCTACGAATACAGGGAGACAGAAGCCCGGATAGCCGCATCAGTGCCAGCACTTGACAGCTTTCCGAGCGGCCTGTTAGCGATTCATGTCCACGAAGCAACTGGCCTTGACATCCGTGCGTATCACAACGCGGACCGAAGCAACAAAGGCTCCAGACGGAGTAGCGAAATCAAGGAAGGCGAGGAGCTTCCCTCGACATACTGCAATGTCGTCCTGAACCACGAAAAGATATTGAGTAGCAGGATGAAGCCGAAGAACGTAAGCCCGTCTTTCAATATCAGCGGGGAGCGGTTTATTCGGGACTGGCGGACTACAGAGATTATTATATCGGTACACGACTTCCGAATGCAAGAAGCCGACGTGCTCATCGGCCTCGTCTGCCTGCCTCTCAAAGACTTGTTGAGAACCCGATCAGAGGCTAGCCAGACATACAATCTTCAAAAAGGTATCGGTTATGGGCGGCTGCGTGTCTCGCTGGTATTCCGATCTGTGGGACTTCGCCTCCAAAGGAACATGCTCGGTTGGGAGTATGGCACTCTGGCCATCGGTTCCGGAATCACGGCAAGATTTATCCCTCCAGAGCTCCAAGGTTTGACCTTGAAACTATCCACGTCTCTGAGTTCGGGGTACATGTACTGCGACAAGCTCGCAGGTGGCGACTACGGGCCATCCTGGTCAAGCACTGGTAGCACAACACTATCCCTCGGTGTGTATAAGCGGTACAGCGCTTGTTTGGTCGTCCATTCCCGGAATGGGCGGCGGCTTCTTGACAAGGGTGCAGTAGCCTTTGCTGTCAAGTGGCTCGTGGATCTACCTGACGAAGAAGAGACCACTCTCACACTGGATGTCTGGAAAGGCGATCTCAGGCGTGCGACCCGATGCGCATTGCGCGAATGTGGGGAGAAAGTAGGCGAGATTCAGTTACGCGTTCGCTTCTGCAGGGGGTTGAGCAAATCTCACATTGCTCTTGCACGGAGAGATACCCATGTGATGGATGTTCTCAAGCTGGTGGAGACGGCTTCTGGTCGTGAGCTCAAACTCAAGACTGATCAACAAGGAGCCGATGATTATGCCGTGCGAGATCCGCACTCATCGACAACCGAACCCAGGGACAGCTTCGACAACACCGATCATCGCCCAGAGGGGTCACCAAGCGCACATACTGCTTCGAAGGAGCAGTCCGAGTTCGGAAAACCCGAAAATGACGACACTTTGTTGCCGGCAGAGGGCACAAAAAGCCATCACAACGTGTCCGATGCATTGAGGAATCGTTACTCACATGCTACTCAGATTCACTCTAGTCTAAAGGAAGGCGTCATGCAATTGAAGAGCACGAGGAAGCTGTTGTGGGTAAAGAACCAACTGCAGGAAAGAGTGTACGAGATGGAGAATGGAGATAGGCGAACAGTGGTGGATCGTTGAGCCCTCACAGTGGTCGCAGCTGGCATACGTGACAAGGTCGAGCACCTACTCACAATCTGCTACGTAGATTTCTTTACAATATGTATATCCGATGGGTTATTGGTGTTTGAAACAAATAGTTCAATAGACGCCTCTTTCTACCTCCTCTCCCTCCCACCTTTTCTGGATGCCGTAAATTTCAAATATTTCAAGTGAATTCCCATTATTCAGAGGTTTCCATTTCCACCACCGTAACTTATCTTTTCTTTCAATACGACGAATACGTACATATCTAACCATTCCGATATGACAGTCACAATTTCTACTTCGATCTTTATCGAAGAAAGGTCTTGCGTAGAAGATTAAAGTCATAAATAGACAAAGATCCCTACTCCAAGTGGTTGATCTTGGTTCTTTTCTAACTGTAGCAGAGTGAACTAAGTTAATGGAATACATGCTTATATATCTACTACGCTCGACAATTTTTCTTTAGGTTGCAGAGTTCCTAAAGATTGCTATTTGCTACGTGGACGTTGACAATAACATGTAAGGTGTATTTCTCGCCTATATTTCTTTTGGAAATATTTAATAAACAGTGCTAGTAGACAAGAACTCCTTCGCAGCATCTATTCCCATGTATCTATAGGGAACTGTTAGTACTCCTACTTTCAACCCAACATTATTGTTTACTTACAAGGTCAAGAAGATCTCCGCAAACTCATCCACATCCTTTCCAGTTCCACAGCTAACGAACTTTGTAAAGGTAAAGTTCTCAATAATGAACTGCGGTTCTTGAATCCACCTCCGACGGAACTCAGACGAGGAACGCGCTTCCCATAAGGACCGCGAGAGCGTCCAACGATGAACAAAGTCCCATGGGCCTGGGATGTCTATATTCAAGTTAGTTATATATCCGGATAGCTGGCGTTCAGTTCTTACCTTCGAATTCAGCCCCGGAACCTTTCATCATGCCATACAACGAGATAACCAAGTATGCGATTATAACAGTTCTACGCATTGATTCGGCAAAGACCCATCCCTGTCAATCATTAGCTTACAATAACCTCGGCATCCAAACGAATCCCATACCTCCCATTCTACTGCAGGTTGTAGCTGATTTCTCGTTGTGCCGTCATCCATTTGGGTCGACCCCCTCAAGTTGTCGCGTATCTTGCACAGTTCACTTAGCCAGAGCTGGAGCAGCGGCATGTCTTTCTCGGCCTGTGCACGAAGGGTTATATCACCATCGAACAAGCGAATAACCTGGTATAAGAAGAGTGCTTGCGTACGGGCGAGCTTCTCAATCGGTGTCGGCGATATGCAAAAAGTCGCAGTATCGATGAGATCCCGCACGCAGCCGTGGAGCACTCGCATTACCATGGGTGTGTTCTCTATTGTGCGGTTTGTGTAAAGAACAGCTGTCGAGAAGCAGGACATGATGCTTTGGGGCATACTGGTATGATACAGAGATCGGTGCATAAAAGGGGTGGCGTTTAGACTCGCAACCTCTTTCGCAAAGGTCTTGATACGGTTGGTGATATAATATACAGGGGTTGTCGGGTCGTAGATATGCCATGGCTCAACCGTTCCCTGGAATAGTTATCAGTGTGAAGTAAGGGGGTAAATATGGGATCCTTCCCTTCACGACAAACTCACACACATAGGCGCCATTTTCCGATACGCTGTTATTATTTCCTCACTCGCAGGGGAGTTTGGGCGTCCAATAAAAGATATCTTTTCAGTTGTGGTGATACACTGGCTTACAGAAAATAAGTCGTTATTGTCCAACAAGTTCATGAATGTGGCCATGGGGGTATCTCCGCCGTCAGAGGTGTCCATAATTTGTTGTAGCTCGGTATCAAACTCCGGCTCGGCAACCCCAAACTGGTTGCTAATGTCCCCTAGGTCAATCGACTGGGTAACAGAGGGAACTCCAGCATCCTCGAAAGAGAAATGTCCCGGGTGGAGAGGTTGCGGCGTAGTCATTCCTGTTAGACTTGTTTTGTTGTATGCGCAGGCAATGTTCATCTTGACGCAACGAGAGCACACTGGTGTCTGCCTGTCGCACTTCCGCTTGGCCTGGACACAGTTGTTACAGTTCTTTTGCCGCGATGACGATCCATGGAACTGTGTCTCCATTGCATGCGACTGATGCGACTGTGTGTGCCTTATGCAATGTCGAGTTTGTCGTGATGGGATTATCCGTGTGACCAGCAGAAACGGTGAGAACTGCGGCCCCTCATCTCGCCCAACTCCGCGGCTAGCAACCATAACTCCGCTCCCAACTCCGCATCTCCGTTTATCGATAAGCACTACTTGGCACGGCTGAAGATCGGTACAGATACCAGATCACCACGTCCTAGTATTGCATAACAGTCAAGTTCTAAGCATAGGTGATGATGTGTCTAGTGGAAAGTTAAAACATTGGGCGAGCACGTCGCGTATGCACAATGTATACTCCGTAGATCCCGAGTCGATTTAACTTTGAGTATATTATAGCTCACATGTGGACCAGCTCATTACGAGTCACTAGCAATTTGAGACATTTAATTGCTATCTTCTTTCCTCAACCTAGTATAACCGCTGCCATTTCTTATCCTCGTCCACCAGAACACGGTTATCAGCAGCAACAAGGCAACCACACCACCAATAATTTCAAAAAGTAACACCCCCAGGCCGTTCGACACGTTGGGATTTGTCTTGACGGGATGAAGAAGCATGTTAGGCGCATAAACACTCCCGTTCTCGCTCCTCCACAGGACATGCGGGTCCTTCCGAGTTCCATTTTTCCGAGATAGCCAGGTATCGTATATGTCATCAGGAAACTGAGTCGACCACCAGAACGAGCTTGTTTTCGTAATATAGCTGAGCGGCCCTCCCTTATAGATCGCATCGCCCGTGGCCATACCAGCCAGGCCCGGGTTTGACGCGACAACACCAGGGCCGTTGAACAGCTTATTCATCTCCTCGAGCGGCCATTGCGGATCTTGGTACAGAGGTTGCGGAGGTATAGCAATCTTCATGCCGTGCCAGAGCGCAAAGGATGATAGGGTAGCTTCTGAGTGTGTCGCGAGGCCGTGAATCTGGGCGTGGTGGACGGCGTGCAGGAGTGCTCTGCTGGCGCGGCCCATGGCCGGAGCGCATAACCATCGAGTCGTCTTGGCGCCATCTTTGAACCCCTGATACCAGTCTTTATACGGCCAATCCGTCAGTTGCTGGATGTTGGCGCACATACTCATGCCAATGAAGTCGGCCTCCTCGCCAACACCCCATTCGAAGTCGTCATCAAGCGGATCCTCGACGGGAGGTCGTGGGCCGATGGGCTCCAAGTCGGGGATACTCGTATTCCACCCTAGCCCTCCCTGGCCGGCGAGAGACGCGTTGACTGACGCCAGCAGGTCGGAGTAAGCGCCGTGGACTTTGGGCATGTAAAACCACGTGCTGCGTTCAAACGCCTGCTTGCGAGGCTGCTCACGCGCAAAGTCCGACATGGCCCCGAGGTAGCGGCCAGCGTGCCCAGTAAATCGTACGTCCAGCTCCAGTTGCCAGTAGTGATCGAACTCTGGATAGAAATGCCCGAAAAGCTGCATAGGTTGCATGATCTGATATGTGGTGGTATGTGATTTGATCTTGGGATACCAACTTCGGAGGAGCGTATCATCAAACAGAACCGCCATGCTCTGAAATTCCGGGGGCACGAGGTCCTGGATCGCCTGCTGGTAGTTTTTTTCGCTGGAAAAGATTTCCCGTTCCTTGCTCTTGACGTCGACAAGTATAAAGACGGTGTACTCTCCGCCGAAATGCAAGGACGTCTCCGCTACCGTGGCGCGCAAGTTTACCAGATCCTCGGGCATGTACTGATAGCCTTCCCAGGCACGAAAAATGATGGCAGTCCGTGGCACGTACTCGGTTGTCTGCAGCTCGATCACTGGAGCCTCGACCTCTTCGTCTTCCTCCCGCATGCGGAATCGCCGCTCACGGGGACGGATCGGTGTTGGCAGTCGCATCCTGTGAGCATTGC
The DNA here is from genome assembly GCA_022414665.1 of Arthrinium puccinioides. Classification (NCBI taxonomy): domain Eukaryota; kingdom Fungi; phylum Ascomycota; class Sordariomycetes; order Amphisphaeriales; family Apiosporaceae; genus Arthrinium; species Arthrinium puccinioides. Next base: position 3,659,908 of record JAIUNF010000006.1, on the reverse strand, counting down.
GTCCCTGGCATTGGTTCTGCAGACTGAGCCAGTCTGTCGAGTTCCAGTCCACCCTCGTCTTGTCGTATGTCGGCTTGTCGTCGTCCCAGCCATACGGCCCATACCGGTCAGCGGCTGTCATCCAGGTCTGGCTCAAGCCCATGGTCTCATGCGACCCCACAAAAGGGGGCGGATACGCTGCAACGTGATGTTAGCGACACGTTTCTGATTGAAGGCGGTAGCAGACTTGCGGATGTCAATAGTGCTCTCACGGAGATTGTCGTCGCCCTCGTTTCGGCCAAGGTCCTGTCCCCGCGGCCCTACGCAGGGTACTCGTGCAGCAGCAAAGATCCATTGCTTGTTTGCTGTCGCGCTGCCCGGGGCCGTCGTGACGATCGGCTTGGGAACAGAGTTCGATGATGGTGATGCATTGCTAGCAAGCACATGATCGCCAGAGCGACGTGTTCCGAGCTGTGAGCTCGCGAGTCCAAAGATGATAACCAGAGACAGAGCGACGAAGACAAGCACGGTGATGCGCATGCGTATGCCGCGGTTACTCAAGCTAGGGCTCAGGTTCATAGTCAGGACTCAGATGTTTAGCATCGGCGCAGCCCAGACCATGTCGATGATGTCGGGCGCAACGTTGTTGGCAGTTGCCCGAGTCTCGAGAATCGATTGGTTGCGCGGACAAGGGTAACAACTGATTACAGAATTTAGAAACATCGGGAAGTCGCGCGACCACATGCTAAGTACGGGTCTACACAGTACGGCAGGCACCCGAATTCGCATCCTTGCGGTCGTCGTGTCCTCAGTCCATCCACGGAAGCAACGACCAGCCGGTGGGAAACGGGGTATGTGCGCGTGTGTCAGGATTTATGGGCCATGAATGCGCTGTGTACTTCGTACGTAGTACTACGTACTGTGTATCCGTAGCTGGGCGACCGTTGGTACAGAAATAATGGAGAAGAATGGGGAGCCAAGATAACGACTATGCTGTAGGAGGTAGGGAGTAACAGCCCATGGGGCTCGTTGCGGGTTTTGACTGGGGATGCAGCTGCATGTCAGCCTGCATCTGTCGCTTCTATTGGACAGGATTCGCACAATTGATTTACTGCTGATACACAGTACGGATAGATTGCGGAGTACTTCGTACAGTTCCAACTTCCCACGGTTCATTTCCGCAGGATTTGGCTCAACAGTCCAGTGACAGTCCCTCACAATCAGTACGCAATCAACACCCCAGCGAGGCTCACTCATTTTCGATCCTGCAAAGTCTACGAATACCAAATATCATCTGTGTATTAGGAAGGGTGGGACCTGCCTGCCACTGGTCAGAAGCGGGATGTGCGCATTGACCACTACAAGTTACTTCCATGCGGATTGTAGCAGAGAGATAGCGAACTATCCGTACGAAAGACCCGAAACGCGCGTAAATTATGTGCACGTGAGACTAGTGGGAAAGCAGTAGTTTCAATAACTGAAGTGTGATTATAGAAAGCGCATGTGGTGGTAAAAATTGCGATGATAAAATTAAAAATAGTTCCTGCGGATAGTGAATGAAATCTTAAGTACTCCGTACGAAGGTGGATCCCCTCAGGTGCGCCCTTGTGGCTGAGGCGTGGCTTAATCTGCTTAACTGTATATTTTGCTATATAAAGTTAAGGTACTCGGTACTCCGTATATGTAGGAGCGAAATCTAAGACACAATATATAGGTTATTATGTTGTTATCTAATAACATATAGCAATGTATATTACTTGGTGTATTCTTACTAATAAATTTAACATATCAATACTTAGTTAATCTTTAAGAAACAAGTGATATATGTTGCCGAGGCAGAATAACAAGTCTAGGAAAACATCGTAACCTATTGGTATAAATATCTAGTAACCCATCGAGACAGTATGGCAGAGATAGCTTCTACAAAGGCTAGAGCCTAGCTGGCACTTACAACTCCAGAGAATCAGCTACCTGGTAGATCATGTATACTTTAGCAGCTTAGAACCTACTGCACCTTCCAGCGCAAACCACACCACTTAAAAAGAGTTTGGGACTGACTCGTAGCGTTTGCCTCGGCATACCTTGCAAAAACACCTCGGTAGCTAGCGCAAAGTCACCCAAGCAAACGTGCCAAACAACGGTGTCAGATCTTTTCTATGGAGAATATGTTGAACAACCCTGTTGTTGAACGTTTTACTTATTTTTAATCCGTACCTCAAGTCATGACTCTTGAGCGATGTGACTCGGATTCTTGACATTATCCGGTAAAGCTACTTACGCGTTCTAGTGATCAGCAAAATGGTGGCCAAGAGTCCAAGACTTTCGGCCAAGAGGGCCCCAACGTTTCCCCAAGATTCGCCCAAGATCCCAAGAGTCTTGGCATAGAGGACTTTTGCAGTCGTTCGTGCCGTCTATCTCTTTCAACTCACTGCCCTGCCCCCAAGGCCAGGAGAGTCGAAGCCCGCGGTATCTCGTTTTCAACACGCATGTATTTGGACGGGTTGTCTCTTGCCCAGACTCGACGCGCATCGCAGCCGGAAAATTCTCGTTCCAAGACAATGCTTACCTCCAACTAGGTACTTTTTTGTAAAGCCGCTTCCCTTGCCCAGTGTTCGCCGAGCGGCTTGGTCGTTGGTGTTTGTAAACGTGACGTGTCTTGGCCCCTTGTCTTGGGATGAGCCCAGCGGCTTGGTTCGCTGGTTAGCAAACGCCACGTGCCTTGGGTCACTTGCGCAGGGTGAGCCCAGAGCCTTGGTTCTTGGGGTTGCCAACGCCATGTTACATGACTCCAACGGCTTGATAAGCTGCACATCTCAAGCTTTGTGTCTCACACCGACAGAAGCACGGCGTATTTGTTTCGACAACGCTGGGCACGGCAATACGCAACGGCAGTTCTGAGCCTTCTTGATGTAGGCAGTCTCGTTTTGAGGCGGTAGATCCCCTCTCCCGCCAAGGTTGATCTAAACATTGGCAACAAGAGGTTGTACAGACGAACCCAACTGATTACGCGCTACGAATGCTGTTCAACGACTTCCGCCGTACTTCTGTTGAGGGATTTATTTTGCTTACGGCAAGCCGCCACTCGGTTGGCCAAGACCGCTAGAGAACGACACATATTCAACGAGGTGTGATTGGGTTCCGACTGCTGATCTGGGGTCCGAGTCGTTATCGTGGAGAATCTGAACATAGCCAAGCCCATGGGGATGTTAGAAGCTGGAGTCTGGGGAAGCGACATTGTAGTGCGGAGTTGGGCCCGAAACTTAGATCCACTACCCCAGTTCAAGTTCATCAGGAGTCCAGTTCTTCCATGCTCGATGGTCTATAAGAACACGAGTAGGCGACCCTATTTGATGGACTGTTCCAGACTGTGCCGCAGATCTCGACATCGCTGAACCATCCCCTCTCTTCGCATCCCGACCCCCTTCACTTATATCGTTACTCAGACTCTTATTCTGTCTACATAGCAACATCCGTCGGTTTAACCCCAGAATGTCCACAGACATGAAGGAGAAGCCGGGCGCTGTCCACGACGATAACCCAGCGCTCTTCCGCGTTGAGACTAATCAGATGGAAAAGCCAACACCGGGGGCCTTGAAGACTGATTACAGTGGTGCATATGAGAAAACAGACCCCCAAGAGATTGCCCTGGTCAAGAAGCTCGACCGCTGGATTATGGTAAGTTTCTTCCTGGTGCTATAACTCGGGAAAGAGTCTGACATGGGCATGCAGCCTATGCTGTGGAGTATGTACTGGCTGAATTATCTCGATCGAAATGCCATTGCGCTGGCTCGCATCAATGACATCGAGGAGGACCTGGGTCTCAGTTCAACCGAATACAATACATGCGTCAGCATTTTGTTTGTTGGCTATCTCCTGGGCGGCGTGCCTGCGAACATGATCTTGACCCGAACGAAGCCATCCGCCTTCTTGGTAAGCCACTGTCCTGCTCATAATCCACGGACACAGCTAAGACCCTAAATAGTCTATCGTCATGATGCTCTGGGCTGTTGTTAGCGCATTGACAGCAGTCGCCAAGGACTTCAAGGGACTGCTTTTGACAAGATTCTTTCTTGGTCTCACCGAGGCGCCATACTATCCCGGAGCAGTCTACATTCTCAGTTTGTTCTACAACCGCAAAGAACTCGCCACCCGAATTGCCGTATTGTACACGGGAAACATTCTCGCCACTGCCTTTGCCGGTCTCATCGCGGCCGGCATCTTCCACGGATTGGATGACGTGTCAGGTATTTCCGGCTGGCGTTGGCTATTCATCCTCCAGGGTGCCGTTACATTTGCCATTGCTGTTGTTGGCTACTTTGTTCTTCCTGACACTCCGTTGACTACCAAGTGGCTCACACCTGAAGAGAGAATCCTTGCGCATAGCCGTATCGAGATGGACATTACTCAGAACCAGGGAGATGCCGGAGTCTGGGCCGGGTTCAGACAAGCAGTCAGCGACCCAATGGTTTGGATCTTTGCTGTATGTTACCTTGGCTTTGCTTCGAATTCGGTGATTTTACTAACATATCAAAAGTTGATGGCCCATCTTCATCTTGCCGCTAATGGTTTCAAGAACTTTGTGAGTTGGCACCGCAAATGCAGAGAATTACAACTGACATTTCGACGAAGTTCCCTACTGTTGTACAGACACTTGGCTTCGACGACACCATCACCCTGGTTCTGACCTGCCCCCCTTATCTGCTTGCTGGTGCGGTCACAATCGCTGTTTCCTGGAGCTCGGGCAAGTTCAACGAGCGAACCTGGCACATTACCCTCTCCAAAATCGTGGCAACCATTGGCTTCGTCGCCGCGTGCTCCACGATGAATCTGGCCGGGCGGTACGTTTCCATGGTCATCTTTACCATCGGTACCTACGGTGTCAACTCGTTGATCCTAGGCTGGTGTGGTAGCGTATGCGCGCAGACCAAGGAGAAGAAGGCCGTGGCCATCAGCATCGTGACCAGCATCATGAACGTATCCTTTGTTTGGACGCCCTACCTTTGGCCGACATCAGATGGCCCTCGCTACGCCATTGCTCTGGGATCCAGTGCGGGGTTTTCGTTGGCGACTGCAGCCGTGGCTTGGGTCGCGAAATTCATGATGAAGAAACGCAACGAGAAGCTCAGGCAGGAGGACAACGAGGATCAGAACTTTTACGTGTACTAAAAAGCCGAAAAGGTACCTGGTAGCTAGAAAGACAGTATGGGAGGCTGGAGGCTGGAACCCTCTTGTCATCAACCGTATTCGGTTGAGGAGTAGCAGCAGCAACACATCATGAGCATGGGCATCTGTCATCAAAACGTTCATACCTCCTAACCTTGCGTGATCCGCCACAATGTTTCAGCCGTCTTCAGTTTGGGCTACGGTACCATCCAATCACAGCATCCCGACTGACTGCGGAGTAGTACATGAATTAGCTTTCCGCGGCGGAATTACGTGTAAGATCCAGGTCAGCTTAGTAAACAAAGGTGTGTAAAAGTAGTCCCGAGGTCCCTGGTCAACGGTCAACCAACCCCGCTCCAGCCTCCAAGAGAAGTAACTATGACCGTATGATGATGACGAGACTTGTCCTCTCGTTGGTTGCTCGAGGCCTACCTAAATAACAAGTTCACAATCATTCGACCATTTCTGATTCTCTACCTTCCGCACGAGATATGAAATTATGAATCATGGCGTCTTTCCGCTCCATCGTTGGTGTACAGCCGTCGTCAGCATCTACAAGCGACAGCGTCCTCGTCATCGTTGATGCCCAGAACGAATATGCAAGCGGTCAGCTGCGAGTTTTCAACGTCGAGTCGTCGCGCAAGGCTATCGAATCCCTCCTTCAGAAGTATCGTGACAAGAAGGCTCCCATTGTCCACATCGTCCATGCGACACCCAAGAGTGCCCCAGTCTTCACGCCGGATACGGAGCTCGCCAAGGAGTTCGATGAGCTGAAGCCTCTGCAAGGAGAAGCCGTCATCACAAAGAAACACCCAGGATCCTTCACGGAGACGCAGCTACAAGAAACACTGGAACGCACCGGGCGCAAGAAGGTCGTCTTGACGGGCTACATGGTATGTACTATGCGGCATGGCAGTTGGAAGTTTCCCGTCGCCTAAGCCACCACAGTGCTAATGCGCATCGCAGGCCCACGTTTGTATCTCTACGACGGCGCGACAAGCTGCCGAAAAGGGTTGGGATGTCATCATCGCCAGGGATGCGGTTGGCGACAGGGACATTCCCGGGGTAAACGCTGAACAGTTGACTGAAGTCGCTCTTTGCGAAATTGCAGATGCTTTCGGGTCGGTCGTCTCGAGCAGGGAGATCGTATGACTTGGTGTAGTATGTCAGAGGATAACGGGCAGAGGATCCCTCGTCGTGCTGTCGAATGCAAGCCCGACGAGCAAGTCGCCGATAGGACAGGGCTTATCACGGCCATGCCCCAAATGAAACCCCTTTACCGAGTGTTCCTCCGCATGCCTCATTGAGTGATTCAAGGTATCTGGCAGCTATTGGATGCCCTTCAATCTGCTTACTCCCTATACCATTGGCGTACCAACATTTTCATTTCACGCAATTGTACAGGAAGCCTCTGCAATACGTTGGTCAGGCTGTCAAAGAGGCTAGACTGTATGTGTTTTTCATGGCCCCAACTCTCCTCCGATACCGGGAGGTCGTTATTGGATACTCATACACAGTATTCCCCAGCTGAAAGGAATTAGTGGATGCCAAGCGCACTCACCCGGTGTATCCCGTATGAGATGGTAACAAAACAGGGAAAGCCACGACAAGTGGATAAGGCTAGACTCCTATCACACGGCTCTTCGAACCACATGGGCTGATCAGTGGAGAATTCTTAATCTTATCAATCTGATCAGATTCTTCTTCAACTCGCCGGCGATGGTTTCCCACCTTGATTCCCCCAATTGACACCCGAGGGCTACTGCGAGTCTGCAAACGGCGATAGACAACTCTTCACGATTCACCCCTTGTCCCATCGCGAGCCGGGTCACGATCCAAATGGCGGCATCAAAGTCCGAGATCGATGTGGAGGTCAAACCTGCCATTCAGCTCTCAGTCGATGAGACTTCCACATCGGGTTCGAGCCTGCAGACCTCGTCACCGTCACTAGAGGGTGAAAAGCCACCTCCTCCATGGTCCTGGAAGCTCACGGCAATCATCCTCGTTAGCTTGATCCGTTTCGGGGGCTCTTGGAGCAACGGCATCACCGGTGCCATGAAGTCCACGCTAAAGAAGCAGCTCAGCATCAACAACCAACAATACGCGCTTCTCGAGGCCAGCGAAGACTTCATGGTCACCATTCTGACTCTCCTCAGTGGTCTCTTTACCGATCGGATCGGAGGCGCAAATGCGCTGTTTTACGGCAACATCATCTACTCTGTTGGCTCGATCCTGGTTGCTGCTGCGGCCCAAGTGCGGTCATTCAAGTTCATGATTGGCGGACGGGTCATCTTGGCCATCGGTGACATCGCAACCCAGATTGCCCAGTATCAAGTCTTCTCCTCGTGGTTTGCCCCGAGCAACGGGTTTGCGTCCACACTTGGACTGGAACTCATGATTGCCAAAGTTGGCGCATTGGCCGGCACGGGATCTGCGAATGTCATTGCGGTTGTCAGTAGAAAGCCCCTCGAGACGTTGGATGTGCGACACTAAAAGCTCATCTGTAGAAAACCGGAAACTTTGCCTGGGTATTTTGGGTCGCAGTCTTCATCAACTTCTTCACCAATGCCGTCTGCGCCGCCTATCTCTGGTTTGTGAAGGCCTCGGCTGGCAAATATGGCAACGTGGTCGACCCGGCGACAGGCGAGAAGCTCAAGCAGAACTCCAAAAAGATTGAAGTCGGCAAGATTATCAGGATGCCATGGACATTCTGGTCAATCATGGTGTACTCGCTGTTTACTACAAGCACCGCGGTCGTCTTCAAGCAAAACGCCACTGAGCTCGCTGAGCAGAGGTTCAAAGTGAGCGCGATCACTGCGGGCTGGTACTCGGCTCTATTGCAATATGCCGGCTTCTTCTTGGTCCCCTTGGTTGCAGTCTTCATTGATTTGTTTGGACAACGGATTTCGCTAAGTAAGTGAAACTGACTCGCTCAGTAGTACCATCTGCTGATGACATCTAGTGGCAATCTGTGGTATTGGAACCTTCATATCGATGGCATTAGTCCAGTGGGCCGGTGTTGTCAATGGGACAGCGGCTGCATTTGGCATATTCGCAGTCGTCTCGACGTACAGTCCTACGGTCATCATTGACAGCATGAGGACTTCCCTTTTCCATCAGACAGATTTCGGAACGGCCTACTCGATGAAAATCATGATGAATAACTCGTAAGTGACAACTTCGAAACATTCAATCGTTATGCTCATGGCATGAGCGACGCTAAAGTGAATCAGGATCAACATAATCGTACGTATGGCAGCCGGTGTCATACAGGATGCAGACAACAACTCGTATGACAAGGTTGTCGTTTTATATCTATTCCTGGCTGGTGGATCTCTGCTGGCATCGATCGTGCTAGCAATTCTTGCCTGGCTCTCTGTCGACCTTGGCTGCCTCCAGTGGAACAGGAAGCAGCGCAACGGCAGGACGGAAATCCTGCTAGATATGAAACGAATGTTCTTTCAAGAGAACGCTCAGCGGAACAGTCTTGTGTCGAAAACTTGCTTCGTGTTGCTGATAGTTTTGCTCTTGGGTGGATGGACGGCCTATATTTGGGGGGGCAGTCACCGGCTCCAGTGATCTATGAGCACCGCTGGCAGTAAACCACATTTTGTTTATTCTGAACCCCAGTAGCATTACCATGTATTTCTGCTTATAGTATACAGTAGGAAGCGAGCATAGGGTTCGGGCGTGGTGTACAATGACAAGGAAATCGGCTCAACATGAACCGAATATCGCGCATCCGTATATAAGCTGGACAAATCCTAGACTTGAGTAAATGGCCTATATATGAATAATAAAAAAGAAGGCCGGCGCAAACCTCGTCGACCTAGCTTCCATCTGAGTACTAATCTGATTTATCCCTCACAGCCCTAAAGCATTTTGCCTACCGGCTCGGCATAGGATGCGCCCAAGGCACCAAACCCGTCAACAACTCTTCTCCTCCCAAGAAGTTTAATACTTGTCCTGTCCTCTGTAGCCTGGAGGCCACATGCCGAGTCATGAACCATTCGAACCCGGGCACTTTGTTTGCCATCCCCTCCATGCATCGATAAAACCATTTGAACTGTCTCGGCCATGCAGACTGTCTGGTAGCAAACGACGAGAGCATTTGCGCTAATCCCACCGGACCCCTTCTCACCTCTTCGTATTCCCGGAAGACCTTGAATAATTCTGACGAGTCCCCAGAGTGCGGCTGCTTCTGCGCAAAGCCGTGCAGGAGATTTGTCAACACCACCACATCCTGCACCCCGGTGTTGTATCCCCACCCCAAGTTAGGCGTGAACTTGAAAGCAGCGTCTCCGGCGAGGACGATGCGATCCCAAGTCAAATGCTTGACGACACCTTCGTGAAGGTCCGAAATACCCGCCGTCAGCTTAGTGGCCCATATGTCTTTTAGCTGGACCCCGACCGAGAAATGAATATCGCCAAGCTTCTGGGCAAAGATCTCCATGTCCTTCTCGTTGTAGTCCCTTCTCTGCTGGGTAGGTTGGTCCAAGGCTTCGTATACAAAGAACCAGGTTCTCTTCGGACTCGTGAAGAGCATGGTCGAGTGGGTTTGCCCGTGATAGTCGTGATTCTGCCCGACTGCGATTTTTGCCACAGGCGGGACGTTTCCCCACTGATAATGAAGAGTGATTAGTAGTCCTATTCGACCGAGTGGATATCGAACGTATTGGACAAGTAAAAAGAAAGTAAAACGGATAAAACTTACCAGGCAGCGATAGGATGCCGTGTACGGCTTCTCGGGGTTGACAACCGCATCTGGGTCTGATTTCAACGCCAAATCCCTCATGATGTTTCTAATGTTGCTGTGAACGCCATCGGCTCCAATGACGAATGATCCCTCGTAGGTGCTGCCGTCGGCACACTGGGCCGTGACGCCACATGGGTTTGTCTCAATTTTGGATACCTTCTTACCGGTATACACGCGGGCCTTGGCTTCAGCAGATAGGGAGTCATACAGCTGTTCCAGAAGCTCTTGGCGGTGGAACATCATTGGTGGCGATCCATGACTGGTTTTTACCATGTCAGTAACTCTGCACGGGTATGTCCGATATGAACAAAGGGCCGAAAGAACATGATGCGCCTTCACTCACATAGTGTGGAAATTGTAACCAGGGTTACCATGACGGCACACTTTGCCGTCCTTGTTCACGACTAGACTGGCACCGAGCGGGGTGCCAATCGACTTGACGGCTTCCGAGAGCCCAAGCTGCTGATACACGCGAAGTGTTGCTGGGTACAGGACCAAGCTTGCGCCTTCTTCGAGACAAATGGTGTCTCTAGCCTCTAAGAGAATGAAATCAATGTTCGCTTGCGTGAAGGCGTGAGCGAATGTAAGGCCCACGGGACCGCCACCGACGATGATGGCTTGGAACGGACGTGGTGGCGCCATCTCGATGTTCGATCATCAACCAGGTTCGATGAGAATAGGGAGAACCTGTTGCGTTTTTGGTGTGATCAAACATTGGTCACTATATAAGGGACATTGGCAAACATAGTCCACTGGTGAGCTGAGCAGATCAACGTGTCATGACAATAGTCCCTTGCGTCGCAACTTTCATCACAAGTGCATTCCATTGTGGGGGGTGGCCGGGGTCACTACTCCCCCCCTTTCGTAGAAGGCCGCGTTCGTTCCATCCCTGGTCCCAAGGTGGATAACAGTGTCTTCGTCCTATTGGTTACCGGCCAGCTGATACTGACCGAGAAGACTCGGAATTCCCAGCAAGAACCCACTGCGGGAAGAATTCCATTCGATCGGCTCCCGTAGCGTATCATTCGTGTAGCAAGCGAGATGGTGCCAAGGGACGCTGCTAAGCCTCCATCCCTGGCTACTCACAATGACCGGTTTTGCATCATCGTGAAGGTCAGGAGACCCGCTGCATAACTTTCGAAGCAAGGGAACAACAATCAATAGTGCGATTCAAGGGAAAATCTAGAGACCAGACCCAGCTCTTTTAGGCAACCTTGGGTTGGTGATATGAGCTTCGGATTATACCATCGCCCTGCGCTGGTATTGTTGCCCTGAGCTGGTATTGTTGCCCTTGGCTAGTATTGTTGCCCTGGGCTGCTCTCATGGCCCTGGGCTGTTATCAACGCCCTAGACTGGTAGTTGCCGATGGTTCTCTTGCTACACTGGAGAAGGATATCGTACTGGCAGCCGACAGAAAAGCCAGCTGATAGATAAAGAGGACCGACCCCTCTGCCTGCATGGGAACATTTGACACCCACAGTTTGCCAACCAACCGCCTGATCGAGTTTCACTGCATTGCATTGCATTGCATACCTTGTTAACCTTGTTAACCTTGTTAATTCATATAACCATGGCCAGTCTTGCAGCAGATGTGGTCATGCCGGCGCCGTCCGGCCTCGTTGCCGTTTTCGGGGCCGAGAGTCCCCTCTTCACCAATTACATGGTCACGGTCGGGCTATCTCTCACGACTGCCGGCATCCTGTTGGGTTTGAGAATGTATACCATCGTCGCCATTGTCAAGAAGTTTGACATTGACAGCTGTGAGTTCATCTCCAGCCATGAGTCGACGACATGCTGCTCACTGCTCGTGCGGAAATAGTCTTCATCCTCTTGGCATTTGGTTGTTCAGCTGCATACTGCGTTGTCCAGGCAATTTGTAAGTTAATTTCTGGGATCCATGAAGCATGGCAGGTTGATGGCTTCCAAACCAGCTCCGCCCAGACGAGAGTGTATACTAATACAAGCAGCGGTTTCGTCTTACGGCCTGGGCAAGCACTTGTGGGACGTAAGAGCCACAGAACTTCAGCTCTACCTCAATGTAAGAGCGATTCGATCCGCATACACATATTATCCACCTCACTGACACGGTCATCTTCAAGGTACTCGGGCCTGCTATGATGTTGTACTCGTGGGCCTTGGCACTAACCAAATTCGCCATGCTTGCCTTGTATCACAGCATTAACCCCTCGCCCAACTTTCGAATGGTTCTGTACCTCGTTGCCGCTCTCGTGATGGCGTACCAGATCGGATTCACCATCATCTTCACAGGGCCGTGCAAACCTGCGGAAGCTGGGGCCGGTGAATGTTTGAATCGTTCAGGTATAGCTCAGGCTGCACTCAACATCATTTTCGATGCTGTCATTATCGCCATGCCGATCCCCTTCATCCTCAAGCTGAATATGCCAGCCAGGCAGCGCATCTCCGTTGGGGCGATTCTAGTCCTTGGTTCCGCGTAAGACTCTTCTCCCTCGCGTCATTTTGTTGCTCTGTCAGGTGCATTGCTGACGAACCTCCTCGGGCAGAGGTGCCATCGTCTCACTAGCCCGTGTCTCCTACGTCAAGGTCATGGAGGGTAATTTCGATGTTCTCCACGCACAGGGTGCCGCCACAGTCTTGTCAATATGGGAGGTCAACGTTGGCATTTGGTGCAACTGTCTTTGTCGGATCAAGCCGCTCATCAAAGCTCACTTTCCCAAGATTGCGGCGCTGGTTTTGGGCTCCATGTCGAAAGAAACTCGCAACAAGAACAAGGGGTCGTATCCAGAACAAGGCTCGACGCCTACTGCCGCTCAAGGCGTCGCTGCCACACCTCGACGGTGGAGGGGCGACAAGACCCAGCATACCTTTCAGATGTCTCGTCTCGGAGAGGAGGATACTTCCGAGTTTGCCAATCACGTTGACAAGGAAAACGATTCGAACGGAAAGATCCAGATTCGGGACGAGTACGAGGTGTACTATGCTGGCGGGCAAGGGGCCAAAGGGGATGCTAGCACCGATAGCATTCTGGAAAGTGGGAAAAAGAAAAGTTCTGAATAAGCAGAAACTTTGGTCTCGGGTTTTGCTACAGGTTTGTTTCACATTCTTTTGTGGGTTGCAGCTGGCCAGTTGGGCCAGCGCGCTCGTGTCTAGAGCTTCTTGCAGTCGCTGGACGTCTACTTCCGGTTTACGTACTCGTTTATACACCTGCGGCACACTTACTGTGCCCGTATCCTGTATTGTTGTTGTTGTTGTTGTTGTTGTTGTTGTTGTTATTATTTCAACGGGTTGGCATTGCCATTCACATGTCGTCAGAATATTGCTTCTCTTGTTGGAATAAGCGTCTCCGTCATTCGTCCTTGGGAGACCCGGGTCCCATTCGGAAATGCCCTAGTTCCGTCCACAGTCAACTCTCGGTCGAGGATGAGCGAATTCCCAAGCGGCCCTGTGACTTATTCGGATGTCCAGTCGACGTTGTTTATATTGCGCAACATGCTGCTCCTGATGCATTGACCGCTGACGTAGGTGAAGGCAAACTTTGCCTCGAGAGTTTGCCGGCGAACTTACGGACTACTATGGCCATAGTGGTATGGGTGCCAGGGTGGGTGGATACTTGGGCCATTCGGCACAGTGGTTCTTTGTGCTTGTTCGAAGAGTGTGGGTTGGCGGTACGGAGTATGTTCGCTGCAGATGATGGCAGTCCTTTGCTGGCACAAGGGCTTGTTCTTATACATGGATGATGGCTCCTCCCGGAGAAGAAGTGTTCGGTCCGACTTGCTGGGCGTGATGTGGAAGCTTTGCCTCTAGGGTCTAAATTCTAAAAGCCGAACCCACTGTCTCGAAAGCTCTACTTGCTGGACGATGGATCAACGTTTGGGGTTGACAACCCCACGCCGCTACGGAGTTGGCATGACGGGCATTGGGCACGCCCGAGTCCAGCCAGACGGTGCCCTGGTGGATGATGACGATGCAGTCTGACAGAACGCGGTTCATGGTCGAGCAGCAAGAGGAAGCCGCCTGTTGACCCTGCTCTTTTCTCTCCATGCCGCACAAGGATCCCCGAGGGAGTGACGAACGGGCCGAGAGCCTCCGTACTTCGGTAGTGCCGGGCCAGTTACGAGCACCCCCGTACCGCCCACCTCCAGGATAGATCTACCCCTTCCCCCTCCAACTTCCCCGCGTCTGGGGTTCCCCATGGGGTAACATTTGCGCTCCACCCCCTTGGCGTTGAATTTGCACCACCGTACGTAAGCTGCGAGCAGCCTATCGCGTCTCGATCCCCCCCTCCTTATTTCCCTCTCATGTCCAGATTGGTTCGCTTGCGGTCGACAGCTGCGGCTTGACGCCTGAGCCCGCGCATTCCTGTTTCGAACTAGGAAACCGTGGCACTTTGGCCTGCCCCCCAACGGATTTCCCTCGCGGCTCCCATGTTTACAGTTGCCGCTGCTTCCAGGCCACACACTTTCACGCAGACTTACTTCCGTTTCCCACACATCCGTCCTACCATCATCATCAAAACCCGTCGACATCCTCCCCATCAACCCCCATCCCACATCCGCCATCCGCCATCATCATGTTCGCGGCAGCCAGACTCAGCAGTGCCATTGCCGGCCGTGGTGCCATGACCATGCCGTCTGGTCGCTTCATGTCCACTTTGCGGGGTAAGTTCAGCTCCACGATCCATGATCCACGATCCACGATCCATCCAAGGAGGCGAGATCCGATGGATGGAATGCCGCCCCGTTCGTACTCACGATGGATCTTCCCGAGTGCTCGCCTCGGAGCCGTCCGCCGTCACCATCCATCTGGTTATCATTGGCCGTCGCGTGCTAATTCGATTGACCTCCAGTTCCCGCTCCATCGTCGGCCCCCTCGCGTCTCCCCAGCTCCCTCATCCGTCAGGCTCGTCAGCCTGCCAACAGTCATGGTCTGCTCCTCACCAGCGCCCGTGCCGGCCTGACCTCCAACATCGCCCGCAGTGCCATGCAATCCCGTGGTGTCGTCGCCGAGACCATGACCACTGCTGTGCTCGTCGCTGCAAAGATGCAGGGTGCTGGTCTTGCTACCATTGGCCTCGCCGGTGCTGGAATGGGTATCGGTACCGTCTTTGCCGCCCTGATTCAGGGTGTTGCTCGCAACCCCTCCATGCGAAGTAAGTACAACGCAACAGCACAGGACCAATGCACTCGCTGACACCATTCTGCAGGCCAGCTGTTTTCATACGCCATTCTGGGTTTCGCCTTCTCTGAAGCCACCGGCCTGTTTGCCCTGATGGTGGCCTTCCTCATTCTGTACGCATACTAGATGGAAAAGTTGGCGCAGAGTACACTGCCTCTGTACATTGTGGGGTATGAAACGAGTGGATGTTGGTCTCTCCAGATACGTAGAGTAGAGCTGTCTCCTCCCTAGACGTGGAATAACACTGTATACAACTCGGCCGTAGCTTTTCTATCACGTTCTGAGCACCGGTTGCGTTGCTCACGGATAACCGGAAATCCCGACATGTGTGAAAAAATGCCGCATTCCGTTGATAAGTGAACTTGGCCTGCATTGGCGCACACGCAATCGCAATCACCTGCCGAGTTTGGCAGCCCGGTCTTGGTTTCTCGGCTGCCAAGTGGCTGGCTTCCTGCATCCCAGGTACTTCGGGCTGGGCAGGCACAACACAACGTTGGTCGGCGTATCCATACTGGAGAGTGTTGATCTTTCACCGACACATGGGTTCCGGCGTCCACAGTCGTCTACGGGCGACGGCCTACGGGCAATGGAGCTTTTGAGAAGGGCTGACAGCTGTTGCAATATCTTACAGACCAGCTTCCGAGTCCATGGCACTCACTTTCCGCCAAAACATCACAGGTCTTGGAGCCTCACCTGTGAAGCGGTATCTTGACAGCCAAAAGCGCCAAGGTCAGCATCTCACCAGCCAAGTGTGTAATCAGCTTAGGTGCCACCGCCAAGAGACCTGCTATGGGGACCATTGACGACAGTCTCTAGGTAGACGTAGGACGAATACATAAAGCACAGAGATTTCCCACTGCGAAGTTGGAACGTCCCCCCGCCGGCTTGCACTGCTGGAAACCGCTGCTCTTCGTCGCCATGGTCAATCTCACGTCCCTCTTGTTGTGCGGCACGGCTGCGGTGGGTGTTACTCAAGCGGCCAGCTTGGGCTCTGGTGCAGATTACGAATCTGGGGCTGTGCATCGCCGCATCATGGCCCTCAAGAACGTGAGTACGGATACGCCCTTGTCCATAGACCACAACGTCTACTCTGGCAACTACCTCCCCCCTCCAGGGAGATGGCTGACGTGCGAGAACACAGGCGCAATGGGACGCCGAGATAGCATCGGGGCAGATGGATAGCGCCCAGTACCCCGAACTTGGATATACGAAGTGTGAGGGCGGCTTTGCTGCTGCCATTCCTGGCGATGTCAACAACACGTTCGCGTGCAACAATGTTTGTTTGCCTTTGTACACAACTTGAACCATTCTAGCGCTGATACGACGAACAGATCGACCTGTACCACTTCTTGTCGCACGCCGACCTGGGAAGTAAGGCTGTCGGTCAGGGCTCGTCCTCATGGGGGTGGACCTCGGATGACGAACGCGAGTTTGTTGCCATCGGGCAGTTTGACGGCACAGCGTTTGCCGAGATCAGCTCCGAGGGGAAGCTGGTCTATCTTGGGCGTCTTCCCCAATACGATCCCATTGGCTCGCGATGGCGGGAGATCCGCGTTGTCAGAGGCTACGTCGTGATCGGCTCCGAGGCTATCAACAGCGGCGTGCAAATCTTCGACATGCGCAAATTGCTCACCCTCGATCCGGCGAACCCTACCACGTTCACGCAGAATGACTTGACCGGTCACTGGAACGGGCTTCCGGTCGGCAGAACGCACAATATCGTGGTGAACGAAGAACTCAACTATGCCATTGCGGCTGGCTCTGTAGCTGGCAATGAAACCATCAGAGTGAGACCAGACTGGCTGCCATGTCGTGGCGGGTTGATCTTCATTGACTTGACAGATCCATCCAATCCCACGAGCCCGGGATGCGCCGCCGGCGATGGTTATGTTCACGACGCACAGTGCTTGGTATACCGCGGCCCGGATACGAGATATCAAGGTCGCGATATCTGTTATGGCTACAACGAGGACACCCTTACCATTTACGACGTCACGAACAAAGTCGGCAACACGACCACCATCATTTCCATCTCCAGCTACCCCGGCGCCGAGTATGTCCACCAGGGTGTAGTCAACGACGAGGCGAACCAGGAGTACATATTCTTGGACGACGAGTTCGATGAGCGTGATGCCAATGTAGGTCCCATGACCCAGGGGCTGCCAACGACGCACATTATCGACATTAGAGACTTGGAGAACCCAAAGTACACTGGCAACTACAAGGGAAAAGCGCGCGCTATTGACCACAACCAATACATCATCGACGGATACAGCTACCAGTCCAACTATGGCGCCGGCCTCACCGTCTTGGACATCAGCTCCGTCACCCAAGATCCCACCGGCGACAGCATCTGCGAGGCCGGCTTCTTTGACATCTACCCAGAAGACGACGAAGAGGAGGGAGGAGGAACCGTTGCCTTCCTCGGCTCGTGGTCGTCGTACGCTTACTTCAAATCGGGCTTCATATTGGTTCACACGATTGAGCGTGGATCATTTGTTGTCAAGATGACTAGCAAGGAGTGTTCAAAGCCCGCGGTCTGCAACGTCGACGCCTGCTCATCATCCTTGCGTTCCAAGTGCGTCAAGGGTCGGCTGGAGGAGAGCCAGGAGTTTTGCGGGTCCTTCTTGGCTAGACAGAGGGATGATGAGAGCATGATTCCACCTTTTGCCAAACAGGCATGCGGCGGGGAAGGTATAGATCTCGTCGCACAAGTGAGCAGTGCCTGTGCCTGTGTGCCTACCACGCCTGTGCCTGAGCTTCCCAGGACCACCAGTCGCCCGCCTGTCCCGACTGTCCTGCCAGCCAGGCGTCGGGCATAGCTAGGCGGAAAAAGTTAGTTTTCCTCCCCCGCACGTATCTTCCCGCGGTAGTCTGGAACCGAGGGTGGTCTGCGACTAGCGACCATGATTGTGAAGCCATGTTCCCAGGACATGAAAGCCATATCTGAGAACCCTGTCGATAGCCCACTGTTTGGTACACAAAAGATCAATACACGATTGGATCCCTGTGTCATGAGAATCCGAATGCGGTGTAGCACCGTATCTCGGGGGTGATGATGCCGGTAACTAGCCCTCGGGAGCCAGAAGCCACGGCGGAGGATCCCCTCACTCAGTCACTGCTCAGCGTGCGGGGACCCCGGACTTGGGTATTGTCGCATGACTAGAAACTTGGTCTAGAGTCTACTTACTACGTAGAGTAGTTACCCCACAAGCTCACACTCGTAGCAGCAGGTTCTGACTTGGCCTTCATCCATGGGTGTGCTCGCCCACCTCGGGATGTTACGTAACGGATCTTTGGCATCACCCAATGTCGTATTATGCGCCTTCTCGCTACAACTCGAACCGACCATCTTGGCGATGCATCATGCCGTTGTGGGGGAGAAGGATCAATCATCAACGCGCAGCAGATGCAGCGTGTACGGTGTATAATGTGTATAATATATATACCCTACGAGGAATCTGGAGAGTAAGGACAAGGTCTGATTTCGTGTCAGCAGTCCCATCGTTGATGTGTAGAAATGGCACTTGCTATCGGTCGCCTTTCCTTCGAGCATCACCGCTCAGCCCTCGGCATCGCCGAAACGGAACCACGAATCTCATGGAGGTTCAGTGGAACTGCCTCTAACTGGGAGCAGAGCGGCTACGATCTCGAGATCCTCCGCCGCGGGAACGTAACCAAGTCTTTCGAGGTCGAATCGTCCGACTCGGTCTACGTGCCTTGGCCTGACTCACCCCTGAGCGAGGCCGAGAGCGCTAATGTGCGGGTGCGCGCCCGTGGCTCCGGCCCCGAGACACCATGGTCGGACTGGGTCCAGGTCGAGACCGGACTTACTGACACCTGGAACGACGTGAATCCCATCACCGCTCTTGAGAAACAGCAGACCGAGAACGACAAACGGCCAATCTACTTTCGCAAGGTCTTTGACGTCCCCCCGACCTGAAATCCGCCCGTCTGTACATGACCGGTCTCGGGATATACGAGGCTCAGATCAACGGACAGCGCGTGGGCGATCACGTTCTTGCTCCGGGCTGGCAGTCGTACGGCCATCGTCACGTCTATGACACGTACGACGTCACGGACATGCTGAGCGCTGGCAAAGGGGCTGCCATTGGAGCCGTCGTCGGCGAGGGCTGGTTTTCTGGTCGTCTCGGGTGGGATGGTGGCAATCGCAACCTGTACGGCGACACGCTCGGTCTCTTGTCGGTCCTCGTCATGACGCTCGAGGATGGTTCCACCCTCAAGGTTCCCACCGACGCGTCTTGGAGTTCATTGACCGAAGGGCCGATTCTCAAGGGTGAGATATACAACGGTGAACACTTTGACGATCGCATCGCGGCCAGGATCGAAGGGTGGGCGACTCCCACCTTCAATGGTTCGGATTGGGCCGGTGTGCGCCTCATGGACAAGCTCAAGGGCCGTCTTTCCTCGCCTGACGGTCCTCCAATTCGCACCACGGAAGAGATCCGCCCAGAACGTTTCTTCACATCTACATCTGGCAAGACTCTTGTCGACTTTGGGCAGAACATGGCTGGTTGGCTTCGCATCAAAGTGAGGGGACCCGAGGGCCACATGATTCAGCTCAGGCATGCCGAGGTTCTGGAAGACGGCGAGCTGGGCCGGCGCCCGCTTCGCCAGGCCGCCAACGAGGACCAGATCTGGCTGAGTGGGCGAGAGATTGTCTACGAGCCCAAGTTTACCTACCACGGCTTCCGATATGCCCAGGTCGATAACTGGCCCGACGACACACCGCTCGACGCAGATCATCTCACAGCCATCGTCGTGCACACGGACATGGAGCAGACGGGATCATTCGAATGCTCTCACGGCCTGCTGAACAAGTTTCACGCCAACGTCCGCTGGTCCATGAAAAGCAACTTCATGTCCATTCCGACCGACTGCCCCCAGCGCGACGAACGTGCTGGCTGGACAGGCGATGCGCACATGTTTGGGCCTACGGCGAATTATCTGTACGACACAGCCGGCTTCTGGCGCAGCTGGCACCGCGATGTATGGTCCGAAATGTCTTCCGACGGGAAGATGATCCCTTTCGCCTACACACCAACATTCCCGTCTGGCTACTTCTCGAGCCAGTTCCCTTCGGCGATCTGGGGAGACGTAGTGGTTGCTAGTCCATGGAACACGTACCAAGCCTTCGGCGACGCCCTGCTATTAAGAGAACAGCTACCCCAAGCCCAGAACTGGATTGAGACGGGTATTCAGAGAAGCCCCGAAGGTCTTTGGGATCGTGAGACCTTTCAGTTTGGCGACTGGCTTGACCCCAAATCACCTTACTCGGATCCCAGCCAAGCTACGACGAATCAGCACCTCGTCGCTGATGCATATCTGGTGCAGATGACGGGACTTCTCGCAGACATTGTCGAAGCCCTGGGCGAGGGTGATGATGTCGTCGACAAGTATCGCACGCAACGTTCGGACCTGCGGCAACGTTTCGAGGACGCCTGGGTGCTAGACGGACAGCTTGCCAATACAACCCAGACCGCGTATGCGCTGGCTCTCGATTTCGATCTTTTTGGCAGCCAAGAGCAACTGGAGAGTGGTATCGACGTATTGCGAAAGTTGATTGCAGACAACCAATACCTGGTCGGCACCGGCTTTGCTGGGACAGCACCCCTCGGGCGTGCTCTGAAGAAGGCCAACGCAACCGGTGATTTCTACCAGATGCTCCTCCAAGAATCCAACCCCTCCTGGCTATACCAGGTCGTCATGGGCGGAACCACCACGTGGGAACGATGGGATGGTCTCTTACCGAACGGGTCATTGAACCCTGGCGACATGCTGAGCTTTAACCACTATGCATTTGGATCTGTTGCCGACTGGATACATCAGAATGTCGGCGGCATCGCCGCTGCGGAGCCTGGCTACAAGAAGACTCGAATATCCCCAGAACCCGGTGGAAATATAACTGACGCTAGGGCAAGCTTCCTCAGCCCCTACGGACTGATATCCACAGACTGGAAAATCGACCAAGATGGTTTCCATCTAACGCTGGAGGTGCCCCCGAACACCAAGGCAGTTGTTGTTTTGCCTGGTAGTAGCCAGTCGGTAGAGGTCGGTTCGGGCACCTACGAGTTCCACGACGCCGACTTTATCATCTAAGCTTCCCTATCGTATTAGTACTTCCACACGATTTCACTTGCCGTCACATAACATATAGTAGTTCATCAAATCTTCGTTGATAACTAGACTGCAATTTTTACTATAGTTAAATTGCATGTTTTCCTACTTACAAGAGTTATAAATTCATTCCGAAATCAAATTTCGCCCTGTACCGTGTCTGTTGTCGCGGTGTTTTCACCGTTTTTATATATGTATTTATTTGTGTCAAAGGTCGTAATCTCATAACTTACATGCTAACTCACTATTTATAACCAATTATCCCCCACCAAAGATGTGAAACAAGTATCTTTGGAATACAAGTCTTCACTAGTGAATCATGTAATTAAAGTATCAGAACACCATGAATGCAGCTGGCAGCCGGTCCGGAGATCCGTCATCTCGGACCCGTAGACCATACTAGAGGTCTCACCAGACTACCTCTAATAGCTGCAACTTTCTACTAGCCGAAGTAGATCAATCCAAATACCTACACTGCTTCACGTTACACCGTACGGTCTGATCAAGGCAATACCAACATAAGGTTACACGTATTGAGTGTTATTTGAGTCACCTTTGTTTGTATGTAATATCAACGCGTATTCTGGGAATTCTTTACAAATCGCTATTGTTAGGTTACTCCGTATAGTATACTGCGGTGAACGAGCAAGTTATGGGGTGTAACAGGATATTCTGCTTCTACAATAGACTGTACTCTGTTGTTCGATACGTTGTTTCTGTCGCTTATAAACAATTCCACTTTAGAACAATTGCGAAAGACTTAATAGACGAACATTACGTATACATAGTTAGTTCGACTAATTGTATTTGGAAGTAAGATATATCGATTTAATCTCCCTTATATATACCATGCGCACGAGTTGATCCTGCTCGGGTATACTCCGGCATAAAAGTAACTTGTCTTAATCAAACACGCATCCCACTCCT
Organism: Arthrinium puccinioides; assembly: GCA_022414665.1. Classification (NCBI taxonomy): domain Eukaryota; kingdom Fungi; phylum Ascomycota; class Sordariomycetes; order Amphisphaeriales; family Apiosporaceae; genus Arthrinium; species Arthrinium puccinioides. Next base: position 3,637,791 of record JAIUNF010000006.1, on the reverse strand, counting down.
GACAAGTATTAATTACTTTCACCGTTTTCAAACTGGTCTTGCGCTGCTTTACCCGTCAAAGAGGAATTCGTTCGATTCGAGTCACATCTGCATGAGCCTCCAAGAACAGGTGGGAAAACCCAGGGGTAACGAACTGATCTGTGCACACTGCCGCCCGTCCCAAGATAAAGTTTGAGAGCACATAATCATCCCTGTGGCCCCAGGGGTTTGATTTTACTAGAACTGGTTCAAACCCGGCTTGCAGCAAGGGAACCAGGGCGGTCGGATAAAACACAGACTTGGCAAATTCTGGGTCAAGCAACATCGCAGCGGGTAAGGTTACGTTCGGTGGTCATCGCCAAGAAAGTGCTCAGGCTCTTCTAGGGATAGATTACGCGGCTATGGACACTCGGCTCCGGATCCGACCCCGTTATAAGGAGTCAAGGACAAGCTTCACGTGAACGAAGGTGGAGTGTCCAATATACCAGATAGAAGCTGCATCAACCCGAAAAGATCGTGGCCAATCGCGGATGAATACTCTGACCTTGCCCCCTCATACCTTTCGACCACGGCAAATTTCGCGGCCATGCGTAGTTGTTGTATTACCACCCAAGTTACCATTCATTCTCTTCATGTACCCACAAGTCATTGCTTGCCCTACTGTAAGCGTGCGCGTTCTCGGTTGGGTATCTGTTAAGCATGTGGATAGCTTTTTCCAAGCAAGTAGGAACCGATACAGACGCACATATAATTACATGATGGTTTAAGTCGCAAGTTTTTGTTTTTTTAAACTTCCCATCATCAACTTTGATCGCTATCCAGGTCGAGTTGTTTTGTTCAAGTTGTTTGGCTCAAGTCGCTTTGCTCAAGTTGTTCAAGTTTTCTTTCCAACATGGGCCGTCCTTTTCGATGCCTGGCCCTGTTCCTGGCACTCTTTCAGACTTGCCAGGCGTCTCCGACGGCCTTGAAACGAGCGACATGTGAGACCAAGGTCGCTCGTAAACCATGGTATGTTTCTGCGCCGCGTAGTGGACGACATGGTTGATCTAACAGCACGCAGGGCTCAGTTGACGGCGGACGAGAAGACATCCTACATCGATGCCGAGCTTTGCTTGATGGCCGCGCCCAGCCAGTTGAACATTGAAGGAGCATATAGCAAGTTCGACGATATGCAATATGTGCACATCATCGACACCTTTGTCGTCCACGACGTCGTAAGTAACCCCTACTCGGTAGAGCTCTGCCGCCATCTAATCCGCCAAAGGGACAATTCCTGCCTTGGCACCGTTACTTCGTGACCGTCCACGGCTGGCTGCTCCGTGACGAGTGCGGATACAATGGTCCCTTACCGTAAGTTACAAGAAAGAAAGACCCGTCTTTACAAGATTTGTTTGCCAACTCAAAACAGTTATTGGGATGAAACAACAGATGCTGCTCTGCGTAGCCTTGCCGACGCTGAAATCTTCCAAGCGGACGCCTTTGGCGGAGATGGCGTAGGGCCGAAGAAGTTCATTACAGATGGCCCGTTTGTGAACAGCACTCTACACCTCAAGTCCCCTGGCGTTGCCCCCGAGGAGTACCACATCTACAGGAATTTCAGCTTGGAGTCCCTTACTTTGGGTGCTAAGAGCGCAGCCGTCTCGGCTTGCCTCCAGATTGAGACCTACACGGCCGCTTGGGAGTGCTTTCACGCTGACATGCACGCTGGCGGACACTCAGGTGGTGGCGGACTGATGTTGGACGTTATGCTGAGCCCCGGCGACCCCGTCTTCTATCTGCACGTAAGTAAATCCCTGCTGCACTTTTGGCTTTTCGCAACGAGGTTCGACAACTAACACCCACCAGCACACCTGGCTCGATGCCATGTGGTGGAAGTGGCAGCTGGCCGACTACCCCAATCGACTCACAGACATTGGCGGCCGTAACACGCCATCAGCCGAGTTTCTTAAACGAGGCGGCTTGAAGCCCCCGGTCCCGAATGGACAGACTACTTTGGCGATAACGGCAACACCACGACCCTGGATCATATGCTTTATGTGGGCGAGATTTACCCCAACGTTACCGTGCGCGACGTTATGGATATTGGGGGCGACATGTTATGTGCCGAGTACTTTTACAACGACATCTCCTACGTCACGAATGGTACCAGTGTTGCCTCGACTGATTGAGCTTATAAGCCGTTTGGGTCGGTAAGACGATAATAGCTATATGTGGACTCACCCTATGCTCTGAGTACTCGGCTTCCTGAATCTAGAAGGATATAATTAATTAATTAATTAATTCTCTTCATCTTTCCAAAGTTAAATCGTCTTTCAAACGAACACAAAAGTGACTTCATTGTAAATTTATCTTCCCCGCTTTACTCTAGTCTTTATACACGATTGGGCCGTAGGCTAATCTCGAAATAAATGGCTCAGGGTGTTATTGCGACGCTGACGCCTTCATCGTCGGGAGGAGAGAAGCCGTGGGTGCTAGATTGGCAATCAAGTAAATAGGGCCGCAAAACTCTCCGGTCATATCTTGCTTGACGTACTCTACCTAAAGTGTAAATTCAGGCTTACAGCAGCCTTGTATCAGAATGCGATAGAAGGGTAGAAATCTTGATACGTTATCGAAGCGACATATAGTGCACCTTGCGGTGTAGACAAATTGGGTTGTTCAATGGAGGTAATCCAGCCAGAGTATAATTTCGAATACACTTTAAACAATCCGGTGTCCCTTTAGAATGCACAGGCACTTTTTTTAATGGGACCTAAAATCTCCCGAAAAATGCACAGCTCGAGCAAATTTCTCTCGCGCAATGCCATGCACAGCTTAATTTGCGTTCTATATGTATAATGTAGCTAGGCATGTCTTATGGCCCCTGGGAGGCCTGGGCAGCTTGCTACTTAGCCGCCTCAGACGTTAAATAAAACAACAACACCACGTCAATTTGCGGTAACACTTCCGACTTATACTAACGTGATAAAACATTTGCATCGTACGTACTTCGGTATATTCCCAAACATATTGTCCGCTCTTCTGGTCAATATAATTCCAGATTTTGTGGTCATTAGCCAGGTTATGCAATACGTCGAGCTATATCAGCTAGTTGAAGGTCTTATCAAGGATAACCCTTCCGGCAGGTACGGTACAGTATGCCTCGTTATTACAAGTGTAGTGAGGAGTGCTAACGAATAGTTTAAAAGAGGTGCATGTAAATCGATAATAACTATTTAGATACGATAAATCGTTTAAAGGGGAGTCTCCCTTACGTTGCATCAATCAAGAATGTCCTGAACTCCCGGGTTTGTAAATTGTTGGTATCACCTTATTCGGACCGTAACGGTGAATACATGAAGCGCAGTAGTATATCTGTTGTTATTACTAGGCCTGAAGAGTAAGAAGGAAGAAAGGAAGATAGCTAACTGAAGCAGCAGCTGAAGGTAGTAGGCAGTGGTTAGATGCTGACGCATCTGACCCACTTACCGGATGCCGGTGGCACCCGCTGCTGCTGCAGCTGCTGCGGTGGCTTACACATAAATACTGCAAGAATTACGAGCGACGGGAGACTTGTTTTAGGCTATTCAAGTACAGAGTAGCTTATGTTAGATTGTGGCACTTCTACCATCATGTCAACATTACGCTTGGTCCCTGTAGTTGGTCATTTCAAATATATCGAACTTTCCTGACAACTGAGAAGAATTGGCGGTAGTTATTACATATATCTGTAAACTTTAGACACCGATTTTTTCATATGCTCTAAATTGATCCGTTATGCTTCCATTGACAAGACTAGATATAAGTTCTAGAAAGACCAAGACTCAGGAGAAACCAAAGTTGCATGCATATAGTCGCCATCAGCTTCAAAGATGCAACCGGTGGCCTGTGAGTCACTGGGTTATTCCCAGCCTGTGAGAGCTTTTGGTTCACGTTCGTAGACTATGGTGAACGGCAAGGGTCCGTGTTGGCCGCGTTCAAATCGCAAGATCAAGTAGTCGTCATATTTACATGGTAGTGGTTGCGCTATCATAACCACCACGTGGGTATTATTTGGTCTTGGCCTCCGCCCTCGGTCGTATAGCGCGCGACATTAAGGCTCGTGGAGTCTGACTACAGTCGTCACCGGCATAACTACTGAATTCCTATGCCATCCTAGCTGGCGGCAACCTCTTGGCGGCATGGGCTGACTCTCGTGTTCTGATCTTGGCATTGATCTCCGCTGCTGGTTTTTGGTGCTTATCAGGCCTTCGACCAACCAAACAGGCAGGTAGTATTGGTTAACACGACTGTTGCTCCTTGGCATCCCGATTCAATCTTGGTGCAACACAAAATAGACGGATTCTCTCCGGAATCGTTCCCACCCCCGCGCAATATTGAGAGTAGCGAGGTACCAATGAAGTTGGCGTCTCCTCGACGCCAGGGTTTCGCGTTCTTTACAGATCCAAAGATCGTTTAGACGGCTTGTTCGCGGGATCTAAACCAGGAAAACGGATTGCCAAGGCTCACATTTCAAGGGGCAACACGAGAGGCCAAGACGGGAGCATGATTGCCCTAGACTCGTCTCGTCACATTTCGAGACGGCAACCGATGGAGAGAGAGATATAAGTAGCCTAGTAGGAATGGACTCACCATTGTGATAGATTCTGCTTTACCTGTACTCCTATTTGTGCTACGAGTCAGTCTCGATCGCTGCCATCTTGCAAGTCCAGTATCGCTACCGGCAAGATGCGTACGATTGCAAGAGTACTTGGCGTATGCCTCTCGCTCACCACTATCAATGGCGCCAACGCGGACGTTACGGATAGTGCTGACGCTACAACTCTCAACACCCGACGCTACATTGTCGAGTTTGACTCTGTATGTAGCATGCGGCATCTTTGATACGGCCCAGATCCATCCGGCTGACTGTTGCTGTTAGGGTGCCTTGGCCGACTCGGGTTTGGCTCGACGAGGAGACGAGCTCGGCGAGAATATCCGCGTTCTGACGACATTCGATTCCGACGTTTTCTCGGGCGCAAGCATCGAGACGGATGCCTACAACTTGGAGAGTCTCGCTGCACTCAGTGGCGTCAAGAATGTCTGGGCCAACAACCGTATTCAGTTGTCACCGCCAATCGTGGTGACCCAGCTTCCCGATGATTCGTCCGCTGGCACGTGGAACTGGCACAACACAACGGGAGTGAGCAAACTTCACAACCTCGGCATCTACGGCGAGGGCGCCGTGGTCGGTGTAGTTGACACGGGCGTGTGGTACAACCATAGCGCGCTTGGTGGCGGCATCGGCCCCGACTTCAAAGTCGTGGGTGGCTACGATCTAGTTGGCGACGGCCTGTGGCCCAACAAGGGCTACCCCAAGACGCCAGATGACGACCCGCTCGATCAGCAGGGCCACGGCACGCATGTCGCGGGCATCGTCGCTGGTGAATCGGAGAGCGGATGGGTCGGTGTGGCCCCCAAGGCCAAGTTGCGCTCCTACAAGGTCTTTACTGAACTGGGCAGTACCGACGAAGCCACCATCATTGACGCCTTTCTCAAGGCCTATGGGGATGGTGTTGACATCATCACTGGCAGCCTCGGATCATATGGTGGATGGTCAGAGGGAGCTGCAGCTACCGTTGCGTCTCGTCTGGTCGATGAAGGAGTCGTGGTGACCGTCTCGGCGGGAAACTCGGGCACAGACGGGCCCTTCTTTGGGTCGAATATTGCCTCGGGCACAAATGTGATCGCGGTGGCGTCTATCAACGCCGAGCAGTTGCCCGCAACCCCATTCAGGGCCACGTTCAACGCCGTGAACGGGAGCGGCAACACGCAGGTTGTCGGCTACGTACCGTCGACCAACTACTTCCCCTCGGACGTGGTTGGCTGGGAGGTCCGCCCGATGAACTTCAACACCTCCGACCCGGCTGATGGCTGTCAGGCCTACCCCGAGGGCACACCGCGCCTCGACGGTGTTATTCCGCTGGTCCGCAGAGGTACCTGTACTTTCCAGACCAAGCAGGAGCATCTGGCTGCTCTGGGTGCGGAATACATGATGTTCTACAACAATGACAACCCCATGGTCACGCCCAACACTGAAAACTATGACACGCTCATCGGCATCACGACGGCTGCGATTGGAACTTCCATCATCGAAACGGTGAAGAACGGCGGCAACGTCACCGCGGACTTCTCCATGAACCCGGAGCAGCCCATCGGCTTGGACTACCCATCGGGCGGCTTGCCCAGCACATTCACGCAGTGGGGTGGCACGTACGATCTCCAGATCAAGCCGGACATCGCGGCGCCTGGTGGGAACGTCTTCAGCACCTACATGCAGGGTACGTTTGCCGTGCTCAGCGGTACGTCCATGGCGTGCCCCTATGTGGCCGGCGTGGCCGCGCTGTACATTGGTGCCAACGGCGGTCGGGCGCAACACGGGAAAGGGTTCGCCAAGATGCTGTCGCGGCGCATCATCGCGAGCGGCCGTTCGGTGCCCTGGTACACTGGCACCGTCGCCAACTACGACCTGCCGGCGCCCGTACTGCAGGTCGGCACCGGCATGGTGGACGCGTTCAAGGTGGTGCGGTACAGCACCGGTATCGAGTTCGAGAAGATGGCGCTCAACGACACGCGGTTCTTCCAGCCGGACCACCCCGTGCAAGTGACCAACAACGGCGACGAGCCGATCACGTACAGTTTCGCCCTCGAGCCGGCCGCCGGCTTCGAGATTCGAGGATGGTACATGCTGTCTGCAACGATCGGCGAGTATCGCGTCAAGAGGTTCGCCGAGCTGGAAGCCAAGGCAGACATGGCACCCGTGGCCTCCCTTCCGGAGCCCTTTACTCTGCAGCCTGGAGAGAGCAGAGCTGTCACTGTCTCGTTTGAGAACCCGAATGCGTTGGGATGGAACTCGACCAGCATGCCTTTGTATACCGGTAAAGTCTTGCTCTCGGGAAACAACGGGGAGCAACTTTCAGTCCCATACATGGGTGTTGCTACCGACATGGTGGAAGAACTGGAGCCCAACTTCAGGTCCACGTATCCGTTCTCGAGATCTACCACGAGCTCCGTTGACATCAAGACCAAACCGTACTACACGTTCAACCTTTCCCGATCGACGCAGGACTTCCCCAAGATCTATACCAAGATCCAATGGGGTACCAGGCAGATCCGCTGGGACATCTACGAGCCCGGGTGGCAGGAGACCCAGTGGTCGTACCCCCCCGTGCCCGGCGTAGACGGCCACGTCGGCCCTGCGGCTTCGTGGACTCGCGCTGGTCAATCAACCTACTTCACCCCGGGGACCGATGATCCGAACGACACCTTCACCTTCCCCGTGACCGACCTCCCGCGCAATGCCTACACGACGCTCGCGGCGAGTGAGTACTGGTGGTTCGGCAGGCTGGGGAATGGCAGCCAGGTCGTGAACGGGAATTATACGATGCGGTTTGCGGCACTCCGGCCGTTCGGCGACCCAACTGCGTCTGCGGACTGGGATGTCTTCAATACACCTCAGATCCAGGTCTTGGGGCATTATTGAACCCGATTTGACCGACTCGGGGCCAAGTGGATGCAGACACGGTCCAGCTGTTGACGGGCTGAGATCGAGATGGTGCGTAAACTGGGTAAAGGGGGCAGCTGATGAACGCAAAGGGATGGCAAGTTTTATGTTTCAGACGGACCGCAGTGAACCAGCAAAGTTACTTGAACCCATCAGACACACAGCTGCCTAGATCATCTCCGTGTCTATAGCCCACTAGACGTAGATTCTATCCCGTAACGCGACCGTCCCTTTGTCGCGCGCCCCTCAGCATGAAAGTCTCGGTATAGTCGGCCTTGTCAAAATGCACCGCCTCTAGCTCCTCGAACCCAAACTTCCTGTACACCGGGGTTCCCGCAGGACTCGCCTGGAGATAGGTCTCCACGCCGTCCTCGTCTGCCCTGTCCAGACCCCACTGGAGCAGCGGCTTCGAGGCACCCTTTCCCCTGGCGTCCCTCCTCACTCCGAGCAGCTGGAGATACCAGTGCGGGCGCTCGCCCATGTGCTCCTGGTGCTTCCTGGCCAGCGTGCCGAAGAAATGCTCGGCAAGTTCGGCGTCGGCGCCCCCGGACCACGTCTCGTGCTGCGTCTCCTTGGAGCTGTCTGGTCCCGCCTTCGGGGCCACCCACTTGGCGAAGGCGATGGCCGAGCTGACATGGGCGGCTGAGGGGTCTATGAGGAGAAGGAAGTGCGATCTCTCATCCTGCATGTCCTGAATGAAAGATTCGGCTTGTTCGTCTTTGGTATTTTGCGTCGTGGGGGAAACACTTCTTGCTAATGCCATCTTCTGAGAAGGCGTCGGCGAAGATGTCGCTGATGATTGGAGCTTCGGCCGCGGCGGCGTTGCGGATGCTCAGTGTCATTCTGGAGGATGTTGAGCCGAGGTGTTTCCCGGGTGTCATTCAGTAAAATCCAAGACTGCGCGAATAGCGACGACGGCTGACGGATGACTTGGACAAGCCACGAGAGAAATCATGCCGGTCTCGTAAGCCGAGATTGGGAGGATCCAAAACCCCGCAACGCCCACAGCCTACAGGTCTAGTTATTGGGCGCGACCCCCTGAAGGCTGATGGCGGCATTGTCGTGCCGGTTCATTGCCTCTGGTAGGAGAGCAAAGGCCTTCATTCCGAAGCCGTCGAGGTTGACGACGGCCAGGTATTACAAGTCGTGCAGCCCATGTTCGGCACCAGTATCAAGGTAGTGTCTGTGAACCTTGACGCTATCCAGTAGCGAACGTGGCTCAAGGACACAAGCTGCTTCCGCCGTGATAACGAAGTTGGACGACAAATAGCGGTCGCATGTGCCGGGGCGAACGACAACGCGACCGTAAATGCTACCATCAACGGCAGTGTAACACACCTGCATGTGCCATATTGACCAGACGTATGTTGACTCTACTTGGCGGATTCTGGACCCTGAATCAAGGAGGATACTCTCCTTGGTGCGAGAGCTCTGTTAGCAGTGAGTTGGGTATATGAATGCAACGGGCTGCCGCCAGCCAACATGATGCAGATGAACCCTCTTCACCTTTCCAGAGCCAGGCCCTCAAGCTCACAATGCATCTTCCCGTCCACAGTCTTATTTCTGCTCTCGGGCTCGCTAGCTGTGCCGTCGCGTCTCTTGTGCCAACATCGTGGAACGGAGCCGAGTATACCTGCAAGTGCTACTTTGGCGATGACTGTTGGCCGACTGAGCTGGCATGGGCCCGACTGAACGAGACGACGGGCGGCAACTTGCAAATCAACATCCCCCCCGGTGCATCTTGTTACCATTCGTGAGATGCCTCACTCCGACTCCTATTGTCCTCTCGTAGCGGCCAGCTAATTAGCGCAGGTTCAACGGACCCCTGGGAACGGTTCCAACATACGATGCCGCGCAATGCGACGTGGAAACCGCCCAGTTCGCGAATCAGACATGGACGTAAGTGACCGCGAAGAATTCAGCGCCCCTCGAAGACCGCCGCTGATCAATCCACAGCGTAAGTCAGCCGGCAGCAGCACTCTGGACCTACTTTACCAACGACACCTGTCGACCAACCACAGACCCTGCCAGCACATGCACGCTGGGATTCTATGGCGTCTATGTGATCACGGCGACGGATAAGTCCCACGTGAAAGCCGGCATTGACTTTGCGCGCGACAACAGCCTACGGCTGATCATCAGGAACACCGGCCACGACTTTATCGGTCGGAGCACCGGCTGGGGGGGCACTTGTCATCAATACGCATGCCTTTCAGGACATCCACTTCACCAATATCTACACTGGGCCCGGAGGCTATCAAGGCGGTGCCGTGACCATTGGGGCTGGTGTCCAGGGGCGGGATCTGCTCACCGAGACGCATGCGCGGAGTCCTCCGGTGCTGGCAATGACGGGAGAATGTCCAGTGAGTAGCTGGCCTGATTGCGCTTCCTGCCTGGCCGCCGTACTAATATTCCGTAGACGGTTGGTGTAGCTGGCGGTCTGGTGCAAGGCGGAGGCCATGGACCTTTGACTCCTCAGCATGGGTTTGGTATGATGCATGTCGGCCTATGATGCCAGATGGCTGACCAGGATCTAGTCGCCGATAACGCCCTCTCCTTTGAGGTCATCACCGCCGATGGTGTCTACGTTACGGCCAATTCCAAGTCCAACCCAGATCTTTTCTGGGCCCTAAAGGGCGGCGGACCGTCGGCTTTCGCCGTCATCCTCTCAGCAACGTTCAAAACGATCGCCGAGACCAAAGCTGCTGGCGTCATTTTGAACATCAACTCGACACTCACCAACGACGAGGATGTCTTCTGGGAGGGTGTCCGGACGTTTCACAACCATGCCAACCGTCTTGTCGACGCGGGGTTGTACGTCTACTTTGAGATCAGTGCCATGAGACTCCACGTGCAGCCCATCGTCGGCGTCAACAAGACGGCAGCGGAGCTAGACGTCATCGTCAGACCGCTCCTGGATGACCTCGACGCGCAGAGGATCCCGTACGACAGCTCCACCAAGGAGTTCAACACCGTGTACGACATGTACACGGACCTGTTCGAAGACGAAGGGGCCGGATACACGACGCTCACGGGCGGTTGGATGTTCACCAAGGAAGACGTGGCATCCAACAACGACGGCATCGTCGAGGCGTTCAAGACGGTCCTGTCGCCACGACATGACCTTGTCAACCAGGGCTCCATCGTCGGCCACCTCTGGGACGCCGGCCACAGCATGCCGGTCCCCAACAGCGCGACACATCCCCGTTTCCGCAACTCGACCAACTTTGCCATTGTGGTGCTGGGGGTGCCTGTCAACGCGACGTGGGCGCAGAAGGAGGACCTCCAGAGCGTCTTGACCAATGTGCAGGATGCGGCCATGAAGGCGGCAGGGCCCAATGGCTGCGCTTACATCAACGAGGTAAGCGTTCCGATGCGCATGGATGATTGTGCAAAAGACAAGCTGACTCGGAGCAGGGAGACCCGTACCAGGACGACTGGCAAGAGAACTTTTGGGGTGCGGCGTATCCGGTTCTGCTCGAGACGAGGAAGAAATGGGACCCAGAGGGCGTGTTTTACTCCATCGCCACGCCAGGGACGGAAGACTGGGATGTCATTGACTATGGGACCAAGCTTTGCAAGAAGCTATGATGGAATCGAGGCTTGGTTGAGCAAGACGGGGTGAGTTTTCGGCGAGGTGTTTCAACTATGTGGATGGAAGAACAAGGACGCGGAAAAGGTCAACGGCATGTATTCAACACGGCAGAACTATGCGAGTACGAAGACATAAGTTACGCGTACGGAGTACGGCGTAACTTCGTAACTACAGTCTTACCATGAATACGAATTGAATGCACGCGACGTCATCTCTCACCGCCTGCATTGGGTGGGTCGGTGAGCAGACTCCGGGGTACCGACAAGCTGCAGCTTTAGTTATCTTTGCGCTGGAGCTAGCCAACTAAGTTACCAAGTATCTAACTTGGTTAGTTACCCCGCGGGAAATTGCTATCTCTGTCAATTGGAACAGAGAGCTTCAATCATTTTTTGTACAGCTTGTCATGTGAAGCGAGGCCATTCACAAAATCATCACCACCACGAGTGCCTCTAGCGACCGACCACCGACCACCGGACCTCGGACTTGGACCGATCCCTCCGTCATGCCCCAGTGATACGTCAAGGATCGCAAGTGTATGCAGGCTGAAGTTTGAACTGGACGAGCAGCGAGTCCGTCTCTCCTCCTGTCGATATCGATCCAGCAGCAGACGAGCGGCAGGCAGACACACGCTCTGCAAGACGAGATGGCCGACCTCGATGCCTCCACACCTACCCTGGGCACCATGAGCGAGGTCAAGAAACCCAAGAAGAAGAAGGTCCTGCTCATGGGCAAGAGCGGCTCGGGCAAGTCGAGTATGCGCAGTATAATATTCAGCAACTACATTGCACGAGACACGCGGAGGCTGTAAGTTGGAGCACGACTCGTCACACAAGAAGAGGGTGGAGGAGGAGAAGAAGACGAAGAAGAAGAAGAAGAAGAAGAAGAAGAAGAAGAGACGGCTGCTGACTTTCGCAAAGCGGCGCGACCATCGACATTGACCTTTCCCACGTCAAGTTCCTCGGCAACCTGACCCTGAACCTCTGGGACTGCGGCGGCCAGGAGGCCTTCATGGAGAACTACCTCTCGCAGCAGCGCGTACACGTCTTCTCCAACGTCGGCGTGCTCATTTACGTCTTCGACATCGAGTCGCGCGACGTCGACCGCGACATGGCCACCTACGTCTCCATCATGTCGGCCCTGACGCAGTTCTCGCCCACGGCCAAGGTCTACGTGCTCATCCACAAGATGGACCTGATCATGACGGGCGTGCGCGAGGCCGTCTTCATGGACCGCGTTCGCCTCGTACGCCAGAAGACGGCCGAGTTCGTGCAGGGCTCGGGCTTCGCCGCCGACGTCGACCTGACGCCCTTTGCCACGTCCATCTGGGACCAGTCGCTCTACAAGGCTTGGGCGAGCATTATCCACGATCTTGTGCCCAACCTGGCCGTCATCGAGTCGCAGCTCGAGTCCCTGGGCATCCTAATCGAGGCCGAGGAGCTGCTGCTCTTTGAGCGAACCAGCTTCCTCGTCGTGTCGAGCTGGTCGTCCGAGGAGGGCCGGAAGAACCCTACGACCGACCGTCAGGAGCGCATCTCCAACATTCTGAAGCAGTTCAAGCAGACGGTGAGCCGCTTCACCGGCACGCCGCGAAATGCCGAGCAGTTTGTGTTGATGGAGCACAAGGCCGGGCCGCTCTTCTCCATCGTCTGCCTCAAGGTCTGTTTCTCACTGCCGTACAACACTACCATGCTGACCCTCTCGACAGTTCACGACCAACACTTACCTCATGGTCATCTTACCCCCCCGGGGAAGCGCGATTCAATTCGGCCAAGCTGAATTGTCAGATTGCCCGAGAGAGCTTCAAGTTCCTGGATGGCCCGATATCTGCTGCTGCTGCTGCTGCTGCTGCCGCTGGTGGGCAAGGACAGGGCTGATGAAGTGCACGGTTTGCTGCGACGTGAGGGAAGTGGAAATGGGAATGGAAATGGAAATGGAACTTGATTTGATACCCCCCTGTTGCTCTAATCGGAGCCTACATTTCAGGTGAATACGTTTCACCATCTGACCGAAAGATGCCCCTGACCAAGTCATCTCGTGGTGCTCTTGATCCTTGCACCGCCGGCTTCGAATGAATGCATGTGACACGACTCCATCGCCAATCCGGCATCCCCTGGGAGCCTGGAACGGGAAATCCGCTGGCACTCTGAGTCTCTGACCGAGAGCGGAATAGGAAGATGGATGCTTGTCAGGTACTGCAATCACGACGTTGCATCGCCGTCGATACAGCGTAGATGCGCACTCCTCCGCATTGGCAATCTCGCCAAGCGCGACATCCGAGTGCCAAGTGTATACGAACCGCTGGTCGAGACATAATTGACGAGTCAGAAACGCAAATGTGCCCCCTGGAGGGATCATGGTGAGCTTAAGGCTTGAGCCGGCACGTCGCATTTGCTGACTTTGTGGGCTCACTCTCATTTCCATACCGCCCTCCCCAGGGCCCAACTTGCCTGACCGTCTGGTCTGCCAAGACAACGTTGACCTCTGACAGATTGTCATTGGACGAGCGCTCCAGATGCCGCGTGCGCGTATCGGGGATAGCACAGCGCATGCAGCAAACACGGCTCCCGGCGACCGGGCGTAGATCCCCCCATTAGGAAGGTTGTCGGCTCTCGTCTCCAGGGGTTCGACGGCTGGACCCTGTCCAGATCGACACGCACGTCTATCATACACAGTAACTAATCACTCTGTACGGATACTTGGGGGCCGCCGCAATCGCTCTGTATCGCTGCTCACGATGGTCATCATTCTGACTAGCCAACCGTTGGTGACAGTCCCCATAGGGCATCAGGGGTAGAGCAAGATCTCCAAGATCGTTCCGACTTCTCGCAGGACATACAGCACATCGCAACACCCGCCGTGCCACCTGCTGCTCAACCGGACGGCGGAGACTATAGTATCACGGTTCACCACGACAGAATCCACGCGCGGAAATCCCCGGACCTCTAGATACTCCGTACAGCTCTCCGTCAACAATGACCCATCACGGCCCATAACGCCGTCCACGCACACCACCTTTGTCGGTTACCCCACACAACTGCCGTCCTCGCACACAGCCAAGCCTGTTCAGCCCCGGGCTTTCTCTCCAGTAGGAAGGCCGCAGAGATGCCACATACCCCTTGCTGTCTCGCTCCCGGGCGTGCATGTACGTTGTAGGGAAGGTCGACCCCTGGACGCCGATCTCCGCCGGTCTCCCGGGTTCCTCACTCTATTTTCGACACACGTTGATCGAGGATTGGATGCAACGTAGTCGCTGATTGCGTCCCAACTGTGACGACGATGGACAGACCAGCTTGATGCTAGCATGTGGCCGGTGGACCACGGCAGCGGCTAGCTGTCCGGTATCTATGTAATTATCTGTACCCACCGTTCTTGGACCCCCTCCCTCCACAGCGTAACTATGTAGTTGGTTGTGTCTGAGAGCTGGAGGGAGAATGGGTAAGCCACGATACCCTCGCCTGTTCTATAAGAACGTGGCCGATCCCCTACGGCCCGTTCTACTCCAGCTCGTTTCGTGTCATCGCCGCCACCAGACCAGGACTCCCCCGTCTCTCCCCCGTCTCTCGCAGGCATCGTCGAACGCCACTTCATCTCCCCCTTTTTCTATATTGGCAGCGTAATCCCCGTCAACCATGAAGTTCCTCAGCGTCGCCGCCGGTCTCCTCTCCGTGGCCGTGGCTGCTCCGATTGCCGAGCCGGTCCCTGTGCCTGTCGCCGTACGTACACCCCCCCCACCCCCCTCCCCCTTGCCTGTGCCGGGTAGTTATAGACTTCCAAGACCAAGTGGAAATAGCTAGGCATCTACGTGCCCTGGTCGTCTCATACCTACCTACCTACCCAGCCCATCCGCAACATCCAGCCAAGTCGCTAACAACCTCCCAGCCCGGCATCCCCTCCGCCGCGACGGCCAAGTCGCAACTGGCCGCCCTGACGGTCAAAGCCTACGCCGACGATGGCAACTACGACCGGGACCTATTCCCGACGTGGATCACCATCTCGGGCACGTGCAACACGCGCGAGTTCGTCCTCAAGCGCGACGCCAGCTCCATCGTGCTCAACACCGACTGCACGAGTAGCAGCGGGAACTGGAAGAGCCCCTACGACGGCGCCAGCTGGACCCAGGCCAGTGACTTGGACATTGACCACATGGTGCCGTTGAAAAACGCTTGGGTTGTGAGTCTTGCTTTCGTTCCCCCTTTCCTTCCACCCCTTTTCTGCTAACCCAGCCGACTTCCTCTCCTCCTTCCTCTTCACGCCCACCTCCCTCTCCTCCTCTCACTCCCACCTCCCTCTCCTCCGCCCTGATTCCGCCGACTGACACAAACCGTCCACACAGTCCGGCGCCAGTGCCTGGACCACATCCAAGCGCCAGGAATTCGCCAACGACGTGACGCGTCCCCAGCTCTGGGCCGTGACCGACGACGTCAACAGCTCCAAGAGCGACAAGTCGCCCGACGCCTGGAAGCCGCCGCTGGCCTCCTTCTACTGCGACTACGCCCGCTCGTGGGTCGGCGTCAAGTCGTACTGGGCCCTCACCGTCACCAGCGCCGAGAAGACGGCCCTGACGAGCATGTTGAACACGTGCTAGGTGCTAGGTGCTAGGTGCCCGAAGGCTTGCTGGGGAGCAGGGAAAGGGGCGGTGGGAGGGAGACGGGATCGAGGTTTGGAGTGGAATCGGGGAGGGTAGGACAGACCTTGCGCAACGGGACAACCGATGGAGATTCCACTGTTATTTTATTGTGTTCCTATTCATCCCACAGTTCCTCTACCACCTTCCCCCATTCCACAGTCCATTCCAATGCGCAACATCGTGGCCTTTTGCAGTTCAGTCATTTGTGTTCCACCATGGATTGATTGGTAAACTGTAGGCTCTGTCCTTGACTTCTCGGTGTGCATATTGCTGGACCGTCTAAACTGTCTATTCCATGCCTCGCCTCGTCACGGCATCGTTGACCTGCAAAAAATTACATCCGGTACGCCGTCCGTCTTCAGTTCCCTCCAATCAAGTGCTGCGCTTCACAACTGCTGTACCACCCTTCTTGAACTCGTCCATTTCACCCAGAACAAGCGACTTGTCAGTGTGGTCCTTGTTGGGAAAGGTTGTCGACAAGACCCAGCCACCAGACTGCAACTCGGGCGAAGAGCGCGCGATAAAATCGTAAACGTCATTGACCGTGTGCGTCGTGTTAAACCGGGCGGGCAGACGCGTTCCGTCGAGCATCTGGATGCGGAGCGTAATGGTGGGCTGCGAGCTATCGACAGCCACGGAGCTGGGGGAAGACACCGAGGTTCCAGGGGCGGGCGTAGATGAAGAAGGGGCCGTGGTTGTCATGCTGACAGCCGGGATACTGCCGTCACCGGGCACTGGGCTTCCCAGTCGTCGCCCCTCGCCCCCAAACGGCTTGTAGACCTTGGGCAGCTGTCGAAAGTTCTCCTCATGCTGCTGGAGCTTGACGTCCAAGGGCTCGTCGTATCGTACGTTCATGAGGTGCACGGGTGCGCGGCCCTGCTGAATCATGCGCAGGGCATCGGCGTTCTCGGGGTCTTCAAATCGTCGCAGGGGGCCGTCGTCGATGCTGAAGCCGTCGCGCCAGAGGTGGAGGACGCGCTCTTGTACCTCTCCGGCGGGTTGTGTGGCCTGGCCTCGAGCCGGGGGGGGCAGCAAAGGGGTCGGGAATGGTGCGGCTCTCTTGGCCCTCGCCGCCGAGCGTCTGGCCCGAACCGCGGAACGAAGCTGGGGGACCGGCCGCGGCAGGGGAAGAGGCCTCGGTTCTCTGTGTGTTTCTGGACAGGTCAGCTCAGCAGTCACGACGGGGGCTAGATTGCAAACGCACGACTTGGCTTTAGCCAGCAGTTCATTAATGATGCTCTTGGGATCGGAGGAGCGCTGCGACGGGTCCTGAACAGCGAGGCCGCTCTTCTCGCCGCCGGCGTACGTATCGCGCGCCTGGGGATCATCGTAGTCGTCGTCGCTGTCGTCGCTGTCATGGTCGTGTCCGCCGCCGCCAAGCGAGCTCAACGTAGCCAGGCCCTTCTTCTTGGGCGGGGCCTTTTTCTTCTGGGAGGACGAAGAAGCAGCCTCGGGAGCCGGTCTTCCGTCGAGGGTTCGAGGGCCAGTGTATCCTGCCGGGGCGGCAGCATGTGAAGACGAGGACGACGTGGCTGCGGCCGGTGCAGGATCTGTCGTAGCATCGTCTTCGGCCTCATCCATGTCGGCCATCAGAGAGGCGGCGGCGGCATCGAGGTCCCATTTGTTGGCATCGAGGTACTGAGTAACTTGCTCGAGGGTTGCGCCAGGCACGAATTCCATGAGCTGCGTTGCCAGAGCATCACGGTCGACATTGGCGGCCATGGTGTGTGGGTGTTGTGTCGGGTTGGGGTGGTATGAAAGAGAATACCCGTGAATGGTGTGAGAGAGGGAATGTACGTCAATGACACATGGGCAGTGATTAGTGAATGAAGGTTGTTTATTATTAACGTTAGGTACCCCCAACTTGCTCCGTACAGGCAGGCTGAGGCAGCTCTGGTAAAACGTCAGTGGAGACAGGGACAAAGCTCCCGTCTCCCCCGCGGTGGGGTGTGTCTGTCCCGCTAAAGCGGATCATCGAGCTACCGACTTCCGTTTTCTATGGCTTGCTGAACTGCACGGAGTACTGCAGGGCACTGTGAGAGTACTGTGTATGTATGTACTAAGTACTGTTGCAGAGGCCCGAGTGTGGTGGAGCCACTAGTCAGTCGCCATTCAAGCACGGAGGAGCTGCCATCTGTGGAAGCTTGATCAATAGACGAAACATGTCGGAGGACAGAGACGACAGAGACAACAGACAGCATCAGACCCGAAATCAAACCCCGAACGCTGTGACCGCGACATCACCCTGAACGACCTGCAACATGTCGGCCGAAGACACCTCGGCCCACCTCGCTGAATCTGGCATCACGATTCACTCGGACAGCGAGCAGTACTCAGCCGGCGAAGAACTGTCCCTGTCACCCGAGTCTTCCACTGGCCCCCTCTTCCTGTACAGCCCGCCGTCGATATGGGGCCTGTTCCGAGGCGCTGCCATCAACCTGTTTCTGCCCTTCATTAACGGCATGATGCTGGGCTTCGGCGAGCTCTTTGCCCACGAGGCTGCCTTTCGGCTGGGATGGAGCGGCACAAACGTCAGAAGGCCCGAACAGACCATGGAACCCGAGGCTAACACAATACCAGGTCTTTCCCACGTCAAGGAGAAAGGTGCATCCCATCGGCCCCGGCGTCGAGATACGCGACAAGCCGAGACAGCCTCAGATGAGTTTGGAAGATCTGACCAGTCTCGAGTGACTCGGTGGTTGGTGAGACCCATCAGAAGGATCGCCTGTGGGTGAAGAAAACATGGGGCAAGGGATACCTACATCGTGGGCATTTCCTGCCGAAACCTGCCACGAAGCTCGAAAGGTCAGCGGAGTGCGCATTGTACATTTTGATCGATCGAGGCCTGTCGCGTCACGTTGGGCCTGCCGACGAATTATATGGAATCAACCGTTGCTGTTGGACTCTTGGGACTTGTTGATCGATTAGAATTGATCTAGTCTTGTTACACGCTACGCAGCCAGTGTTGGTTCATAAGAGTATCAAGAGAGGCTCTTGTGTAAATACACAAGCCGAGATGGACGTGCCAGCCTGTGCTCGGTACAGGTGATCAGGGCTGAAATTTCACTCGGACGAACCAAGGATGTGTCATATAGGAGGCTGAGCTGGTCCCACACAACGAATACAGCGGAAGGTCACGCAACTGCCAACTGGTCATCTGACGGGAGCAACCGTTGGGCCGTGGCCCGTACACAGTAGGCCGTAGTTCCTACCGTAGCCCCAGTGATGAGTGACGAGTCGGTGACTCCCTCCGTCCCCGACCGCCGACCGGTGATTTCGGCCTCCAATATGTGGAACCGGAGAGCCCCACTCTTGCAGCTAGCTTGCAATTGTTGGCAGCTCGAGTTCCATTTGAGCCCGCGGATTCTCGTTGCGCTCCAAAAATTTCAAGGAGCACCCGCGATCGTCACCACGTCGCCGCCACCTTCCACTCCCTGCATCGGGTCGCCATCATGCTGTCTGCTCGAGGCCTTACCAGCTGTGGTCCAGCGATGATGCTGCGAAAAGGCGTTGCGTCGAGGCTGGTACGTCTTCACATTCTTGACACGTTCACTGGTCATGAGCTATTCTGACGGTCCATCTCCAGCCGGCTTCCTCGAACAAGAGCAAAGCTTCGATCCGACAGTTCTCCCAGATGCGTCCCGGCCAATCATCACGGCCATGGAACAGCACCTGCAGCTCGTCGGCATTGCGAGGCCATGTCACCAGCAGCGCATTGCCCCGACTGGCATGCACGGGGCGGACAGCGACAGCGACACCCACACTCGTCGCCGCCGGCGTTTTTGCTATGAGATCAGGTGCCTCCCGGAATATATCACTCTGGCCCTTTTGGTCAAAGCAGGAGCCGCCCCCCGCCGAGACGAAGCCCGTCGCGTCGTCGTTCGACCCCGAGCCGCCGTCTACCACACCCCCTCTCGACTCCTTCGTCACACCCTCGTCCACCCCCGCCGATGGCAGCTCCGACTTCCCCGGTCTCCTTGACGGCTTCGACAACATCGGGTTGCAGAGCATCCTCGATATGCCTGAGCAGATCGGCTACCTCAAGTCGCTCGGCCTCGACTTCGGCTGGGGCTCGTCGAGCATGTGCGAATGGTTCCTGGAGCACCTCTACATCTACACCGGTATGCCGTGGTGGGCCGTCATCGCCACCGCCGCCGTCAGCCTCAGGCTCGTGCTGCTCTACCCGACTCTGATGGGCTCAAAGCACTCGGCACGCATGCAGTCCCTGCAGACGAACCCTGAGTTCGTCGAGGCCCGGGCCGCGTTCAAGCATGCCATGCAGGTCAGCCGCGACCAGGGCGCCATGATGAAGCACCGCATGGAGGTTCTGCGCTTGCAAAGGGCTGCCGGCGCCTCCACTTGGAAGGCTATCGTGCCCACCTTTCTCGTCATCCCCTTCAGCTTTGGCATGTTCCGCGTCCTGCGCGCCATGTGTATCTTGCCTGTGCCCAGTCTCGAGACGGGCGGCTTCGCGTGGATCACCGACCTGACCGTCCACGACCCGACCTACATACTGCCCCTCGCCGCTGGCGCCATCTCGGCCCTGACGATGAAGCTGCATACGAGGGGCCAAATAGGGCAAAGTTCCGCGGCCAAGAAGATGGGCAAAGTGATTCCCTACTTCATGACACCCATCATGATCCTGTGCACCATGTGGCTTCCCGCCGCCGTTCAGTGGTTCTTCCTGACCTTTTCCCTTGCCACGTACGCCCAGGCGGTTGCCACCCTCAACCCGACCATACGCAGAATGGCCGATATTCCCGCGTTACCCTCGACCCCCAAGCTGCCGGCGCCCCAGTCTGCCGTCGGCGTCGTGAATGCGGTATGGGAAGCGCCGGTGCAGAGAGGCCTCGGCGGTATGGTGGATGATGCCCGTAAAGGCACCCAGGGCGTCACGGCCACGATCAAGGAGTATGTCGGTACGACGGATGCGGACTTGGCGGCAAAGAAAGCCCAGGCTTACGAGGCGAAGCGCGCCCGGGAGGAGAAGGAGAAGCTACAGAGGAGGCAGGAGGCTCGCGTCAAGAAGCCGCGACGCCAGACGTAGGTCGTAACTACCATGTCGTACTATGTCGAACCCGTGTGTATGATGGACTACTTGTACAATAGACTGGCGGAGGAGGCTAACTAAGTATCTGCTGGAACCTACTGCTCGTCCTCGAAGCTTGCGTTGTCGTCTGGAGAGATAGCAGCCCGTTCCAGCAAAGGCATGCGAACGGGCCCTGTACATAGCAAAGGATCGGATTCGAACAGGCTTTCTGCGCAAGCAATGCACATGCACGACTCTGGCAAGTACTCTGCAAAGTCGCTCGCTGCCTGTTGCTTGTTTACATTGCTACCAGTCGGGACGTGTCGAGACAAAGGACGGCAGCACTGGCACGAAAGCGATGAAGACAATCTCTCTCCCCTTTGTCCTGCCCCGTCAGACCCGTGCTCGCCCACTTGACCTCGCCACTTGGCCTCGCCGCTCATCCTCGCCGCTCATCCTCGCCGCTCATCCTCACCACCCATCCACCCATCCCCACCCTCACCTCACCTCACCCTCGTCGCTCGCCATCACCAGCCCTCCCCGATCGGGACTGCCCTGCAGTCCTCGACGAAGCTATCGGGTCGAACCAGGGATGAGGTGATCTGACGGGCTATGTCCTGGGCAAACTATGAATAGCTTGTTTGTGGACGACCCTGCAACGGCTTCTTTGCGTTGCATTGCATGTGCAGGTGACCTGAAGCTGGGATGCAGTTCGTGGTCCCTTGCACCCACCCATCTGGAGACTGTCTGGATCTGGATCTGGGTCTGGATCTGGATCTGGATCTAGACTAGATCTAAGACTGAAACTGGGAACGGACGGCTGCGGTGGCTGACCTCGTTCATTCTCTCTCGATGCATGCTGGTTACTGTGTAGTTACACAGTATTGATGTGGACCAGACAATGGGTGATGACGTTAAGCCAAAACCCTCGGCATGGTCTAATTGTGATTTGTTCCATGCGCTACACAGTGTTCGGCAATTAAACTCCACCCTAGCATTGATCATCGACCATGCAGTTCTTGTCCTGGGTACCGGGGGCATGTTCCGGATTCGCCCGTCGGTATCCGGACGATCCTGCCAGGTTTGGTCTTTCTTGGTCGCCTCGAGCAACAAGAGACGGACGGAGGCGGTGTCGTGTGGTGTCTGTACAGCCAAGTTAGGTAACTCTGCAGTTTATCGTGTTGGTGCGAGAGAGTTGGGGGCCATTTTCTGGGCGTGGGTTTGTTCTTCTTTTTCTTCTTTTTCTTCTTTTTCGTTTTCTTTTTTCCTTTTTCTTTTCTTTTCTTTTATTTTCGTTCTTTCTCTCTCTCTCTCTCTCTCTCTCTCTATATATATATATATATATTTATGCTCTTTTCTTTCTCGCTCTCCTTCCCCTTCACCCTTGTCCCCTTGCCTTACCGACCCGTGCCTGCAGGATAACATCGCTTCGGCCAAGCCATGTGTCTCCACGAGCTGGGATGATGGAGGAACAGTCTGGACTGCACTGCACCCACTGCACCCACTGCACCCACTGCACATGGGTTCGGCACGCTACGCTACTGTGCACAATTCGGTGGCTCATTACCAAGTTAGCTCGCTTGCAGTGGTTCAACCCCACCAATGGCGCCATGGTTGTGCTGGGATGCCCAGTCTTTCTCTCTCCGCTTAATACAAGTAAGTGTCGAGAGGACGGAAATAGAGAAGGCCGAGGCTCGCATGTGGCAGGGCTCGAGATGCGGAAAGAGAAGAGAAGAGAAGAGAGGAAGGAGAGCGGAGGGAGATTGGGGGGGAGAGGAAGAGAGGGCAGTAAAGTGAGGGAAGGGGGACGGAGGGAAGGGAAAGAAAGATTCGTGAGTGTGTACTAAGTTATGCCTGTGTGTGTGTGTGTGTGTATGTACAGAGTATGTTCACGCGATATGATTGATGGACGGAAACGCGTAGTGACAACAAACGCTGGATAGCGACCCAGGCGGCAACTACCGTCATCTTGTGTGGCCCACGATGGAATGATCCTGGCGTCATGCGCGAGACCTCCGTACAGAGTACTTGCTAGTCACCTGCTCACCGGTTTGCTCTACCTAGGTAACTAGTTAGCTAGTTAGTTAGCTCCGTAGGTACACACAGGTGACAGGCTGACAGCACTCCCTACGTCTCGTCCTGCCAAGCTCGGTGTTTCCAAGCCAGAAGCCCAGGATGCGAACCTTGTCCTCATCCCTCACTCTAGCTCGTCGTAACTCGCAAGCGGCCCAAGGCGTACAACTACCAAGTAACTTACGGAGTAGACACGCTAGAAGGCCACGACAGAGTGCCGTCGTTCACAAGCGCGTACGTGATGTACGTAGTATACTCGGGGCTTTGGATGGACTCGAACAAGTGCGCGTCAACAGGTTCCTAGCGAGCTCGAGAGAGAACTAACGACCACGAAGCTTTGCCTACAACGCCCCCGTCCATGTCAAATCCAGGTTAGGGAGTAGCAGTGTCGTTTCTACCCATCTGACCTTTGATGGCCTCGTTGCACTCGATCGGAGCCGATTGCTACCTACTCCTCCAGTCACTACTCCGGTCTCCAGGGAAGCGACGAGAAGCGACACCTCGTCGGACAAGAGCCAGAGCCAGAGCCGGAGCCAGAGCCAGAGCCAGAGCCAAAGCCAGAGCCAGAGCCAAAGCCAGAGCCAGAGCTACTGTGTACAAAGTAGAACCAGGACCAGCGTTCAGTCGCAGCCGGGTCTCATTACCGTACGGAGTTTCTTATCTTGAGACGCCCCGTGGTCCGCGACCACCTTGAGAGAGAGAGTCCTTGACGACATTTCCGACTGCCGGGTCGACCGACCGTCGACTGATCGATCGCCATCAATCTTGCGTGCCCTCTGCTTGACAGAACAAGACTCGCCTCGCCATGACTGCTGGGTAACCCAATATCCGTACGGATTGTCTTGTCCCTTCGTCCGTTCCCTCCTCCCGCTATCGGCTGTCATCGCACACACCCCGTCAAAGCGGTAGGGTAGCATTAGTCTCCTCCTCTCGCTCCTCCAGCAGAGTCTTTGCCCCTCTTTCGCAGAGCCCACCGGCCCCAAAAGGACGTGGTTCCTGGCGATCTCTCTGCTGGCCCCTCCCCCCTTCGCACTCCCATCCCCTGTCCGTGCCCCACGGAGCACGCCCATTGAAGAGAAGCCTGTGCCTGAATCGAAAAATGCTGCAAGGATAGGGCCCCCCTTGGCAGGTCGGGGACTCTCACCCGCGGAGTACTTCTACGCAGTACTTCTACGCCGTACTCCGTACTTGGAGAGAATACACAGTAGGTACAGACAGTACTTGCGAGGAGACCAGGGCACCTACGCGCGCTCTCTAATCGAAATTAAATCACCCCCGTCCCGGAAATCGCTCCAGATAACCTCCAGACTCGGCTCCAGCCATATGTCTCGCTCCGGCCGATCTCTCTCTCTCTCTCCTGCACCCAGCGCTTCAACGACGGACTGTCACTGTCCGCGTAACGGTGACACTCCAGGTGGAAACTCGACGATCAAGGGACATTCCGCTCCTAACCAAGGGCCGCCTGCAGCAGTGACTAGTAGCTCACCTCCGAGGGCACGCACAGTTTGTCGGTCGAGGGTCAGATTACGACTTACATACGACTTGCACACCCGGCGAAGGGACTCGTACGATTTGTATACATACATACATACAGCTGTATACATACATAGAGCAGCTTGCCTCTGTCTCTGTTGCAAGCCATCCGAGCATCAACTTACTCGAGTCTCGTCCCTGCTGCTGCACCAAGTCCGCACGGATCACGACTCTCTGGACGAATAGGTTGGGACAAATATAGAACTACCGGTATACACTGGACGGACACATCGGTCGGCGTGTGTGCAGCTCGGTCGAGACATACAGAAGCGACCGGGTGACATCAATCGGCACGAATACCGTCTGTACGACACAGAGGAGACAGGACACAGGACACAGGAGACCGGAGACAGACGTCTAAGCAGCAGACGCCAAAGCAGCAGACGCCATGGGGCTGTTCTCCAGGAAACCGAGACAAGTCAGGACGGTGACCAAGCCCCTCGCTGGCGACTCGCAATCGACGACGAGCTTCAACTCCATGGACCACGACAACTTCAAGTCGGCCACGAGCATCAGCACGCGGGGGCTCAACCGGACGTCGGGGGAGGCAGCGTGCCGCATACGCCACTGACGCCCTTCTCGCCCAACATTCCCTATGTCAACCTGCCCAAGCCGCCGGACCCCAACCTAGACCCGGCCGCCTACCTGCGCAGCCTGGGCGCGGTGAGGGAACGGTCCAGGCTGATCACGGAGAAGGCACTGAAGAACAAGCTGCACCACTTTGACGTGGACATGACCAAATTCCCCGACGTCGTCAGCTTCGTCTGCGGCATCATCAAGGTGAGTTCCCCAGGTCCGGATCCGCAGCAGATGTTGCATCGTGTCTCCCCCCCCGTTGCATCGTCTCTCTCCCCCCCTCCGTGCCCCATCCCCCGTCCCCCCTTCAACACAGATACTAGTATGAGAACAAACCCACTCACGCGCGATTCGCCCCTATAACAGAGAGATTATGACGCCCCGTTCTCCACCATACCAACCCACGGCCGGTATCAGCACTTTTGCATCGGCGGGCGCGACCGCGTCGCCAACCTCCTCTCGACCTTTGACGACTCGGTCGACACGACGGAGAAATGTCGGCGGCTGGTCGACCTGTTCCTGATCAGCGTGCTGCTCGATGCCGGCGCCGGCATGACGTGGAGTTTCAAGAGCGCGGAGAATGGCAGGGTCTACAAGAGGTCCGAAGGGCTAGCGATAGCGAGTCTGGAGATGTTCAAATCGGTACGTCTGCTTGGCTGGGAGGGGTGCTGTTCTTTCCAAGCCATCCCATACCAGCCATCCCATACCATCCATCCATCCGTTGGCCCGCAGTGGCAAGTGAAACGAAGCGGGAGCTTACTCGATCGACCTAGGGCTTGTTCTCGAGCGATCCGACAAATCGATGGCAAGTGGACGGAGCCGGCCTGCGCAAGCTCACGGCCGAGAGACTGGCCCAGGGCATGCAGTCGCGGCCGGATAACGAGGTGGCAGGATTGGAAGGTCGAGCGCAGCTGTTGATCCGACTGGGCGGTGCACTCGGCGACAGAAAGGACTTTTTCGGCGAGGACGGAAGGCCAGGCAACATGGTTGGTATGTCTTGACACCCACACAGTCTGGGTTGCTCACCGGTAACCCCCTGCCTCGCTCGTGCCTTGCTGACCGTCGCCAGACTACCTCCTCTCCCATCCCACAACGCAGGCGTCGTCCATGCCCATCGTCGTCCTCCCCGTGCTCTGGAACGTCCTCATGACCGGCCTCGCCCCGATCTGGCCCGACCGGACGGCCATCGACGGCGTCTCCCTCGGCGACGCCTGGCCGTGCTCCTCGATGCCGCAGCCCTCGCCCTCGCCGAGCTCTCCGTCCTTCTCCCCCTTCCCCAACACGACGCACGCCTCGCCCGAGGCCTGGGAGTCCATCCTGCCCTTCCACAAGCTGACCCAGTGGCTCACCTACTCGCTCATGCAGCCCATGCAGATGCTCCTCCGCATCCACTTCGCCGGCACCGAGCTGCTGACGGGGCTGCCCGAGTACCGCAACGGCGGGCTCTTCATCGACCTGGGCGTCATGACGCTCAAGCCGGCCGACGCCGAGCGCGGGCTTGTGCACTACAACGAGCACTGCCGCCAGCGCGGCGTCCGCGTCATCGAGGTCGCCCCCATGTTCGAGCCCAGCGACGACGTCGTCGTCGAGTGGCGCGGCGTCACCATCGGCTTCCTCGACAGGCTGCTGGTCGAGATCAACCGGAATCTCGCCCAGGAGATGCAGGGCGCCGAGCTGACACTGCCGCAGCTGCTGGAGGCGGGTAGCTGGAAGGTATGTACCACACTATCCTCCCCCTTCTCCACCCCCCTCCCCATCATCATCATCATCATCATCATCATCATCATCATCATGTGTGGGTTTGTGCTAACCGACAAACAGGGCGGACGTGAGATTGCCGAAGTCAGCAGGCCGAATACCAAGGAGCCGCCTATCCTGCTCGATACGGACGGGACGCTTCTCTGAGAAGACTGCGGCATTCGGGCGGTTTATCTACTTGGGCAAACGGGCGGCGAAAAGTCCCAGCGTGGCTTTTCACGACGGCGGCGTTCGCTACTTGGTTTCGGTATGACGGGCG
The DNA here is from genome assembly GCA_022414665.1 of Arthrinium puccinioides. Lineage (NCBI taxonomy): Eukaryota > Fungi > Ascomycota > Sordariomycetes > Amphisphaeriales > Apiosporaceae > Arthrinium > Arthrinium puccinioides. The sequence goes on along the minus strand of JAIUNF010000006.1, from coordinate 3,610,840 downwards.
AAACAGGGAATACAGTATCGACCGGCTGTGTCCTGCGGGGCGGTGTCAAAGACTGGATTTGATAATGTGCGAACCATGCTGTCCAGACACTTTATTCTAAAGGAAGCAAGTATATCGCGGTTGGCTACAGGGATCCTAACCGTGGGCGTTTCATCACGACTGGCGTGTGTGAGAAGGGCAATCGACCCAACAGGGAAGTTCGGTCGATGAGTGTCTGCGGGAGAAGCGGTGGGAGATACGATACCGCTCGGGAGAACAACACTCCAGGACAGCTAATGTTCAATACCACGTCCCATATCTCGAGGTTAGACAAACTAACGTATGATTATGTCAAATATCAAAGTTATTCGATCGTATTCGTGAATGTACTGATTAATGATTTCCCATACTTTTGGTTTACATGTTCGTACTATGCACCAAACTAGACTTTGTTATAGTGCACTACCCATCGACTATTATAGATCTATAAGACTATAACTACAGCTAATATTATATCATGTGTCGGCAGGCTTACCCCATTAGTAGGTACCTGTTTATGCCCAGCTAGATCCCCGAATAACTTTCACCGTCATGCCTGAGGTTAACTGGAGTGCCACCCAGCTTACTAGTCACTTGAAGCATACTTGTTCTTGTAGAATCAGACCCGGATCACTTACTGCCTGACACTCCATGAGTCCATCGCATGCGAGCGCAGTCATCCGCCGTCGATATCAGCACCCTCGTACCTATCATATCCTCTGATCCCGGCAGACGTTGGACGGCCTCTACAAGATCGCGAGGTGACTCAAAAGAGCCATGACAGTACCTCATGATGAGGCGGTCAAGCTGATCGTCTGCCGCGACTTGAGGAATCTTCTTTGCACTCCATGGGGTCATCGAGATCGATCGTCCCTCGCGACTTCAGAATCCTCTCCTCGTACGGCTCGCGACCCTGAGATATTTGATAGACAATGGATCCGATAGTCAACTGCTCCGTTTCGGGACCCAAGTCTCCAAGGCTGCCCCTGGTGCTGCGCCTCCGTAGCATCAAGTCCCGAAATTTGCGGCGCTGCCGAGATCTGACACCTTGAGGCGATCTTGTACGTCCAGCAGGACGTTTGGTGGGCGTTGACTCCCCATGGGCAAAACCAAAGCTCTCCAGCCAGGTGTTGGCAGGGGCGAGTTGGATGACCCAGAGCTCGACCAGGTGCTAGTCTTCCAGCCTTACGACCGCGGACCACCGGACGGGGCTATACGTCCAGTTGCCCTCACCCGTGCTCTTGCGCAAGGCAAGATATCGCTAACCCCAAAACACAAGACAAAGACCAAGCACTTTCTCGGCGACAGTATTTATTATAATATAGGAAATTGCAAATATAATTCCGTGCGATTTATACTGAAAGTCTTCCACCTGAATTCGACGGTTTTGTGGGAATAATGAAATCTAGTTGAAACACCTGTTTCCCTCCGAGGCATACTCTCACTCTTCCAAAACTTACTCGCCATACATCAACCACCTCTCCACAGCGACTATGTTCCACGCTATCCAGCCCAGCACGTTTTCGCCGCTCATCACTCTGGCCGCGAATAGTCGGGTAAAGCCATAGTTCTCATGGGCTTGGTTGAGAGTGGCCAGTATCGCAGGCATATCCGCCGGATCGACGTCGTGAACGTCGTGATGACGATCTGCCGCGTAAAATAGCGCGTATTGGTAGACCTGACCGTCGTCTGTGATAGGGGTCGCTAGTCAGCTGTCTGTCACGTTCTATTTACCAAGAAGTGTGTATACTGGACACTGATACCGAGGTGTGACTCGTGTGTTGGGGTGCGGTGGCGGGAGTGAAAAAGAAACATGCACGTCACTTTGACTTACCATCGCTCACATCGCGGGCGCCTCTCCACTGCGCCTGGCCACTGTCCTGCATGGCTTCTTGGAAGTTGTGCTCGACCTCTCGACGGGTCACCGGCTGGGGTCCATGCCTATCGCCCTGCGCCGTCACAATCTCGAGGGTCAGGGCGGTGCCGGTAACGCGGTACACATCGTCTCTCTTCTGCGGCGCGCTCGACGCCACCGCCGAACTGTCCTCGGGCGGGGAAACGTGGCGACGTTTCTTCGCCTTTGGCGTGCCCACGGAAATGGTGAAATCCGGACTGCTATAGCCTTGCGCCAAACCGATGGTAGTGACGACGCCCTCCGCTGCTCCGGCATATGTGCATGTCACCAAGACATCCTGGGCGGCCAACGCGATGGAGCGAACTGGAATGTCGACTGCAATGTTTGTTGACGAGCTGCAAACTGTTACGGCACAGCCGCCATCCCTCGAGACCTCTGTACAGGATTTAGGCTTGACGTGAAAAAACTCGTATGGGTTATACAGGGCCATCGCGATGGCGTTTTGACAGGAGTCGGTGCCTGGACGGGAGTTTCCTCCATAGGCGCAGGTTGGACCGAAGATCGCTTGTGCAGTAACTGCTGACATGAAGGATAACCCGGTGAGTAGCGAAAGCATGGCCATGGCTGATGAAATAGTATCTGACTCTTGCTGGGTGTGATGCAAAAGAAGGCAAACTTTTCGAGTTCTAGAACAGACTTGGTTGACAAGGAACAGAAGCTTGTCTTTTCGTTGTATTTTTCCTTGTAGTGGTAGCAGTGGTAATAGTGGTGGTGGTGGTGGTGGTGATAGTCAAATTGTGTACTGATTGCCTGATAGATCTGGAAAATGAAGCGGCCACTTGTGTCCTTTTAAAGTAAAGTAAGATCCAGCGACGGGCAGACAGACACTGTAACCTCGACTACTCCTCTTTACTAGACTTTGTGGCGGATGATATATTTTTAACCCCCCCGTTATTCTCACAAGCGACAATCGGCGAGAAAAATCGTTATTGCTGAGTTATATACGAGTACACGGCTTTTTCACTATCAGGGCGCAGGCGCAGGCCAGGCACCCGTTTAGCGGTACGGCTGTGCTGTCAGACAGTCAGCCTACTATCTGCACTATCCGTAAAGCTACTATATTGGGAGTTCTCGATTGAGAAGGCTACAAATATAAACGACTCGTGCAGAAGGCCTCCAAGAAAAAGTCAATGAATTGAAATGACATTACTAGATGAGTGAGAATAGTACACAGCACCAAAAACATTTTTGCCGCTGCGTAAAATGGCAAAACTGTACCACACGTAAAAGGGTAGAATCACGCGTTTTTTAATTCCAAGTTAACCTGTGACAAACTATCGTGTACTCAATGCAGGTACAATTCCCCAGTCCAAAATAAATGTCCTAGTAAATAAAGAAGCTGCAATAGCTCAATACTTGCTGGAATGGGCGCTAGCCCAACTGATACCATGTTGACTATTTCCCTACCAGTAACAAGAAGACTGTTAACCGCAAACATGATTCATAACAGCACCCTGGGTAGTCTATTGAGGATGCGGCCATAATCCCGACGGCGTTGAGAAAATGTATCTACAGCAGAGAAGGGGCATATTTGATAGGACCATTGGTTGGGAAAACAATTTGAATTATATAACCGGTATATTTATACCACTGAAACATAATTAAGGCGCTAGCTTAATGGCCACGCTGGGTAGCTAGCTGGAGACGTATCGATCTAACCAAAGTCATGCTCGCGTCATGCAGTCAAGTTCAATTGTTGCTTGGGGCGGTAGTACCACCCTTGTTTAATTAATTGGTGTCTCATATGATCCGGAGACGTGAATCTCCGTGGCCGATAGCTGTTCAAATACAAAATGTCACCAAGATCTTGCCGCTTCATGCCGCTTCGTTACCACTGCACGATTTCCATCATGACTTTCACTTAACACACGAGACGACATGCAAAACATCACACCGTTCAGAGATCGTCCCGGTGAATGCCTCAGTGTTGGACCATCTCAAGGTCTTGTATACGCCATTAACCAAGAGATCGTTATCAAAGTGCCATTTCAGTACCCCGTCGTCGAGGATACCGATACACACCACTTGCTGGATCTCGCTCTCAGAAGTTTCGTTTCTCTAGAAAAAGAACTGGCTGTTTACCAAACCATAAACATTCACCCTCATCTCAATATTGCGCGAAGACTAGAAACCGGTCAGGTTGACTGCTTATTTCTGGAACGGCTCACGCCATTGGAAGCGGCATGGCATAACTCGAGTGGATCGGACCGACGCCGGTGGGCCTTGGAACTGCTCGACGCAGTAAGCTGGCTGGAGAGTCATGGTTGGGCAAATGGCGACCTTGCTGCGCGGAACCTTGGTGTCGACAGTACGAACCGCCTGAAGGTTTTCGACTTTGGGTCTGCTATTACGCGCTCACACCCGGATTACGCAAACGATATAAGGAGGGATCATTTTGATCTAGCGACCTGCCTACATTTTATTGTTTCGGGGATCGATCCATTCACAGTGGCACAATCATACGCCGAGGTCAAGAAAGTTCGGACAACGTTGACGCACGGCCATGGAACCATTGAGCCTGGCGCCGAAGCATTGGCTGGCATCATCCAAGATGGTTGGACCGGGCGGGATTCTTCTGCAGAGTTTAGTCGGATTTCCAGGCAGGCCTCTGATATCCTCGGTCCCTTGGCTCGCAGCACTCCGTCAGAGCACTCCGAGAGCCATTACCCACGTCTTGAATCTCAATGTAGAGATTGGCTTCGCAATTCGGTACGGAACCCACTTTGGCAGGATGTCGAAGGCTATCTTTTGGATTGTCGGGCTGTGGGACACGAAGCAGATATGGATATGTGGCGTTGATAACTGGCTACTGTTATTCAGAGTAATCGATTCCTTACTAGGCTACGAATCTTATTTATATCGTTCATTGGGTTCACCATTATCTTCGCTTGTCACTGTATCCTCTTGAACTTTTAGGTCCGTCATGTTGACGATTTTCGCTATTTTGTAGATCATCTGAGTATGCGTCGAGACTCAAGTTCGAAGCTGAAATGGAATTTTCATTTTATGGTGAGTGTTATTAAGATGAATCACCACCATGTTGGTGGGGTTGTGAGTGAAAATGAGAGATACCGCTGTTGGGGAGTGGGACACACACGCTCATGGCTATGCGTAGCACCGCTGTCTCAACAGCGGTTGTGGTCTACATACTCGACCCCAGATCTGCCGAGAGGGGATAAATGCAAAATCTCAGGGCGTAGGAACAAGAATAGCATATATAAACCATCATCTTTCTGAGTTGATAGCAACATGGCTGTCCGATGTTGCAAGTATACTGGGTTAGGGGAAATTCCACTAAATTTCACTCAGCAACATCATGATTCATAGCCAAACTCCAGTAACAGCCGTGCGCCTGCAAATAAAGCAGGTCCCGGGGAGATGTCCTTGTTAATGTCAGTTGAACGAATGCGCATGAGGTCGTTTCTACCGAATCCACCAATCTCGTCGCGCTTCCGTTCGTGACTCGCAACATTCGTCTATGTCCTTTTCCTAACCATAATTGCTGGGACCATCTCTTCGAGATCTTGTCATAGCTCCTGGTCGGTCTATATAACTAGAGGAGCACATCTTTGATTTAATATATTTATAGCGAAATATAAAAGGGTCATTGTGATATGTTGTCTTCTTCTACTAGCAGGTTATACTATTTATCGGAAGCTAAGTTTGAAGAAATCAGAGGGTTTGTAGGTTATTCAAGGTCTGTGTAGTTAGGATTGGCATTTAGTTACTAAAGTATAATTATTAGTATAATCAAACTAAGTATAGCCAATTTACCTATACTCCGTATGGATAAACCCACTGTAATAGTTGAGCTGTATGAATAAATTCACGCAATTAGTAACTAAATGTAGTAACTGAATGGAGTGACCAAATTGTGGTGAACAGAATGCTAAACCTAACTCCGATCTGAATACATTTACCTAAAAAGCCGCTAGCTAACCTTCCTCTCCTTCTTCCCTTCTTTAGGCTATTGGTAAATCACAAGATATTTACTACCGCTTCACGTATTCACCGTACGGTCCGAATAAGGTCGGCGCAGCCGTGACAAGAGGGCAGACTGTAGATGAATGTTAGTTAATTAATAACTTTTGGTTCCGGCTCCCTTGCGCCCGCGTAGCTGTAGCTTGTTACTTACCTAGTTGTTAAGACTCGGGTCTTCGGATACGACTAAATACGTCGCGGGCCACACCCCACTGCGTCGCCCAAATTGAGTTATGATCCGCCCCGTTGATAACCCTGCAAGAGAACTGGATGGCGTCGTTGTCCCTGCCATCTCGGCTCCAGCAGCTTTTAAACCACTCCGGGCCGACTGTGCCAGGGTCGCCAATCATGGAGTCAGCCTGGCTAAAAAAGCACTCTACCATCAGGCACCGATCTTTCTCGGCCACAGCGTGCCTGAGACGAGGCACTAAGGTGTCGTAATCTCCCCAGTCCGCCCATCCGGATACACCCTGTGTCTTCTGCATGAGTAGGATTGACTCATTAGACAGGCCGTGGATGGGACTAGCATAGATAAAGTCGGACAATTCTGTATCCAAAGCCTCTGCAAAGGCCACCGCTGGATCGAGGGCGGTGGCGGCGGCGTCTTCTCCGGATGGCCCAGTAGCGGAACCACCGCCCGAAAGCAGAGGTAAGCCCAAAGCTAGTCTCCAATATGGGAGCGGAGACGACGGAGTATAAGGAAGCGAGCTTATCCACCTGTCCCAGCAGGGCCCTGGGAAGGGCGTGCGTTGCTGACATATGCCAGATTTGAGAATGTGAAGGGTGAATCCATGGAGCCCCAATAGCAAGATAAGCATTATCCGGATATAGTATTTCGGGATAATGGAGTATAAAATCCAAGGCGTATACCGTACCAGCACTTTGCGCACCCAGATGCACGTGGCGGATCTGTAGGTGCTGTAACAATGCGAACACAGCCTCTAATTACTTGCTGGTCAGCCACGAATAGAACATGAATGATGATCAAGAGGGAAGAAGAAAAGGTGTATAGTTACTACGCCAGAAAGCCAACCTCCCCTCTGCTTCTATATCAGTTGTTTCGCCGAAGCCCGGCCGGTCGGCGTTGATGATACGGACTCCATGTTCTTTAGCTAGAGCATCCTTCGCTACGAAAAGCATTCGAGACCCCAGAAGAGGCCCGAAAAAAAGAAAGACCTTTTCCACCCGGGGATTGTCCGTGCTACGGTACCCGTAGTCCGCGTATGAGATGCGAAGGGGCTTGGGGCGTCCCTGAGCAGGATCCGCGGGATACGTGAAGACACGACTAAACCGTTCATCAGCCAGGAATCGTTTCACGTCCTGGCCTGGGACAGCCATCAGGTAGATGGAAGCTGACAAATACTGGTAAATGATAGGCTCTAGCTGCTGCCTGACAAAGAAATGTAATTATGTCGATGTTATCACGCCCATGTGTAGTAATTGAAAGGCCTTCAGTAGCTCATACTCAGTGTAAGGCTTTATCGCGCCATTTGTAGAATACGCTTGTGAGATGACGTTGTTTGGAGTAGAATAGGATATGTTGTGTTGGATGGAAGTGGTGGGTATGGACGGTGACGAGGCACATTTTTGTTTCGGTAGTTCAGGTAGGGTTTAGATGCGGGGTATTCAGGTTGGTACTTACTTACTAACACGGTTGGCCCTACGGAGTACATTAGCGTCGCGACACGCCATTTTTGCTAATTGTTGCAGCAGTGCTGCGCTGCCTGCGCACTAACCTCTAGAAGTAACTTATATGCCAGGGTTCAACGCGTCCGATCTGAACACTTTCAGCTGCAGTTGCAGCTAGCTAACCTCCTCTCCTTATTTCCTTCTTTGCGCCTTGGAAATCAACAGATATTTACTACGCTCCACGTATTTACCGTACGGTACGAATGAGGTAATAGTCACCGTAATACCAACAACTGTCAGCGGCGGTTTGCAAAAACGGCAAGACTTTCAGGTTAAGGTGGAAATGTGGTAGCTTACCTCTTTGCTGTTCACGCATGGAATCTCATCAATAAAATGCTGTGTAGAACCAACCTTCATCACCGTGGCACCAGCACGCGCCGCGTCACAACCGGCGGCGATGCTCGTGGAAAAGACCGTACATTCCAGTACGGATACAGGCGCTGTGCTCTACTCGTCGAGTCTTTTTCCAGCGGCGACGCTGTAGAACAACTTTCTCAGACCCGCACCAGCCTTTGTGGCAGCCATCTCTCGACTGACTTGCCAGATATGCCTCAATACCCGGAATGAACTCCTTTGCAAGCGCAAGTCTCTTCGGCTCCACCTCCGTCACGATGATGGATCATGGGCCATGAACCCGCTGCTCGAGCACACGCCAATGTCAGTAGCCCAATCGGACCCATGCCACAAATGAGAGCCGGTTCTCCAAGACGAGGGTTTGCGAAACGCGTTGCTTGCCGTGCCACAGATTACGGCTTCATAAACGCGCCCTGCTGGAATGTCATGCTGTCTGGAACAGGATATAAAAGCTTAGCCAAGTGGACCATGAACCGCTGGCAGGATCCGGCTGCTCCGAAGACACCGGCGAAGGTGCCCCGACGACATAAGTTACGGCGGCACGCTGAGCAAGCGTTGCAAGACCCGCAAGCCTGAAAGGCTCAATGGTGACCCGGTCCCCGGGCTGGAGATGAGTGACGGCCGGGTGGATCTGTAGAACGATGCCTGCGGCTTCATGCCCGAGGATGCGATTTTCTTCAATAGGGATTTCCGGTGCTACGCCGCCATGCCTAAATATATAGACATCGGAGCCATAGGTGCCAGTGGCTTTGACGTGGACTAGAACTTGGCCAGGCCCGGGTTTACCGATCGACGTGTCGACGATTAGACGCGTTTGGTTCGGGAATACTGGTAACGGGTAAGTAAGTCCCGGAAATGGGAACAGTGAGTGCTTGAAGTGAGGACATGGCGGCGAAACATGGTTCGTTGCTAACAATTGAAATATTTGAGAAGGAAGAAGATTGTAAATAAATGTTTCAGTTCAAGTACTTTGTAGGAATCTTGCTTTAATCCAATCACAAATACCAACTTCGGTTTCTTAAACACGAACAAGAGCACGAATAAAAAAACGAAAAGAATACGAAAAAGGTCGTCGCGGCTCACGTAGAATGCCAGGAGCAGAATTAGAAATATGAACTGAATGTCCAATATCAACCATCAAGGGGCCTCACTAGCTTCTAGTAATTGAAACCATTATGGCTATGATACAGGATATATTGAGATAAAAATTTAATAGTCCTCGGAAGTAGTTATTAAGGTTCGTGACAATTGCACAAGGAGTACCGTTCAACCGGCCGATTGGGTACTTGAGTGCTCGCATGGCCGAAACACCCCGAGCCGCTGCAATACCCATGGTACAAAGAATTTCCTATTTTATAAAGCTAATCTGGTCACGCTGTTAGTTTGGATGCACCGTGGCTACAGTATCTGTCATACTCGACTCGACCTCCTATATCCTGTTCTCTAAAGACCAAAAACACACAGATCTTGTAACGAGAAACATGCTTCTTAAAGAGACGGCCGGTCCATTATGCATTAGCCACAAGTTCCAGCAAAAAGTACTGTACATGCCGGCATCACATTTCCACAAAAAAACATAATGGAAAAAGTTGTTGGTGTGTTGTTTCGGTCAGGTACACTGCTGCTACGGCGTGGGACTTTTGCCTGAACATGCCATATTGTATTGGTCCTGCGATTCAGACCAATATTTTGCATGCGTTTTAACATCATTTCTCGACGGAGGCTCGACTAGACACCATTCAAATGTCATATTGACCCCTCATTTCATGTTCAGTGACCTATTCGCTAAAAAGTAGCCGACTATACGACTGGAGCAATGCGTCTTTGAAGCTGATGAAATCTCCCAGCCCACTGTCTTCCCAATTGGTCCTTGTGATATCACATTCCGCCCGTTCGAACTTTAATCGCTCACTCGCTCCTATTTCAATCGCCTCGATATTATCATGAAACAACTAGATCCACCATAGCCTGGTTGAAGCCCTCGGCGCTCAACAACTTGTTGAGCGCACACGTCTGCGTATGCAGCCAGCCATATTTAGGCATCGGCACAGTCGTTGGATGATGAGATAGCATCTCTCGAGCTGGGGAGCCCCTAGCTGAAGCACTGCCTATCGCTGGGGTCACCCGAGCTGACGCATCGCTTATCGCTGGTGTCCCACGGGCCGGCGTGTTCGCTTTGGCGGCTTTGGGCGGCTTCTTGCCTGTACAACAGGAGCCTCTGCCACCTTCATCTATATACTCCTTTGGAACGGTCAGCTGGGACGTCATGGAAAGTAAAGTCACTACACCTACCCGTAAACGCTTCAGAAACTGAACCCGCTCCGCCTCTGATCCCCAACGATACGGGGCCACTCTGTCCTTCCAGAGTTTTGCTGCGTGGTACATGCATGGTAGGTATGCATTTTCAGGGTCGTCATTTGTGATTTCCGGGTGATGCAGCTCGTTGATGGCCTGCTCGACGCTAGTCAACAGCCCCCGCGTATCGATGTGCATCGTTCCTGTGCACAGTACGTCTGTGATGGAGTAAGGCGCATGTATAGTGCCTGGTGGTTGTATGAGGAGGGACCCCGGCTCGAGGTATATGGGGATCCAGACGCCGAGTCCGTCTGCTTTGGTCTCGGAAGAGTGTTGCTGCTTGAACCACTTCATGGCGGCGCCGTCTTCCATGGATGAGAAGACAGGCCACAGCTTCTCGCCATGCTGCACGAGGACGCTGGTGGTCTTCCCGAGGTGATCGCCATGAGGCTCGGAGAAGATGCCGGCTTGGCCGCAGATCTTGAAGCTGGTCGACACCTTCAAGGCATGGCCCCGGTTCGTGCGTCCCAAACCGCCTGCGCCGTTAAAGGTCCCCTTCCGGGCCAGCTCCGAGTAGAGGCCCAAGTCGATCAGTCCGGCCATGCACTCAGGGACGGGGTTCTCATCATTGGAGTCGAGGTCGAGCAGGTTGATGGGGCCGAAGCGCTCATGAGGGCGCTTAAAGCACTCGTCGACCTCGGCGGGATCCAGTTTCCGCGTCAGCTCCTCGGGCGGGCAGCGATAGGGGCGGTATGCGTATTGCACCTCGACCTTCTGGCCGAAGAACATGAGGTTCTGGAAGAGCTGGTTGATGTCATTGCGCTTGATAAAGTGATGGTTCCACTCGGACGGGACAAGGAGTGGTACACGGGGGCTGCCGTAGGTCTCGAGGATGGCGCGCACCTCGTCTAGGCGGCAGATGGCAAAATGGCCCTCAACGAAGCCCGGTCCGCTGTGGTCGCTGGCAATCTCATGGTAGCGGTCGGCAGAGATGGCCAGGCCGGGGTTACGGGCGCACGAGTCCATGACCTGCTCAACATAGCGAGGGCCGGCATCGCTTATCCACGAGAGGGGTGGTGACTTGTCAATGAGCTTGAGGACGGCTTGTCTCGCCTGCAGTACCTGTCTGCGGGCGGTCATCTGGTGGCGGGCGACGGCATTGGCGAACTCGATCTCGTTGACGGCTGCGGGGGAGAGCTGCTTTCTCTTCTTGTCGCCACCGCCGCCGCCGTCGTTGTGGGTGATAATCTTCGCGGGCGATGTCGTCGTGATTGCTTTGGTGGTTGTGACACGCTTTCGCTTCACAACAGGCCTCCTCGTTGAATGCGAAGCCACGCCAGACTGCGGCTTTGGCTTCTGCTCCGGCCTGGCCATCGACTCCTTGCGCTGTGGCAAGCTTGCATCTTCGACGGTCCGGGTTGTCGCGCTGCTGCTCTCTGTGCGACTGCAGGTGCTGCTCAGATGGTCGTGCATGAGATGAAGATCAATGTGAGTGAGAGAGCGCCAGTGGAGATGGATTCCAAAGGCGGGTCGGTCGATGATTCGTCCTGCACAGTGCTGGAGTCCGTGTCCAGACAGTTTTCGAGTCCTTGTCCCTACAGTGCTCAAGCCGAGTGTCCCCACAGTAGCCACAGTAGTGCAGATGGGCCGACCTTTTCGCTCCGTCAGCCGAGGATGACCCCACCCTTGGCACTAGTCAATTTCCGCACCTGCTTCGTGGCGTTTTGACTCCATGTCAGTTCATCCCATGTCCTTTGGGCAAGCAAATCGTCTCAAGTTCTCAGCATCATCTTGTACATACTGCATTCTCTCGGGCTAAACCGTTGTTCTACTGCACTTAACGAGTCCATACGAGTTTACTCCACAGAGACTTGTGACAAGAAAGGCTCATCTCTTGTAAGTTGTAAGCGTTATAGGGGACCCCTGCATATATTCCTAGAGTAAGCTCGGGTATGGGGTTCGAAACTTACCTAAGACCCGAAATAGTAATCCGTACTTAGTCCCGTAACTGATGTTTTGTCCCAAATTTATATAAGTGCGGATCTACCACATCTCTGTTCCTATATATCCTCTTCCTTGGACTGTCCGTGTAAACAGGAACGTTCGAAGTCTTTGCTGGTCCCTCGACGGCCCTTTAGAAAAGGCCGTTTTGGTTATGCGCCACGCCTACTATGATCCTAACGACCCACCAACCGAACCCTTCTACTCTCCCCAAACGGACAAGGATGGCCTCGGAAAATGGCATGCGATATCGGAGTTGTCGTTATTTGACCCTCAGGTGTCGTCGGTGGTGGTAGATGTATTTTGTCTCTACGAATGGGCCGTCCTGTGGGATACAGAACATCTCGAATGCGATATGTCGGAATCTTCTAGTTCAGATGATAGCCAACGCCGGTATCGAAAACCGTGTCCGTGTTGTGGCCAAACGGACTCATCCGACATAAACGCTGAGCTAACGATTCATGCGTCAGGCCCTGGGGGTTACGTTACGATCCGCGACTACGTTACGGCTACGCACCCATGGCTGATGGGCCTGCGCGATGATCTCTTAATGGCTGCGGGGGACGACTGGATGGAACAATTTGTCCTGCCCACCAAACCCCTACCGGCAGATACGAAACTTATGGTGCAGTGGGGGCGGAATTACCGCGAAAGCAGCATCAACGTTATTCCAGAGGAGAAATGGCTCATCGAGAGCAGGAGGAACCCGTTTCCGGAACACTCTTCGCCGCCTAGGAGATTTCCCCCACCCCCACCTCGTCCTGAGATACCCGTGGGCGGTATCGATCCCCAGGTGGAACGCTGGAGTAGGGAATCCCCACTGCACGGGCTACTAGACGCGCGCTCCTGGCCGTATAAGGATCTATAGTGTAAGGAAGCACTACGCTGGGCTGGAGCTTCTGGGATTTGAGCAAGAGAATGTAAAGAGGTAGAAATAACGAACCTAATTCCGAAACATATTTTATATGTATCATTACTATACGTACACAATGTTGGCCTTCACCTATAACGCCTCTTACTACAGGTCTGAGTAAACTAGAATGCTTACATCTCAAATTCATACTATTGTTTTTCCTTAAAACTCTAGAACAAGCCCTAAAGTATACTTATAATATAATATACAATGGTACATATAATACGTAAGGACTATAATAGGAGGAAAATAGAAAGTATTGAAATACAACTATTACAACTATTATAACGGCCTATGGACTTGTTGTCTCCAAGCCCTCTAATTGTGAGGTGACATGTAGTAGCGCGTTTCGTAGACTATCCAGAAAAAAAACACTACCTATTGTGCCGGTGGTTATGAAAGAGACGACAAGTAACCGTTTTCATGTGAGCACCATGAACAGTTGCTCGATAGGGGGGAGTATATGTGAAAATCTGGAGCAGCAACTCGGTCGGTAATTTTAGTAGTAGTGAAGGAACTGCTCGCGATGATTTGGGGGATTAAATATTTTATTAAATTAGCAGAGGAACTCGAGCAGATAAGAATGTTGACTCAGCCTACCGCTTATGGGATTTTAAATGCATCCCGGTGGGCAGGACCATACTGCCTCTGGCAACCGGCGATTATATATGCAGATAGCACTAATGGCGAAAGACCAAGGTGATGGGTTTGTGCAACAACGGACATGGGCACTGAAAGTGAAAATTTGCGGGTGTTTAACGGTGAAATCCAAACTTTCGATAAAGACGAGCACCAAGACGGCCTGTTTGAGTATGAAGAACTGAATAAGGAATCATGTTAATTCAGAGGGCTTATTTTGGGTCAACGACTAGATAGCTAATCAACATCCATAATTTACATATGCGTTCCTTCTGGAATTTTTTTGTATGTGTGGTCTCTGTGAGGGTGTGGCCCCGGAGAGAGTGTCATGTGGTCATACACCCCTGAAATCCAACTGAAGTCAACGCAATCCCATTGACTCGAGAAATTAAAGAAAACCAAAGGAGCGACAACCTATCCATGTGCCACAATACCGTTCCGAGATACCATGTTACAACAAAAAGGGAATGTGTAGAGAATCTGTAGTGCCTGTCACTGCCTGAGCTTCGCTTGCAGAAGGCAGCCAAGCATGGGAAAGCATCTCTGTAGAGGACAAGTTCTCGTAGACGGAAGAGTTGAAAACGAGAAACAAACCTCGATATAAAGCATTTTATTCCTCGTCTTCACCCTCAGCCTAATATATATTAATAGAGCGCCTTCCAAGCGATCATGGTATCATGCCGAGAGACCTACTTGGAAAACTTTCTTCTCGTCTTCGTACCGTTTCTTATCAGTAATAGCCTTAGCCTCGTAAGGGCCACGCTGGTTATCGTTTAGAGCGGCCCATTGTTCACCGAGGATCTTGTTCGTCTCGTCTATAGGCATGTTGTTAGTCATAGAGAGGACGAGGGGAATTCACGGCAGGTTTGCGTACCGATAGAGAGACCAGGGTTCTCTTTACGAAGAGCCTCAAGCTTCTCATTGGCGAAGAACTGATAAGCCGATAAACCACGCTTGGGACCACGATTCGTTGCGTTGCGGTCTGATAAGAGGCCAAGTAAGTAACATGTTAAATCATTATTAATGCTTGCCAATATAGAAGTGTTGGACTTTACCATCACTCTTTATCCTGTTGGGAGATTGTGCATAAGGAAAATTCAAACTTACTATTCTTGCCCGTTTTCTTCTCGGTAGCCTTCTTATAGAGCATCTTTCACTCTTTTTAGCTAATCTTTGTGTATGTAATAAAGGTGTTCAGAGTGTACTGCGTTATGGGATCGTGTAGTGTAGGGTAAGATGCAAACTGCGGCGCGGCGGCGGAAGTAGGACGTGTGGCGGGGGGTAGATTGGGCGATAACAAGTAGTTTGCGCGTAGTTATGGGTGTAATAATACATAGTATACCTACCTTGAATATGTTGGTAAATGGTTGCAGGAGAAGATATAATTTAAAGCATTAGTTTGAAGAAGAGGAAACGGGTAAAGAAGAAGGGGATTTATGTAGGGGAATACTGTTACTCAACCTTTTCTTCCTCTACAGACCGGGTCTGCGCCAACTAAATTTGCTTTGCCCGCTCCTTTACCCACGCCCTCCTAGAGACATCAATTTGTAACTCGCCTACGTCTAAATTAGTGACGTGTATACGACATGAGGAACGTAAGGTTTTCAGTGTCTAACTCATGTTGTGCCGTGTTCCACTAAGTTGTTTCCGGCGCCATGTTTTACTATCTCCCCCTCTTTCTTACCTTCCTACGAAATTCCTTGCCCTTCCTTGTGTATTGTGAACCCTGTCTTTTTATGTTCGCGTGCCGTGTCTTTTGTGAACTGTGCATTGTTAACTTTACGTGATGTATGTCGTCATCCTTCGTGTATTTTGACTTGTCATCATCTTATATCTTACAATCAAAGTCTACTTGTGCTATAGCCTCTAGTCCTTTAGCAGCACTCCCCGCACGAATCCTTGTTGGTAGCTCTTTGCGTTCTATGACAATTCTCAGGATCTTACGGTTTATCGATGGAGAAATAGTGTGTGGCAATAGAAAGAGATATGGTGGCATGAAGTGCGATGTGAATGGAGTCTTAAACATAGAGTAGATTGGTGGATCCCGTTAGGCGAGGTTTTGTGACCGAGGCATAGCTCAGTCTGCCTAGCAAGCTATTTTGCTATGTAGTGACTGACCTTGTAAGTGTTAGCTTATTTAGACCGTACGGTGAATTGCGAAGTAGCGTATTTATCTGATTGATATACTGCTACCACAACGAAGGGAAGGGGAGGATGTAGCTAGCTAACAGCGAGGAGCGGGACAAAACAACTAAGGGTTCGGCAGTGGTGCACGGATTAGTGAATATGTCTGGGTTAGTCCAGCTATCTGGGATATGGTGGACCCGAGCTTTACTTGCGCGCTTCCCTGCTACGCCAAGATCCCCCGTGGAAGGGCGGGACGAGCACTGTGAACTATCCTCTGCTCACCGTTAGCGACGGAGCCTGGACTAGCACCATCACGAAAGCGCCATTGACCATCACCGAATGGGTGTTCGAGCCGGTGACGGTGGTAGGAGGAGGTCTCGGCAAGCGTCAGGTCGGCGACCCGGGGAAGAACAAAGTCGACTGTTACGACAGCGGCCAGCAGGCGAATCACGTTCAGCTGGACAACACCATCAATAGCTTCTGTAACGAGCTGCGCGACTTTGGGCACCTGTCGTCCGTGTTAAATAAGAGGGACGATCAGTACGCCAATGTGCTGGACGAGAACTTTTCATACAACCGCAAGTTTGAGGTGAGCAGGATCAACGTGGAGGTCAACTTTCTGGTCAAGCCGGGCTGTGAGTGGACGTACAGCTTTGATGAGTGTCACCGGTATCTTGAGGTGCCGGTCAATAGCTGTAACTGTTGGTATCACCTTACTCAGACCGTAACGGTGAATACATGAAGCGCAGTAATATACCTGTTGTTATAACTAGGCCTGTAGAACAGAAGAAGGGAAGAAGGTTAGCTGCCTGAAGAAGCAGCTGTAGGTAGTAGGTAGGATCAGATGCGTCAGGATCTGACCCACTTACCGGATGCCGGTGGCATCCGCTGCTGCAGCTGCTGCGGTGGTTTACACAGATATCATTGTGCTATTTTTTATCTATAGTGTGCTTTATAGGCAAGTCGTCCACCTAAGCGAGTTTAGTCTATACTACTGGTGCGGAAAAACTGAACTCCGACCGAGGTTTATAGTTCTGCCGTGACTAGTGCTTAACGCCTTGCGACGACTAGGTATAATCTCCCAGCTAAAACAACGCTGCAGGCAGCAGCGGCGTCTACGGGACTACCTATCTATCCTCAAACATGTCCCAAGTCGGCTTCGGCGCGAGCATGTCTCCGGACGCGAAGCGTCCAGCGCTGGCCTTAGCCGCGGTATACTCCCTCGCTTTCGCCTCGATCTTGGACCATTCCAGGACCGCTGTGCCCACGCACGTACCGTCCCGTTCCACGGCCTTCAAGGCCTGCGCAATCCAAGTCCGACACCTCCAGTTGTTGTCATTCTGTACGATCGGGTTTTGGCGGAGGATCTGGATAAGACGCGTCTCATCCTCCGCTTTAGCAATGATAACGCGCACAAGGAGGGTGACAGTGGTGCGCACGTTGTCGAGTGCCAGTTCTTCGTATACCCAGCCGCCGAAAGCCGAGTTTTTAACGTGGCAGCGCATCCCCGGCACCGCTGCGTCTTTCTCCTGCTTTGGCCCTATGAGAAACGCCCAGTGGTAGCTACCAAGCGAGTTAGTGTACTATTCTGGCAAGCAGCCAGATCTTGAAAGTTGGGGCAACCTGCTAGTTCACTTACCGCCTCTCTTCATTATTTGCAACACCGCTGGGGTAGAGAGCGATGTAAAGTCTCTTCTTATTTGATGAAACCGACCTCATTGGAAGCTCCGATTAACAGAAGCTGAAAAGTACGATTGAAAGAGATAGGAGAATATGTCAGAGGGGAAGATGCGGAGTGGGATAAGAAGCTGCGGACGTTTTATAGTTTAGGCGCCGGTTTTATTACGCGCCACATTGAATATAAGGAAGTTAAGTTAGTTGCCTGTGGCCTTCAGCTATGCCGGCGCTTAACTGTGGAGCTCGACACCACACGCCAATCAACCACATAACTATGCATAAGTAACCAGTTCGTCGTTAGGCCTCAAGTCGTAGGCCGGTCTCTTCGGTGGGAAGAGAAGCACTTTTCTAGAGATCGTTCTGTTTCTCGTACAAACAACATTCAAAACTCGCCCCACCACCTTTGCCGAGTACGTTCCATTTTCAGAGCCGCAGGATGTGGCTCCAAGAACTGTTCGAGCGCACTCTGCCACTCCTCGTTATTAATGCTGGCGGTCCAAGCGGACGTGTATTCCCAGTAGCTGGGATACCATCCGGCAGTCTCCCAATCGATGATTCCAACGACCTCGTCGCCGCAGACGAAGACGTTGCTCGGATTGAGGTCGCCG
The DNA here is from genome assembly GCA_022414665.1 of Arthrinium puccinioides. Classification (NCBI taxonomy): domain Eukaryota; kingdom Fungi; phylum Ascomycota; class Sordariomycetes; order Amphisphaeriales; family Apiosporaceae; genus Arthrinium; species Arthrinium puccinioides. The sequence continues at coordinate 3,592,623 of JAIUNF010000006.1, read as the reverse complement.
TGGGTGAATACCGGCGCCGGCCAGGGTTCGTTCTGCAAGGCGGCCATTTCTCTGATGTCGCCCCAGTCCTGCTCCTCCTCATGCCAGTTTTCCGGCGGATGTTCGGGAATCTCCTTGTGGCCGTCGCGCAGCCAGGTATGGAAGTCATGCACGGTCCGAAAGGGCCCCATTCGGCGGCAAGCCCTAGTGTTCCGGGGATCGTAGAGCGAACCGCCTGTACAACTCTGGACACCCGAGTCCGCGGGTGGCTTAAGCGACCGTAACTCCTGCACGATGCGACGTAGCTGCTCAAAGACTTTTGTGCGCGCCTCTTGGTCCGCGGCCAGCCGACGCCATGCATGCGGAAGAGACTCGCCACGGATACGCTCCATAACTATGTAAGCGCGGTCTTTGTGGATGAAGGCGCAGTGCACCTCGGGCACAGGGACGCCTGACGTGTTTTCGGCAACAAACTTCATAGTAGCTGCCTCCTGAAGATGTACAAACGGGCCAGTTTTGACGAGAATGTGTTTTGAGATGTATACGCAGGGGCCGTTGCAGCACCAGGACCTAGGGATGAACAGAAGCGTAACTCGAGCGGCGGCACGTGTCAGGAGTCTGCGAATCCGGGTGTTGTTGATGGTTAGGACTTCAGCCCCATCGTGCCAGCCCCTAAGTTGAATGTTAAGTTGATCTCGGATCAAGTCGCGCGAAGGAGCCATTTATGATTCGAAGACGGGGCTATCCTGTAATGGATGTCGAGATGGACAAATTGAAGGCGATCGACCCGTCTAGTGATGGACGGAGAGATGCAGGGGCTACGGTACGTGACCGTGGCTGATAAACAAAATTCGAAGCAGGACGTTTATAGGTGTTAAATGCGTAATTGCTTATATCGATAAATGTTATCTATTTATGGGATTAACTTGAAAGGCGAGCCCGAAGTGGAGCATGCGGTATTTCCCGATAAACGTACTTCGCAACATCGAAATCCTCCATACTTGCATATTTCAGCATAAGTACAGGTCTGGCTTCCAATATTCTTATCCTTATAGACTTGGTTTGCTGTTATTCTAGGGCTTTAACCTTAGTATATAACCACCTATCAGTAATAAGTTAATTAGTAAACGTTTTACGTGCACAAACATAACCAGTTTCTAACAGGTAAATACCGCGTATCTTAAGTGCATACTATCTAAAGACTTTGGTCTAAGCTATAGGCATCCGCAATCCTACTCCAGATTTATAAAGGTAAACGGAGGTATCACGGCGCCTTCTAGCAGTGTGCAAGTTGTCCTTCTAGAAACAGTACTTGATTAGGTCACAGAAGGCAAGAAGATCCCAACTGCTAACCAGCTAACTGTTAACTTTAGTCTAGGGGCGCGGTAAGCGCTCAGGCCCACATCTCACACAACAACCAACTAATTAACCGCAACTATAACAGGAGGGAAGAAAATAATAAGACTTCGTGCTAAGCCACCTCGACCACCACAAATCGTAACATCCTCGGTTCCTGAAATGCCTCATCTCGAAGTTTCCCTACTTATGAGGCAGAAGATTTCCCTAGACAATTTACCATCCAACGAAGCTGCCCGTGCAGAAGTGATCACCACTGTAGGTTCTCCCCACGGCCAAATCAGTGACAGCGCAGTTGTTAGTGCATCTCTGGTAGCCACCGACCGGCCAGCCGCATTGGTTGTCAACAGTCACCTGAAAGTTGTTGACAATCTGCGAGTTGACATTGACGTCCTGGTAGGCGCAAGCGTACGCCATGGTGCCGCCGATCTTGCACTATTTTTACCCACAGTCGTTAGCGTAATGTTTACAAAGCATTAGGGGAGGATGGAATAACGAACAAAAGCCCAGTGGTTCTTGCCCCATGACTTCTCGTTGTCTGCTGCATTCCTGAGACACTGCTGAGCATTCAGCGTGTCGTCAGCATTGAGCTGGATGCTGGCGCAAGTGACGCCATCTCGCTTCTGAAGAGAGCCAACTACAGATGGAGTGATATCGCGTGCCGTGATGGCTGCGACATCTAGGATATCTGCCGCCGGGGTGAAGGAGGTAGTGCTAGTGCCATCGTCGTTGGGTACGACGAGATAGTAGCCATCACCTGCAGGTGCGGTGCGGACGTCGAGTTGGGCAGCGGTCGGCATGCCAAGTACAGGCAAAGCGACTGCCAGAGCAGCGAACACGGATGAGGTTATGAAATGCATATTGTAGATGAGTTATGTTTGAATAATAAAAAAAAGCTTGAAGATAATGGCAAAGTTTGAAGTAGTACTTGAGGTATCGAGGAGCTGTGCTGCGATGGATTAAGAAGAAACTGAAAGAGATGATGCTCTCTTTATAGAACTTCTACCTAGTCGGCTTCTCTGTGCGCCCACCCAGCGCTCGGACTGTTGAAGTCTGTAATAACCAATCCCCATGAAGCTATAGAGGCCAAGATTCTCCATCTCGTACGATGCTTCACCTGAATTAAGCACCGACGTTCTGGCATCTGACATGTTATACACTCGTAAAAAGCAGACCTATCATCATACCTAGTTCAACGGTGTAAAAGCGCCATAGCTTTCACATTATAGATCCTCGTAAAAATTGACCAATCACGTTATAGGGGAATCCATGGACGTTTCTAATATGGTTAGTCGAAGTCCCCATAACTCTTACCCACACGTAAGCACTAGCTGATTCATGACTGCTATTTCTCTTCACCCCCTGCTTTTGCCAGGTATCATGTGTCTCCGTTCGTCAGAGCAAGTAGCGTGTATTATTGATTGGTTGTGAGTAGAATGTAAGTACTATGCAGGAATCCCGCATTATCAATATGTGACAGAACTGCGGAGAGGGCCTCCTGACATAGGGCTTACATTGGGTCGACGTTGGTAATAAGTGCGCTCACGCACCCTCCAATCTGACAGCTTTAGAGCCTGTTCACTTCGGATTTTCGAACGTCAGGAATAGGTATAACAACACTCTCTGTGTTACAGTATATTAGTTTCTTCTCTTTCCTCTCCACTGTTTTCGTTAATGGAAGCAACTGCTATACGTAGCGGCCTTGTCCCTACTCGCATCGACGCTCACCTAACCACTAGACTATCCGTGCCACTGCGTGGCACCTCGGCAAAAGGGTCAGAATCTGAAAGGTAGCAGCTTTTGTAAGGTTCGAGGGTACGTGAGCGCACTGATTACCAACGTCGGCCCAATGTAAGCCTTCGATCGGAGCCCCCTGCATGCAAAGGATTACATGGCATAGGCGTCACGGTCTGACATACATACATAAGCGTGACAGCCTAGCGCTGACTGAGCTGAGATTATTAGTTGCCCCATGGCCAAAGAAAAAAGCCAGCCCAGGTGTTGCCGTTTCTTCAACGGCACAAGCACCCCAAACATCTGCTTATGAATTATGATGCCACCAGTCCAATCGCATATCCCAATCCACCTTTACATCGTCTTGATCCACCTCTACCTTTACCGTTTCTAATAGGCCGCCCAGGAAATTGATATTCGCCGGATCGAACGAAGACCAATCGGGCGTCATTATACGATCGACATCAGGAATGAGGGGTATAATTTCTGGCCAAGAGATGGCCGGGATGGCGAGCTGCGGGTCGTCGCCAGAAGTGAGGGAGGTCTGTGGCACTGTGTGGACGGTGCCAGGGGCAGCCGCAGTCGCGCGTAGCAAGAGCTGGGACAGGCTCTGCGCGCTCACATCGGCCATGACACTCATGTTGGCAAGCACCTGAAGCTTGGCCAGCGCTGCCTGCACTTCGCGAATGCAGCGGTCGCGGGTGATGTGCCCGTCTTGCTGTATGAAGCCGCTGTGGCCCATACCAGAGCGATGGTCTCGGTCGCTGGCACGTGGAAACAGCTGGCGCGCGCCCCTATCCTGTATAGGGTGATCCGATGAGAATCCCATGATGCAGAGGCATACAAGCAGTACAGAGGCCTCGAATGTATAGAAGATGATGGTTGCGAAGCGCGTGTACGTCGAGCCAATCATGGCATGCAGCGTCGACACGGTATCACGCACCTTGATGGCAGCAAACGCCAGCCCTTTTTCCTGCGACTGAAGCAATATCTGCTTATACGCCGGGAGTGAACGGATACCTTCTTTCTCGAGCAGCAGAAGCGGACGGAAGTTGTGACAGATAGACTCGAAAACGGCTGCGTGTAAGAGTTGGCGCTGCAGGGGCAACTTGGGAAGCTGCTTGTCCCACTCTCGACTCGACTCCAGCGCAAAGGCAGGCGGTAGGGTGTCGATGAAGTCAATATGGAACTTGTCATGTCGCTCCTGCGCCAGAATCGGGTCATAGCTGGTGTTTGCGCTCTGGCCTGGCTCCATCGCCTCCTTCCAGAATTGGGTTTCATCGTAACGGTGTGCAAGCTAGTGGCAAGTGTATTTCTGTGCAACGTTCTTTTGATTTGTACGTCCACTAACATCTTGTTACTTTGGTGACCCAGTCGCGGCGGCTCAGCCTTCAGGAAATAGTCAGGTGCTCTGATATACGGCCGCTCTGGTACCTACGAGCGACTTCCACCCTGCCGTTCAATGTACCAAGTGCACCTCCAGCAGTCCCAGTGCCCCGTCGGCGAAAGCGCTCTTCACTTCGTATCTGGGGTCCGCCCGCGTCAGAAGAAGGCGGCTGCGTCTCGAACCGGCTGCGGCGAGAAAAAGTCGTGCTGCATGTACGTCACGCGGTCTTGGAGAGAAGGCGACAGCGTGTTCCGGCCCTGCTGTAGCATTTGGGGTGACCCGTCCTGTACGACGAAATTGAGGCCCGGGAATTCCTATTCCAGCGTCAGACATGTCCAAACACGCGGGGGGAGGCGATGGGTAGCAGCAGGGTGAGACTCACATTGGCCAGTGCCGTGGAGATGTGCCCGTTGCCGCCTCCGGGAGTGGGTTGAAAGGCAGTGATGTGGTGTGACTTTGAAATGACCTACTATTGCTAGTATGTATAGTGTAACTAGTCAACGGGTCACTTATAACATCCTCAGTCCTCTACCCACTCTATCCATATCCTAGTGTATTCGTACCTCAGAGAACACTATCGGATGTCTCTTCTGCGCGGTTCCACTTTGGCGGCGCAAAGGATTCGAAGTGCACGCCAAATGTCTGCAGGATGTAAGCCACGGCCGTCGAATTTCGGCCGATATAGGTCGGCATTACCCACTCGATGCTTACGTTTGACGACTAGAACACCGTGATGTCTTCGGAGGATGAACCTTTAGGTGGGCACCTGGCTTACTATACCACCACCTACACGAATGCAACATGGAGATGCAGAAAGCAATGCATCATGGTATGCCCGTGGTTTCGGCCGGGGCTCCTGTTCACCACGAATACCTGAGACACCACACAATCTCAACGATAGGGACGATATGTGGCGGGCTGAGATTTTGCTTCCAGACTCTACCGCCAAGTGCAAAGTTGCCAAGGTCAAATCGGTGTGATGCGGCACAAGCGGTATCAACCACATAAATATACCCAATCCAAATCAATCTAAAAATGAGAAAGCTCCTATATGTGGGAAGATAGAGAGTTTGAAATGCATGAAAGTCTTGACATAAAATTCAACACGATCCCAGCCTGGAAGAATCAAACATTCTGCTTCATACATCATATGAAGTCGATAGTTTCTGGTACTGAGTGCAACTTTGAGAAGTCCAGAAAAGATGACGTCCCAAACACACGAGTCTAGCAGACCACAAGCTGCGTCCCTGAGCCAGTCGCTATCGTTGGCATGAGTGAGAAAAGAAACAATTCTCCAACACTCTGTGCATAGGTTCCTAACACATGAAAATAGGATGCAGGTGGCCTGGAGGTGTCCGTGATAGCCCAGGGCTCTGGGAACTGCTGAAGAACAAGCGGTCTGGATACCGCGACTACGGTGATCATCGGTTCTCCGGAGAGGGCTGGTACCATCCACAGGTGGACCGTCCCTGCACAGTATCGACGCGCGGAGGCTTTTTATTAACAGAAGACGCACGCCTCTTTGAGCCGTCTTTCTTTGGCATCCAGCCTCTCGAAGTTGAGACTCTGGATGCTTCTCAACGAAAGCTCCTCGAGGTTATATATGAGGCGTTCGAGAACGCGGGAGAGACGAGGGACCAGTTCTCTGGATCCAAGACGGGCGTCTTTGTGGGCAACTTCACCACCGACCATACCGTCATCCAGAGTCGTGACGCGGATCACCCTCGGCCCTATGTGACCACAGGTAGCAGTCTGAGCCTCCTCAGCAACCGGACCAGCTACATCTTCAATCTCAAGGGCCCAAGCTTGACGATAGAAACGGCGTGCTCCTCGTCCGTGTATGCATTGCATCTTGCCATCAGCGCCATGCGCAATGGCGACTGCGATTCTGCCATCATTGCGGCCTCCAACTGGATCATCGACCCGACCATGCAAATCATGATGAACAAGCTTGGAGCACTATCTTCGACCTCGGCTTGTCACACATTCGACGCTTCAGCCGACGTTTACGCACGAGGCGAGGGCTTTGCGGCCATCTACCTGAAGAGGACGTCGGTCGCCGTCCAGGCGGGATCTCCTATTCGGGCCGTCATCAGGGGTACGGCCATAAACGCCAACGGTCGTACCGGCGGCATCACGCACCCGAGCAAGGTCGGACAGGAGGCCGTGATTCGGGAGGCATACCGCAACGCAGGCAACCTATCGCTGGCGGACACAACCTTCTTTGAGTGCCACGATACGGGCACGCCAGTGGGCGACCCCATCGAGATCGAGGCCACCGGCAATGTGTTCGCGCCCGTCAAGGGTCCGGGCGAGCCGCTGTACATCGGATCGGTGAAGACGAACCTGGGCCACACCGAGTCCGCGAGCGCCATCGCCGGCATCATGAAGGTCGTCCTCGCGCTCGAGGCCGGCATGATCCCGCCCAGCATCGGCATCACCAATCTAAACCCCCGCATCGACTTTGACAGGGCAAACGTCCACGTCCTCACCGACGTCACGCCCTGGCCCGAGGGCAAGCTTCCCCGTGCGAGCATCAACTCCTTTGGCTATGGTGGCACCAACGGACACTGCATTATCGATCATGTCAGTAATGTGCTACCTAGTTACACAGAGCCAGGACTAGCCAGGAATGGGATCCTAGACCTTCACCTGCCATCCGGCTACGTCAAGACCGGCCATGGCCATGCCACCAACGGCCATGCCACCAACGGTAATGCGGCCAATGGCAATGCCACTAACGGCCATGCCACCAGCGACTGACTATACGACCACCGGCAATACGACCAACGGCAATACAACCAACGGCAACACGACCAATGGTGATGAGACCCACGGAACGACTGCGAGCCAACACGGTTCTGAAAGTCGTGTCTCGAATGGCTCCACCGTTCTTCAACAGAACGTAGTGGCAGTGCCGTCGCACTCCCCAATCACCGAATCCAGCAAAGCCGTATCGTGTGCCGAAGCCGACACCCGGGAATGGGTTCTCCTTCCATTCTCGGCGCATAACGAGGCATCGGTGAACATGAACATCGCCGCGCTCTCATACCCGCTTCACCCTGCCTCGCTCGATGCGCTGTTCCAGCTCGGTCTCGTCGCCTGCCACGGCGGTCAGATCGACAGAGCCAGCACTACATTCACATATCACAACTACATCTCAAGAACGGCAATGACGAATAATAGGGCACTGGTATCGCAAAAGAGGAGCTCCGTGGTCTTCGTGGCGCCTATGCCAAACTCCAGCTGCTCAGCCAGTCCGGCAATGTCATTCTTGATATCGACTCGCTACGCTGCATAAGTTACGGGGACTCTTCATCCTCCGGCAAGTCTAGCTACGGCCGCCTCCCCTTTTCGAGTCCCTTCACGCGTCTTAAATAGAAGCCGGATACGCGTTCGCTAAGCTATAGCAAGGTACGGGACTTCTTCCTACCACCGAAAGAGAACGTCGATCGAGCGGACCTATTTTATAGCATACACACCATCGCCGCCCTCGTCACCCTGGATATCCATGAAAAGTATAGTAACAATCCCGATTTCGCGAAATCATCCGACCAGATCCGCTTCTTCTTGGCCCGGGTCGAAAGGCGCGTAGAGCAAGACAAGACAGATGTGATGGTCGCCTCTCGAGCCCTCTCGCGTCAGGAACGCTACGAATCGCTCGACTCGCTGTACGCTACCACCGGTGACCTGGTGGAAGTCAAAATTGCCCAGACTCTGCACAGAGATATGGAAGATATACTCTACGAGCGTCGGACGGGAGTCGAGGTGCTGGTCGAAGAAGGACTGCTGTCCGCGCTGTACGAGAGCGGACTGGCCATGACCGGGGCGTACCCGCAGCTGCTGCGTGTTATGGACGTCCTTGGCCACGCCAATCACAACCAGAGGATCTTGGAGCTGGGGGCCGGAACGGGCGGTGCCACGCGCGTGACAATGAAGGCCCTCCGAGACGAGAAGTCGGGTATAAAGCGCTACGACGACTATGCGTTTACCGATATATCACCTGGTTTCTTGACGGCGGCCCGAGAGTTCATGGCACCGTACCATGATATCAGCTTTTTCTGTGCTCAACATGGAGGAAGATCCGTTAGAGCAGGGCCATGGCCCTGTATACGACTTGGTCCTCGCCTCGCAATGTCTGCACGCAACCCCAATATTGCACAGACGTTGGCCAACTGCAGGAAGTTGTTGAAACCTGGCGGTAAGCTGGTCCTCGTCGAGAACACGCAGAACGCCATCGGCTACGGTCTGGTTCTCGGCACCCTGACGGGCTATTGGGATGGTGTGCCCGATGGGAGAGTTGACAGCCCCTTCTTGGACCTCGAGTCGTGGGACAAGGCCTTGAAGGCGGCCGGCTTCTCAGGGACCGAGCTTGTGCTCGATGACTATCCGCGTCCGCACAACACCGCAAGCACCATTGTCTCGACCCTTCTCCAATCGGACGCACAGGAGTGGGCGGGTACCAACGTGCCCGAGGGAGCGCAGAATGAAGTGGTCCATCTTCTTCACGGTCAGAAGGGGGCGCCTGCGCTGCTCCGACCACTCACCCTGGAGCTCGAGAGCCGCGGCATCCTTTGGAAGACATCGGTACTTGACGACGCAGTGGAAAAGATTGGGCCAAACTCCCGCGTTGTGGCATTTCTTGAGGGGGAGAACCTGTTGCTTCATCCCGACCAGCAGCGTATTGCCACCTTTCAACACCTGGCTCGATCAGCATCTAGCATGGTGTGGATCACATCCTGCGGTTTGGCAAAAGGGAACAACGCGGACGGTGCTCTCGTTTCGGGGCTGCTCCGAACGATCGGCACCGAGAACCCCTTCTCCAAGTTCCTCTCGATCGACATCGACGCCCCATACTTTGACGTGGGCGATGCAGCGGAGCTCCAAGATCTCGTCCGCGCCATTGCGGACAAGGAGAGCGCACTCCACCGCACCGAGCCGAGTGACGACGACGAAAGCCAAGACCGGGAGTTTTCCTGGCACGAGGGCTGCTTCTGGGTCAGTCGTCTCGTGCCCGACGCCGAGCTCGCGGACTAGCATGCTCTGGCCTCGATGCCCGCGAGCCGCGCCGAGCCATGCCCGATAGACAGCCAGGGCCCCGTCCGTGCTGCCTACGAGACGCCCGGGATCCTGACCTCGCTGTACTTCCGGCCCTATCAGGAGCTCTTGCAGCCGCTACCGCATGACTGGGTCGAAGTCAAGGTCGCCGCCGTGGGTCTCAACTAGAAGGACTTGGGTATCGCGGCGGGGAGGTTCGATGCGAACAACCTCTCGTCCGAATATTCCGGCACCATCACCCAAGTCGGCGAGTCCGTCGCCAGAGCCTTCGACCTGTCTGTCGGCGATCCGGTCTACGGGATGGGAAAGGGTCACTTTGGCAACTACACACAAGTCCCGGCCCATTTCGTACAGAAGTTGCAGGCTGGTGACGACAGGGTAGAAGTCGCTACCATGCCGTTAGTCTTTATGACGGCCGTGTACGCCTTCGACCATGCGACGGTGCTGCGGCGGGGAGATGGCCTATCAAGGGGCTTATCCACGCTGCCATGTCGTTACAGGTGAGTCTGCTCCCGCTACGTGCGGCGTCATGTCTGAGCCTCAGCTTGCTGACCGTCACCCTAGGACATCTCCTTCGACAAGCTCTCGCTCGAGCAATGGGACAGAAGCTTGGCAGCAAAGGTATGGGGGACCAAGAACCTCCACGAAGCTACGCTGTCTCTGCCGCTCGACTTCTTCGTGATGACCACCTCGCTCGAGTCGGTGCTCGCCCTGGCCACGCAGAGTGCATACACAGCCGCGAACAACTTCCAGGAGCTGTTCGCGCGCCAGCGCCGCCGTCAAGGTCTGCCCGCCTCTACGGCGGCCTTCGGACTGATCACAGATGTCGGCGCTCTCGGCCGCAGCGCGACGACGGTGAACATGATGGCGCGCAACAAGGTGCTCGGCGTGACCGAATACCAATTCTTGCGCCTTCTCGAGCCGGCCTTCCGAGACGGTTGCGGCCGCGTCACCTCGGAGAGCCCGCTGGATCCCCTTTCGTCCGTCGGCATCGTCACCTGCCTGGATCCGGCCGGCATGGCCGCCAGGAAGCGCGAGGAAAACGGTGCTGGGGGCTCGTCGTCGTCGTCGGCCGTAGCGCAGCTGCGCGACCAGTTCGACGAGCACATCCGCGCGGGAGCCGACGGGGGACGCATCCTGGCTCTATCGCTCGTGACGCAGGCGATCGCCACCACGGTCGCGGGCATGCTCTCGATCGACGTGGCCGGTGTGAGCCCGGCCAAAACGGTGGCCGACTATGGCGTGGACAGCCTGATCGCGGCCGAGCTGCGAAACTGGTTCAATCTGGCGTTCCGCGCCAACATCAGCTTGCTCGATCTCTTGGACACCCACACGAGCATGGAGGAGCTGGCGGCCATCGTGGTAGCCGCTGGATAGGAGAAAGCCGGGAGTAGGGAAGGTGAGGAATGAGGCCCCTTGCGTGAAATAAACCACGTTCGTAGGTGAGCTCAAGGGAAGCGCAGTACAGATATGCCCAAGTACCGGTAGAATGACAATAGCCAAGGTCAATCCAAAATTACAGCGCGCCATGGCCCATAGCGGGCTGTCCTCGACATGATTCTCAAGGCAAAGGCACCTACCTCGGCCATGGCAGGTCTTCCAACTATATTGGGCCCAGACCTTCCTGTTTCAGGGACTGCCCATAGTGGACAAGGAAGTCAACCGGCCAAAGAGTACCTATCCGGTTTAATAATAGATGTAACCGGAGCACACTATAGTACCTATATTATTTGGTTTGCTTTACCAAGGCGGTTGGTTTCATTAGCTAAACGCGCCCTTTGCTAAAGCTGGCTTTAAAGAACACATACTAGATGTTGTAGATATATTGGTACAAAATCAGAAAAACTCTCATCATATTACAAGGTAGATGGTAAGTGGAAGGCGCTGCACTCATTTCTGTCTAGATCCTCCTTTCCCTTGGAGATCGTTGACTCTAGATATTTCATCCCCTTTAAGCCTGTCCAGTGTCAATGTAGGCTTGATCGTCGCACGTAGACCTGAACGGCGGTACAGTACTCCAGCCAGGAGTTGGGAGACTGCTGCATTGGAGTTGATCCTCGAGGCCCTTAGCACGATAATTAGACTGCCTTGCTTCTTTCACCATTGCAAAAAGCCTTGACGCTACTTTGCTTATACTTTGCTACATAGGCCTCTTTCAGCCCATCAATATCTGTGCTCTGAAGCCGGTCTATCCTTTCTTCTGTTGCAAGGAAGGGCCTGGGCAAAGGCAACTTGGCAGCGCCTTCTGGTTTACTGTACTCGAGATGAAGATAATCCAATACCAGCGTTGAAATATGAGAAGCTGAAAGCAAGACCCGCGGCATACCTGAGAGGTGTTGTTAGTACATGACCATGTAAGCGTCCGGGGGGGTTGTTTAGTGTACCATGTCCGGCGAAACCAGCGGCTATCCATTGGCCGGGATGCCGAGGCGCCGGGCCAACAAAGGGGAAGTTATCCGCGGTCGATGTTTCAACTGTCGGCGTTTTAGTCATGACGTTCTGAATGGCTACTTCCTCGCTGTGCAGCTATGCAGCTATGCAGATACTCACTTCCAACCCAACACCCCCCGTCATCGGCTAATTTGGTATCAGCGTCAGATTCGGGCCACTGGAACACGTCGGAAGCCGGCCAGGATCGGAAGAATTCGGCTACCCCAGGCATCTGCTCGTCGTCTTCATCTCGTAAGAAACACTCCGCCGGTCGGTGTGCCAAGTACGGTCGCGCTCCGCCGACCATGATGGCATTGTACGGGGCAGGGAGCTGAAGATGGTAGTTGTTCACGACACTGTCCCAATGCTGAGATCCGGTGTGCTTGATGAACCCGGCCGGTGCCTTGACGGCAGCCACAGTCCCCCTGACCGGGAGGATGAGCTTTTTGTATTCTGGAAGGAGGTGGGAAGCCCACGCATTCGTCGCATGGACGACTGCTCTGGCGCGTACGTCTCCTCTCGGGGTGCTGACCCGAATCCATCCGTCGTCGTCCCTCTCCGAAACCTGGTCGACGGGCGTGTTGGCTTGTACGTTGAGGTTCCGACGCGCCAGGACGATGCGCAGAAGGGCGTGGACGAACTTGTATGAATATCTGCGCAATAATCTTAGCGGCGTACTGTCGAGTCAGTTTCGGTGGCGCGGGAGGCTCTCACACTTGGCCAGCAGGATGCACGACTGCCGCAAGGGTACCCTTCATTTGGGTGAATTCCTGCGCTTCGGCAGGATCGGTAATCAGCCTGCACGCTCGGAAGACTTCGTTGTCGTCGCCGTGGTCCGCTCGCATGGCGTCCAAGGCGCCCTTCAATCGTGTCCAGGCCTCGTCGGTCATGGCAGCGTCAAAGGTCTCGCCGAACTGGAGGCAGATCTCTTCCGCGATGCCCTCTTCCGCAGCCAATTCCGCGAATGCCGAGAGGTGGGCCATCTCGTGTCTGATGAGTTCCATGGCGGTCTCTGCTCCAAAACTTCCTGCCCATATCGGATACCGAGAATATGCGTGGGGTCGTAGTTGTCCGCCTGCGGGGGATCATATCAACAACTGTGAGTCTGTGACCCGTCGATCATCGATGGATCGATCAATCATCTTGGCATGTGCCGTCTCACCGTTTCGGCCCGTGGCACCTCCGCAGATGTCTCGTGCCTCCAAGAGGACGACGGATGGTTGTTTTGCATGGCCTCGAGAATACCTGTCAAGCCAGTAGGCTGTCGAGGCCCCGGCATAGCCTCCGCCCACGATGACCACGTCGGCCGTCTCGGGGAGTTCCTCCGTGGAACGGAGATGACGGAGAGGCGAATTCGCCGCCTCGATCCAGTACGATCTGGTAGGATTGGCGCGAGGGAGAACCATGTTGGGAGACGGAGATGGCGAGATTATGTTGCTGAGTATCGGTGCCGAAGAACGGGATTGTTCAATTTCTTGTCCATGTGCTCCGTACGCATTCCGAGTTTGTCACGAACATGCTCAACCTGATTATGTACTTACTAAATGCCAGAACAGGGGGCCGGGCCGGTTCACACCCCAGGGCCCCCACGCCACCGGAAACAGCTTCCGGCAACGATCCACGTCTGACACTCTGAGTCATTCCAAAGGTCAATCAATGGTCAACCCTCGTACTTATTAGTATGCTCGCTCGGTATCCGTACATGACAGCCTACAGGCCAATACGATTGCGATAGACTAGTCTTGTTGTTCGTTTTCTTGTTTTTTTCTTGCCTCACACCCATCCATCACCATGGCGAAACACGTCGTTTTTGACATTGTCGGCACTTGTGTCTCGTTCGACGCCTACTACGACAGCATCGAAAAAGCGATGGGGGCCAAACTTGGCCAGCAAAACATGACGGCAAAGCATTTCGGCTTCACGTGGCAGACGGCGGCAGAACTCGAGTTCACCTTCCTGTCCATCGCGGGCAACTACTTGGCGTACAAGGACGTCATGCGCGGCCTCTTCTATCGCACCCTCTGGATGTGCGGCATCGCCGAACCGAAGACGTTTGCGACGGATGAGGAGCGGGACGCCTGCATCGAGGGCTACTCGAGCCTCGGGCTGCGGCCGGACTGCCTGGCGTGCTTCCAGAAGCTGCGCGACAACGGCTTCACGATCTGGTGCTTCACCACCGGCGACATCCAGCGGGTCAAGGGCTACTTTGACCGGGCGGGCGCAGACATGCCGATCGAGAACGTCGTCAGCTGTGACTCGGTGGGCGTGGCCAAGCCGGCCATGGCGGCGTACGAGTCTGTGTGGGCGCGACTCGGCAAGGACGACGTCAAGTGGTTCGCGGCAGCACACATGTGGGATGTCACGGCGGCGACAAAGGTCGGGTTTCGCGGCGCGTGGTCTGCCGCGCTGGAGAAGGAGCCGTGTCTCGATGTGTTTCCGCACGCCAAGCTGGAGGTCGTCTCGGGCTCTCTGCTGGAAATGGCCGAGGCGATCGTGCAGAAATCTGCTGCTCAGCCTTGAGTCTTGAGTCTTGAGTCTTGAGTCTTGAGTCTTGAGAAGTTGAGAAGTTGAGAAGTTGAGAAGTTGAGAAGTTGAGCCTCGAGGACAAGATGTCAAGTATAATGCATTCATTCCAGCCAACCACTTCTTGAATCTTCCATGAGCCATACTCGATGCCAGATGTGGTACACCATACGGTCCGTACCGTAGTGCATGCACGACAAACCGCAAAACCGACAGGTCTCCGTTCCATCGTCTCTCCTCTCTCCCTTCGTCTTTCTCGCAAAGCTGTCGCTAGAGGTCAAAGACGACCAATGATGTGCCGATGCCTGAGCCCCTGACGGAACTTGAAAGTGGCACCGGTCCGGTCGGCTTTGAACGGCCTTTGAACCGGTTCGGTCGAGACTCGACGCCCACCACCTCCCTCCCCCTCCCCCACCACCTCGCTTCCCCTCGTCATAGCCCCGCCCCTCCCCCCTCCCCTCATAGACAGCTCTGGCCGGGCTTATCTGTTGACCCCACACAACGGACCCCGCCCGTCGCGATAAGTCGACAACGGCGCGATAACGCTGCATCCACCGTATCCGTGACTGACGTAACTACTGTGTGCTGGGTAGTGACTGTGTACTCTGTAGTTAACTAGGCCCTTGGAAGGTTAACCGTTACCGTGCGTACAGGTACCTAGTGAGTGTCATTGCCCACCAAGACACGAATCCCTCCGCCAAACACCGAGGGCAGCACGATGCCGAGCAGCAGTGCGAGAACCAGCAAGAGACGCAGCAACGTGCGTCCGTTGGAAAGGCAGCGTGCCGTCCGAGCATGCGCAGAATGTCGCCGATTGAAGGAGAAGTGTGAAGACGGCGTTCCGTGTCGGAGGTGTAGAGATCTGCATCGCCATTGCGAATACAGCACCGCGCCCGTCATCGACAAGGCGAGCCTGTCGAACGAGGAATGGGTGAGAACGCTGCTGGATCGCTCAAGGTACATGGAAGTCGTCCTAAAACACCACATGCCGTCTCTATCCTTGACGACAGAGAGCCTCAAACGAGCATCTGAGCATCTGTCCGCATCGGCGAGTCCCGGCGAGTCTGGACAGCCCTGCATCGCCGCCGAGGAAGAAGGCTCTCGGTCTCCAGCCGCCGTCGCCGAAGAAGAAGAAGGAGGCTCCCCGGCCGCTGCTAGCCCCCTGGATGAGGTCTGCACGATTGATGTCATTGACGAGGACGTGGCCCGTAAGTTCCTGTCTGCAGTCCAAAGTTCGAACGACTCCAAAGTGGTAGAATAGGGACATCATGTTGACCGGTGGGCCCGGCAGATTACTCGGGAGAACTCTCGCATTGGAACTTCAGCATGAGGATTAAACGAAACATGGATAGCCTCATGGCTGCCTCGCAAGTCCCCGTAGGTGCCATCCTTTGCGTGAGATGCTGTGGCTTCGCCGCTTCGTGACCGCTGAAACCTGGACAGAAACTCGACAGACAGGAGCGAGTGCCAGAGTTTATACGCGTAGCCGAACCGCTCGCCGATACGAGCCTGCTGTCAGACCTGCTCAATATACTCCCGCCGCGGCCTGTGGCCAACTTCTTGGCCCATGTCTTCTTCACCCACGCAACAGGCTTCTACTTCTTCCTCGATCAGAGATGGGTCAATTCGGCGCTGGACAGCATGTATATGGATCCGTCCAAACTGGGCTCAAAGTACATCGTTTCAACCTGCGCAGTCATCATGGTCTTGGCCGTCGGCGCACAGTTTTCCCATCTCGAGTCACCCGATCGATCCAATAGGCCAAGTCGCGGCCCCGAAGATGACGACGACAACAACAACAACAACAACAACAACAACAACAACAACAACAACAACAACAACAACAACAACAACAACAACAACAACAACAACAACAACAACAACAACAACAACATCAACAACAACAGCAGCTGGGAGCTCGAGATTGGCTCAGCCTTCTACCACCAGGTTGCTCGTCTGCTCGCCGAGATGATTCACTCCGGCTCATTACTATCCGTCCAAGTCTGCCTCCTCCTTGGGTTGTACTGCCTGCCCATAGATGCATCCGGGTTGGGCTATATCTACTTGAATCTCGCCCTCAAGCTGGCCATCCAGAACGGAATGCATAGGAAACCCGTGTCAGATGTCCCCGATGCACTGAATGAAGAGACGAGGCGTCGCCTGTGGTGGACAGTCTACTGTCTTGAGAGGTGAGGTTCCATGTGGCATGGACGTGGCCCGGTCAAACGTCTCGTCTTGCAAAACTGACGCCACCAGGAAAATCGGCTTGTTTCATGGCCGTCCGCCAGCCATCTCGCGGTCCGACTTTGATGCCAACTTGCCGACAGACCGGCCCGAGTTCTCGTCCCTCAGCGGATCTGCACATGTATCCCACTTCCTCGACGCTATACGACTGACAGGTTACGCCGAAAGCTTCCAGCATGATCTGTAAGTCTTGGCGATTTCCCTGCACGTTCGTCCAGCATCTCACACGCAGTAGATTGCTGCTCCGCACTTGTCAAGGATCCAATGCCGCAAGAGTTATAGAACATCTGAAACAGACCAAAGCAGACTGCGCACAATGGTGGACTTCCCGCCAAGCCGATACGTCCATGCCGCCAACAGAAATGTCCAGGGCTGCTTTGCATGCCCGTCTCGAACACTGTATGCTTGAAATGTTCGTCGGCCGTCCATTCATCTTGGCAGAAACGACAACGGAGCCCGGTCATGTGCACACTACCGGTGGCAGGAGGCGGCGTCATCTCGCCTGGGGTTCGCTGGTCAAAGACTGCGTATCGGCAGCGCAAGAGGCTATCGGTACCTGTCACGCCATGCGGACAGGCTCGATGGGGCTGGCAAGGTCGGCCTACATTGAATATAGCTCATGTCGAGCATCGCTGCTCGTCCTCCTCGCCTACAGCATTCGGGACAGAACCAACGAGTATGGCGCAGTGCTACAAAACGGTCTTGATGCCATACGTGACATGGCATATGCAGGAGACTCTGCTAGATCCGAGGTCCAGCTCATTGAGACGCTCGAGGCTGCCTTGCAGCACATCAACACGTTCAGCCCCCCGGCACAGCAAGCGTCGGCGACGCCAGAGGCTACTGCTCAAGAAGGTTACGAGGGTTTCATGAGCTGGTACATGAACCGTAACGCGGGCTTGGGCACCAATCGTCCAGTTGCCCCTGCGGCATCACACGTGGATCACCAGAATGTCCCAGCGATGGTCGAAGACGGACATGATCTATTCTTTGGACAGGCTTTCCCATATCCCGATCAGGTGTCTGCATTCTTCAACACAAGTTACGGCGAAGCTGACGTGCCCGAGAGAGGCATGGTGGACAATCTTGGGTGGATGCCAGATGTCTCTTTCAACCCGACCGATTGATCATCTACGTCAGATATGCTCAATCCATTGTACGAGTGTATTCACAACCTGCTTGGGAGTTGAGAGTCTTCCATGACCGATCGCCAGAGCGTCAATGATGCATGCTCTTTGGAACTATTCCATCGCTCGGGACCGATCTGATACGGTATGGGCACAGCGTGCTCCTTCTCGACCTTGCCATTGAGAACGAGCAGGGCAATGTGCTTGGCCGAGTGGAAGATTTGCGGCATGCCGTGGCCATTGAACCCGGCGCAGATGTAGCTCCCTGGCCTTGTGGGGATCTCGCCGACGTAGGGGAAGCCATCCCAGGAGTAGCCCATGATGCCGGTCCAGATCTGGTCCGTATGATCGTCTGCGTGCTCCCAGCCGAGAAAGTGTCGCTGCATATAGCCTTCAAAATAGTGGCGTGCCTGCTCCATGAGTTTGCCGTCGTCGTCGACGTCGAACCAAGAGTCGAGATCCTTGAAGAAATCCTTCCGCCCGCCGCCAACAACGATGCTGCCATCCGGGCGTGGGACGAGGTAGTCATACTCGAAATCGTTGATCCTCAACATGTAGCTGTCCGAGATGGGAGGATGAGGGGCCTTGCACACGAGACGCGCGCAGATGCCACGAACGGGTACGATTTTGTGCCGCAGCTCTGGCAAGAGACCGGAACTGTAGCCGTTGGTGGCGTGAATGACTGCCGACGCGGTCATGGAACCCCTGTCCGACGTCGATACTTTCCAAGCCCGCCCATCATCGCCGGGCAACACCGACGTGACGGCCGTCGTGGTCTGCAGGTTCACACCCTGCGCAACGCAACTCTCCAGCATGTGGCAAACGAGGCGGTACGGCCAGAGCCTCGCGGCCGGGTATCTCATGCACGATTTGGCGCCACGAACTCCCGAGATCTGTCCGTCGTCAGCGTCTCCTGTGCCCAAACAGCGTCCTTGTTTGGGTTTCTTACCCGCTCGGCCTCGGGGCCGGAGCTGCGTTTGATGTTCCGCGCCTCGGACACGCCCGCTTCGACCGCTCTGTCCAGCGCTTGCTTGGTCTTGCGGCTGCCGTCCTCGTCCAGACAGACGTCGCTCACCATGGTCTCCTCGAAGTCGCAATCGATCGAGCCGAGCTGCACCAATTCGTGCACCTCTTGTACTTGGCGCGCCTCGAACGAGGCCACGTGCTCGGCGGCCTCTTTGCCGTGTGTCTCGAGCACTCTCGCGGCGCGCAGGTATGGGTCCGGCTTGA
Source organism: Arthrinium puccinioides (assembly GCA_022414665.1). NCBI lineage: Eukaryota > Fungi > Ascomycota > Sordariomycetes > Amphisphaeriales > Apiosporaceae > Arthrinium > Arthrinium puccinioides. Next base: position 3,573,555 of record JAIUNF010000006.1, on the reverse strand, counting down.
GATGGCCGCCTTGATTCTTCTTTTAGTCACAGATCCCCCACCCCCCATCAGCTCGATCACGTTCAGACAGGGGCATACCGTTGCGTCCTGTTGCGCCCGAACATGCTTGGCGGGCCTCCAAAATCACAATGGACGGGACCGAGCCTCGCTGGCGTGTACTCTCCGCTAGGAGATGGTGCGCAATCGAGGCACCACAGTAGCCCGCGCCGATAATGACAATATCAGCATGCTCCGGAAGGTCTTTTGTGCTGCGGTGTGTATCGATCGGTAGGGTGGATGACCTCCAGTACGATTGCGTGGTTTGGGCCGACGGAAACGGCCTCACGCCAGGAGGTGCCATGTTTGGAGCTGGAGCTGAGCAACACGATGAAGAGAAATGAAAGTTTAACGTTACTGGTATTTTCCGTATTGTGTTGCTTGTTACGCTTGCTTCCAATCGGCTGTTGGCAATCCCTATCTTTGCGGACACCTCCGGCCGGGCCGGGGGAGTTGGTGGTATTAGATTCACAGGCGTGTGGTTCCGCACGCCCACCGGGCCGGTCCCCAATCCTCCCGCCCTCTGAGATGGCGATCATCACGCAAGCGGCACGCATTATATTACACGTAAGAATTCCTGATGACTCTCGGCACACAAAGCTGTTAACAGCATCGTGGATGTCGACGGAATCGAGTACCTCGGCGGGTATGCGCATATTGCATCAGTCCCCAATCGGCTACCACAATCCCGCTCCCGTCAAAGCTGCTCAACCTGAACTGTCTGCCCAGCCAACGAACCGGCCATCAAAGCAGAATTTATTCTATGCCGTCGGAAACAGCGTGACGGAAGCGTGTCGAGTAGGACTCAGCACGAGATTCAGTCGTGATGGACAGCATTGTACCCCACTCTCCGCATCTAGCATACAGTCCTGTGGAGATTTGGTCACATGCGCGTGGATGCGGCAGTTGCCTCCTGTGGCTATTATCTGCCGTGATGGATAATTGGAGATACGATAGTGTGACTGACGGTTGACCTGAGTCGAATTGATAAGCCGGGGCTGCCGGGCCGGTTTGGGTGCCACCTCGCTGTTCATGTCACCACAGCGACATGCCCCTTATCTAACCCCGTTTCTCGGGGTTCATAGTTAGCTTGAGTTTAGCTTGGAACTGTCCATGCAAGAGACGCGTGTTGATAACTACAGCATGGTTGTGAAGGATACTTGTCCGTCTCTGCCTGTTGTGCATCTTGGCTCATGCTGCTTGACAGGAGATACCGGACCGGTGCCCGTATCCAAGTGCAAGGCACCCCTGTGTCTGGACACTTATATACGTCCCGTCTAGTTACGCGAAACTCTCACCAGACTCCAAAACCCCTCCGTTCTACGTGTTTCTTGCAAGCTCGCTCAGGGCACAACTTGCATCGAGATGATGACGGACGTTTCTGGCTCCGCGCCCAGCGCTGGCGCTTTCACATGGCCCATCTTCTATCGAAGCGTACTGTTGCAGATGATCCTGTTTGGAGCGTAAGTGACAGCATCCTTGGACCCCAGGACGAGCCCGAGAGACACATGGCTGATCTGTTTCAAGTCTCTCGTTTGTGGGCCCTGCCATGTCGGATGCCGTACGTTTGCTCCTTCGTCCGCCCCCCCCTCGAGGCCGGAGTCTAACGCGTCGCTTGCCTTGTATAGCTGACCAACCTGGGAGGCGGAGGGCTGTCCACACCGTGGCTCGCCAACGTCGCGACGTGTCTGTCGTACTCGATGAGCTTCCTGGTCACGCTCTTCGGCGGGCCGCTCATCAACAAGATCGGCATCAAGTGGTCCTGCTTCATCGCCGCCGCCGCCATGCCCCTGCACGGATCGGCCTACTACGTCAGCGCCAGGTACAAGGTCGACTGGTTCCTCATGCTCGGCAACACCATCAAAGGCGCCACGGCTGGATTCCTCTACGTGGGCGAGTCGACTGCCATGCTTTCATATCCCCACCCGGATCAGCGAGGCTTGTAAGTTGTATACTGCAATCTGTATACACGCGCGCGTGTCGTGTCATACATGGAAAAAAGATGAAAAAGAGTCTTGATACTGACACGTTTCTTGCAGCTACCTAGGTACAAAACGAAACGAGGACAGCAAAAGAGAGGAGCGTTTGTGTTAACAAGGTGTTCCAGGTATTTGGTCCGCGATGCGCAGCAGTGGAAGTGTGATTGGCGGCGCCATCAACTTCTCGACGAATCACGACACAGCTACTGCCGGGGGTATGTCTGCCAATGACCCAGTGGCATCGTGAAAGAAAGTCTCTAACACATTGTTCCAGGTGTAAAGTGGTCGACGTATCTGATCTTCGTCGCCTTTGAATGCACCGGAGTCATCTGGGCTCTGCTACTGTCCTCCACCCGTCTAGTCCGACGTCGCGATGGTAGCAGTGTCGTCATGGCCGAACGTCTTTCTTGGAAGCAGGAGCTCGACCTATTGTGGAAAGAAGCGCAGTCGAAAAAGGTACGTACGGATTTCCAAAGTCGAGAGAATCCTCCACTAACGTGACCATAGACCCTGGCCGTCATCGTGCCCAGTTTCTACAGCTTCTTCTACGGCGGCACCCTGGGAACCTATCTGAGCACGCACTTCTCTGTGCGAGCCCGAGCCCTGTCGTCTCTCCTCGTCCGTACGTTTTTGAACCACGGCCCCGCTCTACCTGTACGCTGACGGACACTTTCTAGCCATTCTGACCATTGTGTCTGTCCTCGCGTATGGCAAGCTCCTGGACGGGCGATGGGCATCGAGGAAACAACGCGCATGGGTTTGTTCCTTGATCTGGATCATACCGTCAGCAGGCGCCTTCATATGGCTAGCCGTCGAGTACAACCGACTGGGCTTAAAGACAGCGCTCGACTACGCCAAGTGAGCATTCTGACATGACCCCCTGACAGCCTCCAAGTACGCAGCGCTAACGACGTTTCCAGTGATACCGGTCCTTGGCTGCGGGCTTACCTACCTTATCTCATCCTCTTCGTCGCCGGATACTGGACGCAGCTCTCGCTGTACTGGATCCTGGGAAATTTCTCCATCGAGTCTGGAAGCAGCGCTCGCACGAGCGGCCTTTTCCGTGCTTTCGAAACGGCGGGGCAAGCCGTGTCATATGGCTTGAGTTCTTCAGCCGGTCTTGGCATGATTCCGTTCTACATCAACATCGCCTTGTTTGTCCTAAGCTTGCCTTTCATCTGGTGGCTCATTCAGCTCATGCCTGAGGCCCCAGTGACCCTGGGCCTCGAGCCTGAGGAAGTTTCGCCAAATGACCTGGAAAGAAGGGGCATTGACAAGGATGGGCATCTCAAGAAAGTATGAGTTTTTTCTTGACGCTCACAGCTGGACTCAGGCCTACTTGACATGGAAATGTAAATAGCCAATGAATATTGCGTCCAAGAACAGCCAAACCGATTCTTCACCGACACCCATCGTCCGACGTATGGGGACTTGGTTGTTGCCAAGGAATCCCGGGTATTCCCACCGCTTCAAGCCAGCTATGGGGAAATTGTAGTGGTTTGTTCTTTATTCTTTTTATTTTTTAAAAGCATGGACTGAAGTGTCTACCCTGTCGTATCATTAAGCAGTCTGCAGGGTGACCGTGGCTTCAAACCAGGATCTCTCGGGAACTGGCCAGCCAGGTCTCTGTCTCTGTTCGCCCCCTGGTTCAGCGTAGCGGCTATCGTATTCCTCTGGCTGTTCCTCGTGCTGTTGGTTCAGCCTCCCTGCATACCGTATCGCCCGAGAGTGGGCCTTTGCAACTCGGGAGCGTTCACGGCTGCGTCAGGGAGGGGGAAGGGTATTTCTCTGCCTGATGTTCGAATAGCGCCAGCACCGAACATATTTGGTATTTGGAGCGTTGCCCAGTTGCGGCATCCGTAGATTAGAGAATTTGTCGACAAACCTTTCAGTAACTGGTCATTTTGCCGGGGGCCACTCTTTTTACTCATGTCTAGAGCCTTGCCCACCCAGAAGACACAAACACGAAGCCCTTCAGCGTCAGCAGTCTGAGGGTGGGGTATGCAAGGGCCTGGCGGGTGATCCCCTCTAGTAGCGATCTCCTTGCCCTTACTACTGCTACGATCGGCTGAAAAGACTACTCTCGCTTACCCTTTAACTCTAGGTTAAGGTCTTGTTCTAGTCGACCTACGGATTGACCACGACGTTTTAGCCATTACTTTCCGCTTATACCAGCTTATTCCATTTTGGGAGGAGATCAAAGAATTCTAATAGTATCGAACCTTGCTTCGGAAGATTGTTAGAGCGTTCTAAGGAGGTGCAGATGTAGCTAAATAACGGAAACTACGCTTCTTATAAAATTTACTGAACTATATTGACGTTGTAGATATCTTAAACAGAGTTCTCAGAGCACGTATCTGTTAAGGAAGTGCATATGTAACTTTCCAATTCCAAAACCTCTTCATAATTAAATCTGGAAGTGTAGTTTCATTTTCATCTATTTTCATGGTCAATACTTTTGTACAGTTCTCTTTGGTATGCTGGCAGCTAGCAGGCAGTTGCTATATAAACCCAAGTACCACATCTGTATTGGCGACTGCACCAAAGCATTATTACACCTACGTTAGCGATTGCACCCGAGCATCACATTAATGTCGCCCAAATACCTGATCAGAGATGAATGATGTCAGTTCACCTACCTTGAGCTGTGTCGAACTGGTAGCTAGTTTGTGCATACGCAGGGCGATGTGAATGTTGTACTACCTTTATCATAAAATTGGCTCGTGTTCAAGCGATTGCTAGTTTACTGCATGCATATCCAAATGAAACTTTTACATATTCTATAACTATATGAAACTATTTGCAAATCATTGCTAGTTTGACATACACATCCGGCGACGTGAATATTGGACTACTTTCACCTCTGGCAACCTCCCTAGATAACCAAGGATAGCTGTACAAAAATTGATTACTTGTTAATATTGTACATTGCAGTGAATTATAGAATCGGCGAGGTCAGTCCGTTACTCATCCGACCTCCAGCCTTTTGTTTATATAAACACCATGTTCTTTTCCTCGACAGTCTTTTCTTCTCTTCCCTATCTTCCTACACGTGCAACCGGAAGCGAACTTCTATATAAGCCAACCACGGGAAACCAACAACGCATTTTGATTTCTTAATTATAGAAACGATCTCAACAGCTACGATGATCTTTACCACGGCCTTTCTGCTCTTGGCTTTGACCTTTGGAGTCATCGCCGCACCTCACCAAGAACACCAACGTCCTAGAAACCCAAGCTTCATCTTTGGAGACGATCCTGTGGCGATTCGCGAGATCGAACCCCACGGTACTGCAGCTGGTGGCGCTCTGGATCCCTCTGCTCCTCATACCGTTATGGTATCCGGCACGCCGCCCCCAAATCTCCTCACTATCTCCGTCATCAACTCGTACGGCGCTCCTCTTTCTACCACCCACAACTCCAACGCAAATGCCCCCACTGCTGTCAGCGGCAATACTGCACCCGGAACCCTCGCAGTCGGCGCAACTGCTGCTATTGCAGTTCCGACGAACTGGGCAGGCCGCATCGCTGTTATTGACGCAAAGCATCCTCTTTCCAATCGAGACAGTCTCATTGAGGCGAACTTTGTACACAGCCCGGGTGAGCCGTACGCTGTCGCTCATGTTGATATCAGTTATGTGTAAGTGTAATGTGTATATTCTCTAGATTTCAACGCTAATCCCAAGCTTCTAGTGATGGATACACCGTTCCGATTGTCTGCCACTGTAACGGAGTCGGCGTCACTGGCTGCAACAAAGACCTGTTCTCGCTCGGACAATGCCCGGTAAGGCTTTCACCCTTCAAAATTACCTGGTATGAGTCCTGCTAATCGCTGGTTATAGTCTTCTACTAGCAATGGTTTCTGCAAAAACCCCCTGAACTCGGACATGCTAGCGACCGAGCCCGTGCCTTTTTTTGCCCCCTGCAAGGCAGCTGCATACACCTACGTCAACGATCACTCCGCCAACTCGTGGAACCAGTGTCAAAGTGGGCAGATTGTCTGCTGTGTGGGGAAATCATGCCCCCAAAGCTCTAAGCAGAGATAGAGAAGCCGGTGAGACGAGGGGTGATAGATCCAGAGGGAATGTACCGCAAGTTGTCTACTAGATAGTCCAAGGTGTCAAACAAGTACCCGCGGGTACCAATGACCACACTATATCGCGTCGTGCCTACGGCACCGGGTGCTATCGTAACCACAGACGCATCACGTCTGCGGGGATGGTATCACGGCTACCCAGAGGTGTCAATCAAATAACAATTTTTGACAATTATCACGTGCGTCTAGTTAGTCTTGTGAGTAAACTAACATGGACATTAGGTTATCCTAATCTGTCTTGTATATATGTTAATATTCCTTAGGTTGTATATACCGCCATGTGCACCGGACCTCTTTCTCTACGCGTGCCTAATAACTCTACCTTTCAGTCTTCCAGCTCCGTTATATACGCTGCGGTTGGGTGTGCTGCTAGTCGTAGTAAGTCAAGGTCTCTTAATTATGGGTAACTCGACACTGGTCTGGTGGCGAGAGCAGCATCCGGGAAACAGCGGCTTAGCTACCTTGAATATGACCTGTGGTTTTAAAGGTATTCGAAAATAACGGTGGTGATTAGAAGACATTCGTAAGCATTGTAGCCGCGCTGGAGCCGAATGCGTCGACGCCGGCTTTCTTAAAAGTCATGTCTGGCCAGGAAACGTTCTTATGATTTTCAGCAGGTTAACCTTCAGATCCGAGTTTGGGTTTATTATCTCGAAGCGGGTTGTTGCTGAAATCATACCCTGCTTGACCAGTCAGAGGTACGGGTAGGGCCTGGTGTAGTTGCTTTTGGCCAGGACTTAGGAGAGTGGGTAGATATCTATTGGGTCGACACAGCACTATTTAGCAGGATTATCACTGATGGATAATTCCTAGTTCTTCTCCCTACATATGTTAATGTAAATAGTTATCACGGCTATAGTCTTGCTTCTTTCGTAAGCTAGTGAAGCTTTTCATGGTTGGCACGGCTTTCAATACGCCAACTATACTGCTGCAAGGTTTGTTATGTCTAATGAAGCTTGACATCTTCAACGTGTAACGGGTGAGAGCTCGACGATGAATTGGCGAGTATCCTGCCAATAGCCGATACTTCAACAGGACTACTTGCACGGAGAGCTAAGTCAGGAGCATGTCTCCCATATATGCTCACCAATCAGTACAACACTCAAAATCGCCGGCTAATCCACCAGTCATAGTCCCCGGAATTTTCCTTTTGAATAAAAGGGGGCACAAGTGTTCATACTCTCTTTAGGTAGTTTACTATAAGCATTGCTCTGAGACTCCAAATAGTCCCACAACTCGGACAGCGTCTCCGGTCCACCGGGCCACCAGCATCATGCGATCCATGCTAGTTGAATATTTCACAGTCAGTAGTCATCAAGTCTACCTCACCTATCCCGATCGTTATGGTATGCTCTAGAATATCTCGGCTGGAGGAACTCTGGAGCTGTAGTCAATAGCATTTCTAGAGCTTTCTAGTCGCCTTTTTAACAAGTTGAGAGAAATATTAAGCTGGTACAACTGATCTCATTAGCTTTAGGCATTTATGTGTGCTATTGCGTGGAATCTGCGTTCGTAGCTTCCTCGGCTCATTATTCCCTGGCCAATGGGGTGAGCTGGGTGAGCCGCACCGCTTTATGCTCACCCCCTACGATAAGCAGGGTGACGCGAGGGTGAGCCCAGGGTAGTCCAGGGTGATTATTACTTGGCACGGAATCCCCGAGGCTATGCTCCACAATAACTAAGAATAAGATTAATACAATAAAAATAGTTCGAAAGTTGGCATAAAGTACTCTTCTATAATAAAAATAATAAGTATTTAAATACCTACTAAACTATTACAGCTTTTATATAAGACCTTGTTAAATCTGGGACTGTAATAGTCTTTATAAGATTCTATAAACCTGAGACCTTAATAGGTCTATTAAGCTTATAGTACTGCTATGTAATATAGGGCTTTTTACTAGGTCTGTAACGGTATAGTCGCGTATACCGTTATAATCCCTAATAGCATGCGTTGTTGTAACAAGCTTACTTCAATGGCCGCTTATCTTTTGGCGCAGTGCGCGCGGCGCACTGGCGCAATTAGTAATGCCATCCACTGTTGTGGAGCCTATCCTTACAAGGTCTCGCTATTATATTATATAGCTAGAGGTGCTGTAGGCTTACCCTGCAGCTACCCTGGACCGGATTTTAACCACGGCTAAGTACGTGGAAAATGTGCAGGACCGGATCACTTTTTAGTGGTCGTGAGTCGCGTTTTGCAGAAACGCAGCGAAAATCTTTTATCGGAAATTCGTTTTTTGCACCTAAAGCGGCTAAGCCGAGTTTTGACCCTAAGTGGGGTCTCCGGGTCTATATAGGGAACTACATAAAATATTTAAGCAATTTAGATAACTTACTATAACGATATAAAGATACTGCACTTAAGTAAAGAGGATTAACAGCGCGCGTTACTGCTATTAAAGAGAGACTACGTATAGAGGTATTAGGGACTAAGACCCCTACTTATCTTTAATATTTTACCTTATCGAAGCTAACGCAGTTCTATAAGAGAGAGGGTATTAATCTAGGACCCTAGAGGTTATTAATCCCTAGTCCCTATAGATTATTAAACCTAGGACCTTAATAGGTCCCTTAAGCTTCTATAACTACTAAAGCCTAGATAGGGCTTTTTACTAGGTTAAGCTATTATCCGATATCTTAGTTAGATTAGATATATTAGAGTGCTGCGGGCTTACTCTATAGCTCTACTTGAATTAATTCCGCCTACGGCTAAGTACGCGAAAAATGTATAGGACCGGATCACGTTTTAGTAGTTGTAAGTCGCGTTTTATAGAAACGCTGCAAAAAAAAAATCGGAAAATAGCTTTTTGTATATAAAGCGGCTAAGCCAGGTTTTAACCCCAAGTAGAGTCTCCGGGTTATTATAGGGAACTACGTAAAATATTTAAAGCAATTTAGACATCGTTCGTATACACCGTTACAGATAATATCTACGTGATAAAGGATTAATAGAGCGTTACTTAAGATAAAGTAAGACTGCGTATAGAGGTTATAGAGAGGTTTAGGGAGGACCGAGGTAAGCGCTAAGGCGCGGAACTTTATAATTAATTAGTCTAAAGCAGGTATACGGAGATAGTTAGTGTTTTTCGATTCGGAGTAGATATATCTTATAGATAGAGTCATTTTTTACTATAGGTTTATCACGTCGAGAGGGCGTATTAGCAGTTAGAGCTAGTTTATACGACGTATATACTATAATCCGTGCGTAGATACAGGGGCTATACGTAAGGGCCCCAAATCCCACCTTAAATAGCACTAGTTAACATGATAGAGCATAGACTTAGACTCTACTAAATACACACAACACAACCTGACCTTATATGCCTTTATAAAGTCCAAATATACCACCTTTCAAATTAATAAAAACCTATTAGAACGCTGCTTACGGACCTAACATTCCTAGACTAAGTGGTTGTAAACCTTAAAGCTCAAATACAGGGGATCTAAACCCAATACATAATAATTAATAGTTAAGATTAGAACTAGTTTATAGCAGCGGTGTATTGTACCCCCTTATTTTTTAGAAACTCTTAGAATAGAGCTAAGATACAAAATTAGCTTGGAGAAAAGGCTGCTATTAGTGCGGATTGCCCGAGTTAGTATTTTCTTGCTAAAGTTTAACTTGAAATTTCACTCTTCCTATTATACTAGTTAGTCTATAAATCCATCTTCGGATATAGTACTTAATTATAGAAACCAAAGTATAACCTCCGATTACGAACCGCAGCTCAGCCTACTCGTACTCGACTTAGTCTGGCTTACTCTGCTCAGTCTAGCTCACTCTGCTCAGTTTGGCTTACTCTACTTAGTCTAGCTTAGTCTGCTCAGTTTAGACCCACGTTAAAGCGGCAGGCTGCTCAGGTCCCAGAACAGAAATACAATTCGGGATATCCAGATTGCCGTAATATAATTGCCTGAAGGAACCTATAGACCCGAGCTTATAGCTATTAAATAATTATAACATATTCCTGAGATAAAGGACGGGAAAGGACTAGACGTATAATTCTAGAATGCAAGAACTATCACTAAATACGGGAGGAGATATCTAGTCAGCTAGCACTATACTCCTACGAACTTACTACATCTTGTTACGCTTTCGACAGAGAGAGACTCGGCTTAGCTTATAGCTAGGCAGCTCTTACGAACTAAGCGGTTTCCTATGTATAAGCTGGCAATAAACATAGGGGATTTTAACAGCGTTAGCAACTTTCATAGGACAAAGTTATTTCACTTTTGATTAGATTATATAATCATTTGTCTTAAATGCATTTTGACCTTGTAGGCGAAATAGTCCTTTTTGTTTCTGTTGGAATAACACCATAATTGGCAGCTGCAACGGATGTTGACAGGTGTCTTCGGGCCGTCGGGTATGTCCGACGGCTATACCACAGGGTATATATCCTCACCCTCACTTATTCTAGTTATCTCGTTTTCTTCCTTCAAGTAAGTAGCAGCAGATCAATCAGATATCTGCCCTACTTCACTTTACGTCTTCACCGTACGGTCCGACTAAGGTGATACCAACAGGTATTTAAGTTGCACTTAGATAATCTATCAAGCAACCTTCACATATATCTTGTTTTAACAAAGTCTATAGGTGTTTGTTGTGCGCCCAAGCTTAATACCAAAGTCTTGAAAGATAAGGGTATAGGCAGCGATATATCTAGTAAGTATTACGACCTCTGCACAATCTCCAATGTTGAAACAGAGCCCCTAATCAGGAAGCCACTGTGGGTGCGCGTGCCACGACACCTGTCATTCCATTAATGTGGGATTGGGAGCCAGCTGCATTAGTAGCAGAGATAACCACAATCCTCAAAGCCGTTTTCGTGATAATTTCAAGCCATAATTCAAGACAGTAACAATTGCATATTATTGATCAAGTGAAGGGAACTGTGTTCCGTAAAAAGAAAATTGATTGTGTATTTGGTTAATGCTCTAATGCTGTTGAAGGTTTGAGTGCCCCATACTTTTACATATAGTCTTGCTTAGTTGATAAGCAGTGGAGATAGTGACATAATACCTGGCCCCTATTACAATGTATCGTGTGTTTTCCTAATATTACGCGTAAGTAATTATCAGGTAACAAGTGCTAGGTAATATCCAACCTTGTCTTGCCGTAGTACATATGATGTAGTAGGAACCTCTTTACGGAGTGCAACAAGTGTACTTGAGCGATACATGTTAGCCTCAGAGTAGCTTACTGCAAAGCCGCAGGGAAGAGATGAACCCTAGGATGGGACTAACATACCGAGTAAACGCAACTGTTCTGTGTGTTGCAGTTGTAGCTAGTCTGCGTCCAACCTCCCACCTTTTGCCCAGAACCACAAGATACGCTTGGAAACGCATTCTCGTTGCACGAATAGCCTCCAGACTGCTCAAAGCAGGGAATTGTCTTCGAGCCTGCAGTTCTACAGTCCGCTGAAACGGACCGAGCAGCCATGAGGGCTAAGAAAAAGGCTGTGATAGCGTTTTTAAACATCGTGAATACGTATTTGATAGTGTCGGCAGATTCGTTATTGATAATGAAGTATTGGTGTGACTATTGGTGACTGTAACTCAATATAAATCTGATGCAAGGAAAAGAAGCAGGCTTTTATACAAATAGTTGTTAACTTACCTCGTACCTCCGGACTTTCCGAAATTCATTTGGTAGAGTATCTAAGCGAGTCATAGACACGGTTTCCGGACTATGTCAAAGCTTCTCAAACTGGTGATAGTTTTGGTTTTACACGGATCTTGTACACCGCCGTATGCTATCTTACCGACTGCGAGAAAACGTCAAAAAGTGCCCATTTTAAGATCTACTTTTACTCCGCACTTCAATCGGTACAATGTAACATCATTTACCCCTATGTTTTTTATCTACTATCACTACTAAAGCATTATTTCAACTAATGTTATGATCTCTTCTGGTGATTCTGATGCTTCCGGTATCTCTGTGGCCTCCGACAGCGCCGTACGGAGCTGTATCATTGTTGAGCTCAGATTGAGGGACGACAATACCCGAAACCTCCTTTCGGGGACGCACGGCGACACTGGGCGACGAAGCCTGGCAGCTCAGATTACTGCTTACCCCTCCTTCGAAGAACCCCTTTTTGGAAACCAAGCCACAACCTACCACACCAGACAAGATGTAAGAGATACAGAGGACGGCGCTCAATAGCAGACAAAAGATAAATGGAGACGAATTAGACAACTGCAAGACTAAAAGAGGCAGGGAGAATGGAGCAGAGCACCGGCGACGAAGCCGGGGAAGACTGATCCTTGGAACGGAGCAGGAGCCGGATGGGGGCCTCTACCCAAATTTGACCGATTATTTTTCCAGGCTTGTGGCGGCCTGGAGATTTGTTACTATAGACCTGGCTTACTGCTATATATGATCAGTTGATAGCACAGCTTGATGGGGCCGTCTATGTGCGGTTTGTTGTTTGGTTTGTGGCTTGTTAGTTTGCTAACACCTGCCCTGGTTATTGACGACCAGTATATCGCCGCTGCTTGATATATGTACCAGCGCAGCTGTGATATTCTAATCCGAGGGACGATTGTAACAGGGCCAGGTATCACACCTAGTCTCATATCGGGTGTTACATCGAATGTCATATCGACAGCCACGTCATACCGCCAACCGGCTTGTTAGGCTTGTCTTCGACTATCTTACTTGTAGTAACCAACCAGAATACATAAGTCAGGTCTTCGGACATTAGATAGTTAGCAAAAAAAGGCAGAGTCTTCAATTCATTTATTACCCTATACTTCGTCGGACTTGTCTTCACGACAATATAGAGTATGATCAGTCTCCTATTGATCTTGATTTTCCCTAATAGGGTGTCGTAGCGCGCGCACCCACAATAATCATCCTGACCAGGGGGCACTGTTTTACTACCACGGATTAGTAAACTATCTAACACTAAGCGGTCTGTCGAGTCGCGACACGGGTTTTAACGGTCGGCTTCGCCGCTTGAATCGGGCGCTTTAGCGTCGAAGAAGGGAGGGTCCGGATCCGCCACAATTTCCGGCTCCGTTAGTTTCGCTATAACAGACTAACACAGATACCTCTACGTACACACACCAGTCCACGAAGAATAGCAATCCAACGTCAATATGTACTAAAAGAATCGATATAATCCCCTTCCTTTTCTCGGGTCGATACATAAAATAGCCTTATAGCAGTAGGTAAAATAGAGGATAGGTTGAAGAAGAATGCATTGTACTAACAGTGCACGCTAAAAGTGCTAGTCGTTCGGTTAAGGTTCCACTTGTTAGAAAATAGACCAAATCAGGGTGTCACAAGGAAAAAGGTACCTGAATGGACTGGTTGTTCTAGGGCACAAAGTTTCTATAAAGAACAACACTTAGATAAGTGATCAAGGCTCCCTGTTCTAGAAGACCTATATAAGGGCTGAGGGAGACCTGGAGTAGGAACAGAGAATGTAGCACATCTTGACATCTCATCATCAATCAGATACACGTGAAATCCGACACCACTCGACTAGTTAGCAATATACTAATATTGAAGGCAAATGAAGTCAGGTTGAGTTGTGTGTATTCAGGAGAGTCTAAGCCTATGCTCCACCATGTTAACTAGTGCTATTTAAGGTGGGATTGGGGGCCCTTTCGCACGGCCCCCACATCCATGCACGGACCATGGTGCACACGTCGCTTAGAATAACTCTAACTGCCAACACGCCCTCTCGACGTGATCTAACGTTAAGTCTCTCTTATGGTAATAGTACTGCCACAGTTCACTTTTTGCAGTAACGTGACTTGCAATAGCCAATCACAGAGACGGACTTAGCCCTACCGCGTTTCTATTACTGCTAACCACGCATCGATATCACCTATATAGATAGATGCAACCTTATATACTTCTATATATATGACTTATCTAATGGAGTTTCTAATTATTAAATATTATCTATAAGCTTCGTTAAGTTATATAGATTTCCAACTTTTTAGACCCACTCTTATGTTTTGATGTTCCGAGAGGCTGGGGCTGTGGCGCTCTATTACCTACGACGGTAGCTTATATAATTACTCCCAATGCGGCAGATAAATTCCCCGCCTGCTGCGCAGCAGCTGGCAAGCGTTAGCTTGTAAACCAATAGTGAAAAATAACTCTATCTCCAAGATGCGTCTACTTCGAATTGAAAAACACCAACTATCTTCGCATACCAACTTCAGATTAATTAATCATAAAGTTCCGCACTCTTGGCCTCACCCCGCTCACCCTCGACCTCACCCTTAAAACAACGCCCCTGGGTGAGCCTCGGGAGAGCTTTGCACGCAGGATCCGTGTAATATACCGCCATGGTTGAGTAGGGACTTCTTATATTTGAGTAAGCCTCTGAAATTTAATTATATACAATTCCGTATTCGTTGCAATGGAAATCAATAAACTGAAAGATAGAATGGGTCGGTCAGACTGTGGAACGAAGTAAGACCAATAACCAAGAAGACCTCCGAAACCACTAAGAACTGCCCACCCATTATGTTAAACTCATCTTGAGAAGATTCACGTAAAGTCCCCCCTCCTTCGACCTCGACCCTTGTGCGGAGTATTTAGTTGATCGCTTCACCACCACCAACTCAGTTGCATCTGCAAAGAAAGGAACAGTAGGGTGCAATGACCTCCAAAGCGAATCGGTCCTGGATACCCAGTCTCACAACAGGACGAGAGCCAACCGCCGTACATTGGACCAGTGGCCCACACGTAGCATTGGAGATGGTGATCGGGTCTACCACAGGTATGTCTATCGATTCAGTTGGGCAGTTTAGGGTCTGAGTGGCGGTGACAGCCCTGGCATCGGTCAATCCAGCTCGCACAGCTTTCATATTGACCTTGGCCACCGAAGCAATAGCGGCAGATGCGCCTAAGACGATGAGGAGGGACTCGATCTAGCACATTGTCAGTCGACCAAATTCTAGATAGGAAGAACTAGGATCGAGCATTACCTCCATTATGAAAGAATCCGAATCCGATTTCAGGAGAGAATTCAACGTAAAGGGAGTCTGTGAGTAGAGAAGATATAGGACTTGGTTTCTGTGAGTTGGGGAAATATGAATTTTCAATACGGTTCGGCGGAGATTATATTTATAAATCAATTGTTCGTGGGCTGCATTAGATACGTGCCATGTGCCTCAATGAATAACACACCCTGCGTTGAGTTACGCTGCTAGTCTTGAGGCGGTTTACTATGGCTGCGCTTTTAAGTTTCCTTTATCTGACCGGTGTTCCGTTCCTTAGCTAGCTAGAAAGTAACTATGCCTTGAAAGCACTCTGTAGTCAAGACACGCAGTAGATAAGCTACCATCTACTCTGGTCCATGTAACCCGTAAGGTGTGGTGTAAGTGTCCCTCTCGGCCGTGCCGCCTTTGACTCAAACTTGAGCGGGAACTTTTAGAACACGAGAGGGCAAATAAGCCTCTTACGTTGTATTGCATAGTGCATATTGAACGCCACCCTTCACCCCCCCCTTTACAATATTATCTTTCAGCTAACTACATATATAGATATGGTTCGTGGTATGTGCCGCTTGATCAATCAAAGAGAAGGTATTCAAGCCGGAGGTACGGAAGGGTCCAAATATCTGGATATAATTGGGCGCCTCATATCTGTGATCTAGACACGGCTGAGTCGTCAACGTCACTATGGCGGTAAGTAGATACTTGCCCGAAGCTGAACCACTCTAGACTCAAGTTGACTATATGAGCCGTGTCAGCTGTTGCTGGTCTTACCTGTTCGTGCCTCGATTACGAGAAATAGGCGCTTAGTAACACCGACTCCAACACAGATGAAAGCTTTATCTCAGTGAGAATAATTGTCTGAGATAGAGTCCCAGGGCCACTTGGTCAGCTGTCACTCCCTCTCCGTGAACTAGAGCAAAAGACGGGTTAAGGGAAATAGTATAGAGAGCCGTGATTATTGTAAGAGGCATGCAGTATTCTATGATGGTAATTTTACGCCATTCTATGGAGATGATTTAACACTGTCAGATTGGTCGTCGTGTGACCAAAAAGCGGGAATCTGTTATGTTGGATCAGAAACCAGAATAAGTACGACACGTGCATACGGCGTTGCCATGGGCAGATCACAGAATCCGTCTCTATTAGTATATTGCACTTGATTCATAACGGAGTAAAATACTCAGACGCGTACACGCAAGTAATTTCGAGCTGGTAGCCAACCCCGTCTAGTTACCCAGATATAACCAGCCCGGTCGGTTACAATGTGAAGCGTCCGCTTGCGGGCAATGCTACTATTAACGACGGTCGCACCTCTGACGAGAACATTGTAACACTCTTCAAGTGCCCGGCTTTCGGGGGCAAACTCCGGCATGCCATGATTATCTGGTGCCGTGCCTGTACCAGATAAGCACTTGCTGGGGAGGTACTTAAGAGACATCTATTAGCGTAAAGATACATCATCATACATCATCAAGCATCCAAACTGATAACAATTAAGTCAATATTCAAGAGGAAAGACGCTTACAAGCACGACGATACCGAGATGTAGAAGTTGGAGTGGCGGTGAGACTCTTCTAGATCACTCATAGCTCCCATTCTGCGGAGTCTGTCCGCATGTCTTGCGGCTGGTAAAGTTTCCTTTCGACAGATTCACACGTCATAGGATCATGCCTTTGTGTAATCATTAACAGCTCTTCAAACCTTGACAATACTCCATTTAGCGGTGCGGATTACTGCCCGCTGTCTTCCATTATGTGTCTTGAAGGCAAGATATTATGTTCCAGCCAACCCTACGGTCAGGACAGCAGCCATTATACCTTGATCACATCAAGCGAAATTGTGTTCCTAAAATTAGTTCAGATCGCCGGCAAACATCCTGGGCGGCTAGAGAAATATTATATTGTAAGTTCCAGCTGACTACATAAAGTAGACAGTACGGGGGATCACCAGTCTACTACACCTTTTCAGGTACACCGAACGGAAGTCTATTTGCAAACCTGGGCCTTGGTTGAGATCGCGATCGCGGTAAAACATCCTAGTTAGCTGGAAAAGTCTTATGTAGTAAGTTTCGCGGTCCGCAATAGTTGAGATGTTGCTACTCATCTCTAGCTTGGAATCTACTAGCTGGTGCATACACAAATTGTACTGTAAGCAACACATGCAACTATTTCCTGTCTACGGGCCCCGTAACTAGTGCTTGAATCAAAGAAGCGTAATTTCTAGCCGCATGAGACATAAATGACATATCTGTTTCCTCGTATTTTTAAAACCTCGCTTACTCCCTACACACTCGGCTATATAAACCATGACCAATATTTCCAAAAAGTTCAGTAGAAATAAACATATTTGCTTGTTCGGAATCAGACACATATTCTCTCTATATCTTTATTCATTTAACCGACTACTATTCTAGGATACTACCACCCAGAGATGCTGTCATTCAAGTACTTCTGGGTATTTCCATTATTAAAACCTACTTCATGCACACCATCTGGTGCACCGCTCGGCAGCGTGCTCCAACCTCGCCAATCATTCTTCGGTCGTTGCCCATGTCCTGCCACGACCGTACCGGGAGGTTTCGCTCCCAACCCATGCAACTGCACCACATTCTTGGCGTGTGACGTCGATTCTCCAGCCATCATCCTTTCTTGTCCTCGTGGACTCTTATTCGACGCCAAGTTGCTCGTCTGTGACTTTGATTTTCGGGCCGTCTGCGCGCCCAAAGCTCCTTGCTGTTCTACATAACGGCAATACACTGTCCGTCAACTTCACATAGCCCACGCCGACGACAGGCCGACGACGGGGAAATACATTCAACCACAGGGTCAAAATCGAACTGCGAGTACGGAAGCGAAACATGTGTTTTTACAGCTTTAGGCTCCTCATATGTTTTTCTCATGAGCCACACGGTCGCACACGATGGGCGCTTCATCCACCATCCCACTCTATTCTATAGCCACGATAGTTAAATCATAAGTCTGAATGGGGAGTGTTGATATAGTTTGCTGAGCAGAGTGTATGATATGGTATGCACAAGTGAGGTCATGATAATAGACAATACTTCTAACTGCATTACAAGACCGATTGGATACACGCGATATTTGACGCCACTCTGCTTCTATCGCGAGAGGACCTCTACCTTATCTATTGGAGAGCAGTAGTGATCGGTCATCGTTTCTACGTTTCATTCCTTGTATAAGCCAAGCCACCTTTGACTGGTCTTCGGTGCGGAGGCTCAATTCCCCCTGACACTGGATCTTCTGGTACCGTGGTGAGGACACCCCTGAGCAGTCTGCCGAAATCCATCACGACCTTTCTGAACAAGGCTTCCCTCTGGACTTCCAAACGCATTGCCAGGGGCTCATCGACAACAGTGCAGAACAGTTTCGCGCGGAATGATGTGCGATTGCGTGTCCGTTTCCTATCAATCTTGGCAAGCTTCGTGTCGATGATTTCCAGGCGTTCTATACCATCTCGTAGGTCTTGTCCGAGCTGTGTGTCGTTTAGATGATTAGAGGTGATAGTGTGGGTAGAAATAGACAGCGCGTCAGCTGTTCCCCCGGCACCTGTGGTGGATTTGTCGGCTTTCATCGTTCGCATGCAAGTGTGACTGCTGGGGGGTTGGAAAGAGGGAGTGGATGTTTACGGATGGCGAGATCCACCGCAGATAAGGAAAGGTATTTGAAGGGCTTAAAAGTTGAGGTGGTAGGAATGATATCGGCGTGGCAACCTGCGGTTGGTTGCTGGTCATGCCAGTCGAGATGTCCGGAAATGGGCAACGCTCGCCAACGCCTAGTGGCGGCGGCATTCCAGTCAACGTATCAAACCACGCTGCAACGTTAACAAACGTCGTTTAAGACAGGCGCGCACAGGTTGCTGACTTCGAGCTCTCAATAAAAATACGGATATGTACGCATTTCTGAAACATGAGGACTCTAAATACAATAAAATCTTCGAACTACTACACTCACGTAACGTGGACCAAGAACGTCAGAACGGAGAAGGCTTCGGACCCAGGCAGCCCCCATTGCGCTCATCCCGATCCGTGAATGTTCACACGATTGGACAAGTTCTTTGACCCGTTGGAAGGTCTAACTTAGTTATGATGAAAGTTCTCGTCGCGTATAGTGATATGACATCGGCCTTGACACCGTCACGCTCCGACAACGCAGCAGCAGTAGTTTTCCCGACTTTCTCGGTTATAAACTATATCAGCCACGGTTTTGCCATTCTACTTTCACAGTTAAAACTGCGGAGAACTATGGCAGCTGCGATATTAGATATCGGCTGCTGTGTATGAGGTGATATCCGGTACGACTATGGCTTGAATGAACCTTCACCTTAAGGAACCATAGACCTCTTCCTCTTTCTCCGACTGTATTCTTCTCACTATAAAGATGCCTGGCTCCAGTCGGCCTGGCTCCAATCGGTCTGTCTTTAATTAATCCCAGTAGTTCCTTCTAGCTACAGCCAGAATGGGTAAATCATCGCATCGAATCGCGAATGTGGCAGCATCATCCCAGATACCAGATCCCTTGGGCGCCACAACGACCTCGGCGCTCATTTCGGATCCCGTCCTGGGGTACCGGATTCGCGTGCTACTTTACGATCTACGGAATGTCGGCAAAGACTGCGCTGCTCATGCTCGAATTCTCGAGACAGTTGATTCGACATATATCGGTCCGCCATACTTCTCGCCCAGCGAGGCTACGCTTGTCAAGGCCGCGATAGTAGACCACAAACTTGAACTGTTCTCACCAGATGACGAAACAGTCAACACAAACGAAACCGAGGAACGCAACCCTCTGGCACTCGATGATAGTACTGATGATGTCGCGAAGACCACTGTTGAAGGTGAGATTCACTCTCGGCTGGCCAACTTCTTCACCAAGCGAAACGCGAGTGGCGATGCCAGACCGTGCGGCCCTCACGACCTAGCCCCCGTGTACGAGGCCATCTTTGGTATCACGCGAAACGATCTTGCAGCGGACGAGAGATTTCTCTCCCGACTCCGTGGACAGGGGCTGCCCAAGCCCGTGACAGATGGAGTCAAGACGGAAGACTCGGGAAGCACAGTTACCTGCAATGACTCGAGCACGTCGAAAAAGCAGGGCAAGCGGACGGCAGGGAAAAACAAGAAAGAATAACCGGTGATGGTTTTATCACATTAGGGAAAAGTTTTCAAAGCTGTTCAAGGACTACTTCCAGCCCATCGTTCCAGTTTCGTTTCCACCGCTCGACTCGGCAATGTGATCAGAGCAATCTCAAAAATAATCCCTGCATGCGACCAGTTCGATGACCGATACCGCGTATCTAACGTAATAGCTCCCATAGATGTCTCTTTATCCACCAATCCGTCGAGGACCCTCTCATATTCCAACGACTAATGGGTCTGATATCTGTCCTCGGGACTCTGCAGCTTCATCCTCGAAGGCGCGCCGCCTCCTCATCTCCCGGGTGACCCAACGCCTTTCTCGCTGCTTCGTCCCCTTGTGCGTTGTGGACAGGTACGTCTCGTCGCAGCTCCGCTCGATAGGCTCCGGTTTTGCCGACATGATCTGGGCGTATGTCGGGTAGTTCTGGTCTGTACGCGAGTCGTGCGGCGGGAGAAAAGGCCGGTGGTCGAGGTTGTGCTGTCGATTCCCATGCGCTTCCCCAGGATGCTGGGATAGGATGTAAGTCGAAGAACCATCCTTGGAACCATTGCAGTGCATTTTTCGGTGGCTTCTGTGAGAATCTTTCGGGATTGTGGCAAGACGAGATTCTCGGACTAGGCAGAAGAAGGAGAAGAAGAAGAGGAAGAGGAGTATTCCTTGATACAAATGGTGTACTACGAAGTTGCTACTGAACTGAAAATGACCAGTTTGCCTCATTTTTATATTCCATCTCAAACAATGCCCCGAATGAAGCTGATCAGGGCATGCATTTGGACATGCAGTGAAGCACGAGTAAGAGAGCATAATGGGCCTCACTCTACCCTGAGGTCAGCCAGCAGTGTGGCAGGGTCATTATTTTTCCCTTGTGACGAACCAAAAGGGCCTCAACACGGCAGTTCAGGGCATGCGTGCTACGAGGATGTGAACCAATCATGTTAATGGGCCTCAGTGGACACATCCCCGAGCTGAACCCGGGTATTGGGCCTCACTTTTGCACGAGATGACAAGTTTCCATCGCATCTCAACCTTGAGCGAGTACGTGTAGAATAGATATATAAGAGAATATCTCTTCGCACTTGTAGTTGTTGGTAGTATACATCTTGATTGAAACTGGGAGTCATCTCGGATCGTTCCTCGAGGATGCGACCAGCTTACACCACTTCACGCACAGAGAGTACCCCCAGTCCGCCCTTTGCGGCTTTGCCTAGCGCTCGCATCCTGGGGATGCATCTGTAAGTTACATATTTTGTCACGCGCACCAGTCATGCACGGGAAGGAACCGAGCAGTTAAGGAGAGACGTAAGTTGGATTAAACGAGCGACAGGCTAATCAGACGCAAAGTAAGTGAGTGTTGGTGGCATCAAAGAGCCCGTGCAAAGGGAAATATTTTGTTCCTCCTTCTTTTCAAACATGTTTTCTCGCAGGGGCCTTCCTCCAAAAAACCCCCAAGAAAGGGAAAAGCAAAACGAGGGATGGGAAATGTCGGTGTGTGGCTGAATGCAATGGCGACAGGCCGGGGAGGGGGGGGATTCCCCGGCAAGAAGCGCCCTTGTCAACAACAGAGCCAACCTCCCAAAGGCGCCCACACACACACACACACACGCGCGCGCGCGCAGATCCGCACTCTGCCTACGCTCATCAAGATTGGAGGGTCAGTCTGGGACGGCCGGAGGGGCCATAAACTCTTTCCTGGCATGCTGTGATGTGCACCAGGTGCTCCAATCTGTCAAAGGCCGATCTCCCGCACTTGCATGTATAGAGGCCCCTCACCACACGCTTGTTGCAGCCCTCACGAGGTTTATCGCTGGGCCCAAAGTGATGTCTTCTGTAGTTGTCCTTGCGATGCGTTTTGTGACCACACTTGCAAATGTAATCCCCCTTCGTCTGGTGCGTCTCCTGATGTCGCTTGCGATCATTGCTCTTCGTGAAGGATTTGCCGCAGCCGGGTGTGTCACAGTTCAACCTGCGCTGCTTCTTCTGGGTGGACCCCGAAGGCTGCGGCGACGCAGAAGCCGATGACGAGCTGGCTGGCGTCATGATCCCTGTGGACGATGAAGGCGTGGGCATGGGCGTGGGCGTGGGGGCGCTGGCGACCGCGGCATCCTGGAACATTGCGTTGTCCGGGGCCCAGAACGCTAGGTTCAGATCGTCGCGCGAAGCAGAAAACGAATCTAGTAGTTCGTCCTGGTCTGCGTGCAATGGTTGTTCGCAAGGCGTAGAGCCAGTCTGCCCAGGCTCGCCCAAGGCATAGTCGGCCCCGGGGAGGTCCGAGGGGAATTCATCATAGCGAGGCGACAGGGGAGAATTGTCAACTACGTGGCCGGGCGCAGAATGGAAATCGAATGTATGTAGAGGTTGCCAACCTTGGGGATAGTAGACGGGTTCTTCGTAGACGAGGGGGTACTGTCCTGCCTGGATTCGGTAGGCGGTTGAGCTTGGCGGAGAGTACCCTGGAGAGGTAGCCGAGGGGCACTCCAAGCTGGCCGAGGTGGCCCAAGGAGCAACACCATTAGCAAACGGCGTAGCAGCAATGTGAAGGTGCAGCGAGTCGGAGGGGTCTATCTGGGGGCCGAATGAAGAGGTTGGTTCATCCCAATTGAATTCCTGAATAAACGGTGAAGTCGACCTTCCGTAGGGAAGGGTCGAATCACCGCCCATGATTCCGTCGGGGTTCATCTCAGCATAGAGGCAGCCGCCAGGCTAGGGGCCACGCGGGATGGCTGCGTGGGGTATGATTTTCACCGGGTTGAGGACAATCACAATGCGACACTTCTGCATGTTGACAATCAGGGTCAGCACAATCCCAGCTCACAGGAACGGATGAAACACCACACCCCTATTAATTGCTATACTTACGTGAGACATAAAGGTTGTGCCGAAGTGTACGCCCGAGGCCTGTCAATTGCTGGACCTCACCAGAGGGGCAATGTCCAAGATAACAGAGTGGGAGCTTGTGGCAGAAGGGGTATCGCAATGTAGATGTCTGATCAGTCGAGCGAAACAGCGAGTTGCGCAGTAGGCGAGCGAGATGGACGTGGAAAACATGCCAGCAAAAGCAGGCAGCTACTGCCTTCTCATATATACACCGTACGAGTTAGTGCGAGGCCTATATCGCAATGTATTTCATGCTCCTTGCCCATCCTGTATTTGGTGTTGAGGCGCCCGAGACCTAGCGTTACGAAAGGAAGACCTGGGGTTTGTCGCCACTGACCGACGCCTTCCTCTCGCTAGCCCTTGGATTGGATCAGGGACAACTGCGAACCTGTGTGTGTGTGCCGGGATTGGTAGATTGCCAAGCTTGATAATCTGGGGTTGTTCACAGCCCAGAGGTCTCAGGATCTGCAGCGGTGCTCGCGCATAACCCCCATTCCCCCATCCCATCCCACGCACTCACAATGCCACGCATGTACGCTTTCTGGGGGGCCGGGCAAGGCATTTGCGAAATGCGAACCGGCGACTCCACGTGCTGCTGCCTCCGGGAAAGAAGCTCTCGGACGGGCGAGGTTCCGTTGTGTGGTGAGCTCACACTCGTCCGCTGCTGCTCGCTTTTACGAACCCCTGGAGGGAAGTCCGCTGGTGGCGCACACTAGGCTCCTCAAGCCTGCCACGTCGACGCTGGCAGGTCGCCTTTTCTTAATTTGTCAGCTTACCTTCGTTTCCCCGTGTCCAACCTTTCAACGCTTCCTGATTGTTGAGTTTCGTATCGCCGCCTTTGCTTCAGAGATCGCAAGTGAGACGAGGAACCCGAGGCGTAGGTACTCAACAAAACACGAGTCGTGGCCGGCGAAAATCGCTTCTCTGTCGCTGTATCGTTACGTCACATCGAGAGCCCTTCCGCTTCCGACATCGCCAGTGCTATTTCGGTCGGCGCCTCAGTCCTTGTCTCTTGTGAGACTGACTACGTCATGACCATATACCTGTACCGTCTCTTCCGACGGCAACGAGCGTTCTTTATGACACGAGTCTGTCATCACTTGGGCACGATGAGAAGATGAGGGCAAATGCTGGAACGGACACGAAGCTTACTTAGACGACGGACGAGTGTGACTAGCTGACTTTGCTTTGATCCCATCTCTCCCACGGCACCGTAGACGGCAACATCACCGCTTGACCTGGGCCTCCCCATCGTGATTCCACCCGGGCATGTCCATCAGATCCTTTGCCGGCGCCGCCCGCCTCGATTGGAGAGGATCGCCCACTCCCGGACGCCACCTCCAGGCCCGCGTCAGATCGTCTGCGAGTCGGCCCTCGATCAGCTCCACGACGTGCTTGCCGATGATCGGCAGCAACTTGAACGTGTGTCCGCTATCGCCTGTCGCCAGGATCAAGTTCTTCCACCGGGGGTGCTCGCAGATCAGCAGCGCGGCGTCGGCGGTGTCGGTGCACCAGCACAGCGCGCGGTTGAACAGCTCCTTGTCCCGGAACCGTGGCAGGAAGACCTCGATGGCCTTTGCGATGCTCGCCTCCGAGGCGTCCGGGTACGTGTCGGTAGGGTGCTTTGCGTGCGAGCGCGGCACCGACAGGCGCTCGGGACCCGGGGCGCCGTAGGGCTGGTGCTGCTTGAAGCGCGTGAAGCCCGGGAACTCGTCGCACACCTTGACGACGCCGTGCTCGTCGGGCTCGAAGAAGAAGCCCAGGTCGCCGTGGTACACGACCGGGCAGCCCCTGTACTCGGCCGCCTCCTGGGCCGTCAGCCGCATGTGCGCGTACACCCAGGCCTTGGAGCAGCATTGGCCCTGCAGGTCGACGAGCGTGGGACTCCAGGCGCCGGCGGCCAGGACGACCTTGTCGCCGTAGTACGCGGTGCCGTCCATCGTCTCCACGCCGATGCAGGTCTCTCCGTCCCCGGCCAGCAACGGGCATTTGAACGAGCCAGCGCCGCCGAAGCCGAACGTGACACCACGCTGCCGGAGATCCTCCCCGATGGCGTTGATGGCCTTGCCGGCGGCGAGCCACCCTCCGTCTTCGCTGAAGATGGCTTTCCACCCCTCAATGTTTTCCCGCCTGAGCAGGGGCATCTTCTCCAGGATGGCGTCCTCGCTGTCCAGCCACGTGCTGGTCTTGTCGAGGCCGGCATCGGCGTCCACGAGCGACTGGTACTGCTCCCTCAGCCCCGCGATGCCCTTGGCCGTCCCTTCACAGTCCAGCCGGCCGGTGTTGTGGAAGAAGGGCTCGAACAGCTCGTCGTTCCTCCACATGTCGCGCGCCTCCAGACTCAGCTGCAGGTCCACCTTGTTCCGCAGCCGGACGCCCATGATCTTGTTGAGATCGTTCCCGGCGGACTGTGCCGAGGGGATGGGATAGGTGTCGAGGACAGTGATGTTGGCGGCAGTATAACCGGAGCGCACGAGGTGCAGGGCGGTCGATGAACCCATCGTGCCGCCGCCGCCCACGACGATGACTCTGGTGGTTTCACGTGATGTTGCCATTGTGACGTGCAGAGAGTAGATATCCAAAGACCAATACAGGCCGCTTGGTGGTCTGTCTTTCAACGAGTGATGGTGGCAAGCCTGGATCTATCGTGGAGCGGCGAGGCAACGACGAGAAGATACGGAGAAGAGTAGAAAGCGACGATGACTGCGTACTCATGGCACCATCTGCTGTCTTGTGCGACGAGGAGATTGGTGGAGACCGTGGAGTCCGTGGAGTGGCGACACTGCTCGGTTACGCACCGATGATGATAGACACAGGCTGAAAGCCCATCTGGTGTCATCATATGCAGCCCGCCCCGTCCGTCGTGGGCTTCGCTTGCTTGATCGCCATCGACACCGACAGGAGATGACTTGGGGAACAGAATGGATGAAAGTTCCCCGGATGCACGGCGTTTCTCTGACTTGAGACACTCGGGTCTCCTCTGAGCCTATACTTCATATGGTTAGATCATCATAGTAATAACTTCTGATGGGACGACATGACAAGCTCTGACGCGACGCTGTGCAGGCCGGAGCTTGATCGAACGTGGGAACTTCTCGAACGGCCAGTCGCCGCGGACAACACCGACGCCCGTCATTGGCCATGACTGGAAACATGATCAGTCACAAGTCATGCTCTTGTTCGCCGTGACGGAAGCGTTCACCCCTACTTACACAGTAGACACAGTACTGTTGTGTAACGTATGCAGGGCAAACCCTCGCCTCGACGCCTCACCCCTCACGATGCCGAATCGCCACTCAGGGACCCCTGAGCCTGTTTAGCGCAATCGCCAACATCAACTACCGCCCTTGGAGCCTCGAACTGTTACGATTGCCTAAACGGGACAAGATCGCTCGTTGAGTTCGAGCCTATAGACAGAGTGGATGCCTCTCCATGGCAAACTATCGGGGTGGGAGAAGAATCTTGCCCTCTTTCGTCTAGAGTCTAGACAAACTCTCGTCAAGAACAGCCGGCCAAAGTTGGGGCTTGGGGTAGCTAAGACGGCTAAGTTGGATGCTAGAAGTCCCCCGTATCACCCCACAACTACAATCGTTCCCCGAATCGGACAAGCACCGACAGATGGATGGATCATGGTTCATGGATAACACCGGCGAACCGGCAAACGGCCTATCTGACGTGCTGGCGTTTGGCCCACCGTCCACGATCCCCCCTCCCATGCCATGGGACAGCCCGGACAGGAGACAAGGGTACTGTATTGTGTAGTGTGTACTCCGTAGTACGTACACAGTAAGTCAATGGTCTACCGGGCGTCAGCTGCCCAGGTCCCATCCCGCATCGACATGGCACATCACCACGTCCTCATCCTTGTCTACCCCAACCGACGGGCCACGGCTACCCACTACACAGTACTCGGTTACAGCACTCGATTGAGTCAAAGAAAGTACCTCGTCGCCGATAAGCGTGCCATCTATGGACTGTTCGCAACGTCGTAACCCAACCTAACCTGATGATACCACGTACATGCGTCGCCGGTGGTCGCCATGAGTAGGTCCTATCTAGCACCCGGTCGTGTTCCTCGTCTCGGCGTTGGAGTAGTCACCGAGGGTCGGTAGGTACAGCCTACAGGCATTACGAGGCGTATATATAAACCTAGCCATCATGAAGTGCGACTCGTCCGGCGAGGAGAGACAAGTTACACCCGCCCCCTTTCCCCTCTCGCCCCTGGATGATACACGATACCCAGTAGATAGCATTCTCGGATCCTCTTTCTCGTCCCCCCTCGGCCAACTGTCAAACATGTCCAAGCTCGACGCAGCACCGCCGCCGGACGCCGTCCACGAACCGGCCGTGATCGAAAACGTCGACATGGAGCAGTACCGGCGCACGGTGCCGGCGTGGAAGCGCTTCTACAAGCACAGCCTGACGCAGATGATGCTGCTGAGCGTGCAGGCCTTTTGCGGCCCGGCCATGTCGGACGCCATCGCGGGCCTCGGCGGCGGCGGCCTCGCGACGCCGCAGACGTCCAACATCGCCACGGCCATCAACTACGCCATGCTGGCCATCGTGTGCCTCATCGGCGGGCCCATCGTCAACAAGCTCGGCGTCAAGTGGTCGCTCGTGCTCGGCGCCATGTCGTTCCCCATCCGCGGCTCGTCGTACTACTGCAACAGCGCCTTCGGCACGCAGTGGTACCTCATCCTCGGCGGCTTCGTCACCGGCATCGGCACCGGCTGCTGGTACGTGGCCGAGTCCGGCGCCATCCTCTCGCTGGCGCCCACGGGCGCCCGCGGCAAGTACCTGGCGCTCTGGATCGTCTCGCGCAACCTCGGCCAGCTCGTCGGCGGCGCCATCAACCTGTCCAAGAACCACGACCGCGCGGCCGAGGGCGGCATCTCGCCCGACACCTACGTCGCCTTCATCATCATCCAGTGCCTGGCCCTGCCCTTTGCCTTTCTGCTCTCGCCCCTCGAGCACGTCGTGCGGTCCGACGGCACGCGCATCCTCGTCAGCCCCAAGCTGCGCACCCGCGCCGAGTTCGGCCTCATCCGCGTCACCATGCGCTCGCGCCTGATCCTGCTCTCGGCCGTCTGGGCCCTCTGGTCCTTCTTCTACAGCGGCACCTGGAGCACCTACCTGGCCCTCTACTTCAACACCCGGTCGCGCTCGCTGTCCTCGCTCGTCTCGCCCTTCTTCTGCATCGTCGGCTGCTTCGGCCTGGGCTTCATCCTCGACCTGCCCGGCGTCAGCCAGCGCCGCCGCGCCCAGATCGGCCTCTACACCGTCGTCCTCCTCAACGCCGCCGTCTACGTCTGGTCCATCGTCATGCAGGTCCGCTTCAACGCCCACGGGCCCGGCAAGATCGACTGGACCGACCAGCTGTACCCTACCGCCTTTCTGCCCTACTTTTTTGTCCAGACCACGGGCCCGCTGTCGCAGTCGTACATGTACTGGCTCCTGTCGTCCTTTGCGACGGATGCGCAGGGTGAGTTTTGTCTGGGGAGGAAGGGGGGGGATTATAACGTACATGTATGCACATGCTGACTCGGAACGCCCCTAGCCAACGTCCGGAACGGTGCGGCCTTCCGATGCCTCGAGGCCGTCGGCCAGGCCATCTCGTACGGCATGAACACGCAGATCAAGACGAGCCCGCTGATTGGATTGTGAGTTCTTTGGCCATCTGCCTGGGAAAACGAAACGACTAACACTTCTCTCGTCAGTATCGTCTCCTTTGTCCTCATGGCTGTGTCCCTGGGTCCCATGATCGTTCTCGTCAACTCGACGCCCGACCAGATCCCCGCCGATGTCATCATGGCCGAGCAGGACGCGCATGTCGACAAGATTTACGGAGCCGATATGGCCCCCAAGGCGCAGGAGGTGGTGCAGGAGTCGAAGGCTCATGATTTGTAGGGAGGGACTAGTCACTAGGTAGGATGATTTCGAGCGTAAAAGGACGCGGCTGGAAAGCCGAGGAACGTTTGACGCGTCGGATGGGTATTTTGCATCCGAGGGATCACCGTGACTGAACATGCTGCGTACGAACTGAGCTCTTCCCTGGACATTAGACATGCATTGTACAGCGCCCAGCGTGCACAAGAGGAGTGAGTGTATCGCCCACTCATCCAAGCCACCCACTCATCCAAGTCACCATCCCATCCCCCCCTCCCTTACCCCCTTTAACCCGACCAAACCACCCGCCCTCCTCTCTCCATCCTCAGTGCTCACCCCCCCCTCCCTCCCCACAAACTCGTAAAACCACTCGACCCACCTCTGGCCCCCTCCCGCCTCAAAGACCCCCCTCCCCATACCTCCTCCAGCCCCTCCTCTCATACACCCTCATGGCCACCTCGTCCTTCTCCAGCACGCCCAGCACCAACTGCGCCCCCGCCTCCGTCGCCCGCGCCTCCAGCGCCCCCATCAGCATCCCCCCGACGCCCCGGCCCTGCGACGCCGGATGCACCGCCAGCCGCGCCACGAGCCACGCCTCCCCCCCCCCCGCCGCCGCCGCCGACCCGTCATCTTTTCCGACCCGGCCGCGACCCGCTGCAGGCTCGCGTGCCCCAGCACCTCCCTCTGCGGGCCCTGTACCGCGACCAGTCCCGCGACCTCGTCCGCGCAGCCGCGGTAGATCAGCTCCGCCAGGACGTCGAGGTCGCGTGAATCCGTCGCCCCGGCCTCGGCCTCGGGCCATTCGACCGGGTAGCGGCTCGCCTCAAACGTGGCGTCGAAGAGCTCGATGAGGGCTGTCAGGTCCGACGGGAGGCGGGGGACGATGGTGATGGATGAGGGGGTTGCGGTCGAGGCATGGCCGACGTGTGCAGGGAGGGATGCCTCTAGGTTGGTCAGATGGTAGCGAGGCTTGTCAGTGGAAATACAAATTCGGAGAGTTGCGGAGACGAGAAACCTAGAGAAATGGAGGCTTGTGAAGTTGTGACTACTGAGTAACGTTAACTAGTTCTTGAATCTTCCACGCGCCCAAGTCTTGGCAAGGACTGGAGCCGGATTTAGCCGTCGTTGCACGCCGTTCATTCATTCATTCATTGTCGGACCTGATGATTCCCAACTCCCGTCTCGGTGTCTCGTATACATCAAATGCATTGTAATCATGCGCGCTACCGACTTGTGACGAGGATGCATGCAGCACCCTCACTTATCTACCTTCATTCGTGACTGATCATGCTTCAACCTTCATCATGCCAAGCACCAAAACCCGACATCACCCACTCCCTCGCCCCAGTCAAAACATCCTATAGCTCTTTACCCTCATCCCGCAAGCTTTTAATCTGCCGCTCAAAGTCCTTGTTGACCCACTCCCAGTACTGCTGCCACACGGGGTTACTGTTCTGTTGCGACTGCTGATTCGGCACCGTAACGTTGGCCCCCGGCAGCGTCGTCTTAGTCTTGTCGGCCAGGAGCAACGTGACCCGCAACACGCTGCGGTTGGCCTCATCCTGCTTCTCAACCTCTTGCTTGACCGAACCCTCCTTGAGCTTGGTGCTCAGGATCTTGCGGTAGCACTCGGCGATCGTGTCGAGCCGGCGCGTCGTCTCATCCGCATCAATGATGATGAGCTTGCTTAGCATGAGGTTGCAAAGCGATCGGATATCGTTCTCGTCCTTGAGACCAGCAATGACGCGGTCGTAAAACTCCAGCGAGCTGATGCGAGAAAATGCAGTCTCCATGAGAGCGTACAGCGTCTCGTACGCGCTCTATAAACAGGTCAGAATGAGAATGACAAACAAACAAGCACGTCATGTGACTTACCTTGCGCACTTCCAGACCATCGTCGACCTGGTGCTTGAAGGGACCCATCTGGACTTCACGAATGAGTTCAGGCTTGATGATCGACTCGGTCATGACGAATGGCACCAGTGTGCCGAGATGGGGAAGGATGAGGTCAGGCTTGTTGTGGGTAGCCGAGTTGAGCGTTGTCATGGCCAGACGACGAATCTCCATGTCGGCATCTTGAAGAACGGTGTGTAGCATCTTAACCAGTACACCCTTGATCGTGTTGTCAAAGGACTCGTCACTGTCCGGCAGAGTGTACCGGATAGCTTGAATGGCCACAGCGCGGAAGCCAGGTGACGTGTTTTGCAAGAGTTCCTACAACGAGGTTAGCAGGGTATGCATGAAGATGTTGGGTTGACGCATACCTGAAGTTTAGGAATATAAGTCTGGGGTTGAATGATGGCCAGTCGGCCAATGCACTCGGCACAGATGGCCTTGTTATCCTCGACCTGCGAGGCGTCGAAGAGAAGGTCCCATATCATGGACTGGTACTCGTTTACGTCGGTGGAGGACACAACAACCTGGTGTAGAACCTCGCGGACCGATTGGAGAAGTAGGTACTGGTGGCCACTGTTCTTCTTGATCTCGTTCAGAATGACAGGCAGGAAGACAGCGACGTTGCCAGCACCAGCACGTCCCAAAGCCACAGCAGCCGAGATGGAGACCTTGTCGGGCTCGTCTTTGAACTGCTGCAGGAAGAGACTGGGCTTGATCGGCGACTTGGGACCCATGCGAAGACCAATTTCACCTAGGATAGCCAAGGCAAGACTCTGACGCGCCGAGTCGGGGTTGGACATGTTGCTGGCGCTCTCGAGCTCTTTGACGAAGCTGTTGATATCAACTCCAGCTTTTCCACCGCTAGCAACAAACAGAGCGCCTGCAACCTTGCCGACAATCGTAGGGTCGCCGCCCACGCCAATCTGCAAGACACCAACCATCAGCGGCTGGCCCATGCCGGCCTTGCCGACACTCGTAACGAGAGTGATCAGGGCATCGAGGACCGTTCCAGCAATGTTTTGCTGGAGGAGTCCGCAGATAGCCTCAGTAAGACCAGGCGTCGAGATGACATCGGGGTTCTCCTGCTGTAGCTGGGCAAGGACAAGTAGCGCTGGACCGAGGAGGTGGCTGTCGTTAGCAGCAATGACGGGCAAAATGGCCGCCACGATGCCATTCACAGTGTCCGGTTGAAGGCTGCCCTTGGTTGCAGGAGAGATGATGAGATGTTGCAAGGCCTGAATGCTGGCACCACGGAGCGAGCGGTTTGACTTTCTAAGCTGACCGCACAACTCCAATGCCACGGGCTGGATCCACGTGGGATCAAGAATGCCCACGGTCGTCGAATGGGCGGCAACGTTGTCAATAGCACGTACAGCATACAGACGCGTGGTCTCGTTCCGCAGACGGTCAAGTAACAAGTTCAAGCCCGTCTGTCGTTTCTCGGCGGACAGAAGTGCCTGGCCCTCGGCAAGAGACGTGCGCGACAGAAGCGTGCCCAAGGCCTGGATCGCCTTCTGTCTGACTTCGGCATCGGCGTCGTTAGCAGCAGTGCGGTCAATGATAATGTCGTATAGCTGGTCCAATTCGGCCTTGAATTTCTGGCGGGTTAGCCGGGCACGAGGAGGCGTGATGGACTTGATCAGCTCCTCGGCCGTGCGGATGGCCTCACTCGAGATCTTATAGAAGCGGTCCTCGACGGCGGCGACGACGCCGGCGACGATCTTGGGGAAGAACGACTGGAATTCACTAGCCGAGTGCGTCTTGGCAATGTCGCTGATGAAGACGAGGACCGCGACACGGAGAGTGGTCACAGTGGCGGAAGCTGCACCACCCGACAAACTCATCGAGGTCGAGCCAGAACCGAGAGTGATCCCCTTGGTGACGTCGATGATGGGCTGCATGACCTGATCAAAGTACTTGGAGAGGCCTCCATGCTGAACCGAGATCATGTCGTCCAGCAGGGTGATGATGGCTTGCTTCGTCGGGATCTGTTTGCCCTTGAGCAGCTTGACGGCGGTTCGCACGATCTGGGGGGTCAACTCGGACAAGTCAGCGCGAGGCCCCGTTGGCGGCACTTCCTCCCTAGTGGGCGAGGTGAGACCGGACATGCCGTATGGGGCCTTGTTCGTAACGGACAGTCCTCCGCTGTCTTGCCGGCGACGCTTGCGGCTCTCGGGCAGTGACTGGATCAGCTCAGCCTCGGCGTCCAGCGAACGAGATCGGATGACACCCTCACCCGTCTTTCGGATCAACAGAGCCATGGTGCTGATGACCTCGAGACGCACGCTCTCTTCTCGCTCCTCGAAGCGCTTGATCAGTGGTACAGCTACCTCAGAATACAAGGTGCCCTGGTCGAGCAGATCAGCGCTCCGCGTCGAGATGATTGTGTAGAGCGACTTGGCGGCACAACGGCGCACCTTCCAGCTGGCGTCGTCGTCGTCGTCAAATCCACCATCGTCCTCGTACTCGTCGTCTTCATCCATCTCGTCGTCATCATCCTCGTCCTTTTCCTCGTCCATATCTTCGTCTTCATCCTGGGCGTAGTTGGGGTCATACTTGAGGAAACGCAGGCAGGCGGAGATGGTTTCCTCGGTGAAGGGGCGCATATGGGTGCCACATGACGCAAGGAACGCTTCGAGGGCGATGAGGGCAGCCTCGCAGACTTCGTTGTATTCGGCAATAGCGCGGTCGTCGCCGTTCTCGACGGCCGCCAGCTGCTTCTGCAGCTCCTCCTGGCTGAGGGCGTGGAATATGTTGGGAAGAAGCTCGGGAAGATGCTCGCCAAACTGGTAGGGGATGGAGCGAGCCAGAGAGCCCATGATGGTAATATAGAGGCGGCGCATGATGGGGCTGATTTTGGCCTTACTAAAGGATGAGCTAATCCTGTTGACAAGACCGGCCAGGACCTCGTCAGAAAGATAAGGACCCAGTATAGCCAGTGCAACAACGGCGCGCTTCTTGACGGGGGCCGGTGTGCTATTTCTCTCGAGGACTTGAACCACGACATCCTGTAGCTTCTCGACCTCGATGGGTTGTAGCATAGGACCGAAGCAGCGCACGACCTCGATCAAGACATCGAGTGCCTCGGATGTGGGCTCGTTCTTCTCATCTAGCAGGCCCAGAGCCTCGGGGTTTGTCTGTCGGGACGCGGTGCCGGTGACAGGAACACCAAGTATGCGGGGTATCAGGACGCGGCTGATGGTGGCATAAGTATCGCCGACCTCGCGCGAGGCGGCAATGCCAGGAACGGGCTTGGGTAGGGCTGCAATGGCGTTGCGCAGGGCCAATGAGGGCAGGGAGTTGTCGACCGAGTTCTTGATTTTGAGCGAGGTGAGCTTCTCGAGGGTCGGACCAACGACGGCGTTCGTGACGCGGGAGACGAGAGGGCCAATACACTTGATGGCCAGGTTCTGGACCTCACCGTTCTGGTCGTCGAGGGCCTTGATAACGGCGTCGACGGTGCGCGAGGACAGGTTGAAGTCGTGCTGCAGGAAGTCGGTCTTGTGCTTCGTGAGGATCTGGTTGAGGTCGTCGAGGGACATGTACCGAAAGTCGGGATCCGGATCGGACAACTTGCCCAGCAGCGCGTTGACCGTGCTGGCGTTGGGATTGGCGAGGGAGGACGCCATTGCGAGTGCTAGCTAGCGACTAGAGGGTGACGGCGTTGCGGTCATGAGATGTGGGAGTTGCGTGGGTGCAAGCCGTTGAGACCTTGTAGGAGATGGTTAGAAGAGTGATGCAAGAGTACGGATGGATGATGATGCGGCAGATGGTTAGGCAGGACCGACAACAGGACCAAGGTGCTACTTACGGATACGGCCAGCCTCCAGGTGTATATTCCCTGATCGACAAGGAATATCTGCCTGTGACGCCTTGCTTCTAGATCTTTGTCACTGGCGAGGCTAAAAGATTGGACTGATTGAAAGGTGGAAAGAGGCGGTGGATCGCCAATGGGATGTTTATCGAGATACGGATACTTTGTACATTCAACCCGCCGTCCAACATCAACCATTGAATAATCAATCACCCAAGCTCCAGCCGTCGATGGTGGGGTTCAGCTTCAAGGATCGGACTTTAGCGCGGGGCTGCCGGGGACTATCGGAGGATAGAAAGACCGACACCGGCAGGGATTCTAGTTCTCCACCAAAGAGCTCTGGTACCGGGTCGTGACGTAGCCAATCGTAATGATGGCTTCATTTCCCCAGATGCGCCCCACACAAGCTCTTTTGTAAGTCAATCCATGCGAGTGTCGTCAGTGATGGACGAATCCGAGGACCGAGGTGAGACGGAGGGATACAGAGTGACCTTTAGAAGCACTAGCCAAGCTATGTTCTTTC
Source organism: Arthrinium puccinioides (assembly GCA_022414665.1). NCBI lineage: Eukaryota > Fungi > Ascomycota > Sordariomycetes > Amphisphaeriales > Apiosporaceae > Arthrinium > Arthrinium puccinioides. The sequence continues at coordinate 3,538,325 of JAIUNF010000006.1, read as the reverse complement.
CGTACCTTTTTCTTGAACCTTCTACGCCTTTCACGACCTTCGCTTGCCACTTTGTTCATTCGAACCCTTCAGTTCCAACTTCCATCTTACCAACGACCGACCTCGACTTACTCCTCCATCACACTGTACTTCTTACACAATCAAGCTACCTCCATTCAATTTGGACTTCCAACATCTGTTTACCATGTCCTTTTCCAGGACTCTCACGATGCGCTCAACACTCCGGATTGCGACCCGAAACGCAGTCCATCGCCAGACGTCCTCGGTTGCGCGCCGAACATATGCCAGCCAGGCATCACATGCTGCCAAGGGTAGCGACCTCCCCTGGTAACACTCTTCTATCCATTTCTCCATCACCGCGATCGCTCACACCATATAGGATCATCGGCTCAGTCGGCATTACTGTACCCGGCGTCGCTTACCTGATAAGTACCGGACCCAAGCGGGCCAAGGGCGAGCCCATGGGACACAAGCCCGAAGGCCACGACGACCACTATGGCGATGCCCAGGCTGGCAAGCAACACTTCAGCCCTGGCGAGCAAGAAGGCAACCCCTCGGCCGCCAAGCAATCAGGCCAAACCGGCAAGGACGTTCCGGATCCCACGGGTGACAGCAGCTCGCTAAGCGAGAACTCGGACGAGAAAAAGGAGGGTCACGAGCAGTACAAGGAGATTGTGAGTTGGACCAATAATGAAACGCTCGCGTCGCTGTACTGACCGTCCCGTTGCAGATCACGAAGAAGGACACCAAGGCTGCGTCTAGCTCCTCCGACTCGCCATCCAAGAAGACGTCCACCGAGCACCCCAGTGAAGATCCCCAGAAGGGTGAGGGTGAGGCAACACAAAAGGGTGGCTCCATCAACGATGATGCCCGTCGTGAGGCCGATTCCAATGAGAAGAAAGACAAGAAAGACGAGAAGGAAGATGAGAAAAAAGACGAATAGAACCAGCAGATGGAGGACGCTACCTGATCCCAAGGAACAAGCGTTCACTCAAGTCTGCTATAGATTGCCACAGTGTCGCCGAAAACCAGTCCGGCGCAGCCGCCGCATAGGTGGTAGATCAGAGGATACCAACTTAATAATACCCATAATCGCAGCCACCTTCAGAGTCCAGATTATTATGGCTCTTCTGAGGCGAAAACTGCCGCTGGCTGCAATCTTGTCACGACAATCAGAGAATCGACTGCATTGCTATACTTGTACAAGAGATACTCGGCATTTGAGGTTTTTGTGCTCTGCAACCGACGACGTCCACCTCTGTTTCTCATTGAACCGAGGTAACCTTGACATGACTCGGGTGTAGAAACATACGGAAATCGGGAGACAAAGCGGTTGATATGAGATGTTTACGTCCCTCAACGGTTGAGAAGTCTATAAACGGGACCGACAATTTGACTTTATCAGATGACCAACAGGTGCAACGTGACAGAATCATGACAATGTTCTCCCTGCCAGCCGTACGTGACAGAGCTATTCATGCCGTAGCTTCACCACTCAAGGTTTTGCTACAACATGGTAGCTGAGGTTCGTGAAGATGAGGGTATGGAGGCAGAGGACAGTTCCGACAAGAAACGACCGTCGGCGATGATGATAATATACGCCATTACGAGTCTTCATTAACCGAGTTGTGAATGCTGCAAAAGACTGAAAGCTGGACTTTGGTTTGGTATTGTTGCATTATAATTTATCCCTATTCGGCCTTATATCTCTTAGTATAGTGCGCTGCGCTTATGGCACTACGACTAGTGTTCCACTTGGCCTATAAATACTGATCATCTTCTAATGGCAAGTATTTGCGGACCCGGTGCATTAGGGCATAAACTAGGACTAGTATTAGACATATATGGATAGGTCTCTGTCGGTAGCAGTAAAGTAGTCTTTGAGCCAAGTTACTGGCCTTGAATCCTTGATGAAGATAAACCTGAACTTGAGTCTTTACTCTAAATTGCTGTATCAAAACTCGACCATTGACGGTTTTGTCATGACTACTACGTAGTAACATGTTCAAGATTTGAATTGCTGTCCGGTAGTCATAATGGAACTTTCCGTTTCCCAATACTATTGTATCCATCGTCTCCTTGGAGAGCAATGTAGGTCGCGATTCAGGTCTGTCAACCCTGGGTCCCTGACTCGGGGTCGGCTCGTCCCGTCGTGACTCGAACTGCCTACTTCGGTTGCCAGGGGGGGATGCCCCGACGGGATGTAACCATCAGAGTCAGACTCCCACGTCCTTCTCCGCCACACCCAATTCTTGTCGTAACATGCTCTCCATATCAAGCCTCTTGCCTGGCCCCTATCCGTGAACGCGACAACGACAGCTTGGAGAGGCGAGTTTGATCACGAGGCACGACGAGCTTCGGTTCCCGCCCAGTGCAACCGATAGAGGCCATCGAGATGCCCTTATAGAAGAACCTCGAGGATCAAGCGAGTACAAGGCCCGCATAGTTGCCTGCCTTGGCCTCATCGCACCGCTTCCTATAGCCCGGCGCGGGACCGTTGTACCGCACCATCGACCGCTTCTGCTTGTGCGCCAGGTTCTTGTTCACGCCCGTCATCCACGAGTCCACCTGGTTGGCGAGGAGCCCCTGTCCGCACTGCCAGACGTGCTCGGTCCACGCGCGCACGCCCTCGGCCGTCGCGGCGGCGCGCGTGATGTTGTTGTCGCGCGCGTACCGGATGAACTCGGCCACCCAGTCCACGGCGTACTCGATGCTGCGCGGTATGTTGCCGAACATCTGGTGGGGGCCCATGATCATGAACATGTTGGGGAACCCCTGCACGGTGAGGCCGAGGTAGGTCTGGATGCCCTCGGCCCAGACGTCCATGAGCTTCACGCCGTCGACGCCGCGGAAGTCGGCCACGCGGAACGAGCCCGTGGTGGCGTCGAAGCCGGTGGCGTAGATGAGCACGTCGAACTCGAGCTCCGAGCTCCTAGTGCGGACGCCCTTGTCCGTCACCGCCTCGATGGGGTCCTCGAGGAGGTCCACGAGCTTCACGTTGGGCTGGTTAAAGGCCTCGTAGTAGCCGCTCTCCATGGGCACCCGGCGCGTGGCGTACCCGTGGTCCTTGGGGATGAGCTTCTCGGCCGTCGCCGGGTCCCTGACGCGCTGGCGGACCTTGTCGGCGTGGAAGTCGCTGTAGAGCTTGTTCGCCTCGCGGTTGGTGTAAATATCCGACGAGATGCTGAGGACCTTGCCGAAGCCGGGCTGGGCGTACAGCTCTTCCCAGCGGCTGAGCCGCTCCTCTTCCGTCATGCTGAAGACGCTCCTCGGATCGCCGGCGTGGATGAAGCATGCCGAGGATTCACGGCATTTCTTGAACGTCTCGGGATAGTCCTTCCTGATGACCGCCATCTCCTCGGGCGTGATCTTGCCGTTGCGGAGAGGCCCCGTCCAGTTCGGCGTCCTCTGGAAGACGGTCAGGCTGCCGACAGTCTTGTAAATCTCCTGAATGGTTTGGATGGCGGTAGCGCCTGTGCCGATGATGCCCACGCGCTTGCCCTCGAGGTCCGCGGCGGAGACGTGAGCCGGCCACCGTGCCGTATGCCAGGCTTGACCCTTGAAGTCGTGCACCCCGGGGATGTTGGGCAGAGTCGGCTCGTTGAGGATGCCCATGGCCGTAATCAGGTATCGCGAGGTATAGCGCCGTCCATCTGCGTCGGTCAAGAGCCACGAGTTTGTGGTCTGCTGGAAGTGGGCGGACTGGACGCGCGTGTCGAACTGGATGTCCTCTCTGAGACTGAACTTGTCGGTGAGGAACTGGATATATCGCAGAGTCTCGGGCTGGGGAGAGAAGTGCTCTGTCCAGTCCCATTCGTTCAGAAGCTCCTGGGAGAATGAGAATATGTACGAGTAGCTCTCCGAGTCAAAGCGTGCGCCCGGGTAGCGATTCCTAGAGCGATGCCGTCAGTCCACCGACGGTGATGCACACACAGACACACAGACACACAGCGACGTGCCATCATCCGTAAAAAGAAGCGCCCTACCAGTACCACGTCCCACCTTCGGATGAGCCAGCCTCCAGGACCTTGGTTCTCAAGCCGAGTTCTCTCATTCGATGTAGTGAGTATAGGCCACTCAACCCGGCTCCTATGATGAGTACATCGTAGTCCAGGTCCTTGTTGGCCGCCTGGAATAGCTGCCGCTTCCACAACAGATCGTCGACGCTCCCCATGTGGACGTGTGGTGTGGCGGGCAAGAATCAAGATGCTCGAAGTTCGAACTAGTTCGGGGTGAGTGTAACTTGTAAGTGCGAATTATGTCTTGTTCTCTGGACGGGAGGACCCAACTTCCAAGTTGCCGGTAGTTACACTGTCACTTTGTACGGATAGCACGGTATCAGTTGTCACTTTCGGCTGACTCGTCCCCGAGCGCATTCGCGATCCACGACGGATATCAATGGGGAGGCATACTACGTACTACCGTCTTACACAGCCGACACGAGTCAACCCCCCCGTCCCCGCCCCATTGCCTCGGGTGATACCGCCCTCCCGGGGCCTAGCGGCGGCACTGATAGAGTTCAACGGCGACTAGGAGCCCTGGACAGTGGAAACTCAACTCTGCAAACTTCAAAAGCACTAGCTAGCTGGACAATGGGTCAGCTATCTTGCAACCAGGTGAGCCGTCCGTGATACGCACACTCAGGGAAGGATGGGCAAACGAATAACTGTCGTGGGGATATACAAGTAACCTGCTTACACCCATGTCTAAGAAAGAAAAGGTTACGGTTACAGATACACGTGACGCGAACACTGCCCAAGTGACACCACATGACTATTACACCGAGATAACGGAGCAGCGGAGATCCTTTCCCCTTGAGTTTCGTAGCCAACTTGATAACTCGTCACCACTCACCGCTAAGTCTTGGGACCCCTCCGCCCCTCGCAACGACCCTTGGTATATGTACGGGGCGGCCGGCCCTTGGCAGGTCGATTGAGTTTCAATATATTGAGTCGTAGTAGTTGCAGATTCCACGTGGCAGTCAAAGCGCTCCGAACCCTACGGAGAGACATTCCGATAAGGTTCTCATCACCAAGGTATTTGTGGTGTTAAATTGCCTACTTCGTCCATTGATTAATACGCTGTTCCTTGCACCATGTAGTAGTATATGTGGTCTGCTTTAAGTCACGATGCATGCCCTCTCCATTAAGTAGTGAATTTTTCAACAATTTCCCTCCATGGCAGTTTCGTCGACATCGGACCGTTACTCAGAACTCTCGGCCGCCTGACTTCCTCATCGTATTGGATATTCCACGTCGCCGGGGTTCTTGCCGCGCTCCGTCTCGGGCGTTCTCGTGACTAGACCAGCAGCGTAGGTATCATATCATGTCGGACTCGGAAAAGCCGGCTCCCAAGAGCGACCGGCCCTCGGTCGATGTCACTCATACCACCGACGAGGACAAGGTAGACACAGTCCATAACGATGAAGGCCTCGTCATCCTAGCCAATTACAGCGGCAATAGCGAGTGGGAGGAAGCAGAGGAGAAACGGCTGCGTCGCAAGGTGGACTGGCGACTGATGCCGATCCTTTGCGTGACCTACGGCTTGCAGTACTACGACAAGGCCATGCTCTCCCAGGCGGTAAGCCTTTCCTCTGCCCCCGAACACATGTCCGACTGTCCAATACCGCTTGGCCAACTTCAAGCTTCAAACTACGGCGCAGGACGTCTGCTGAACCTGTGCACAGGCTCTGTTTGGGATCCGGACGGACTTGGGTCTCAGTGTCGGGGAGCGGTATTCCTGGTCGGCGTCCATCTTCTATCTCGGCTTCATCGTCGGGGCGTACCCGATCATGTTCCTCGCCCAGAGGTTTCCGATCGAGAGAGTCGTGTCCGCCCTGGTCGTGGTCTGGGGCCTGTGCCTGATCCTCACCGTCGTCTGCACCAACTACCAGGGTCTCTTCGCCCAGCGCTTCTTCCTGGGGTTTCTGGAGAGCGGCATCAGCCCCTTGTTCATGCTCATCGTCGGAAGCTGGTACAAGAAGGACGAGCAAGCCATGCGTATGGGGTGAGTACCTACATAAACCCCAAAACCCATACCCCATACCTCATACCCCATACCCCATCTCTGAACCCAATCTGACGCCACGACAGGATCTGGTACAGCTGCACCGGCTACGTGTCCATGTTCTCGCCCCTGATCAACTACGGGTTCGGGTCCATCAACCCGACCGGCTCCTCGTGGCGGTACATGTACTACTTTGCCGGGGCCGTCACCATGGCCTGGGGCGGCGCGCTGCTCTTCGTGCTGCCGCCGGACCCCCTCCGGGCCCGGGGCTTCAGCGAGCGCGAGCGCTACCTCCTCGTCGCCCGTCTGCGCACCAACAACGCCGGGGTGCGCAACCGGCACTTCAAGTGGGCGCAGGCGCTCGAGGTGGCGGCGGATCCCAAGTTCTGGCTCGTCTTCGGCGTCGCCTTCCTCAGCATGATGGCCAACGCGCCCATCTCGACCTTTGTGCCCATCATCATCAACGGCTTCAAGTTCAGCGCCCTCAACTCGCTCCTCCTGACCATACCCATGGGCGCCTACGCCGGCACCCTCCAGCTCCTCATGTCCTACCTCGCCATGCGCTACGCCGGCACCAGGGTCTGGCTCATCGCCGTCGCCCAGCTCGGCACCACGCTCGCCTCGGTCCTGCTGTGGGTGCTGCCGCTCAGCGAGAGGGGCGGCCTCTTGTTTGCCGCCTACATCCTGCCCTCGGTCGGCGGTGGCTATGCCGTCCTCATGGGGCTCCAGATGGCCAATACCGCCGGCTACACCAAGCGTTCTGTTTCGGCCTCGGGTCTATACGTCGCTTATTGTCTTGGTATGTTTTTTTTTTTTTTTTTGGGGGGGTTTTGGCTCTTCACGTCTTGTCTCGGTACATTTTTCTTACAGTAGAGACGGCATGATTGACATTATCGACTTTAGGCAACTTCGTCGGACCCCTCGTATTCAAGAGTAAAGACGCCCCGAGGTACATCCCTGGTTTCATCATCGTCGTTGCCACCTCCCTGGCAGCTGGGATTCTGGCCATCGTCTACCGGTACGTCTGTATAGGGGTGAATAAGAAACGAGACAAGACGGGCGTCTTGGAGGGCTTCGACAATGCCTATGACGATGACTTGACCGATGTCAAGGTAACTTTCTCCCCGCTCCTCCAATCGAGCCGCCACAGGCAGACTAATCTGACTATCAGAATCCCCAATTCCGCTACATTTATTAATGAAAGATACATTGGCCGTGCCGTCACCTTGGGAACATCGACTCGGGCGAGGTTTATTCCCATGTTAGGAACTCTGTCTTGTTGGACTAGTCCAAGACTCGACAGCAACGGGATCCAAGGGAGGGACAAGGCATATACTGACCTGCTACTTACCTGCAAGTGTTTGTTAAAACAACCTATCCCCAGGCCCTTGTAAGCTTTATGCCATTGACGAGGCAGTTTGGACCGGGTTGTTTGAAATACTAAGAAATGCATAACTATTCACAAACAATTCATCGCTATAGATAATGATACGGGTAGCAAATGTGGATATAAGCAGTGTAGTTTAAACACTCTTCTCGAGTAATAGTAATGAGAAACAATAATGAGCGAGAAATGTATCCATAATGACTGAAACCTATTTCGCCTTGCACGTATCGCTTAAAGAAATACAATCGTTAAGAGCTCTCAACGTTACACCATGCTCTTCGACGACCCGATTCATCCCAGCCAGCCCAGGCGCCGGATTGCCTCCTCCCCGTCTTAGTCCCCCGTCGTCCCGGCCAGGGTTGGTCCGCCCGAGTGGACTTTCTGTCCGTTTGTACCTACAGTCATTGCCCCCGGACCGCAGCGCCTTGGTCCCGTCAGGGTAGTTAGGTACCCGTAGTCTAGAGGGTGATCTTTTCCCGAGGAAGGACCTCGATAGGTCGTCCAGCCACAACGCGCGTCGTCGGGTCGATGTCCGTCGTGAACTGCGCGCTGGACAGCCGCGCGGCTTGCCCTCCGCGCTTGAGCATCTCGGCTTGGTATTCGGCCATGAGCGCCTTGATGGAATCGATGTCGTCTTTTGGCATTTTATCCAAAGCTCTGGCTAGGTTGAACGCGTCTTTCATGGCTTGACATCCTCCCTCGCCGCGGAACGGTGTCATGGCGTCTTGGAGAAAGCATCATGTGTTAGCATAGCCTGCCATCAACCAGTCCACTGTCGGATGTAGGCGCCGCTGCAAGAGTTCTTTGCAAAAAGGGGGGAACGCGGTGAGAGTATATGACTTACGGGCCGAATCGCCAAGAAGCGTCACTCGTCCACTTGGTAGTGCGTCTATGAGAAGCGTATAGAAGCGTATCGTCGGCAGATGCATTTGCTCAGCAGTCGTAGCCTCGATCACAGAGCGGAACTTGGGCGGAAGGTCCCGCGTGGTTCGCAGAGCATACTGGAGCAGCTCGTTGCGATCGGACGTGAACGTGAAGTGGTCGTTCCGATCTGCGCCCTCATCTGGCCACATGAGAAGCCAGTAGTAGTCTCCCGACTTGCCATCGGACGACACCTTGTCGAGGCCCACAAAGAGGTGGAATCTCTGGCCCTCCTTGTTGAAGTCGAGTATGTAGGAGGAGTGGCCGAGTTCAAGTTGCTCGGCGAAAGCCTCGTTTTCCAGGCGTATCTCGCCGGTGATGGTGGCAGTCTTGTGTATCTGGAGAGGATCCGGTTGCCCATGTAGCATGTGCTTCCTGGCTAATTGTGCAGAAAGGGATGATCAGTCTCGTTGCAGTGACGTCCCGAGCGCAGCACCGTACGTACTAGTACTGTGAACCCCCTCTGCACCGACGACGATATCTCCTGTAGCAGAAGACCCATCTTTGAAGTGCACAGTGACGGAATCTTTGTTTTCCTCAATACGCACACTGTATTTGTCGTATTGGACAGAGATGTTTGTCGACAGCCAATCCCGGAGTCGTGTACGATTTGCACGGACGAACTTGCCGCTGCCATCATCCCTCCCGCCCAGCTTGACCGGGCTTTCCGGGGTATATAGGGCAATCTCGGGGAGAAGCTTCAACGGAATTAGGTGGTTCACCTGACTGAACGGCGGCATATCGGACGGCATGGAGTCATGGAAGTCGTCCATCATACTAGCTTGTTAACATTCAATCGTCTCGACCTTTGTTTGCTGCTTGGCAAATAAGGTCTGGATTTTGAAACGTACCTATGCAACGCAATCGCCCATCCCTGTGGACGGTTATCCGGGCTGGCATCTCGCTCGAAGATGTCAAAGGTAATTCCCTTTTTCCTCAACGACTGGGCAAGAGTGAGGCCTCCTAGACCCCCGCCTAGAATGAGTACGTGTGGTTTCGGTGATGGTTGGGTCATGATGGGTATCGTCGTGTGGAAGAGCCGAGACGGAGAGAGACCAGAGTCGTTGTGTACTGTAGGCTTTTGATGGGTTCTGTGTTCATGTTGTCTGCTGTATTATACTTTTTATACTGGTTATCGACCTGTCGGTGTCGGTATTTTGCACTCGTGGTCTTTGGAGACCGACTTGTCTGCGTCATGGCCGCAAGATTCGAGCTTAACGAAGTCCCGCGTCTCGAGTTTGTCTTTGCCGGATCCCCCCCGCTACTAGCCTTCAATGAAGGTTCGCCCAATCAAGTATGCCAGGGTAGGTTATGTAAGACTGGCCTGGAAATTTCGGGTTTGCCGAAGTGCGGCACTATAAACTATGGCTAGTTGATCGTTATCCAGGACATGATTGAGTAGCCATATATGACGACATGACTTTAAGTCCTCGGGCTATCACAGGGAGCCTTCCGTGCCATATTTTCATTCATCCGTGCGATAGGTGGACGAGACTAATCCGAGATCGTACAGAGACGACTCTTGTCCCATGCACAGCACTACCTATACTGTGGACCATTACGGATCTCTATCCCAAAGTACACAACAGAGAGAGAGGTCTACGTTACCTGTACGGAGTACATAACAAGTCATGTTCAACACCTGCACACCCCTGGTACGGATCCTCCCTTGCTCATACCCCTCCCTCCCCTCCCTGCCATGACCGCCTATCCCTACCCTGGTTCAATTGGTCGTGCCGGACTTATACGAAGACATGCTCTCGGTGGAATGTCATGCACCATCAACCAACAAGTGAAGACAGCGCGCAGTACAAGTCAAGTCAAGACACACAGAGCCACCAAAGTCGGGAAATTTCCCCCCAACATCAGTTTCACATTGTGGCAGGTCAAATCCCAAAAGGTCTCCTTCATCAGTCTCATTTGTATGTAGCTCGCCTGTAGCAGTCTATCTCCTCCCGTCTAGGCATATAATGCTCATGCCAGCCAATGGCGCATCCATCCGCGGCATCGCCTCTCGCCTTCGCCGACATGAGACCAATTTCGGAGAGAAAAAAAAAGCCGACCAATGACAAACTCTGGCCGTCCATGTGTGTATGATGTTTGCGTAGTTAGTGATTACAATGCCCTCACTCAGGTGGGACACTCTGACGAGGAAAATCAGCAAAAAATCAAGGTGGGCCTGACGGTGGTATCCCATTTCACCTCGCACGCACGCCTAATACAACAGTATTTTCTATCCGAGACGATGCCTCGTAACAGAAACCCTAAAACCCCGAGATACCAGTCCATTCCTTTGGAGCTCAGGTCTTCTGTTTCCTCGCCCATGCATGTCTGTGTGCACTGCGGGGGGGCAGACGACGTGAGTAATAGCGGCCATGGTCGATTTGGTGCTAGCAAGTGTGTGCGCGTGTGCGTGTGTGTGTGTGTGTGTTGCGTTACAAAGGAAACGTGGTGCGTGGTGTTGGTTCCGGTCCTGGTGTGCAACATTCTGGTGGATGGGATGGGTGTATCCCATTTTGCGTGCCAACAATTAGAAATTTGTAGGGTGTGTAGATCCAGACTGAGCTGGAAGACGACGGTGCCGGCCGGCTAGAACGTGAAAGTCATGACGAGCAGGAGGGCTTTTGGGTGTGCGGAGATGGTTGGATCGTAAAGGCCGTCAAAGTCATTAAGCGCATGAGGTTGTCTCGGGCCAGGGCCGGTCTTGGATGCCTCCTTAGAGGTAGAGGTAGACGACTCGGACAGCCTTTGGCGGTTGGTGGAATGCGAATCGCACCGGCTGGGTGATCAGCAAGACTGGTACAGCAGCAACGGCTCGCCGACGTTTTCGATTTCGGGAATGGTGCACTTGAGGTCGAATGCCTTGGACAGGACGATCTTGAAGATCTGGACAAGTCAGTACGCTGGGCGATGCCACAAAGACCAGTCGCGAGCTTACCTTTTGCACGTTGATGCTGTGGCTGGTGCTGCTAAATATGAGGGCAGCGCGCATGGCCTTGGCGAAACGTCGAGCCTGGGCATGTCAGCATTGTGTTGTTGTTTCACGTACACCCCCACCGGCATTGGACGCACCTGATTGGAGATCTCCTCTTGGTCCTCCCTGGGAAAGTTGACAAAGTGGTCGTACTTTGTGCCGACGAGGATGGGAATGGCCGTCTTGTTGAAGCCGCGCCCTTGGCGGTACCACTCCTTGATGCTGTTGAGGGTGCTCTTGCGGGTGAGGTCGAACATGAACAGAATGGCGACGGCGTCGTTGCAGACCAGCGGCAGCATGTTGACAAACTCGCGCTGGCCACCCAGGTCCCAGATGCTGAAGGTGATCTCGGTGTTGCGTATGCTGATGGTCTTCTCCATGAAGTTGACGCCCAGGGTCTGGATGTAGTCCTCGTCCCAGCTGCCCTCGACGTACTTGACCATGAGCGAGGTCTTGCCGATCTGGGCGTCGCCCACCATGCCGACCTTGATCACGACGTGGTTGCGACCGTTCTGGGGCTGGGGTTCGGGGGCGGACTGGGCGCCGCTGCTCCGTGAGGCCTGGTCGCTGTATTGTCTGGTGTCGACGCCGGACGAGGCGGGCCTCGAGGGCATCTGATGGTGCTGCTGGTGGTACGAGGGCAGCGGCGGGGTGCCGTAGGTCTGGTCCATGTCGTGGTCGGGGTTCGGCGAGCTGCCGGCGAAGCCCTGGTCGAGTGACCGGTGTCGCCGGTCTTGGGGCATCTGGGAGGGGGAGGATGTGGGATGCATGGCGGCGGGCTCGGCGTCGAAGGCGGGGGCGGGTATGTCATCAAGTATGATGGGCACGGGCAGGTCGAATGCGGCCGCGGCGACTTGGGGGTCCATATCCATCTCCATGTTGGGCGTTGGGCGGACGGGTCGGAGCGGAGGGAGTCTCTCTACCTACCTACCACAGTACGGTGCAGACTGGAGTAGAGGATGGGCGTGCCACTGGAATGAGCGTCGGACCGTCTCATCTATCCCGGTCTTGGGTTGCCACGGACGGGTCAGCTTGGGCCGGACAGGCGCACAGGATGGTCGGGCTGCGAGTCAAAGGGAAGATGAGGCCGTGGTGCGCGATAGAGGTGTGGGTAATAAGAGACAGTCGGGTGTGCAAGTAAAGTAGGTACATACCTCGTGCGGATGAATGTGCTGTTGTTTGGTGGTGGCAGGTGCAGTACTGTGTACGCAGTAGATCCAGAGAGCTAACGATAGTTAACTAGTTGTGTGGGGAGTCCGAGTGACGAGAGGCGAGGCAGGGAATGTCACCTCGATAGCTGCATGCGATCTAGCGCCTGAAACGCGATCCGAGAGCTGAGCCCGTCGATCTGAAAGAGGGGCAGAGGGTGGGAACTCGAAACAATGCGCAATGCCACTGCATCATTAGCCACTTGTCATGTCTATGGAATGGAGATTTGACCGTGCTCGAGGGGAAGGGTGCACTGAGAACTCCGTACGGGCAGACGGCATGAATTGACGAGAAGCCACCTGACAAAGCGTGTCCGTGTTGGTGAGTGAGTGAGATATGTGCATGGGCGACGTAAACAAGTTTCCAAAATCAACAACACCCTGCCTGTCTGTACTACGTACTCCGTACTCCGTACCAGTAGGGGAGTAGGGTGCAATTGGCAACCACAAGACATCATGAGCCGCCGAGGTGCGTCCAATCAACGCCTGTCAGACGTTGGGCCCCACCGAACCAGGGGCTGGAAAGTCAAAATAACAAGTACAGAGGTACCGTACCGTTGTTTTTACGAAGTATTATTACATGTAACTTTACGGGTATCCGTAATCCGTACGGATACAAACAACACAAAACAACGACGTGATGTGATGTCCAGGGTTCGTCTTCCAATTCGATACGAAGTAGATCACTTCCAATCGGTCCGCCCGTCCCTGTTCTGCAAACAGTTTGCCCGTCAAAACACATTTTCCAATGGCCGGTTCTCAACTGTGTAATTAACTATGTTTCTATCCCGAACAAAGTAGCAGCAACAACATTGAACACCTCGCCGTCGAATGACATGTCGCCGTTGCTAAGGGGGCGCGAAACGCGAGCTGCATGCAGTGCACCATCACAAAACGCGTCGCGATCAACAATCGACACTACACGATTCATGCGGTCTAGCTCCTGCTACGATGTGCCGTGTTATTACTAGTAGTTTCGAACTATTGGAAGAAGTAATGAATAAGATTCAAACAACCTTCTTCCATTCCCATATTGCCATCGTCGATCGTGTCATGGGATTGCTCGGAACATGAGCATGATCATGACATCAGAAACTGGAGACGGATGGAATACCAAAAAGTGAGCAGCTTTGGTTCACAAGGTTCGCATCTCGATCGTGGGCTGTATTTCCCACCTCTTGGATTCCAGCGTGTCGAAAGTGGTCAGAACCATCCCAGCCTTGGAACTGTAGGCGCGGGGCTTCTGAACCAAGCTCATGATTGGTAGGCTTTGTTGACATTCGGTGCACAGCCCAGAGACAGTGCCAGATACAGTGCCACAGTGTGCTATATACTGTATGTCTTGGCAGAGCTGTAGTGGGTAGTTAAAACAGTGCTCTTTGTTTGGTCTGAACATTGCTCTCGGTTTCAACATGATCGGCAGCAAGATGGTAGCTCAAGATGACCTCGAAATTGCCATGGTCATTGGGCATGCATCAAAAGATGATTGATTCAATCAGTCGCCTATCTTGGGTCCTGACCCATTCATTCATTACTCGCATTTGCGTCGATATTTGGGCCGCCAACCATCCAGATACACTCTCTGTCGTATCATGCCATGCCTATCTCCGCTTTCAACATCACCCAGCCCGCTGCCATCCATGGTGTAACCTCAAGAGGCAGCGTGAGAAGTGACGAGATTGTAAGAGTGAACTCGAACTGAATGTGAATATCTAGACAACTGGACGCCGAGAAGGATTGAACCAAAGTCGAACACATCAATCGCACCACCAAGACGAAGTCGAGACACCAGACTGTGGTTAGTTAACTACTCCGTAGAGAGAAGTTCCCAGAGGCCACCGATAAGGTAGGTAATGCGGGGGACTACGGGGCAGGCTTGGGTGGTATCGGGGTAACGTTGGGGGCATTTTCGAACGAACTGGAGGCTGGTCTCACTCGTACCCCTGAAGAGTGTCAGTGTGAGACTGTGGAAAAGACCATGTCACGGCAACTGACCTGCAAGGCGCAATGTTTTCGCATGAAGCTAGGGCGGGATAATCGGTACGGAAGACTTGTATCACTAGCAAACATAACATGTTTATGACAGGTCGAAGTGAATCAATTCCCCCAAACACAGCTCGGTAGGTTATATACATCCTGGTAGGCATATCATCATCATGCCGTGTACGGAGGTATGACTATCCAAGTCAGGAGCTGTGATCATCCTACTTCATTCGGCACGCCTCTTTGGTCAACGATCTGCCACACGGCGGTTTCTCAACGACAAATCACACTCGCGACGGCCTAATGATGCCCTGGCTTGACGGATCAAGGACCAGTCTGCCTCCGAGATGAATTCCAAGTTCATGGTCTCCGCACCAGGCAAGGTGATAGTCTGCGGCGAACACGCTGCCGTGTATAACATGCCCGCCATCGCCGCTGCCATTTCCCTCCGATCGTATCTATTCGTTGCCCCCCGGCCAACTATAGAACTGTTACGTTGGATCTTCGAGATATTGAGCTGTTCCGCGTCTGGGAAATCGACGCGCTGCCTTGGCACCTCGTTCGGTCCGCCAACGAGAAGCAGTCCTCGTCCCCTGCGGCCTCCCTAGACGCGGCACTGCTGGAAGCAATCCGGCCTTGTGTAGAAACAGCAAGAGGAAACACCTCTGAGGAGCAACACGAAATCCGAGTACGATCCGCGACGGCATTTCTCTATCTTTTCCTCTCTCTGGGATCCCGGGAGACCGCGGGATCCGTCTACACCCTGCGATCCCACATACCGATTGGCGGTGGCCTAGGGAGCAGCGCTAGCGTCTGTGTCTGCTGGAGCGCGGCGCTTCTTCTCCAGACAGGTCGTATCGCACGACCCGGGGCGAGCAAAGAGGACGTCGAGCTCATCAGTCGCTGGGCATTCGTGGGTGAGCAATGCATCCACGGGAGTCCCAGCGGAGTGGACAACGCCGTTTCCGCTCGGGGGCACGCCGTTGTATACCAGAAAGATCTGTCCGGGCGGTCTGCCACTATCACCCCTATTCTCTCTCAACCCGCACTGCCTATTTACCTCATCGACACGCGACAATCACGCTCGACGGCAGTGCAGGTGAAAAAGGTGCGGCAGGGCCTCTGTCCGGAAACAGAGCTATTACTGGATAGTATTGGCCGGCTCACCCGGTCCGCACTCGAACTGATCACATCCTCCAACTTCGATATAGAAGAGCTGGGGGGGCCTGCTATGCGAGAACCAAAGGCTTCTAGCCTCATTGGGGGTATCGCACCCTCGGCTGGACCGTATAGTTGAGATGGTGCAACTTGCGGACATTGGTTGGTCGAAGCTCACTGGTGCTGGAGGAGGAGGATGCGCTATAACACTGTTCAAAGACGGCGTTACAGAAGAGGCCAAACATTGTTTCGAGAAGCAGCTGGAGGCAGAGGGTTATGTACTGTACCGAACCTGCCTGGGTAGCGAGGGCGCGGCGTTTCTTGACTGCTCCAAGGTCGACGCGGGCGCCATTGAAGACATCATAACGGAGGATGGCACGTCCGAGGTAGCAGCTAAAGGGACAATCCAGTCGAAAGGTTTGCGAGGACTGCAAAATTGGACATACTGGTAAAATAAGGGTATGCTAGTCTGGTCTATTGAGGAACGACGCCGACAACGGGCACAAACAGGTCGCGGAGGCTGCGCGCAGAACCAACATCAACTACGGAGTACTACGTAACTGGAGCTTATCCATCTGGCAGAGTGGTAGGCGACGAACTTGTTTGTTCGTCGGGGCAATCTTGACCGCACAAACACCACTCTTTGATGAAGGGTTGCTTGATGAGATTGGCTAGATAGTTAGTACCAAGTAGGAATCAGGATAATGTCTTGCACTGGTTTGCGGAAGCGAGTAAGGCCGAGTCGAAATTTGCAGGAAAAATAAGTTACTGCCCAACCCGATTAACATTCAACATTTGGCCCCACACCCGTCGCCGAGTCCAATTGGATGATAACGTATCTAGATAGGTTAGCAGCTACGGATCGAGCCGAGGGCCGACATCGTCGAACCATCTTGCATCTTTTTGCCCTGCAACGCCATTCTTCCTCTACCATCACCCACTCCCACCCACCCACATACACACCACAATGGCCGCATCAATCGCCACCCGGTGCCTACGGGCCGCCCGTCCACTGTCCAAGCTGGCATCGCCCGCTGTCCGAAGCAGGTTTCAAGTCCCTTCTGTCCGCGCATTCTCCGCCACACCTCTCCGTACGTTCACCCGCCCACTCCCACCCTCTGCTTTCACTAACCCTCTGCCCCCAGGTGAGATTCGCAGGTACACCAAAGACCACGAGTGGATCGACCTGTCGGCCGACAAGACGACGGGCGTCATCGGCATCTCCGAGTACGCCGCCGAGGAGCTGGGCGACGTCGTGTTCATCGAGCTGCCCGAGGAAGGCAAGGTTCTCGAGGCCGGCGACGCCATCGGCGCCGTCGAGTCGGTCAAGAGCGCCGCCGACATCAACGCCCCTGTCGCCTGCACCGTCACCAAGATCAACATGGTGCTCGAAGAGAAGCCCGGCACCATCAACCAGGTCCCCGAGGACGACTCGCACGGCGGCGGCTGGATCGCCAAGGTCTCGGTCGGCGAGAAGGGCGCTCAGGACTTTGAGGCGCTGATGGACGAGGCGGCGTACAAGGCCTTCATTGGGACGGACCACTAGACGCGGCTTCGGCTGGCGCGGGCGCGGGCGCGGGCGCGCATGCGGGCGTGGAGGAGGCCGGCCACCCGAGGCACCACCCCCCGGGAGAGTTGGGATGATCCCGCCTTTTGCAGCACCCTGGTCCGGGTGTGGTGGCTTCTGGTGAGGTACATTATATGCTGGAAGACGCTGCATAAAATGGCCATCGGGCTATGCGGGGACATTTGCAGACCGAGTTCCGGCTTGTTTCTCGTCTTGAACTACCTGACATATTCTCTACTAAAGTCGGAAGGACAGAAGGTGGCCAAGGAACGGCGCAGACGAGAATGGCGGTGTGACAGAGGCTGAGCCAAGGGTGGTTTCAACATGAATAATCAGGCGTGCAGCGTGCAATTGGTGGGTTTACAGTAGAAAGACGTCGGGACGGGCTCAACCTTGTATCATACGACGGACATGCGATGCTGGGTGTATACGAGGAAGCGCAAGCGAGCTCGCTCAACAGAGATATCTAAGTCGCTCTCAGCACAATCATTACCACGTTCAGCAGATGACTGCCTGTTCCTGTGCATGTCCCTGCTTCTACGCCGGCACCCACTTCTCGGCCCCGGCCTGGTTCGCTTCCCGCTCGGCAACAATGACATCGAGTATCTTTTGCGCGCCATTCTCCGTCAGCAGCGCGGCCACCCTTTGACCGAATGCCACGGCCTCCTCTTTGGTCTTGATGACGGCCTCGTCCTCGGCATCGGCGCCATCTTTGCCGTCCACGCTGACGACGGTGGCCGTCATGCTTAACCTGTCACCCTCCAACCACTCCGTCTCGACGCCAATGGGGATGCTGCAACCTCCCTCGAGCGTGCGCATCAGACTCCTCTCGGCCTCGGCCTCGAGCATGGTCGTCCTGTCCTCGAACGGCACCAGCAGCGCCAGCGTCTCGCTGTCGTCGGCGCGCGCCTCCAGTCCCAGGCCGCCCTGGCCGACGGCGTGCAGCATGCCTCCGCCCTCGGTGCCGCGCGACAGGTACTGCGAGACGCGGGCCAGCAGACCCATACGCGCGAGTCCGGCGGCGGCCAGAATCAGCACCGTGTACTCTCCGTCCTCGGCGTCGAGCTTGCGCAGGCGCGTGTCGATGTTGCCGCGCATGTCGCGGAAGGCGAGGGAGGGGTAGCGGCGGCGGATCTGGGCCATGCGGCGCACCGAGCTCGTGCCCACGACGGCGCCGGCGGGCAGGTCGGCCAGCGTCTTGTAGGTGCCCTCGAGCCCCTTCTTGACGACGACGACGTCGCGCGTGTCCTCGCGCACGGGCACGCAGGCCAGCACGCAGCCGTCCGGCAGCGAGGTCGGCATGTCCTTGAGCGAGTGCACGATGACGTCCAGCTCCCGCGCCACCAGGCCGGCCTCGAGCTCGTTGGTCCACAGGCCCTTGCCTGTGGGGTTGTCGAACTGGTACAGGGCCGTGATCTTGTCCTTGTCGGCCGTCGAGTCCATGCCGTGGATCTCGAAAGACAGGCCTGGGTGCAGCTTCTCCAGCGAGGAGACGACAAAGTTGGCCTGCTTCATGGCGAGGGCCGACTTGCGCGTGCCGATGCGTATAACGGGTTTCTTCGGCGTCGAGGACGGGGTTATGACGGGGTGGGTTGACGACATTTTGGTGCTGGGCGAAGGATTTGTCGGTGGAGGAAGGAGGAGACGCCGATTGATGGGACGTGGATTGCTGAGACGAGCCGTTGATCAGACGAAATGGGAGCGAAGGCGTCGAGATCTGTCGTCTGTCGACACGAAATGAGTCGAGCAATGCAGCAGCCCGGACATTTCTTTTTTGGCACGGATCGGGTCTCGGGTCTCGGTGCTCTCTCTACGGAGTGCCGCAGTAGTCAATGGTCACAAATGGCGGGGTTCATCTTCGAAGGAGGGGCAATGACGATAGCTGATAGGTACGTATCGCCCAAACTCCACAGGCTGTTAACTACGGAGTAACGTTACTGTGGATGGTTAGGCGCTTCGTAGTTTGGGTGCTCTACGAGTACGGAGTACCGAGTAACTAGTTACGTACACGGTAGCCTAGTTAGTGCCCTGCCCTGCAGGATTCGGTAGTTGACCCCTACGGTGTTAACAAACCCTCCCCCTGGCGTCAAATCCAGGCTCTCTCGGGGCCACCCGAAAGCCAAAAGCTTGGAACCCCTTTCTTTCCCTCGTCGTTGTCACAAGCAACGAACGCTTCGGGTCTCCGTCCCATACATACGTCACTCTGGACTCTAGTTCACCGGTCCAGCCGCCGTCGCAACGTCCTACAAGCCCTCACTCGGCAGTTCCTCCCCCTTGAGACATTTCAGGAATTCGCCGGCCGAGCCACAGACCATTTCAGGTACACCATCGCACCTGGTGCTCCACTCTCCAGAAGGACGCGTTTGGGGTATCGTGACATGGCCCAAGTCGGCTGCCTGCAAGGCTGTCAACTCTGGCCGTTCGCTCGTTTGCGAATCTCCCAACCTTTGTACCAAGATTTGTCGTTCGGTCCCGGGCGCTATGAAACACGTGTTGTATTGTTCTAGGTTTCTAGCTCTCGTCGAAAACCTCGCTGGGCTGTGGTCCTGTGGACAGATCCTTTCCCCTGGATGCATCGCTCTGCTTCCACCGGCAGGTTGTACCTTGTGACTTCCAGTACACCATCGTCGTGAACCCGATGCCACAGGCGTACCCTGCCGTACTCGTGCCCGATTCTGCTGACTCTAGCTAGTCATGATTCACCCGGGTCCTGCCGCTTGGTGCACCAAAGACGGACCTGCTGTCCGGCTCAGGGGCATGGGATAACGTTGGACAGCCAGCCAGGGAAGCCAGGCAGGCTTACGGCATCTTGACAGCGGGATCCTGGTTCGATGAAGATGTTGAGCCTCGCTATCAGTTGCCATACTGGGCAAGCAGCTGTGGTCATCGGCGTGCCACGAACGACGTGTCATGGAATTGGTATTCGTGGACCGCAAGTAGCACCGCAACGACAGCGAATCGCGTATTTTGTACATCTGTCCCAAGTCCTCGTCACCATCGGCGAGTTTTGTGTGCTCATAGCGGAAGGGTTCAACTACATATATAGAGAGAGTGATGACGGCCTCGATCACGCAATCATCATCTTCACTCCTATAAACAATATCTGATACTTGGCATCGTTCACTATCCCAAACGATACATAATACCCAGACGTTCATCTCACCTCATCCTCTCACCCACCATGAGACTCCCAGCCCTCATCGCCGGCTTCTTGCTTGCCCACGGCGCCGTAGCCAGCATCAACTTCCGCCTGCAGAAGCGGCAGGTGGCACCCTCGCAGCCGCCATCAGCACCACCGCCACCACCAGTTCCGACGGGCCCCGTCGCAGGTGCTCCCGAATCCGTATCTACGGTTCCTCTCCCCGTACCAGCGACCACCGTTACCTCGTCGACGACTCCGCTCGCGACTGCCACTGGGCCGCACTGCGGAAAGGGGTTCACGTACTGCGGGTACATGCTCCAGTCAAACGGACATAGTGAGTCTGTATTTTTACTTCTTTTACCTTTCTTTTTTATAAACCAAAACTGCCTTTCATCTTACACCGTGTCCACCCTACCCTTCTTCTCCCCTGTTCCCCCTTATCTCACCCACATGGATGAAGCCCGGCCAACACTTCAACCCCCCGCGCCATAGACTTCACCCCGGAGCTCATCACCAAGTCGTACTGCGACGACTTGCCGGGCAACTGCCCCAAGGGCGTCAACGCCACCGACCCCGAGCAGGCCGTCTTCGTCTGCCTCCAGGAGTCGCCCGCCATCATCAAGCTCATGTGCGCCTGCGCCACCGAGTGCAAGAACGACAACGCCACGTACAATATTGCCCATTGCTCCGCGCCGTGCGTCAACGGCTGCGGTGCCGCCCCGGCGACGTCGTCGGCGGCAAGGTCTGGGGATCTGTCGAGGTTCTTGGGGAATTAGAGGGTTCTGGATGAGAGGATGAGGTGATGGGAAGAAAATGGCATTGCTGGAGGAGGATGTGGTGATGGAAAGTACGAGACAGATGGGAAAGGGTGGGTTGGAAAGTACAAGAAAGATAGGAAAGGACGTTCGCTTGTGACCATTTGGGGGGGGATAGATGGAATGGCGTTGGAGAGGTGATTATTCTTGACACTACCTTTCTCAACGCTCACTTGGTCGTAGCTTGTATTCAATGGACACGTTGTTTATTTTCAGGGGTATTATGGGATTCGGGGTAGAATGAAAAGGTTGATGACAACAGCTGGGAAGATGAGGTAGTGATAGAAATCATGTGTTGTGTTCACGAACCGAGAGTATACTTGGCATAGACTTGAACTTCACCCACGAGTATGAGTATCTTGGGGTGGGCTTGGTGGTAAAGGGATGGTACTCTCATGTCATCCACTGGTATTATATATACTGCGCAGTCTTTTGTCACCCTGCGCGGCTGGGCTAGTAAGCCCTCTGCCATCATCACTAGGGCGTCCGAGAGACGAACATGATGAGCCCTGATGTTTCAGCTGTTCTGCAGCTTCCGCCTCGTAGCTCTGTCGCGCAATCCGGCTTACACGTGTCACGGGGGGGCTCGAGAGATGAAACTGGAAGTCTGTAACCATGCGGAGAGCTTACACAAACTCTACCCCCAGACTCCAACTACTCGTCACCGCGGCAGTCTGAATATGACAACACCAGATTCGGCTACACCTCCGGCGGTGATTGACCAAGGCTACGTTCGTAGGCACCACGGATATTGCGTGTGCACCCACCCCTGCTCATGGAGATACCGGTCATAATGACAGACTCTCTCGTCATTCGAGGGCCTTGGGCTTTGGCCATGGTTGGAAACGTCCAGATGACTGGAATGCACGTCTTGGTCGCATTCCATATAATATCAATATTGCTTCGTGCATATTTCACCATATATCATTCCCACGGCTCCGGGCCACTGCACACAATCCCCTTTCTTTCCCAACAGACAGACGCAAGGTCTCCCAAACGACGTACTTGGCCCTGAACGGCAACCCCCATATTATATTCACCTCCACTCGCCATCATGATCAGTATCTCTCTCCTGCTCCGCTGGTTGCACTCGCAGCTCCTCGTCACGATGCCCATGCCGACCACCAAATTCACCAATCAGACCATCATTGTGACGGGCGCCAACAGCGGAATGGGCCTCGAGGCCGCGCGCCACCTCGTCCGCCTCGACGCCGCCAAGGTCATCCTGGCCGTGCGTACGGTATCTAAAGGTGAGGCGGCAGCCAAGGATATCGAGACCTCGACCGGCCGAGCAGGGGTCGTCGAGGTGTGGCAGGTCGACCTCGAGAGCGCGGCCAGCGTGCGGGCGTTCGCCGGGCGTGTCGATACCAAGCTGGACCGGCTGGACGTGGTCCTGGCTAATGCCGGCATCTATACCTGGAACTTCGAGGAGGTGGATGGTAACGAGAAGACGGTGACTGTGAACGTCGTCAACACGCTACTGCTGGGTATGCTAATGCTGCCGAAGCTGCGGGAGACGGCGGACAGGTTTGGCAAAGAGGCGGTGCTCAACTTTAACGGCTCGTTCGTTCACTTCCTCACGCAGTTTCCCGAGCGCAAGAGCGACGCCATCTTTCGCGATCTCAGGGTCAAGAGCGAAGCGAGGATGGACGACCGGTGAGTACCTACCCTCTCTGCCTTGCCTCCTCGGCTGGCTCGCCGTCTGACGTCCGCGCAGGTACAACGTCTCGAAACTGATTCACCTCCTCGTCGTGCGCGGGCTCGCCGACGCCGTCGCTGCATCGACAAAGCCCGGCAACGTCGTCGTCTCGGTCCTCGATCCCGGCTTCGTGGCGACCAACATTATGCACGAGGGCGATGCCAGGTTTCAGATGTGTATGGTGGTGTCACGGAAGCTCATGAGTCGCAGCGCGGAAGAGGGCGGTCGCATCCTGGTCAGCGCGGCCGAGGGGGGCAGGAGACCCATGGGCAGTATTTGAGTGACTGCAAGGTTGCGCAGTGAGTTTCTCCCCGTCTTGTCACTTGTGAAGAGTTTGGGACGCTTCGTGTGAGATGAGCTGGCAGTGCTGACAGTGCTGACTCCAACTCTAGACCGTCTGACTTTGTGCTGAGTGAGGATGGTGCCAGGACGCAGAAGCAGCTTTGGAAGGAGTTGACAGACATACTGGAGGAGCGACGCCCTGGTATCATGCAGTGCATTTGAGTTTGAGGGTATAAGTCTCAAGGGGACCTCCTGTATGATGATGTACGGGTAGTCTGACTGAGGCGTAGGTATCGGCAATGGCGAGATCCATGTTTGACGGACAATGCAAATGAATATTGATTAGTTTTCATAGTCTAGTCACTTCAATGGCACGAATGATAAGCTGCGTTGATCACTAGGCCAGTTCCCGTAAAGGGGGTGTGTCCTTGGCGATCCGGGGTGGTTCGACTTACTCGAGCCGCTTTCGGAGTCGATTGCCAAACAAACCCTCGGCTCAACTTTCAATGCCGCACTAGCTGGAATCTCATCTCACACCCGACCTGCAACCGCCATCTTATTTCATGTCTCATAAACATCATCTCACTCTCTAACCCTCATACTATCCTCCACCGCAATGGCCGACATCCAGATCCTCGACGGTGGCCTGGGTACCTCCCCGGGAAGACCGGTACGCCGCCAAGTTTGACGCGTCGACACCGCTCTGGTCGTCCCACTTCATCACCACGAACCAGGACACGCTCGTCGCCTGCCAGCGGGACTTTGCCGAGGCCGGCGTCGACGTGCTCTTGACGGCGACGTACCAGCTCTCGATCGAGGGATTCTCGAGGACCAAGAACGACGAGTTCCCCGACGGAATCCCCCGGTCCGCCATCCCGCGCTACGTGCAGACGGCCGTCGAGGTCGCCGAGAAGGCGAGAGTGCGCGCGACCACCAAGATCGCCCTGGGTCTCGGCCCGTACGGCGCCTGCATGAGCCCCGGCCAGGAGTACAGCGGCAAGTACGACGCCGGGCACGATTCGGAGCAGACCCTGTTTGAATGGCATCTGGAGAGGTTACGGTTGTGTCTGGAGGTTGAGGGGCTCATGGAGCGCGTCTCCTACGTCGCCTTTGAGACCATTCCCAGGCTCGACGAGATCCGGGCCGTCCGACGGGCCTTCACGGCGGCCGGGCTGACCAAGGACTTCTGGATCGCCAGTGTCTTCCCGGGCGAGGGCAAGGCGTTGCCCGACGGCGGCAGTCCGGACCAAGTCATGGACGCCATGCTGGGGCCCTTGGACGGCGCTGCGATCCCCTGGGGCGTCGGCATCAATTGCACCAAGATGGACAAGGTCGCCGGCCTGATTGGGAGCTGCGAGATAGCCCTGCAGCGCTTGATGCGCGACGGACGGCAGAGCCTTGCCCCGGCTCTCGTGCTATACCCCGACGGGACAAAGGGGGAGATCTACAACACGACGACGCAGAAGTGGGAGAAGCAAAGCTCGCTGGGGTCTTGCGAACAAGAAGTGAGTCCAGCCATCCCTCCTCCCTCCGCCCGCTCTGACCCGCTCCGTCTGGACTCTGACTTGAATGGCAATTACAAAGGAAGCATGGGCAGTTCAGCTCACGCGCCTCGTGCGGGAGTCTCGCGACCGCAGGGTTTTCACGTCGTACCTCGTCGGCGGATGCTGCAAAGCATCCGCGGCTGACATTCGAGATCTACGAAATGAGCTGCTCGCGTACAATGCCCAGCCAGAGTAGCTTGCTCTCACCCTTCTCCCCAGCTCATCACTCCAGGTGGCGAGAAGTAGTAGCTCCGTTGGATTTTATACACTAGGACGCAGCGTCATGACTCGTATTCACAGGACAGGGCCGCCACCCCCCAGACTCAGGCCAGTTCTCCAGCCAGGGCAAGCAGTGATTTTGCATCTCCCCAAACGCGAGTCCAGGCCGCTCTCGCGAGTTCTCGTTACGTACTCGGCCGAGCGAGTGCAACTTTGTAGACGCTGGCGGAGTCTCGTCCAGGGGTATCCTCCCGGATCCGTACTCTGACCCACCTCTACTTGAAGATATTTACTAGCTCACCGAAGAACGGACATCGCGTGCTCGCCAGGGGGTGAACACGCCATGTCGAATTACGACCAAGTGACGACGAGGAAGCAAACCATCTTCCCAACCGGTACCCCAGTATAAAGATGTTTTGAGTCGCGCCGACTACGCCTGTGTCCACAGTCTACCACTCTCTTCCGGAGCCAACCCTTTACGGCAACTGCACTGCTCTCCACGGGACCAAGATGCACAACTTTTTGTCGGATCGGGAGAAGGATGATGTCGAGAAGATGGCGCCCGCGACCGGGGACGACCCGGACAAGGTCATCGTGGAACCGGAGCTCAACGTCGGTGGCCATGGCGGTACGCAGCGACACCTCCGCGACTACCAGGTCACCATGATCGGTTTCTGCAGTGGCATTGGTACCGGTCTCTTCATCGGGACGGGCTCGGCCTATGCCAATGCCGGGCCGGCTGGTCTGTTGTTGGCGTACATCGTCGTTGGCTCGGTCCTCTGGTGTGTCATGCAGAGCATATCGGAATTGGCGACGCTTGTAAGTCTACGCCCCGCGACGTCGACCTTGTACACGTCCAGTCCAGCCATCTTACTCCTCGTCAGATCCCCACGGCTGGGTCCTTCCCACACTGGGCTACCCGTTTCGTGGATCCCGCATGTGGCTTCTCGCTAGCCATCTCCTACGGATATTGCTACACCATCGCCATCGCGTCCGAAGCCTCGGCGGCTGCCATCCTCGTCTCCTACTGGACCGACATCACGCCCGCCATGGTCATCACCATCTCGCTGGCCCTGATCCTTGGCATCAACCTGCTGAACGTGCGCTACTTTGGCGAGGTCGAGGTCGTCACCGGCGCCATCAAGGTGCTCTGCTTCCTCGGCCTCATCGTCGTCTCCATCGTCATCACGGCGGGCGGCGCGCCGACGCACGAGAAGGTCGGCTTCAGGTACTGGAGCAATCCTGGGGCCTGGAACGACTACAACGGCATCACGGGGTCGACGGGCCACTTCCTCGGCTTCCTGGCGGCGTTTGTCAACGCCAGCTTTAGCTTTATCGGTGTCGAGACCGTCGTCATCACCGCCGCCGAGTCCATGAACCCGCACCGCGCCATCCCGAGGGCGGCCAAGAACGTCACGTACCGCATCGGCCTGTTCTACATCCTCGGGGCGCTCCTGATCGGCATCATCGTGGACCCGCGCAACGAGGATCTGGTCTCGGGAGCCGGCAACGCCAACAGCTCGCCCTGGGTCATCGCCATCCAGCAGGCCGGCATCAGCGTCCTGCCCAGCATCGTCAACGCCTGCATCCTGGTCTCGGCCTGGTCCGCCGGCAACTCGTACTGCTGGGTGGGCTCGCGCATGATTGTGGCCATGACGACGGACCGCCAGCTACCGCAGATCTTCGGCCGCACCACCAAGAGCGGCGTTCCCTACGTTGCCGTCATCGTCTCGTGGCTGTTTGGCCCCCTGGCCTACCTTAGCCTCGGTTCCGGCGGCGCCTCCCAGGCCTTCACCTGGCTTCTCAACCTCAGCACCGTCGCCGGCCTCATCGCCTGGGCCACGCTGTGTTTCTGCTACATCCGCTTCTACCGCGCCTGCGCCGTGCAGGGCGTCTCCCGCGAGACGTTTCCATGGGCCGCGCCGTTCCAGCCCTTCACGGCGTGGTACGGCTTCGTAGGCTCGACCGTCATCGTCTTCATCACGGGCTTCCCCGTCTTCCTGGACGGCAACTGGTCAGCGGCCGATTTCATCGCTTCCTATATTGGCATTCCACTGTTCATCATTCCGTATGTGGCCTGGAAGTATTGGCACAAGACCAAGGTAAGCCAAACATCTGTGTGTGGGTTTAGTGCATATACTGACTGATACGCTGCAATAGTTTCTTCGGGCTTCTGAAATGGATCTGTGGTCTGGTCGGTTATCGACGTAGGATCTTGATTCTAGCACGATGTGGGTTATAGACTTGGATAGATAATAATCATGTTTGTGCTCACCATCATTGATCGATTGCTTCACGCTTTCCAAACCTTGTCACTATGCACTTCTAGCTCGCACTTGCTCGGGACAACTCACACCGTCATGAAGACCCCCTTAAATAACCTTGGAAGGTCCGATCAGGGGGCATCGAACCGCACTGGCTTCAGTTCGGGTGAGAATCAAAGTCCGTAGCCAGCCAGACGACCAGGGAAACGATCTACTGGCGAGACTGAATTGAACACATCAACATCAACAACAGCTCAACACCATTTGCTCTTCTTTCCCTTGCATCTCAGGGTTTCATACAGCATTCAATACAGGTCGCTTTCATCGACAGAGGTCTACAAGGCATTTCTACATTTACAATTCGGCAACAATGTCGTTACCACACCCATGGCAACAGCCGCCTCCCTTGCCAACATCCGTACACAACCCCGTGTTTGCACCACCGCCCCTGAACTATAGTCTCAGCCCCGAGGCTGCCGCAGCATACGAGTCCCCGAGTGCTGCCCGCTTGGGATTCGAGGAACAGGCAGAGTCCGACTACTTCGCCACGCAGCGGCAGTTGCCCTGGTTCACACGTGTCAACAACTGGAACGAAGACGAGCGAGATGCAAGGCGGGGAGGGCAGACCTCGGATCCAGACAGGCAACAGAGGCTTCGCTGGCGCCAACAGCGCGTCGGCCAAGAGTTTCACGGTTTCCTTCATCTGCCAACGGAAGTGCAACTGATGATATTCCAATACCTCCTGGTGGTTGGACGTTACTATGTGCCCCAGAGCAACTGTCTCGACCGCGACCGGTTGCGCCGGTACATCCTGGACCCCATGACGGAACTCTACAACCGCCATCACGTCATACGTCCACGTTATCAAGACTGGGTCAGAGATGGTCTCTTCTGGTACAATGTGCGTCGTATCTTTCCTATTGGGGGCAGTCAGCGCTGACTTTAGATTGCATGCTTCAGGTGCAGAGCGCACCTTGGTTTACTCCCGGCTTGCTCCAAGGTGTCAGCAGAAAAGTCCAAGCCGAAGCTCGAGTGGTGTTCTGGGAAGAGAACAAGTTCATATTCCCCCGCGGGTCCTTTGACTTTCCCGCCTATTTCTTCGGCTCATCCTACTACCCATTTACACCCGAGAGCAATCTTCGGCTGGCCAAAAGACTCAGCTACACTTTCGACTCGTCCGACATAGATATCACCAGACTAGGGAACGATCGAGAATACTGGGGGTTGCCGACGGCCATTACGGTGGATTATCGAGTATACACCCACATCCAACATCATCGTCATCTGTATTTTGCCTCGGAGCTCCTTGCACGTTGGCGAGACCGGATCACACTACTGCGTAATCATACAGACCTGGAACACCTAGAGATCGACTTCAGTTGCTGTTTCTGCGTTGAGCAGTGTTGCCGTCTCGTGGATAATGTCTGCTTTATGATGTCTGGCAGATGGTTGAAGGCGCCGCCAAGAGTCATCGAGATCTACGGGTGGAGCGACGAGAATGAGAAGATGCGGATAACAGGGCTGCTGGGTGCGTTGGAAGGGACAACTGTCATCTTCTCGATGAGTCCAACAACAAGACTGCTGATTGACAATGCCAGCCATCCCTTGGTGAAGCTCGTTGTTCCCGGTCTCGGCACTGTCTTGAAACGGCCCAGGGTTTCCGACGTGGTCTACCAATGAGCATAGGCGGAACCAAGAGATGGTACGGTAAGGCTTTTTTGTGCTGTCTCCGTCGACGAGCAACTCGTGTTACATTCACTTGATAGAATAGCGAGACTAGCGGCAGGATATTCTGCAATGGGTATTTATTCCTCTTGATGGGGAAGACTTGCGACTGTGAAGCCCAAACAGGAAGAGTCTGCGTGATGGAAGTGACATTGGATGTGTGCAAGTTGACGTGGCTGGCGAGGCGACAGCCACATGCTGTTGGATTGTACTTTTCGCCCGTGGATGAAGCATCTGGGCGCAAAGTAGAAGCTGGCTGGCGAATCGAGACAGGTAGATGAGTAACTACCAGAAATAGCAACTCACGGGCATATTACTTTTGGGTCAGCTCAGCTTTCAACCACCGGGTACGCATCCCGAGACTCGAGTGGCTGGCCCGCTAGTTTTCAGCTTTGGCTACACTTGACTGAAGGATGGCGCTGATTCGCAGGCCATGTCCATGTGCTTCCCAGGATAGATCTTGTAGGGCTCATCCTTTTCCCGATGGGGAAAGTCAATATAAATAAGTGTTTCTCTTGGTAGCATGAGATCCCGGCTGTGTGCACTCTTATAAAAGGGGTTGGCAGTCCTGACTCCTGGGGAATTCTCGCATGCGTTGCACCAGATCCATTCAAGCACCTCAGAGCTCCCATCGCCTCCTTTCTACCGGAGTTTCTTTCTCATCTAGGTCATTCGAATTTCGACCCTACTCGTCATGCTTTGCTCAAACTACATCTCTACCACAGCCCTGCTGCTTCTCACGCTCCCCACGGCCGTCACCGCGGGCGGGTGCCACGACCAGAGCGGCCCGTTCCCGCTCTGCGGCAAGGCGATCAACAAGTCGAGCTTCAAGGCCAGGTACGCGCAGTTTGGCGTCAACAAGGGCAAGTGCCACGTGTACAACTGGAGCGGCGGCGACGGCAGCGTGGGCTGGAGCGAGGCGCGCACCAACTGCCAGCAGACGGACCTTCCCGCGGGGGCGACGCGCGGGGGGTGGCAGGCCGACCTCGACGTCGACGGCGTCACGTTCGCCGACAGGAAGTGGACGATTGTCTGGGAGGGGGGGCCAGAGGTACACGCTGGGGCCGGGCGTGTGGGCCAAGATTGGCAACGGCGAGGTGGTGACGTGCGAGAATACGCTGTATGAGCCTCGGTGCACCGTCAGGTGCGTGGCGGGGAATGGGTTGGAGTGGGCGTATTGTGTGGGCAAGTGAAGGGGTTGGGGGTTGGGGGGTGGGTGGGTGACTGGTATCGGCAATGATGGGATACTCGGGCGGGTTGAGTGGTGATGGTATACGTAGCAGCTCCATTTCCTATAATGGGCCAAGTTGGTGAGATGAGCGGGAAGTGCCTGGACTACTGAACTAGGTACCAAACTACAGTACTCGCGCGAACACGAATATAGGTACCGGTATAGCGGCGATAGCTCACGGAGGGGGATACATCTCCAACCACAGCTTCTGCACCCTCTGCCCCTCGGTCAGCACCGTATAGTTGTGGTGGACGAACCGGACCTCGTCCTCGCCGTCCGGCCCCTGCCCCTTGACCTTCTTGACCTCGACGTGGTCCCACGGCACGTCGGGGAACATGGCCTGGTCCGCCTGCAGCCGACGGGCAAAGTCGTCGCTGTCGGCGTCGAAGCCCGCGCCCTGGTAAAAGTCCGCATACCCGAACCAGGCGTGCTCGTGGACCCAGGCCTGCAGGGCGTCGAGGTCGCGGCACTTTTGCCCGTCGGGCGCCACGTCGAACGACTGGTAGTTGGTCGTGCCGTAGAACGCCACGTCCGGGTGGCACATGAGCTTCTCGCGGATGTGGTCGATGCAGTGCATCGTGTGCCTGTCGTTGCGCGGCAGCTCGTCGAGGGGCTCGGGGGCGGTGAGGAGCTTGCGGATGCGGTGCTGGTGGTGGCGTTCTCGGGTCAGCTAGGGGGGATGATGCAGGCCGGTGGTGGGTGATCATGTTGGCTGATGTGTCATGTGAGGGGATGGTATATGATAGCTACGCACCAGGCAGTGAAAAGTGTGGTACGCTCCGACCTGGTAGACGTAGTGATCCTCGTCGTCGGGCATCTTGAGAGATGGAGGCAGCTTGTTGTCAGCCACCCACTGCGCGTGTACTTTGACGATGCCCAGGTCTGTTCATGAGATGTGCATCAGTTTAGGTACTGGTACGGAGAGTGAGGAGAGTTTGCAAATCCACCAACCCATTTGCAGCTGATACCAGAAGAGCTCGGCCTCGGGTGACCGGTCAGCCGCGTTATGAATACGGAACGTCCGCTCGGTGATGTTTTGGTTTTCGAGACTCCAATCTAAGGACAAGGATCAGTCTCATCGGATCATTCCCCTTTTTCCTAGCGGCACTCACAGTCTACTGGGTACTCATTCGCATCCAGACGCGTCATGATGCGGTACGACAACAAGGCCGACTTGGTGCCGACGGCAGCGAATCCGATAAGAGCCATCTCGAAAATAGCAAACAGGACGACGAGGATGTAGAAGCGGATCCTCGACGGCTTGCGTTGACCTGAGATGACGGCCTCGCAGCGGCTGCAGATTCCTGGCGTGGCCCGGTCATGGCCGAGAAGCTTTTGGTAGTCGAGAGACTCGTCGTCAGAGGAGGGCATTGTGCTGGAGTCCTATGATGGGCGGATGAAACTAGAGAAATTTGATGGTTGAGAACTTTGTGAGGAGATATGGAACAGAGGTTTCTGAAAGCTGAGTGCAACTGGGATGAAATGGGCGTCGTCTATGGGCTATCAAAAGTCAGACGCCATCGAGTTCATGTGCGTCTGACGATGTTGTGAGGGGTCTACTGTCTTGTCTGTTCCTCTGCACTTCATCCATCATCAATACTGGCCACTTGGACTGTATGCCTGAGCTGGGAATTGCCACCCTCGACGGGCAGAGGCAAGGGACATACTCGATGTGTCCAAACGGAGCATCTCGGACCAAACCACCACCTAGAAGATGTGATCCGACGTCAGCCTAGTAATCTGCTTGCATAGATGGCATGGCGTATGACATGTCTGTCGGCAGGAAGTCAACCCGAATAGATTAGCGTAGAGTAAGCAATCGAGAGGAACTGGGGTATCCTGCACAAGGGCAAACCTGCAGTAGCCGTTGGGCTTGTGTGGCCGGGATGTCTGCGGCTCAGTCCGAAAGGAGCTGGGCGCGAAGACCTCCTGACGTCCGATATATACCCCGGAATACGTCCTGAGTGGTGGGAAAGACTGACTGTGGCCACTTGTGCGCCACATCCGTTGGAAGAGGCTCTTACTCACACTCGAGTCAAGCCGTAAAGTGGAAAGCCTCCAACCAACAAGTAAAACAAACAGGGTAGAACGAATATCACGTCTCTTGATCATCATCATCATGTGGGTTCATGATTATGCCCGGTAACGCAAGGGGTCGATACAAGGCTTAGGAGATCGCCGCCAAGAAGGTCTCCGATCCATGGAGGCATTGCCAAGGCGAGTAGGTGGCCAGATTCGATACAGGTGGCATAAGTCCTCTGGGACTGACTCCCTTGCGTCCGCCGGCACATGGTCTCGCCACTTATCGGCGACTCTAGTATGCATGTCTGCTTAGGGATATAGGCGCGGCTAGGTAAGCGGCTCGAATGATTTCTTACCTGGGTCCTGATATGCTCCTAACTCGGCGAGAACAACAGTAATATCTGGCACACAATATCCTACTCATAGAATTACTATATGGAAGATAACATATAGTATACGCAGCTTAGAAAAATCAATACACTGGCCAAAAGAAGATCCATGATAACAGTCCCTCCCAGATTATGTGATTGTCACAAACTCTTTCATGGATTATCATGATGTACCAGCAAGTCAAAGGGCACTTGACCGCCGTTCCCACGACATGCAGCCGCAAGGTATTACCCCGACTTTATTGCAAACATATCCAACCACCTTACCGTTCTTGCTACCGAAGACGACCACTTGACCTGAAATGGCTCCTTAGTACTGCCCAACTGCATTTCTGGCACCGGTCTGCATAATACGGGTCTCTTTTGCCCAATGATACACAACATAACAAATATAGTCATCTCTCCCTACATGGATCGGCAATTTTCGGCATCGGGTCCCCAACGTACTCAGTCCATCCCGACGTAATCGTTGGATGCGGTTGATGGGTATTGCCCCATTGCACGTGTTTTGGGAGACATACAGAATAGGAAACCCGGTGCAAGTCCAGTAATCCGAAAGCCGCCAACCCCTTTCCCAGTCTGGGAAGAGATGCAAAGTAGCGGTAGGGACGACCAAGTCTTCCTGCATCTATGACTACGGGGGCACTCAGAGGAAGGAAACGGCTCTAGTCTCTTCGTATAAAGCCCAAAGTCCATCCCGAAGTTCCTCGAAACTCTCAAGCCCAGAGCTCATCTCAGCATTACCGATCCACAACCACGCAAGGATCCCGTTCTACCGTTATTTCTCAATTCCTGCCATAATCCCCACTCTTAACAACCCACGTCTATCAACATGGCCATCCGATCCATCCTCGTTGCTATACTCGCAGCCACCAGCGTCGTGTCTGGACTTCCCCACGGCGTCGAGGACGGCCTTGAGAAGCGAATGGGCAGTGTTTGGGGATACTCGAACATCAAGAACGTGCTCGACGCTGCTGCAAAGGAACAGCAAGCCGAAGCTGAGACAAGCGGTGATGTTGAGAAGCGAATGGGCAGTGTTTGGGGATATTCCAATATCAAGAACGTCCTTGATGCTGCCGAGAAGGAACAAGAAGCCAAAGCCGAAGCTAGCAGTGATGTCGAGAAGCGAATGGGCAGTGTTTGGGGATATTCCAACATCAAGAACGTTCTTGATGCTGCTGCAAAGGAACAAGAAGCCGAGACTTCCGTTGTACAGACGAGAAGCTGCTTCGCTCCGAGTTGCTGAACAGGTACGTCAACATGATACAGCCTGGACCCTGTCACAAAGTCTAACATGGCGCTGTCAGTAGTAACGTGGGATAATGGAGAAATTGACGAGAGATGGGCCAGAATGGTCATTAGTGGTGCAGGATACTAGTCACAACACATCATCAGGGTGGTGATGTGGATGTGACAATGGTTTACACGCTCCTTACCGAGGTTCTCAACGCTATGATCCTCCAGAGTATTATTTTTAATCTGGTTCGCATAGTCTCTAAAAAACGGCAACACATTCATTACTATTGGCAAAAGATTGACTATATTGAATTCTATATCGTAATCCAGTGGATATGAAAGTAACCCAAACTATACCCGGTACCATAAGAAATCGTGTATTGTAACTCATAGTCAAATAATCATCACAACGCCCTCGATAGCAGACGCCAGACTTGCCACAGGCCTCTGTCAACTTATTGAACAGCATCTTCTGCCTTTTCCGTCCACACACCCTGCAGGCTCGTCTTCCTCAGAACCAGACCGGCCAAATCACCCAGCGTGCCACTCGTCAACAGCTCCAACACCTGGAGGTGAGCCTGCAGATCCTTGGTGATCCAGTTGCGCAGCTCAATGGCGTTGAGCGAGTCCAAGCCGAAGGTGGCGACGGAGACGGTCGCCTGCTGCGCCGCCATGACCTCGGCGGGCACCATGAGGATGGACCCGAGCTTGTCGCGGAGGGCCTCGGTCACGATCGCCTGCGCGTCCTCGACCGTGGTGGCCGACTTGAGCTCCTGCGAGACGGTGCGGACGACGAGGCCGGACGAGGTGTCGGCGGCGCGGGAGCGCGCGAGCGTCTTCTCGCGCAGCTGGAAGAACTTGCCGTCCGAGGCAAAGTAAGGCAGGTCGGTGCCGTCGCCCAGGTCGAGGCCGGTGATGCACTGGTGGCCGCACGCGGCGTCGACGTCGCCGGCGATGGCGGCCTCGACGAGGGCGAGCACCTCGGCCTCGTTCATGGTGCTCACGGCTAGGGTCTTGGCCACTTCGGCCGTCTTGTCGGTGTTCTTGGCTAGGTATCCGACGTCTTCGACGGCGGTCAGGTTGAGGGACGTGGCCTTCATTCCGTTGGAAACGCGGTGCTGGACCAGGGCGTCGAGGAAGGTGTTGGCGCCGGCGTACGCCGCCTGGCCTCGGTTGCCGATGATGTCGGCGACGGACGACAGGACGACGAAGAAGTCCAATGGGTCATCGATCAGGGATTTGTGAATGTTCCAACCGCCGGCAATCTTGGACCGTACGACCATATCGTAGTCCTCAAAGTTCATGTTCTCGAAGAGGACGTCCTGGAGATCATCGTCAGTACTCGATGCGAGGCGATGGCGTCGAGCGGTGAAGTAGACATGGGACTTACCTGGAGAACCATGGCAGCATGGATGACTCCGCGAACTGGTGGTAGGTCTCGTTTGATCTCATCCACCGTGGCCTTGACGCTTGCTTCGTCTCCCACGTCACAGGCCTTGACATAGATCGAGGCGTTGTGAATCTTGCTCTGTTCGATCAGATCTCTCAGCTCGCCAGTCATCTTTTCGCTGCGCGACAGCAGGACGATGCTCCGGGCACCGCGCTCTACCATTCTCGCCGCAATGGACCGACCTAGACCTCCGGTGCCGCCGACGATGATGTACGATGCGTTCGCGGTAAGGACCTCTGCCTTGGAGCTTGAGTGGGTTGCCTATACGACACGTTAGAGAGACGATGTCCGGGGCAATGGCACGGAAAGAGAAAGGGGGGGGGCTTTGGGGGTCTCACCTTGACGACATCGGACTCCCGATGGCTCACGATTATCTTGCCCATGGCCTTTCCGCTCTGGAGGGTCCGCAGGGCGCTTTCCACCTCGGCGATGCCCACGGTGGTGATTGGTGTGATGGGCTTGACGACGTGTCCAGCCAGCAGCGCCATGACGTCTCGCAGCACGCGCTGCATGATCAGAGGCCGCTTGACCGCCACAAGACTCAGATCGACGGCTTGGAATGAGCAGTTGCTCTCGAACACGCCCATCTCCAGCCCGTTGTTGGAGACAATGTCCCTCTTGCCGATCTCGACGAAGCGGCCGAACGGGGCGAGGCATTCCCAGCTCTCGCGGAGCAGGTCTCCGGCCAAGGAGTTGAGGACCACGTCCACGCCGACGTTGCCAGTCGCCTCACGGATGGCGGGACCGAACGAGGTGTCGCGGCTGAAGAAGATGCGGTTCTCGGGAACGTTGTAGGTGTCGATCAGCAGCTGCTTCTTCTCGGCGCTTCCCACGGTGGTGTAGATCTCGGCGCCGGCAAGCTTCGCCAGCTGGATGGCCGCCTGTCCGACACCGCCCGATCCCGCATGGATGAGCACGCTCTCGCCGGGCTGCAGGTGCGCCAGGTCGATCAGGGCGTGGTAGGCCGTGCTGTAGACGACGGGGATCGACGCCGCCGTCTCGAAGCTCATGTGCTCGGGGATGACGGCGACGCTGGTGGCCGGGCAGCGGGCAAAGGTGCTGTACGATCCCATGGGCAGGGCGCAGACGCGGTCGCCGACCTTGACAGAGGTGACGGCGGCACCGACGCGCGCGATGGTGCCGGCGCACTCGATGCCGATGTACGGCTGGGTGACCTGCCCCATGGCGACGACGACGTCTTTGAAGTTCATGCCGGTCGCGTGCACCTTGATCTCGACCGCCTTCTCCTCGAGCACCTCCTCGGGGTCGTCCTTCCAGTAGAGCGAGTCCAGCGCGCCCGCGGTCCCGACGACGACCTTGAGCCGGCGCCCGTCTCTCCCGAAAGGCTGGTCGTACGGCTCGCAGTCCTGCGTCGCGCGGAAGATCTGCTGGTTGACGGCGTCCTCCTCGACGATGCGCGGCACCACCAGCTTGCCGTCTTCTTCGGCGAACTCGTAATCGAACACGCCATCGCCGTCGTCCGGCGGCGGGGTCAGCGAGGCACTCAGCGCCTCCAAGATCAAGCCTGCCCGCTCGCCAGCACTCAGCCGGGACGAGGGGTCGAGATCGACCGTGGCGGCAACCTTGCCGACCTCGGACCGCACCGTCCGGAGGATTCCCTGGGCAATGTTCCGCTCGGGGTTCTCCGGGAAGCGATACGCACCGGACGTGACCCACAGACAGGACGAGCTGGTCAGCAACAGCCTCTTCACAGACTCGAACAGCTGCTGGTCCATGTTTCGGAGAAGAGGGGCGCGGAGCTCGGAGAGGACTATGCAGGGACTGGAAGTTGGTTCCGCCTCGAGGACGGCGGCAGTACGAGGCTTGTGGCCGGTCTTCTCTTCCAGGAGAGCCAGTAGCTCGTCGGTCAAGCTGTCGTCCACCTCGGTCGTGTCGTAGACGACGAGGAAAGGGACCTTGGGGATGTTGCTAAACGCCTCCGTGTAGGCCACATCGGCATCGTCTTCACGTATGTTGCAGCGCTGTTGCGGGAGCGCTTCCACGGTACCCAGCCCGAGGCCGACGGTGACCTCCTGCTGGTCGTCGTGATCCTTGGAGTCCATCTTTCTGTCGTCGCTGACATCGGTGGTCGGCTCGTCGGATTTGGGACCGCCGGAGCCGGCGTATGTTGATCCGTCAGCAGGAGTGCCTTCAAAGCTATCAATATTGGCGACTTCAGGCGTAGAGGCAGACGTGGCTTCGGATGTCTCGGCCGTCGCGGCTTCAGACGCAGCAGTAGAGATGATTTCGGATGCATCAGCGGTCGCGGAAGCATCAGATGCAATCGCCAACGGCTTCCACTGGAGGCTGTAGCAGAGGGGGCGAGCCGTGGCGGTGTCGGCGGTGGTGTCCATGACTGGACTCATGCGGAGACCCGTGACCTTGATCATGGGCCCGTCTGTCTTTGACGGATGCCATGCCTCGGTGCTGAAGTCGACCGAGCTGATGTTGGTCCAGTCGGGCCTCCCTTGGCACACGACTCGGTATTTGTCGCCGACGTTGCGCGGTAGGGGCATGGCGATGTCCAGCCTCTTGATGGCCGAAGGGACGCGGAGGACCTTGGAGGGAATGAGGATCGGCGAGCAGAGCTGCAAGAGCAGATCCATGAAAGCCGACGAGAGGATCGAGTCGAACTGGAACTGATGGGGCATCACCGAGGCCGTGTCCGGCACATGGACGTAGCACGTTGCAAGCTCGTCGGTCGACCTCAGATCACCGTCGGATTGCAGCTGGAAGAGAGGTCCGTAGCCGGCGCCCTTGCCCTCCAGTCCCTCGTAGTACTCCTTGAGCGGTACTTTATGGCTCTCGGTCAAGGCCTCGGCCATGCGCAGGCGTGCGGCAGCATCCTCGAGACGCCCCGTCGAGACGGGGTTGATGTTGGGGTTTTTTCCGCTGCTGTCGAGTGTCTGGATAGACACCAAGCATCGGCAATGCTCCAGCCATCCGCGGCTCGTGTTCCAGGAAGAGAAGCGGAACTCATCCCACTTGTCCGAGTACGTGCGTGGGCCTTGGGCAAAGGGGCGCAGGGTCACCAGGGTCTCGTAGTCGCCGCCGGCTTCCAAGATGAACGCCTTGGACACGTCCACCTCCCGGAGCTGATAGCCGCTGATCTGGAGAGGGTCGACTCCACGAATCTGGGCGCGCTGGGACGCTGCCTCCACCGCCACGCTCATGTACGAGGCCAGCGGTACCGTTATCAGTGACTGCATGCGGTGGTCCTTCAGCCACGGCACACTCTCGAGATTGAGAATGTTGCGCCAGGAAGGCTCGACGTCGCTGTAGGAAGGATCGAGAAGCCCCAAGATGTCGTGGTTCTGGAACGGCCTCAACCTGCGCTGCTTGCTCATGCGAGTCTCTGTCCAGTACTTGTGCTCAGCCCAAGGATAGGGCGCAAAGTCGCTGATCAGTGCCGGCTGTCTAGATTCCTCGCGCTTGATGTTGATCGCTCCCATGTTGATCGTATGTCCTTGGACAAAGAGGCTGCCTGCCAGGTTGAGCGCCGCGGTCGTGGCGTGCGTGTTTCTCAGGAGAGATGGGAGGT
Source organism: Arthrinium puccinioides (assembly GCA_022414665.1). Lineage (NCBI taxonomy): Eukaryota > Fungi > Ascomycota > Sordariomycetes > Amphisphaeriales > Apiosporaceae > Arthrinium > Arthrinium puccinioides. The sequence continues at coordinate 3,499,562 of JAIUNF010000006.1, read as the reverse complement.
AGCGCTGTGTGCCTCCAGCACCCTTGAGAATCTGTTTGATGGGGCCTTCGAGGGCAGCGTGCGGACCGATCTCGATGATGAGGTTGGGATTGGTTTCGGCCACGAGGCTTTGCATCGCGGTCGAGAAAAGCACTGGCTTGGTCAGGTTGTCGACCCAGTATGAAGGGCCGAGAGAGAGGGGAGAGTCCAGCACCGCGCCCAGAAGGGAGGAATACATCTTCACACTGCCCGTGGCCTTGGGGGCGATGTCTCGGATCGCGGACATGTACTCGTCGGCAACAAGCTGCATGTGCGAAGAGTGATAGGCAACATCCACGCGCAGCTTCCGGTTGAACACGCCTTGGGTCTCCAGCTCGGTGGCCAACAGGTCGATGGCGCTCTCGTCGCCCGAGATGGTGATGGAGTTGGGTGAGTTCTCGCAGGCGACTGCGATGCCTTGGAGGCCGAGCTGCTGGATGCGCGCCTTCGTCTCATCCGCCCCCTCGCCGACAGCCAGCATGCTGCCCCTGAGGTCGGGATGGCTGACTTTCAGCTGGGTGGCAAGGCGTCCGCGGAAGAAGGAGGCCACCATGGCTTCTTCCAGTGTGATCGCCCCGGTCGCATACGCGGCACTTATCTCGCCCGAGGAGTGGCCGACGACAGACGAAGGACTCACGCCCCAGGAGCGGAGCAAATCGGTGAGACCAAGCTGGAGAGCGGTGCAAGCCGGCTGGCTGATTTCGGGCTCGTTCACTCGCGATTCCGACTTGTCCTTGCGAAGCTCATCCTCGACGGAGAAGCCGGCGTTGATTCGCTGCAGCACCTCGTCGGCAGCCTTGATCGTGTCGGCGAAGACGGGGTGGCTGTCCAGCAGCTCAAGTCCCATGGAAGGCCACTGAGCACCCTGCCCGGTGTAGACGAACGCTATGTTGGGCATATCCATGGCAAACTTTGGGTTGATGCTGACTCCATTCAGCGCTGTGCCGAGTTCGTCGAGGCTGCCTGCGGTGATCGCGATCCTGTAGGGGAGATGCGTACGGCGCTCGCCAAGTGTGTAGGCTATGTCTTGAATGAGAGTCTTTTCAAAAAGCTCAGGATGTTGCTCGAGATAGACGACAAGCTGCGTAGCCCTCTTCTTGGCCGACTCTTCGTTGCTGGCCGACAGTAAAAAAAGCCTGGGTTGTTCCACAATCGTGCCCAGCGTGACATTTAATCCGAACACAGGAGGTCGTCCCAGGATCACGTGGGCGTTGGAGCCTCCGAAGCCAAAGTTGTTGATGGAAATATACTTCTTATCTACTGGCCATGGTCGAACCCTCTTCAGGATTTTCATGTGCCAGGCGTCGAGGGGGATGGCCGGGTTCGCCTTCTCGAAATTGGCATTGGGAAGGAGGAAGCCCTTCTCGAGGATGAGACACGCCTTTATCACAGATATGATGCCGCTGACGTTCTCCAGATGGCCGACATTGGTCTTGACGGAGCCTACGTAGAGCGGGTTCGTCTTTGTACGGCCCTGACCAAACACTCGGTTCAGAGCATGTGCCTCGATGGGATCGCCGACTTTCGTTCCCGTCCCATGGGCCTCGATGAAGCCAACAGCGCTGACGTCGATGCCAGCTTGCTGGTAGACCTCCCTCATGAGCTTCTCTTGCGCCTCGCCGCTCGGTGTTGTCAGACCCACGGTCTTGCCGTCCTGGTTCGTGCCGGTATTCCAGATGACCGAGCGGATATGGTCGTTGTCACGGATCGCATGGGACAGTGGTTTGAGTATCAGACAACCAACACCTTCGCCAGGAGCGTATCCAGAGTCGGCTCTGTGGTCGAAGGAAAAGGTCCGCCCGTGCGGGTTGTAGATGGACATCATCGACATGGAAATCAGGTCGTCGGGCTGTATGCGGAGGCAGGCTCCTGCGACGACGGCAGAGCTTGACTCGCCCGATCGAATGCTCTGGACCGCCGCGTGGAGCGCGTAGATACCTTCCAAACCGCATTAGCTTGCCCCTACATCTCGCCTGTCGTGGCTGCAAAGGGTAGGGGATGGGCATGTATTTACCTGACGAGCAAGCCGTGTCGACCGTCATGCTGGGTCCACGAAAATCGAAATAGTGTGAGATGCGGCCAGATTGGACCGCTCCGTTCAGTCCTGTGGCGGTGAAGACGGGAATCTGGCTGACACCGTCCATGATGTTGCCTCGGTAGTCCGACACCTTTCCTCCAATGTACACCCCGGTCTTGCTTCCTGCAATGGCTTCTTTGGACATGCCTGCACCCTCGAGGGCTTCAAACGTGACCTCCAAGAGCTGTCGTTGTTGGGGGTCTATGCCGTTCCAAGTCAGCCACTGCACATCTTACGAGTTACAACGAGCATCTCCCGGGCTCATCGGGGGACAGAATGGCCTCACCCATGGCAATGGCCTCCTGCTTTGTCATGTTGAAGAAAGGCGCGTCGAATTTGGACAAGTCCCTCTTCATGAAGTAACCGCCTTCCAAGTTGAAAGCACCCGTCTTCTGGGGGTTGGGGTGGTAGAATGCCTTTTTGGAGAAGCGCTCCTCGGGAAGCTCACACCAGCCGTCGCGCGAACGCGAGGCGAGCCTCCAGAGATCCTCGGGTGTCGATACATCGCCTGGCAACCGACATGCATACCCAACGATTGCTATCGGTTCCAGCTTTGCGCCGCTGTTCTCGGTGGACGACATGGCTGAATTGTTTATTGGCTGAATGTGTCGTGCGATGATGGCAGACTCGTGATGTGGCGTAGGAAGTCTGCTCCCTTTAATTATAAGTAGATGCGATACAATCACATCCTCGGCGTCGTCTGACATGGAGATTGAACGTCAACTGGCGTCTGCTCTCGAGATAAGAGCTTGTCGCAACACTAGGTCACAAGGTACACCGGCCTTAGAACCACGTGTTGCCTTCTGAACGTCAGCATGCTACCTTTGTCTTGTGGCTGACTCTCTCGCGGGAATTCGACAGATAGCACTCTGGCTGGCAACAGTGAGAAATGCCTGCCGCTGGCCTGGATGGATGGATGGATTTGGTTCACCCAAATCCAGTATTTTTACACATGCCAGTAGCATAGTTGATCCAGTGGGTAATTAGAGACAGCATATGTATGTGATTACAAGCAGTCGCTTGCTGTCACCTTTGCGTTTATCGACGGTAAAAAGAAATAAATGTCTCTCCTCCAGAGTCGAACTATGAACCTACCATGTCCGAAGCTCTACTACTGGATCGCATATACTTCCGACGTGTGTACACCTACTGCGTTTGGATGAAACTTCCTTGTAAGCCATCAAGACACTTCAATGTGTCTTTTGGGGGGTGTCAGAGTCGAATGACGAAGAGTCCCTGTGGAGCAATCACCTGTCTCTTGGGCGGTCCCAGGCTCTAACTAATCCTAAAGAAGTGACACCCATGATAACGACGAATGAACGATGCAACGTGCCCGTTTTGCCTCGCAAGACATATCAAACGAGGCAATAGTCTTAAACCGAGAGATCAACGTTGAGACAACCCAATGAGACTTTCTCCTACACCACGAAAGCAACACCATGAAGTCGTTCCAAGGGTCTGAATCCGTCAAGGTGAGAAGTGAGATGAAGTCTAGGCTTGCCGACTGTTATGGTTGCGAGCCAAGTGCACAAACTTTCCAATCCAATGCGGAAAATCATTTCAGGTCACTTTGGCAGTACGACGATTAGCAAAAATTTTCTGCACGTACAGAAGCGTCCTTGGAGAAACTAAAGATGCTTTCAAGTTGGGTCATAGTTTGAACTGCGTCTTCACAGCTAAAGACAAAGTAGAAGTTCCCGTGTCCCGTTGGCCAGGGGGCGATGCCAACGTCAATTTTGGCCAGTAGCTAGGTGTGCCCTCTACTATACTGTGTAATATGGCCTAGAAATTGAACTCGCGGGCTTCCTCTGCAAAGGCGACGAAAGACTGTGCCAGTTCCTTGATAGTCTTCGCATCCCTCGGAACAATATGACCCTGACCATGATCGAACAGCTCGACCATATCCTCATCGCACAGTTGATACAAGCACATGGCACCATTGAGGTATGGATCGTTGCAGCCGATTGCATGAAATGTGGGAATGTCAATCACATCTCCTTTCTCCTGGGAAAGACCGAAGTGACAGTTCTCGTCGTCAAGCTTGAAGGGCGGCCCGCCCCCGATGAACATGGCGAATTTGATGCGCCGCGGGATGCCGCGCTCGCTGAGTCGACGTTGTTCTTCGAAAATAGCGCTCGCGGCTACCATGGCGCCCTCGGAATAACCTATCAAGCCCTATCAGGAAGGGTCAGTATCGGCCATTTGATAGAAGATGGAGTCAGGGCACAAGACAAACATCGATGGTGGGATCTGCCTCGATGTGTTCAAAGATCTTCTGAAGGCACATCTCAAGGCCAGTAGCGGGCTGGGTTTCCAAACCATCAAACATATACTTGATCGTGTCGTCGACCGACATTTCCTTGGGCATGTTCCGCATATTTTCCAAGACGTCTGCGCGCTCGACGGGAATGTGACGAAACCAGGGCGCCACGCCGAAATACTTCTCGAGACCGAACGGGGGCACCATTGACGTCAGCCCATCAACCCACACGTACTCAAAGTCGCCCTTGCCTTCAAGCTCCTGGGTCAGTGGCTGGAGCTGCGTCTCAAATATCTGTTTGCCCCGAGAGTTAGAACATGGAAGCTGGTGTATACGGCCGAGTCCTGACAGGGGCTCCAACGAACCTTGCCACTGCCGTACGCTCCGTGCAGGCATAAGAACTTCATTTTGATAAGTTTGATTTGTGAAAAAAAATGTTTGGCAGGAAACAGGAGAGAATGGTGGTGTTCTAGTCTTTGGTGAATTAAGTAACTTTGAGCAGCGGGGCTTTGCAGGCAGATTAAAGCACGCATGCATCCAATGCCGGCCACGAAACGACGGACGCCCACGTGGGTTGACTGCAGACCCTGACCAGTGACCACAGGTAAATGAAACATGTGGAGTTATTTCATATTGCATTTCGGCCCCGTTCGCCGTTTATTGGATGTAATACTTGCTCAATAAGGAACGTAGCCCTGGACTGGACTCGTTCGTGGTATCGACAGCGGTGTCGGTGTTGAACTGTCGTCGTCACCTGAGCTCCGGACTGGTTCAGTAATGGGTCAGTAATGCAAATCCCCGCCGTTGACTGTCGAACGAGGTTCAAACCAGACCCAGTATGTGTAAATACACCCGTAGTAAGGTTGATCCAGTTCACTCGGCTGACATGATGGCACTCGATAGGCCAACCATCATCCACGAGACGACGTGCGCCTAACCGACAGGCCTTGCTTCGGGCAGCGAATGCTTCTTAGCTGTATACGTACCCCACGAACGGAATGGCAGATCAATGTCCAACGTGCCCAAGGAGTGTCTCAGGCCCGCCCTGCAACATCCGAGACATTCGTTGTTCATGACGGCCTACCGCCGATTTCCTCCCCATGACTAACCAGAGACCACTCATGGGCCAGAATCCGGCACTCATTGGGGTTGCAGCGTTGACAAAGGCCACGTCGAACTGTCTTGAAAACTGCATGAAGCTGGTCCGGATCAGGTGTCCTCGTTAAAGATGGGCTCCGGATCTGGGAAGCCGATTTCTCAACGTCACTCGGCTACAAAACGAATGGGCGCAACTTTTTGGGTACTATTTGGCGACCCAGAAACAGTAACACTTGCAGCTGCCGCATCCGGAGTGCACCGTCCAAATCCCCCTCGTCTCCGCTAGGCGTGTCTTGTCTTTTGGTCAGTCCATCCTTCTGGTTCGAACAGGTCTGCCTCTTCGCCCAGTAAGTAGGTACTCTTGACTCCGAAACGTTGGACAACCGTTCAGTCGAGTCTGAGCAAATCCTAGAATCTTGTATCCAAAGACAACATCTGCCGGAGCTGTCTTGTCTTGCCCAGGAGCGGAGTAGCGGAGCAGGTCCGGGCAAGATACGTAGCCCCTCCTATAATACGGCCGTTAGATACGGCAGTTGGCGAGTCACAGACTCAGTCTCATACTGCACAGCGTCCCGAACGGGGGGCTGGCGTCCCGCCGCCATATATAACGGCATTTCTTGGCGCGTCCGAGACGCTTGATATACAAGTCCGGCGTCGGCATAATGAAGAGAATGGACCTTCGCAAAGTTACCAGGTGCCCACCAAGTCGACTACCACTAACCCGCAGCTCACAGGCGATAAACGAGAATCGGGCAAACTGCGTTTTTTGCCCTGGACTGACGCTTGGAAGATTGCTTCCTGGAGGCTGGACCGCTTCTCCTTTGCTGACGTCATGTTATAAACGTCCCGTCAGGTCACGTACCGGTTGTGCATCGATTTTGAAACGTGCTTCTTCTCTCTTGACTGCGAGCCTATGACATGTGACACGGGAGCATGTGATACTGTCGCAGAGTCTGATAAGGCTGACTTACTCGATAAAATGGCCCAGTGCCACCTTCTTTGTTGATCCAGGGCCGCTGGTTCGGGCAGTGCCTCCGAAAGGCCTGGTATGAATTACCTTCGCAAGCGGCGGCCGCCATGCCGATTGGGGAGCAGCTCTTTCTGCTTCAGGTAACGAAAGATTTCAGTACCACCATCCAAGAACCCCAAGGCCTTTCTTAAGATTAGTTTAGCGGCGATATACATGTAGTCGAAATGGTAATGGGACATAAAGGCCAATCCCATTCGTTGGCTTGTCGAATAGTATCTATCGGACCAGCTCCGTTAAACGGCCAGATTACAGGTCGATGCTGGAATACATCGTATAATTGGACCCCGAGTAACCTGGTGTTATATTTTGCGCATGTGGTGCTTTATCCAACATCGAGAAAGAGCAGTCTTGACCTTTCCTTAATCTGATGTGTTTCAGGCCTTTCCAATCGTATCTGGAAGCATCTAGGTAGGCATCTTAACGTGTCGTACTATTGTCGTTTCTGATATGGGAAATTGAGAGCCTCGAGGTGTTTGACGGCCTTCAAGTCAATAAATACAACAGTATTTGTTCCAATTTGTCCGAGTCTGATTACCTCCTCATTCAGTTCGTGTTGATATTTGACGAGCGTAGAGATAATGACAATCACAGACCGAAACTAGATGCCCTGCCCGCTCGATTATTCCGTCACAGCCCACAGCGGGTGCGATATGCGTGCCCGTGAGAGATCGGAGTGTGGGGGCCCATGGACCTCGGCTTATCCAACCGAGGTTATCATTAAAGGATAGATTAGAGTAAGTCCATATGCCCTAGTCTCATCGCATCATCTTTCACGTCCTCTTCGTCAAAATAAACATCTCTTTGCGTGGAATGGGATGCTTCTTCGGCCACTATAACGTATAAACAAAATCTCTAGTCCAACCTGAATCACTAGAATGCAAACAAACGAATTTTTCAAGTCGTGTCTTATGACAACTAATAATATAACATATACTATCAGGTTCATGTGAAGCTATAATCATTGCTATTTTTAAATCATGAGAGTTTGCACCCATTGCAAATGCTGGCATGAACTTAATAAATGCAGCAGTAGGCTGCAGTAACCGTTCTAGATCTTCCTTAAATACACTTAGTTATGTTTAACATTGGATACAAAATACAAATACTTATATTGTGCTAGAAACATCGCACAATATCGCCGGTCAACTAAAGTAAAGATGTAGTAGAGTTCCCCAACGTTAGATCTTATACCCGGATTAATATATTCAATTTTACTAAATTTCAAACTGTCCAAATAATCTATATAGATAAATCCGTCGTACCTCCAAGCTAAGGAGAAGAAGACGACTACTTGCTCTTGGAACGGGCAGAGCTTCAAGTAGTAGAGATAAGTATCCCTAGCTATATATAATATGTGGTAATAGAAAGCGAATGCAGCGGGATAAATTGCGATAATCTATCGAGAATAGTATCTAGTAAATAAAGTTTAAGTACACAGGAGATTAGTCAATCCATTTAGGTGCACCCTCATCTTTATAGAGCAGCCCAGCCTGCTTAAGAGGCTATTTTGCCACATGTTATATAACATACAGTAATTTAATATTAGAATATAATGATTTCAAGGATGGGGAGCAAATTCATCCTTAGAAACTGAGAACTAGCACGATGTTTTGTGCTTAATAAATAATATATCTTAACTACTCTATACTAGGACACTTCTCAATCTATTCGGTGAATTGTATTTGAAGCACACTCTTCTAAATTCGTTACAACCGTTAATTATCCCGAAGATCGTACTTATCGTACTTATTGTAATAGGATTTACGCCAGTAGGGCTCGGACTTGTCAAAGTCATTATCATGGTAACGCCACCCGTGGGATCTATGGAATTTGTCATCATCGTTTTGCTCGGCCTCTTCCTGGTAGTTATCGTTTTCCTCGGACTCTTCCTGGTAGTTATCGTTTTGCTCGACCTCTCCTTGGTATTTGTTGGAGTTTTTATCTATTACCTCATCCATATCTATTTTGTGAACGTATCAGTAAGCAGAACTCTGTTACTTCTTTAGCTGGACAGTAATATTTACTCTGAGAACTATCATCGTCGATTTTGGAACTGACAGGTGCAGTTAAAACAGGAATAGCAAAGGTAGCTAGGGTACTAATAATGCTACGAGAGATAGCAAAATTACTATTCGGGAGCTGGAAGCCGGAACTCGTGCTAGAGGCAGCTAGGCCTAGAGCAAAAAGCTGAGTAAAGGAAGTAGCCTTCATAAAAGCGGTGATAGGCAAACTAAGATAAAATAAAATAAATAGGAACGTAAGACTGGAGTAGAAGTATAAAAGAGAAAGAATATCAGATAATGAAAATCGCAAGTAGAATAGCTAGTTTTATATAAGTATAAATAATTGCGGGGTTTCCGAACTAGATAATCTTATAAGATATTGCGAATTTTAGGAAAGATTAAGTAAGATAAGCTACTCTAGAGAGACCTTACAAACATAAAAGAGTTTATTATTGCAGCGAAATCTAGTCTCTTATGCGATAAAGAAGATATAATAGAATAAAACTACTTATAATAAATCGATTGTGTTACTTTTATATGACGTAGGTATATTTGAGACATATTTATATTAAGATATACTTCTCATATAGCTTGTAGGTAGATAACCCTTTTCGAATGCGTTTACGATGCCCCCGTTATTTCTAAGTAGTCGAGGAAGCGGTGTCGCACCTCCCGGGTTTAGACCCCTCCCTAATTCGGCATCGCGCGGCTACGTACCCCTGTTAGCTACTCGGCAAACGTGGTTGGGTTTAAGTAGTTTGTTTATATATACTAATATATATGCTTACTAATACGGTGTTGACCTCGGCGTGGGTCTGGAGGTCATGGTGCCGCTGTGCTTTGAGAAGTCAAAGTGGGCGATTGTGTCCATCTTGGCTATCCTCAAGACCGGTGGCGCCTTTGTTCCTACTGATCCGTTGCAAGCGGCAGATAGAAGAAATCGAGTGTTCGCACAGGCTGATGCACGCGTGATTCTGGCCTCGGATACTTCCACGGCCAATATCGCTGCTCCGGGTCATTATGTCGTGTCTGTTAAACCGCAGCTCCTGGACGGTTTGTCTACGGCTATGCGGGAGGAACGGCCGCTGGCTAATACGGAGCCTACGTCCGTAGCGTATATCTTCATATCCGGTAGCACAGCTAAACCGAAGGGCGTGATCGTAGAGCATCGTATGATATCGTCCAGCTAAGATGGGGTTTACGGTGACGTCTCGTGTCCTCCAGTTCTGTGCTTACACCTTCGACCCAAATATCTTGGAGATCTTCACTACACTTGTATAGGAAGCTGTATCTGCGTGCTTATGGCTGCAACGACGCATTTGGGATGCGGCCGGTGGAGCTGATAATTTTGGCCCTGGCATACTCGTTCTCGATTATTTTCCCCGACCGGCAGGGGCCTGCAACATTTGGCGAGGGCCACGGCCGCGAGACTTAGGACGGCGTAATCGATATATATCGCATGATTGGTTAGTTCTCTACCGCCTTTATGGCGTGTGCTGACGTCGCACTAGGTACCGACATTATCGACATGGTCCGCCAGACTAAGGATTCGATACGCTGCTTGCCTGCCAATAACTGGTCTTGTTTCACGTTGCAATTCGGCAGCCCGGAACTCGCGCGCGCGAACGCGTCAGTCTTCCCCATCGAAGTGCTCTTCAACTACGCTGGAATGTACCAGCAGCTAGAGCGGAACGACGCCTGCTTCGCGCTCTCCCAGCTCCCCGACGGCTGCACCCCGGCATCTGCTACCAAGCTGCGGCGATTCGCTCTGTTCGATGTCCTCGCGCGAGTGTAGAGAGGCTGTATGCCGGGCTCGGTTATCTTCTACGCGAACTCGCGGCATCAACAAGGTATGGTTACCTGGGTCGATACGTACCAGGCCGTCGTAAGACAGTTGGCCGAGTCACAGCCGGAGAGGGCTCCCGAGTGGACGCTTAGCAACTTCCCGACGGCCTTCCAGTCATACGACGACATTCGGAAGCTTCGCAATCGCGTGCTACCTAGTGCTGGAATTGCGGACCTAAAACATATCCTGGACATCCACGGCTGCCCATCCGCACAAGAGTGTATTCTTAACGCCCAGGCCAAGGACGCGGACAACTATTGCTCTATCCTGAAGTTCGAGTTGGTCGCCACCCAAGAGGGCCTCCGGGTGGACCTGGCGAGGTTCTAGAAGGCCTGGCGCGCCGTTGTGAGGCGACACTTGCTGCTACGTGCCATCTTTATGGCTGGTAGCAGTAAGACCTTGCACGTTATCTTACGAGACCCGGAGCCGAGTTGGTCTATCGTGCAGAACCAGGACGGTATCCACGAAAGCGAATCCGGCCGTCCTTACCAAGAAAGCAGCCTTTAGCATCACTTTTTTATCTACTTAGTAGATCCCGCACGAATTTCTCTTTCTCTGGTGATCAACCACAGCATCCTAGACGCCCACTCCATCGTTATATTGCTGCGTGGCTTCAAGGAAGCCTACGTTAGCAGCCTTGATCCGAGCGGTCCACCGTATCGCGACTTCATTGCATATTTAGCTGAGCGGTCGCCCGAGGCTAATTAGTCTTTCTGGACTGCTTATATGGACGGAGTAGAGCCCTGCTTATTCCCGAGCTTGACCGACAAGCCAAGCGGCGACGATGACAACAACCGCAGCTTCACGGTCGATGTGCCACTATCTGGATGTCGGCAAGATACACACCTTTAGCGCCGCGTGGGAGGTAACCACTGCAGCAATTATCCGGACCGCCCTAGGTATTAGTCCTGAGAGAATATATGGGATCTATAGGTCCTTGCTTGGGCAACATGCCCTCGTGCCGGAATGCGCCTATTAACGGTATGCAAGACCTATTCGGACCGCTGATAGGCATGATCCCATGTCAGGTCCGACTCAACACGGAATATTATATTGTCGATGTGCTGCGGGATGCTCACTAGGATTACACGAACAGCCTGCCATAGTGACATCAGGCGGAAACTTTCGCTCGGACGCGGCCGGTAACGAGAAGGGAGGGTCGCGGATATCTATAGAGGCTGCGGCAAAGCTTGGCTCCGACCGAAGTCTATAGTCCTGCCGTTACCTGTGCTTAATAACCTTGCGACAGAGGCCCTATGCGGTCTGTATAGAATAGGGTAACTGGCGCAACGTTATCGGCGCCGGCTTCGGCATCCGCCCGACCGACGACACGGACTCCGAAGTGGTCGATGCCTTTATCAAGGGCAAGCCTAGCGGCGAGTCGGACAGCATAAGTAATACTTCGGCTATACGCTAGAACTCATTCCATAGCCTAGCCGATACTTATAAGCCGTCTACCAGGGCTAGCTAGTAGACTTAGGCCTACTTTATAGAGCTGCTAAAGAACATTAACCCGGCGTTCTAAGTATTTTCGATATTTTAGGGAAGCCGGTCGTTAGGAACTCGGTAAGGGTAAAGGGGGGGGATTTAACGAGGAAAGATTAAGTAGATTTGTTTTATAAGATATTATAAAGAGTAGTGAAATAAAAGAAGTATTACTTGTCTTTATAAAACCTACCTAGTAAGCGCACTATACTACCTATTTTATTACTATAGCTTCCCTGATAATTACACGATAGATCACAGGGTTGTGAAAGTGTTATCTAACTTTTGTTAACTGATTTATGAAATACAATTAGTATCTTAATTAATTCCTTGAACTTATTTATATAAATAAACTAGCTGTAATAGATTTAGGTATACTACTTACTCTAGTTTAGTCACTAGTCATTAACTCTATGATTTATAAGATGAACATATATAATAATAAGCCTTAAGCTAATCTATATCTATATTAGATAACAAAGCATAGCCGTGTAGCGCACTATTTTTGCTATAGACGATAAGGTAGGATCTCCCTTGAAATTATCCGACTTGCTTTTCTATATAAATCATTTTTAAAGCAGTACAGGGATTGTAGATTAACAAGGTATAAAGTAGTAGGAGTTTAGAAAATAAGGTGGCGCAGTTGCATAAGGGAATATATTGTCGCACCTTCCTAGTTTAGGTTCCCTTCCCAAGGCAAGTTTCACGCGTCAACGTACGAATTAGCTAATACTAGAACAATTAATTAGATAATTAAAAAACAAAGAGAAAGATAGTTAGTAGCCTTACTATAAATCCAACTATACTAGTTACCTAGAAGCGCATCTAACTCTACCCTATTAATAGCATTTAAGTATGCGAAATAGATAAGTAAGCCGTATTATATATACGATAATTCGACCTTTTTAGTTGGCCTACTCTACTAACGTAAAGGGCACCTAATTACTAGGACAGACCTTTATTCTAGGATACTGCGCCTTGAGGCCTGTAAATAGGACTTGGTACGCTAGTAGCTAGTAATTAGTACTTGAAGTCGCACTCTCTAAATAGGGAAAATTTATTTTCCAAAAGAATACTCTACATATTACAAGATTATCACGAATATTATCCATTGATATTATCTATTAATACATCTCGATGGGCTAACTAATCTTTATTACTTACTAAATTCAAGTTGCAACAAAGCTAACGTGTGCTATAGTAAATTTATATGCTACTAATTAGGTGCCCTCTACGTTAGCAAAGTGGGTTAACTAAACAGCTCGAACTATTAAATAGCTAATTTAGGTACGGTTAATAGGAGTATAGCCTTGCACCAATTATATAGGGCTCTTAACATTGCTAACATATAAAGTACTTTTACCGCTAAACTTGAACTAGAACTATCCTCGAATATTTCGGCCTAGTAATCCCCAGGTCTAGTGTTGTAATAAAGTCGTATAGGCCTATTTAGTAATAGTCGTGTTAGATCTACGGGGACCTAGTATCGGCCTTATTAGTTCCGGGACAAGATAAGGACAGCCTACTAGATTTGAAGTTTATCATTCAAAGCATAAGAGTACTATATTCGAAACATTTTAATATATTAAATCCTTTCAATACGAATTAATACTATCCGCCGATTCTAAGCGTAGTATTATTAGATACTAGTAACATGAAACTAAACTCGTCTAGTTATATAAGAGATGTTTATGTTTAGTAACTTCGAAATATGTATCGCTATTACCAAGCAATTATCTCCAATACTGCTCGTCTTTGGCTTAATTAGCTATATCCGCCTTTACCTTATATACCACTATAGCTACTCTACTCAATATCTCTCCCGCTAAAACACTAAAATGCAGTTCGCTACTCTCCTCTTCGCTATCCTCCCTGCTCTAGCAACCGCGGGCTCGAATATCCCTCGGGAAGATACCGCCCCTAATACGGAAGCCTTGTGCCCCCTCGTCGCCCTTACCAACTGCCCTGCGAGCAGCGATAATCAGAAGCGCTGCCTTGCTTATGACAATATGTCGTTATGCCTTACTATCTGCCCGGCCGACGATAGCTGCCCCGCGGGCTGTGAGGCGAGGGGTTTTACTAACGGGTTCTGCTCGGACGGCAACTATAGGTGCATTTGTAGCAATAGCGGAGGATTGCGAACTCTATCAGGGTAGAACCGGGGAAATGCACATGGGGTCCCAAATTATACACAGCGCGGGCCAGAGGATTAAGTTTCGCTTAGGTATATATATAGCAAGGCCACGCTCCTGTTCTTAATACTATAGACTAGGGTATATATTTGAAACTTTATAAGCGACAGGAAACTGAAGCTTTGGGGTTGGGCATGGAAATTTCAAATATATAGACCGGTAGTCAATTATTATTTCTATTTCTACAGTGACGCCTCTCTTGTTGAGCAGGACGCAGATGCCCACTTAAACTTAAAGTCTAAACAGACCCTAGGGCTTATTTGAGTGCCGCCAATACCAGCGCAATTATTATTCTCGTAAAAGTAACAATTGCCGTCCCTTGTAACGCCGTTCTTATCCCAGACAGTAATACCGAGAGAAAGAGCCTTGCTTGGCACGCTAAGCGTGATACAATTGGAAGAGAGGTCGTTCCCATTATCGGCGGTCCCAAGATAGGGAACCTTATCGTAGAACGCTACGATTGGGTTGGAAACGGCATAGTTACATGAACCGTCGCTGGAATATTTGATCTGGACTGCTGAGGAACCGAGTTCGAATTCTTGTGCAGCGACGTAATTGGTAACAAAGAGCAAGACTGCTGCTTGAAGCGAGGTAGAGGAGTAGATCCGCATTTTAATAGCTGTTATACCGCTTATACTTAGTTAGGTTAAAAGATTTGATTTTAGGATAAAGCTAATTGAGCTTCTTTAAGATTGAGCTATTCGAAAGGATAGTATAAAGATAATGTAAATATAAAACACGCTTCCGTCTAACTATTATTTATATAAACATTTATACCAAGATATATACATAATTTAAATACTGTTCCTAGAAGCATAATTTAATCAAAAACCAGTAAAGTTTAATTTATTTATAGACGCTCATTAAGCTTAATGCGTTTATTTTAAGCTACTCTTTATTACTAGTTTATGTGCTAGCTTATTCCAAACCTATTTTACCGTTTATTATATGCTGTAACTGGGCTAGCATAATAGGGCTAGTTTTAATAATGCGCATAGTCTATCTAATAAGCTATGTTTTAAAATACCTGGCCCTATTATAGATATTGTTAGTATTACCATACTCGGACCATAACGGTGCAAACATGAAGCTATTATAGGTATTATATTGATATCTATAACTAGCCTTGTAGAAGGAGAGAGTAACGGTTAACCAGCTAGTAGAGACGTGTTACTTTTGAAGGTAAACCGGCCGGAAAATTAGCTAGTTAGTAGTTCGTTTTACAGACTACCGGACTATCCTAATAATCCGGTATCTTACTTACGGACACCGACGATATTCGTAGCAGATAATACTAGTTAGTATATTCTAACTATCGCAAGGCTATTAAACACTAGTAACGGCAGAACTATAGACCTCGGTCTAAATTAAGTTTTGCCGCACTAACGCAATCCAATTACCGGTATTACTTTATATTTATCCCAACCTATTCCCTTTCATTCCTCCCCCAACCCAGACATACCTACACAGAATATCTCTACTCTAAGATTTTATTAACGTATATATTTCTAGTCTCTACTCCAAGGGTCTAATAATGCGTAAAGCTACTGTAACCGAGTTATCTATCAAGTTCTAATTTAGCTGCTAAACAGCAGCATCCTTGGTCGCTACCGTATACTACTTCGTCTCTATAACGTTATTGATAGTTACGAATAGGTAAGAGCTATAGGTATTAAATCACAACTTTGCTCCTAAGGTGTAAGTAATGGCGTTAATTAAGGTTACAGCTCCCGACGTCGCGGGGATTGAGCAGTCGCTCGACTTATCGTCGGAGATAGCCATAAGGTTGCCCATCCTACCTGGAATCCCGACTTAAATAAAGCATTAGAGGATGTGTAGAATAGGCGATTCTAAGAGATTAGTTCATCAAGAGAGAGAGGGCTGTGGAGTGGGAAGGGATAAGACGCAGCTAGGTACGAGGATACGTATAAGTAATATTACGTGTATTCGAACTAACTTCTAAGAAGGACTTGCTAATGCTGAGTGTACCTAAAGAGATGCTATTAGTTGTCTATCTACTATATAGTTCTAGGTTCTTTTAACGAACTATTTATATTAATAACGGGGTATTCTCTAATATCTATCCCGTAGGTATTGTAACAGGGGCAGCTAAAACGTGACAAGGATATGCTTAGTTCAACACTTCGCACTGTCACATTTGTATAAGTAGACAATCTTATCCTCAACGACAGAAGCCTCTCAGTTAGCCATCGCACTTTACAATTATATTTTTGCCCTCCTATTATCAATGTCTCGTAATTAGTTATTTCCGCCCTGCTGCGAAGTAGGATGAGTCGTGGTTATGAAGTAGAGACTATCAGAAATCCCCTCCTATCCTATTCTTCACACATTAAAAGCACCTATTGACATCCAGGTCTTGGTCGACCCCAAGACCGCAGGCTACTACGTACCGTACGTAGTAGTTCTGTTTCAGTATATAAACATAACTTAGTCGGGATACTTACCCGACTCTCGGGCAGATAGATACTTAATGCGAAGGGGAGCATAAGTAATAAATCGGAGAATATAATGTAAATTAGGATTGGAGGTCTTAGATAGAAGAGAGCGTGATAAACCCAAAGAGTGTGTAAAGATAAATTAATAAGGACTTAGGAGATAAAATAAATAGCGGCAGTACTATAATAGGGGCAGCTAATACGTGACAAGGATATGCTTAGTCCAACACTTCGCACTATCACATTTGCATAAGTAGTTAACCTAATCCTTAACGACAGGAGTTTCTTAGTTAGCTATCGTACCTTACAATTATATTTTGCCCTCCTATTATTAGTATATCGTAACTAGTTATTTCCGCCCTGCTACGGAGTAGGATAAGTTATAGTTATAAAGTAGAGATTATTAGAGTTACCCTCCCCCCCTATTCTTTATATATTGAAAGCACCTATTAACGTTAGGTTCTTAGAGATACCAAGCCCGCAGGCTACTACGTACCGTACGTAGTAGGTCTATTTTAGTACGAGCAGCAGATTATTATATTATATACGCAGAATCATGACAACGGGCAAGAACCTCGTGGTACTTTTTGTAACGATCAGCTCATTATATAAGGTACAGGACCCACATAGGTTCCGTACCTATCCCGTATATATACTACCTCCCTTTCAATAATAGAAAGGACAAGCGTTAGTCTTATCCTAACACTTACCTATACTATTAATCCTACCTAATTATACCTGTAACCCTTATAATTCTAACGCTTCTACTAAATAATTACTTAGGCTATTAATAATATAGCTTCTACCTCGGGTTCCTCGTTAAAACCGGTACCTAAGTTATCTTCTAAAAGAGCTCCTCTAAGTCGCCTACCTACGGTCCTAGACCTAGTTCCGGAGGATATACCCGAAAACCTAGTAATCCTTATAGGTAGCGGAAGTACTACTATTCCGCTAGCGGTATCCGAGCTAAACCCTAGCGGAAACCTAGATTTATCTAATACCCTAGGTCTTAGAAGCAGTAGTATTACTAGAGCCTAGTAAGAATATAAGGAAATTCGAGAGCGATATTAAGCTAGTAAACGCGCCTTTACGTCCTTATAAGCAAAAGATACGATAAAATCCTATAAAGCACTTTTATAACTAAAAGGAAAATCTAAAAGAACTAACGATTTAGAGGCAGGGGATAATAAAGACCCTAATAATTCCTTATCGGACCTATCTACTAGAGATAACTTATATTCCTCGGATAGTTCGGACTCTAGTAGTTATAGTCGATAATATCGGAAATCGCGGCGATACTCTAATATTAGAAAGCTTATTAAGTTCGACTATCCTAAGCTATTTACGGACTTTACTAATTCGAAATAGGAAGGATAGATCGCCGAATATAAGGAGATTTTTAAAGGTTTAGTAAAAAAGTTCCGAAACGGTTATAATAAGATTATCTTTACTAAAAATAAGATAGATTAAGGCGTAAAATAAATATATAGAGTTTATAAGTAATTTGCGGACCCTTCGGAGATAGAAAATATTACTTCCGATTAGGAAGACTTTAAGGCCTAGATAAAGTTAATTATCCGTTATTCGGCAAATCTAGAGGCGATCCTTATAAAACAGTTTAAGGACGTAAAGTAATAACCGGGTTAAGACCCTTAGGCCTTTAATATCTATTTAGCCTCTCTTAAGTAATAACTCCTACTAAAACCGGAAAGGGATTATACGTATTCCTACTTCGCTAAACTCCTTAATCCCTTAAGGGATATTATTACTACTTATACTAATAAACTCCCTTAAAAACGAAACGATATAATCGACGCCGCCGCTCGAAGGTAAGAGCTTCTTAATAAGCGTAACCAAGAATCAGATCCTAAGGGAAAGTTAAAGGAAAGCTTAGTAAAACGTGCTAAAGAAGATAACGATAATAATTATAATAACTCTAATAAGCGAATTTAGAATCTAAATAATTCGAGAGGAGGACGCGGTAATAGAGGCCGAGGACGCGGCCGAGGTTCCTTTCGTAGTAATTATTAAAGAGGTTATAGCGGTATAAGCTCGGTACCGTCGCGAAACCCTAACGAAAATCAAGGAAAAGATTAGGATCTCGCTAACGTTATATACTATAAATATAAAGAAAAGGGATACTATATAAACTCTTATCCTAAATAGGAAAAACCTTCCCCTATTTAAGGAACTTCGGGAAAAGGGAGATAGCTCTAGAGTAACATGCTAATTTAGGGTCCCGTAATCCTATCGTAGATACCTTAGTAAGGTTCTATATATAATATACGATCTATTCTCCTTTATTATCTGTTAAATCTGGGACTATAATAGTCTTTATAAGATTCTATAAACCTACGGACCTTAATAGGTCTAATAAGCTTATAGTACTGCTACGTAATATAGGGCTTTTTACTAGGTCTGGCTGTTATATTAGATAGCTAGAGGTGCTGCAGGCTTACCCTGCAGCTACCCTGGACCGGATTTTGTCCACGGCTAAGTACGTGAAAATTGTGCAGGACCGGATCACTTTTTAGTGGTCGTGAGTCGCGTTTTGCAGAAACGCTGCGAAAATCTTTTATCGGAAATTCGTTTTTTTGCACTTGAAGCGGCTGAGCCGGGTTTTAACCCCAAGTGGGGTCTCCGGGTCCTTGTAGGGAACTACATAAAACATTTAAGCAATTTAGATAACGTACCATAACGATATTAAGATACTGCACCTAAGTAAAGAGGATTAACAGCGCGCGTTACTACTATCAAAGAGAGACTGCGTATAAAGGTATTAGGGACTAAGACCCCTACTTATCTTTAATATTATCTAACCCTTCTATTATAACTTATACTAACTTAGATAGTATTAAAGATAAGTAGGGGTCTTGGTCCCTAATACCTCTATACGCAGTCTCTCTTTAATAGCAGTAACGCGCGCTGTTAATCCTCTTCACTTAGGTGCAGTATCTTAATATCGTTATAGTACGTTGTCTGAATTGCTTGAATATTTTATATAGTTCCCTATAAGGACCCGGAGACCCTACTTGGGGTCAAAACCCGGCTCAGCCGCTTCAAGTGCAAAAAACGAATTTCCGATAAAAGATTTTCGCAGCGTTTCTACAAAACGCGACTCACGACCACTAAAAAGTGATCCGGTCCTGCACAATTTTCACGTACTTAGCCGTGGACAAAATCCGGTCCAGGGTAGCTGCAGGGTAAGCCTGCAGCACCTCTAGCTATCTAATATAACAGCTAGACCTAGTAAAAAGCCCTATATTACGTAGCAGTACTATAAGCTTATTAGACCTATTAAGGTCCGTAGGTTTATAGAATCTTATAAAGACTATTATAGTCCCAGATTTAACATATTATCTCGGATAGAGGCTCTATCTTTATAAGTAAATTCTAGTCTAAGCTATATTTCTATAGCCAGATTAAATTAAGGTACTCGACGGCGTTTTACCCCTAAACTAATAGGTAAACGGAGAGAATAAATTAAGTTATTAAGATATACCTTCGTTACTACGTAGTTAGTTATCCTAAGGTTTAGCTATAGTTAATACTATCTGCGTTTTACGCTATAAACGCGGCTATAAATACTACTACCGGCGTAAGTCCGTTTTAAGTAACGTACGGTTACTAACTAGAGTTCCGTATATTCGTTAAGGATAACGATACCCTAAAGGGGGTACTAGTAGTTTAAGACCGAATTAATAAATTAGCGAAATTACGTTAAGATATAACGGAATAGTAGCGAAAGGCTATCGCTACTTAAGTAGAGTACTATAATAAATACTATAATCTAATAACCTTTAAAGTTAATTAGATAGTTGCCTTATCTACTTAGAATCTCAGACTAAAGTTTCGAAAGCTCTAGCCCAAGTTTATCGGGCCCTTTAAGGTACTTAGTAAAGTGGGATCGCTAGTATATCGTCTAGTATTACCTAAGTAATATTTACGAATATATAATATCTTCCTAGTCTAATACTTAGAACTATAGGATACTAAGATATCGGATCCCTTACCTATACTAGAGCTTAATAATAACGATAAGTAGGAAGTTAAGAAGGTCCTTAATTATAAGAAAATTAAAGGAGAAACCTACTACTACGTAAAGTAGAAAGGTTAGCTTACGGAATATAATTAGTAGAACTATAGTAATAACCTAGCGAATACTAAACGCTTAGTTAATACTTACCTAAAGAAATCTTAGAAGAAGAAGGTTAATAAAATTATAGGGGCAAATATAGTTTAGGTTAATAGCTATCTATTATAGCCGATAGCTAGGAGATATTAAGTTAATCCTGCCGTACCTATAGCGGAAAACAAACGAAAGGTAGCCTTTATAGCTAACTTTAAAATATAAATATATTACTTATAATCTCGCGTAGAGTAGCTAACTAAACCTTATAAAAACGGTTATTGCTTATCTCCGTACCTATATTAAGAAGATAACCACGAATAACCTTTACGAATTCCTATAGGGCCGAAGCCTACGTAGCAAAGTCGCTATTATACGACGGCAACTATAATAGCAAGAGCTAATTATAAGCGGCACGCTTATCGGCGGACTATTATTAAGAAAAGATTAGCTTATAATTCGGGAAATACTAGCGAAACCTATATATAGTATTAAGTAGTAGTCGAACTATAAAGGTAACGCGAAGTATCTATATCTTATAATACTCCTTACGGTAAACGGCCCGGGCGTCCTTATTAGTCTTCTTAGAACCGGTTAAATTGCGTTCCTATTTATAATAGGTATATATAGCAGTAAAGCCTATATAAAGCTTCTAAGAAGCGACGGCAAGACGCACGCGAATAGCCTCCGAATAGGCCTACTCGAAGTTATCGTTATCGTTATCTACGATATTACCCTATTAGTCGGTAAAGCCGGTTTTACGAATATATTCGATAAGATAACCTATTACCTATAGGTTTCCCTAAAGTATTACTAGGACCTAAGTTGAAAAATTAGTAACGTTACCCTGCCGAAATATCTGCGGAGTACTTATAGCTTTATAAGTATCCTTAGACCCGATATATTTAACTGCCTATTATTTATAGCCTTTACTCTAGCTATAAGCCGACGACTTAATATTAGGGTAAGCGTAGCGAATACGTAGCGGATAGCCTTAGTTAGGTATAAAATTCTCTAATACTCTATTAATATAACCCTCGTAGGAATACTACTCCTATATAAAGTTTACCGCAGATTCGGTTATAATCGCAGTATAATAGCGATTACGCTTACGCTTACGTATTTGCTAAATAGGAGGTATAATAAATAACTTAAGGATAAGGGATAAAGGAGAGAAGAGATCGCGATAGTTTCGCGAAAGAATTCTAATACTATAAGAGTATAGCGTTATAAAATAATTATCGCGATAGTTATTACGATAGTAGTTTTTTTAGAAATGCTTTTCTACCTAGCAATTAAAATATTTCTATTATAGCTAAGATTAAAAGACTATAGGACCTACGGACGGATTAGGGATAATAACCTACCGAAGTAGGGGTATCTAGGTACGTAACCCTTTACCCCCCTACTTCGATATCCGCACAGGTCGCCGCGGCCGGCTCGTATAGAGGGGGAATAATTGTAACGATCAGCTTATTATATAAGGTATAGGACCTATATAGGTTCCGTACCTATCCCGTATATATACTACCTCCCTTTCAATAACAGAAAGGACAAGCGTTAGTCTTGTCCTAATACTTACCCATACTATTAATCCTACATAATTGTACCTGTAACCCTTACACTTTTATAAGCTATTGGAATATGTTGACTAGTATTATCTGCTACGGGTATTGTCGATATCCGTAAGTAGATACCGGATTAACGTACGACCCCACTCAGTCGGCCACCCCTATGAACCGGCTACCTACCGGCTACCTACAACATTTATACCCCAAACCTTCTACGCGTAATTGCGCCCTCAATTTTAATCCCACGATGCCAAATAAACGTTATTCTAAATCCGCTATTTAAGCTGTATACGAGGATGTATTTTCTAGTATATTATAACGGCAGGCTGCGATACGGTATAAGATTCCACGATTAACCCTCGGGGATCGACTTTATAACCGATAACCTAAATAAACTGCTTCTAAGCCTAGGATAAACCTATTACCTAAATAGGAGCAGTTTCTCGTTACTTAGATACTCTAATTACACTAAGAATTACGTCTACTAGCCTACGGAATAGTAAGATATATAGCTTTAAAAGTAGCCGGTATCTTAAAGCAGTTTAATAAATACTAGCTATCTCGGTTTATAGCTAGATATCTAACTGTCCGAATACTAAAGAACCGCCGTATTAACCGATAACGTATTAATAGGCTATTATAAGAAGCCCTAGATAGTTTTTATCCTCTTCTCTAAACTCTACTACGCCGCTATAATATCCTACTAGAGAACCTATATAACTAGGACGAGACCGGTATCGCGATCGGTTAAGGACTCGACGGTTTAGTTATTAGTTTAGCTGAAAAAAGGGAGCATATATAATTCAGGATAGTAATAGAGAGTGGGTTAGTATGCTATACTCTATAAGCGCTATTAGCTTTATAATAACACCTACTATTATAATATAGGGGATATCCTTATAGCTATAACACTTTCGAGTCTAACTACCGGCCTAGAAGTATATATACTCCTAAAATAGGTGGACTAGTATAGAGATTGCTCTATATTAGCTCGAGAAGGTTTTTATGCCTAAGATAGCGCCTACTAATCCGAATTAGTAGCGATTACTAGTCTTAGATAGCTATTCGACACACGAGAGTATCGACTTCTAATAGCTCTATTTCAGTAATAAGATCTGTCTAGTTTACTATTACGATCTAACCCGATCTAACTATTCCTCAGAATACGCACGGGCTAACGGGACGGAAGAATAATGTCACGATCAAATAGATACGATACTAGACCTATTCTAGAGGTCGAAGGAATCTCTATACTAATAGGCAAGATACTAATTAAGAACGTTACCGTCGCCTGTAAAGGAATAGAGTATAGTATAGAGTAATAGTGTAAGCTTTACGGAACTATACTAAAGGAAGTAATAGCATAACCCCGCAATCTACTAATTAGCAGGAAGGTTACGTAGACTAATAAGAAGGAAGTAATTAGTAAAGATTTACTAAGTAATACTAAGTAGCACTAAGTAACACTAAGCAGTGCTAAGTATACTAGGATTAATAAGGGAATAATTTAGAGTATATAGGGGATAGGATATCCCGCCTATTTATAGCAGACAGTTATTACCTTAGTAATTAATCTAAGTATCTATCTTACCTATAGATAGGAGCAATCCTAACGACTATATTCTCTACGCTTATTATTTAGTTATCTATCTAGAAGGTTATTATATATTATTAGATTAGCGACGCACTCGACGATCTTCGGTTACTCTCTTATCTCGTAAATATAAACCCAGACTCGTATAGTTAAAGGTTATTTAACCCTTATAGTACGGTTCGTTATATTTTAATTACTCTTATTTAGGTAAGTTACTTTCCGAAGGATACTAAATAATAACCTTTAGACGCTATATCTACTATTAGCCGTAATAGCGACCGTAATAGCGGAGTAGCTAATCCTACGGGAGGGCCCGATGCCCTCGCTATAATTAAGGAGCTATAGGATATAGTTATATAACTTAGAGGAGAGAACGAGTAACTTATCGAGCAAGTCGCTACAATTCCTATTAACCCTCCGAGTCGACCTTTAGGATATCGACTACCTCCTCCTTAATTATATATAGGTAAGGAAGGAAATATTTAAGGCTTCCTTACTTAGGTTAAAGCCTACCTTCGTTTCTACGAAGCTACTATCGTTATAGAACTAGATAAGATTCTCTATACCGCCGGACTCCTAAAGGAAGACGCACTTATATAGTTCGAACTAATTATACGGAACTACCTCGATAATCCTATTAATAAGTAAGATAAGGATACGAAGAAGACGTTCGCTAAGTATAGCGAATTCGAGAGAAAACTAAAGGCGACCTTCGGAGACCCTAATATAATTAGAGCTACCGAACGATAGTTAATAAACCTTAAATAGAAAGGACCTATATCTAAGTATATATCTAAGTTCAAATAACTCGCCTTACGAACGGAGATTACGGATAAAGACGTACTTATAGTATTATTCTATTCTAAACTCCGCGATAATATTAAGGATAAGATATCTAAAACTAATTATCCCGATAACTTTAACGACTATACGGAACGAGTCGTTAAGATCGATAGTCGTCTATATAAATAACGATAAGAGAAATAAGGATCCCGACCTTAGGTAGTAACGCCCTAGGCCAACTATAAAAGGAAGCGTTAATACTTTTAGACCTTCGGAAAAAGACTATACTTAACGAATAACTACCGAGGACTACCGAAGACTTCTATTAGGTACTATAGTAGACCTATAAACCTTAACGCTACTTATAGGGATAAGACTAAAGGTAGAAAGACTTACTATAATTATAGTAAGGAAGGATACTTCGCTAGAGAATACCGCTAACCGAAGAAGTAGCAGTTCCGACTAGTACCTAAGCGTAGTATAAACGCTACTTAGCGCGAAGAAGTCTCTATTAGGAAAAATAGGGAAGTAATTACTACTACCTATAAGAGTACTATAAAGGAACCTCCTTATACCGCGCTCTTATAGATAGTATACTATAACGATAACTATACTATTTACCGAAGTAGTAAGGAAGGTAGAGGATAGTATCCTTAAGTACCACGAAAGGCCGCGGTAATAGAACGATAAAAGATCCTCTAATAGGATAACGGACTCTTATAATATACTATAAGCTAGGACTAAGTTAGCAACTCGGATAAAGAAAATCGTACCCCTAGTAAATACTTAAGTATTAAAGAAACCCTTAAAGATAATCTAGAGAGCGACTCCGATAATATCCTAGAGATCCCTAAAGAGCTTCGATCGTTAACCGAACGATAGCTTAACCTATAAATCTCTTAGGAACGCAATATCCGACGGGATAAATAGATCGCTATCTTAGGAAGATATATTATTAACTCGGATTAACTATACGAGATCGTACTAGGAATTAAGCAATACGAGCTATATAAATTAGTACTATAGTTTAGAGACGACCCTAGGGCCTATCCGTTAGACCTAGGATATAGTATTATAGGATAGCCTTCTTATACCTACGATAGATATATAAAACACCTACCAGCCAAAATCTACTATAGATTCTTCCTATACCGAGCCGGAAACGAAGCTATTAGGAACCTTTACTATAATAAAGACGTACGAGAAGTACGTATAGTTAAGATTTACGAGAATTATATAATCTTATACGACGACCCGATAAAGATACCTTATTACGAGTGCCCTAAGGAAATATAGTATATATATTAAGACGATAGATATCTAATATATAGTAAATAGAAGTATAAGGCCTAGAGAATAGTTAAGGATAAGTATATTAGAAGATTATAACGGAGTATACGACTCGAAGTACCTCTAGGAGGATACGAAAACTCTACGAAAAGAATATCTACTCTAGTACCCTTTACCGTCCGATAAAGTAACGAGAGGACTCGTTACCTTAAGAGAGGAGATAAAAATTTATAAATTAGAGGTAAAAACCTAATTATAGGGCTAGAAGAGCTAGAAGAACTTAGTACTAACGAAGAAATTTAGACGATAAAACGATATAATATTAAATAAAGTAAACGAAAATCTATAAAGACCCGTAGAGTTTCGGGAAAAGAACGCCGCTAGATATACTAGGATAGCAGCTAGCGAGCTAGAAGTCCCTCTACGTTACTAAAGACGTAGTAGAATATAACTACTTAATAATCGATATTATAATAGAAGGGCACGCGATACGAGTAATACTAGATAGTAGAGCTTAAGGAAACTATATCTCGTTATAAATCGTTAATACCTACTAGATACCTTAGAGGAAGAAAGACGCCCTATACCGACTTAACGCTATAGATAGAGAAGTAGTAGCTTACGAAGACGGATAGATTAGTAGAGAAGTAGCGCTACTCTCTATTATATTCCCGAATTATAGTAAAACTCTTATATATAATATTATAGATATACTAGGATACGATATAATATTAGGGATACCTTAGTTACGAGCGAGTAATCCTAGAGTTAATTAGAGGACTAGCCGTCTCTAGTAGGATATACTAAGAAGAACCTATACCTTTACGAAGGTTAAGAAACTACCTATACGTAAAGTTAGAGGTCGGAGAATTTAAGAAGGAATCTAAGTACTTTAGGAACCGGACTATATAGCAACGATACCTATAAAGTACCGCGACTTCCGACCCTTATTTAGTAGAAAACTAAAAGAAGGACTATTACCGTATAGTAGATAGGATTATACGATTAATCTAAAGCCCGGAGTAGAACTCGATTTTATAGCTACTTACTAGTAGATATAAAAATATAAAGGCGTACTTAAGGAGTATATAGAGACTAACCTTAAGAACTAAAATATATAACTATCTAAGTTACCTACGGGATATCCGATACTCTTTATCCTAAGAAAAATACTAAGCGGAGAACCTAACTAGAGACTATATATTAACTACCGGAAACTTAACGATAAGACGATTAAGAATCGATACCCTCTATTACTTATTAAAGACCTTAGGGATCGATTAGTTAAGGCTAAATAGTTTATAACCTTAGACCTTCTAAACGCCTATAACCTTATTCGAATTAAAGAAGGTAATAAATAGAAAACCGCCTTCTAAACCAAGTTCGGACACTTCGAATACTAAGTAATACTATTCGGGCTTACTAACGCACCGGCGATATTTTAGAAAATAATTAATAATATCCTATAAGAATTCCTCGACGTTTCCGTCGTAGTTTATCTCGATAATATCCTTATTTTCTCGGAAAATATAACGGATTACGTTTAGTATATCCGTTAAGTACTAAAAGTACTATAGGATAATAATCTCTTAGTTAAACTTATAAAGAGTAAGTTTTATTAATAATAAGTTATATTCCTAGGTTACGTAATAACGCTAGGCGAAATAAGAATAGAGGACTTTAAGATTTCCGTAGTTAGAGATTAGCCGACGCTAACTACGGTAACGGAAGTATAAGCCTTCTTAGAAATAGCGAACTATTACCGTATATTTATCGAGGGGTTTAGGAGAATCGTAACCCTACTAATAAACCTAACTTAGAAAAACCTCGTATTTAAGTAGGAAAGTAAAGAAAAAGAAGCGTTCGAGACGCTTAAGAATAGAATTATTAGCGAACCTGTCCTTAGGATACCAGATCTTATACTACCTTATAAAGTTAAAACCGACGCCTCGGATTTTACGCTCGGCGGATAACTTAGCTAGAAAAATAAGAACGGTAAGAAATATCTAATTACGTTCTTCTCTAAGAAGTTTAATAAACTAGAGCTTAACTACTAAATCCACGATAAGGAGTTAATAGCTATTATTAAAGTATTTAAGGAATAGAAATACTACCTTAGTAGAGCAAACTATAAGGTTAAAGTATATATAGATTATAAGAACCTCGTATTATTTATAACTAGCAAGGTCCTAAATAGACGATAGATTAGATAGTTAGAATTCTTAACTAAATTTAACTTCGAAATTATCTATATTAAAGGAAGCGAGAACAGTAGAGCGGACGCTCTAAGCTAATAACCCGACTATTAGGTCGAAGTACCCGAGGAAGTATACGCTATCCTCGAGGTAAATAGTAAGGGTAACTTATAAAACTTATAGGCGATATAACTATAATAACTCGATACTACCTATAGGATTAAAGGAAACGAATAGATCTCTAAGTTTTAGGACGAGACTATCCTAGAAATCGCTAAAGGATAAAAGGAATATAACGTTAAGGATAGTCTTACCTTCTATAATAATATAATATAAATCCCTAATAACCTCTTTACTAAGTTCGTTAAGGACTTCTATAAAAAGATGTTTAACGGATATTAAGGAGTCTATAAGATATTAAGAAGGATTTAAAGGTACTATAACTATTTCTAACTCGAACTAAAACTTAAAGAAGTTCTTAAAAACTATAACCTTTATTATAAAGCTAAGGCCTTAAGATATAAGCCTTACGGAGAACTATAACTAGTTATTCTACTAGATAGGGCCTAGGGAATAATCGTATTAGACTAGATTATAAAGTTACTAGTATCTACGGAGCCTTTAACTAGGACTACGTATAATAGTATCCTAGTAATTACCGATAAACTTACTAAATTTACCTACTTCTTGCCCTATAAGGAAGTAAGTACAGCTAAAGAACTTATATATACCTTTATAAAGTTTATCGTTAGTAACTACGGGTTACCTAATAGTATTATCTCCGATAGAGATAAGCTATTAATATCTAAGTTTTAGCAATCCCTTATAGGATAACTCGGAGTTAAGTATAAACTATTAATAGCCTATTATTTATAGACAGATAGATAAATAGAAAGAATAAACTAGATACTCGAATAGTATCTAAGATATTATATTAACTACGAATAGGATAACTAGGTTATACTATTACTAGTAGTATAGTTCGCTTATAATAGCGCCGACAACGAGATAACACGAATATTACTATTTATAGCAAACTATAGATATAATCTAGAGATCGTAAGAAACGCGATAATAGGAGTACTAGCCCTTACGGCGGTAGTATAAGTCGATAAACTAAAGGAATTATAATAATCCTTATAATATAATCTCGTCTTTCTTAATAAAAGAATAAAGAAATACTATAATAAGAATAAGATTAAGGGACTAATCTTTAAGAGGGGAGACTAAGTCTACCTTATATAAAGAAATATTAAAATAAAAAGACTAAGTAATAAGCTCGACTTTAAGAAAATTAGACTATTCGAAATTAAAGAAGTTATCTTAAAGCTTAATTATAAATTAAAGCTACCTAAATCTATAAGAATATACCCTATATTCTATATATTACTATTAGAACTAGCGCTACCGAACGCTAAACTCGAAATATAGCTAGAAGTTATTATAGATTAGTATAAGTATAAAGTTAAGAAGATCCTCGATAGAAAGAAGTTCGGTAACTAATAGAAATAGCTAGTATAGTAGAAAGGATACTTACTAGAAAATAATACTTAGGAACCTAAGAAGAACTTAACGGGTTATTAAGAATAACTAAAGAAGTTCTAGGACTAATATCTAGGGACGAAGGAAGGGAGAAGTTAAGGGAGTTCTAATTAATAACCCCGAAACTACCCTAAGCCTAAACGGATAAAACGGCTTCCGACTCTTAGCGCTCTTATTCCTTAAGTTTATCTAAGGAATAAAGACCCTATTAAACTAACTTTACCCCCTATATCCGGGCTATCTCCTTCTATTTCCGTAGGCGAATAAGACGGGAAATCGCCTTATTTATCTCCTCCTAATAACGCTTCTAAAGGGAGAGAAAGCGCTCTTCCGCTAAAGCCTTATCCCGAGATAATCTTTCGTGCTCCTCTTAGATATAATAAAGCGAGGAAAGAGGAATACTAGTACTATTATAAGAATAACTAGCGCGCGTATATTCTTTATACTTAGAAATGCTTTTAATTATTAAGCATTTCTACCCTCGATCGAAATAACGAGAATACGGTATAACTTCGAAACCAAATTTATCGAAGGAAGCAATAAGGTCTAAACGACGAACGGTAGAATTAGCCGAATCTTTAGAGCGACGTTTTTCGACTCGACTAAATATAATAAGTAAATATTATAAATAAAAATAAGAGAAGGACAGAACCTACAAATAAGGATAAGGGCGATACGACGACCTTATATACGACTAATAATCTTTAAGGATAAAGATATAGGAGAGAGAGGGTAATATTACGATCTAACCCGATCTAACTATTCCTTAGAATACGTACGGGCTAACGGGACGGAAGAATAATATTACGATTAAATAGATATAATACTAGACCTATTCTAGAGGTCGAAGGAATCTCTATACTAATAGGCAAGATACTAATTAAGAACGTTACCGTCGCCTATAAAGGAATAGAGTATAGTATAGAGTAATAGTATAAGCTTTACGGAACTATATTAAAGGAAGTAATAGTACGACCCCGCAATTTACTAATTAGTAGGAAGGTTACGCAGACTAATAAGAAGGAAGTAATTAGTAAAGATTTACTAAGTAACACTAAGCAGCACTAAGCAATACTAAGTAGTGCTAAGTATACTAGGATTAATAAGGGAATAATTCAGAGTATATAGGGGATAGGATATCCCGCCTATTTATAGCAGATAGTTATTACCTTAGTAATTAATCTAAGTATCTATCTTACTTATAGATAGGAGCAATCCTAATAACTATATTCTCCACGCTTATTATTCAGTTATCTATCTAGAAGGTTATTGCACATTGTCAGATCAGCGACGCACTCGACGATCTTCGGTTACTCTCTTATCTCGCAAATATAAACCCAGACTCGTATAGTTAAAGGTTGTTTAACCCTTATAGTACGGTTCGTTATATTTACCTACTACCTTATTATAGTTATACTATATAACCCCTAGATATCTCTGTTTTTGGTCCTCTTAAGCAGTACTATCGCTAGCAGCTAAATAATAGCTAGAGTCTTAGCTATACGGTCTCTATTTAGAAGTCCGAATTCCTTTAGATATACGAGACGGCTTACTACTAGAGTTTTAATAGAAGGAATATCGTTATAGGCTTTAGAAATAGTAGTATATAGCCCTTTAATCCGTCGAAAGTTAAGCCTATAGCAATTAAATTACTAACCCCTATTACCGAAAATAGTCCTCGGCTATCTCTCGAACTACTTATACCCCCTATTATATCGAAATACTATAAGGAACTCCTTATAGCACTATTTAGGCTAGAAAACTACTCTAGAGAAGTTCTAAACGGTCTCCTATATCTCGTTAAGATATTAAGAGACTTAAAAAGTACGTAGATCTATAGGCTAGAGAGATAGTAATCTTGCGGACTAGATTATAGGCCTTAGAAGAGGCTATACCTAAAGCCGATACTACTATACGTAGGCTAATTAAGCTTAGTCCGAATAAACGATTTGCTAATATCGAGAATATTAAGAAGGCTTAGGAAATCGAGAAGGTCCGTTAATAAGAGGCTGCAGCATATCAGGCTAAATAGGGCAAGATTCTAGCTACACGCAAAGCATCTATAGCAGCACTTTAGGTCTCGTTTAAAGCCCTCTATTATAGCTATTAATTGGAGTAAATATAAACTATCTCGAGCTTCATTTAGTTATATTATTATAGTTTGAAGTTACGTAGTTATAACATTGTGTGGATGTTGTAGGTGGCCGGTTTATAGGGGTGGCCGACTGAGTGGGGTCGTACGTTATTAGACTAGCCGGTAGTCCGGCCAGTTCACCTTTAAAGGTAACACATCTCTACTAGCTAGTTACCTTCACTCTCTCTTCTTCAGGCCAGTTACAAGATAATCAATAGACATTATCACGACGGCTTCTGTAACAGTATAGTCGCGCATACCGTTATAATCCCTAATAGCATGCGTTGTTGTAACAAGCTTACTTCAATGGCCGCTTATCTTTTGGCGCAGTGCCGCAATTGGTAATGCCATCCACTGTTGTGGAGCCTATCCTTACAGCTTCACATTTTCACCGTACGGTCCGAATAAGGTGATACTAACAGAAGCTCTACCTAATAATATAATTTCCTATTTTTATACATATATATCGGACGCAGCTTATTATCGCTATTTATAGTTCTATAATGTTCCTAATCAAATTATCATATGCTATGCCTTAGCTTTAAGGGCGCACCTACCGGGATCTACCAATATCTTTTATACTTAATACTTTATTTAACCCTATACTATTCTTAACATATTATCGCACTTTATACTACTATATACGCTTTTATTACTATAGTTATAAGCAGGGTAGTATACTACGAATTATTTTAATTTATATAAGAAGCTCTTATTAGTACTTTGTTATCTTTAGAAAGCCGTATTTCTACGTTTCTATAAAAATTTCTAAACTAATTACTTAAAACCCATTTATATACTCTATCGATTATCTCGAACCCTCTTAGGAGCGACTTCTAATATAGTAGATATTACTATTAAGTATATAAAGGTTGGACTACTTATAGAGTATAACGAGCTAGCCTAGCTTGAAGCGTTCGAAACTAGCGCTAGAATTCGCGTATATTAAGAGTATATTAACCTTAATATAAATGTACCAGATATTATTATAAGAGTTACAACTACAATTATATAGGATTAATAGTATAAGTAGGTATTAGGACAAGACTAACGCTTGTCTTTTCTATTATTATATAACGGTATCACGTAGGGATAAGTAAGGTAGTATAGGGTATGCTTATATTGAAACTTTAACCTGACGAACTCAAAGTGTTCGTTAGATTATTTTTAAAGAGATACGTCTCCGGCTAAACTACGGCCGTCCTGCGGCCGCCCTACAGCTTAGCGTATACGTGCACCCGCTCCACGGGTGCCCCCTTATATATCCTTACTAAAATAATTCCTATTATCTTTAGAGAGCGGCTCGTTACTATCCTCGTACTTGCCCTTATCCTCGTTATTACTATTATTACCCTAACCCTTAAGGTCGATAATAAGCTCTAGAAGGATAGGCTTATCGGGCGGACCTCCGTTACCACCGTTACTAGACGGCGCGGGCGGCGGAGGAGGCGCGGCGAGAGCGACTTCGGCTACTCTCTCGCGTTAGTAATATTCCTCTTAACACTATATAAAGGATAACAGAGCTTACTAGATATATTATTATTATTACTAGTGCGACTAATATAGTTTAAACTAATATTTTATTATAAATTAGTATCTAAACGTCGTATCTACAGTTACGGTTAAGGATATCTCGATTTCAAGGACTTACGGTCTAACTACGTTAGTAGTCTAAAGCGAGGAAATTAGAAAAAAGGACGGATAACTAACCTATACGCGAGGTTATTAGGATATCGTAGACCCTCTATTAATCGTGCTTAAGGTGCTATTATTATAGGGCTAAATATCTATTAACTAATTATGTCGCCGTTAGCGGTATTTAGACGTATATTTTATAATAGCCAGTATACGAGTCTATAAGATAGGAGCGTATACGAGTATTTATCGAGGGGCGCTAGATAGCGCGAACGGCTATTTAACAAGGGACGCTTAGGAAATACTACAAGAGTATATAGGGACTCTCGAGATGCTACTAAGGCGATAGTTAAACTTAATATCGACTTCACGATATATACGCTAACTAGGGGGTATATAGCAAATTATCCTATACTATACCTTAGCTATAAGGGCGCATCTAACGGGACCCACCTATCTCCTTTATACTTAACACCTTAATTTGCTAGATACTATTCTTAATAGATTATCCCACTTTATGCCACCACACACGCTTTCTATTGCCAAACGTTTCTAGTTAGGGTCAAAACTTTGAGCGATCTTGGTAGGCTTGTTCTTGTAGTTGTCTCTATTGTATTCAGGTACTACGGAGCTATGGAGTCGTGTATGTGGTGGCCACCAATTGTGGCGCCGTCGGCCCACAATTGGTGCCACAGTTGAGGCGCAGTTGTCTGACCAATGGCGGGGCCATTGGTCCCCAATGGTGCCACCCATTGGGCCTTTGCCTAACAGATCTTTTACCAAGTTCTCCCAGGACCTGGAAGGCAGCTCAACACATTATCGGGCTTTGAGATAACCCCTATAGCAGGTTTTAACTGCGTTTTTCAGTTTGAAGTCGGCACGTACCATAGGAGCTTTGAAGAACCCTATATCATGGACTCTTTAACCTCTTCGATAGTTGGGCTTTCCTTCACGGCTCAGGTAGGTAAATTAAATACCCATTTGCCAGCGAACGAAAACTTGGGTCCTACGACTCCAACAGCACAATCGCCAGTAGCGGATATCAAGACAGCGACAAAAGTAACTATCCAGCCATATAATTGCCTCAGTTCTGGTTTGGGAGGACACCACGGCTTATCATTAGTTTTCACTGCGAGGGCAGGTTCTACAATTTCAATGTAACGGATGATGCAGCTCGTTTTGTAGGTTGAAAGGACAGTCATCAGGTTAGCCTACGCAAGCTTGCCATAATTCCCAACAACCTACGGGATGGGGTCTTCATAAACTGAGGTAAACATCGGCGGGAATTCCTTGAGAAAGAAATTAACCTTAGTGTGATAAAGATATTTGCTTCAACAGGGTCAATAAGGCGCTGCCGGACGATCCATAACAGCACATCTGGAAATAGTTGATAACAAGAGTATGATTTATATGTACCGCTTCGTGATGTACATTTGCTTCGCGCCTGTAATTACAAAACAAGCTCAGATCATGGATATGTTCCATATTCGCATCCGGAATATAACAGCCGAAGCAGCTTCCTGTCCTCATTTTAACACAATACACCGGCTCATACTTCAGATAGAGTAAACCTTAACAAATTATATAATGTCACATCAACGTAATAACATAGAGATGTAGAAAATCTAAGTATCATTTGCCACGTTAACTACTCTCTAACGGAACACTTGTATTAACAATATATTACATGTTAATATGCTTCTTCATAATGTATTCATGCTATCTACACACGCGTTGTGTTTGGGTTTTCAGTCACACCCGTTTCCATTTATATGAACTTTAATGACTTAATCGGACTTTATATAGTGTACCTATGTTAGGTTATTAACCGTTTACGTATATTAGTAGCTATATATTTTTTAGGTTGATAACTTCTAGAGTAGTAGACGCATTAAGACATTAGGAATTTATACTATGTAGAAGTAGTCTACAAACTCTTTATCTCTACAACAATTAAAAAGGGTCCACTTTAGTGATGGAACACAGCTAAAGGCAGGGGAGAATAAAGACAAAGAAGGTAAATACTTCGGTAAGAGAAACCGAATACTACTTGGGTAAGTAATTATCCACCCCTGTATTGGCGCTGGTTTAGGGTTAGAGATATTGGAAATAGTATATTAAGGTTTAATAGTGCGGCTGGAAAATGGAGAGAATAATTATTCTTGAACAAGTCTATTTATAAAAGTGTTGTTTTAAAAGCTTTCGGTTCCTTACTAACCTTAACTTTGGTAGTTCTACTAACTAGATATACAACATTTAGAATAGGAAGTATTTCATTGAATTCAACGATTCATGTTACTTTCTAGTGTTTCCAGTGAAATAGACCTTACAAGATAGGGCTAGTTTAAAATATGAAAAGATATATTACCATGTGAATTTATATTGCAAGTCAAGAACCCAGTGACTATTCTAGATAGATGTGTGTTAAATCAGGGTTTTTACGTTTTATAACTTATTCTTTTAAAGTTGATACGAGAAATCTAACTCAAATAGAATGTACCGTAACTATTTGTGAAACGGGAGGTTTTACATTATATATGACGTATCCTGTTCTGATTCGGCATTACTCGGCCTTATTCTTAGTTTTAAATCAAGAATTAAGACGTGGTAAGTTTAATGAGATTTGAGGTAAAAGCGAGGTAGGTTTATTTATAAATTATTACACTACTACAGCAAAATATGATTATTCACACTTCTATCTCAATAATTTCTCATCTTCTTAATATTTCGTGTATTATATATATATATGCCTTCCTCAAAAGCAGATATGTTAAAGTTTGAAAATATATCTTTAACAACTTCAATAAATATAATAGTAATGTAAATTATGCCATTTAAATCTTATTTGGTCTCAAATTGCAGTTTAGAAAAGGCCGTATACGGATTCCGGACTCAGGTAACAAGCTAGGTCAAATAGTAAAGTTTATATAAGAGTCTTTCTATGTTACTTTCTGGCAACTCAAGTCTAGCCTATTATAGTAGTCCTGTAAAAGCATATTAAAGTCTTACTTAAAGCACAAGAAACGTAGATCTTGACATGAATAGCTAACGCGAGTTGTCTTGGTCCATTCGTTTTCCATGTAAAACTAAAGATTATAAAAGCGATGTCTCTGAATCTTCTTTAGACGTTGATGCTCATATTCAAGGCATATTTCCATTCTTGGAGTTTCTCGTACTCGCAATTGTTCCACGCAAAATCTACACCACACTACCCAAGTCCCTTAACGGCTTCCTATCTTCCAAACAATTTTCAAGATGCAGTTCCCTTCGCACGCCATCTCCATATTGTTTCTCATCTTTGTCGTAAAGGCCCGTGCCTGTGATGTGTACTTGCACTGTCATTGTTACAGCTCGAACGGCAAGCCTAACGATGCGGCAACGGCATCAGCCTGTTCTCTTTACGACTATAATACGGAGATGGTCCCTCCGAATGAGCACTCTGACGGGGCCCGAGAGTGCCGTTACGTCGGAGATAGTGTCCAATATTTTCGGGGAAAGTCTTACGCTGTCGGACTAGGCAATTGCGACTTTAGAAAGTTATGTGCTGATGCCGGTGCTTCTGGCAAGGATTCAAGCTGCAGGGAGAAGAAGGCAGGGGGGATATCTATTGGCCACAGGTAGACAAACTAAACTTCTTACAATGATAGGAGAGGTCTGATAAGATTGAACGCGGAGTTTGTAGATGGCAACTGCTTAGTATTGCTGGTTGGACTTGGGAGTACGAGGAGAATAAAAGTTGAACTCAAATTTATCTACTACTTGTTCGACCAATTATATTCACGCTAGCTGCGATACCAAAAGGCTCTGCTAAATGCAAATGGAAGTTAAAATACGATTCATCAACACCGCATTCCCCTAAGCGTAGAGATCGAACGTTATTACAGGGAAATATATAGTAGAGAAATGAATACTAGTTATTGCTATATCTCTAGTATTCTTTTGTTAAAAGTTTATACTTAGACATATAAAACCATTTGTTAAATTCCTTTGCATATGCCATGCACGAGTCCCGCGCTATAATCTAGGCTAGTGGGACAATTCACTGCAAATTGCAATCCTCTTTGCTATATAGTAATAGCTAGCAAAGGAGAAACTAGCTAAGATATGGCCCACGGGCGGTACATTTTGTTTATTTCTAATTTGAACGTAATACGGAAGGTGTTGTGTGTTTCTGTGACCGAAAACTCATGTCTGCATTAGGTGCTGCTAAATGATTTAATAAATCGATATGCACAAGCATGTAAGTGTCTCAGTCGGCAAAGCCAAGTTGTAAGTGTTATTGTCGCTAATACATATACTTCCGTGATAAGAAAGGATCAAGATAATAAGTATATGTCACAGATAGTCAAGGTATGTAAAAGGTTGTGGAAAATAAGAAGACCTGCAGGGTGCGGAGATTCAGCCAATCAGTGGACAATGAGCGACTTCTCTGGCGAGGAGCCGCCAACGACGCCCCTGACGTCTGAAGTACATGACGGTGCATATAGTGGACTGCCACGTACGACGGGCCGTGTTGGCTATGCTACTTCATTTTTCTTGTACCACTTAGATCACCTCACCGGGCCAACAAATCTCAGCAGGTGCTCCGTCCTCGGACTGTCGGACAGAATAATATATTATCAAACGCAAAGGACCAGCCAGGCACATCAGACAGGGGGTGTACACTGTATCCCTTTCTCAGCATCGAAATCAAAATTTCATCGTCTTGATGCTTGCGTCTCAAGTCATGATGACGGCTTTGATCATGCAAGATGTCGGTACTCACGGGCATGCGACCTATCTCGGTACGGATAAATGGGACAGGGCAAGCATGGCTGAAGTCTCCGAGGATAACATGCCGCACTCCCTGTCCGAACTAAGTTACGGACCTAACGCACTGCGAGGTGAGCCATAAGCACTTTGATCCTGCTGTTTTTCCTTACAGTTGAATCGGGATTCCCATGTTCCCAACCTACGGAGAGCCTCGCCAAAAGATCCCCACGCACATGGCCGCTGCCTTCCGTCATTGGACGCGCTCTGGCTTTTTTGAGGGGATCTCGAGATACATCAGCGTCCGGGACCCTAAGTTCCCCGATTACATCTGGATGAACCCGATTGGAAAGCATTTCGCTATGCTCAACGCGTCTGATATGATGTGCATAAGTTTGAGCACTGGAGCGATTGTGGGGGGCAACAGGGTAGGAAATCACGTTTACACCGTACTGTCTGGTTAAGGTGACACCAACAAACCTCCAACTAATATAAGATGATGTATTCGTTACCTAGTGCTATTACCAGTGCCACCAGTCCAAGTTAAAGGGACTACTTGCATGGTTGACGATATCCTTCAGAGTTGAGTCTTCACCGTTATCGTCGTCATCCTCGTTATAGTGGTCATCGTGGTCATCGTGGTCAACGTCTTTGTTTACACTCTCACTCCTGTCGTGATTACGTTGGTGTTTGAAGTCGTCATGGTGATCGACATTCTTGTCTCTACCCTCGCCGGGGATATACTTGTCGTTATTGGGTCCTTCTTCGTTGACACCATCCCACTCGTACGCGTTGAGACGTCTGTTCACTTTTGATGAATCCTTCATAGCCTTTCCTGGCACAGATAGGCTTCGAACCACGGAATGGAGGTTCTTATCATGATGATGGTCATCATCATCATCATCATCCTCAGAGTCCGAGTCCGTATCATCTTTCTTGTCCTCTGCTTCCTTCTTGTTTTTATAATTTTCATATGCTAGTTTAATTATTAGTATATGGTTCACGGATATTTCAGGTTGTGATATCATATTTACCTTCCCCAATATGCTCGAGAATATCAAATTTGATCGGAGCAGCAGAGGTTGACATGGGAAAGTTAATGAG
Organism: Arthrinium puccinioides; assembly: GCA_022414665.1. NCBI lineage: Eukaryota > Fungi > Ascomycota > Sordariomycetes > Amphisphaeriales > Apiosporaceae > Arthrinium > Arthrinium puccinioides. The sequence goes on along the minus strand of JAIUNF010000006.1, from coordinate 3,460,371 downwards.
GGTACAAATTATGCTATAAGAGAGAGCAAAGTTGCTAGCCGGGATCTGAAAGCCAGGAGCGGTAATAGAGGCTGCTAAACCAGAGGAAATAAACCCAGCAAACGAAATAGTCTTCATTATAGGGGTAGAGGGTTAACTGAGAAGTGGTGATAATGATTATAATTGTAGAGAAGAGTACCTAGCAGGAGTAGCTTGAACTACGCAAGGACGTAACGAATAGCCATCTAATAGTATTCGATAATAATAGTAACCACGTGTGAGTAGCCAAAATGGAGTAAGTCTTTGTACAAAATTAAAAATGAGAAAAGTGAAATCTAAGCAAGTTGTTAAAATTATATTCCTTCGTATTTCCAGTTTTACTTACAGCCCTAGGAAAGCAAATTAACAAAACAAGTTATTGGTATTAATTGTGTGCACCGTAAATATTCTTTATACGAGACACTAGTTCGTAACGTAGAAGACTGGAAGAATTCGGAAACAAGGAAATCGGTATATCGTTTCGGAGATTAAGTGGATAGCACATAGCTTCTATTACGTATCGTATCACTCTCTAATATAAGTTAAGTTGTCCCGATACACAAATACGAAGTACCCTTACTAAGCTTGCCCACTACTGTGATCACTATATTTTAAATCCTTTGCAATATTTTCTCAGACTGTAGTCTCTGCGTACCTGTTTCGTCGAGTTTGGATATATTTTAGACTAGTGCAAGTTAATAAATGCCTCATATTTACTACTAATTCAGCTGCTTGAAACTATCCAATCAAATTGGGATACACTTTAGAATATGTGGCAATTTGAGTTTGGCTTGTTAGATTATTAATATTACAAATAAAAGATAATTTACGGCTAATGTCAGTGACCGGTTTGAAACCAAGCAAGGCAAACACCCTCCTAGGCTTTCCTTGTTTACGAAGATCCATTCCTTGTTACTAGGTAAATTTCTTTACAAAAGCGTAAACTCTAAGTTAATTAACGTTTTTCTCCTGGCTTGTAAGAAGTCCACATAAAACTATGTCTAGGCAAATTGAAAAATAGTGATATGTTATCTAAGCTATTAGGAAGGGAAGCTCGCACCGTCTCTAGTAAGCATTTTTCAGTCGCTGTTGCCATCATTTCTGCACTCTTGAACTAAGGTTAGCTATCCCTATAGAATCGAGGCGATACATAAGCACGTAGATATGATATTTGTAAATAAGAACGAGAAATTGCGATTGCAGATTCCAGGCTAAACAATGCGTACCTAGTAATGAAATACATAAGAGACGCTGTGAAGGTCCCGGAAGATACCTTGCTTGCTACAATATATATCTACCTCACAGTTTAAGGGAAATAACGGAACTCGCCTAACCGAGATTAGGGCCTTCCGGATTGACGAGCAGAGATAGCAACTTAGGGCGAACTACAAACTCTACTAGTACGTAGTAAGTTGACATTGACAAAGTGGTAACTAAATCATTACACAGCGAAAGTTATGTTTCAAAAAGGCGAGATCCGCGGTGTAAAGAAACTATTCTCTACTGCATATAAATGTTTGAAAGCAGGAGGATCTAGAGACTAGCGCGTTACTTTTAGTGTAAGTATCTTGCTTTACCTCTTTAACACGATTACAACAATAATACCTCTTTAAAAACAATACTATTATAGTACATATTATAAAGGTAATGTACTTAATCTCGTTAGTATAAACGACACGAGCTTTCAATGTGGAAACCTCCTAAGAAATAAGCCAGCTTTTTGTAACAAGAAATGTATTGTTTCTTCCTCATCACTCAGCTTAGGCTTTTTTCAAGCTACTATCTAATAATCTTGATTTGTTCCCTCAATTTATTGTATTTGGATGTGTAATTTGCCCAGGTCTACCAATATACAGTTTCGGCGAAATATATCAAGGTTTTATATCGCGTGGTTTCAACTTTAAATATATTAAACTATTACGCGCACGACGCAAAGACTATATTTTAGGTTTGTTCGGTAATACTTTAATATATGTTTCTTAGATGGGAGTTCGCGTGTATGTTTTCCCGCGTTATCATAAACTGTTGCTTCATGGTAGGTCTTCGGGATAAATATAACGATAGCCCAACGTAGAATGTTCAACTTAGAAATTCCAACATATCTCAATACTTATTAATACACCTTAAGTGGCCTAGATCACTTAAACAGACTGAGCAGGTCGAACCTCACTAAGTTGAGTTATCTAAATCAAGCAATATCAAAGCGCAAACGGTGAGGTGTGATATTAGCGAGAGTATCTAGACCTCTTGGTAAAACTGCTCTATCAAAGAGCAATGATATATAAACCACTCAACTGTACATATTTTCATTGGTTTACTTGATCTAGCACATAGTGACTAATTACTCATGATCTATCTCTAAGCTCAATCATGCATCGCTTGAATTCCTGTTCCTTGCCGCAAAATCAGCTGTGGGCTGCTGTAGGGGTTGTATGGCGTGAAAGATACCTTGAGCACATCAGCCCTATCTTGCGGACTGTGCCAAGGCCGGTTTTACTTGGAAAGTTACGCAATAGGATTGGAAATATACTCAATTGTCCCGGGCATTATACTCGTGATATGAGTTCTACTGAAAACTATAACCTGCTTCCATTTCGAAGCTCAACGTATCGATTCTCCTACCCATTTTCAAAACACAAGGAATAGCCTGGACTATTTCGTGCCTCTATCTCGGGGACATATGAGGGGCCCAGAGTACGCGCTGAGAGTGCAGCCTCACGCCAGCCTACACGACTGAATGCAGGATATGACAGTCCCAGATATAATTCTAGAGCCACCGCAAATAACTTGAGAACGTACAGCCGCCAGATGGGAAACTCCAGCTTCAGAGACTCTCGTGGTTTGATTGAGTCTTATTTCTCCGATACGTGGCCCTCGGCGACTAGCTTCCTTGTAAAGAACCCGAGCATATCTCGAGTCGCTCGCTTTGAGGTGTGTGCCGCTGAGACGGGGGTTAGGCTGTGCTTGCGCTCACTATCCACGATGGGGAGGGTGTCGGGGAAGTCCCGATGCTGCGTACGCACCTTCACCTTCAGCGGGCTAGTATCCTCTACTCGAACACTCGTCGTCTCCTGTAGATCATACAGATGGGTGAAAGCACTGTTGGGTGTCATGTTGCAGCTGCCCAGGCATGTGACCATGGTGTGGTCGAAGCCGTCGCTGTGGACACCTTCGAGGGCGGGCTCTCCCACGATGTCAGGCGTGGTGATCGTGCGACAATCAAGAGCTCGCTGTGATTTAAACGCTCCTTATCCTCGATATTTCGCAGAATCAGAATCGCCTGCTAAACCCACATCCATGTGGAGGTACAGTTCCTACAACCACTCCAGGCGTCTATTTTCGAGAGTACCTCGGTGGAAGAATATATGGATGAGTACACGCCACTTCTAACAGGGCTGATTTGCAACGACGCCAAAGCATCCAGCTCTGTCGAGAAACCCAAGTTCCTCGACAATACTTCGCCCAGCCGCTTCTGGCTCATCTTCTAGCAGATCCTGATTGTGCAGTTCATCGGATGGTTCGATGGGACCATCATGGCGTCCTATCACCCTGTCATCACGGCGCACTTTGAGGCGGCGCACTTTTAGGCGGCCTAGTCGGCATCCTAGCTCTCGACCGCGTTCCTGCTGACCTCGGTCGTCTTTCAGCCTTTGATCAGCCGCCTATCGGATATCGCGGGCCGCAAACCTCTGTTCATCGAATCACTTTCCATATTCGCGATCGCGACCGGATGGTGCGCCACCGCTGGGAGCATTGTGAGCTTGATTGCTGCTAGGAGTGTGTGTGGTATGGGCGCAGGCGGAGTCGTGGTGCTAGGTGGTATTATCCTGAGCGATCTGGTCCCAGTCGAGTATGTTGCCGGCCATTCCACCTTTCATTGTCAATACGCAAGATATCATATGACTTATCGAATCTATAGGCGTCGGGAATTATACCACCCGTATACTAGTGTGGCGTTTGGGGTTGGGTCTGCTCTAGGAGCTGCTTTGGGTGGCGTTATGGCCGAGAGCCTCGGCTGGAGATGGCTTTTCGGTACACAGATCCACCAATGCTAACTTGTCTTTGTATATCTGTGTTTGCGATTCCGGCTGGCCTTGGTAAGCAGTCTCGGGTTGAGACAGTCGCCAGGCCATCAACGATATCGATTTCACCGGCTCGGCATTACTCTGTGTGATCCTCTCAACGTTGATTCTTGCTCTGGAGAGTCTGGCTTACTCGATCGGTTACAAAACGACTGCTAATTCGTTGGTTCTAGAATCCGGGAGGGCAAATCCTCCCCTGTAAGATATATCTCATTTGCAAAGCCGCTAAATATCCGCTAAAACTATCTCGCAGGGAGTCATCCTACAGTCATTTTTATACTGTCTCTTTGCATTTTCTGCGTACTCTTATTCCTCTTGACGTAATCTCGCGTTAGCTGTCCTATAATTCCGCTGAGCCTGATCTCAAGCTATCCAAGAGCCAATCTGTACTACTCGAATTTCATCTCCACCATGCTTACCGATGCGGTCATCTTCAACATGTGAGCATCGGTATCACGCAGCCTCAGTTTACGAGATCAGAAGTGCTGACTTTTGGTCGCCAAGCCAATATACTTCAAAGCCGTCCTTCTCGCCAGTGCCACATCGTCGGGTCTGAGGCTCATGTTCCCCGTCGCCATGACCTCTGTGGCTTCGGGCGCCACCGCCTTCGCCATTGCCTGGAGCAGGCAGCTGAGGTAGGCACTGCTCACGGGGGCTACTCTCTACGTGGTCGGTACCTTTCTCTTGTCGCAGTTGACGCACAATCTTCCGGCCATCTTATCCATCCTGGCAATGGTTCCAGTATCCATGGGTCAGGGATTCCACGATCCCGGTACCATGATTTCCGTCCTGGACGCGTCGCATCAGAGCGAGCGGGCGGTGGCCACGGGTATGCTGACCCTCTGTGGGAGCCTAGGCCAGAAGCTTGGAATTGCGGGCAGTAGTCTGGTTCTCCGGACAAGTGTTGTCCAAGGCCCCGAAAAGAGCCGTGTCATCGGGCAGGTCACTTCGTCGACCAAGGCCATCTTCGCCCTGGATGTCCCTTACCAGTTCCAGGTCGTGCAAAACTACGAGAAGGCGTTAGGGGCGACATTTGCCTGCTGCTCAGCCTTCGCATTGGTTTCCTTTCTGATTTTGTTCTCGGTCAAGCCGCTGCGGTTGGATCGTAAGGTCTAGTTTCTTGGTAAGACGATTTGTTTAACTCTGCGCCCGTTTTCCAGATCCAAACTTTCCAGATGAGGTCAGGAAAGAGAGTAGGTAGACGCATTGTGACGTTTGCCTAGGCTGTCTTTCGTGGAGGTGATTTTGAATGGGAAGCGAGTGTGTGGATAAGTTTTGAAATGCTATGACCGGTATTGATAAAAATGAAACAGTACATTCAGTTCTTGTGTTCGGTGCTTATATGAAATGAGAATTGGGACGAACTCACTGAGCTTTATATTTTTACGTCTGCTTAGTAAGAACTCCGGCCGGTAACCTCTATTCTACCGTCGGTGCCTTTTCTGTAATCACCATCCTTGTCGCCCCTGTGGGATTTGAAGATCGACAATCTCAAGGGGATTGTCGAACCACAGGCTGTGCGACTAGCACATCATCAATAATCGCCGAAATGTGGTCCTTCGCATCCAATTCCAGAAATAGACGTTACGCATGGTGACTTCGCGTTATTGCATAGTAACCGCGGTATCTTGCAGAGAGGAAAATATCCCAGAGTTCAGGCCTGCCAGTGGTTACTGTTCATGCCGGAGGATTGAGTCCAGCTGGAGGTGCAACAGTCTTCTAGTACTGCGACAAGGCCTTAATTTTAGTTCATCACAAGGGTCATTTTGTGGGGAGAATGTCGGTGCAGTAGGTATTTGGGGGCTGAGTTTCTGAATTGGTTCGAGATCTACCGTTGATCAATCAGTCTTCGCTCTAACTAGCCACCCAAGACGTCATCATGTAGCCAAAACTCAGCCGCAATAACGGGATGACGCAGCTTGTTGGCCTCGCGAGTTGTGGAAGAGGACGTATTTGCTGAGTAATTAGATGAGGGTAGCTGCAGTCAGCTTACTTCAATACAGATCCTTCACCCAGCCTTGCAACCACTTTCCTGAGTCATGCACCGTCCGCGCCATCACCAAACAGTCCTTATCGGAGGCTTTTGTCACACACTCCAGAATGTCGCACGCGAACCCACCGCTTGGTATAACCGTCAACGATGTCAACAACACAAACTGGGACACGACCGGCTTCGAAAGGCTGCTTGCAAGAGGTTGGGATGTCAATACCGGCTTCAGTTATGTTGGAGATTCGTCAGGGTGGATTGATGCCACTACCTACACCGTAATTCGTCAGCGCAATTCATTCGTGCGTTGGCTCAGAGGCATCAGATCAGCATGGCAGTCGGTAACAGTTAAATCCCCGCGGTCCGCTTCCACCTTGATCACGGCGCCGACGCCTACGTCAATCTCCCAGGGGGAGACGTACTCGGCGATTGAGCTGGCTCCAATTACCAGTGCAGGCGTAGACATTGTTTAGCTGTTGATGAGTTACCAGACAACAACGACGTATGTGATAATGCCAGGGTACAGGTTGATTGGGGGCCGCCATTGCACGGCGCTGTGGGCAATGGGCAGCCGGACGCAATCGTGTGGTTACTCCAGAAAGGTGCTTCCCGAGATGGGAAGAACTCAGTTATCCCGACCCCAAAAGAGGTAGCGAAGCAAAAAGGGTACTCGGAGTGCGAGAAGCTCCTCGAGTCTCGCTAGCGGAGTTTTGGAACAGGCCAAAGTCTACATAGGTACGTAGTATTCATAGTAGAAGCAGGACGATCCCCCAACACCATATCTTTTTTAGCAAAGCGAGACTTTAATGCTCCAGCATATCATGTTTATGGAAGTGTCTGGCTGATAAAGACTACTGTACTTGAGGACCAGTCGTTTTAGTGACCTAATGGGAGTCTCTTGTCTGGCGTTTATTGCTATGACGACTAGTCACCTATACCGCAGATTTCTTGCGGGCATGTGTAGGATGTAGGAATGGGACAGAGGCGTAGGCTGTGCAGCGCAGCTATATTTGGTTACCCCTAGATCCCGCATCGGTACACTGAAGCAGTTAAGCGTGATCAGCCCATCTTACTGTGTACGTTGAGCCATACAGGTAGGTGGGGGTCGCGGGCAATGTCTCCACAGCCCACAAGAGGGAGGGCTGTGTCTGTCAGCTAGGACTTTATTGGGTAAGTGTACCACGACGATTGCAGACACTATCATTATGGCAATGCCGATCGTACGCCATGGCTTGATACTCTACGGAAGGATTGCGGGTCTTCAGATTCCTTTGAAAGCCATCGCTTGGCACATCATGGCAATGCCGATTGTGCTTCTTCAGCCAACATGGTGCACAGAAATTGCGGATTGTGGACTGATCCTGAGGAGCGAGGATCAAAGAACGTCTGCTTCGCCTCGTCGAATTGACGTTGAAGCTGTTGGAAGACCCTGACGGCGATTTTGGTGATCTGTTGGGGGCTATACTGACGTAAAGCCAGCTGACATCCATCATGGTGTTGCGAATGGCGAATATAAGTAGGGACGTGTAGTTCTCCCTTCTATGATATACAGAACAGCATCAAGCCATTGACAACACCAACATCCTGACTTATTTCAATCTCGCAACTCCAACTTGCTTCAACGTCATCTCCAACCTTTACACCATCCCAACCCAATCACCTTCAAAATGGTTCAAATCACTCAGGTCGTCTTCATCGTCGCCGCTGCCCTCTCCGGAGTCGCCTCAGCCAAGAGCTGCACGAACGGAGGCATCTACTGTGGCACCTACCTCCTCAAGAGAGGTGAGTTCCCGTATCTGCTGCCTCGAGTGTTGCGAATCAATAGACTGACGTGACCTGACACAGGCGACTACATTACCAAGATGGTCACCAACCTCAAGGCGAACGACATGTCGACGGACGACCGCACCATCAAGCAGTCTTTGTGGGCCTGCATTGAACACGGTGACATCAAGTACTTGGAGATGTGCTCGGCAGGTTGCATTGGCGGCGACAAGAATGACGATTACTGCGGCGAGACTGCTGCTTCCGCCGCGAAGAGGGAGGCCATCTCTTGGACTGCTTAGATGTTTTGTTATTGGGAAAAGTGTGGGTATGGTTTCGATAGTTTGACGACCTTATAAGTGGGCGGGCGTGTTTGGGGGGTGCAAATGGGATTCTGGCTGAGATGGATTTCCTAGGAGTTTTTATCAAATTGATTACTTTCGACGTTTTTATTCGATGTCGTTGCTGGGATTTGATCTGTGCCTGTGTAAAACACGGCAACTTGCAAGTGCATGCTTTCAAGTCACGCTCGTTCAGGATATGAACCAACAACGTTATCGATGTAGCCGTGCTGCTCTGTTGTTTGCCTGGTTGCCTGTATACTCCGGAGTCCATATCGCAGGTATAGTCCATGTCATACATAGGAATCGTACAACCAATTTCCAACTACAGCAATTCAGGGGTAGAGGATAGTACAACAATAGCGTAACAAGGTTTGCAAGGAGACGAGTTTTGAAACCCTCTTACTACCTCCTTCTAAACTCGTGTTAGCGCACGACACCAGCTCTCGGCAAACATCCGGCAACTAAGTTAGTCCTAGGGCTTCAAGTCCCGTGCCAAGAGTCTCAAGGCGGCTGTGATGAACCTTACAATGTAACTATAAGACTTCCCCAGATATTGAGGTACTAGCGTCCCGGCAGGTCAACCAACCCACGTGTTACCGGTAGTCACAGAGGTCTTATATCAAAATGGTATTCCATAAGACCGCCCCCAGTGTCGCGTGCTTACTGGGATGGGAGTCTAGGACCCTCGGGGCGCATGCCAGGTGGCGAATATCACAAGAGGACAGCTCAGCCGACAAAGCCAACGAGGGGTGGGGGTGGGCGGGTTACTTTGCGAGCATGAATTCAACCTTGATGGGGGAAATGACACGTTCAAGCAAGGGGGGACACAAAGTCACACCACTGGCCGAACCATCATGTGACATAGACCCGCGGTAATAAGTAACCGTAGGCGACTACTCCGTAGCAAGCCAGCCAATCCCCTCTTGTTGTTGTGTCGGCGCTGGACCTCTTCGCCTCCGCCGCGTCCCAACTCGGCGTCCAACGCCGTCCAACTCCGTTCGGAGATCGACTGAGACCGCCGCGGAATTAGCCCCTTGGCGTGTAGAGACATGGAGCTCTAGCTTCGACGGACCCGTTCCCGGCGGCTTACGACGGTTTTCTGTCTCCACAGAGAACCTAACCTTGTCCGGGACTGGCTCGAAGTCGATTGACTGGAGCATCGGATCCGAAATCACGGGGTGCCAGTGGTCGGAGGCAAAATCCCTTCACGTGCCACGAGTCCGTGACTAGGTAGCAACTTGGCGGTTGTGCATATATATCAGCCTCATCGCCCACGCGACTCCGGTTCGCGCTCGCCCCTGTTATCATGACACAGCAGCAGTTCCAAATGGCCATTCAACCAGAAACCGTCGCACCCCAGCCTCAGAGGCAGCAGCAGGAGCTCTCGATGGACCTCCCCATCATCGATCTCGACGTCTTCATACAGAAGCCGCGCGACTCGCCCGAGGTCCTGGCCGAGTGCCAAAAGGCGGCCAACGCCCTGATCCAGTACGGCGCGCTAGTCTTGCACGACTCGCGCGTCTCGGAGGAGGACAACACCAGGTTTCTGGACCTCCTCGAGGACTACTTTGCGCAGCCGGAGGAGGCGTTGAGAAAGGACGAGCGCCCCGAGCTCGGCTACCAGATCGGCGTCACCCTGGAGAACACGGAGAAGCCGAAATGCGCCGTGGACGAGCCCTGCCTGCAGGTCATAGAGCGGCTGGAGCCCGCCGAGCGGCCGCTGGACATCAAGGCGCACGCGCCGGACCCCAAGTGCAGGTTCTTTTGGCGCATGATGGAGATGCCGCCGTACGAGACCGGGTTTCCGGCCCTGAATGCCGAGAACATCACACCGGAGGCGGCGCACATTCGCGACCGCTGGGCCCCGATCATGAATCAATGGGGCACTTCGATGAAGAACGCGTAAGTCGAGACAGGGTATCTAGCATCACCAGGTGCAACTCGCACACAAGTGCTGACGTGCCACACATCCAGTGTCACTGATCTATCGGGAATGGCTGCCGTCGGCCTGGGCCTTCCGGCCGAGGCCTTTATGGATGCGGGACGATACGGGTACGTCCAGACGCCGCAGCCCGTCTAGTTCTCGCGGTTCGCTAACCCCCCCCCTTGCAGCCCGCATCTTCTCGCGCCCACCGCGTCGGACCTGACCAAATACGGCAAGGAGAACAGCATCCTGGCCGGCTTCCACACCGACCTCAACTTCCTCACCATCCACGGCCGCTCGCGCTACCCGGGCCTGCACATCTGGGCGCGCAACACGGGCAAGAAGATCCCGGTCAAGATCCCGGCGGGCAACTACCTGCTGGTGCAGGCCGGCAAGCAGCTCGAGCACCTGACGGGCGGGCTTATCAAGGCCGGCTTCCACGAGGTGGTGGTGAACCAGGCCACCATCGAAGTCATCGAGCGCCGCAAGGTCGAGTGCCCCGATCGGCCCCTGGTCCGCATCTCGTCCACCTTTTTCCACCACCTGTCGTCCGACTATGACCTGGTCCCCAACCAGACCCTGGCCGAGCGCGCCCACCGGATCCGGGCCGAGCAGTTCAACCTCGGCAAGAATGAGGGCGAGGAGGTGGTCTACCCGTCGATGAAGGTGGGACAGCAGGTCCAAAGGTGCGTCCAGTCCAGTCCAGTCCCTTTGTGAGAAATCATTGGCAAGAGTCTTTGAGCTGACAGGTGCTTCGCAGTGAACTTAAACATATCGCATTGATGGCGTAGAGTTTTGGGACGTCTCACGTTGCATACATGTATGGTGCTCGGCGCTGGAGTTGGGTAAAGAATGCCGGATATTGGAAGCTTGTGCACACTTGTGACGCAGGCCAGTACTGGCTATGTGGCCGGCTAGTCTATAGACTCAGAATACACTCGGCAGATTAGTTTTTATAGTTTTTGGTTTTCTTTATAAAGACGGACAAGTATAGGTACATGGCATCATTTGGTACTTGGAGAAACAAAGTTATAAATCGGTATCGTGGTAATTTGCAAGCGTGAAAGGCATACCTCAAGTGCTATGATTCTGTGAAATCAAGGAAACGAGCAAGAGCTGTTTCTGTACGGAGTACGGAGTACTAAGTAATTACTAAGTAGAGGGATTATAGCGTGTGGGCCCGACCTGGCTGTCTCCCAAAGCCGATAGGTCTATTCCACAGTAGTTACTACGTATTACGTGGACTGAATCTCCCGCGACTACGGATACTACAGTGCACAGGGATACAGCGTTACCTTGCTAGTCAGTTGCTCCTCTTTGGAAGAAAATTCAAAGCCAGGGGTAACGATAGGGAGACCCACTCCGACCAAGTATGCCGACTTCTAATTTGCACACTGTACCGAAGTAGTTAGTTACTCCGTTATACTTGTCCGGACCGGGCCACTCCAGTCAAAGCGTCCATGGAACCTGTTTCTGTCACTCCCGCTGCGGGTAGGAAGTCGAGTTCTCCTACGCCTTTCCAAGTCAAGAATGGTGTCTGCGGCGGAGGCTTTCCAGGGCGCGTATCGATGCCAAGAGCCTAGAAGTGCGCAGCGCAATACGACCAAGACTCAAGAGGTAACTACTGTGTACTAAGAAACATGTTTCGTGCTGTGCCGTATCCTGTGGAGCCGTCCATACTTGGACTCTGGCTCTGCCAACCACCAGAAGCATCCTTCCCGAGAACAAGCTTTCCGATACTATCAACAATGCCAGCGGCTCGGCGGACCGGGTGGGCCTCGAATGCCGAGTCGAGATGGGGGGAAGGGGTCAGCGCATGGCCAAATCGGATACCGCAGTTCCTTATCCGTATCTACCCGCCTCCTTGGCCTACAGTACACTGTACAGCCCCCCCTGTCCAAAGATAACATGATGACTCCGTACTTCCATCACCGCTCTCTTCCTTATCATCTTCGGGCCTGGCCGCGCGAATAAGAGTCAAAGTCCCACGACTCGCGTGGGATCGACTGGAGCGGAACCGGTATTGTTCTCCTCAACTGATGATTTTACCTGCGCCGCTCGTCGTCCGAATCGGAGGCTGGGGAGGGTATACTGTGTACCCTAGGCACGGCTTTCGGTGCTTTACCGACTTGACAACGAGCTAAGGCCGGGGGTGACGAAGCGCCTGCCATGTTGGGCCTCGCAGCAGGTCATAGTGCAGATGCGGCCGGGGTGGATAGCGAAAGGTCCGGCGGTAGTTTGGCCGGTCGTTGACACACAGCGAGTCGACAGATAACCTCGGTGGTCGTGTGCATAGTATTAGCAGCACAAGCATCAAGGACCGTCCAACTAAATGTTTCTCAAGCGGCCCCACGCCGTGGCCATGATAAGTGACTATGGAGTCCGCGGATCGGTCGGTGCTGACAGGTTCAGTCTTAGTCAGATACCGAGTCGTGAGGGGTCACCGGTTCTTGTGTGATGAGTGAATAAACATATATATATATATATATATAGTCCAATTTGATCCTATGGCGCCATACAGTTAGCCTGGTTGGTACGCGACTATTGCAAAGTCACCTCGTCGTCCTTGTCAACATGCGGTTCTCCCCCCTCGCGCTGCTGATCGGCGGTGTTGCCACTGCCCCCAGCCCGTCCTTGCCTATCCGGCTCGAGACGAGATCCAAGCTCGACAGTCGCCTCGCCAATGTCCATGTGACAGCCCGAGAGCCCGTGGAAGGGTCGCTGCACTTCACCTATGGCTCCTGCTCCAGCTCCGAGGCTCGTGATGCCCACCACACCGTCGGGCGGAGTGTGGACTCGACCACCTCCCGCTTGGTGTGGCTCCAGCCCAAGGACGTCGAGTCCGGCGGCTGCATCTCGGCCTGGGACGACGCGGGTGTCCTCAAGGGACGCAGCGAGCCCCAGAACCTCCAGGTGGCCAAGCGAAACCTGCGCAAGCGGGGTGCCAACAGCATCCAGATGTCCAACGCCACCGGCATCGACACCTGGGGCCCTTGGTTCGACGGAGTGGAGCTTCTGGAGAGCAAGAACCTCAGCGCCATCAACGTCGCGGAGGCCAAGTGCAAAGAGATCGCCATCGTCGGCGGCGGCATGTCCGGCCTCATGTCCTACCTCGTCCTCAGCCAGGCAGGCATGACGAACATCAAGATCCTGGAAGCCAGCCAGCGTCTCGGTGGTCGTGTGCACACCGAGTACCTGTCCGGGGGACCCTTCAACTACTCGTACCAGGAGATGGGCCCCATGCGGTTCCCTCACTCGGTCGTCTACTCCAACGAGACGTACAACATCACAGACCACCAGCTCGTCTTCCAGCTCGCCGACGAGATGAACAAGCTCAACGGCCACGACAAGAACCTCAGCGTCGACTTCATCCCCTGGCTGCAGTCGAGCCCCAACGGACTGGTCTACAAGAACGGCTTCAAGTTGCCCGACGGTCTGCCGCCGACCGTGGCCCAGATCAGCGAGAACGCGTCCCTCTCGCCTTCCAAGGTGATGGACGCGTCCACAGCTCTGCTCGACGACAAGATTACCCCCATCTCGACGAACGAGACCTTGATGATTGAGATGGCGCAGAACATGTTCAAGGCGCACAAGGACTGGCTAGGTGCGTATTATCGGCGGCCCCCTGCTGACTCGGCGTTTGACGACTGACACTCTGATAGTGAATGGACTCGGCGGCATGGGAGGCGACACCTGGTCCGAGTTTGCCTACATGGTTAACTACCTGAACGCTTCGCTCAACGATACGGACGTGCTCTCCGGCGGTGCTACCTCCTTCTGGGACACTGTATGTGGACTTGTCACCGTGGACGTTACTGGGGGGGGCCTCTGCTAACCGCCAAACAGCTCTACGAGGGCATGTACTTTGATGCTTCGACCTACAAGACCATCGACGGAGGTAAGCAGTGATGTACATGCAAACTGGAAGCGTGCGTGGCCCTAACGAGAATGCAGGACTCAACCGTCTGCCTTTATCCTTCCACCCCCTGGTCGACAACATCACCCAGATGGACACGCACATTGACAAGGTCGAATGGCTCAGTGACGACGAAAAGGTGAAGCTGTCCTACAAGAACAGCACCAAGGACATGGTCTCGGAGGAGTTTGACTACGCCATCATCGCCATGCCCTTTTCCAAAGTGAAGAGGTGGCGGCTGCCCAGTAAGTGACAAGTCTTCCGAGTTTGAGCTGCAATGTCAAGGCGGCCCCGACTAACACCACCCGCAGTGCTGCCCACGACCATCAGCAACGCCATCAACAACATGCCCATGTCGTCGGCGTGCAAGGTGGCGCTCGAGTACAAGACGCGCTTCTGGGAGCACTACGAGAACCCCATCTACGGCGGCTGCTCGACCACCACCGACATCCCGGGCATCGGCTCGACGTGCTACCCGTCGTACTGCCTCAACTGCACGGGGCCGGCCTCGATCCTGGCGTCGTACGTCTCGGGCGACTGGGGCCACCGCTGGGTGTCCGTGTCCGAGGAGGACCACGTCCAGTTCATGGTCGACGCCATGGTCGAGATCCACGGCCAGGTCGCCCTCGACGAGTACACGGGCAAGTACAACCGCCGCTGCTGGGCCCTCGACCCCTACGAGAGCGGCTCGTGGGCCTCGCCGACCATCGGCCAGCACCAGCTGTACCTGCCCGAGTACTTCAAGACGTACAGCAACGTGAGTTTTGCCCCGCCGATCACCCTCCCCGTTGTGTTTTGTTTTCCGAAACCCGGCTTGCTAACGTTGGGACGTAGATGATCTTTGTCGGCGAGCAGACGTCGTACACGCACGCCTGGATTGCGTCGGCGCTCGAGTCGGGCATCCGCGGCTCTGTCCAGCTCCTGCTTGAGCTCGGCCTCGTGGATGAGGCAAAGGCCGCTGTCGAGAAGTGGATGGCAAGATGGATCGAGGTCTAAAGAGTTCATCTTAGGGTCGGAATCGTCGACCATGGCAATGGGGAAACAAACATACCCATCGACACTGGGACCGGATTGCTGGAGAAGACAATGCATGATTTACGATTGAATGGCCATAACCACATCATGTGCACGAGTATACACACTTCAAGATAATATAATATAATCTTCTCGGAACTGCGTCTGTCCGTTCTATGCCACGTTGCTTTCGTGCCGTATGTCTCGGAGACTTTGAACATGAGGCTTTAAACCCGAGGCTTGGGGGCTATCCCATGACCGCTGATATCTTGAACCCACCCGGGTACAACTTCTGCGACACCACATTCGGATCGCACTCTGCTGCGGCCGCCCGCGTTCTCTTTACCTTCTCTTCCCCGCATGATTCAAGGGGGTTCCGAGTCTTGTCTGCGTAGTTGAGATGTATCCACGCCGCTGGCATAGTCCTTGGCCGCCTGGACCCAAGCATTTACTTTTGGGTACGCAAGTGCTTCCTGCTTGGGGATTATTCATCATCAACGTTGCCAAGAAGAGAACCCCGTCGTGACAGTGGCCGGAATAAAAAGTAGCTGACAAAGTCTCCGTCAGCCAGAAATGACTCGAGTTCCTTAACAAGCCTATCATGGAGCTCGTTCGCTTTGGTGATTTGCGGGCGCCGTTTTTGAAGGACAAGCTGGACCTTGTATCATGATAACCAGCAGGGATATTGTACTCGAAAGCCATTTCAGACACCGACTTGATCTTCCTGGCGTTCATCATCTCCAGGATGGCAAGCCACTGGTCATAAACCGGCGCCTTCTCAACACCAGCAACCTGCGCAAACAGCGTCACGACAACAATATCTATGACGTCGGGCATGCAGGTGAACATGCAGACAAGGTGGCTATTCTGATCATTCCGCATGTTGTCGTTGAAGGCCGCAATGGAACCAGTGGCCAGGGGGCTCCTCTGCTCAGGGTAGAAGGTCATGCCTCTTCACACACGATCGTACTTGATGGCGTCTATCTTGAAGCAGATGATAATGTTAAAGCTGTTGGAACCGCCCTTTGGAACTCGGAAAAGATCCTCGTGGGTATCATTATCCGCGGTGACGATGCTGTCACCGCCCAAGACGACTTTGCAGACAACCACGTTGTCCCAAGCCCACCCCTTGCGTGCGGTGAAGAAGTTGTTGCCGCCACCGAGCAGCAGCCCGGCAACACCAACGTTGCACTCACGACCGCCCACGACAACGTGTCCAACCTTGTCGAGTTCAGCATAGTTCTCGCCATCTCGCACCAGGGCCAACACTGGCGGGTTTCGGTCGTCTCATCCAAGGTGGTTGTTTCCAACAGAGAAAATTGATAGTAACACCAGTCTCGATGTTGTTGGAGCCCAGCCCAGTGGGTGTGGCCGCCACGACGGATGGCGACCTTCTGGTTCGTAGCAGCTAGGGATTTGAGCGCTGAAGCAACCTCGTCAGCCGGGCGTGGGTGTACGATACAAGCTGGCTTGACGGCCTGGGAAGTTTACGCTGTTGGACCAGCACGACTCTAGCCGGGTCCCGTACCCGGCATCAATTGCCAAGAGAATCCGGGCCTGTAGGCCAGCGTGAATCAAGCCGTCGGCCGACCAAGTTGTGATTGTGAAAACGAGGAATGACTCGACTCAACGAGAAGCGGGGAAGATAACAACTGCCTTTGCAACGGTCGCTCAGGGGTTCTAGCTGCTAAGTAGGTAGGCGATAGTCCTGATCCCATACGCTCGCTTGCACTCAGCGGCCGAACGAGCCCATTACTGGCAGGCAATACTGAAGGTGTTGGTATCACCTTATTCAGACCGCAACGGTGAATGCGTGAAGCGTGGTAATATCTCGTGATTGACCATGGCCTCACGAAAGGAAAGAAGGAGAGGAGGACGTTAGCTAGCTGCTGCAGCTGCAGTTGAAAATGGTAGGATCGAATGCGTAAGCAGTCCGACCCACCCAACGGATATCCGTTGCAGTTGCGGTGGTGGTTTCCACAGAAAGACAGACACAAATCCTATCTCTCTAACCACTTCTTGTGCGTCTCCCTGCATTCAGTCTATCAGCGAGTCAAGGCTTACATAGTAGATTGAAGTAGCCTCGTTCTGAGACAAACCGCTCAATGGACCGGAGGCGACGCCGTGTATCCGGGACCCAGTAACACAGCGTTGAGCAGTGGAGCTCTAATCAGCATTGTAGGGGTACGGGCTTGGCCACGCTATCCGAGCAACACCACACCCGACCCCTAGACGACCCCCTGGACGACCCCCTAGACGACCCCCTGGACGACCCCTGTAAGCTGCAGCCAAGATCTCGAACTAGATCTCGCGTCCGCTGAAACCAGGTACCCAGTCCGGAAGGAGCCTTAACTTCCCAAGTTCCCCATCTGCTAGTCGAGTGGTCGCCGTTCGACATGCTTCGGACGTAACTACTCCGTAGTATGGGGACAATACCCTTGCATCTCGTGTGGAATCCCTGTCGACAGGCCCCGAACCTGGTGTCGTTACGAAGTAACGAACTCGGAATCCAAGAAGAGGCCAAGATTTCGCTTATCGTTCCATGGTAACTTACCCGTTGGTCAGTGTGTTATGTCGGGTAACGGGCTGGTCTTCCGATGTATGTCGTCAAACTCTACCGATACTAGCACTGATTCGGCACGATACGCCGGTGGCTAACCGCTTTCTATACACTGCCGGCATGACGCGTCTCACAATTCGCGGCATGGTGTTGGGGATTCGCGAACAACGTAATGACGTCCGTTATGTACACATAAAGCTTATCTAGGCGTCATGAGTACGTAGATGGTGGTATATCTGTGATTTTGGCCTCAGTGATACCAAGTTTAACATAGAGGAGTGGCGTGGTATAATGAAGCCAAGACTTTACTCCTTCAAGTCCGATAAGAAGCACTACGACTGGAGTTGGCACGTTAACGAGCATATTTACATGTTGTTAATTGGGTTGAACTATTTCTCTAGATTCTAGACTTGATAAAGTCATTTGTTTTATAGCATGCGGCACAGCACGTGCTGTCTTAGACCGAAGCCGAGTGTCGTACCATTCCCACAGATCTTTTGAGTGCCGAAGTAGTTGTAGTTGCTATAAAGGTTGAGATAATACGTCAATATCTAACGAAATCTAACATATACAAACAATAGAATCCGCATCCAGCATGGCCTTATTCCCAACCTCGCCATGAGTGGGAATTCCACAGAAGCGCAAAGCTTCGCAGCCAAGCACTTGCACCTCTCCGTTATGCTACCCAGACACATTGCCAGATATGGACGCAGTGAATACTACAGCAGTTTTGTACTAGAAACACCATCTTTTAGATTTGCCATTTTTTCGGTCTTGTGAATTGGGGTAGCATCGTAAATAATACTATATTGATTATTCACTTGTTCAACAATACCCAATCAAATGTGTATTGGTCCAGCAGTCCAGAAATAATTTCCATACTCATGTGATGAAGAACATTTTTACAGAAATAGTGAATACGAAATTGGTGACTGGTTTAGACGTTGCACTTCATGTATTATTAAACTCCCACTTCGTACATCATCAACTCTGACCCACCCTTCACACACAAAAACAAACACACACACACACACGACAGACTATATCTACTCCGAGGGTCCAATGGTGCGCAAAGCCACTGCGATCGAGCTGTCGGTCAAGTTCCAGTTCAGCTCCCAGATAGTAGCATCCTCGGTCGCCACCGCATACCACTCAGTCTGCATAGCGTTGTTGACGTTCACGACGATGTTAGAGCCGTAGGTATAGAACCCAGAAGTGGTTCCCGACGTATCAGTGGTGACGTTGGTCAAGGTTACGGGTCCCGACGTCGTGGGGATGGAACAGACACTCGTCGCATTGCCCGAAGTGGCTGTGAGGTTGCCCATTCTCTGTGCAATGTTGACTTGAAGAAAGCGTTAGAGTAATGAATGACACGGGTGATTATCTTAGATAGAGGGCCGGCTCGTCGTGAGACAAAGAAAGGGCTGCGGGATGGGTAGAGAGGGAAGACGTGGCTGGATAGGGGATACGTACAAGTGACATTACGTGCGTTCGAGTTGGCATCCGGGAAAGACTTGCTAATGCAGAGTGTACCTAAAGGAATAGTATTAGCCGTCTATCTACATGCAACGTTTTGTCATCTCGACGAACCATTCAGATTCACCAGGGGGTATCCTCCCATATCCTTCCCGTAGGCAAACAAATTGAACTCAGTCTGGGTGGTAGCCCGACGTTCGGGCAGATGGAAACCCAAAGCCAAGGGGAGGACGAGCAACAACTTGGAGAACATGATGGAAATTAGGGTTGGGGTTTTGAGAGAGTGTGGTGTGTGTGTTTGGTGTAACGAGTGTGAGGAGGTGAATCGACGAAGGGTGTGGGAGATAAACAACAGCGGTAGTACGGGCAGCAGAGTATTGTTGTTATATACCCGGGAACCGTCGAAGCGCGTGAGAATCTCGTGGTAATTTCACACAAACCAATAGCTGACAACCAGTTTGTTTTCCTGTTTCCCACTGGCATACGGGAGTGTTGGACGTAGCCTATCTTTCCCATTGGCGGTCCCACATCGCTGCTGGAAACATTCCGGTGGCCGTCTTTGACTCGACGCAATCGTGAACGAACCTTTCCTCGCGTCTCTGTGCGTCGAAGGTGGATAGAACATTCGTGTCCTGATACGCCAAGACGTCCATGCAGTACCACGCTACGTGGTACCCCCGTAGATCGCCCCTTGGTTATTACCGGGTCAGGGGCTCACCGATTGTTTTTCCGCTGCAGAAAGAAGATGTCGGGGCGGATCCCGATCGTCTCGTTGCCATCTATAATCCCCGGTAGTGGTGATCATATATTCGATCGAGCGTGGAGGCTGACTCGTCATGACCCGTCTTGACCCTGGGCCGATCTGAAATTCCGCCCCGCAAAGCGACACCGTATTGCGGGCATTGCTATGGGGGGGGGCTCACTCAGTAATGTCATCGACTCATCGCGAATGATGTGAATTATGCGATGTTTGCAGTCGGGCCTACAACCTAACGGCAAACTGCATTGACATCACCACATGAAAGGTCTTGTCTCGGCACCCCCGGGCTCGCCGCTCGTCGAGCTACGGTGTACATAGTTCAATACAACCTTCCTTGGGCATCCGAAATACTCAAAATGCTGTGCGGATAACAGTAGCTGAAAAGGTTAGCGATTACACTTTCGTTTCTTGGCGCCGCGCAAAGGTGATGGAAGCGACCTGTGCGGTACACGCGTCGTCGGGTTGTTCGAGGTGGCCAGCGTCGTATTTAGTAGTCAAGTTAGGTCGCGAATTCGTGCTTGCGGATCCCCAGGGGCCAAACCGCCCCGTATATCCATCCGTGAGCCCATGCGGGATAGAGACCCGGTCCGCTGCCAAGAGCCTCTTTACCGGGTCACGGTCGACCTCCCCCCTGCGAACAACGCGTATTAACTGGGGCGAACTACCGAATGACTCGCTTCTGGGTGCCGACGTATATCTCCCCTGGAGCTTAACGTCCATTACCAAGTGATTTCCAACCAGAGCACTGTCAATGGCTGTCATTGTTGCCCGGCAACTCTCCACCAGATGCTTAGCAAACCTCTGCTTGTAGGCACTATACGGCGCTAAAGGCCTAGTAAAGCCAAGAACCTCGACGGTAAAATAGGATTTATTTCGAACTTTGCGTGGATAGAAAGCCGATTAAGTTGAGGTTTTTAGATTGATAATTAAATTCTATCTACCTTGGTGGGTTAAATTTTATACACGCAAGTTATGAATAGAGATGAGTTATTCCGTACGGCGTACGCTCTGCGGATTCCCACAGCTCGGTATCTATGGGGTAAATGTCGAGATATCCATAATTATTACGACATACTTTTGTGACTTTGAGTGCAAGGTTCTGCTCGGCGAATCTCATTCTGGACCCATCTGTACAGGCCTAAGAAATCACGAGGGAACATGTTTCATGTAACGTTACGAGCGACGAGCGTCGAGCGTGTAAACAATGCGTAGCAAAACTCCAAAGGAGGATCTTGTGTGCGGGTAAGGGTGTGTGGGAGAAGTGGAGATAGTGCACGGCCAAGAGAACGACGAGGTTTAGAGGGGGAGCCAAGAGAACGACAAGACTGAGAGGGGGAGGGAGAGAGGTTAGTCTCGCTTTCGCTATCCACGACTGAGTGATATCGAAGCTACGGCTTGAGACGCCGAGTATAAGAATGCAAGTGGTTCCCCTCTCCCTAATGAAGATATCTGGAGAAGCATCAGCAGCAGGTGTTCAGTCCGATACATCCTAGGCGCTCTTCCGGCTTCCCTTTACGGTTTACCTCTCCGTCTCATTCGTTATATCAAGAACACCGATCCGGGTTCATACATTCGCTACAATGCTTAAATCACTCGCTCTTCTATCCCTCCTCACCTTCGGTGTCTCTGCCATTCCAAGGCAGTTGGGCCCAGGGAACCTGGCCTCGCGTGCCGCCTGCCCAGCAGGTAACACGGCGGATGCCAGAGATCAATGGTGCGACTACAGCATCAACGATGATCCTGACAACACGATGCCCGATACCGGTGTTACTCGCGAGTACTGGTTCGAGCTGGCCGAAGTCAACATTGCCCCCGATGGTGTCCCTCGCTACGCCATGGCGATCAACGGCACCATCCCGGGCCCTACCATCATCGCCGACTGGGGTGACACTGTCGTGGTTCACATTGCCAACTCGCTCGCCACCTCTACCAACGGTACCAGCATCCATTTCCACGGTCTCTGGCAGAGGGGAACCAACGAGCACGATGGCGTCGCGTCTGTCACGCAGTGTCCGACTGCTCCGGGCAGTTCGATGACGTACACATGGAGAGCAAGCCAGTACGGCTCGTCATGGTACCACTCTCACTTCTCCCTTCAGGCCTGGGAGGGCGTCTTTGGCGGTATCATTATCAATGGCCCGTCGACAGCAAACTATGATGAAGATCTCGGCAATCTGTTCCTGAACGACTGGAGTCATAGAACCGTCGACGAGCTCTGGGACGAGGCTCAGGCTCTCGGCCCTCCTCTACTCGATAACGGTCTTCTTAACGGTACCAACGTCTACGGAGAGGATGGCGACGCGAACCAGGTCGGCCACCGTCTTAATGTCACCTTCACCCCGGGCACGTCGTACCGGATCAGACTCGTCAACGCTGCTGTTGATACGTACTTCAAGTTCTCCATCGACAACCATACTCTGACCGTGATCTCGGCCGACCTTGTTCCCATTGTCCCTTATACTACCGACACCGTTACCCTGGGCATGGGCCAACGATACGATGTCATCGTCACAGCTAACCAGGAAGCCGTCGCCGACAGCTTCTGGATGCGCGGAGTCCCGCAGTCGGCCTGCAGCGATAACGACAGCATCGACAACATCAAAGGTATCGTCTACTACGGCACCTCGACGAGCACCCCGTCAACATCCGCCCATACCTCGGTCGATGCCTGCGACGACCCGGATCTCACCAGCCTGGTACCCTACCACACGCACGCCGTCGGCGCTAGCTACTGGAGCAACACGCAGGTCGCCACGGCCAGCTTGAACGAAGACTCCGTCTTCCGCTGGTACCTTAACTCCACTACCCTGATTGTCGCATGGGAGGACCCGACGCTGCTCCAGATCGTCGAGGACAGACCGCACGTCGCCTCGAACGCCGTCATCTCGCTGCCCGACGCCGACGAGTGGATCTACCTGGTGATCGAGACGTCTCTGGCCGTGGCCCATCCCATCCACCTGCACGGCCACGACTTCTCGATCCTGGCCCAGGGCACCGGCGCCTACACGTCCGACACCGTGATCAACACGGTCAACCCGATGCGGAGAGACACGGCCACGCTCCCTCCCAGCGGCCACCTCGTCATCGCGTTCAAGACGGACAACCCGGGCGCCTGGCTCATGCACTGCCACATTGGCTGGCACACGAGCGAGGGCTTCGGCCTGCAGTTCGTCGAGAGGCTGAGCGAGATCAAGAACATCACCGACACGGACAGCCTGACGGCTTCGTGCAATGACTGGTCTTCCCACTCGGAGCTAAAGGCTCTCGAGCAGAACGACTCTGGGATTTAATGCAAGACTCGCTGCGTGATGAGGATGCCATGATGCTGGAGGGAGCAACACGCTTATGGGAAGGTCGTGTTCAGATGAGCGGTTTCCTAATCTTTTATGTCCATGATAGTTACGCTCCATATGTATTATAAACTAATGAATAATTACGGCTTGTTTCTGTTCCTTGTAGCAGTTTGTATCGGACTGTGGATGAATGCTCTTTGTATAGGAATGACCGGCATATTTGCACAACAATAGAAGATAGAGCAGGTTGGTAGCAAAATGCATTTCTACAAAATAGCGTATAGTAAACTTTAAATGACTTCGTCTCAACGGCGGGGAGGTGACCCATATGTTTGAAGCCAAGTAGATTAGTTATGCGCTCTACACCTATCCTCCCCATCAACGGTGCTGCAGTGCCGTATCTGTTACCGCACCCATCACCGGCAATCCTCTATAATTGGCCTTATGTAGTCCGTATTCTATGCCGCGGTCTTTTTCGTTCAACGGCCTCTGTGATCTGGACCACCGTGAGACTTGCTGGGGTGTTACGCACGTATTCCCGTTCTCCTTGACAGGCGTTATTACAAAAGGTGCCGCATAGAATTTCTAAGTACACGACGCGCACGAAAAAGCAGATAGAAAATCGCATACCCTCTTCACCGCCTCAGTCCCGACTATACATCAGAACGACGCGGACAAGTGGCGAATAAACGCTACGCAAACTTCCAAGTGCCTCCCTACGGCCTCCTGGTAGCGATCACTGCAGCTCGACGGGCTCACGACCCTTGTTGCGCGGCTCCAACTCGGCTATGTCTGGCTGGTCCTTCTCGCGCTGGAGCTCATGGTATAGCGGACTTGACGGATACTCCGTTGGTTGCGGAGATTCTACCTGTAGAGGCGTTCGCGTCTCGTTCTGACGACTCTTTCTCCTACGATAAAACACCCACACCGCAATGACGGCCAGGATGACGGCCGCGGCGACGCCCCCGCCAATCCCGCCGGCAACTCCGGGGCTTATGCCGGATGGGGTCTGGTCGGACGGAAAGGGGGCCTCGGTACTATCCGGTTGGCTAGAGGTCGTGGTGGTAACGATGGTGGATATTCCAGAACTCGAAGTCGGAGTCGGTGTCGTCTGCAGAGAGAGAGAGAGAGAGAGAGAGTCAGAATAGAACTCGACCCACTGTCGCAGAGTCGTCGAAAACGCCTACCGATATAAACTTGATACCCAGAGCAAGAAGCGTGGCTCCACTCGTCGGTGTGTACGTCGTTGGACTGGCGGTGTCAGCCACAATGTTGGTTGCCATTCCCGTCCAGACCTCGTCCTGCGTGGCCGTGTATACGCATCCGTAAACGGACGACATCGTCGCCCGGCAATCGAACGCGAAGGCCCCGCTGGCTCCGATTAGCACGTCGCGACATGGATGGGATGTCCTCCCGAGCAGACCGCGCGAAGACTACGAACCTCGGACAGCATGTGACGGAGCTCGCCGGGGTTCCCGACAACGTCGCTCCCGATCGGCAAGCTTCCGAGTAGCCGGTAGGGCAGAGGCCGTCTGTCAAATAAGGGGTATACGTCGTGAACTCGGGCGGCACACACGGGCCCGAAGGGTTCATGCCCGGCTGCGTAAGCACCGTGGGCGCCCCAAACACATGGGCGCTGGAGCTCCTGGACTTTGAGACATACGTCAAGAACCAATACGCCGTACTGGCCAGACAGGAGCTTGGCGGTGCCCATGTGGAAGCGAGCGTAGGGAACGACATCGGTTCCGGTACGTGTACGGTGTAGGAAAAGAGACTCCTAAAACGAATGAGCGGGAGCGATGCCAAAGGAGAGAGGAAAGGAAGGAGAAGGGAGCGAAATGACATCAAGTCCCCCCACAGGCTGAGCATCTGAGGTGGCACAGGCTGACTACCCCCTTGACCATAATCGTCCGCCTGAACACGGATGGCATGCCGTATTACCCGTGCAGAGGTGATTGATTACCTGCGCCGCGGCGGGCAGTCAAGCATCTTCATTGGTCGGGCATAGGTACATACTGCAGGTGCTGGGGTCATCATACTGGCCAAGACGGCCAAATGTCCTTTTCCCCAATGATCTACATCAGGGGAAAGACGGCACAGCCCTACCGGGCAATGAGAAATGTGGAAGCGTCAACTCGGCTCTCGGGCATTGTCGTCGGCCACGGCAGGCATTGGCAGACCACACCACCCAATCGAACAGAAACTGTTTCTACTTCGTACACCGTACAGTTAGTCGTCAAGTAAATTTGACCTACCAGCGCGTCCATCATGCATGGGAGAGGTTGGTGTTGAGCTTGGGACGGATCGTCAACTATCCGGATACAGCAACTCGTCTCCGATGCAGGATCGCCAAGGAAAACAGCACCATCTTGGCTCCGTACACTTGCATCGACCCCAAACTACCTGGCAGGCGAGGGCCAGAAATAATACACAAGTTACTCCGTAGGTATAGACAGTAGCTCTGTCCGGGAGATAGTCTCGCTGGACTAGGGAAGCGCGACAGTGACGGTCATCATGGGCAAAAACAGGCCGGTGGTAGTACTCCTTGTGGTAGTCAGGCTTGGAATAAAGCAAGACAGCACAAGCAGCGACTGTAGTGAAGACTGTAGTTTAGACTGCAGTGTAGTATGTTGCGTAGCAGTTGAGGAACTCGAGTCGAGCTTGGCTTGTGTTATCAAAAAGAGTCGCGCGTGCAAGTGAGCCTGGGCGTGATGAGTGCTAGCTATCCTGCAAGATTTGTTTCCGCCCCTGACAGATGAGCACACACAATGGACAGGTACGACGCTCTGGCTGCATTACACATCGTGCAGTCATAGATTCATATCGTTACATTCCTATACCCTTAGCGATCAAGTCGACGAGAGGACCCTGTCCTTTCTACCTATCACCGTTGATCAACACATCGTTCTAGGATACAAAACAAACGACAGTGCTTGGCGACCTCGTAATGATCCGTGTTAACTGTCTTTTGGCTGTGAGACTTGCGTATCCATCTCGGGTCCTGGGACCTGCGTGTCCATCTCGGGTTCTGGGACTTGCGTGTCCGTCCCGGCTTCTGGGACCTGTGTGTCCACATTCTCCTTCCACACACTATACATCTTATTCAGCCTGCTCGCTTGATCCCTCAAGTCACGTATCCTATTTGTTATAGCCAAGTGTCCCTGGTCCGCCGTCTCCGCCTTCTCTAAGCTCTGGCAATACGAGTCCACCTTGCTCTTGAACACGTCTTGCGCAATATACGTGCCATGCAGCCACCTGTCGCCCGTACTCGTATCGAACGCGGTGCGGCCGTGCACTAGCCTCTGGTTGTCAAATAGAACGCAGTCACCAGGTTCCATCTTGCATTCGTACACGTATTCCTTGGCCTCGAGCAGCTCGCGGAACTTCTTGGCGGCCACGACCCAGCGGCGGTACTCGGCATTCTCCATGGCGCCTTTGCCCATCATCTGCCACGAGGGCCCTTGGAATGGCGGCGACCAACTTACGCGGCCACGTGGACCCAACACCCTGTGGTAGCGATTGTAACGATGACCGTTCTTCTGGTAATGGTAGTTGACGACAAATCCGATGAGCGCATCCGTGTGCGACTTGGGGCCATGCATCATTTGCGCCCCAGCACGCCTGCCGTCGGAGAAGAGCGACAGGCCACCCTCGGAGCTGTTTTCCATGCAGTGCAGAATTTGGATCCGGGGGACTTCGCTGAGATAGAGAAGGTCCTGATGCAGGCCTAGGAAGCCACTGGAGTACGCCACATTTTCGGCTTTCGGCTTCGACTTGACGTCGAAGGTCCGGCCGTAAAGGGTTTCTTGGATGTTGCCAATGCGGTTGGCGATCTCCACGACGGACTTGGTGTCCTTGGGTACGTTACGCACAAAAACGATGCCGTGGGTTGCGAGTTTGAGAACGCCCTCCATCATGGCAGCATCAGAGTCCATCCAATCCCGAAAGTCCACGTGGGTGATCGCCTGCTCAATCGTGGCTTTATCCCAGATGACCTCGGCGGGCTCAAAATACCCTTTCGGCTTCGTGGAGAAGAAGCTCTCCACCACCTCAGCTGGGTAGATGGAGGCATGAGTCTCGGCGCCAGCAGAGAGGAAATCCTTGTCCCACACCACCTCCAAAGCGCCGGCGTCGGTCTTCTGCACGCTGACAATGGGCAGTGCCTGCGGCACATCGGTGGTGCTAAAGTTTTTCTGGCCCGAGTGCTCATCGACGCAGGCGCTGCACTGGCAACAATCGCGCAGCCAGTGGCGGTCCAGAGGTTTGGCCAGAGGGGACTCCGGGTGGAGGAGATTGATGGAATTGATGTCGTCGAGGCTGGCATCTACAGTCCAATCTGAGGGCACTAGAATGCTGGAGAACTCTGTAGCAACGGTTTTATTAGGGGCTGATTCGTTTGTTCGTCTCTTCTCCTGTAGATCCTGTCTCACTAGCTCACCTTTCTCGGAACCTGTGTTTGTGACCGTGTTTGGGTTTGACATATTTGGCCCCTTGAATGCTCTCAATATCTTGATTTTCGCCCATCTCGGTATCTTTTTCCCCTTGGGTAAAGCGGCGGAGGCTTCGTTGGGACTTGAGCTTTCTACCTTGGTAGTGTTCTTCGAATTTTTGAGTTCCTTCTTTTTTCTCAGTTCCTTCTCTTTTTGGAGCTCCTTCTCTTTTTTTCTCCTCACTCTCTTTTTTTTAGGGACAGAGGCTCCGTCTGCCACATGTTTCGGGACTGAGCTCGTTGCCGCTGTATCCTGTTTCGATGGTCCAGGGTCATTGCTGTAGCTGTAGCATCGTATCGGCCGGGCGAGGACAAGCCGTGAAGAGCTCGGCCATATTGAGGTGCGCAAAATCCGAGACGGCCCTGACGCGAGTACGCGGGCGCATGTGAGCGATGCTAAGCCTACCATGAAGTCTGCCGGCGATCGGGATGGGTTGGTAAATGGAAATAAAGTGACGGCGCTGGCTGTTGGGACAGGACGTAGGTGTAACGAAGGAGGAGAAAGCGAAATTCCGTTGGCTACCGTGATGTAATGGGAGAAGTATCGCGATGATGGAAACGGTCTGTGAGATCTACCCACGCTGATCTAGACGAGTCGGCGAGAGAGGAGCGTTGCAAAATATGCCCGCCGACTCGTCGAGATTCAATCGCGTCCGTCGCCATTGAATTGGGTCTGGGGTCGACCAAGCTTTATCTTCCCCCACTATACTTGTTCGACCAATAGACTACCGCGATAAGATGCCCCCCTCCGCCAAACCTCGCTAAACCTTGCCAAAAAGTTTCTGCTGGAGCAGCAGCTTCAAGATCAGGTTCAAGTCCAAGTTGTAAATTGCATGCTCGCCCTGCAAGTCCAGTCCCTACAAAGCATTCAACCAACCGACACTTCGCCACAATGGGGAACCCCAGCGCCAAAAAACGCAGTCGCGAGGAGTACTCGGTCAAGGGTCGCCTGAAGAACCAGAAAGTCAAAAAGCCCTTCAAGAAGCAGAAGCACTACCACAGCGACTCGGACGACGAAGAAGACGACAAGACCACCTTCAAGCCCGTGGATCTGCTAGACTCGGATGACGAGGACATCAACAATGCAATCGTGGACGATGGATCCGTGTCCGGTTCAGGTGCCGAAGACGATGACTCGGCCTCGGACGCCTCGGAAGATGATGCGCGCGACAACCTGAGGAAGCGGAAACCCACCAAGGCGTCCAAGGCAGAGCCCAAGGCCAAGAAGGCCAAGATATCGAAGAAGAAGGAGGAGGCGGATGTTCAAGACGCACCCAGCTCCGGCTCAGACGACGAACAATTAGACGACGACGAGTTCGACCTCGACTCGGACTCGGCCGGCTCCGACAACGCTGGCGACGCAGCCCGCAAGACAAAGTCCAAACGCAACGACCCGGCTGCCTTTGCCACCTCGCTGTCCAAGATTCTCTCGACCAAGCTGCCCACGACGCGCCGCGCCGACCCCCTGCTGTCCCGCAGCACCGACGCCCACAAGGCCGCGCAGGCCATGATTGACGCCGCGCTCGAGTCCAAGGCGCGCAAGCAGATGCGCGTGGCCAAGCTGGCGGCGCTCGAAAAGGGCCGCGTCAAGGACGTCCTGGTGGCCTCGCGCGACGACTACTCGGCCGGCGCCTCGACGGCCGACATAATGGAGCAGGAGCGCAGGCTGCGCAAGGTCGCCCAGAGGGGTGTTGTCAAGCTGTTCAACGCCGTGCGGGCGGCCCAGGTCAGGGGCCAGGAGGCCGAGGCGGCGGCGCGGAGGGACGGGTTCGTCGGCGTCAAGAACCGCGAAGAGAAGGTGAATGAGATGAGTCGGAAAGGGTTCTTGGATCTGATTGCGGGTGGTGGTACCTCCAAGAAGGCGATTGAGGCGTGAGGGCGGAACGCGGTGGAGGGAGCAGAAGTTGTGGACTTGATTTCGGGCTAGATAAAGATACCTCTCGCTATGATGCCCGTGGCGTTTACAATGGGATTGACAGTCGGGCATCTGATCTTTTTGTCGCAGCCTTGACTTTCATCGACTCTTCGCCATGCTGATATCGAGTGAAATGCGCTTCGTGCCTTCGTGCATGATAGTGAGGCCCGAATGTACGGAGCGGCATCTGATGCATTCCTGCCCTGTCTAATTAACATGTTGGCCCCTGTTCGTACAGTCAACGGCCTCTTGCAAGTTGCTCTTGGAGATTCCCCTCGTCGTTGCGCTGTGGAGTTGGATCGTTCCTTTGTTCCTCTTCATGGTTCGTAAGTTTTTGATCGTACATATACATATAGGGCGGTGCGTACTCGGCCTTCCAACTTGCAACTGCGTCCTCTTCCTTGCACGTAGCTCATCTTCGCTTCGTCGAAAGCGCCCTCTCCGCATCACACCCAAGCACCCCCGCCTCTTCTTGTATCGGCAAGACGCGGAGAGGTCCACCAAGTTGAGCAATATACGTAGTATACCCATCCCGTCCCATCCCAGACATCTCCACTTCCCTTTTAGCCCAGAGTCCCGTTTACTCCTTTTTCCCGCCTCCGAAATCACTCGCCTGCAAATTCCTCGTCATGCTCGGCAGCCGCACCGTCAGCCCGTCCAGCTCCTTGGTCATGTGCACCTGGCACCCCAGGCGACTCGTCTCGGTCAGGCCAAAGGCCAAGTCCAGCATGTCGTTCTCGTCATCCTCGGGCTCGGGCATCTTGTCGTAGAGGGCCTCGTCCGTCACGATGACGTGGCAGGTGCTACACGCGCACGATCCGCCGCATGCGCCCTCCATCTCCAGGTCGTGCGCCTGCGCGATGTCGAGGAGGTTGTCGCCGGGCGCTACAGTCAGGGTGTGCGAGCGGCGGTCCTTGTCGAGGAAGGTTATGGAGAGTCTGTGGGAAGTTAGGTTGGCGCTTGGATGGGGGATGGGGGATGGGGTAGCGGAATAGGGAGACGTACTCCTCACCCGGCTTGGGTGGTGTCAGGTGTCCGTGGGATCTGAGCGTTGTTGAGCTGAATGCGCGGGTCGCTGGTCTCCGCATGCGCACCAGTTTTGACGGTGACGCAAGACGGAAGGTGATGCGAGGTGACTCGAACAACCGAACAGCCGAGTTGAGGCATCTAAGGCCTGGGGCGAGGGTGCGCGACGTTGCCATTTCGACGGATGAGAGACTGGGCAAGGTTTCGCGGATGTAAGCGACTGTGGACAATTGAGCCCGGGGGCAGCGGCGCTTTAAGTAGGGAGTCGAGCTGTCCAATTAGAAGAGGCAGAAATAGCTAACGTTTGTGGCCGTGTTACCCAAATGATGTATTAACGTCGTTGGAATGAATTGGGGGCGGTATGCACCGTGACGAGGTGCACCTGTGAAAAAGTAGATCACAGCTTCATCACCAACAGAACAACTTCTTTTGGGAGCTCCGATAGTGGGTTTACTTTGTAATTGTATGACCTCTTATCGCATTGGCTCGGTCTTGGGAGACGGTTGGCCGAATATTCCGTTCGCCGACTGTCGGGACGCCGAGCCAGCTGGAGGACACTAACCGTTTGGGGGATAGAGCAGTTTTCCCTGCCAGTCGGGGACCAGTGAGGGAGAGGGACATCGTTAGCCTTCTCTCGGCATTTTACTCCCCCAACTGACAGCGGCTGCCCTCTCTCAGTGGCTGCCCTTTTGTAGGCAATCAAGCAAGCCCCAAGTACTTACTGCCTTGATTTTCCTCTTCATCCTCGTGCCGACTAGCTCAACCCTTGCCCCTCTTGACCTTAGACGTGCTGGGTGGGGTGTGATTGACAGACGGTGACACGTTGGATGCTTTTGTGATTTCATGGGATGGATGTTTGTATGCATTAATGAATTTCGCCTGCCAAAAACGACTTTCCAGTCGATTCAGCGGGTGACATGGTACATGCTGGACGAGACTAGAAAACGTGCTGGGAAGTTGATCGGCATGGAAATTTATCACCGGGTTTCAAGCAATCATGATCGTATCGAGTGCTTTGTAGAAGAATAATCAGGGGTTTCGGTGCTGAATCCAGGGAACTGTTACATGGCACACCCAAAAATCAAATACGCCTTGACTCCTAACATTAGTGCAAATTACTCCGTACAAGGAGTACAAATACGGCGTGCAAAGTAAACAGTCAACGGTGTAGGCTACGCGGCCCCACTTCCCTCATGCCGGGCTCCCACGGAGCACTGTGGAGCCTTGCAAACGGGGAGGGGGACGCATGGATGTTTACATTTTCCGTCATGCAGAGAGGCGGCTTGGGTTTTGATCATAGCTGACCAGTGACCAGCTTCACAACCACCACCACCGTCGACACTACCAACACCACGACACAAAATCGCATGGCTTCATCATCCAGAGATGGCGGCGCCCACGTCAACCCGCTGCGCCCGTACTATAAACCTCCGACAATAGGAGAAGTCGAGACGCTGTCGTCCAACGCATTTGCACGTGCTGCCAACAACAATAACAGCAACATCAACAACACAACCGCCGCAAGCAATACCCAGTACAAGGCACGCGACATCTTCCCAGACCTCGACTACAGGGATTACGTCAACGATCCCTCGCCCTCGACCATCCAGAGCATCCGCGAGCTCGTCGACGAACTGCTATGGAAGTACACGAGCGTCCTGATGGCCCAGCCCTTCGAGGTCGCCAAGACGGTGCTGCAGGTCCGCATGCAGGACGATGTCGAGAGACTGGCCACGGCCGCCGCGACCGCCGACGAGCCCACCAGGCCGAGGGCACCAAGTCCGGAGCTGGCCGTGTATGACGAGGTACGTTGACCTGTCGACTTGTATCACCACGAGACTGACAACCGGCTGGCAGCAATATCACGAGTCCGAGTCCGACTCCGACGACGAAACTTCTTACTTCACCTCCAACGCGCCCTTCCCACCAGAGCCCTCCTCTCGATCGTCTCGGCATAGGATACCGTCGCCCGTGCCGTCGCCCTCCAAAGCAAAGGAACCCGAAATACCCGCACATCAACTCAACCTCAAGCGTCCCGACTCGATATTCGACGTCATCGTCCAGCTGTGGTCCCGAGAAGGAGCTTGGGGGGTGTGGAAGGGATCGAACCCGACCTTTCTCTACACCGTCCTCCAGTCTCTCCTGGAGAACTGGTCACGCAGTCTTCTGAGCGCCCTGCTCAATGTCCCCGACTTGGGTGTTAAAGACGACGTCGACCGACTGGTGGACATCGCATCACCATACCCATGGGCTTCCTTGTGCGTGGCTGCCGCCGCTGCCGTTGCGACGGGCCTGATTCTGGCACCGCTGGACCTTGTCCGGACCCGGTTGATCCTCACATCGACTGTGCGCGGCTCACGAAGGACGACCGGCACACTCCGATCCTTGCCCTCGTGGCTCTGCCCCTCCAGACTCATCGCACCCACAGTCTTACACTCCCTCGTTCACCCCGTCCTCACCCTTTCCACACCACTGGTACTCCGCTCCCAATTCCTCATCGACCGCGAGCTCTCCCCCACGACATTCTCCGTCGCCAAATTCTGCACCTCGTGTGTCTCTCTCTTCATCAAACTACCGCTCGAGACCGTCCTCCGCCGTGGCCAGGCATCTCTTCTCGTCTCACCGGCCTATGTGCAAGCCCTTGAGGGCGACTCGGGCAAACTGGACACCATTGTCCAACCGGGGCCCTACTACGGCGTCGTGGGCACCATGTACAGCATCGCCACGGAGGAGGGCTCGCGCGCCATCGCCGTGCAACCCAAGGGGTCCAGTGGCATGAAGGGCGCCAAGCAGCCAAACATCGCCGAGGTAGTGTATAAGCGAGGCCAGGGCATGGAAGGGCTATGGAGGGGTTGGAAGGTGAGCTGGTGGGGCTTGGTCGGGTTGTGGACGGCCAGTGTGGCAGGGGGCGGAGGAGAGGGTGAGTTCTAGGCACCACGGGTCGCGACGGGGTAGCTTGTACAGGATCCTACTTGCTTGACTGGCTGCAAAGGAGGAGTCGGCCTTGTGCAAGGACGGTGTGAGCAGGAGGAAGCTGTACAGAGAGCGCGGCGAGGCAAGGCTGAGAGGCCATGTAACGACTTCACGGCATGATATCCCCTCATCTATTTTTCTGTAGTTCATGGTATTTTCTGCGCGAGTGTCCATCGTTTCCTTGGGTGCAACATTGTCTTTCCGCGCATGCGCCCCAGGCTTTGACCAGGGAGTAGTTCGCTGGGAAGGATGACTCCCACCACAGATGGCCTTCATTGAAAAGTTTGCCTCGGCTGCCCCTCACTACCTAGTATAGCGGTCCCCCGATAGCAGTGTCGCGCAACATTGTAGACACCATGGTCATTTGGACCTGTCCGAACATTCACCAAGACGACGAACCCTACACATGCCACCGTTCAGCTTTTACTTCCGACTGCGTAGCCACCGTTCAGTTTTCACTTCCGACTGGGCGCTGCAGTCTGCAACTACCCAGCTTGAGCACATGTGTTTGCGTATAGATTGGCAAAGTGATCGTTGTATGCCGATGGGTGGTGCAATGCGGATGAATCATGTTGGTGCAGGTTCCGACCGTGGACGGATGTACGGATACGGTAAATCATGATGCTAAAAGTATCAATCACAACGCCTGACTTGATTTCAACAATGGCATCGTCCCGTGTTCTAATGATTGCATTCATGAGAAATGCTTCGGTTCTGCTTAATCCGAAAGCTTTCGGAAGCGTCAAATTGAATTGCGAGTGCATTGGACCGTTACGCTTCTCAGCTATCGGATGCGAAAGGACATGCATGCATGGCCTACAAAGCTGGGGCCGTACTGAGCGAAAATCAAGCCCCCGACTTATTATTACCTAGAAAGTAAATGTGTGAGAGCAAATAAAAAATAATACGAATGCCGACATGGGAATCTCCAAAAAAGAATCTTCTTGTGAGAAGATAAGGCTAATTTGTCAGGTCCGCCTGGGGATCGAACCCAGAATCTCCTGATCACCCTGAACATCGGAAGATGTTCGAAGTCGTAGTCAGACGCCTTGCCATTGGGCCAACGGACCCTGTTTGATGAAGTTGATTGTGTTTATGAGGATACATATTGTATAGATACCCACCAAGTTAAAACTACGACGCGGAAAGTCAGGTGGGTCTCGAGTACTCGAACACAAGCAACAACATTGACAGAAATCCTTCTGAACTTAACATGGCATCGCTCAATCCTAAGCGTTGCATTTACTGTAAAAGCTGACAATACAAGTTGGATACACAAGTTGACAGCACGCAGAATTCGCCGTGAATAGCAACGCCAAATATTTAGCCCGATACTTCGTGAATCCCACACAACTCCCTCCTTGGAACCTGATCAAGGCGAGAGTTTCTCGAACACGGCACGAAGAGACTGATTGTCGCACGAATCAAGACCAGCCGGCTTTTGTTTGTTTAATTGCTGTGTCGCAACGCTATCATCCACCTCTTTCATTGTCCCAACACTTGATGCAGTCCGCCCGCACTGGTGACGATCACAGCCGGGCAAGTTCTCATTCCCTTTCGTGCTCCAACACTCATACATCCAGTCCATCTCTACTGACGAGTGTATTTCCTGTAGGTTGACGTATAGGCCGGTGCGGTGACTTGTGCCGAATGTGGTTGTTGTCGAGGCTCTAGCCATACCCCCGGCCCATGAGATATCACCGTTTTGCCGTCCAAGATAATGCCATTCGTATAGTACAGCATTAGAATCTGGACCCCTCCCTATCTTGTCTTAAATATTTCCTTGGGCCCCCAAATGCCTGATTTGCCCGGCGACAATATCTCGTTGGGATCCATGTGACCCTTGAGCATGTCGACGAAGGCCCGAGACGGCTCATCGAAGTGGCTCCTCACCAGGTCCATGTACTTGACGTGTGTCCGGTACTCGGAGAACCCCCTGGCCCGACCGTCCTCGAGCAGATCGAGGTAGAGCTTGTCCATCTTGCGGCTTTCCTCGGGCGCGAAGACGACGAGCTCGATGGCGATCACGTAGTGCGCGTACACGTGAAAGTCGGAGAAGAAGTCAAAGTCGGCGTCCTCGGTCATCTTCTTGGCGGCCAGGTACCACTCGTACAGTTCGCGGCCCGAGGACGGGATAGCGGGCGAGAAGCAGGTGTGGCCGCTGCCGGGCTGGCGGTAGTTCATCATGTCGAGGGGCCCGAGGGTGGGCTTGCCGTTGCAGGGAATCTCCTCGTCGCCAATGTCCGAAGCCTTGAGGAACGCGCCTTTAGGAGCCACGTGCAGCTTCCCGTTGTGGACGCGCGCGCCGTCGACCTTGCCAAAGGCCTCGCGGATCACCTCGAGGGCCGCCGTGACGGTGCCGCCGTACCCGAACAGCGCGAAGTCGGCGCGCCAGAAACCCCAGCCCTTGTCGCGGCAGATCTTGGTCAGGACGGATTCCGGCACCCTCTTGAACGGGCCAAAGTATGGACCGATCTGCTGCAGCACGTCGGGGTCTTCGCTGACGAGGGCCTGGCGGAAGGGGTTGACGATGGACGGCGAGTTGGTGATGATTCCCCGTCGTTGCAGGTTCGATATCGTACCGACCAGCTCGACAAGATTCGCTTCCTTAGGCACGCTCACCGTCACGTAGGTGTAGCACTCGGGAGCCGGGGTCATTCGAATTCCCAACTTGGTGACAACGCCTTTGCTAGTCAGCGAGAGGCCATCATCACACGACATTGGGCGGACGAACCGAGATTTGACTGGAAAAAGAGCCCGTCCAGGCTTGGGCCGAAGCCGCTTCGGCAATAATTAGTGTCGGGCCTGACGGACAGTCTGGAGGCGACGCCTACCTTTTGTAGAGCGCGGACATGGCACTCCCTTCCATGGCAGCCATTCCCGTGCGCAAGAGCGTGCCGTCGGGCAATACCACCTCCATCCCGCACTGGTTATGCACATGCTCCCCATGGGGCGTGTACCCGAAGCCGCGGTCCAGAGTATTCCCCAGAACCGAACCCCAGCCGATGGCCGGCACCGAGGGCCAGACATCCAGGCCGCGCCGCTCGATTTCCTCGTACAGGTCGAAGAATGAGACGCCCGGCTCGACAATGGCATACGCGTACTCTTCGCTGATCTCGACGATCTTGTCCATGCGATGCAAGTCCAGCACGACACTGCCGTCAACAACACCCGCCGACGCACCGTAGCTGGGGTCACGTTAGCTCTCGACCAACCCAGCCCGCTATCGTATGTGCAGATAGGTGATTGCTGACCCCATGTTCTTCCCTCGTGAGATGGTCCATAATGGTACCCGGAACTCGTTTGCCGCCTTCAGGATGGCCTGGAGATCCTCGACGGTCTTGGGCCGAACTGCACCAGACACCCTGTGGTCACCGCCGAGAGGCCAGGGGTCACCGTACGTGGTCGTGCCACCCATTCCCTTCAACGCTCCTCTGGAGGCATCGCGAGATACGTTGCTGGCGCCTATTTGCGGCTCGACATTGTCAAAGAAGCCGCGCAAAGAGTCGGCGTCCACAGATGAGGCCATTTCGGCCAGTCACGGCTGTTTTGCCTGCTTGAAATGAGCTTTTTATTTTACTTTTTGTGAAGCCGGCGATTTTCGTCCGAGAGCCTGCATGTATACACGCTATTTCACAAACAAGGAGCAGCGGTGATGGTGGTCTTAATACGGAGATCGTCACAGATGGAATTTGACCAAGTTGCGCCCGGCATAACTCCCCGGCATAACTCCCCGGTTCAAAGGAGAGGAGGCAATGAGGACTAGCCGCGGGGCAGTTCTTCCCCCTGTATCAACAACACATCCAACACGTCCTCAGCTAGTAATCGTTTCGTTGCCGCCGCTAATATGCTTGATTAGTAGCAAGTCATGGTCCCGTGCCAATCTAGTTTCACGGCCACAATTGTTAAGTCTTCGGTAGTATAGTACCCATAGAGTCTGAACAGGAGTATACCCGTGTCGAGTTCGTCGGTGTTCGCTACCACAAGTTAGCTAGCTAGCTCATGGTTAAACGCTGAACGCCAAAATCAGCTGAGATCTGTCAGTTGTGGAATGTTTGAAAACAACGGATGGTGAGCTGTACAAAGTCGGCGCCACCCTGTTCTACACGGGGGCTTCTGTCAACGGACCCGACCCGCGCGACGAGCGAGGCATGGGTGATGACTTCAGGATCAAATGTGCACTCGCTACTCCGACTGTACCAGAGAACATTCTCTCTCGAACATCCGGACTCGCTAGCCCTCGTAGATGAGGCCCTCAGGCCC
This sequence comes from Arthrinium puccinioides, assembly GCA_022414665.1. Taxonomy (NCBI): domain Eukaryota; kingdom Fungi; phylum Ascomycota; class Sordariomycetes; order Amphisphaeriales; family Apiosporaceae; genus Arthrinium; species Arthrinium puccinioides. The sequence continues at coordinate 3,422,567 of JAIUNF010000006.1, read as the reverse complement.
CACCCCACATGTACCGAGTGTTCACTGGCAAGAGGAATTTATGGACATTAACGACAAAGGAAGCAAGAGGGTTAAACCTATGATATAATTCACTGAACAGATGCGAGGAAAGTGGTCGAAAACTTGGTGTGGGTGGAAGATAATCAGGTGTTGTTCATACGTAAGGGTAGATACCCAGCACATGTACCTTGAACTTTTACGAAACTGACGGGTGGACTTGCGACCATGAGCAACAGTATTCTCTAACAAGGCGTGATATCCATAGTAAAGAATTCACCAGCCCCGCCCCGGCGGATAGAGATATGAGGGTACAGAACACGAAAGTTCATGGAACGTAGTAAGTACCCAGTCGGTTTAACGAAGGGACTAAATGTGATGGCACCGGTGACTAGACCCAACACCATGGAAATAGTGCTACGGGCATGAGAGGGGCCAACAAATAACCCCTAGGCCAAAACAGTACCACCCAGGAGTGGTTATCCCCAAACTTTAGTTTCCAAGGCCTTTCCTGTCCTATATCAATCTAGCTGATATTACGGCTACGGTTTTTGGTCACAATGAGGTTTCATGGGTCTTCACAGTATCTCAATTTTAACTCAACTACATTTTGAGATATTGGATCAATTTGTACTCCGTATTGGAGGAATATTAGAATTAACCCTGTTCACTGGGTTTGACCTCGTTATCTAACCGTGGCAAAACTTGACTCCGACCGAGGTCTTTCGTCCTGCCGTTACAAGTGCTTAATAAACTTGCGACACTAACAACAATTGAAAATATTAATTGGAAGAATATGATCTACGCCTTGAATCCTACTAAAATACAAGAGAAGGTGATGTTGAAACACAGCAAGTAGTTATTCCAGTGAAACGTGAAGCCTTACTACGCGTTTGCTGAAATATACTAATCATAGAACCGTATAGCGTCTCCCTTTAACCCCCTTACTGGCCCAGAAGTTTCTTCTCTTGATTCCATATCGTACTCAACACAAATGTATCGCCAGCATTGCCATTAACGGTTTGGTAAGCTACGTAAGTCTTAGGAGTAAGTAAATCACTCTTGGACCATTGAGTATCCACGTCGAGCACGCTGGTATATATATCTTGATCACTCTCATTGAGCACTGATATGTAAAGTTGGCCGGCGGTGTTTACAATAAATGTAAACACAATGTTGAGAAACTGTCTAGTGTATAGACCGGGTTCAGTAGGAACGACGTAGGCATCGGAAGTGTGTTTTTGAAGTGTTTCACCGCGTTTAACCACATTGCTACGCTAATTAATATAAATCATAGTCTTGAAATAAATCGAACTTACATAGATTTGTCAGGAACTGCGCGAAGCTCTTGAGTTCTATCAAAACCATTTTCCCTGCCATTTTACTACGTGTTAGTAGATATATTGTAAATAATGTCAACCAAGTCTCTTACATAGCCTTATCAGTGATAGCAGGCAAGGCCTTATAATCAGAGCTTTTCTTAGAGTTGTAATACGGGTTGTTAACAGATTTAACGTTAGAAGTTATGTCACCACGGGATATAACCGAGGCACTACTGAGAGTGAGCCAAGTAAAGGCAATATAGAGTAACTGATGCCACATTATATATATGTGTATATTAAACAGGTTGATTTTTTGAAGATGCAACTAGTTGTGATGTAGAATAAGTGAAATAAATCCGAAGAGGCGGTGGCGCGACTAGCAATAGCTTCCAATATATACATATTCTATACTAAGTCCTATGTTTTGAAATATACAACTTTATAGCAGGTAAGAATTAAAACTAAACTAACTGTCTACTAATTTATAGAAGAACCTTAAGTATAAAGGTTGAAATCTTAAAGAGATTACTATGTAAAATTAGGTACATGTTTGAAAATCTAATTTCTTTTTTTACATACCTGAGTCGACTAGACTAGTATTGAATCTGGACTTAAAGTGCTAAAAGTGCTTATTAAACTTGTATCGGGTAAGAAAACGCATTGTACCGCCAAGTAGATATTGCGAACATGTCTATACATGTGGTAATTAACGGGAGCTTTTTAGACAATCGGAATTCGCACCTAATATAGAAGATTACGAAAACAAATATTAAAGCTTATTTTGATGAACGTACTAAACTTACTTCAACATATAAAAATTATTTAAATTACAGTTCAAAACAGGAGAGCTAGAGCAGAATATAATTATAAATAAGCAAATAAAAACATGCGACTAGAAAGGGTGCTGCTAAAAAGGATTAACAAACCAAAATCGTAAGACGAATCAAGATCTCAAATTCGTGTCGGAAAATAGAACCACGGCTAGGCGAAAGCTCATACGAGCGCGTACTTGGATACTAGTTAGAAAGAAGATAGACAAGACTAGTCATTATCTAAGTAGGCCGGTCGGGTTAGTATATTAGTAACAATCCAAGTAATCTCTAGAGCTTGAATAGTACGAAATGATTGTGTGGAAACTACTACCGCAGCGCCATAGACCACTTCTTATGGTCCTATTCCTTTGACAAACTAATCAGCATCTGTCAAATCCCAGAGGCTAGGAGAGATAGGCGAGACTGTGCGGCGGTAGTTCCCTCTTTGCCTAGTGAGTATGATTGATGCCTAGTATCTTGACAGGTACAAGGCTGAAAATACTTATTTACCCCCTTAGCCGCAGTTTACCTCCATTCGGCTTTAAGGTAGATTTCATCGCCTGCAGAAGGCTCAGTGCCTCGAGGTGGTGGATCTCTGCAACTAGAGCATTCCCCAGTAGCGCCAGCTTTCAAACACAGATCGCTCCAGTTGCAATCCTCGAAAGCAACGTAGTCCGCGTAATAACCCTTGAGCATCCCGTAGGAAGGTGGTCCAAAATATCCGCACTCTGCAGCCCCATCAGACCATTTATTCGCAGGTATCATAGCTGTCATTGAAGAGTCGAATAGGTTGCAGACTGCTCCCGTAGCTTCGTCGTTGAAGTGACCGTCGTCGTCGTAGCAATGGCAGTATAGGTAGCCATTACAAGCAAGGGCGCCTCCAATAAGAATAGAAAGAGCAAATGATCTCGTGATGCTAAGTATCTGAATCTGCATCTTCGATAAATAGTATCACGGGAACGCAATATAACAAAGAAGTGTTTGTACAAGCTGGTTCGTACTGTGTGTTAAGGTAGAATACGCATTTACCTTTAGATTTGATTTTCCTCCTCGGATCCCCTTTATATCTATAATCAAATAACCTATCTGGATATCTAACGGCTAAGAACTAAGCCGTACAAACTTCCGAAACGTGTATTACTAGCAGGTATATGCTGGTTGGTGTATCTCAAGCTGCTAGTTAGAGCAACCATGGTTAGAAAGGTTAGCCAAAGGATATATATCCGTACTGGAACACGTACGGATAACGTTTTTAGACAACGGGTCCTTCCTTGTAACTAATATAAAAAGCTTCGTATCACGAGGGATCCATATTGGAAACTTAACCACAAACCATCGCGACAAACCATCGCGACAAGTCTTGTTAAGGGGGCAGCTTACACATGAATTTGCCTTATGAGGCATAGCTATAGAAGCGCTGGCAGCAATAGAATTTGCTTTAGCAAGGTTACCAGTACAAGTAGGCCTCCTCAGAGGTTTGTAGCAATCAAGTTAGTTCTTCCCTCTTATTTTACCTCCCTAGAGGTTGGCCTCTCCACACTTGATGACACTGTCCTTAGCTAGAAAGGGTATTGCAGATTAGGTTCTAGAACCCAGATTCATTAGATGAGTTCAGATTTGGTATTAGATGTGCATCGGGTGACACCTTATCTTTTATGTCTGCGTGGTCCTTCCAACTAGTTACTGTGACAAACAAACTCGATTGACGAATATGCTAAAAGCTTTTACCAAAAACTGTCTACAAATCGATGTCGCAGTTGACTTGCGCCGGCGTCGTGCTGAGAGTTTTAATTATCACACACAGTGGTCTGGTTGGCAGCACTTATCGTCAAAGGGCGTCCCGTACGTACGGAAGTCAAAGTTGGCGCAGGAACGCGGCAGCGGTGGCGGTGCTGGTGCGAGAAACAGGGGACACGCAGGCCCAAAACTTTGAGGCAAAGGTCATCTTACACAAAGACGACAAGCTCGTAAACATTATGGACATGCCTTTCCACGCCGCTGAACTCAGTGGCGATGGCGTTTCGCATTGGTCGTCTGGCGATTACACAACCGTGATTGAATACTACGTTTTGGACGCTGGTGGAAACTACTACAACATGAGGGATTCTGGTCTCACCTCCCTCCAACGTAGACTACATGTCGAGAGAGATACGGTACCGTAGCTCACCAAGTCCACCACGAACAACATTTCACTGTCGATGCCACATAAACCCACCTCCATAGTTCCTTTGGGTAACCTTTACTTTTGCGACATAATAACTCGCATTCTGTAAATATTCCAGGTCATATTCTGTAAATATTCCGGGTCCTCTTCAGGGTCTTCCTCCTCTTCGTCGTTCTACCTCTCCTCGTTAGGTGACCAATGAACATCCCGACACTCCTGATCCAAGGCCATGACCGGGGGCAACACCTTTGCCACTGCCCGGGCCCAAGAGTCCCTGGCCAGCGGCCTTTTGGCCGAGGCCTCTTCCCTCTCCGGAGTGGCGCCGAGGTAGCCACCCGAGCGGCGAAACTGGCACCAAACCGCCCGGCCGCTCGTGGCTGCAGCTGTCGTCGCCCTCTGCTGTCCCATCTACGGATCGCGGTTCCCGTCTTCGGCGGTTTCTACCACGGCCCAAGCCATACAATTTTGTACGTGGGGAACCGTTCGCTACTGACCGTGGATATTCTCGCAGCCTGCGTACGCGAAGCGGCCGAGCGCATTGTCCAGGAAATCGCGCCATGACGCGGGGTCCGGCTCTCCCGTATATGGTATCTCGAATGCGGTGGATTTTATACGGCCTGTGATGTTATACGGCCTTTGAGATCGTGCTAGAAGTTCCGGGTGGTCTTCTACTGTATACTATGCAGTTTGGGTGATGCCAACGACGAGGGAGACTTGGGGCAGAGACCCCGAAACAAAACGCCAAACAGGAGATAGGCTTTTACATCGTTCTCGGGCAAGGTTTCTAGAAACTCATCATAGGTTTCGAAAGGCGATGTACAAGGAAAAATCATATGCGAGGGGGAAACGTCTCCGGGCAACAAATATATATATAATAGCGCAGTAGGTTGGTCGTAAGCCTGGCGGCCCTAGCCAATCAATGATCGCCTGTAGGCAGTGAGCACAAAGCAATAAGGCGTGCGGGGTCAGGGTATAAAGGAGCTGTCTAGACCAGGCTTAATACCAGATTCTTTCCATGGCATAGTCGTAGGGGTTTCTTCCGTTTGTATGCCTCCCATTTGGATTTTCGCCAAAAGGGACTTATGGAGATCAAGGTGGAATGGGGTGTAGTCGATGGGGTGTAGTCGATGTACAGAGTACCAGTATCAAAGACGATGCCGTGCAAGCCGATCCCGCATCATCCTGGCCCTGATCCGTCTCACGTAAAGGAGGTCACGCATTCTTCGGTACGCGTCATCAATGGAATGTACGGCACGATTAGGTGGTTTATAGGCCGTACACCCCTGTTTACGAGCAGAGCAACGCACCACATATCGCCCAGCACATTCATCTTCGGTTCGTATCCGTGGACCGCCACTACCCGGCCTGGCCACACCAATGAGCCGTCAGGGGCCCCTTGTCCACCGGATAACGCCCGGGTTGGAGATGACGCTGTCGATCCCGCCGAAATCCGGGGGAGAGATATTTAAACTTGGTGGCTTTCTTCGGTGAGACGGCGAGGTGTCCCTCATGGGCGACTTCGTTTCAACTCCGCCCCGCTGCCTAACCTCAACCATCATCACAACACGCCACTGGATACTGTCGTGTACAGACGCGGGGCAGAATCTAACGCCGTATGACTGGAACGACTGGCTCATGTTAGCGATCAATCGCTTAGCGACCGACCGACATATGTTCGGACTCCTTGGATGCACCCTTGACTGCATCGTGGAATCATTGGACCACCTACATTGTGACCTGTTGCGAACAGCGCCGAGGCGAGTAAAGGACCAGGGAATGTTCAATCGCCACAGTTGACGCTCAAAACTACGACTAAATCATTCGTCGAGGACCCTTCAGAACCCTCACCAGGCACCTATAGGCTATAGGACCGGTTTCGATCCATCGCGCACTTTTCAGAGACAACCTGTGCCCCCGCACAACTTGCGAGTCGTCAACACCAAAGTTCCATCATCATCATCATCATCATCATCATCATCATCATCCGTAAACTCGTTCCATCAACCTCGTCGGAAGGAAGATGGCCACATTCCAAAGTTTCGGCAACAGTCTGCCTTATAATCCTCTCCCGCTATCCGTGGTCGACAAGCTGCTGAGTCGCACATTCGCCCCCACGCCGGCACACCTGACCCGCGTGCTCTTCATACCCAGACACAACAGCACCGTGACGCATCTCCCCATCTACGACGTAACCCAGTCTTACAAAAAGGCGTTGAAGGAAGCACCCTTCGGGTCCAGCATGCACAAGATCTGTCTCATGACCATGGCCAGGCCCAAAGGAGACGGCACCGACGCTCAGGTCCGCATGTTTGTCAACGTGGATAAGGACACGGGTCGCGTCACTGTGGAGGAGAGGCGCTTAACTCCGAAGGAGGGTGCTGTCGTTACAATGTAAGGAGCACACCGCTGTTCACTTTCCGTAACTAGTGTCCGCCCAACCAAGCGATTTCTTGCTGACTTGTAACGAGCACGCTGCCCACCCAGCAGCTGGGCCCTTGCATGCTCACGGCGGCCGGGGAGCGTGTGAGTCACGTCCACGTTGCTTCGGATCACCCCGGCGACACGGTGAAAACGGCAAAGGCCGTGCGGGCGAAGACTCGACAGTATCCATCCTTGATCGTAGAGTCGGCGGATGAGAATACACAGTGGCAGATACAGTCTGACGACCCGGGCTCCCTATACTACCACCTCTTGAGGAACACGCTAGACGTGTGGGGTGTGGGAGTAAACTCGGAGGTCGCAGCCATTTACTATCACGCTGGACCACATACTCGCCATCCGGTGGATCATAGTGAGGGTGTCCTGTTAGTCCCAGACACAAAAAGCTCGGAAGAGGACGTGGCCACGGTCGCTTTGGTGTTTGTGCTCCTATGGCACATTCGAGGTCTCGAGGCTCCGCAGGGGAAGACTTCAATCTCCAAGATGACGAGGAGGTTTGGGCTTGGTAAGACGAAGAGTACCAAAGAATGAAGAGTGTGAGTTTTATATGTGAAAGAAAGAAAAAGAACAAGGTCGATAGCAAAAGCGCGCTTGAGACGAGTTTGTATTCTCCACCTGCAATTCTCTGCTAATCGACGAGTTGTTCCATACTGCAGTATTCTATGAAGGTTTCTGACTCGGGAAGACGAGGAAAATACATGTGTTATATACGTGAAAACACAAGACCTAGCAAGTAATCCCACGACTCAGGTGGATGGTTCCAGAGTGCAAGCAATTTCTCACCGAGGGTAAGAATACGGCGCCCCTGCAGCCCCGTCCTACCACCCAGCAGCAGCCAAGGTTCAAGGCACAGCCATCTATTCCGAGACGCGTGCATCAATAATCCCTTTTTAGAACCTTGGCTGCATCGATTCACAACATCACCGCTGTTTTGTTTGCTCAACCAACACTTCTCCTGCATGTAACCCCGCTCAAGGCCAGGGGTTTCCTCCCCCTATGCGAGTTGGGCTTCCACCTCGCCTCTCTCGTCTTTCTCCCTCTCTTCTCCCTCTGTCTCCCGCTTTCCCATTTCTTCGTCACTGGGGACGTTTACGACCACCGCAAAATGAATCCATTGCTCAAATCCCTTTCGCGGCTCAGCCTATTGTCGCCACTGGAGGACAGCCCTCCTCCGGCATACCAACACGTCGCAGACCTCAACAGCAGGCCGATTGGGCAGCATCCCGTCACAGTCTGCCAATGGCACGGTTGCGACAAGGGCCCGGTTGGAGGCTTCCTGTGGTGTATCAAGCATTCTTGTGCCGCTCAAGGTTGTCGTAACGCCCGCGAGGACAAGTTCCGACACAAGTTCTGCAAGTATTGCAAATGCAGGCGCGATGTTTGCAAATCTCAACGCGTCGGAAACTTTGCTTTCTGTAACGAACACAAGTGTTCACGCGGTAGCTGCAACGTCGCACGGCTCGAGGCCAGCACGGTATGCTTGGATCATGCCTGTGGCAGTGATTCTTGTTTCGCCGTCCCTGTTGGGCCTGCGGGATATTGCATAGGTCATGTTTGTTCTATCAGCGGGTAAATAAATAACATCATATCCTTGTTTGTCAAGCATTGAAGCACTAGAGCACTATGCAAACCCTCATTTGATATATCCTACAAGCTTCAACTAACACCATTCAATCCAGATGTCTCGAGGTCAGAAGGGCACGAAAGAAGTACTGTAACCAACACGCCTGTCCAATGTACGGTTGCAATTCGGAGCGAAGTGTTGACCTAGAGTCCTGTCGGGCGCACGTATGCACAATAACAGACTGCACACGAGTTCGTGTGGGGGCCGAAGGGCGTTACTGCACTGCTCACAAGTGTCACGATAAACAGTGTGACGAAAGACGAGAGGGGACGGGCGAATGGTGTCGCTACCACGTATGTGGCGCTCGCGGATGCTCCCAGTGCCGCGGTATCAGGACGGTGCACGATTTCTGTGATGAACACACTTGCAACGTTGGCAGCTGCGTCAAATATCGCGAAACAGGGGCGGCCGCGTGCAAGAAGCATCGCTGTGAGTATAAACTCGATACTTGCAAGTCGCTCAAGGCTGCGAAGAACAAGGTCTGCGTGCGACACAAATGTCACGACCCTACCTGCACGAACCAGATACACTCCGTCGGCAACCGAGTGAGCATATACTGCAAGAAACACACATGCTCCTCGGAATCTCCTTGGCTCCAAGAAGAGGTACGAGGCGAGACACGCGACGGCAGCCTCTGCGGCAGGGCCAACTGCGGACGGCACTGCATCACCGGTGGCAAGTTCTGCGTCGACCACACTTGCTCACTCGACGAAGGCTGCACGAGCCAATGCAAGGACACGGGCAGGCTATGCGCCGCGCATTCGTGCCAGGCTCTTTCTTGTGTCGAGAAACCTCGGCCCAACCAGCCGTACTGTGTCAAGCACAGCTGTAGCATGTCGTTCAGCAGCAAGAAAGTGCCCGGTCAACTTGAACATTGCACAGCGAGGAGCCAGGAGGGTGGGCAGTTCTGTGTCGGGCACACCTGCCAGACCCCGTCTTGCTTCTCCGGCAGAACCGGCGCGCAATGGGCCTACTGCAAAGACCACGAGTGCTCCTTCAACGAGGTTTGCCATTCCGCCCGACAGCCCAACCAACTGGTCTGCCTGGTGCACACCTGTCGCGTTCCCCATTGTTCACAGAGATGCACGAGCGACTGGGTAAGCGTCTGTAGGGATCATGCGTACACGTGGGATTCCAAGGACACTGCGTCTTGCCTCCCGGAGCTATCAAACATGAACAACAACCGTCTGTCCTATTACGGCCACACCTATACCCCGGAGCTATCAAACATGAACAACGACCGTCTGTCCTACTACGGCAACACCCGTACCCCGGAGGTGTCAGACATAAACAACAACCGTGTGCCCTACTCCGTCCACACCTGTACCCAGGCCGGCTGTCACGAGCGATGCGAGGGCGACGGCAGGCCGTGTCTCGTCCATGCCTGCAGGTTCAAAGGCAAGGATGGAGTCTGCCCCAATCCGCGATGGAACGAGATGGGCGAGTTTTGCGATTATCATACTTGCGGACAGATTTCCTGTCCGCGGGCAAGGAGCGACAGCGGGTCGTACTGCCCGCAGCATACGTGCCGGTTGAGTAGCTGTGGTGGTCACGTCGTGCCGCATACCTCGTTCTGCGCAGCGCACAAGTGTGCACAGTCGGACTGCCGCCTGCAGTGTGAGGAGGACCTCTACTTTTGCAAGAACCATGGCCATCTCCGACCAATATATTCGTATGATGGCGCACCATAGTAAGTACTGTGCGTCTTGTTCAAGATGGCGGCTTGCTAACGCGCATCACAGTCTCGGCAGCAATATGCCGTGGGAGCTTGAAGCTACTCCTCCTGCCAAGGTCCTGGCAGAATTGAGAGCGGATTGACTGTTGAAACCGAGAGCGAGTGGCGATTTCTGATGATGACTTTGCGAACGGTCGTATGCGTGGTCATACACACACGAGTTCAGGACATCATATGACAGGAAATCGTGTGCCTGAAGTGGTATGAGCAATACATGATTCATGACACAGCTGAAGAGCTACCTTGGTGGCATAAGTAATGGAACATGGTCACCGTTCCGTTACTTCAAACCGAGACTAGATCAGTGCGGAAAAGGGGAGACTTGCAGCAGAGCGCTTCTAACCAACCAGGGTACTAAAGAAGCCAAACAATCGGTCAGGAAGCAAATCTAGTCAGTGACCTATGAGTGTTCCGGATTGGCCGCTGCTAAGTCAGATAAACCCAAGTGTACCTTTACGATCAGTCCCCGCAGTCGCATCTCATGGGAGAGAGACATGTCGAGGTGGTAATGCCAAGAGGCAGGAGACTGCAATTTCTCGAGGTGATATAGGCAGAACAATTCCTATCGACACCGGTGGACCGTGGAACTCGGATTTCTTCACCTGGGGGTCTTGCTGGCACGGAGAGTCAAAGGAGTCGAGAGCACGCAACCTTTATTGCGCCATATCGTAAGCCCTCTATCGAACACGATCCGATCCAATCAAACAAACTATCTTCGAACCCAACTGATGTGCAAACCGATCTGGTGTGCGTTCAAGCACCTCCAAATCTTAAAAAAAAAAATGTAGAAATCGTCGCCAGCGGTCAGCCCTGCTATCTCAAAGTGCATTTCGAAACATAAAAATCGCTAATGCGGCGTCCTGCAGAGCTCCAGCCCCGTCTCGCACCGCCTGGAAAGCCTCGCAAGCGTTGCCTTTTCTCTCTATTACCGAAAGAATCTAGGGGCAGGTGAGGTCCGAGGTGTCGGAGTCGTAGGTGCAGGTGGAGTCGTGCTGAATAGCAAGCTATCGAGAATTGTTAGTCTCTGTTATGACGAGGATGGGGAGCAGCAGCAGTCGGGGGAAAGACTTACGTTCTGGTAGCCTCCGTCTCCGTCAGAGTAGAAAACGTTGTTACCGGTCATGTACATGCAGTCGTAGCTGTGGGTATCAAAGTTAGCCAGGTGACCTAGAAAGAATCAAGGCGAGCGGGAGTATAACGTACTCTGTGTTCAATGCGCCCGAAGTAACCTTTACTGAAGTCTTGCCTTCGACTCCCGTCGCGTTCTTGAACCGGTATCCCTTGTTGTAGCAGATGGCGGCCTTGTACTTGGTCGTGTCGGGGTTCTTGTTGTACATGTCCAACGCCGTCTTCTTGGTGAACTCTTCGCGGACCGAGTCCCAGCTGGCAATGTCCTTGATGAGGTCGCTGGCGGCACTGACGGCCTCGCTGACGACCGCGGAGATGGCTGCGGTGCCGACCGTCGAAAGGACGGCTGCGCCGGCAGCGCGCTTCTTGATGACGGAGTCCAAAGTGGTCAAGTCGACTTCCACGGTGCGGTTCTTCAGACAGCCACCCCCCTGGTGTTTGCCAGTGGCCTCGGCTGAGAGGGTGCGGTTCTTCAGGCACCCTTGCTGTGCCTCGGCCGGCTTGTTGACGGGAGAAGCTGAAGTGAAAGTGGCGCCGATGAGGCAGAGAACGTTGACGGTGGAGAAACGCATGGTGAAGTTGGTAAGTTGTTCAAAATTTGAAAGTAAAGTGAACAGAATCTGGTATCCTCACAAATGAATGAGAAGATGGATTGAAGTAAAAAGGGTAAACCGTAATGGTAAGAATGTTGAAAGTAAAGAAGTTGAAGACGAAGATGGAAGGGATCGTGTTGATGATGAGGAAAGAAAACTGTCTAGATGGTCGGATATGAAGTTCCTTAAGTACTCGAGAACTGCTGCGACATCATACCGTGGAATCGTACGCAAATCAATTACTTAGCGATCACGTCGGCCCGTGATTCTGTGAGTATAGCCCCGTGGGTCCTATTTTGCTCCGTTGCGGAGTTTTCGATGCACGCACCGCGCACGATTCCATTCAATAGTTGGATAACACAACGCGGCCTAGCTCTATTTCGGGGCATGACAGGGTTATCGCTGCTGGGTCTCGTCATTTGTGAGCTCAGATCTGTCAATTGGAAACGTGAAACAGGAAACAAAAACCTGGACACAACGAATACAAACGGCGTGATCGGCAAACGGCTGCCGTCACATTCATGCCAATCGAGGCTTGACTCGTCGTTACACTATTAATAGTGTGTTCGTGGGCCCGTTTAGATCCACTTGAGCCTGGTCTGTTGAGGCTCATCCGTCTGAACTACAATCAGACAGGGGGGTTGTGTCCATATCCAGCCCCTGAGGTGACCTGATCTGGACTCTCCCCGCATTTTATAGCATTGATGATATGCGATCAGGCCGCTACCAAGGCTATACAGCTATTCATGTAGATTGCAAATTGTTGATCATCTTTTAACTTGATAATCTTCATAACACAAGAGACGGCATCGTGACTCGATGAGGGCGAGTCAGCAATTAAGCGGGAAAGATCGTGCCCGAAGTGAGTCCGCCGCTTTCAAATATGATGCACGTCACAACAACTGATCGTGGCTATGTTCGATCGCCAAGTTTCGATTACAGTGCGATGTATAACATATTTTAGATAAACATCTAGGGAGGCGTGGCTTCACTATCCAATAGGCCAACCTGAAACCGTGATGCTTAACGGCAGCCGTGATCACTCGCTTGGATTTTATTACGAATTAATGCCCAACAAGTTTTTAAAAATTAAATTTCAGTATTATTCGCCCCTTTAAGCTGATGAGCCCGCTTTGAAGCCAGCTCGTGTGGCCGTTATCCAATCATGTCTTCTGGATGCTCCCGATCTGGCGACGCTCCACGGACCACTGGGCTTTCACATATATTGACTCGAGTACATGTTTAGTATTATCACATCTAACTGAGAGTCTGTCCGTGATAGATAGTCTTAAAATAGTCTACTTTGTTTCCATTTGATCATCGTACGTGCTCAGTCGTTGCTGTACCATCTGCCGTAAATAAGACCCGTTAGCATCTTGGAGTTGGTGAATGTTTCATTGATCACGGCAAACTAAAATTTCAAAGGCCACGCACCTTCGCACCAGCAGCTCAATCATAGACTCCGGTACTTCATCATCGAAGACCCTTTTCGGGTATGTTGAACATGGTGATCGACTAGTGTCACACTGCCGAGCAAAAACTCCAATACACTCGTGTTTCAAATCTATGAGTGTAATCTAAAACGAAAGTACATCGAAAGTTATTGGTTTTCTGATACCATAGACGCTCACTCTTAATCGAAGAACTCGCGCGCGATCATAGCACTGCCTCTCCACGCCGCCTCGGCAAAAGGCGGCCGGCCTTTGACAAGCGCAGGCTATAGTGCATTGTATAACAGCTAGTTGTCGGTAAATGCTAGAAACGCGGTGTGGCAATGGACCAACGGTTATGTCATGTAGCATACAATCAATCAGGAACAGCCCTCAGCCATCCCGTATGACGCGTTGATTTAATAATGCTTCGTCATTATATTGTTATTGTAACCCTTCGATCTATAAATCCGGTTGGCTATAGAAGGTCGTTTCAGATTTCGATCGATCACGATTACTATGATTCATGAGATACCTAAGACGAACAAGCCTGACAAACACCATGAAAGACGGGTCGCTCCCTGCTGTCCTGATGAAACGCTATGCCAAGGCGGTAACTTCGGACGTGGTCTGCCGAGCATAATGTAAACAACCGCGTTGGCAGGGGTTACCTGCGTTCAGCAATTTTTCAGGGAAATCAATTCGTAGGAGTTGCGCGTTTGTCCGAGTATCAAACAATTACATGGACATGGTTCATCTAATAGCAAAAGGCCAAACTGGTTGTATGTCGACTTACCCGCAATCGCTTGCGGCATGAACCCCCTCCCCGAGCCTCTGGCGGAACGGACTTTTTCTCTGTATGAAACTCTCTATTCCGAGATTTGTTATCCCGCATACTGGAAATTAGTATCTGAGTAGCCAAAGTGTAGTGACATACTTAAGAATCCTAAATAAGCAATCCTGTAGCTAAATCGCCACTTCACTTTATTATTTCGTGGCTCACAATGTTGGGAATAGAATACACGAGAGAGATGTTCCTATCTAGCTAGGGGTTTTGATCGTTCCCTGTACATTAGCCGCGTCTACTAATTGAAGAGGAGATTGCGGGCACGGTGACTGGCGGTAAATCATGAGATTATTGGAGTGTGAAGGATATATCGTTTGTACCGAGGATATCTAGTTGCACAAGATTAAGTTGAAAAAGTGGGAAGTTATGGTCAGGGAAACACATAAATATGTAGGGGATACAGTAATTAGGCATATGGAGAAATATATCTTCACTTCGTTAGGAAATATAATTGAACTCATACTATTACTGCAAGGGCCCTAAAAGAGAACCTATAAAGGAGCCTATAGGCAGACAAACGACTTATAATAACTCATTCTAAATAACGAATAGTGATCGCGAACCTAGATGTAATATATATATAATTGCACAATAATTAGTTGGAAGCTATAAAATGCATTTCTATAGTATTTTGGCGATGATGACCTTTGCGTACATATCTGAGCCTAGAGAAAGCCGATCCAGGCTACCGTCTAGCCGGATAAAAACTCAGGTTCTGCTAAGTCCTGTGATGCTATATAGTCTCTGTTCTTTCCAACCTGAAACCGCCTTTCAAAGCAACTAATTAGAGTTTAATATTACTATTAGAGTTAGAATTTCGTACCTTAACTCCAAACTCCGATTCCATTCAAATATTGAGTAGGGTCATAACCAAGTTCATCAAGACGGGTCGTAATCTTAACACCATTATCGATATCGAAAGTAAGGTGATGAAGGTCGATTGAGAATTGAAATGTTCTTTCGTCTGATAGTTGATTGATATTGTCAAACGTGAGCTTAACAATCTGCCGGTTGAATGGCATTGGGACTTGGCGAAATGTTATAGAGAATGTCTTGGAAGTGTTATTAATGTTAAACGTCGCGGCTGCTAGGAAACCGCCTATGCTACTCAATAGTCCTTGAACCTGAGGCATAGCCGGTGAAGGCATATAGTGCCGTCTCTGTAAAATCTATAGCTTAACCTGCGGTGATTATGCTAAACAAATTGAAGGCTTAGGTGAGAGATAAATGTAATCATAGTAAAAGGAAAGGGTCAAGGTTAGCCACTTAAAAAATATAATCCTTTTCTTATTCTTTCCTTTATTCTCGTCCCTTTATTCTCGGTCCTTTATTCTCGTTCTTTTACTCTCGTTCTTTTATTCTCGTTTATTTATTCTTACTCCTTTGTTCTTGCTCCTTTGTTCTTACTCCTTTATTCTTACTCCTTCATTCTTATTAGTATTACATTATTTAGATCGTACTATGGAAACGTAAAGACGTCGTAGATCCCTAGATAATCTACGATTAGCCCAAGGCACGGAAGAAGGAGAAAAGGTTAGCTATAACTATAGGGGTTCGGATTTAACTAGTTAGACGGTCCGGACCTATCTAGAGGCTAGCGTAGTCTTGAGGGAGTTCAGATTAGTAGTATATATAGTATTTAGAGATAGAGAGGTTATTAACGTTAACTCAGCGTAGTTTATTCGGTAGTAATTATTCAATTACCTATAACCTGTATAGATAACTAGTAAACGAGGAGGCGTTAGGCTATAAAGACCCCTGATTACATATCTGAGCCTAGGAAAACCTGTTCCTGGCTACTGCCCAGCCGAATAAAGAATCTAGGTTCTGCTACGCCGCCCTGCTATACTAAAGTCCCTGTTATGTCCATGTTCGAGAACTTTCTTCTAAATATAGCGATTAGAGTTTGATATTAATATTCATGTCAGAATTCCTTACCTTGAATCACGGTCCAATCCCCTGTAATGCTAATTTTAATACGAGGAGAAATATCCAGGGGACATGATGCGTATATTCGAGTACCATTATCGGACTCGAGCCGGATGCCCAATTTTCCAAATGTGGCGTTGAATGTGTCGCTGCCTACCAGATCGCTGTCTTTTTGGTAGGTAAGGCTAACGTCTGTCGTTGGAATCGCTTGTACGTCTCCGTCACATTCTCCAGAGAATTTCCGGCGAACACCAACGACATAAAAACTTGCGGTTAATTCGTTCTTTTTAATAGTAATGGTTCCTAGGGCTTCGGGCATAGTTAATTAAGGTGTAAAGTGCCGTATTTATAAGATTTTAGCTTCTGCTGCGGTGATAGTGCTGAACAAATTCGAGACTTGATGAGAAAGGTGATGCCTCTATTTATATTAAGAAATTAGAGTTGAGGTCACCTATATCAATATTACTTACCAACCTAAAATCACTTACTAATGATAGGCTTTATTTTGCTTTGGAATGCAAACCCTCTCTTATCCTTTATAAGGTTCTTCTTCTTTTGCTCTTTCACCTTTGTTCTTTTGGTGGTTTTTCTTTATTCTCCCTCCTTTACTCTATCCCTCCTTTATCCTCCCTCCTTTATCCTCCCTCCTTTATTCGCCCTCCTTTATTCCCCCTCCTTTATTCCCCCTCCTTTATTCTCCCTCCTTTATTCCCCCTCCTTTATTCCCCCTCCTTTATTCCCCCTCCTTTATCCTCTCTCTTTTTCCTCTTCCCTTCTTCTTTATTGCTCTTGCTTTTTTGAAAAGTGCAAGTCTACTACCATAAAGCAAGTAGAGTGTTATACATATATTAAAATAATCGGTTGGGCGTAGTTTTGGGGCGTTAGGACTGCTAGCAACAAGGAATGTCGCACCTGTAGCCCTCCTGAGTTAGGCCCTCTTCCCGATTCGGTATCGCGCGGCCGCACCAATGTACGCATGAGAGAGCGCTTCTACCCCAGGGCCCAAGTCCTACGCTTTTCTTCCCTCAATCGTCGCACGCCCCATTTCTTCCTCCAACTTGCCAATGCCTTTCTGGACGTGCGAATTCGAGAGCTGCCAGGAATCAGGGGTCCGCGGGCTTGGTGATTGCGTACTGTGCAACCGCCATCTGTGTTCCAAGCATGTGCAGGCTCAGCCTGGGTTCCATAGCTGCCCTCGGTGGGAGGTTGGTGTGATCTCTCATTTCGTACCCCGGATGCTCAGTATTGATTGACCCGCGAGTCGGCAGGATGCGGATGCATACGACCCTGCGGCCCGCGTGGCCGAAGAACAAGAGCTCGCGCAGTTGATCAAGAAAATCGACATTCAGGCCCTCAGAGCCCGAGCGAGCCATCTACGCCACGGCATGCCCTGCTCTACACCCCCGCTTCGATATGACCGAGCGACGCAAAGTTCTGTCATGGGAGGCAAGAATTATCACGTCGAGGTTCGGTTTGAGGACGGAATCACGTGGATCGCCCGCATCCGCAGGTTCAACGCCACATCGCCCCCGGCGGCAGTACGCGACTACATCATCCAGAGCGAGGTTGCCACTCTCAAGTTTCTGGAGAAGACCTGCGTGCCTGCTCCCAAAGTCTACGATTTCGCACTTGAGCAGCCAGGCAACCCGGTGGGAGTTGGGTTTATTTTGATGGAGAAGCTGCCTGGCAAGTCGTTGAGATGGTCCCTTGCAAACCAGGAGCAGAGGAAGAAGGTCATGGACGCGGTGGCGGATACTTTTATCGAGCTTCACAAGTACCCCTTCCCCCGACTCGGCTCCCTTGACATCCCAGACGAAAATCACGTTGGTGCATTTGCCCGAGAGTCGCTCACTGACTTGACGCAATCTGAAGTGCGCGGTACGGGACCTTGTTCTTCCCTGGAAGATTATCATGCTTCATCACTGCGACTGGTTCTGGATTTGATCATTCGGAAGGAGATGTACTCGCAGCAGTCCGTGGACGCCTACTTGATCCATCGATTCCTAGTTGATCTCGTCCCGTTGGTGTTGCCGCCGGTGCCGGATCCCGACCTGTTCTATCTGAAGCACGCAGACGACAAGGGAGATCATATCCTCGTCGACGAGCATTACCACGTCACGGGGATTATCGATTGGGAGTGGGCGCACACTGCACCACCCGCACATGCCTTTAACTCTCCCGTCGGCTTCCTACCCGTCAATAGCTTCTATAACGGGAAGAACGACATAGGCGATGACGAGGTCGTCTTC
Source organism: Arthrinium puccinioides (assembly GCA_022414665.1). NCBI lineage: Eukaryota > Fungi > Ascomycota > Sordariomycetes > Amphisphaeriales > Apiosporaceae > Arthrinium > Arthrinium puccinioides. Next base: position 3,404,298 of record JAIUNF010000006.1, on the reverse strand, counting down.
GCGCGCCTCCTCGAGGAAAAGGGCCGTCAAGACCTGGCCCAGTTTGTGTGGAACGGCCGATTGCAGCATAGATTTGCCTTCTGCTGCGGGTACGACCTGTCGGACTGGGATGGCTTCTTAGGCCTCTTCCGAGGGCTTCGAGAGGCTGTTGCAGTGGACGCAGGCTTGGAATGGGATGAGTGGAAAGCAGCTGCGTTGCTCCGCTATAAGGAAGATCCTGGGTTGCAGTCCGTACTGGCTGAATAATAGGGATCTCCGGTGCAGATGCTGGTTGTGTTGATTATACAGCCAGTTTACTCTCAATTGGCCCGCCAGACTGATATCATGCCTTGGGTTATCATCAGTTCCCCTCTTAACCACGGTCACCTGTTGCCAATCCTTCCATCCAATCAAGCTCTAGATCTCGAGTCCTCAATAGTTATTTGCAGAAAAAGCTGGAACGCTAGAGATCGGACCAGAGTAGATATTGCATCCAGTCTTTTCTGGAAACATGTAAATCTTGGTGTACCACTTGTCCTCCCACTTAGCACCACGCCACACGCGATAGTACAGCTGCCTTCCAAACCAGTCAACCTTACGCGGAACGTTGACAAAGACGCCAAAGACGCCAAAAACGTCTCCCGTTGGCGTGACCCATTTGATCCAGCCTTCGACATTCCCCCATTGGATGCCACTCAGTTCCTGTGTCCAAGGGAGACATTGAGAGTCGCTATCGGCCAAGTCATCGCCTGGCTAGGTCGTGGCTCTACCAAGAAATCACTGGTAGCACATTCCCAGTCCAAAAGTATGAATGTGTCCTTGATGGAATTGAGCCAGGACTGGCTGAAATCGGGCTGCTCGGCCAGGCCTGCGCCTATATTTGAGCTATGCACACTGTAAACAGTAGCCAGGTGATATAATTTTGATATTTGGAAGTGTGTCGACCCGTGTCTCAAGGTTCTATCCTCCCAAGGTTAATTGCACCCTCTGGGATGGGCGTAAAACCCTAGGTACACATTGGCTAGCAAATGAGGGTAAGCAGTCTATTTGGAAAGCATGGTAGGAGCTGATTCGACACAGCCTTGCGGGAATCGAAAAGGATAGAGTTGAATATAAATACCACGAGCATTACGTCTTCACTGATACGGCCATCGAAACTGGGACCTGTATCAAGTTCGGCTGCAACATCGTTTGGGGTTAAGATAACTAACTGGGGTTCAAACGACGGCGGGCCAAATGCGTAAAATCTCATGTATGATGAGAATTCAACTGGAACTATTATTGGAGCGAAGAGCGGGGTACTTCCAGATATAAACTATAGGTATGAAGGATATAGTCCTAGGAGAATGCTTCCTGTACAGGTTTAGGATATAACTAGACTGTATATGTGTACTGAATATGGAGCGAGAAAGAGACCGCGAAGAGGATGACAGTGTGCTCTCGGCATTGACACATTCTTTGATACCAACGAATAGCAATGTAGAGTTGGTACCTCCGATTTCGGAGTCTTTCCTGCAGCAGACTTGGGGTGTGTCTTAGTCAGACGGGAGGTTTCCCCTTTTCAACCGAGCATGCCCAGCGCTTTCATCAATTCCCATCCATAATTAGTGCCTTGCTTGAGTACCATATTGTCCTGAGTATGCATGCTGCTGTTCCTAGTTGCAACCGTATGAAAGCAAAAGAACCCGGATCACCGACAGGATGGCTACTGAATTAAGCAGTGCGGAGTACACGCTGTACTCCTCCCCCTTCTCCCTCTACTCCATGATGGCCCGCCACACGGTCCAGCTAGGCCCTACAACAGATCAAGCGAAGCCGCCAAAGGACATCGCACTCCGCTTCGTCAACCATCGCGATAACGAGAACATGACAGAGGCATACCTCGCCGTGAACCCCAAAGGCCAGGTCCCCGCCATGACCGGCAACGTCCTCGAGCAGCCACTCACCGACAGTTGCTCCATCTCGCTCTACCTAGCTGAGCAGCACTACCCGTCGATGCTGCCAGTGGAACGCGCCGCCGTGGTTAGGAACCTCCTCGAGAGAATCCATGCCGTCCCGGGCCTGTCATTTAGCCTCAAGAATCCAACGGCGGAGATGGCGCAGCGTTACCCTTCGCCCGCGGAGGAGATTCTCAAGAAGGCTGGTCTCAGCCCCGAATACCGCACGGCTCTCGAGAACAAGCTCGCCTTGTACGTCGACCAACTGCCAAGTAGTCACTTTCACAGGTTTTCACATTCTATCCGTCCCGCCCCGGCCATCATACCAGCACTGCTAACTGTATCCCCTCGGCAGTCATAACAAGAACAACGCCGTAGCCTTCCAGCCAGCCATCGTGGACAGAGCCCGCGCCGATCTACGGGCCATCTTTGCCGAAATCATAGATCACCGCAGGCAGAGCGGCGTTTCCGACAGCGACGAGGCAGAATGGACGTTTGGGGCCCAGGTCGGCGCGACCGTGCTCGACAGCCATCTCCTCCCGCTCGTGCTGCGCTGCGTCGATGCCGGCAATGCTGACCTCGCTCCCCCGGAGCTGCGGCGCTGGGCAGAGGCCAAGGCGAAAAGCCCCGCATGGCAAAGGGTCATGCATGGCAGGCCGACAATGTGGGACCCGTCGATGGGTCCCATTGCAGATATGCAGGAGATGATGTCCCTGTGAGAGGTTGATACTGCGCATCAGAGAGCAAATGGTGATGAAGGCACCACGTCTGGATCTCCAGGAACAAAGCCAATGAACGGACACAATATCTGACAGCTATGGGTACGCTTCTAATCTATTTTATCAGCGGGTTGCTCGCCGCCTTTTGAATTCTTCCACGAGCCGGCGTAATGATGGGTTACAAGGACTTGGCCGGGTATCTTGTCCCCGTATTGCTCGTTCATCGAGTTGGCAAACGAGTAATCCGGCAACACCAAGACATCGCCTATGAGTCTTGGTTCCGACACGCGAGATATATCGGCATTCCCGACCGTTCTGTCTAGCATCTTGCTTAGGCTTTTTAGGATCCCGCGCGTCAGCCTCCGCGGACCCGAGACGTCGACGACGTCGTCAATCATATCCAGCCTCAAGTCTTGGATCCCGACGTTGTGCTGTTTGGCCTTCCCGACTAGTCCCTCGAGGCAGTCTTCGACGACCGTCATCATATGCGGCGACTTTGGCTTTGCCATGATGGTCCAACTAGCAAATTGTCGAACCCAAATCTCAACATCAAACTCTAATCCAACGACGACACTCGCGTTGGCTTTGTACTGCTCTGGAATCCACTCGTTGATGGGTACTTCGCAGGAGACGTCCAAGTCGTTCCAGATGCCGCCATATTCGTAGAGGACGAGGTAGCGGAGAAGGTCGGCCTTGATGATGGGAATGCTGATGGCGAGGAAATTCTCGACCATGCCTGGACGCGAGGCAAAGTGGCCTCGGACGAATTCGTCACCCGAGACATCGGTCATGAACTCAGATTGGAAGCTTGGGTTCTTGGTGATGCAAGAGTCGGTGTGCCGTCGAAGGTCGTCATTCATCCCGTTGGAGCCGAGTTTGTACCATAGCCTCTCTGGTATTGCGGTGGCTGTTGGTGGCGATGGTGTCACGACCACAGGTGTTGGCTTCACAGGCGCGGGGGGGAACAAGATGCGACTTGTCCGGGCTGACATGGGAAGACGAAGAACAAAGTAGTAGCATATTGCAAGTATACTAACAGCACCGAGTAGTTTAATTATGGAGAAACGAGGGGATAAGTGCATCTTTGGACGTCGCTGGCCGTGGTGGAGTAGGAGCATCGTGTGGCGCGCAGAGAAGTGCAGTCCGGAAGAGGACTGGACATTCAAACCAGTTTGCAGGTAAAAGGTTTCGACGAGTTTGATTCCGAGGTGACCTTTAACTTGCGACCCTTGACGCATCCATGGACGTATCCCTGACGTATCCCTGGCGATCAACCCGTCGACCCGCTTTTCGATACGTGGATGTTGGCCCGTTGGATATCTGGTGTTACTGTAAATAGCGCCTTGCTCGCACACCCCATGCCCCAACGGTCTTTCTGCTAACGAAAGAGTACAACGTTGGCGGGCCCTCTTCCTGACTTATCTCGCTTCGGATTGTGCAGCAGTAACGCATATGCACGCGCCCGTGTAGACCCTGTAATTGTTATGTAGGGGCTGTCGATGATTCGTTTCAGGCAAAGTTCAATCTCGGACTCTCCCTGCATGGAAGTGACCGATCCTTGCCCTCCGTTCCGTCGTGGTCTTGGAACCCGCTCTGCCGCGGCCATGAGTCAGGACCGCCCAAACGATAAACCCTCGGTCGCAAAACGCTATACACCCTCTTGGCTCAAGTTTTCCACGTTGTCTAGAGTGGGAGAGTCTTACAAAAGCTGCTACGTGGCTTGCATCCAGTATGGCGAATGGGCCTTGGAACGTACGTTTGAATATGTCGCTAGTGGCTGTCATATTCTACCGTTGCGCCTAGCTTTACGAGTTCCACTATTGTGACTAGCCCCGCGATCTCTTTACTGTGTACGAAGTAAGTTAGCATCTGACACAGGTTGGAGGCACGGCAGGCACAGACAGGGTCGGGTTCCGACGAGAGTGACAGTGCGGGGTAAGAGGCTGTCCACTGGCGTAAAAATTGATATGTATTGCTGTTCCGATAGCAACTCTACTGGGACTCGCTGCAGGCTACTTCCTCTTCGGTTACCGGACGAAGAAGCTGCGACATATTCCTACGCCGCACGCCCTAGAACAAACCCCCACGGATCAGGAACCGACGGTCCCCACACCTGAACCTATACATGAGCTAGACGGTTCGAACGGTGGCCGGCTATCTTTGATCTCAGACGAATTGTACGGGGATTGGACGAGACATTGTTACGCTACCAGTGGCTAGTACAGAAACGGACACAGCGATATGATTTGCATGACATTGCGAATCTATATACTCACTTGACCCGCTATGCGATCTTTAAGAGATTATTATTTCACACATTTTCGATTCTTCGTGCTGGACCAGTTGGTTACATCAGCCATGTGCTAACGTGACCTATCACTCAGTTGGCCACCCCACTCAGTTGGCCACCCTGTTCAGAATGAGACAAGAACTCTAAAGCAGTATTTCTCTACCAAAACGATTCCAATTATTTCGGTTAAAGGTCTAATTGAAAGTCAAATAAGCAACCTTCGTACTGAACTCTCTGAATCTCGAGAGAGGCCTTGTTTGCAGCTAAGATAACCGCATTTCGAGCTTATACCTCCTCTAGAAGCTTCAATCGTAAATCTTTAGTATCTCTAGCTGCTTTAATCTCTGTGATATTGGCAAAGCGTTAATTAGGTCCTATAGTAATAGCCCTACGCGTATTACGTGTTATAGCCGGTATAGCCTCCTCTAGCAATGCTACCTTACGCTTAAGTAAAGTTATCTCGGTAGAAGTAATATCGACGAACTTCTAAAACTTGCGAAATAACTGCCGCGAAGCCGGTATTTTAGCTATTAACCTCTAGATAATTTTGCGGAAATCAGAAGCGCTTTAAGGTATCGAAATCAGTGATAGGCTTACGTATTCTATAGATCGTGGACCTTATAGTGGTATTATAGGTGCTAAAAGGGGGTTATCCGGAAGATCCTATACTAAAGGCGTAACGCGCGTTAGATTAAATAGGAAAATCCCTATAGCTTTAAAGCCTATATTTATATTACTGTAGGTAAACGCTTTATCTAATACTTCGTTATATATACGGAGGAACTCGGATTTCCGGATCGATATTATATATCCGTTGCTATAGGATAGACTAACTAAGTAATAGTAGTATGCCTTAAGAGGACTAAAGACACTAATATCTAGGGGTTAAAGAGTATATAAATAATAAGGAGGAAGGTATAACAGTGCAATTTTGTTAGTAAAACACTTCTATATAAAGTCGATATCCTTATACGTCGAGTGGCTATCTATAATTAGCAACCTCTATAGATTAGGGTTATCCCGACGTGTTTCTGGTATAAATACCTTATCTAGCCACTCGTATGCTATCTCTCTACACGTCTACCTATTAGTAGAGTATATATATTGCCAGTCCGGTAGTAGTTCTCTAAAATGCTAGACCTAGAGGCTTTTGCCTTAGAAAATGATAATAGGTTTAAGAGATACGCCCTAAGCCGATATAGTATAGATTATACTAACCTATTCTCTGCTGCCGTCTTAGATAGTTAAAGCCTACTTCTTTTCAGAAGATCCGATAACTAATCCGTTAATTCCTTAGCCTAAAGCGATGCCGATCTCGTCCATATTATATATATCGGCCGGTTCGAAGTCGTAAGCAGTGAAAAGACCCTTATATAGGTTATAAAAAACTGCTAGATTACTAGCTGTAAGACTAATATATCGGTCTCGGTCGATTTTACGGTTTTTAAGGCCGGTAATCTCGTTATGGCGTGCGATAAATCGTCGGACCTAATACTAGCTAACAGGCGCGGTTTAACCAGCTATCTTTGCAGCTAGCTAACCGATCGTAGAACGATATAGAGACCGGTGCTCTTTATCTAGGAGCAAGATCCACTAAATTAACGCGTGTTCTTACTTGTTAGAGAGTAGTTGCCGGTCTTCTATAACTTCCTAACGCGCTCGGCGTCCTTTAAGTCGTCCTTAGAGTATACCGCGCGTTACCGCGTACTTTAAGGCGGCTTGGCGCTGCGACATACCGCTAAGTATATCTTTAACTGCGGCATCGAGAGGGGAATTAGATAATATAAACGGCTTTAAAAAGTGATAGATATTAGCTGTGAAATGGTTGTTGTAAGGAAGATGGTGATGTTGAAGAGGGGTGGCCAACTGAGTGGGGTGGCCAACTGAGTGATAGGTCACGTTACACCGTGACGAAGCTCGACGACGCATTCCTTAGATACGCATTCCTTAGATCGGCCCAGAGCGGCTGAGGGGTGTCGGTTGGTTGGACCGAAGCGTTCGCCATGGAGGCAGTTGGTACATAGTAAACGCGTCAATCTGGCAGACCGGTGAGACTTTCGGCGCTTCGTTGATAAGAAAGAGTGGCAGGCGCTTAAGTATTGCAACCTACGGGTGAGCCCGTTGGTTATTCTAGGATCTGTGGCGCTAGTCCTGGACAGTGGAAATACGCTAGTGACCCTTGTCATCTCGATCCAATTTCGTCCACTACCCGTCCGTCCCGTACCCCACTTGGTCTGTCCGCACCAACAGAGGTTGATGAATGCTTCTGGGCTACGGGCTCATTGCTGGATGTAGTCTTGGCGTGCTATTGGTGCCAAAGGATCGACTATCTGCAGCTTCTTGACTTGGCCTTCCTGATTGTAGTAGGAGAGGTTCGTACGTGAGTGACACGATGCCGCCGTTAAAGACCAGGTGGGGGGATTTCGGTACACATCTACTTATTTCTGCAGTCCCACTGTCGCAAGCGGTGTGCTGGTTTAAGCGTCCAATTCTTTCTTGAATCAACATACTTGTTGGGATATCTTCGATCATGGACACCGCCAGAGTGAGTACTCTGCGAAAGCAAAACATTCGGTTTCGTACGGCTCCATAAGCTTCTCGGCCCATCCAGCGCTACGCCATTCATGACTGTACTCCACCCCATAAAGTATCTTGCAGTACTCCCAGTATTCTGGATACCAACCAGCCTGCTCCCAGTCTACAATTCCCACGATTCTTGGGGAGTCGGTCCCGCCTGAGATGATGATGTTCCCGAGTGTAAGATCTCCATGAGTGAAATAGATATGGCCCGTGTCCGGTAGTAAGTCTCGATAGGGCCCAGTGATTCCTTCCGGTCCGATCTTCGAACGAGTAGCAGTAGCGAGCAGCCAATCGTTGAATAACTTGACCGTAGCGAAAGGTCCAACTTCGTAATCAGGCTGGAAGAACCTATCTTGCACATTGCCACGACTAACAGAGCCTACGAGCGTGGTTAGTTTACTTGAAGTTTGGGAGGGAGATTGGGCGGATATAAATTATATACCGATAAAAGTGTCAGACGAGTCTTGTGAAACCTGCCTTAGCGATGCTATGATCTGTGCAAGATCATTACATATCGACTTCTTATCCACCTCGGTAAGCGTTGGCCATTTCTCCCGCAGTGTTTTGCCAGGCATGAGACTCATGTAAATAAAACATTTGTCCTTATACCTCCTCCACCCGAAAACTTCGGGCACTGGAACTTCATTGTTTGCGAATGCGCACTTGACTGCTCTCATTGTTTGAGCTTCCTCTAGCCTGAGGTAAGAGGGACCCCCATATTTGACTACGAGGTTCAGTTCCTCATAGGTAACGATACCCTCCCCAAGGCGTGGGTTCTCTTCGAGGATTTTGGATGGTGCTGGTAGCTGGGGTGACCGAAGCGCATGCGAATGGAAAAAAGAGGTATCGAGGAAATCGACCTGTGTAGTTGATGTATCCGGCAGAGAAGATGTATCAAAACACGTCTGCCTTGGGCTCTGTGGCGCCATTGCATGGGGCAAGTGGATGGCAAGAAACGATGGAGGAAAGCATCGAGACTTTGACTTTGTTGCAAAAAGTTGGTCAAGGCCTAAGCAGTCCCCCGCAGCCGGCACCCGTTGGTAGTACGGGGGCTACAGGGCTACAGGGCTACAGGGGACCCTTGTTCCCAACGAATCGCCCAACTTATTTTGTACACAGTCCTCATCTGACAGGAGGTAGTATCCGTACTACGGTAACGTTAGGTACATAGCCTCCACCTCTAATCTACTGTGTAATAATTAGCACGACGTGCTGTCAGAAACTACGGGTATCCGTTTATTAGTTTAAATGTATTAATTAACAATGTTCCGTCCTTTTTCGTACCAGTACCTCTCATAACTGGAATTTTCGTTAAGGTACAGAAATGTACTTATCGGATAAACCCCGGCATAAAAGTAACTTGTTGAGGTCAATGCTGCGCATTATTGAGACCACTACGGAAACCATGTTTTTCGACACGTGCGGGCCCCGTGACTGGCTCAGCCTTATCGCAACCCCGCTCATGTCCGCTATACGTGCCTCGCAATGAACCTACCATATCCCAGGGCCAGCCCAGCTCAGGCTACGTGCGCTCAACGACCTTCGACACCTTTGGACGTTCTCTGTTTCCGGCCGACACACAGTAAAGCGAAATCCTCGTTACGATGGACCCAGTTGAAATTACATTAGGCGTTTTGTCGCTTTTGCGGAGCGCCAGGTACATCATCGCCGGAGCCCATTCGACAGTGGGAGTAACGGTACTTCCATTTTTCACCTCCACCACAGAAGCCATGCGGAGGAAGTATAAATCTTCGTACCTCCCTTGCCTTCAAATCCTTGGCTTGGATATCAATGCGGTGGACAGTGTGGTCGTGAAGCATCGAGCGGGCCTTATTGGCTTGACCTCGATGGCAGGCAATATCGAACTTAGCTCAAAGGTTCAAGAGCTGTTGGTTTCGCTACCACAACGGGAGCATGGGACCGTGAGAATCGTTATTGAGCAGGACCTCGACTACATCGAAAATCACATCTCTTATACGGAGCACCTAGCCAACGCGCGGTCGCCATACCATCCTGAAACATCTAGTCACCGCAACTTTGGCACCGTCGTAGGACAATGTGACCCTATGGCACCACTGACGTGGAGCCAATCTCATACTTTTGAAGTTGGACTCTCTGCTATTACAGCGACGAACTCAACATCGACGAACACCTCAAGCTTTAATACAATAGGGGGCGCTAAACTTCTCCTGGCATCACTTATACGACATGTTAAACAAGCGTGCATTGTCGAAGATGACGATCATAATCTGACTTGTAAGTGGACATTGTCGAAAATTGGTGTAGTTTGACTCTGACAAGAGAAGTGTTTATCTCATCCAGGTTATTCCAAGGGAAGGAAATTCAAACAGAGTTTATCCGAAGTCAGGAGGCACGATGGCAGACTGCCGGCAAACTTTTCAGAGGAGCAGTCGATGAGACCGTCGTAATTGAAGAGACTAGTGAAAGTTCCACAGAAGAAAAGTCCCTCGAGCTTGGGCGATCATTACTTCGGTACACCGATTCGATTTGTGAACTCAGCAGACGTTACCAACCGTTGCTTCAAGGTTTTCCACCAGCAGCACTATCATTACCATCAGCACAATCAGCACAATCAGCACAATCGAGAAGGGTCATCCTTCTCTTGCACCACCATGCCCAGCTTGCCGAGTTGTCAATCTCGGTGCAGGGGTTAAAAGAATCATATTTTAAACCTCGCGAAGCCTGGCTCAGTCGGATGCCTGCGCTGAGACCGCATCTGCTCGAAGAGATAAACACCGACACTTATTTACAAAAGAATCTTGCATCAGCTGTCCAGCAGTTTTCCACGATTATCGAGTCTCTTGTACGAGTTACAGGCGTCTACTTCCAGGACAGTGTCCCTAAGAGAATCGCATTCGAGGCGATAGCTGCCGATATTCACGGCATCTGCGAAGATATCAGTTTCGAAGTTGGCGAGATAGCGAAAGACATCGATCACCACCTTCGCTTCCTCCAACTCCGTCGCGAAGTTAACGAATCGGGAAACTTATGGTTGCTCTCTGTATTCGCGAGCATCTTCCTGCCACTTAGTCTTGCTTCAAGCATCCTGAGTATGCAAACTCGATTCGTGGACCTTGGTTACCTTTTGTACGACTTTTGTGGCGTTATCGTGCTTCTGATGGCCATAATGGTTACGCTGATAGTCACATTGAGGGTCACAGTTTCGGCAATTGAGAAGTTCAAAGACTTCAAAACGCCTACCGCTGGTGGAACAAAGATCAAAGAATATATGGGGCGTACGGTTGCGATCTCAGTCATTACAGGCTTTACACTGACGTTGGTCTCCTTCATTGTGGGCATGGTGCTGGATGTCGGTCTCGGTGGAAAGATATTGGGCTACGGTTACGCAGTTCTAGTGGCAATGGCTCCAATCCCCGGTTTTATCATTTTCCTAGGGTGGAAATTACTACCGCAGCTGGAACGGACATCTGCAACGGATAATCCTTAGGCAGGTCGAACTGCTTACGCATCCGATTCTACTATCTTTACCTACTACCTCTAATTGTAGCTGTAGCAGTTAGCTAACGTTCTCTCTTTCTTATCTCTTACAGGCTATAGGAAATTAACCACGGATATTACAATGCTTTACGTATTTACCGTTACGGTATAAATCAGGCAAAACTAACACTAATTAGTACTTAAAAACAATACAATATTTCTAATTACGATTAAGATATCCTACTCACGTATCTTTCTATAGATTAGCAAGGCTTTATTCGAAAATAACTTATTAGCAGTACTCCTATAGGATGATTAAATAGTGAAGCAGAAATACTAGATATAGTAGCGGACTACGGACTTAGTATCTCTAAGGCCCTGATATTAATAGGCACTTTGAAAATAAAAGGGGGAGGGGGATAGAGATAGACTCTACGTTATAACTATAACTTATCATGCTTCGTAGCACAGCGTGAATAGCTAATTACGAGATATTAACAATAGGATATTATAAATATAATTAGAAGGGCAGATAACTAATTAAGAAACTTCTATCGTTAAGGATTAGGTTGTTTACTTATACAAATGTAATAGACTAATATTGCAAAGTCAGTAGGCAATTAATGTAATATTCTCTCTAGTATTGTTAACTATAGACTTACGGATAATTAGCTTTAATAGGCCAACGCATTGTCTTAATATAAGATAAATCTAAGGTAGAGCAAGTTATCGGGTTATATAGTGTGTATGTTCTGTGCTGTGTATATACTATGCCGGACCCCCGGACTGTTAGTACATATTTCCACCAATAAGTAGAGTACCGGTTATATGAGGTACATTAGTCCGAAGCTAGGAGGTAAAGGCCTCCACCTCTAATCTGACAGTTTTTACCATGTCTTAATTAGGTAGATACGCGCGCTACCGGTTTGCCGGCTGCACAGCTATTGTATATATCGCTGCATCTCTCGAGAGGGTCTAGAGACTCTAGTTCCGGCAGACTATCACCACACATGTAGTCGTTCTGTTACAATATACCGAGACAACTCTCTTAGCCGTAGCGTTTTACTGCGTCTCTTCCCGGCACTTGGCATCCCTAGACTCCTGCCGCTCTCCCCAAACGATAATCTTGGCTAACCGAAGCACCTTGGCGAATTAAAAATGGCAAACGTCGTATTCCGTACATAATATCCGTATAATGTTCCACTGAATGAACCCCGCAAGCCAGGACCCTTATTGGCAACTAACGTTCTCCAAATAGACGAGATCGCCCGACACCCCCATCGACTAGTTCTGTTCTTAAGACTCAAGTGTCCAGGTGGCAGGCGTTCTAGTTGGCGTCTAGTTGGCGTCTAGTTGTCATGATGGTAGAAATAGGGGTTAAAGGATACGGGACCAGAGCGGTCCGCTCGACGACCCCGACGCCCCGAGTGGATAGCCGACACCCCCGAGTCCTAGGGGGTAGAATTATGGGGAAAGGGCTGCGACGCGAGGCTCTCGAGTTATTATTGCTTACAGTTGCCGAAAAAGCTTCCGAATGTTTTACCTGAGATACTTTCCCGTCTGGAGCTTATTTCAAGGTTTGAGTCTTAAGACTTAGGGGCCGAGGCTACCGGTGTTAATTGCGTTTAAGAAGCCTTTGCAGCACAGTCGAGTAACTATTTGTAAATACTCCGTATAGCTTTCTTTATTGCTATTGCCACATTGTTAGAATCAAGCCTTATCGCGATTTCGACCCAAGCTCGACAAAATGGACATTCCTAGTGAAGAAGATTTCGCCGCACTTATCAAGAGGCAAGATGAAATCCGCAAAGAAGCCGCCAAGCTCGTCGTGTGGCGAGAGCCTCTCAAACTCGACAATCCCAAAGCGCGTTTTCCCGGTTTCCGACAGGGAATCAAGAACTATCACGCCGGAGACCAGGTCAAGCCCGGAGCATTACGGCTCCCACATGATCTGGTCATGCACGAGAGTACGCCCGCAGTCCTCAAGGACGGGACCAAGCTCTACAGCGACATATTCCTACCGCCCCGATTCCAAGACCTGTCAGCGCCCTCCAGGGACCCGGTCCCGGCAATCGTGGTGTGGAGTCCTTACGGCAAGCAGCTCGGAAATCAAATCCTGGATGACTTCCCCTTCCGCGCCGGTGTTCCCGCCCACTGGCTGTCTGGTCTGCAGAAGTGGGAAGGCCCAGATCCCGCATGGTGGTGTAGTCGGGAATACGCCATCGTCAACGTCGACAGTCGCGGCGCGTACACCTCCGAGGGCGACCTGGTGATGATGGGGCATCAGGAAGCGTTCGATGCGGCAGAGTTCATCACCCACGTGTCGGAACAGCCCTGGTGTAACGGCCAGGTGGGCATGAGCGGCAATAGCTGGCTTGCTATCGCGCAGTGGAAGATTGGCGGGTTGCGGCCAAAAGGACTCGCCGCGCTGGCTCCATGGGAGGGCTTTGACGACTTCTTCCGACACAGTGTATGTTCTGGGGGATTCCATTCCCGGGCTTTCACGACGACATAGCTGGTCAGCCTCTGAACGGTACTAAAGCTTGTTCACCCACACCAGCTGACGTGCCACGCAGGAACCTTTGCCGGCTCTGGACGGGTCGAGGACATCACAAAGTATCTCGAGTCCGGCCACGACTCCTGGGACACGTACTGGGAAGACAAGTTGAGCCACCCGGAGAGGATCAATGTCCCCGTCTACGCAGCAGCCTCTTGGACAAACCCGGTACACACACCGGGCACGTTTCACGCCTTTCAGAGACTGCCCGAGTCGACGCCAAAGTGGCTCAGAGTCCACAACAAGCAGGAGTGGTCCGACTTTTACGACGACAAGTCCCAACGGGATCTTTTGCGCTTCTTCGACTACTATCTGCACGGAAAGACCGAAAACGGATGGGACGCAACCCCTTCCGTACGGTTAAGCGTTCTGCACATGGGGCTTACCGATGCCGCCGACACGATCGACCGCGCCGAGGCCAGATTCCCCCTACAGCGCACCAAGCACGTCAAGCTCTTCCTCCACGGCAACCACGACATGTCGACCGAGCCCGAGAAAGCCGCGAGCCAGCTTGCCTACGAATCCGCCACCGAAAGGCAAGAGTTCTGGTTCCAGGTACCTGCGGACTGCGAGACGACGGGGTTCTTCATGGCGCACCTCGTCATGTCCTCGCCCGAGCACGATGACATGGACGTCTACGTGCAGGTGGAGCGGTGCACGGCGGCGAAGAAGAGACAAGCCACCATGGTCATACGCTCGATCCCCGCTCTCGTCCGCCGCGGCATTAGATTCTTCCATGACTGGCAGTTCTGGGGGGCTCGAGAAGCTCGGGTTGCTGCTCCATTGGGGCCCTGACGGGGCCTTGAGAGCGAGCCACGCTCTGGGGAAGGACGAGTCCAAAAGCTGCATCGCGCAGCCGTTTTACAAATTGGACAAGAAGGTGCCGTTGAAGCCGGGCGAGAAGAGGGTTCTTGACATACCCATGCGGCCGTACGGGATGTACTGGCAGGTAAGCTTACCTCCTTGGCTTGATGACTGATGCTAGCTACTGTCGATTTGCTAACGAACAGGTGTAGAAGGGTGATTTCGTCAAGTTGATTGTGGCAGGAAAGCCTGTGAACCCGTTTCCGCTGCCTGGAATATATCCTCAAGTGAATAACAAAGGCTTACACGAGATTCACTGTGGGGGGTTAGAAGAGGAAAGTTCTTATCTTCTAGTCCCTTATAGTTGAAGTGTACAAAACCAGTTGGTATCTGATACTGAGATATGGTTGCTATCTTTCATTTTATAGAACCTAACCTTGATGGGGCATTATGATTTTTTCAGCAAGGAGTCGAGAACGAAACTCTTGAAATCGAAATGCTACGCTACCACTAACCCGACCTGCCTACTTATCATACTTTAATATCTTCGTCCCCATCTTCATGGCTCCCCCGTGTTAGCCACCTATTCGATCTTCAGACTTTAGTGCAAGGTCAACTTTCATCTACTTCGATATCCACGGCACAAACAGATAGTCCGGGCCCCGCGCGATGGGTGCCTCTACGAAACTAAAAACCCTCGTGTGTATAAATTCGAATTCCATTGTCCAAAGGATAGTGTACTAACTATCTTCAGAACCAACATCATTTTGTGTGCGCAAGTTTGACTGCCATCGTCCATACCACCAAGATATGGACATTTTGGACTCATACCAGCAGCCCCATAACCGTCATCTCCAACCTACCTACCGACTTCCTAAACAGACAGCACCCTCAAGCAACCTTGCAACACTTGTAGTTGGATCCTCCAGGACAGTACCCTACACAGCCAGGCAAGAAAAGCGGTCAGCCATCCAGGTCATCACATCACCGACCGGGTTCCGGCACACACGGCAGGGCGAAACTCACCAGACTTCCAGTCCCCGGTACAGTAGTTGGCGGTCCAGTCGCAGTACGAAGTGCCGCCGCACGGGTTCACGTCGTCGGACGGGCCCAGGCCGACGAGGCAGCACTTGACGCCGTCGGCGTCGGACGGACAGGCGCCCGTCTTGGTCTTGCCCTTGTAGTTGGCGCAGCTGCCTGTGCTCACGCAGATGCCCGCGTTGCCCCAGGTGCCTGTCGCGGCGCTGCCTGTGCAGTGGCCGTTGACGGCGGCAAGGGCCGCTTGGGAGAGGGAGAGGATGGCGAGGAGGGAGAGGGAACGCATGGTTTTTTT
Source organism: Arthrinium puccinioides (assembly GCA_022414665.1). Classification (NCBI taxonomy): domain Eukaryota; kingdom Fungi; phylum Ascomycota; class Sordariomycetes; order Amphisphaeriales; family Apiosporaceae; genus Arthrinium; species Arthrinium puccinioides. Next base: position 3,388,640 of record JAIUNF010000006.1, on the reverse strand, counting down.
CTTTTCTTTTTGGGGGAGAACGGGCTGGGCTGATGGTGGTGAAATGGTGATGAGTCTGCTGGGAGGTTGTGGACGGTCGAGGATGAAAGCAAAGTTTTATACCCTTCTCGTGAGATCCGTCAACAGCGTCCAGACTCTCTCCTGGCAATAGCAGTTGGAGCCTTGTTCATTGTGGCTTGCTCTCATAACCCAATGTCCAGCACCTCCTTCCTGTAACGGCAAGTCTTCAGACTAGTGCTGCGCCATGGGACGGCTGAGTATGGCCATCGCCGTCCAGCTGGCGGGATCGACCTACAGCGGGTAATATACTCGTGCCCAATCGCCTCGCCTCCATCTTCCCATCACGCCGTCGACCCCGCGTGCGGCTGAGATTGCTTATTGTCATCCCTCCTGCCCGACCGACCTTCGGGTATGGTACCCATCACGATCCCCGTCCCGAGGTAGGTGATATTTCCTTTCTCAAAGGGCAGCAGACACCGGGCCCGTCCAACAAGGGATAGTCTACACGGGCGTCTGGGATGGGTGTAGCCCAGACCAGCGGGCCTATTGGCAACTGCTACGTTACGACAGACACGGGTAGCATCACTGCCGACCCCGCCATGCGGCTGAGAAGGCTTACCTTCCCCTTGACCATCTAGATCGATCCCGCGGGTGCTGTACCCGCGATCTTGGTTCAGGGGTACACGAGCCGGGGTTTTGGCTGTAGAGGTATCAATTCGCTTTGTAACATCATTCGCTAACCCCCATCTATCAATACGCTTTTTTTGTCCCCACAAGCAACACGAAAAAAAAAAAACCCCAACTCGCTTTTCTTTTTCTCTCCCCCAATTCCTCGCCCCTTTTCCTTTTACAAGAACCAGCGGAAATCCAACGTCTTGGGACCGTCGCGCAACTTCATCGTCGGCACGTCCTTGGCCGTCAGGTTGACGCCCTGGAGCCGGTTCCGGCGCTTGTTGTCCCACATCATGTAGAAGCCGAGCAGGGCGGCGATGAGGCAGCCGCAGGCGCCAAAGATGGCAATGGTGATGAGCGCGGGGCCGTACTTGGGCGCGTCCTTCTTCTGGAACACGTTGCTGGCCACGATGCCCATGAGGTTGGCCAGCGGCACGCCGACCGAGGTGAGCACGAGGCGCTCGCCCTCGTGCGCGACGTTGTTGTTGTACCACTTTTCGACTCGTCAGGGCGGTGCCAAAGAAGAAGAAGAAGAAGTAGAAGAAGAAGAAGAAGAAGAAGAGAACAGGAAAGGGGGAGGGGGATTAGGGAGGGTTTGGGAGTACATACGGTGCTCAACAAGACGGAGGGCGCAGAAGTACCCCAGCACATCATAAAGGTGGCAAAGTAGGCGACCTGTATCTGCGCGACGACGTCGGTGATGGACGCGTAGATGATCATGCCGATAAAGGTAAAGGCGAAGCCGAGACTGATAAAGGGGAAGCGGATGCGCAGGAAGTCGGAGCTAAAGGCGAGCACGAGCAGCATGACGGCGCCCTAGATGTTGAAGTACTTGATCAGCATGTCTTTTCTTGCGCGGTGGTGCTGGACCGTATGTGCGGCCACGTGGAAGAGAGAGAGAGTCCTCTTACCGTAATGTTGGGCGCGACGGTGTAGAGGTTCGTCTTGACGCTGTCGTAGCCCAGCCTCTGCACAATCTGCGGCAGGAAGAGCGAGACGCCCTGCAGCGGCACGCCGAGGCAGATCTCGATGGCCAGGAAGCCGTAGGTGGACGGGTTGCGGAAGATGCGCAGCGAGTCGCGCAGGTTGAAGGCCTCGTTGACCACGGACGAGCTGTCGACCTGCATGCGGTGAAAGGCCAGGGCGCGCTCGTCCTCGCTCAGGAACGTGGCCTCGGCCGCGCTCTTGGGCAGATACCAGAAGCAGAAGAAGGAGAAGAAGACGGTCAGGGAGCCCTCGATGATGAAGAGCCAGCGCCAGGGGTAGTCGACGAGGTGCGAGGTGATCTGGAAGGTGCCAAAGGCCAGCAGGCCGCTAAAGGCGTTGGCGATGTTGGAGGCGGCGTAGAAGACGGCCAGGCGGCGGGCGAGCTCGCCGCGGCGGTAAAAGGTCGTCAGGTAGTAGATGACGAGCGGGAAGAAGGCGCTCTCGGACATGCCCAGGAACCAGCGCAGCGCGAAGACGCCGCCAAAGCCCTTGACGGCCGCGAACAGCAGCGTCATGCTGCCGAAGCAGAACATGAGGATCGGCAGCACGCGCGACGGGCCAAACTTCTTGCCCAGCATGGCGATGGGCGGCGCGAACAGGACGTACGGCACGAAGAAGATGCTGACAATCAGGTTGTACTGGCCGTCCTTGAAGCCGAGATCTGGCGGGAGGGGAGAGAGGGTTGGTTACCGGTACACAGGACGACGAGGGGAAGGGGCTGGAGATGTGCACTTACTGGTGGACAGCCCGTTTGTTTCCGCATTGCCGAGGTTGCCCTTGTCTAGAGCGTTGAACAGGTACTGGTGGCGGTTTAGCATCCATTCTCATCAAGACGATCCATTCTTATCAAGACGATCCATCCTCATCAAGACGACCCGCGATGGCCTAATTCCAAAAAACATAGGGGTGTCCCCCCTGCCATCCCCTCTCATCCCCTTGCTGGAAAGATGGCCACATACCATCACTGCCAAAACAGGCAACAGCCGAAGGTCAAACTTGCGGCACAGAGCCCTCTCGGCCGCGACGTCGAGGACTCTGGCCGTCTCCTCGGTAAAGACATCCTGCGCGCTCTCGGCGTCGGCCGTCTTGCCGCCGCCGACCGTCAGCGAGCCCTTGCTGACGGATGCGCTGTCCGAGGGGCGCACCTCGCTGGAACGCTTGGTCTCCGTCATGGCCGGAAGTTGGAGGAGAGCAGATCGGTTGGGAGAGATTGGGTGCGACGACGACGACGACGACGACGACGACGTTGGACACAGGCTGTGTATCGCTTCTTCCCTGGCAGGTGCCGTGTGGTAGCAAGGGCGCGCGGGCAGTTGTGATCACAATGCGACGGCGTTGATCGTTGATATATGTGAGCGAAATATGGAGCACATCACTGCCGCATCTCGGCGACGGGCGAGGAGACACTCCAATCCTCCACGTCCCGCTTCCCTGTCTGCGTTTGGGGGGGAGGGGGGGAGCGTATGCAGGTGCATGGATTGGGGTACCGTTATCTTGGGTTCGGATGGCCGTTGGTCGGAGAGCCAAGGGGAAGCCAGGGGCTGGTGGGCGTGATAAGACGGACAGACAGACAGTCAGACTGTAGACAGATTAGACGGTCCTCCACCACGTGGGAGTGCCGTGGCCCAACTCGGGGCGAAAGCCAAGTAACCATGTGGTTGGCTGGCCTCCTGGTAACGTTCCAGTCTTACGCAGACGGATAGGAATCGGGAGCCACAGATACGTCCACGGTGTTCCCCGGACTGACGGGGATTGTCCACTTGGCAGCGAGATCTGCAGAGCCGTGATTGGACGAGGGATGAGGATGAGAGGTCAGCCAGCTGGTATCTTATCGAAAACTCTGTGTCAGGAATCATGACTCGCCCAATCTCCGAGGAGCCGGTTCGATGGCGGCTCGTCATAGCGAGCACTTGTAATAAATAACTAACTAGCACAGGAATGGAGACGGGCAGCGATAAGTATCTCGTATCCCTAATGGCAATTGTCATCTGGAACGGAACGGTACGATGTCGTGCCATTCTCGGTCCCTGGGTCAGGCATTGATGGAACTGTTCGCGCAGCACACGAAAGACCAGGCGAAGTTGCGACGAACAGTGCCAACTTGACCATTAACTAGTTACTGTGGTAATCCGTACACCTCTGTGAGTTTGTCACTCTGTGTGCGACATGTGCCAGCAGAGGACATGCGACGTTGCCTGCCAACCCCGGACAGCCTTTGTGCTCGTCTTTTCCCACCCCTGAATGCATGTATAAGTTACTCGGTTGAGCGAACCCATTCTGAAAATGAACAAACTCCACGATGCAGCTCCCGCGAAACGTTGCACACTCCCGTCTCCAACAGCCACCACCACCACAGCACTGCCGGCCCACATGCGACACGAGGCGCAAGACAGGGCATCCCAACCGGCCATACCCTTGCCCGCGTTAGCCGGAACCAGAAACACTCGATGCTCGGATACCCTGCCGGTTTGACCGTTGCCCTGATAGCTGATAGGAAAAAGCAGGTATCCGGACCTACCCCGTATCGTACCCCGTAACTTATTCCTACGACGTACTACTGTGTACGAGACCAACAACAACAAGCGTTGCGTGATGGCTATTGGTCATCACCCTCCTCCGCGCCCAACCGGCGCTCGCACTCGGCAATCTCCCGAAAGTCCTCCACCAGCCTCCTCCTCGCCTCGCCCTCGGGCCGGGGCAGCGGCCGACGCGCCCAGCCGCCGTAGCCGAGGTGCTCCTGCATGGCGACCTTTGTGCCCACGAGCCCGGTGCGGATGGCCGCCCAGTCGCCGCGCGCGAGCACCTCCTGCAGGTCCCGCGCCGCCGCCGTCTCGCCCCGCGACCACAGCGCCGCCGTGCGGACGCACACCCGCGGCGCCACGTTGGCGATGCCCCCGATGATCCCGGCCCCGCCGCTGATGAGCGTCTGCAGCGTGAAGTCGCCCGAGCCGCCGAAGCAGAGGAACGACGACGATGACGACGAGAGAGACGATGAGGGCGAGGGCGACGATGAGGGCGACGACGATGACAATGACAATGACGACAACTTGGGGTTCTTGAAATAGGCCGCGACGCGCGCCAGCTTGCCCGTGTTGGCGCACGTGAACTTGCAGCCGGCAATGTTGGGGTGCCGGCCGAGGGCGATCAGGACGTCGCTGTCGAGGTCCAGGCCGCCGACCGCGGCCGGGTAGTTGTAGATCAGGATGGGGATGGGCGAGGCGTCGGCGACGTCGGTGAAGAAGCCGCGGACCGTGTCGGGCGCGAACAGCCCCTGGTAGTACGAAGGGGGCAGGACCAGGGCGAAGTCGCCGCCGGCCGCCGCGGCCTCGCGGCAGAGGCGGATGGCCTGCCGCGTCGCCTGCGCGCCGCAGCCGACGATGACGGGGAGGTGCGCGTAGCCGGCCGCGTCCAGCGCGTGACGAGTCGTGCGCGTGACCAGGTCGCGCTCCTCGGTCGTGAGGTGCACGGCTTCGCCGTTGGAGCCCTGGACGGCGATGCCGGCCACGCCGGCCTTGGCTAGGCGCACCGCGTGGCGGCTGACGGTGTCGGTGTCGATCTCCTCGTCGTCGTCGAAGAAGAGGACGGTGGGGACGTAGATGCCGGGCAGCAGTGGACGAGACATGTTGGCCGTGGTGTTGTCTTTGTCGGTCTGACCATGGGCATGACCATTGGCATGACCATTGGCATGACCATTAGTCGGGGCGTTGTCAGTGCGGGCGGGAGACATGAGGACGCCAGGTAGGACTCAGGAGGGGGGGATTCGGGCAAGTGAGGACCTTGGTGGGGAGGGGGTAAGTGGCAATGACTAGTCGATGGCGGCGCGATGTGTAAGTAAGTGTGTGTGTGTGTGTGTGTGTGTGCGCGCGCGTGTGTGTGTGTGTGTGTATGTGTGATGAGGGGTGATCCTTGCTTCGTGGTGAGCACACGAGGGCCGAGGCAGCGGGCACTGGTATTTAAGGAGGAGAGACCAGCTGACCTCGACGCAACAACTGTGTGGTAGGTTTACGGTGTGCCGTCGGGGTCGTTGGACATCTAGGTCATGGGGACGATTCCGTCTGGCGTCTGGGCCGAGGCCCTGGCTAGCTAGCCCTGGGCCCTGGGGTAGAGAGGTTCGACGGTCACAGCAGAGTGGGGTGTGAAGATGCTATCGTGTGTACATATCACACGGTACGGAGCAAGCCCGTCCCACGCGGCATGTGCTGTCTCTACTGACTCGCCGTGGCCCTCTCCCTCCGTCCGGTGTGGCAGTGTGCACAGAACAGAAGCCGCCGGACAGCCAATGCATCATGCGACTGGGGCACGATGCAAACGTGAGGTCATGAGAGGGTAACGAGTCTCCACCGTCTGGGGAACTGGGCGGAAAGGACATGCCGGCGCCTCCACCGGTTGCCGATCAGACGTGGCATCAGATGCAGGAGGGGAGGCAGCGCGGGGGGTGGAGGCATCCGAGCAGACGTCTCACAGGGCAGGGGACGCAGAAGCAGTTGGCGAGACGATGCGGCTCTACACAGCACTTGCCACTCGGCCAACGCTGTGGGGGGTGTGCCTCTTGACCGTTGGCTGTGGCCAGGGCCCAGGCCCAGACGCAGACGCGCCGCCGCCTGGTTCGGCCTCTGCAGATCGGACGGCAGGGTTCTGTCTTCGGGCATTTTAGTCCATACACAGGAACTAGTCCACCCCGGGACCCCGGAGAGACAGGAAGTCCCAGCCAGCCCAGTCGGAGCACCCCCACGTCCAGACACCCACCCGGTTGGGTCGTCATTGTATTTCGGTACCTTGCATGGCAGCCACTCGCTGGGTGGGATGATGTTTGGGGGGATGTCGGGGGGTGTTGGGGGTCAGGGCAGCTAGTCGTGTCGTGGCAGGTGTTTGCGAGTCATGGTGGACAATCTCGTAACCAGTAGTTATGATGTACTGTGTGTGATTTGGGGGGGGAGAGGGGGCCGTGATGCGAGACAGAGACCGGACAGGCGTCGGTTGACTGTGGTGCGCGTTGGCTTGATGGCCAACTATAGCCCACCTGAATGCGTCTCCGACCAGCAAATGCTTCTTGTCCGAGTCGACCGTGTGTGTGTGTGATGAAAGGAATCCCGCGTCTCGTCAACACCCTCCTATTCGAGCCTGTGCCAAGAAGAGGGGGGCGGGGGTGGGGAGTTGGGGGGGGGGTGGGCTTGTCTCTCTCTCTCCGAGACTCAGACTCTCAGACCTCTCTCTCAGCTCTGTCACTCTGCCAACCTGTGTGCGATTCAACCCGCGCACCGCGGCTAACATCAGATCAGCCATGTCTGACAGCAGCGACCAAAGTTCCAGCCAGAGAGCAACAATAATCGCAGCCCTGCTCTTTCTTGCCTTGATGACGGCCAACAAGAGTTGCAACTCTCGCTTCGTCGAGGTGCGGCTTTCCGAATCTGGCCTGCCGAACCAACCGGACTGAACTCTACAGCGTACCGGTAGTAGTCTCCCTCCTTGTGTCAAGGTACGGTGTACGTAGTACCACGAGATCGTCATCACCGGACCCCTCCCCCTGACCGAGGTCTCCTATGCAAACAACGTTCGATGTCCATGCGAGCCGGCACACGCGTTCCGAAGCCGAGCCCACCGCTCTCGACCCGACCAAGTTTGTGTCGCTGTCCGATCGTCCAAGACTCCAAGTAGGGTAGGTATCCAAGTATGGGGCCGAAGCGGTGCGATGCAGCTGAATGCAACGACTAACTACCAAGTACGGATACGTACTGTGTTGTTTGGGGGGTCCGACCGAGGTCAGACTGGTCAGTGTCGTGGTCACACGACCCTCGACTGGATCCAGATCTCACGTCAGACCGCCTCGAGAGTGCCGTCCCGTTCCCAGCCCAGCCCAGACCATTGTTGGCTCACTTGGGTGAATCAAGTTGCACCCCCACGAAACGTAGCTGCTCGGTTGTCTCGGGCTACGTTCCGATGGCATGAGCGCGTGTAGTTGGTACTCTTGACTCTCGGGCAGAGAGTCGAGACACACTCCAGTGTCCGCAGCCTCCAATGTCCACCGTACGCGGGGGCGGCCCTGAGGGCTGAGTGCCCTCGGTGCTCACTTGGCCTGGGGTCTGCCCCGACGGTTCGTCATGCGCCAAGTTCCAACGACTTTGCGCAACTTCGTATCCGACTATTTGTCAGGGCGGTGCTGCCAATTGGACAGAACCCGGTGCTGGGGATTCGACGCATGCACGGCGCACGCAATACGGCCAGTCGCGACAGGGTTCAAGGGTCGTAGGGGTCGGGTCGTGTCGCTGCTCTGCCTGCTCTCGCTCTCGCTCTCACGCGTTCTCAGGTAGTGACTTGGACAAGCAACGAGGACGGTGGCAAGAGGTCTACCGTCTACTACTGTGTATCATGTATGCATCATGATGTCTGCCAGTTCGGAAGCAAGAGTCTTCATCCATGATCCACGCAGTGAATAGTGAATAGTGACACTGTGAACTTCTGAACACGGAACACGAGAGACAGACAGGTTGGTCCCAGAGAGTCTGCTCGCCCCTCGGCGCCCTCTACCCCCCATCCCCAACTTCCAACGGGGCTCACTCGCCTCACAACCTACAGGACAACACGTGGGGGCGAGTCTGCATGGAAACCCCACGGCGGCAGCCATCCCACATGATCCCAGACTTTGCGGAATCGCGGAATCGCGGTGCCAAGGCGGAAGATGGCCACGCATGCTGGAGGCCAGAGGCCTCTTGTCAACACCAGCAAGGCGAGGAGGCCCACGAAGAGCGCAAGAGGCGTGCACCTTGCTGCCAAACGTGTCCGAGAGTGTGCGTGCGGTAATCCGTATAGGTATTGTATTGTGTACACGAACCGCATATGCCACCGTGCCCCTTTAGAACCTGCTGCCTGCCAGTAACGGAGGATGCATCGTCTCATCGGTTGCTGCGGCTGCAGTCCGCGGAGTCGAGGACTGGATGCTTGGCCGGCCGATCTTGTCGTCGGACAAAAGGTCAGGCTGTGGGATGACCATGCATGCTTTCCGGGACTCTGCAGCCAGCAAGTACGGGTGGTACTTTGTGGTGGCTTCTGAATCCTGATGTTTGGGGGGCGGATGAGGTTGTGGACATGGAAGCAAAGGCTCGAGGCTCGAAGGAGGTAGAGAACGAGGGCTGGTCGGTAACCCGGGAAGCTGTATACTGTATACTGTAGGTATACTGCCGAAAGCATCCGCATCCACATCCATGGGAGTCTGGGACAATGTGGTGTTGGGAGATCATCCCGGATGTGTGCTTCATGCCTCGTTGGAGCCTTGGAGGTGGTAGGCTCGCTTTCCTTTCGTCCTGCTGAAGGCCGTTGTTGCCTCGCCATTGCCCACGGCCGAGATATTTTGATTCCTTCATCTTCCACCCGGCAGTCTGCAGACGCTTGCATGTTATTGTTTCCCGCCCTGCTTTCTGGCCACGACCTCTCTTTCCGTGAGTAACAAGTTCCATCCATATCATGATGCAGTATCAAACACACCACCATCTCGACCCACCGGCCGTCTGAAGTTGTGTCGGGTTCCCAACTCCTGTCTGGTGTTGGATCGCCGACTCGTCACTTTTCGATCCCACATCCCACATCCCATGATTCCCGATCCCCAGTCCACTATCCACCGTCCACCTCCACCCATTGCATCACCATCTCAGGCGGCAGGCCTTTCCCCACTACCAAAACCCGCCCACATAGCACTCCCCCAGCAACCCCCCAGCACCAGCCCGTCATGTGCGTCTGGACCACCCAGACCGCCTTCGCCTGCGGCTACAAGCAGAGCGAGGACACGCCGCTCGGCATCTGCCTCTTTGGCAATGTCTGCAAAGTGGTTCTAAGGAAAAGATCCAGGCTTGAGTGTTCATGGTGGATGAGAAACGTGGCGAGAAATTGCTTCGTGTGTGAAGGACTTGGAAGACAGTGCGTTGTGAGAGATATGGATGAAAAATGAGCATCGCTTACTTTCGCCTCGAGGCTTTGCGTAGGAAGTGGTCGGTGGATGGGGATGAAGATGATGAAGATGATGGTTTCTTCACCCACAAGATGCCACTTCCGTTCAACATAAGCTATAATGAAGACGACGACGACGCATCACGCGTCCTATGTTATACCAGGGTTTGGACCAGTGAACAATCTTCATTTTTTAGACATTTCTAGCTGTGACTCCCAAGCCCTTTGTTGCGTATCTGGGCCTGTAGGCCTCTGAAACTGATCGGACCTGTCACATAACGAGATGGACTGACCTTCACTTCGGTCCAATAGAGCGAGTTCCTGCCGTTTTATGATATCCCGCGTGCTCTGACTGCCCCATCCCATTGCTTCCCAAGCTTCCTTTTTGTCCTACAACCTTCAACTTCCGAGTCCCGACACCCAGCGGCATCGGCAAGAAGGACGGCGGAGTCGCTGCTGGCAACTTGCTGCAGCGCACCACCTTCCCGTCGAGCATGTAAGCATAGTAGCATACTGTCCCCAGATACTGCTTCCCCACGGACGTTCCTAACAATCTCCAGCATCTCGTCGTCCCACACGCCATGTCTTCCTCCAAGCGACAAGCCGACGCAGATGCGGCGAGTGAGACTCGTGCTGCCAAGAAGTCCAAGATGCCCAGTTGCAACCACCCGGAGACGATCCAGCTCCAACTTGACCGCATCCACCAGCTCGAGGAGAGCGACGGCCTTCTCCGGAACGCCATCGGCGCCGTGATCGCCAGCTTGGGCAACGACAAGATCATGATGGACACGGTACGGAAGGCATTCTGCACGGAAAAAGAAAAGGCCACGAAGCTGCGAGACGAACTCGCCAAGAGCGACGCCGAGCTCGTCAAACTGCGGGCGAAAGCCGCCGAGGACCTTGCCGAGATGCCCCATCTACGGTTCGAATTCGCCGCCAACAGGGCCGAGCTTGTCGTCTTGCGGGTGAAGACCACCAAGGACGACGCCGAGATACAGCGTCTGCGGGACGAACTCGCCAGGAGAGATGCTGAGCTCGCCAGCCTGCAGGCGATTGTACCCACGCGCAAATGATCCGTCGACGGGAGGGACTCGCCCAGAGGAATGCCAGTCTCACATGCTCACAACACATGATTCAACTAGAGGGCAACGGTAATCCATCTGCCATGGAACAACAGTGGTTATATTCGGCGTACCAGATACTACCCATAACGACTCAACTCCCATAGCTCAATACCCGTCATCGTCAACATCATCCTTCTCACTATGGGAATATATACATATATACAATTAAATTCAGTAGACCCCAATGGATCTCTACGCGATTCCCAAGTGAAGTACTAGCTCTGTGTGTGAATGAATACAACAATAGAACGCGGCGAGGTGGTGTAAAGGCCACAGAAATGGTCAACAATAATGACTGGCACATTTAGTGTGTTGAGGCAACTGCTGCCATCACAATCTCCCATCTCTGGCCAGCTCATGCAAATGCTCTACAGTAATCCATTCACCTCTGACACACGGTCTGACATTTGCAATATTCGCGTCCTCTGCCCCCCCCCACGCCTTTCATCGTATCAGCCCTTCAACTTCTTGAGCAGCTCATCGAAGCACGACAGGGTGGGCAGTGGAGGCGCTGGGGCCCGGGGATGTTGATCTCGTTGCCATCATTCGTGACGCCCCTTCCAAGATCGACCCAGTACTCAGGTGCGAGTCCGACTCGGAGTTCTTAAGCGGCTTGGCGGCCATCTCGGTCTTCTTGGCCTCGTTAATCTTGTTGACCTTGTTGGCCTGCTTGCCCTCCACCTTCTTGGCAACAGCCTCTGTGTAGAAATCCCCTGCTGCCATGAGAGTGACACCCTTGTGGTCGTCCTCCATTTTGACATCCTCCGTGAAATCCTCGGGCCGCTCGTGGTCCATCTCGGAATTTTTGTTCTTGTTCTTGTTCTTCTTGGCCTTCTTGCCTTTCTGGGTTCTTCATATTCTAGAGGAAGACGTTAGTGAGTCTGGGCACGAGGTGAGTCATGTCCCTCATCACATACCTTGTCAAGGGGCGCCGGTGCACTACCCTGACTCGCGACCTCACCCTTGCTTATTGCCAGCTTGGCCTTGAACTCATCCAGAATTGCCATGATATTGTCGACCGCTCTTTCTTTGGAGGCAGTGGTCTTTTTGGGTTGCTTATGGCCAACCACAAGTTGGGGGCGGCTTTTCTTGTTGCGAGCCAAGATGTTGGCCGTCTTTGGCTGTGGCTGAGGTTGGGCACCTGAGGTAGTGTAAAAGGGAGTCTGGACGTTGGTCACTGGTGTTGTAGACTGTGGAGGGAAAGGTTGGGGTTGAAACGCATCCATGATCCACGGCACTGGCAAGTCCCACCCTGCCTTGAATACTTGAGACTCAAGTTAGGCACAGTCAGTACCTGATTATTCAACCAGCTGCAGTGCTCGAACCCACTGTGGCAGCAACAAAACACGCGCGCAGAAAGAGCGGGTGGCCAACTGCATATGTTCTTGGGGAGCTTATGCATTTCTCGTGCTTTGCATAATTGCACTAAATATCTCCAACTCGACCTCCTGGTGCACTCAATTTACCATAATCTACCCTGCATCTTCGAACGGGACCATCGTCTCCTGCCTCCATCTCTGTAGCACTGTTTCGGTGTGGCCAAGAGTGGCAAGTTTGGGGTATGTACATATGCGTATGTACTGCAAGGATTGAGCCTTGGGTGAGTTTTGCCGGAACACTTCGCCATATACTAGGTACAACGCGACCAAGTGCCCTTTTCTCCCCCGTTATCGAATCCGCATTATTAATAGTCCTTTTTGTCGATGTGACGCGAGAACAATAAGCTTGTTTACGGCACCTTGTGAAACCCTCCTTTGTACACCGCATTGACAACACTGCAAGTGATTTACAAAGACGGGCACTGAGCCTATTTCAAGTTCGACGTGTAATGTTTCAATCGACCGACGGCAAAATATTTAATTCAGATATGCCATCGGCCAGGCTTCCAGCTTATGCCCACGACTCAGAGGTTCTCAAGCCACTTAAACCATCACAATGTCGGACCAAACTTACCTCGAAGACGTTTACGCCCAGGACGTGGATGAAAAGTACTACCTCCTGGCTCCGGATGGATCTTTTCTTTCCGATGTCACCGAGAACGCGACTGTGCAACATCGCGAACCTCTTGTTGATTGCCCATTCATAACATCCAATGGGCACTGGTTCATATTGAGGTCGGACGGAGGTTATGAACACTACTGGACGTTTGACCTTGATGAACATGGAACATACTACCAGCTCGACGCGGATGAAACCGGCTTTCTCTGGGCTGAGGTGCCGGGAGTCGGCCTGGTGCGTCACGAACCAGTTCCCGGTCACCCCTTCAGAACCAGCGCCGGGCAGCGCCTTGTGCTCTGGTCGGATGGAAGATATTACGACGCTCCGTTACGTTCTACTTCCGGTTCTGGACACCGGGGCGGAAAGGGCAAAGCAAGTTCGGAGAAATCACACACAAGGAAGTGCCGAGGCTGCGCTACCGAATTCGACTGCATGGGTCCCAAAAGGCACAATAGATGCTGCGATGAGTGTTATGCAACGGTTCGTAACGGAAAGCGGGCATGCACAACATGCCACGTGCTTAGACAGGCTGTGGCTATCAAGAATCACACCCAGCGAGAGATTGAGAAGAACTATAATACGTGTAATCTCTGTCGGGAGAGGACAAGGCTCCAAAGGCAGAAGGGCAGGGGTTAGCTAGTATAAAGCAAACAAACTAAGCCGTAACGGGAAATTGCAAGTAAATACAAATAATAGTCGGTTAAAACGTTAGAGTTTCTAGAGTAAACGTCCAACACGTAGGCCTAGCTAACGGGAACGTATATATATTTATACAAAATTATATACCGCAGTGGGATTCTATTATATACGTGTATAGTTAGAAATGTAATATACCGATAAGCATCAAGGATATTAAACCGGGTTAAACACATATTTTATACATGTACTGTTACTACACTGTACTATCATATATATACGTAAATAAATGCTACTATTAATTATGTATACAAGATAGCTAGATTTCCTTTGTTTTTTAATTATTATCTCGTTAAAAACTATACATGTTAATTCACCGTCGCCACCTTGATAAAACCCCGGATATAGCCGAATTCATTCTTTATAATCCACAACTCCCTAAATATCCGAATTTCCGCGCAAACTCTATTTACGCATTACCGTATATTACTTGCAAGCACAACACAGAGAGACTAATCTCATGTTCTGCTTTCATTTAGTACTTCGCTTTATCCACGTTATACAAATTAAATTGTACAATTTCAAGATTCTAATCCCCTTCGTAGACGTTTTATAATACAACTAATAGCTGCTCTTATGCGTTAGTATCTATGTTCGCAATCGTGGTATAATCGATATATCTATGCTGGGTAATCTTATCCGCTCCACTCGTACTTTTTCTAGAAGCGAGGGAAGGGTAATAAATACAGTGACAATATCGTGCTGATATTTCTCTCTTCTTTTTCCCAGTACCTTGTTAATCTACTCCCAATCATCCGATTACTACTCTACTATCGCTACTATGAAGACTTCTCAACTTATCGCCTCTGGCCTGATCTCCTCTACCGCTATTTCCGGCTTCCAGCTCCCAGACAGTAATTTCGCTGTCTCTCGAGGCTTTGTTGGTGCCCTAGCCACACTAGCTATTCCGGCCTTGACTGCTCCTATCCCGTCCGCCATAATCCGAGCTCGTAGCCGTAGTAAGTATCGTTTGACCTTGAGACACTAGCACGCTATTTATTAACCCTTGTATTAGGCGGAAAGTATGGCAAGAAGGTCAGAGGGAAGAAGCATGCGGTATCCCATCCCAAGGCCGCTCGGTCCGTACAGGAACCTAGAGATAATGACAACCTTCATCTCTTCCTCAAAAGCCCATCTAAGCGTGGGGAGGCTGTAAATGCCTTGTCAAAGGAGAAGAAGAGGGCAGCAGGTGGGGATGGTTTTCAAGAAGAGGAAGACGGCGACCAGTCCCTTTCTGACATCAGGATCCCCCTCGAGTCCAATAGAGATAGTTTGGACAAGGGTAAGGGCAAGGTTGCGGACGACGATGAGGATAACGACGACGATGAGGATGACAAGGACGACGACGATGAGTATGACGACGACGACGAGTATTACAATAAGGATAAAGATGAGGACGATAAGGAGGATGAGGATGACGATGTGTATAACGATGAGTTTGACGAATATTTGCGTGCTAAAAAGCTCAACCGTCGCGATGGCGGGGACCCCGAGAAAACGAACGGTCGCGATGACGAGTTCATGGAGGAATCGGACAGTCGCGATGACGAGTTCATGTCGGAATCGACATGGCCTACTTCCAAGGGCCAGAGCTTGGAAAGCGGCAACGGCGTAGATCAAGACACCGAGGACGATGCGGACAGCGACGAGCGCAATCCTAATAATAAGGAGAGCAAGCACTATGTTCCCGACGTGGAAGAGGGCTCCGGCGACAGCGGGGACTTGATAGACATGGACGACGAGCACAAGATGGACATCGAGGAGGAGGGCGGTGCTGAGAGCTATGTCGACAACCACCAACATCAGGACGAGAGCGATCTAGAGAGTGATATGGAAGACGAAGAAGAGGAGGTTAACAGTTATTAGACACAAGAGGTAATAGCCGTATCATTGCTTATGTTAGGATAAGGAGAAATAGTCTTCGGAAGTAGCTATCAGGGATAATGTTAATAACTTATACCATTTTGACACAGGGGATACTTGATAACATGTCCAAAAGCATTTAAAGATGAAAGGGGGCGAGAATAATATTAATTTGGTATAACTTGCCCGAGTTAAGAATACACAGTATAATTAGCAGGAGAGGATTTGACTCTAGTTGTATACAAGGCAGTTAAAAATGCTTCACAGGAGAGATGTAAATAGTAAAGGGCAACCCGGACCCTGACATGGATGCCAAAGCCGATGTCGCCCAGGCTTCTTGCAATCAGGCCATTGAGGGTTTGGTCGAGCCTATGAAGGAGACGGGAATCAACCACGCCATCGCTATTTTACAGGCAAGACAAAGGAAACAGAAGGGAAAGATTGTAGAACATGGCCAGGTAATCAAGTTTGACGCTCGTTAAATCCGGCATAATCGTTGTCTTACCAGCGAGCAGATTACAAGTTAAGAGCGTTGGTAAAGGGAGGCCTATTCACTGACATCAAGAAAGGCAATGAATGAGTCTTGGCTGCAATGTCGTCTCCGTCTATCTGCCACTGTGAAACAACACAAGAGTTTTGGTTCCAAAAACGTCACCAAAGAGGGTCTGTGTTCATACAAAAGTTTGTGTTAAAAAATTTTGTTGGATTTATTGACCTAGGCGAACATTAACACGGCTTATCACAGAAACACACCCAGGCTTTATATGTGAGTCACCATTAGAATGCTGCCTTGCTAGGGAGTAACTCCTTTAAACACCCCATATTTCCCATTTCATCTCCCAACTTGTTTTAATACAACACATACCTCGACGCATCTCAAACATCGGCGTCATTTCCACCTTTCACATCATTCTCTGATATTATCATACATTGTGACGCCGAGGTTTGCTCAAATTCTTCCTCTGTATATTTCAGTGCGACATTTACTAACCATTTCGTTACCATAGCATCACCAGAATATCTATCTCAGCGGCTCAGTCCAACCCCATCCCATATCTTTTCACCAAGGTAGTTTAAGCACTACTCCTTCCACCATCCAGTACCTTCGAACTAAACTATCACGCAAATACAGGTTAATTCGGCGTAACGATGGCCCCTATTAATTGGGTTGATGATTCGCCCCATACTGGCAAACCTATGCTAGCTTATGCTACCCTCATACCCAACCGTCCCGTCGCCGAACACACTAGAATCGTTGCCGATGGAATCAACAGCGTTGGAATCGCGGGTGATGCCGGAGATATTGGTAGACCGGCCGGTAGTAGACAGACTACCGCTGACCACGTCGACGCTCCGCTTGTTAGTAGCACCATTGCCAAGGGCAACGCCAACGACAGCAACAACAGCAACAACAACAACAGCAGCAGCATCATCATTCCCACAAAGATGTCCGACGTGTCCTTTACAACTCTGTGGGATGTCAAAGCCGAACTGGCCACGCCAACCGACAGCAGCGACAAGGCTGCACTTTTCCGCGGTGCCCTTGATATCCTCACAGCTCAAGTCGACGATCGTCATCGCTCATTCAAGAAGAGCAAGTGGGATCAGCATGCCCGTGAGGAGAAACACAAATCGCAGCGCGAGATTGTTGTGCTCCAGCGGTTGCTCACTCTTGCCAACGAGCCAAAGGGGACGAGAAACAAGCTGGACGGCTATGAGAAGCTCGAGGCGGATTTCTATATGCACCTCGACTCTCTCCCCAAGTCTTGGAAGCTAACGCAGGACAAGTTGATCCGAGCAGAAGACGGGCTCGACGAAGCCATCTGCGACAGCCAGGAACTCGGCGAAAAGCTTGACAGGTCCCCTGAAAAGCTCGACAACACCATGGACGAAACCGTATACGGCAGCATGGTGCTCCGCGATGCCGAAAAGATTGTCAGGATGACAAAAAAGGCCGCTCCTGCCAACATCAAGCTCCAGGAGGCTGAGTATTTGGCCAAGGCTTCCGCCGCTGCAGCTACGCCTGCCCATGGCAAGATTGACGAGGCCGACGGAAAGGTCGAGCCGGAAGACGAGCAGTCCACCATCGCTGCGACCAAGATGGAGCAAGCCCAAGAGCTTGCCAAGCAAGCGGAAGCCAAACTCGAGCACGCACAAGAAGTGATGCAGCTCGCCGAGAAGAAGATGTCCCTCGTGGCAATCCAGGATTCCATCGCTGAAGCCAAGTTTTCGATTACCGAAAAGTCAAAGGAGCTCGTTAACGAGGCGCTCGTGCTCGCCGAGCGGAGAGTCAAGATTGCCGAAAGCAAGACGGCGGTCTCCAACCAGGAGTTTGAGATGAAGACCAAGGCCATGGAGAAGCACGCCGAGCTCGTCCGCACCGATCTGACGAACAAGATCGACACCCTGCAGTCGGAGATCCTCAAAGCCAACAGCCTCCACGAAAACGCCCTGAAGATGGCCAGCAGCGATCGAGCCAGGTACAAGGACAAGATGAGAGAGCTGCAGATCAAGGTCATGGACGCCCAGTATACGTATGACGGAAAGATCACGGCGATGCTGGACGAGGCTACCTTCACCCAAGATCAGCACGCCAAAAAGATGACGTCTATGCGGAACGAGGCCAAAGTCGCCAAGCTCGCCCGAGCCATGCTCGAAAACAAGGTGGTGACCATGCAGACGCAGGCTGAGGACACCGCGGCCAAGTTCGCGGAAGAGATCAAGGCTGTCCAGCGGGAGGCCACTGTCGCCAGCGGGAAGCTCCGGGAGACATCCACGGATCTGGGGAACACGCTGATGTCTCTGGGGCGTGCCGAGAAAGAGCTCGAGGATGCGAGGGAGACAATCAGACAGTTGCGAGAGCCGCTCCAAAGCGTTCCCGAGGACAAGGCCGCTCGATAGGAGAGCCGACGCTATGGAGGGGAGAGAGAACCGATTCTGTCAAGGCTGAGTTGGCGACCGGACGGTGACATACCGGTATTGGTTACTCCCACAGCAGGTAGGATGATGGAGAGGACCAGGAAATGGGAGGTTGCGAAAGTCTGCAGTAGCTAAGCTCTGCCGGTGAGGGTTAGGATCCTCTACTCATGGCACAAGCACACGAACTGGTGCCATGTTTTGAACTAGGCCTATGCATGTTCTCGTTGGAGCCGCCCCTGTTGCAATACCATACAGAGCCTGCTTTGCCGACGTATATCACCCGGCAAGTGTACATGGAGCAAGGCATGCATGCATACCAACTCACTCCTGGGCGGTTGCCATTTCTTTCGCACACTGGCCCTCGTTAGCAATGAAGAAAATGGAAACCCAAAAGCCTGGAACTGTGCTGCGTTTTGTGCTACTGATTTGCCAACTGGCCTGGAAAGGGAGATGGGTGAACAGGTGACCATCCTGATCGAGCCACGCGACTCATCCAAGTTGCAAGTACCTAGAACACGGCAATGATGACGTTCAGAATGTCCCTTTGACCCCTTTTCTCCCAACCGGCGGCACAACTCGGACCAGGAACGTCGTACGTAAAATGCCCGGATCTATCAATAGCATCGTCGGGTTGGGCTCTCAGACGCAATGGATCGCGATGAACGGTTTCCCATCGATGCGCAGACCACGCGACAAAACCGATCGCAATCTACAATACTACTACCTATCTACAGGCTCGGAGGCCCGTCCGGAGACCCCCCCCCCTTTCCCAGGACGGCCGCGAAGGTCTTTGCTAGAAGACAAGCGCAGTGCTATTTCGAGCGAAAGGGCCAAAGAAGCGCTTGAAACGCGCGATCGAGCCCGTTCTCAAACGTCCAAGATCCGAGACCTTCGTATTCCCCAACGTTCCCCCGTATCCATCCAATCCGGCCCAGAGTCCAGACTGACAGGCTGTCACTCTCCACCGAGCGCGCATCGGCGACCCGGCGAACGGACTAGGTGGGCGTTTTGGGTCACCAAAAGGCACCAAAAGGTGTCCCGAATCGCAGTCGCCTCGCAGCGACGAGGGCGAGGGGAAGAACATCACCCGACAACCATTCGCAGCCGTTGCGTCGTGGAGCAACAATCAGGCCGACGACGACGGAGGAAAGCTGCCGTGTTGCTCTGGCGTCCAAGTGTTTGCAAACAACAAAGGCCGGGGGGGGGGACCTAATGATCCCACGACTCTAAACCTCACAAGGTCCCCCCTATCATCTATCAACCCCAGCAGCCTGCGCCAATTTGCCGCCAAGCACGGGGGGGAGATAACAAGGCGTCTTTGCGGGATTAGGGTTCGATGGACCGCCTGGACATGCCAAATACGCTCTTAGTCGAGAGGAGGAGGGAGGGAATTGCCATCGCCGCGACGACGCCGCCCGCCATCGTCGACGCCGCCCAGACGGGCACTTTGACCGTGGGTTCGTTCGTATCCCCCCTCCTTGACGTCCGTGGTTGCCAGTCTGCCAGAGACTCGGTAGAAGCCAAGAAGCTCCCCCCCGAGAGATGATCTTGGACCGACAGGCAGCCAGGATCCGGTGCTGTTATAAGAAGAGGACGCACGCAGCACGCAGCGCGCCAACAGTCTCGACCGCGGTCGCGTGCCCGAAGCGACTAATACCAAGTTTCCTAGGTGACGGAAGCGCGATTATCCAAAGTGCAATTAGCCAAAGTATAATCCGCTGTGGTGCCGTCGAGATAATAACGGTTGATAGCGGTGCCCATTATTATTATTGTTATTATTATATGCATGTCTCGGATGCTCATTCGGCCTTCTGATTCGACCTCTGCCCGCCCGCGAAAGACGGCAGTCGACGGACACTTCACCCACTCACTCACTCACTCACTTTCGGCCAACTGTTTGTGTCCGGTTGTACCTAGTCGCGAGAACGTGACCGTGTCGGCACCTCCAAAGCACGTCAAGCCGGTCCCTTCGTGGCAACATGGAGTTTGCGTGAGCCAAAGCCAAGCGTCTTGCCACGGAACCATGAGAGGAGTGATTGATTGACAGGAGTGAACGATTGAAACCCCTCCCGTACGGACAAACAAGCAACGGCGAGAATGCCACTCCCACGCGTGCGCGACGCGCCTGCAGATCGTTCCGACCTACACGATCCGGGCGTCATCATATGCGCCACCCTGACGGTACTCATAGCAACAGCCGCCGTGACGTTGCGATTCTTCACGCGTTGCCGCTACAGCAAGCTCAAGGCAGACGACTGGGTGATCCTGCTGGCGTTGGCGTCTTCAATATTGCAGTCCATCGGCGTCGGGATGCGTGAGACCCCCCCCTTCTCCCCTCCCCCACACGCCATGCAATGTGAGACGGATAGGGCTGACGAGAAAGCAGAGGTCTACTGGGCAGGCGGGAAGCAGCACGATACCATCGACCCCGACAGCCTGAAATACTATCTCCAGGTGTGTATCTTCCAAGCCCCGAGACGAGAAGATGGATGACTGACTGACATGACGTCCAGGCTCTCTGGTGCGGAGTGCTCGCCTACACTCTGTCGCTGTCATTCACCAAGATATCCATGTTGTTGCTATACGCACGCATGTTCACAGCCAGATCCAAACGCGCAGCATGGATCATACTCGCCATTTTCGTGACTGCCACCGTCGGAAACATCGCCGTGGTGATGACGGCGTGCATTCCGCTGGAAAACTACTGGAACCCAACCGACCAGTCTGGTTACTGCCATGGTAGGGGTGTTTGGTATGGCGCCTCGGCTTTCAACGTGGCATCGGACCTTGCCGTATTTCTCCTGCCCATGCAGGTGATTTGGGGATGGGTGATTCCCAAACGACAGAAGCTGGCCATCGTGGGCGTGTTTGCCATCGGGTTCTTGTGAGTGCGCACTTCGGTCGGGCCGCCCGACAGAGCAGGATTAACTAACATACCGGCAGTGTCTGCCTCGTTTCGATATTGCGGATTTGCTTGATCGAAACGGCACGAATCTTCAGCGGGGAAATCTTGCAAACTGCGGCCCTCAGCAAATGGGCCGGCATCGAGGTCAACACGGCCATTGTCTGCGCATGTCTGATGACGTTAAGGCCCCTATGCCGCATAGTCTTCCCAGCAAAATCTCGACTCGTTCTCAGCAATACCGAATCATACGAACCCCCACAGACAGTGGGACACATCAGCATACGGCCCATCACCCCAGCTCTGGATTCCGACAAGCCGGCACCGACACACACCTCGGTGTACTGGGCTATGCCGCCGGAAATGGACAGAACGGACAGGAGATGGTGCAGTCTCAACAGTTTGCCCATGCCAGGAATTACGAGCGCTTCCCGCCCTGGAACCCCAGCTATGCGTTCCATGAGCCCGACGTTGCCTCCGAAATCCTTCTTTACCGAGTCCGACAGCGCGTGGCCGAGAACGGCGTCGCCGCTGTCAAGCATGTCTAGGATATCCAGAACATCAAAGACGTGTTCGGAACCAGATCTGCGAGTCTGGTGATGACCGTTCTTTAAAAGGGGGGTGGGGGGTTGCTTATCAGATGAGGCACTCTAGCATCGATAGATTAATAAAAAATTCCAGTGTCAACCACCACGACAACGAAGTGAGAAACGCCCCCAATCCGTAGAGAAAGGGACACCTTGGCACTGTGCGCACACGAAAGCTGCTGTTGAACGTTAGTCAAGACGGAGAGCTGCCCCAAAGAATCGAGTGGTTTGTCATTCTGGTAATACAGCACTGCCGTCGGTCGTATTAGCTTCGGGTCCACGAGACGTGGTTTGCGGTGCTCACTCTTTAGTTGACATGCCCCTTTCCTCCCTCGTAGTGACCATCCAAAGCCCAGACGCCGCCGGTTCGGGGCTCATTCCAATCATCACATCATTTTGTCTTCAACGAAAAGCCGCAAAGTTACGCAATCAGATCGGCCACGTTCATGGGCATCTCGTCGATCTGGGTCGAGTAGTAGACTGGGACAAAGTTAGCGGGGGAAGGTCAAGGTCAAGGTAGCAGTAGACTTGCGTTCGATGTCGCGAAGAATGCGCACGTCCTCACTGGTGACAAAGTTGATGGCCACACCCTTGCGACCGAACCGTCCGCTTCGACCGATGCGGTGGATATAGTTTTCACGGTTGCTCGGCAGGTCGTAGTTGATGACCAGACTGACTTGCTGCACGTCTATTCCACGGGCCCAGACGTCGGTCGAGATGAGCACCCGGCTGTTGCCCTGTCTGAAGTCCTGCATGATGCTGTCGCGCTCCTTCTGCGGCATATCGCCATGCATGCTGCTGACGGTGAAGTTGGCCTCGCGCATCTTGTCGGTCAACCAATCGACCTTGCGGCGCGTGTTGCAAAAGATGACGGCTTGGGTGATGGTGAGGGTGTCGTACAGGTCGCAGAGGGTGTCGAACTTCCAGTCTTCCTTTTCGACGGCGATGAAATACTGCTTGAGACCTTCGAGGGTCAGCTCGTCGCGCTTGACCAGAATGCGGACGGGATCGGTCATGAACTTGGTCGTCATGTCGAGAACGTCGTAGGGGAGAGTGGCCGAGACGACAACGACCTGGGTGGCGGGCGGGAGGTACCGGTACACGTCGTAGATCTGCTCGCGGAAGCCCTGGTTTAGCAGCTCGTCGGCCTCGTCAAGGACTAGCATCTTGATGTGTCGGGTGCGCAGGTGGCGGCGACGAATCATGTCGGCGACGCGGCCCGGGGTGCCCGAGACAATGTGCTGGCCGTAGTCGAGCTTGCGGATGTCCTCGCCGACGTTGGTGCCGCCGATGCAGGCGTGGCACTGAACGTTCATGTAGTCGCCGAGGGCCATGACGACGGACTGGATCTGGGTGGCCAGCTCGCGGGTCGGGGAGAGGACGAGGGCCTGGGTCTCGCGCACGGCCGTGTCGATGACCTGCAGCATGGAGATGGAAAAGGTGGCTGTCTTTCCGGTGCCCGACTGGGCCTGGGCGATGGTGTCGCGGCCCTTGCAGACCTGGACGATGGCGCGCGACTGGACAGCCGAGGGTGACTCGTATCCGTAGGCGTAGACGCCGCGAAGGAGGTTCTCCTTGAGCGACATGGACTCGAAGGTGGGATGGACGGTGACCTCTTTGGACGTCGAGAACTCCATCTTCTCCTCGGCGCGGCGATCGATGCCACCTGCTTCAGCCATTGTGGATGCGGATCGGGGAATGGACCCAAGGGGCGATGGTGGTATGCGTTGGATGCGGAACGAACGTGTCGGGTGGTAGAGATTGACGGTGGTGCTGGCGATGGGATGATGAGTTGGCGATTAGAGAGAAGAAAGCAGGTTGCGATTGGAGGTTGCAATTGGAAGTTCCTCGCCAGGTCCAAAGTCCCAGGAGTTCCACTGTCAGAAAAGTTTAGGTGGGGCCTCAGCCGCCTGAAAGTCGAAAGCTTCCCCACGATCCGGGGCCTGTAGCTCCACTCGGGGCCCTTCCATTGGCTGTGCCTGTCCCCGACGTTCGAAGTACGAGCCTTTCCAAATTTCCACATCCCAAGCTTCAGCTTCAGCTTCATCTTCATCTTGAACAACACCACGACGCGCGACGTACCAGCCACAACCAACGAGACGGCAGAACGCTCTTTCCGGTGGGAGAACCAGTCCAAAAACCATCCACCATTCCTATCTGCTCCTGTCGCTACTATCAACACGGCGACTTGGCCCACGCGACGGCCTTTGCTGCTCACATCCAAGTGTTTTCCCTTCCTTTCCCACTCTTAGTCATCCAAGATGATCTTGGAAGAGCAGCGCTTCCTCCACGAGGACCTAGAGCGCCTGGAGCAGGGGATTGCCGACCGCATCGGCGAGGAACCCAAGCAAGTATGTGCATCTACCAAACATGGCAATGATTGCCGCCTGACTAACCACCCAGATCCGCGATCGACTCACCCGCGACCACCAGGTCGCACAGTTCCTCGACCGCATAGCCGCCCAATCCAGCAAACTCCTCACCATCTACCACGATGCTGACAGCTCACGGTCACGCGAGATCCAGCAGATTGGTGCCGCCGACGGCATGGACGAGTTCTACAAGCAGCTGGGCGAGGTGAGGGCCTTCCACTCCAAGTACCCGAACGAGCCCGTCGAGAACCTCGAGCGTGCGTACCGTCCCAAGAAGCCCTCCGAAGCCGAAGCCGGTCAGCCCAGCGTTGTGGACACCATGTTCACGGGCGAGGAAGCCTTTGGCCGCTTCTTCGACCTACACACCTGCCACGAGCAATACCTGAACCTCCCCAACGCCAAGAGGCTCAGCTACCTGCAATACCTCGACGTCTTCGACAACTTCACCTCGGGCGCTGCTGGCCTCAAGAGGGGCGAAAAGCTGACCGATCAGTACTTTCGATACGTCGGACAGCTGGCCCAAGATCTCGAGTCCTTTCTGCGGAGAACCAGGCCCTTGGAGAACGTGGAGAAGGTCATTGCCGATTTTACCAGCGAGTTTGATGCATCGTGGGAGAAGGACGAGGTCGAGGGCTGGAAATCAGAAACCGCCACCACATCATCCGCACATCAGCTAAGCACGGCCGATGCTTTGTTTTGCGACGACTGCGAGAAGGAGTTCAAAAACGAAAACGTCTACAAGGGGCACTTGTCCGGCAAGAAGCACATCAGAGCGGCTGCTGAACGGAAAAAGAGGATCGAGGGCTCGGGAGAGTCAGCACCAAACGGCGCAAACCGAGGGGGTCCGTCGCCCACACGTCAAAAGGAGCGAGCCATTGCCGAGCGAGAGTTCCGCGTCAAGCGCCTAGCAGCAGCCATGAGCACCGAGCGCAGCGACACGCGTGTCAACGTCGAGCGGAAACAGGGTATGACGGAGCGCGAACGCCAACAGGAACTCGAGAACCTCTTCAGCGAGACCGTCGAGGCGCAACCGACCGATCAGGGCGATGGCGACGAGGGCGACGACGAGGACAAGATCTACAACCCCTTGAAGCTGCCCCTTGCTTGGGACGGCAAGCCCATCCCTTTCTGGCTCTACAAGCTGCATGGCCTGGGCGTCGAGTTCACCTGCGAGGTTTGCGGTAACTTTGTCTATATGGGCCGCCGAGCCTTTGACAAGCACTTCAACGAGGCCCGCCACATCTACGGCCTCAAGTGTCTGGGCATCACAAATACGGCCCTCTTCCGGGATATTACCGGCATCGACGAGGCCCTACGCCTCTGGGAGAAGATCCAAAAGGACAAGAAGGGGGCAAGGTCGACGACAGCAACATGGTACAGATGGAGGACGCAGACGGCAACGTCATGCCCGAGAAGGTCTACTACGATTTGCAGAAGCAGGGTCTGCTATAGACAAGGCGCCCCCCTTCGGAGTAAGTGAGCGGGTTCATCTTTGTCATTGATCTGTATAGTAATTCCGTCAAGGTTCATGTCTGTATCAATACTCGGCCTTGGCTGCATTTTTTCACCTCGAGCTGATTCGAGCGGCAGCTCGGGAGGTAACTAACTACCCTGCTTGGCCTGATCCACGCGATACAACCATGGACGGTCGATCGAGCATTTGGCTTCCTATTCGGGGATCCCCCTCCGTATCCGTGACAACTCTTGTTTGCTGAGGAAATCGCACCGCCAGTTCATCGCATCTGATTCTAGCGCGCCAAGGAGCTCGCTATTCATCCGTTCGCAAACTTGGCGTCCCGTAACTTTGCTACTGTCAATCAAGTCGGGGTCGGGTATGTGATGGGACGACAGGTACGGAATCCTGCTGATTCGTACACCAAAGATGCCTGCTATCTTGCGGTGTCGGTCTCGCCCTTTGCCGCATGGGACGGATCAACAATGATAGGAGCGGAGAATTCTCCCGGTTCGCGGCTCATCGCTACAACTTGCCCCCTCCTTCGGGGGTTCACCTCCGTGAGACCAAACGAGGCGAGGCCTGCCGGCCCTCAACGACACGAGCTGTAGCGACGGAAAAAGTTGTTGGCCAAGACCGCATAGTAGCCGGCATGGATCCGGATTGTGCGTTTATCCATTGGCATGGGGAAGCCGGCGTGATCGGATCCCGAGGATGCCATTGGCATTGATTGATAACGACGCGGATATTTTATTTAAAAGGTCGAGTCTGTTATCCTACCAGCAGTGGTCAGGAGTCGGGACCGTTCATCGACCATCACGCCGCGATGAGATTCCTTCCGGCGCCCGGCCGCGTCCTCGCGGCCTACGTCCCGGCGCTTCTGTTCCTCGGCGCACTGCTTGACGGATCCGGTCTCGCTCGGGCTGACAACCCCATCGTACAGACCATCTACACAACTGACCCGGCGCCCGTGGTACACAACGATCGCGTCTACGTGTTCACTGGCCACGACGAAGATGGATCGACCGGTTTCACCATGCGTGACTGGCATCTGTACTCGACTTCGGACATGGCAAATTGGCAAGAACATGGCGTCGTCGCCTCGCTCTCCACGTTCACCTGGGCCAACGCCAATGCTTGGGCCGGTCAGGTTGTCGCTCGCAACAACAAGTTTTACTTTTATGTGCCGATCCGCCGCACCACGGGTTCGATGGCCATCGGCGTCGGCGTTGCTGACTCCATCACGGGCCCCTACCGCGACGCGCTGGGGAAGCCTCTCGTCGACAACAACGAGATCGACCCTACCGTCTTCATCGACGACGACGGCCAGGCGTACCTGTTCTGGGGCAACCCGAACCTGTCTTATGTGCGCCTCAACCAGGACATGATCACCTACAGCGGCTCTGTCACCCGCGTGACACTGACCACGGCGGGCTTTGGCCCACGCGCGTCGGGCGGCACCGCCGAGCGTCCAACGGCTTTTGAGGAGGCGCCGTGGCTGTACAAGCGCGGCAGTACCTACTACATGGTCTACGCGGCCAACTGCTGTTCCGAAGACATCCGCTACAGCACCGCGCCCTCGGTCACGGGGCCGTGGACGTACCGTGGCCTCGTCATGGCCACCGAGGGCAAGTCCTTTACGAACCACGCCGGTATCGTTGACTACAAGGGCAACTCGTACTTCTTCTACCACAACGGCGCGCTGTCGGGCGGTTCCGGGTACACCCGTTCCGTGGCCGTCGAGCGCTTCGTCTACGGGTCCGACGGGTCCATCCCCACTCTCAAGATGTCGACGGCAGGGCCTCCCCAGCTGGGCACGCTCGACCCCTACGTGCGCCAGGAGGCCGAGGCCATGGCGTGGTCGCAGGGCGTCGAGACCGAGACGTCTTCGGCGGGCGGCATGGCCGTGAGCTTCATCAACAACGGCGACTATATCAAAGTCAAAGGCGCGGCCTTTGGCACGAGCGGGGCCAAGTCCTTCAGCGCCCGCGTCGCCTCAAACAACAGCGGCGGCAAGATTGAGCTCCGGCTCGGCAGCGCCACGGGGACCCTCGTGGGCACCTGCACCGTGGCCAGCACGGGCGGCTGGCAGTCCTGGACCACGGTCTCGTGCCCCGTCAGCGGCGCGACCGGCACGCAGGACCTCTTTCTGCGCTTCACCGGCAGCGGGACGGGGGAACTGTTCAACTTTGACTGGTGGCAGTTTGACAACGGGTCGGGCACTACGCCGCCGGCGACGAGCACGGCGCCGGCCGGGACTACCACGCTGGCTACTTCCACGCTGACCAGCACGCAGAAGCCACCGTCGACCACGACGGCAACGAGTCCGGGCGCTCCATGCTCTGTGCTGTATGGACAGTGCGGCGGCGAGGGTTGGACGGGCGCGACGTGCTGTGCGTCGGGGACGTGCAAGGTGTCGAACCAGTGGTATTCGCAGTGTTTGTAGGCGGTGTGGTGTTGATGGATGCCCAGTGACGAACGAAGGGGGGTGATTTTGAATAGGGATTGGTGCCTTGCTTTACTTGGTACATTGACCAGGATATTCTTGCAAACTGCAGTGCCGAACTGAACTCCCTGGCGTCGCGACACGGTCTGGTCAGCCCTCGTCGACCTTTTCCCTCATCTCCCAGACGTACTGTGCACTTCAAGGATCTTGATACCAGCGCAAGTCACTATTGCTCCATCTCGCATCCAATTCCGTGTCCCGTCGCCGTGTCTCTAAGCCGCTTACTGGGCGGCTCTCATGGCTGCGCAGTCGGGCCACGACAGCAGAGACCTCTGTAAAGTATATATCCCGTACGATGCACGGCTGACGCTGACGCGCTCTCCTGCGCCGTCTCTCTCCCACAATCCAAACTCGAACACCGCGAGCCGTACACGGTACTTGGTACGGCCCGCGCGAACAAACAGGGAACCGAACGTCACACCCGCGTATCCATACTCGGTACACGTTTCGGCGATTGAAGCATGTTTTGCCAGGTTGTTGCTGCTGTTGCGCATGGGTGAACCCCCCACTTGCGGACTTGTGCTTGGTCGAGCGTTTGTTTCCTTGACCGTCTGGCGGTTTTACCGTTTGCCTGTCTCGGGGGGGCTGCCGTGCGTGTGTGGGAGCATTCAGTCGGTACTGGCCAACTCTGTTCACAGTCCCGACTCCAATTTTGTTCACAGTCCAACTTTCACAGTCCAACTTGGGGTTCATTTGGCGAAACCAACCGACTCGCGGCAGCCACTCACTGCTGGGCTGGCTTGGACAAACAGTTGGATCGATGGGAAGAAACAGGCGGACCGACGCTCGACTCGTCCACGGGTTTGACAGAGATTACTCTGTAAGTCATCCGTACTGTGAACAGACATGATGGGGACGATGAAACAGCGGATCACGTTCCCAGCGAACGGCGATCCCTTGTGCAATCTTGGCAGAACTCTAGCCGTATCCACCATAATCCAGGTACCCACCATAAGCCAGGTATCCACCATAATCCACGTATCCACCATCCACCATAATCCAATCCACGTAGTTATCCACCCCCGACCTTCATCCTCCTTGTTTTTCTCGTTGGAGACGGCCCGCGTCTTGACGTCACCGTCCGATGATCAACACTTGGGCTACGGCCAAAGGATCCCACCACCGGTGGACTGCCACTACTAACTTTTACGTACGCCTAGTTACACGTTAGTTACGACTGACTACACGGTATGTTCCCGATCCGGCGCTCGTGGGCTGGAAACATAGGGGACGCTCCCAACTAGTTAGCGGGCTCCTCCATTCCACGCGTCGGCGTCCACAGATGACAGCTATCCATCCCTTGGCCACCCCCTCGGGCTCGGCCTTGGCCGTAGGGAAGAGCTCTGGACGCAGAGCAACGATGTCATGCGCGTTGTTGGATGTAAGGTGTGGGGTGATGGACATCCGGCGTGGAAGGATTACGAGGCACGCCAGAAATTGACTTCCCTCTCCGCCCTACGAAATGACGAGTCTGTTTGCGTGGTTTGTCGTTACGCACACTGTTGAGACAGGAGATATCACTTGACACTCACTCTCGTCTTGACCCCCTCGAGACACACGCACGCACACACATACACACACTCTCTCTCTCTCGTTGAAAAGCAGACTCTGCGTTCCGTCAAGTCGTCAAGCCGCTCCCTCCTCATCTGCCTGCTGCTCCTGTGGGCTATCATACTTGCTCCTTGCGGTTGATCACCGGCCTCGCTGCAGCTCACTGCTTTGCGGCCTCTCGCTTGTCTCGGGCGCTTTCCGCGACCACGAGAACAGACGGCCGGCGTCTCTGTTGCGCCATGACGAAACTCTATCGCGCAGTCGCTGCGAGCCAGTTCATCCTACACGCCGTCGTCGCACAGAATTCCTTGTCAGTGACCGTCTCGGGGGCGACGCCCCAAGGCGCGTCGGCCACGGTCGATCCCTCGTTTGCCGGGTTCGGCATCGAGCCGTCCAACCTGTTCTCATTCATGGGCCATGAGCAGCCCAACGACCTCTCGCTCAACCTGATCAACAACCTGGCCAACTACACCGGGCGGCCGCCTCATTTCCGCATAGGGGGCAACACCCAGGACTACATGATCTTCCGGGAAAACCAGACCATATGGGACTGGAGCGCGAACAGCGAATCGGTGGGCTCGGGGGCCGGGGTGTTGACGTCGGATCACATGCTCATCGGGCCGCACTTCTTCGATGCTGCCAACCGGTTACCCAAGGGCACGCCGGTGACGTGGGGTCTGAACCTGGGGTACGACGAGAGCGACTACATTGACCAGATCGTGGACATGGCTCGACAGGTCGTCGACCGCGTCGACAACGTGAACCTGGTGTCATTCGAGATTGGCAACGAGCCCGACCTGTACGGCCAGAACGGCCTGCGGACGGGCGCGTGGACGGGCAGCGTGTACACGACGCAGTGGCTGGACCGCGCGCAGGCCATCTGGGAGCAGGTCCTGAAGCCGGCTAACCTGTCGAGTAGCTTCTTCGAGGCGGCGCAGACGGCGTCGACCATCAGCAACGACTGGAAGATCAAGGACCTCGTGTCCTTTGGCATCGACAAGCAGGCCAGCGGCTCGTCCGACACGTACCTGGCCAGCTGGAACCAGCACGACTACTACTACTACATTGGCGTGTCGACCTACGCCCTGACGCTGCAGCACTTTATGCAGCTCTCGACGACCAACGATCAGTTCGCGGCCTGGGAGTCGCAGATTGCCGACGCCCACGCGACGCCCTACCCCTACGCGCTGCGTGAGATGGGCGTGGTCGGGCCCATCGGGCTCGAAGGCGTCACCAATACCTTTGGTGCCGCGCTCTGGTCGCTCAACTTCTTGCTGTACGCCGCCACGCTCAACATGACGTCGGTGCAGTACCACATGACGGACAATAGCAACGCCAGCGCGTGGCAGCCCGTCCGGCGCTACAATCGCGACCCCTTTGTGCGGCCGCTGTACTACAGCTACGCGGCCTTTGACCAGGTCATCGGGCCCTCGTGCACGGCGCAGGTTGCGGCGGTGGCCGTGGCGGCGACCGCGATGCCGTCGGGCTACGACGGCTACGTCCGCATCTACGGCGTCTACCAGGCCGGCGCGCTGGCGTCCATCGTCGCCATCAACTCGATGCCCGCCAACGCGTCGGTGCGGACCAAGAGCAGCCTCAGCATCCAGGTCTCGCTCCCGGCGTCGCTGGCCGGCAAGACGGCCCACCTCGCCTACCTGACCAACCCGGGCGGCGCCGACTCGACCACGGGCACGGTGTGGAACGGCATCAGTTACGAGCAGAGCGGCGACGGCACGCCGACGCAGACTTCGGACGACGACCGCACCGTCGACGTTGGCAGCGCCGGGAGCCTGACGCTCACCGTCCGCGACTCCGAGGCCGTGGTGGCGAACCTGGACGGCAGGGTCGGGACGGGTCTCGTGGCCGACACCACGGCCTGCGCCGCCTTTGCCGACAGGTCCCCCGGGGTAGGCGCCAGTGTGCCGGGTAGCGGCGGGGACGGCAGTGGTTACCAAGCTGGCGGCGATGGCGATGACAAAAGTGTGGCGAGCGGGCTAGGCGTGCGTTTGCCGCTCGTGGTCACATTGGTTGGCGTTCTAGCCGGTGCTTTGGTGATTTGAGGACGGGACGGGACGGGCAGGAGAGGTTGTATTCTCTAGTTACACTGTCACAGTAGGCCCGTCTTGGACAGGGTTCGGTTGGCATTTTCGATATCCACGGCTAGAGATGGTCATGCATAAGAGGCGTTCTGCATCACATTGGGTGTGTATGGCTAAAACAGCCAATATTCCGCATTTCAACATTTCGCATTTCAACATGTACCAATCTACGAGGCGTCTTTGTCTGGACAGGGTTGATGCGACTTTGGTAGGGGTTTGAACCGAGCATACTATTCGGGGAGTGAAAGACGGTAAATGTGTGTATATATATACCTTGGACCTGTCTGTCTGTAGGTGCGGGTTCGACCGCTCGCAAGACTGCTTGTTTGAAATTCATCGACAGGTGTTTTACTACGTTTCTTCCTAGACAGAGGCCACGGTATAGTTTCCCATGGCCAGCACCGAGCCGACTCAGGATCCATACTGGATCTTGAACACCCAGCAAAGCTCATCCTGCAAGACGACCTCCTCCGTGACGTCGATCCAGAAGCGACCGCCCTCCTCCACCCCCCATCCCACCTCCACCTCTCCGCCCATGACCAGCGCGGACACCCTGTCGCCCGCCTGGACCGGCACGGGGGACGCGACGACGAGGCGGCCCGGGCTGGGCCGCTGCGGGCTGAGCAGGTAAAAGGCGTCGTTGGTCTGGGTGAAGCGCAGGTCGCCCTCCTCGGGCGTGACGGACCAGTACGTGGTGTTGAACAGGGCCTCGCCGTGGGCGGCGATCCAGGCGCCGGCCTCGCGCAGGTTGGCCGCCATGGCCTCGTGGATGGAGCCGTCGGCCCTCGGGCCGATGTTGAGCAGCAGGTTGCCGTTCTTGCTGACCATGTCGACCAGCTCGCGCACCAGCGTGGTGGCGTTCATGTAGCCCTCGGCCGGCGTGGCGCGGTTGTAGCCGTAGCTGTACGGGTCCATGCCCTGGTTGCTCTCCCACTTGCGGCGCTGGGCGGTGCTGAAGGTCTGGTACTCGGGGGTGTCAAAGTCGGCCGCCCACGGGCTGCCGCAGCGGTCGTTGATGGCGACCTGGCGCCCCTGGCCGCGGGCCCAGTTGAACCAGGCCGCCGCGAAGGCGTCGGTCCCGTTGGACGCGCCCGCGTCGCACCACATCATGTCCGACCTGTACCGGTACGCGAGCGCCTCCATCTGCGGCACCATGAGGTCCGCGATGAAGTCCCCGATGGGCAGGCGGCCGGTGTACGGCTCGTCCAGGCCCGTGTAGGGGTTCCGCGCGATGATGCCCGGGTGCGAGGTGGACGTGACCCGGTCGCCGTACTGCGTGAAGCCGTACTTGCCCCAGTCGGGGTTGAACCACTCGGGCAGGGAAAAGTACGTGCCGCGCTTGAGATGGGGCTGGTGCGTCTCGGCGGCCTCGAAGAGCTCGCCCAGGAGGTCGCGCCGGGGGCCGTAGTGGATGGAGGAGCGGTTCGTCGTCCCGCCCGTGTCGAAGTTGGCGAAGCCGTCGTGGTGCTTGGTGGTGAAGACGAAGTACTGCGCCCCGGCCTCGGCAAAGAGGTCGACCCAGCCCTTGGGGTCAAAGGCCGCGGCCGTGTAGTTGTCGAAGAAGTCGTCGTAGTTCAGATCCGGCCCAAAGGTGCGCTCCCGGTACGCGTGGAAGCCGCACCTGTCGGCCGCGGCGCTGGCGCCGACCCGCGTCGAGTACCACCAGAACCACTCGGCGTAGCACTCGGTCGGGGTCGAGTTTCCCCATCCGGGGACAGAGTACGGCCCCCAGTGGATGAAGATGCCAAACTTGGCGTCGTTGAACCACGGGGGCGACTCGTGCTGGATGAGGCTCGCGGACTCGGCCTCCCACGCCCTGAGGCCGAGGCTGACGTTCTGGAAGGTCTGCCGGACGGGTGCGTGGTGGGGGATGTCCAGGGTGACTGCGACGCTGCCTTCCGACTGCCCTTCCACCGCGACATCGATCCTCTTCTGGTCGCCGGGACAGAACCTCTTGACGGTCGACGGCTCGGTCGCGTCCACTTCTGCCGCCTCGATCGACACCCGCATGCCCGAAACGCACCCGGGCCCCCTGTGGTTCACCGTGACCTCGACGATCTGCCTGCCGGACTCGTCAAAGTTCTGCGTGGGCCGCACGTCCTGGACGCCGATCCCGGCGCCGCCTTCTTGCCGCAGGGACAGCGAGAAGAGATGGAGGCGCCCGGTCGTCGCGTTCGTGGTGTCGGGCAGCACGATGCCGCGAAGGCTCTTGCCGGTGGCGAGGGGCACATATCTCTCGTAGATCTCCGAGGCGTTGTGGTTGGTGTCGTTGTGGGTGAAGAAGTACGGGTAGGTGATCTCGCCGCGCCGGATGGAGAGGAACCACCAGAAGGCGTGGGCGCGGATCTCGGCCTGCGCCGTGGTGTTGTCTGCGTAGAGGAGAGTGATGTTGCCCGAGACCGTGGTGGATCTCACGTCGGATACCAAGAGGAACGAAGCCGACATGTAGTCCGCCGAGGGCGCGATGGCAATCGTCTGTCCGGCACAGATGACATTGTCCAGGGCGTCGGGGTCGGGGTTGTAACCCGGGTAGAGGTATTCCATGCCCGTCGACTTGGACGTGTAGATGCCGTCTATGCCCACCGGATCGGCGGGATAGGACTGGTTCAGAGCATCCAAGGCTGCTTCGCCCGGATAGGACCCAAAGGCCTTGTTGTTGAAATGTTGGACGAGAGGGACGGGGACGGAGCGTCCGTTGCCGGACCCGGCAGTGACGGATGCGTGAGCCCGCAGTGGCACATACGCGGCCGCGACGAGTGTGCTCGACTTCATGGTGACGATGCGGTCGATGGCACACTTCCGAGGCACCACGTGTTGTAACGGTTAACCGTCGAGACGATCCGATGGTGGCGATGGAAACATGCCGTCCGTCGTGCCCGGCTTATATCGTCACGCGGCCCCGGCTGGTCAGGATGTCTCCAGACTCCAGCCTCCAGGCGCCAGCGGGGTAAAGATAAAGTGCCGCGAGGATGGTCAAGTAACGTTGCCCTCCGCGGGTCCGTCGGGATAGCGATGCCCGAAACCGGCACGGCCGGGCCCGATCTGCAGTCGGCGCATGTCGATCGACACGGGGTCAAGCTGAGAGTTACAGACTTAGATTTAGTTGGTCGTGAAGAGGCAGACAGGGTGTTTGCTATCCGAAACCTTGATCCCCCTCTCTGTTCGGCGCTTCCGGCCCAAAGCCGATACCCGGTTTGACCGGCTATCAAAGACTCAGTCTCCACGTCTCCATCATGATGATCATCACATTGGCTTGAGCCCTGAGAGGCGAGACAGACTAACCGGAGACATACCAAGCTCCGTCTTCATCTCCATCGCTTCTCTTTTACATTTATGTGTTTTGATCCGAGCTGAACACACATGCAGTAACATGCATGACTATGTCGTTGTCGCCCCAAGTTAAAGCTTCCCAACTGACATGATGCTCTCATCCTATAACTATTTGACACCACCGGATAACATGAATCGCCTTGGAGAGTCGCTGGAATCATGTCGTCTTTTTGTCGAACAAACGCCTCTTCATCTCCGCCATCCCGCCCAGTCTGGCGCTCTCGACCTTTACGTTCGCCCAACCGTTCCTCCTGGATGCCTCGGTGGCTCATGTGAACGACGAGAGCCATGACCAGCATAGTCGATACTACGGGCAAGCTCTGATAGGCGCATACGTCCTGACATGTCTGGGAATAGCCGTGAGAGTTTCCAATGGGTACCCGGTTTGATTCAACACGGACACTAGCACGGGTATCGCGGGCCTTGTACTGGCGGCAGACGTACCGTATGGTTGCCACCGTCCGGTCAGCGCTGATTTCCAAGCTATACCATCGCACCCTTGGGGCTTGGCTTCCAAGCCAAAAGAGATGAAGGATTCTGCAGTCGTGACTCTGATGGGGATCGACGTGGAGAGGATATCGCAGACGTTGAGGCTTATGCACGAGGTCTGCGCTGCCATTCCAGAGGTCGACATTGCCGTCTGGCTCCAGCAGCGGCAGATCGGGTGGGCTTTTGCTGTGCCCCTACTCATCTGTCTTGGTCCGCTACCTCTGGTATCGCAACGCCATTAAGCAACAGTAACGGTAGAGCTATAGACCTCGATCGGAGTCAAGTTTTGCCGCATCTGATCTATCCCTAATTGTAGGCCGTATCCCACTGACACTCTAATAGTCTCCATGGCACCGTCAGGTTCAACCTCGATCCCAGACAAGACTCATCCGACGAGGCTACGGGCAGTGTCGACAACAAGACCGAGAGCACCATACTCAATGTCATCGACGGCGAGTGTAGAGACCGCACCGTCATCTCGGTCGTCCATCGGCTGGCGAGGATCGAGCGGTACGACCGGGTGGCGGTGCTGCGGCAGGGGAGGCTCGTCGAGTGTGATGCCCCTGGATTGCTGCTTGCGCGAGAGTCTGCGCTTCGTAAACTGTATCGCGCATACAGATCTGGACATTGATATCGTCAGCCGTAGGGACATACTACCTTCTACTGCCAGAGATGGTGGCCAGTCGCCCCGACTTTGCCCAGCACGAAACCGAGTCGGGTGTGCACAGGTAAGCAGACATGCTTTCAGATGTCGTCGTTGTAACAGGTAGCAAAGTAACATTCTACTAGTCATATATAATGCATTTACAAATATTTACTAGTCAGTCGGATAGAGCTACTGCGAGTCAGGATGACCACTTTAGGTAGCAACCACAATGCGAGGTACTATAACTGAATCGACACTACCCCAACTATCCAACAACATGACTATGTTATGTCAGACATTAGTCACGCGAGGGAGGGCTAGCTGTGCTTTGAAAGATAGTTGATCGGTTTGGTGTAGGGAGTGGGGAGCGGTGAGAAGAGTATACTACTAAACTAGTATAGAGTTTATTCTTAGTTAGTGCATACGGTAAAGTATATAGCTGAGCCGGGCTCATACATTTTACAGTGACCAACTAGTCAGCAAAGCTTTGGAACAACTGGGGGTGACGTAGGAATCGAAATGTGGAGCTTTGCTAATACAGATGTTGTGAATGCTTTTTGTATAAACAGCAGCATATTCCTTTATTCTCCGTCATTAACTACGACGATATCCGACACAAGCCGCGGGACGATGGCCTCTGTTTCTCAATTCGGTTTCTCGATCGCCCCCTTGCGCAATCGAGAAGACCCCCCCCCGAATAGAGTGATCGCCTTCCAAGACCTCTCCCATCCGGCCATGAGCTTATCTCATGCACTGCCACCCACCCAATGCACATCCCAAAGATGCCAAGGCATGCTCGCGACACTTTCTTGATCTGGCCCATCGTGTGTAATTGCCATCCGACTTGGCATCAGCACTATCGGGCATGTTGTACGCGCCGCCCCCCCCTTGCCCCCGCTTCGTGTCCATTGTCCAAGTCTTCAACGGGACTTCGCCGGCGTCTTGTCATCGGAGGAAGGCCGTGGGTGAGGTTATATTGCATAATTCCCGCCAAGCATTGCCATGTGCCCGAATCCAGAAGGTCGTACTTGCGCCGGCCGTAGCCCGCCTTGGCGTATCGGTTCCTTGTCCTGCTCGTATCGGCGATTGCTTTTGTCGAATCACTTGGCGGGGAAGAGTACTTCTCCAGGGCAGGCCATTGGCTGTGCCCTTGGTTGCCCGCTGGACCGTATACACCCGCCACTCAGCGTCTTCGGCAGGGAGGATAGGGGGGGATTCGGGAATGGCGTCTCGGTGCCACCCCCCCAACGCCCAACGTCAACACGGGCGTTGCTTGGCGATCTGGAGACTGCCAAGCATGTCCCACACAATCAACTGCCGCAATCTGGCACGGATTGCCGATGATGGTAGCATCACGAGTCTTTGGACCTACCTCTTTTGTACATGGTCACCGCGACTCGTCCGACCACAGCGGCCGTGGGCGAGGCACGATTCGTCGAATATGACGAGATGGCGAATCGGCAACTGTGCCGTACAGAGTCATGCGGGAAGCCCGCCGGGATTATGACGAGGCTGATAACAATCATGCCCAATGCCGGGGATGGGAGAGGACCGGGGTCGCCAAGTATATAAAGATCGCCGCGCCTGCGTTCCTGCGAATGCGACTGTACGGTAACTCTTCCGTCTGTACTCTGTAGCTTCACAGGTGTCCTGCTTTCCCGCGCTCTCGTGAAACTGCCGGCACAGACAAGATGAAGTCCCACGTTCTCGCCCTCCTGGCAGGATGCCAAGCTGTTCTCGCCCTCAAGGAGATTCCCAACCCGGCGAAGCAGGCCAAGTATGAAAGCGGTGCCGTCCACGAGAGCATCATGGCCAAGAAGAATGTGAGACTACCTACACCCAGACTCGCCCCTTTTCGCTCATGGGCAATCCTTCTGACATGACTATCCCAGGCTGTCTGGTCTGCGCAAGAGGCCCTGGGTCTCTACGAGTCTACCCGCTACGCCAGCTACGACTCCGCGGCCGGCTCTGTTCCCTGCATCGATGGCTTCGCCGAGGTGATTCCCGGCGACGGCAACAACACCTTCAAGTGCAGCAACGTAGGTTCACCCCCTCACTCGGGTTATCTGACCCAAACGCCACCGCATGAGCCCTGTACTGTACTTGTACTGACTTGCTCTCAGATCGACTTTTACGACTTCAAGAGCCACGCCGACCTCGGCAGCAGGGCCGGTCAGGGCTCTTCGTCTTGGGGCTGGACGAGCGACGACGGTCGCGAGTTCGCCATCATCGCCCAGGGCGACGGGGCCTCGTTCTCCGAGGTCACCAAGGACGGCAAGCTCGTCTACCTGGGCCGCTTGCCCCAGTACACCACGGCAGCCACCTCTCTGTGGAGAGAACTCCGAGGGTACAAGAACTACGTCGTCATTGGTACGTGACCCGAAGACGTCCTCACGGCTCAGTGGACGACGCAGACTAACTTGCGGCTCAGGTTCCGAGGCCGTCCTGCACGGCGTCCAGATCTTCGACCTGAGAAAGCTCCTCGACATTGACCCAGCCAGCCCGGTCATCTTTAACAACGCCGAAGA
Source organism: Arthrinium puccinioides (assembly GCA_022414665.1). NCBI lineage: Eukaryota > Fungi > Ascomycota > Sordariomycetes > Amphisphaeriales > Apiosporaceae > Arthrinium > Arthrinium puccinioides. The sequence continues at coordinate 3,349,980 of JAIUNF010000006.1, read as the reverse complement.
CCTGGACGGTCACTTTAACGAGCTCCCCGAGGGCCGCACCCACGTGAGTCTATCCCAGGCTCGTCACCCCCGAGAAGCAGACTGACTGACTGACTTGCTTGCCAACGCGTCAGAACATTGTGATCAACGAGGAGAAGAACTACGCCGTAGCCGTCGGCGCGCGCCCCCCGTAACACCGGATGCGCCGCCGGTCTGCTCTTCATCGACCTCACGGATCCCACCAAGCCCTTCTCGCCCGGGTGTTCCGGCATTGACGGCTACGTCCACGACGCGCAGTGCATCGTCTACCGTGGGCCCGACACCAAGTACGAAGGTCGGGACATCTGCTACGGGTACAACGAGGACACTCTGACCATGTATGTTTTCCCCCCTCGCCCGACTTGATCCCCCTCTCCTCGCCATCGTCAGCCGGCTGACGCTCTCTAGTTACGACGTCACCTTGAAGAACGCCACGACTGTCATCAGCCGCACGGGTTACGAGGGCGCCAGCTACACCCACCAGGGCTGGGTTCTGGACCCCATGAACCAGGAGTACCTCGTCCTCGACGATGAGTACGACGAGGCCGACGGCACGGGTGCTGGCGCCGAGGGCTTCCCCATCACCTACTTCTGGGACATCAAGTCGCTCGAGGCGCCCAAGCTGACCGGGTTCTACCGTCACTTGCGCCGGGGCAACGACCACAACCGTATGTCTACCTAGACCCCCATGTCGAAAAATAGGCACTGACATGCACTGCAGAGTTCGTCGTCGACGGCTTCGCCTACCAGAGCAACTACGGCCAGGGCCTCAGCGTGCTGGACCTGACGTCCATCCCGAGCGATCCCACGGGCGGCAGCGTGACCGAGGCCGGCTTCTTCGACATCTACCCCGAGGACGACGACGCCGTCGACGGTGGAAACATTGACTTTGTCGGGTCCTGGAGCCACTACCCGTTCTTCAAGAGCGGCTTCATCATCATCAACACCATGGAGAGGGGAGCGTTTGTGGTGAAGAGAACAAACTAGAAGGTTCTCCGTTGGGTGAATGGAGGGCCCAGTGGCAAGCGCGTGTTTTGTGCGCAGCAGTTAATGGGGTCAGGGTACTGTTGTAACTTGTATATTTCCGTAGGTAGTTGCTGTGGCGTCCAGGTGAAGAGGTTGGTGCAGCCTGTTGGGTGAATAAAACGCCGAACGTTTTCGCCTTGTTGAGAACAAACGCTTTTTTCCACCCTGCAACAAAAACACACACAACACACGACGAACAAATATTCTGCCCTTGTTCGTCCCTCACCCTCATTCAACAACCAATCCTCACAGTAATCTATCAAGGTATGAATCGTACCAAGTATGCATTCAGGGATGAACATTAATCTCATCTCAGACAGGCATCACCCAAGTCACGATGCTGATCAAGAACCACTCCACCGACGACGTCGATGCCGCACCCGACGGCCCCTTCCAACTCGTCGTTTCTGACGAGGGACCGTCCAACGGCTCCGCCTACACTTTCGTCACGTACAGCTCCGATGAGATGATCGTGGCAAACCGCAACCTGCAGCAGCTCATGCAGGAGATGGGCAGTCTCCCCCTTCGTCCACCGGCTCCACCCCGTCGGTATCCAACGCCTCTGCCGACAGCGTCGTTGTGCGAAGCCCCGATCTGACGATCGAGGCAAACCCCGACCTGCAGAAGCTCGCATGGGAGCTGCACCAGAAGATCCGAATCGTCGCCCAGAAGCAGCTCGACGGCAAGATGGAGCATGAGAAGGCCATGATGGAGCTGGGCAAGAAGACCCGAATGGTTGAGCTGGAGCATGAGAAGGCCATGATGGAGCTGGGCGAGAAGACCCGAATGGTTGAGCTGGAGCGGCTCGAGATGGACCACAAGATGAAGGAGCTCGACGACAAGATCGACGAGTATGAGAAAGCCACCAAGGTGCTGTGCAGTGGCAGTGACAATGCCATGCAGGCCGACGACGCAACTGTGCAGGTCGACGACGCAACTGTGCTGGTCGACGACGATACCGTGCAGGCCGACGACGATACCGTCCAGGCCAAGGACGATACCATGCAGTCCAAGAACGATACCATCCAGGTCAAGGACAACACCATGCAGGCCGAGGACGCTTCCAAGGAGTGCAAGGTTGAGCCCAAAAAGACTGTACTCAACGACAATGAGATCACGGAACAAATGGCCAAGGACATGAAGCACCCGAACTTCCCCAAGACCAACCTGGGATCGCACTGCTATGAGGACTGGTATCGCGAGAACTGTTGGCCCAAGGGCAAGAAGATCTTTGGTACCGACACCATGTAAGGTCCAAGGAATACAGACCTCGGCTTTGCTCTAAACGTTTGCTTTAGGGTAGATGTCTGACTGGGCGCTTACGCGATGGGGATGCAAGGAAACTGGTAGAGATGAAGCATTAGGAAGGGGTGGTGGCCATGCATGATCTGCATACAAGCTGCTTGTACTCAACCGCGAGCTTCAACAAAAGATTCACCGAAACAAACACGATTTTCAGCGCTGTGCCGTCTACCTCCTTTCTTCTGTGCGAAGACCATGACAAGTAATACGAACTGGTCTCTACCAATTCTTTCTTCTCCATGCTTATATCAGCAATCCGATCTGGTTGCCCGCCTTGTACTGGCTTGGGAAGACTGTGCGCCCCCACACACTCTCTCCTTATTAGTTGCAGCAATGCAAAGGGAATCCGATTTCTGATTTCCACCGAATACTGCCTTGCCTCTACCATCATTCCGCTTTGGCCGACTATCTTCACCAAGTAAGCACATGGAACACGAACCGAACTATGATTACTTTTTAGCATCCTCCTTAATCAACATCTAGTTTGATTGACCTCTCTAGAGCTTGAACCAGCTGTCTCATCGCCAACGACCAGCCAGCCATCGTGACCCAGGAGAGAACCGACCGGTCGGCACACTAGACTAGCATCACGATCCTCGGACCTCAACAACACACCATACCATGGTTCGGGATCTTGGCCCGATGAACCCCGTAATGACCCGAACATTGATCCGAGGACGACTTGGACGGCGGGCGAAAACGCGTCGCTCGGTTCGTTCGAAGCGATGAGGAGGGGTGGGTAATGAGAGCTAACTACAGTCTATAGTGACTACGGAGTAGTCCAACAACGGCTATATCATTACCAGCACCAATGGCATTGTGGCGGCTTACCCTCGTTTCGGCCTCATCTCGCACGTCCTCCCCCGAGACAGCCACGACCTCACGTGCAACGACCCGTACCGTTCTCGATCCAGTGTGCAGTGTGCGGTATGCGGTGTGCGGTGTACGGTGTGCGTAACGTCATCTTGTGTTTGCCAGTTAACCGTTAGCCCTCGGTCGCGAGTCAATCCGCTCAGACCACAAGGTTCAACCACCGGCTGGACTCCCCAATCAGCAGCCCCTAACGGTCATGGTCCTGGCTACCCAACTCTCTATGCAACGGTCATGTCCCAACTTGGCACGAATCGGCCGGTCGGGTTGCTCTGCTCGACAACAGAGACGGCACGCACGACTTTGAGTTTGCGGGATACGGATAGGTCATAGGTCAATCCTATTTCTGGAAACTTACCGAACCCATTCTGTCGATCACGTCACGTCGTTGACTAGTCACTACAGCCTACCTACCAATTGGAGTCGTCGGGCGTTGCTCCCAAGTGCAGCAGCTGAGTAGATGCACAGGAATTGCCGGGCGGAGAAGGCAGTGACTGAGTGATTGATTCGCTATTGCAGCGCGTTGCGGACGGAGGGTATCCGTCTAGCTGTCTAGTTACACCTAGTCACACCTAGTTACACCGAGCAGAGCTGAGAGGACCAGAGGTAACCGACGGCGCTCAGCTAGTCAGCCTAGTCTCTCAGCTAGACAAAGCAAGTAAGTAAAAACAGTGGCGGCGGTGCAAGTGGCTAGCTCAGGCACTTCGCCGACGCCTCTGCTCGGAGGAAGCTAGAAAAGCAAACCATTGACGCGCTACTGGGCTGGTAAAAAGGGGTGTGACCCATCGGAGCTGTGCTCTGGCTGCTGAACCTGCCTAGGCTGAACCCCGTTGTCAGCCGCACCGCTCGTACACGATACGACGTGCTAGAGCCTAGGTCCACCTTCTATCCGTCTGGAAAAGTGGCTAGCTGCCAGTAGGCCACGAGTCCGCCGCATTGCTAGCTGTTTTGTGGTTCAGCTGGCAGCTCAGCGGTGCACTGTTATAGCTTAGCCGCCTGTCCGTCCGGGGGAACCCTTGCAACGACCCTTGCAACGGAGGCTTGATAACGTGCAAGCTATACGCTGGCAGCTCTCGTTGGGAGCAGAGCCCAAGACCAACCCAGCGGTGTCCGGGTAAGTTACGGACATGGCGAGTTCAGCATGATCGAGTCAAGCCCCCGCGTGCCTTTCTTTACCTTTGATAGCCAGGCCTAGACCGTCAGGAACAGGACGAAGCAAATCTAGTAGTCCCCATTCGGACGGCCCGGTCTAGACTCTCCAGACTCCCGGTACCGAGATCGTCCGCAACCGCGTTGAAGGGATTCACACCGCAGACATGTCATCTATATAAGTGGGAGGATGCCGACCCGTCGATCTCATTTCCATAACCAGCAACGATCAGCAACGATCCGCAACCGGTAACCGGCACAGTCTGAGTCTCCCATCATACTTGACAGTCTCCCTCCCACCTCAAGATGAAGTCCACCGTCATCGTTGCTGCTTTCGCAGCCGTGGTTCTGGCCAACCCGCAAGCCATCAACTGGGCCGCCTGGGACGAAGCACCCAAGCCGGTACCGACGGGTGCCCCCATCGGAGGTGGCTCCGAGATCGTTACCTACAATGTCGACGCTGCTGCGTCTTCTGCCGCTGCCGACATCACCGTCGACCCTCTGCCCCAGGTGACGACCGCACCCAAGCGCCGTGCGCCGAGCAACGTCAAACGCTCTCCCTGTCAGTCGCAGCCCCTGGGCGCCGGTCCTGTGCCGTCTCCTGACACCGCCAGTGCCTTTCTGAGCTACGGCGACTTCGCGGCCAAGGCGTCTGCGGCGCCGGTGCCTTCGGGCTACACGCAGGCCTTCTCGAACCTGGCCGCGTCCAACAACGCCTACGGCTACATGGGTTACACGACTCTCCAATCGTACGACACGGCGCTCTGTGCGTCCAAGTGCGATGCCATCACGGGATGCTCCGCCATCAACATCTACTTTGAGCGTGATCCCACAGTTGTACGTTTGACCTGATCTCGAGCTTGCTTGTTCGGCCCCCTGACATTAGTATTATTATAATAGGAACCCGCAGATGCCTGCCCGACGCCGTCCTCCACCACCAACATCAAGTGTGTCTTCTGGGGCGGTCCCGTGAGCAAAGACAACGCGAAGAATGACGGGCAATGGCGCAACCAGTTCCAAGTCGTCATTGCCGGCTCGAACGGCTACGTCAGCAAGAGCATCGATCCTCAGGATGGCTACACCGGCCCGACCTTTCTGGGCAATGCTGCCATCAACGCTCCTCTGGACTGTTCCGGCAGTGACACGTACATGGGAGCAAAGGTCTTCAGCGGCGGTCCCTTTGATGCCGGTCTCTGTTCTGCCGCCTGTTCCGCCCAGAGCGCGTACAACCTCGCCCACCCGCCGACTGACGGAAGAAAGGCAACGACCTGCCAGTTCTTCAACACCTACATGCTCTCCAAGAACGGCATCCCCGAGGGTCAATACTGTTCCATGGTCAGTCTCCCCATATTCCCTGCACCCCGGTCGTCTTCCAACCCCTTCTAACTCCACTTCAGTACACCATGGCTTGGGATCCCAGCTATGCCACCAACACTGGCCAATATCGTGGCTCGGACAGGTACACCATCTCGTACAGCTTCACCTTTGTCAACAGCACCAACCCGGGCAAGCCGGCGATACCCTGTAACGTCGCCGCGGCCACTTCCGTCATCAAGTCGGCCACGCTCCAGCCGTACTGCTCCTCGCTCCTGGGCTACACCGTCCCCGTCACCACCCTCACCGAGCTTGCCACAGTCACTGTCGGCGGCGGTGCTTCGACTTCCAACGTGGTCCCGCTGACCACCACCGTCGTCACCTCGACCCAGCTGGTGGCCGTTACCTCGATCCGCAAGCGCAGTCTGCCTGCCGCCACAGCCAAGCCGTGCGATCACGACCACGACCTGAGGCGCCGCGACCAGGAGCTCTCGGCCAACGCCACCAACCCCGATGGCTCCTTTGTCGATGTCATCAAGGCCCCGAATGTGGTGACCATCCCGGAAGCGTCGGCCACACCCGCACCCGCACGCCGTGACGCTGTCCCTGGTCCTCTTGCGACCGTGGCTCGTAAGTCCCATTGCCCCCCCTTCCCAAGGAACAAGAAGAAATCGTGAATCGACGCTAACATGCTCCCAGCCGACATTGTCTCCTCCGCCTGCTCTCTAGTCGTCAGCCCAGCCACGACCACCTCGACAGTCACGGCCACACAGACCGGCACCGTCACAGCCGGCTTCGTCGTGGTCACCGTCACCGCCGCCACCAGCACCGTCACATCCACCGACGTCGTGACCTCGACGACGACCATCCTGGTCGCCCCCAGCGCGCCCACCGGCACCATCGGCTACCTCCGCCTCAGCCCCGTGGCCAACACGGGCGCGTCGTACGCCCTCTCGGACGACGCCACCCACATGACGGACAACTACTACTTCCAGAACCGGCGCGAGACCTTCATCGTCACCGACGACGGCTACCTGTACTCGGTCACCAACAACGCCTACTATTACCTCCAAGGCGCCGCGTCGCTGCTGTGGTGGACCAACACCAAGGCCGGCGGCAACCCCTGGTTCGAGACCGCGCGCAACACCGACGGCACCCTCAACGTCATGCTCAAGAAGAACGGCGTCGCCGCCAACGGGTACGCGACCTTTTGCACCAAGAAGAGCACCACCGGCGACGGCAACGGCGGCAGCGGCCTGCACATCTACGCCGTCCCGCAGTCCGGGTACTACCAGAACTGCCAGGACATGAAGCTCTACATCGACCCGGTCTCATAGGCTTGACTGCGTCGTTCTTGGCCATGGCCGGGGAGGGGGGAGAGGGGGAAAGGTATATATATATATATATAGAGAGAGAGATAGATAGGTATAGCACACGGACGCCAGATGGTGCTGATTAATGGGGGAGGGTGGAGTAGCGTTTAGGGAAGTACACAGGATCTTGGAGGTCGCAGTTCTCTTTATTTCAGAGCTTAATAAATCCCTTAATACATCATCGCAATACTCATACTTTGGATCTCTGAAAATCATGTGTGCCTCGACCACTTTTTTACCAACACCAACACCAACAAGATGTTGGCCATCGCGGATATAAGAGAGCACGGCAGGGCTTGTATCGAGTAAGTACGGCCTGGCGTTCATCGCACTATAATCAGTCGATTGTGACGTTTTACTTTTTTTCTATATTTGACCAGGTACTTTGAACAGACTAATATATACATGTACAGTGTCCACCTTCCCATGGGCGCTGATGGCTGGACCCGTCCAGAGTCCCTGCTCCCCCCGCCGCATGGCCTCGCCTCGGGCGTCTTTGCCCACTTTGTCCGTCACTCATTTCCCATCAGGATGGTGGATCTAATCCTGAATGGTGCAGAGACCCTCGTTTTGAAGGATGCCGGTGCACTGGCTGTCTGTAGACGTGCGTGTGGTATTAGTATTGTGTTTAGACGGACTCAAAGGAGGGAGGGGGGATATGTTTTGGTTTTCTTACCCGGGACAGTACCCTGCTTGGCCACCGGAGCTGCAGCGGCAAGGGAGACGAGAGCCACCAAGGCGACGACGAAGGAGTTCTGGAACTGCATCTTGAGAGTAGTACAAGGTGAAGATGATGTGTTATGAAAAAGTGTCGAGATGAAAAAAGATACCGGATCGATGTAGAAGTTGAGAAGTGGAAGATGTTGGATTTTGAGAAAGTAGTCTCGTCAATTGCGACTCTGTAACTTTGCTTTATAGTTGACCGCAACTACGCAACAAAGTTCAGGAGACGGATGTCCTATGGAGTTATGCCATAGGTACCCTGTGTTACAAGTTTCTAGAACTTGTTTCGGAGCAATAGAAGTTGATGCGCATTAGTCGCTGTTATACAGGTCCTGGGGATAATAGACGCCCAGCGGAGCCGCTAAACCGCTGTTGTGATGTGTGTACGAAGTAGATTGCTGTTTACTCCGTACTATAGTAGGTAAGCTTTTTGCGGGAGAGGATCGGCGTTCCAGGTTGCCATCCCCGACAGTGCTATACAGGGGTTCTTTGCTGCAAACTATTTCGACATACGAGGCTATTTTGAACACGTTTATCGGCAACGGTAGTTCTGCTAAGCTTTATTGACCCTGGATTCTGTCTCTGGAATACGACCTTGATACTTTGTACATAACAAAGTACTCCATGATCCCTACACAGACCTGATACGTGCCCCTTCGCAACGGGACCCAGACCACTGGAATCTAGCGGGGGCTTTTTTAAGCATTGTGTCAGAACCTTGGAAATCGTATTAAGGTTCAGGAACGATATGTCTGTCACGTTTAGTGGGGGGCTAACTATTTATTGTATTAAGGTTTGAAAGAAGAGAGGCGACGGCCGCCCCGTCTCTGAAAAATAGAAAGAAAAGAAAAAAGGCATCATCATTCAAGACCTCAGGCAATCTGTACTTGCACGTCCAGAGGTTTGTTGCAAGACTTTTATAAGGACCTCGAAACCGGGCCCTTGACAAGAGACATGCATATTTGAGAACACTCGATTGAAGATGAATCCGGTATATCCGTGGTTCGACGTGACTCGCTGAACAGAGGATAGTGGGTTTGCCTAACCTGCTTACTCAAGGTCCCTTTGGTCCCCTACAGCCTACAGGTCGCATAAAATAGACGGGTTCGTTGAAACATGCTGTCGTTCAAAATCGTCAGATTTAAGGTTCGAGTATGGCTCCTCGGGCTCGCCGATAGTTGATGTTGCTTTTGATCTCTGTCTTGATATTCCTTAACCCCGACTGAACCAGTTGAGCAGACTGAGCACAGCTGCTCCGTCCCTAAGCTGGAATTAAAAAGCCCGAACAAAAGCGAGCTAGAGTCATGTAATCAGAATGATCAGAATTGCTATGATCCAAGAAAGAAAATGCAGGTACTGGATGATCCGAAACCAAGGAAATTCACGAGAGTGGTGTAAAGTCTGATTGAAGTGAAGAGGCTAATTCTTCCAGAAATACGTTACTACTCTAGGCAGGCCGGCTCGGTAGGCAGGGAGCGGCCTTGATCACATTCCCGATGTCAAGTCCCGGGACGGCGCGGCGTTCATTACGTACCTACGCGACAGTAGGGAAAGATATCCGATACTTGACCTTTGGCAACCCTACAGCCTCGAATTATTCAGATTTATGACTTGCTTGTAGTTAAAAACTCGATTATGTGTGTTATTCAACGCGTGCCCAGCGGTCATAACGAAGATAATTCCGCAACAATCCAGTCCTGAGAGACGAGAGAGGGGTTAATCTGAAGAACCACCCAAGGGCGTTTACAGGTGTTCTTAGTAAACGGAATCAAGGACTATCTCCACTAGGCCATATCCCGTGACCTGACTGCCCTGGAAGAAGCCAGTGAACTCGGCGTATCCTTCGTACAGCTGCCCCTCCGCCGACCCGCTGTGTATCTCCTGGTATCCAGTGACGATTTCGACATCGAAATAGGATCCATCCTGCAAGGAGAGATGATAGTTTTGTTCGTACGTGTTGTTGGTATATGGTGACGTCCACGTGCGACCCTTGGGGGCTAGAGAGACAACGGGGAGGAACTTCATCACACCAGGTGCCTCCCTAACCGTGGCGAACTGGAAGCTCGCCACGCCGTCGTACTCGATTATCGAGACGGAAAGGGGGATGTCGAGCTCGGCAACATGCAACTCAAGCCAGTGCCAGGACATGGTACCGGTCGGCTGTGCCGTGGTGATGGTTGTCTCGCCTGGCGGCGTCCACTCTCTGTCGAGCCAGGTAAAGGATCGGTCTGGGTCTACGTCCACCGTGGACCCGTTGATGGTGAGTGAGCCCCATGTCCTGGCTCGTGGTAGAGCCCACTGGTAGGTATGTGCTGACCCCAAAACGTACGCGCCTACCCCACCGTCGACGAGGGCAGGGGAGTTGGTGTCGAAGCTCAGATCGATTCCCACCCCAGGGACGTTCGTCTTGATGGTGTACCCGGCTAGGGCATCCGTCTCGCTGATGGCGCGCAGGGTGAAGCCCGGTCCCTGCAAGTCGGCGAGGCCCGTGGTGGGATTGTAATAAGTTCCGACATTGCTAGCGTTCTGAACCTGAGAATAGGCGTAGGTGGATAGGTCCAGCACAGAAGCCCGGGTAGTGGTAGAATCTCCAACACGAAGCATGTGATTAATCACAAAATACCTAGTACCGTCGGAGCTAGTAATATAGCTTGAACACCACCACGAGTCGGTCGCTGAGCTGTTTTGAGCGCTTGTGAGAGACGTCGTTAGATTGTACAAAATTGGCGAGTAATTCTATCAGACGAAACGTGTTAGTAATATCACGATAAAACAGGCTGTTGAAAGTGAGTAGGTCATGTACCAAGTTTCCCGAATAAACTGAAAGATCATCGGGTGTGTACAAAAAGTCCTTTGAGCAAAGCCCCAAAGGTAGCACAAGGGCTACGGCTAATTGACGGAGCGACAACATCGGAATCTTTGCTGCTAAGACGAAACAATAGTATGTTGATTCGGATAGGTGACACAAACGGAACAGCACCACACTACCGGTGAACTGGGTCAGGTGGTCATATTTATACTGATGATCACTACTACCACTAGTGTAACGTTAGGCTCTGCTAACCTTCCAGCCTCAGTATGTCTGGCCGAGATTACTATAAAGTATAAACTTGTTGCTTCCGTTACCGCATCAATCCGCCGACTGTGTAGTCTGTATTGGAATGCTTGGGATGAACGAGCCTTCTCAATCTTCCCGGGTCGTCCTGTGAGTAGTATAGCTCCGTGCCGTGTCGCCTTTGTGTGCTACAACTGGGGCTGCGCTTCGTATGCACTCGACAAGAGCAGCCCCCGCGGCATCGGCTGATGTAGCCGGAGGAGCCGGAGGAGCCGGAGGTTTGAAAGGGGCCGTCGGAGTAATTCAATGTCCTCCCTGTTCACGCCCGAACGGGAGGCTGGAACGACTGATGATCACCGACCGAGCGGCAAGATCCGTCCCCCGCACGCTTCTCTTTCCACTTCGCAGCATACGGATACATAGTACGAAGTGCACCGGTAAGTGCGGAGTACCTTGACTTATAATATCCTTCAAACCCTTTTACATCAGCCCACAACGTACCATCCGGCCTACCCGAAGACGACGCGTACAGTGTATTTACAATCTCCGACACAAAGCAAACGTGGATGAGCTCATAATTATTTGTGCGAGTGAAGCCAAATAACTTCAGGTGTCAAGCACCGGTGTTCGGCAGAGATGTCTACTTCAACTAGAAACCTCAACAAGAGGAGAAAGATACAGACCTGTTGCATTCCATGCACGGATTCGGCCCCTAGGCGGCTTGAAGTGTGGCGCGGCCGCCGCTGCATACTTGCGAGGACCCCTAACATACCCGTTTTTTTGGTATAATATCCGTACGGGTAACTAAACTAGCCTCCTCGTTTTCGCTCGTTTTTCTCAAACCAAGCTATAGAGCGTACTCTTCATCCCACCTCACAAGCTCTTCTGATGATGATATCTATCCTTGGTCTTCCCATTCTTGTCGGTTTCCGCGGCGGTAGTTGGAGGTACAACCTGCCAACGCCCCTTATTGCGAAGGCGCAGTCGCTGCCGATTGCACCTCGAGAATCAGAAGTCTAGATGGCCAGAAAATGCTTCCTGTTTTCAATTAACAAACGGACTATGTTTGAACTCAACTGATATAGTCTATGACACCAAGTATAACTTTCCATACACTTGATATGCAGGTGGTACTTTGACTTCCTATCCACTTCATCTGCTTCCCCAGCTTCCGCTCCGCTGTCGGTACTAGCGTTACTTCCATAACTAGCCTACTTCCTAAGCCGCTGTCACAGCTAGTGCCATTGTCCCAAGTTTTGATGCAGGGGAATGGCAGTATATTACACGGATCCTGCGTGCAAAGCTCACCCGAGGCTTACCCGGGGGCGTTGCTTTAAGGGTGAGGTCGAGGGTGAGCGTGGTAAGGCTAAGGGTGAGCTGGGTAAGGCTAAGGGTAAGCCGGGTAAGAAGTAGCTTTATTAGGGTAATATAGGAAAGTATAGTAAGGAAAGCCGGAATTATCTTTCGTATAGGGGTTAAAGATATTACCCCGGAGAATAGTCGAATATTTAAATACGCCTATATTTCGGTGCTTAGTTTTTCGTTCTTTTCGTCTCTTTCTTATTACCTATCTACCTATCTAGAAATATTCCTTTCTTATCTATTACTATTACCTTCCCTATTAAATTTTTTAACTATTTCTCCTATTAAGTAAGGCTAAAAGGCCGACGTAATTGCCCGAGCTATCTAAAACGGCTACTAACCCTTTTAGTATATTAGTGTAAGGATAGGCTCCACAACAGTAGATAGCATTACCAATTGCGACACTGCGCCAAAAGATAAGCGGCCATTGAAGTAAGCTTGTTACAACAACGCATGCTATTAGGGATTATAACGGTATGCGCGACTATACCGTTACAATTAGTAAAGACTCCAAGAGGGGTTTAAAAAAGTATAGGAAGGCTATCTATAATAGTTAAGACCGTATAATAGGAGATTAAATTATATAGGTTATACGCTAACTTTGCATCCTTTAACCTTATAGGCTTATATTTACGTAGATAGCGGATAAAGTTTAATAAGGCTTCTAAAGGTTATAAAGAAGCTACTATTCGCGCTATATTCTTAGGGGACTAATACTAGTTACTATCTCTTAAGGAGCTTAAAGATTTCCTCCGGTTTTATATTTACTAAGGTAAAGGCCGAATTACGAAGAACGGGCCTTCTATACTCGATATAATAAAGAGTGTAGCAGAATAGTTTTAACCGGCTTTATAAGACTTATAATAGTGGTAGTTTCTACCGAAGATAGATCCGAGGTTTATATAGTAAGTTATATCGGATAAAGCTATAACTTATAGTGCTAATATCCTATAGTAGCTTAAAAGAGTAGTTATAAAGAAGAGCGGTTAATCGAAAATATTTATATATTAAAGTTCAATTTTATATAGAAAGAGCTTAATCGGGTTATAAGAGGTTTACTAACTTACCCGGATCTTAAGTATATATATAAAAGGACTTGGATCTAAGTTATATATATTATCCCGATATATTATTAGTTAGGAGCCCGACTTAGTACCTTTTTTATAGGTAGGCTTTGTTACCGGGTTAGTCTGTATACTAATATTTATTTCTTGCTCGGTGCTAATTTAGTATTTAGGATATCTATATTAATATTAGACGATTTAAGAACGGAGAAATTAAGCTAACCTACCGGCTTAACTAACGATAGGCTAAAAATAACTAAGACCCTAAGAACGTCGTATAAGTCTTATCTATAATAAACCAAATAAGTATAAGTAAAACGCTAACAGGAGAAGTTTTAGTATATCTAGTAAAGGAGATATAACTCTCCTTTATAATAAAATTATATTTTTACTAGTAATAGCACTAGCTAATAGTGCACTAGAGAATATTTACTCCTAGAACGATATCTATTAAATCACAATCCCCTAAGGCAAAGAATATATCTCTTTAAAATAGAAAGACAACGTACTTAAACTCCTAGTCCTTCGGCACATCCTTAAAGACAGAACTATTATAAAGGAACCGATAAAACGGCGAGAATTCGAAGAGATTTAGATCGCTATACTATTAGGCGAAGGTTTCCTCTGCCGTAGCGGTATATATATGGTCCGACGGGGCCTTGGGAAAAAGTTGGATGGTATGTTAATCCAGAAACTGATTATCCTAAGCTAAATATTGACAACTAACTTATCATAGTTCGCCCTTTTCCGGAAATAAACGAGCCAAAAACATCGCCTAGAGTCAGAAATAGATCTATACGAAAACGCCGAGTTTCGTGAGGTGGTTTTCACTCATTCTGCTATTTCAGATAGTCCTATTTATATAGAGCGGTACCCAATTCCTAAACTACTATTCTAATACATATACATCTCTGAGGCGTCACTCTTGTTCTCAACTCTTCCAGCTTATCACATTGATCTTAAGAATATTCACGCTGATCATCCCTACAACTGCTGGCGTTGAACAGTTCAATCGAGAAATTTAAGCGACAATAGTATAGGGGAGGTAGAATAAGCATTTAACTCTGGCCCTTCTACAGCGCAGGGCCCTCGCTAGTGGTTATATAGTATGTCAGCCCCGCTTTTCATGTCTCCCAGTGGTCCGTTACATAAACTCCTGACATCGTCCCACTATGAAGGATGCATGGGGTACGCCGCGGCGGACGAGGTCGATACTATTATGGACTCCCGATAGAAGTGGTGCGGAAGTCGGCCAAAGTTAACCTCGCCGATGGATGCCTCGAGCGAGGAGACTACGAACGACGGCTTTCACTCGTAGAGTAACTCTTACCGGAAGAGGGATAGCGCGTCGTATAATAATATCGGCGCTAACTTATAAGGAGAGTTAGATATAAATACCTTATTCTTATTATCCCCGAGGTACTTAAGTAGTAATAGCATAATCACCTCGGCGTTGATATAATCTACCTTTTAGATATTACCCTAAATAGCTAAATACCTCCGTAGAGTATAAGAAGCCCGTCTAATCCGCGTTTCCAGCTCCTAAGCTGACAAAGTTATTATCTGCCATGTTTCAGCTCGAAGCTTCAGAAGCGCCAATAGGGCTGCAGAGGTATCCAAGATGCCTGAATTCTGAGTCGTAGGATAGTCGCCCATTATCGCCTGAATTGTAACTTCAGCATCTCCACGAGGTGATGTTCCTGTCCCAGGGCAAGCTCTCGCCACTCGGCCCCTGGTAGTTCACTGTCGAACTGTTTTATAGTAAGCCTCTAGACCACTAGTAACGAAGAAGCACCTTCCCTAAGTGCATAGTGGACCGTAGCCGACGGCTTGGTGTTCGTGGGAAAAGAAAGAGGGGGAGGGGTGGTAACTTACAGATCATATTCATACGAGAGCATAACGCCTCTGTCGTCACCCTTATCGTTGCAGCCTTCATATCTGATGCGCAGTCGTTAGATGGATTCTCTAGGTACAGACAGGGGAGTTGCGAAGAATATATACAAGTAGAATTGGCATGTGCCGCCAGTGTTGGTAGAGAGCGAGCTGACGTTGTTATTATAGATGCCGCTGATATCCGCGGCAGTGTTGAAGTTAGAGTAGGCCACTAGGAGGGTTGTTAGCATCCCCGCCAACCATTATATATGTAGCGGTGGCAAGTCTTAATTGCTCGCACGCCTCCCATCTATTACTTACCACATTTGCCAGGAGCCGCTCCGAAAACGAGGCATTCGCCTCGGAAACCCTGTAAAGTGCACTGCAAAAGGTAGATAGTATCCGGAATCACAGCCGTTCGGTTAGCAGGAACTTCCGTAGTGCCCGCAGTGCTCGAAGAGGACTGGGAGGCCAAAAGCTTGGGGAAGTTCAGGAAGGCCGCAGCTGCATCCGTCTTCTGAACCGACTCCACGATTGAGATTTTCTTATTTTGGACTTCGAATGAATCAACCAGAGGCGCTCGTTTGGTCGCAGGGATTCTGAAGGCCAAGGCTCCAGTAGCTAACAGTGCGAGGGAGATGGGCAGCATGATGAAAGGTGATGATAGAGACGACTGGAGAAGTATTATAGGTGAAGGCTTTGTAATAGTAGGAAGTGTAATGAATGTTAACAAGCTGGTTGACCAAAAAAATACTGTTAAACTCGATATACGAGGCACTTATAGAGAATTCTACGGTCAACTGGTAGGGAGTAACCGTCCTAGAATACCGGCATATAACACAGGGCTCGACTCTCGGGCTCGACTCTCGTGCCTAACGTACTAAGCTGAGAACAAAAGTCTCTTAGATTGCCTTGTCCGTGACACTCGACAGTGGGCATTTGAGTTGTGCTGCTTACTACGTAGTAGGTAGGTACTCGGTAGTTTAGGGAATAATAGCATTGAAGCTTAATCGAAGCAGGCATTGCTGACCTTTTCGTTCGGGAACTAAGGAACGTTGTTCCTAGCAGACTAGATCGGTGTGAGATGTATAGTAAGCGTGTGTAGAGAGAGAGGCTGGATCATAGTTTGCCATCCCTGTGTTATTTAGCTAGTAATGCAGTCTTTTACTTGGTACGGAGTAGAGATGCCAAGAGGGTCCAGGAAGACAACCTTCCCTCTACTAACTTCGTCTCCGTTACCCACTTTTATGCATCGTTGACGGTCGTAGCGCAATCCCTTCTAACTTACCAAGTCTTTCCTAGTGTCAACGTCTTGGCCCTTGGGTACGCGTTTAACCGCTATGCAAAAGGACCAAAAGATCCACCAATCCCAATCCCAGCACCCTGATCAGCTTCTCTATTATTAACCTATCTAGCCTTGAACGGTTACAAAACCTGTGGCAAATTATCCTGTGCCACGCCTCAGCCACAAGGGCGCATCTGACGGGACCCACCCATCTCCTTTGTACTTAACACCTCAATTGGCTAGATACTATTCTTAATAGATCATCGCACTTTATACCACCATATACGCTTTCTATTGCCACAGTTATAAGCCCGGCGCTACACTACTAAGCATCTCAATCCATTAGAAAAAGCTCTAATTAGTACTCCGTTACGTATAGAAAGCGGTATTTCTACCTTTTATTGAAAATTCCTATTAAACCCGTCCAAAACACTCTATCGATTATCTCGAACCCTCTTAGGAGCGACTTCTATTATAACTAAATCCACTACAAAGTTCCTAAAGGTTAAACTCCTTATAAAGCACGACTAGCTAGCCTAGCTAGAAGCGCTCGAAAATAGCGCAAAGAATCGCGTATATTAGGAATACGTTAACCCTGATTTAGAGGTAAAAAATATTATCGAGGAGAAGCTATTACCTCCTAACTTAGAAGATATCGAAGACGAGCTTATTTCGAAGGCCTAGAGAGTCGCTAACGCTAATATTACAGTATCTCGAGCCTGGGATACTATAGATATAGCAACTAGAGGAGCGGCACCGATCCGGCGCATTATCCCTATAATTACTAAAGAAAGCATCTAAAAGCTGCTCTCGCTCGTAATTAATTAATATAACTTAGCTAAACGCGACTAGGCTAATATAAGGGATAATATAGCTCTTCTAAGTAACTAGATTATATCTACGGTCTAGCCCGACTACCTCTCCTCTATTAATAGGCTTCTAAGGGAGAAGGGGAAACCTATAACGCTTCAGAATATCGTTAGGGAGCTTCGCGGTTAGTTTATACCCTCTAAGATAATACTCGTCGAGCACGCGTAGCAGCGCTACTAGGACGTCCTTTTAAACGCCGGAAAGAGCGGTATAAATCCTGTCGTATAGTACGCGTAGTAGATAGCGGCCTATAGCAATAGTATAACTTATTATATCCCCGTTCTATATAGCTAGATAGCTACTAAGGAGTTCCTAAAGGCAGTTTAAGAGCGCTTCGCTCTAGACTAGGGAAGGAATTAATTAGATACGTATATTATAGCGGAGATTTCTAGCGGGACGCCTCTCACGTTAGATTAGGTAAGCTCTATTTTTCTAGAGCGTATTAATTAGAGAGGCTACTAAGGTAGTAAAAACTAGTCTTTTACGATACTTAGCAATTAGGGTAAAACTTATAAAACTAAGAAAGGCGTATCTTAACAGAGTTAGAAGGCTCCCCCGGGGAGCTAATCTGCCCGTATAGCCGCAATTATAAGTAGGCTCTAACCGAGTGTAAAACGCTTAAAATAGCCCTTATAGGCTCTGCTAAGCCCAGCTTTAGCTATAAGCCGCGCCCTTTATTACTCGAAAAGATAAAGGCGGTCCGGAAGACGATTAGGGAGAGCAAGTATAACGCTTTACGAAATACTCTAAAAAAGAAGGGGTAGATCGATACGAAGGAAGGAGGGAGCCTCCCGAAGAAGTTCTCGTACGTAGTAATCTCCTTAGAGCTATTTAATATAAAGCCCTCCTTCTATATATCGGTTATTACCTCGACCGGTCTTTATAATCTCTCCTAATCGACCCTTATTAATAACTGCGGTTCCTCGTATCTAGTAAATAGCGTTAACCTGCTTATCCCTAGATTATTCGTAAAAGCTTATACTATAGACGTAGTTAAGGCTAGAACGGCATTATTCCAGATTAAGGGATATAGGAAAAGGATTATTAAGAACGCGTTATTAGGCGTTAATAGAATATCTAAAGATCTAGAGCTAAAAAGAGTCTCGGTAATAGAAGGATTCTATATAAACATTATTTTAGAAGCGCTCCTACTAGGTACCGGTATCTAGTACTGCGGTAAGGACTACACGCTAAGATTCGGAGATCTTAAGAATAGCGTTATACTGCGTACTTTAAAGAGAGAGGGCAACCTAGTTTTCTTAGAATATAAGCCTCTTTACTCCTTATACCCTAACGTATCTTAAATACTCCCTAGAAGTAATTCCGTAATTATAAGCTTATTCGTAAGTATTAGAAGACCGCCTATAGGTAGTAAACCCCCGGGAAGGGTATATTAAAGAAAGGACTTAGAAGACCTCTAGTATACTAGAGCAGGATACCTAGGTCTAGAGGCGCTAAGGGCGCTCGTATAGAGTACTAGAAATATTGAAATTATCGGAACGCTAATACGGAAATATAAGTACTGCTCCGTAACCCACGCTACGCGCGTTATCTTAAGATATCCGACTAAAAAGGCGCCTCGCCCCTTCTTTCGGGTGCTCTAGGACCTATTCGATATACCTAAGGGCTATAACGGGACAAGCTAGCTATTAGTATTAAAGGATAACTATAATAGTAAGCTCTAGTTATTTACGCTTATCTATAAGTCTTATATAGAGATCTTTAGAATATTAAAGTCGTTCGAGAGGTATATTTAGCGGCGCTATAGACTTTATATCTGCGCCTTTAAATATAATAGCGAGAAGGCTATAATTACTATCTAAGGAAGCACTAAATATTAGCGCTAGACCGCCGAGGAAGGTATTTAGCTAGAAGTAGCACCTCCGTATACCTATAAACTAAACGGAGGATAAGAGAGAGCAGGTTAAGAGATAATTATAAAAGCGCTAAAGATACGCCTTACGGCAAACCTTCCTAAAGCGCTCTAGCTAGAGGTAACGTTAACCGCGACAAGACTTTATAATATAAGTCCGTCGTATACCTAGAAGCTTCGCAGCCCTAATAAGGTGCTCGACGCTTGGTTCTCTCTCTACTTTAGATAGTATAACCCAGTTTAGGCGCGCGTAGCGTATATAGATTTACGGCCTAACTAGAGCGGAGTATACGTATTCGGCTACCGCGTATATACTCTGTTTTAAGATAGAGCAGCTAGATAGGACCGCAGATACTACAAAGTATATCTACGGGGGCATATCGGTTATCTAGTAGGCTATAAAGCTACTAATATTTACTATATATAGCTGCCTAAGCAGAGCAGGGTTATTATAATACGTGACGTTATATTCGACGAGGAGCTCTACTACAAATCTAACAACTAAAAAGAGCCGATTATCGAGTATAAGATAATCGAAATCCTAGAGGCGATAATAGAGAGTATCCTACTATACGAGGCCGGCTTTACCCGAGAGTTAATAGCTCGCTAGGAGGAGCTAGATAAACTTGCTAGTCCTAAAGATTATCCTATAGGGTCTGCAGGCCTCGGCCAGGTAGACCTAGGGGGTACGCTGCTAATAACCGAGCCTATCAATAAGGACTCGGGGGTAAATAGCGTATCTAAAGCGCTATTAGGAGTTTATAAAACTGATAGCACGGATATAATAATAGGACTCCTTACGCTAGGCCGTATACCTATATTTAAGAGTATCTTAGGCGTTAAGGATATACCGCCGTTACTAGAGGGAGCAGAAGGGGAGGGCTCTCCTAATACGCCTACTAGAGCGGATAGGGATTATAGATAATCCTAACTAATACCTGGAATAATTCTAGATATAATTAAGGTAGCGACGGCTACCGATACCGAGCATATTAAGGCACCTTTAGATCGCTCTAAGACGACGTCCTAGCAGTAGGAGGCACCTTAACTAATTAATCCTACCCCGAGCGCACCTAACCCCGTACGCCGGAGCGTAAGGATTAGAGAAAGGCACGAGAGAAGCGCAAACTTCGCCTTATAGATTACAGATATATTATTATTAATACTCCTATATAGCGATATAGAAATCGCGGTATAGGAGGACAGATTATTTTAAGGCTTCCTCTATACCTTCCTCCTAGACGAATATATCCTCTATTATAGGGATAAAGAATATAATATAATATATACCGCGCTTTTAAAAGTATATACGAAATAAAAAGTAGTATCCGACTAGACCTTAGTAAATATACTCGACCTAGCCCCTTTACCGAAGTTATAGGGTAAGCTCGCTACTTATCCTAATCGCGACGGATATATAGAGGCGACCTAAGTCGAAATTAATACGCTCTAGAAACTGGCAGTATAGGAGGTTATCGACTATAATCCTAAGATAAAGCTATTACCCTTAAAATAGGTCTTTAGTAATAAATACGATAAAAACAATCTCCTTACTCGATTTAAGGCGCGTATTTATATCCGTAGATATAAGTAGCCGATTAACTCGCTCGTAAGCACTTACGCGGCAACGCTTGCGTTAAGGTCGTTTAGGATCGTAATAGCGCTTATCGCGCACTTCGACCTAGAGTACGACTCTTATAACGTAGTAAACGCGTTCCTTAATATATTATTCTCGGAAGACTCCGACCCGGTCTACTACGAGCTACCTTAGGGATACTAGTAAGTAGGAAAGTATCTCCGATTAGGTAGAGCTCTTTACGGGCTCCGAGAATTGCTATTACTCTAATTTAAGGACTTCTCTAGAACACTCCGGAAGCTTAGGCTAAGCGGCTTAAATAAGGAGCTATACTTATTTTATAACCTAAAACGAACGATCTTTATAGTCTTTTACGTGGACGACTTTTTAGTCTATTACTATAAGAAAGATTAGTAAGAAGCAGATAAGCTAATATACGGTATTAAAGCCGTATATTAACTAAAGGACTAAGGCCCTACGACCTACTATCTAGGTATACGGATTACGAGAGACCGAGTAGCTAAGAAGCTCTAGCTAAGCTATAACGGTTACCTCGAGAAGGCTATAAAGCGCTTTAGACTATAGGAGAGTAGTGTACCTACTATACCTCTCCTATAGATAGAGCTTATTAAGAACTCTAGGATCGCGTCTAAATAGCAAATCAAGTTATACTAAGAGCGAATCGGAACGATCCTCTATAGCGCGATTATAACGCGACTAGATCTAGCATTTATATGCTCGGAGCTCTCTAAATTCCTTACTAATCCAAGTTAGGCGTATATAGACGTAGCTAACTAGTGCCTCCGGTACGTATATAGTATAAGGTTTATTATACTATGCTACGGAGCGTATAAGAAAGGCGCGTAGGTACTCGTAATCTTAAGCGACGCCTTATTTACAGACGACGAGGAAACTCGGAGATTATCTTAAGGCTACCTTATCTAACTATTTAGAGGACTAGTAGTCTAGCGAGCAGCGCGGTAAGATACTATTATAACCTTAATAACCGAGGTAGAGCTCCTAGCGCTAAGCTAGACTACTAAAGAAATAGTAGCGTTAAAACGACTCTTCGATAATATCTAACTCTGTCTAGAAGTCCTATTCACGATAGTATACGATAATTAGCAGACTATCCGCCTAGTTATAGGCGCGAATAAGAGGATCTCTACTAAGCTAAAATACATAGATATCTATAACCTCTAGCTACGCTAGGAATACTAAAAAGGAGTATTTAAAGTCTTCTACCTAGCTACTAAGGATATACCGTCCGACGGACTAACGAAGAATCTTCCCCGCGGGAAGTTCGAGCATTTTAGGTCACTTCTAAATCTTTAAGATATTCGTTAATTAATTATAGATAGCGAAGAAAAGGATATATAAAAGTATTTATTTATTAGGAAGCTCGCGAGAGCCTCCTAGCTACGCTATCTAAACCTAGGACACGCAAAATATAAAGAACTAGGGCGCTCGCGAGAGCAGCCTACCGGCGCGATCTAAGCCTAGATACGTAAAATAAGAATAAACTATCGAGAATAAGGGCGCCTACGAGGGCAGCCTAACGGCGCGGTCTAATCTAGGGACACGCGCGCGCGAAGCGTAATAACAAAACCGAATAAAATAATTATCTTAGGCCTTATCGAGGTCTATATTATCCTGCTCCTCCTTTATAGGAGAGAGCTTCTTCTTATTACCCGAAGGCTTCTTCTTAGTAGAAGAGAGCTTCTTAACGCTACTTAAAGGCGTCTTTTTAGTACTAGGCGAAGGCGGAATAGGTTACTTAGAGACCTTAGGCTCGTGCTCGTCGCCCTTCTCTCCCGTATAGAGCTCGTAGTATCGTCCTAGCTACTCAAATTCGAGCAGCGTACGAACGGTGGCATATAGAGCGCGCAGGCGAGCCTATCCTAACTTTGATTAGAGCTAACGTTAAGAGGGGTAAAATAAGCTACTTATAGGTATAGGAGGCTTAACTTAAAGCTCAGCTATTAAATAGCGAGTAGCGCGATAAATAAGGCGGGGAACCTTATCGCAGCTACTAAAATATTAGAAACTCGCTTATAAAAACAGATTAAATACGACTTACGAGTAGTTATATCTCGAGTAATCGAAATAACGAGCCGGACTAGCAGACTCGGGTCCTCGGAGGGATAGAGTATCGGTATAGGGGCTACAAGCGCGGGTAAGGGCAGAACGCATATATCCCAAATAAGGAGTGCGGCGAGGCCCGCCCAGAGTACTACTCTTCTAAGCCTTAGTAATACTACCCTTAAGGGAGCGACGAGCAAGGGACTTACGGCGACGAGCGCGCTTTAGAAGGTCGCGAGCCTTCGTAATCGTAGTCTTATCCTTACTAAGATAATTCCTATTATCCTTAGAGAGCGGCTCGTTACTATCCTCGTGCTCGTCCTTATCCTTATCGTTATTATCGTTATCCTTACCCTTAAGGTCGATAATAAGCTCTGGAAGGATAGGCTTATCGGGCGGACCTCCGTTACTACTGTTACTAGACGGCGCAGGCGGCGGAGGAGGCGCGGCGAGAGCGACTTCGGCTACTCTCTCGCGTTAGTAATATTCCTCTTAACACCACGCGAAGGACGATAGAGCTTACCGGATATATTATTATTATTACTAGTGCTGCTAATATAGTTTAAACTGATATTTTATTAGAAATCAGTATCTAAACGTCGTATCTGCGGTTGCGGCTAAGGATATCTAGATTTCGAGGACTTACGGTCTAACTGCGTTAGTGGTCTGAAAAGAGGAAATCAGAAAGAAGGACGGATAACTAACCTACGTGCGAGGTTATTAGGATATCGTAGACCCTCTATTAATAGTGCCTAAGGTGCTATTGTTATAGGGCTAAGTGTCTATTAACTAATCACGTCGCCGTTAGCGGTATTTGGACGTATATTTTACGATGGCTAGCATGCGCGTTTACGGGATAAGAGCGCATACGGGCATTCATCGAGGGGCGCTAGATAGCGCAAATAGCTATTCAACGAGGGGCGCTTAGGAAATATTACGAGAGTATATAGGGACTCTCGAGATGCTACTAAGGCGACAGTTGAACTTGATATCGACTTCACGATATACGCGCCAACTAGGGGGTATATGGCAAATTATCCTGTGCTACGCCTTAGCCACAAGGGCGCATCTAACGGGACCCACCTATCTCCTTTGTACTTAACACCTTAATTGGCTAGATACTATTCTTAATAGATCATCGCACTTTATGCCACCACATACGCTTTCTATTGCCACAAAACCTTAACAAGATAGTAATTCATATAGAAGTGTCTTATGCAGGGAAGTTCTCGCTTAATAATTTATTCTAAGAAAGCTTTGGGCAATATCAATTAATATATTTGTATAAAAGTGCGCTACTACGAGGAATAATATATAAGATCTCTATAAGAAACTACTCTATATAGTTGTATTCAATATAACAAATTGTCGTAATATCACGTGTATCCAAGGTAGTTCAAGTTGTCGGGTTGTATTGTGTGTATGTTCTGTCTTGTGAATGTACCATGCCAGATCCTCGGACATTTGGTACTGTGTAAACCACCGCAGCAGCTGCAGCAGCGGATGCCACCGGCATCCGGTAAGTGGGTCAGATGCGTCAGCATCTAACCACCACCTACAGCTGCTGCTGCTGCTTCAGTTAGCTACCTTCTTTCCTTCCTACTCTTCAGGCCTAGTAATAACGATAATATTGCTATGCTTCACGTATTCACTGTACGGTCCGAATAAGGTAATACTAACACTGATCAGTGGTTGAAAACACCACTATTCCTTTCTACGTTCGAGATACCTTATTTACGTATTTTTCTACAGATTAGCAAGGCTTCATCCGAAAACACCACACAACGAATAGTCCCCTACTTACCTACGGGATTATAAGACAGCGACGACGACCTCTACTCCGGCTAATTAGAAAAGGCCCGTCTAGAAGGTTAAAGCTATAGATAGTCCACGATCCTATTCCGACTAATTAGAAAAGGTCCGTCTAGGAATCTGAAGCTGTATCAATACCAGGAACATCCGGTAATCACTACCAGACGCAGATCCGTCGTTTTTTATTAACACTATTATTTTTCACTATCCCCTATCCTTCACCACGTTTTTTTTATCGCTAGTCAGCGATTACCACCTTTAAAAACACCTCCAGTTATCGCCAGGTCGCGATTACCACCTTCAGAACACCTTCAGTTATTACTAGGTCGCGATCACCGCGCCACGCCGACTCTAGAGATATTTTCGAAACGCCGTTAACGCACCGTTAGCGACGGCCTTAACTTCGCAGGTACCGAGCCCGCTATTATAGGCAAAACACCTCCAGATAACGCCCGATTCCCCTACTGCCTTAGTAGGGATTATCGATTTCTGCGAGACGCGCGTCCTTACGTAATAGGCCCGCAGCCTATAACTCGGAGGAGTAGTATTTCTAACTCTTTCCCCTGTTTTTTTCCCCTGTTTTTCCTGATTTAAGGTTTCAAGTTCTGTAACCCAATATTACGGACCCGCTACACGTAACCTTACTATTTTTATAACCCCCTATTTTATTACTAATTTACACTAAAATCCACCCTAATCCAAAACCACCACATTTCCCGAGCCGGGTATCTGCATTTCGCTAGCAGAATAACTTTCCCTCCTAAGCGAACTTCACCTTACCTAATATTACTTGATTTATCTATTCCTTTATAACATATTCATATCCTCTCCTTTACCTGCCTTTACGCCTTCAGCCCTAGCACCGAGTAGTAAAACCGTCTAACGAACGTATACGCCTCCCTAACCGCGGCTACGGAGAAACGCCCGTGTTCGAGACGTGGTAATTCTTAACGCTATAGCTAAGGCTACTCCCACTTAACCCCCCTCCCCCACGGCTCCTATACCTCTATCCGGTATCCCTCTAGCCGAAGGGATATCCCCTTAGGAGCAGTTTATAGGCCTATATATCCCTTAGAAAGCCCGTCTATTTGTGAACGTAGAACTCTGGGGAAACCTGGACTACGATCCTGAAGTACTAGATCCTCTCTACGCAACCACGATTATCGTCTTTCTTTACGAGATATATAGGACCGAGGAACTATACGGTCGCCTCCTATAGGAATAGCTCTAACGTAACTTCGAAGAATAGCTAGATAAGATCCTCGTAGTAGGGGATAAGCCCCTTATTAGATCCTTCCGCGATTTTCTCCGGGCACAAGGAGTCTATATAGAAAAGGATTATAAGCTTATTCTCCTTTACCTCTTAAAATGTATTAAGTAGGACGAGTTTACCTTCTAGACCGACGTAATAATCTAGGAGGTATCGAAGTCCAGTATAGACTTTACGAAGAACTGCTAGAGGCCAGGCTTTATCGACGACCTACGTAAACTACTACCAATCCCACTAAAAGTATAACCCCTTCCGCCGGCTACACCGGTATTTTATCCCCAGCCCACGGCAGCACTAGCACCGCCGGCAATACCTATACCGCTAGTAATATATGCACCTCTAGCATAGCAAGTACCCCCGGCACTACCGGAGCTGTAATAACGTTAAACAACCCCGGCATACGTACCTATACTACTAGCTAGTATCCCTAGTATAGTCCCCCCTAAGACACTACTCCCAAGACAACTAACAGACCTCGCTAAGCTCTATAACGACGAGATAAAGTATAGTAGCGAGATATACGACGTCTTAGAGCTAAAGCTTGCTATCTTCCGTGATAGCTATTATAAAGTCGGTATTATATAGACGCAGTTCGTAGGAGCCTTTTCGGTAATGCTAAGAGGCCGAGCACTAGCGTTCTACTATAACAGCGTCTCTAGGTCTACCTCGTATTTCTCCTTCCACGATATAGTTATACTCTATAAGCAGCACTTCGAGATATTATAGAACTACTAAGTATACCTCTCCGAATAGAGAGAGACTACCCTCCCCCGTATTATCTAACTTAATCCTAACAAGACGAAGCTTTAAGCCCTCTAGATTATACTCGATAAACTCGTAATACTCTAACGAGTATTATCACCGAATAACCCTAGCAATAACTAGCACCTCCGAGACCAAGTCCTTAATATATACCGTAGCGTACCGGAGTATAACCTCTGCCTCTATAACCCGGCTCTAACTTACGAGGGAGTCTATAGCTAACTCCGATCCGCTATTAGTACCTCCACCTTCGCTACTACTATACTATAGTACGTAATAGAGGAGGTATAATAGTATTAGACCGACCGCAAGTATAATAGGTTTAGCAGGAGCAAACAGTTTACTAATAACCGCTCCAACAGCCGACCTCTACGCTATTATAGCGGCCGTCCCTAATAGTCCGACTCCTCTAGCACCTCGAAGAGGTGCTATATCTATAAGAAGACAGGATACTAGTCTACCAGATATACCCCTAAAGAGAGGCGGCAGGCGTATACCAAGTTCAAGAATAGCTAATACCTATAGGACGCAACAGAGCCTATAGATAACCTATATAACCAATTCCTCTCTTAGCATAAAGGGGTCGAGGAAGACGTCTCTATTAACGAACCGTCCGACGAGGACAGTAACGATGATATCCGTCAGTTTCTTCAGTCTAATATTACTACCCCTAAGGATAACCAGTTCTACGTCTCTTACTTTAACACCTATATTAATAGAGATAATACTATATCTACCTTAGCTAACCAGTTAACCTTCCACGCTATTACTAAGGAAGATACTATTAATATACTATCCGAGGAAACGGTATTCATACTCGATAGCAGATATACCGCGGAGAAGTTCTAGGGGATTATACTAGATACCGGCGCTGCCGGCTTCTTAACGGCCGGCCGTCCCTAATTCTCTATACTCTAGAAGCTACTCCCGTCTATTACTATAGATACTGTAATAGTAGGAGAAGTAATAATTAAATTCGGAAATAGAGATACTATTAACTTACTTAGATCAATCTACGTCCCTATACCCCTCGGAATAATTATATTCTATATTATTCCGGCTAATACCCCTTTTCTGCTCTGTATCTAGGATATAAACCGTATATAGATATACTTTAATAACCTAACTAATCTAATATATAGGGATAACCGTTCAGTCCCCGTTATCCGTAAATAGGGTTACCCCTAGGTGCTACTCGAGTAATAGTAATAGCGTCCAGAACAGATATTCGCTTAGTACCTTATAGATACCGAGCTTAGACTACTATACCGCCGGTTCGGCCACCCTTCCGTTCAACGCCTATATAAGGTGCTGCAGCAGTTAGGGCACGAAGTCGAAGTGAAGTTACTCGAGCGGCTTACTAAATACTACTACTAGTACCAGATATATAGCCGAGCTCCGCACCGATTTAAGTTCACGATTAAAGATAACTATAACTTTAACTACGAGGTTATCGTGGATATTATATACCTAGACGGTAATAAGCCAGTCCTCTATATAGTAGACACTACTACCGCCTTCTAAGCAGCTCGGTTCATAGAAAACGTTACCGCTAAGTATACCTAGGACACCCTCCGGCTATACTAGATCGACGTATACTAGGGACTACTTAACTAGATCGTTATAGATACCGGTAATAACTTCCACGCTATAGAGTTTAACTAAGTAGCGCGGTCGATATCTATCTCTATTAAGGAGGTTCTAATCGAAGCCTATTATAGTATTAGCAAGGTTAAGAGGTATTACGCACCCCTCCGGCGCGCGTACGATATTATCCGTACCGAATCCCCCTCTTAACCCCTGAAACCTCCCTCTAATCAGCTGTTAAGGCAGTTAACGACACTGCTAGGCCTAACGGTCTTATCCTAACCCTGCTTATCTTCGGAGTATATCCGAGGATAATAGATAATTCACCTCCCTCCCCTAATATTATATAACGCGCTGCTACAGTACGCATAGCTATAAAGGAGGTGCGACGCCTACACGCTATAAGGCAGGTTGCAAATACTCTCGTAACCCGTAACGGTCCCTAGACGCTTAGCACGCTAGACCTACTAATCGGATCGCAGGTCCGCGTATAGAGAGAGAAGAATAGCTAGTAGGGACTATTCCGTCTTATTTCAGTTAACAGAGAGAGTTATATTATTAATTACCCGCGCGGTGCAAGAATATTTAGGTTAACGGTTATTAAACCATACCTAAAGGACGCTAAAAACGTAATTAACGACCTACCACCCCCTTTCGATAACGGGCAATAACAAGACTAACCAGCTTAGCACCAACCTTAATACCCTCCCCTTTCCTTTACTAATACCTAATACCCCTACACCCCGTTAGGATACCCCTCCGACCCTTACAGAGGGCGAATCTAAGGCTAAGGACGAGATCATCGTTACTACTGCCCTAATAGCCCCTGAAGTATTAGCCCCCTAAGGCGACCCCGTGGAAGACCACGACGTCCCCTATAACCTTACTAATAACTTATTATACACTAGTAAGAAACAGATACACTACCTCTCGGCGTCTACCTTACTAGCAAGGAGGAGGCAGATATAATCCTATCCCTGTAGCTGCGTAAGGATGGAATTATTACTACCCCTAGAAAACCCTTCGACCTCGCTACCGAGAAGGAAATATAAGCCCTTATCGATACCGGTATCTTTAGATTTGAGGTATATAATAGGAAGATTTATAGGGAATAACGCATCTTCAAGTCTTAGATCGTTAACGAGATTAAGGGCAAGACAACGCAGCCGTTCGAGAAGTTACGGCTAGTCGTTTAGGGATATAGAGATAACGGCAAGGAGGCTATTCTAACACAGTCTCTAACGATCTAACGTACTAGTTAGAGACTAATTCTAGCTATTACCCTATCACTGCTACGAGAGGAGGAATTCCTATTATAGCTACGTGATATCACGCAGGCCTATACCCAGTTAAAGACACCCCTGAATCGAGTGATCTTAGCATAACTGCCTATCCAGATTAGATACCTATACCCTCCAGGGATAATTATAACCGTCGTTAAACCCTTATACGGCATTGCAGAGGCCGGAACGCATTAGTAGGCTACGTATAGCAAGCATTATAAGGAGAAGCTCTAGATAGAGACCTCTACCTATAACCCCTACTTGCTGTTATCTACCCCTGAAAATCCGAACTTCGGTATTATTAGTATGCAGACTGACGATACTATCGGTCTAACGGACATTCAGTTCTCCCTCGTCGAAGACGAGGAACTGCGCAAGGCAGGCTTTATAGCTAAGGACAAGCAGCTACTATCTATTAACGAACCTCTAATCTTCAACGGAGGCATCGTCACATACTATAACAATAACCTCGTCCTTCAATAGAAGGACCAGGGTAAGAAACTGCAACTAATCGACCCTATATCCGAAATAGCACGTTAGACGTACGTGTAGCAACGTGCCCGCGGAGCATACATTGCTTCAGTCTGCTAACCGGAAGTATGCTTCGACCTCTCGGCAGCTATATAACACCAAGACCCCTCTGCCGAAGATATCACGGCCCTAAATAAACGCATTTAGTAGCAAATAGATAACCTAGATAGGGGTCTAACGTTTATCCCCCTAGATCTGTTTATAGCTAAGTTGTTTATCTTCGTTAATAGATCCTTCGCTAATAATAAGGATCTTACCTCTTAACTTAGCTTCCTTATTATTCTCGCCAATAAAGATATCGATACTAAGCATAGCTAATTTACTATACGCGGTAATATTATTCACTTTAGCTTAACGAAGAGTAAGCGCGTTATACGGAGCGTGCTAGCCTCCGAAGTCTATAGCATAGTATCCGGTATAGATATAGCCTATATCCTCGCTATAACTATCTAGAAGGTTACGTAGCAACTAAATACTCCAACGATCCTAACGGTCGTCTGTACTAACTTGTACTCGCTATACGAATACCTCGTAAAGCTCGGAACTACTAAGGAAAAACGCCTTATAATAGATATTATAGCGTTGCGGCAGTTATACGAGAGACGCGAGCTCTTCGAGGTCCGTTAGATTAACGGTAGTGATAACCCTGCAGATGCGTTCACTAAGTCTACTGGGAACAAGATATTAGAGGTTCTTATTAGCAACAACGAGGCTGTGATCCGAATAGATAGATGGGTCACGCGCACCTAGATTGGTGGCGTTTTACGGTGTTTCTTATGTCATTTTCCTAGTACGTATTTCTGGCCACAAAACAGAGATTGCCAGTGTGTAAACCACCGCAGCAGCTGCAGCAGCGGATGCCACCGGCATCCGGTAAGTGGGTCAGATGCGTCAGCATCTAACCACCACCTATAGCTGCTGCTGCTGCTTCAGTTAGCTACCTTCTTTCCTTCCTACTCTTCAGGCCTAGTAATAACGATAATATTGCTATGCTTCACGTATTCACCGTACGGTCCGAATAAGGTGATACCAACAGGTACTTATTCCCACCAGATTGTGGAGTACCGGACATGGGGGCTACATTGGTCCGAAGCTAGTAGGTACATAGCTTCCACCTCCAATCTGACACCCCCCCCAGAGATATCATGTCAAAACAGGGTGTCTCTGATCAGTATAATCCTCCTGTTCAATCGTCATTGGCCATTGATCGGCTTCAACTGACGTTCCTCCACTAATTGCGTCTTCTATTCGATCAAAATCCTCTAGGTTGAGCTCGTGAAGCTTCCTGAGAGTGACCCTGTCCTTAACGTCTACCAATCCTATTTGCTGGCAGAACGTCCTATGCTTGTCTGCAGTAAGGGCTTTCGTAAGTCCATCTGCCACCATGTCGTTTGTAGGCACGTATTCCACGGTAATCTGACCCGTAGAGCACACCTCCCTGAGCTAGTGATTATGGATATTGACATGTTTCAGTTTCGTCCTGAGCAGGCTAACTTCCTTTGTCACCAGCCCAATTGTCTGTTGGTTGTCACACTGGAGCCGCAAGGAGGGATGTTCGAATCTGATTCCGATTTCAGATAGAAGCCTTCAGATGAACATCCCCTCCTTCGCGGCCTGCGCCAGCGTGAGGAGTTTGGCTTCAGTTGTGGACGTCGTTACGTTGTCCTGCTTATTAGCACGCCAGCCAATGGTCCCTCCGAAAAGCCTCATCATATAGGCCTGCGAGCTTCGTCTGTCCAGAGTATTATCTGCGAAGGATGCGTCGGATGCCGTATATAATTCGTCGCCGTCCCCGAATTGGAGTGCGAGAGTGCTGGTGTTCTTGAGGTAGTGCAATACTCTGTCGGCAGCTATGTGATGCTCGGGGCTTGGGTTTATGCTGAAGCGTGAAACGCGAGAGGCTGCGAATGCTATGTCTGGACGTGTAACGACGGCCACATACATGATTGAACCGATCTTCTTTTGATAGAGATTAGTAGTAGTATAGGATGACTTATCTTCAAAGGGGAGAAGCTCGTCAGTCGTCATTGGGGTTTTGATCTGCCGCACCCAATCTGAGTTCTAAAGTAACGGCGTACTTCGCCGCGGTTTGGAAGAATTGACAACTCGCTCGAATCCAACCCTCGCAAGAACGCAGCATCATGTCCCGCATGAAGCCTAATAATGCCCTAAATCCAATTAGGGCTCCCAGCCTAGATACCTTTAGTTACTGGCATGAGTTTACTAACCCCGGATAACCCTTAAACCACATAGAGAGCAAGTCATTATAGATGGGAAACACGAACTGGCTCTGATAGGTGCGTAGCTAGTTTATAGCGCAAACCATTACACTTTTTATATTGTAAAATTCTTTCTACTCGAGAGATACCATTCATACTACGACAGAGTTGTCCTTGATATCAAGCAAGGATCTCAGATACCCGGAGAATTTCAGAATACTAGCTCGATATATGCCGCTATATGTGGCATACTTATATCGATAAACAGAGCTCTTGGGATTCTAGGCTGTATGCTTATATACCTCGAAGGCTTATTTAGTTCGACCACGTCTATGCACCAATCCTAGAGAGAGACTATAAGCGCACCTCGTTAATAATAAAGCATTTTGCGCCGACGAGGCTAGCAGGCAGAGGGAAATAATTGATCGAAGATATCATACCAAGCCTTTGAGTATTAGTAGACTTGGTATTTAATACGGCGCTGCACGCGTAATTGCAAATTTAGTAGTAGACTAACGCTGAAAAAAACAGAAACCGATTCCAACCTATCCTGAATAAAGGTGTATCTTAGCAATTCGGTGCCCTCTGCAAAAGCAGAATGGATGAATTTAATAGCTTGAAACCTCGGGTAGTGTACGAAAAAACTCATATTGCTAATTTGCCAGGACTATGTTGACGACGTGTGACCATGCCGCAACTATGATACAGTGGCAAACTGTCCTACGCAAGCTTTTGTCAAAGGCATCAATAATATGTGCACTCTCTTCATTTTTGTTCCACAAGCAGCCTTGGGAAGACTCTTGAACAGGCCCGAGCGGGTTCAGACTTCCCCCTCATCGCCAGTCAAGCTTATTTATCGGTGTCCGAGCTGTTACGAGATGTTAATATACCGGTGTCCGAGATGCCACGAGTTCAAAGATCAAACCCGGGGACCGACTCCTACTTCCCATACAGGTATTATATCACATCTAAAGAGATTCGTGAAGGCACAAGATCATCATTCGACAATTTCCAGTGTCAAGAAACTCGCCGTCATTCCTCCCTCAACCATATCAAACATGGCCAACATTCGTCCCATTCAGCTTGACCCATCCCATCTCGGCGTGCTGCGCACATCTGTCCAGATTTCGCCAGAGTCGATAGAGAAGTGCAACGAGCTACTGCAGAGAAACCATGAAGAGAACCACATATTCTTCCGGGACTTCGCAGCCCATAATCATATTGCCCATAGCACCCTCACGCTTCTAAGTCTGGGCGCTAGCCCGCAAGATCTCCAAGACCGCTGGGATGATGTGATCGCTATCCAACGTCCTATTCCCGACGTGGACGAGGTGCTCCTCGGACTGCTCTCGGACCCGGACGTCATGTACGATGCCTTTGGCCAGGTAAAGAATTACCACACGTTCCTGGCATTCTTTAAGCGCGAGATCTCCATTAAAGGCTGGCGCAACGTGGTGTTGGAGTACGTCTTCTCCCGTACCCGGGAAGCCAACGTGATGCTCGCTCGGATGTTTGAAGGCGCCTATCATCCCTTCATCCACCTCGGCCTCGGCATCGAGTTCCAGCAGCCTGCCATCATCGCCGAGGGCCTGGCACAAGCCGCGACGGATCAGGACCTCGGCGCTCTGCAACTACTGCTCGCGGCCGAAGAGAAGGCCGCAGCGCATCTCGCAGCCGGCGGTTCCGCACCAGAGAAGCCCATGATAGGGCTCATCCGCGAGGCCAGGGCGACCGAGTCGATCCGCCACGCGGCACGGTGGACGGACATGGGCGGGCGCAAGATGAAGGACGGCGTCGCCGGCCGCGCGCTGGATCCCGTGTCGTCGCTGGCGTCGCAGTTCCACATCCGTACGAGCGACGAGAAGGACCTCGCACGGCGCGCCGCCGAGGCGGTCAACGTGTGCGCCGCGCTCGCGGGGGCCACGTCGCGCCGCGCGGGCCGGCCTCGCAAGATCGACTTCTTCTATATGCACTGTGTCACGAGCACCATCTTCCTCACCGTCGTGGTTCGCGAGGGCAGCTGGATCCCGCTGGAGGACCGCGCGCGGCTCGCCGAGTGGAAGGCCCGCTACGACCTCGCCACGTACACCATGTGCGGGTGCCCGGAGCTTGAATTAGACGCGATCTCGTCGTACGCGGACCCGGCCAGCGACGGGATGGGATGGGACGACCTGTTCCGGGCCGTCGTCCGCGAGCACGACGACGGGCACGCGGCCAAGTTCCTCCGCGCGCTGAAGAGCGGCGAGGAGGTGAGCCAAGAGTTCGCCGCGGACGAGGATTTCCCCATGAAGGGCGACATGTGGCTGAGGCTGGCGCGCATGTGTCAGGATTCGACCAAAAACATGGCGATGGAGTTGAAGTGGATTCCAACCACTGGGTTTGCTCAGGCCTGGGATCGACCAGATCTGCAACCCCAGGGGGAGAGCACCATCTAAGACGAACGTGTGTATCGAGGATAGCTTCGCATCTATATTTTCGGGGGCAGAATGGAGGGTAGATTCAGTGGCACTGTGGCAGTGATGAGTATAGTTGTTCTTTGACGTTTTATTGCGTTGGAATTTGTTGTCTTTCACTACGATATTATTTAGAGAGACATCTGTTACACAGAGGCTAGAAATCAAGACATATCTATGAGCCAAATAGGACACATTTGATACGGCATGCATATACTGTATTGTTCAATATTATTATAGTCATAGGATGTTCACCGCTATGTACTGGGCAGACTCGCAAAAGCTTTTACCCGTAAAAGCGTCGAAAGGTCTCGAGGTGCAAGACTGGATACGTCATTTCGGTAGCGATATGATTTACAGGACAGATGTCGCAAGGCTATTAATCTATGGTAACGACGGAACTAGAGACCTCGGTCGGAGTCAAGTTTTTCCACAAAAGAAAAGTGGCTTT
The DNA here is from genome assembly GCA_022414665.1 of Arthrinium puccinioides. Lineage (NCBI taxonomy): Eukaryota > Fungi > Ascomycota > Sordariomycetes > Amphisphaeriales > Apiosporaceae > Arthrinium > Arthrinium puccinioides. The sequence continues at coordinate 3,314,798 of JAIUNF010000006.1, read as the reverse complement.
CGATTACATAGATTTCTCAAACCAACGGTGCTCTGTTTCGAGACTCTGTGATAACCATGAAGGGCCTGACGAAGACAAGTACGGATGCAGCAAAGGGACAAAGTGCTGCAGCAAGCCCAGCAAGATACACAAAGGCATACCCCGAGGGAATCGGGCACCAACTCCGCTCGTGCCGTTCAGAACACCGACGTTCTTCCCATCGTACCGTCCTTCCGCGTCATCTGCCGCCTCGATCATGCCGGCCGCCAGGTCCAGATAGCTTATGAAGCTCTCTTCCTCGTCACGTCGACGCCCAAGCCGCCCGGCTTGATAAAGACACTAGATAGCCAGGTGGCGTGCGAGCGCAGCAGGATCTCGGTCTACCTCAGGCCATCATAGACATGCGAGGCCGCGGCGATCATGACGGCCTAGAACCACTGCGGCATACGGCGGGCCAGGTGGTCGTCGATCGTAGCGGGGCTGAGTAGGACCAGCCGCTGCATCTTGGGGGCTGGCTACCCGCCGGCAGCGCCCGCGGCCCGGATCCTTTGCAGGGACTCGACCAAGGCGGCGGCGCTGTCCTGGCTGATGCGGCACCACAGGACGTTTTCGTTGGTGGTAATGACGAGGAAGACGACCCTGCCGCCCTGGTGCCGCGCACGCACTCCGCCATGAGGTCCACGTTGTTCAGGCCGCCGGCGAACACACGCACGGGCTTGTTCTCAGCGACCTCTGGGATGAGGTGCCGGAGCTTGGGCTCGTCCCGGCAGTGGGCGTGGATGGTGTTGTCGCCGGGGCCATCTAGCAAGTTCTGCACGAGGGCTGTCCCGCAGTTCCCCGTGCTTCCCAGGTCAGCATAAGTCGGGATTATATGTTTGGTAATCTTGAGTATGCTGAATGACGTGAATCGTATTGATATCCGATGACGATGTCGATTGAAGAGATGATAATCGAGGATTCAGCTGTTGTTGCCAGAAGAAAGTTAGACCGAAGTATGGATATGAGAGTCGCAACTTTCGGGGCCGGAGTCGACAAAGCTCACGAGGTCGGCCTGAGATAGATGCGGTCAATTTTCCTCGTGAGAAATCATCGGTCAAACCCTTCGAAGTACTGAAGCTTCTAAATGAGACCTAGTCGTGTGGAAATTCATGTATAGCAACTGTGGTGATAAAGTTGAATCTCCCTTTGACTTTGGCCATGTGACGAAGCGAAATGTCTCACAATTCGCGATCATCCAAATCCAGTAACCTCGAGGCACCACCATGCCTTGTTTCCATCTTACAGCGGATCGCAGATCGCTGTTGCAAGTCGTTTTACTCACATGATCATATTCAAAGGTGTTCTGGAGTGAGTGTCTATTAAAACGGAGCTATGATAGGTCTTTGTTGGTATCACCTTAATCAGACCATATGTTGTAAACGTGAAGATGAGGAGATATCTAATTAATCTACTGCTGGCCTTAAGATAGAGAAGTAGAGGAGGTAACTAGCTAATAGCTAATGACGAGGAGCAGGATACGTAAGGGTATTCGGATCTGATATGGTCCGGCAGTCCGATCCGTATGTGGTAGGGATATCCTAAATGTTATATGTGGTACCCCTGCAGCTATCAAGCAGTGTTGTTCCACCAGTCTTCGTCCAATAATAGTCTTAGTTCAATAATTACTCGGTTGACAATTTACCAGGATCGTCGTTCGCTCCTAGTGAAACTCAACAAATGGATCCGTCCTCCGCGTCCTCTTCTCAACGACAGCTTTCTGACTCGCCATTGCCTTTGTCATCAGACATCTGCATCTGAACCAGCGACCTGCCGCGACAATCGAGTTTTCTCATCATGAGCTTTTTACATAGCTAGTTGTTCGAGTCCCTACCCTATCCTACAAGATGCTTTAGCGCCAAGACAATCATCATCATGCGCCGGTAGACGCCTTGGAGTCTTACTCCGCCGGGCCGGGATTGGATGAACCTGACAATCCCAACAGCCCCATGAACTGGCCTCTCTTTGAACAGGCAATGCATGTCATTTGTAGTGCTCTTCTCAACCCTTCACAGTCCGCAATTATAATCAGGGAACGTCGTTGAACTAGACTGATCACCACCCTAGCAACCTTGCCTCGACAATGTTCATACCGGCGTACGCGTAGTAGCCGACCTACTCTACCTCGACTTTAGCAAGGGGAGCTGCGAGGCAGCGAGCGTAGAAAGTATACATATAATAATGCGAAGTGTTAAACTCAGTTTATTCTTATTACGTTTTAGCTACTCGTAATATAATATATAGTTATATATTACTAGCTACGTGCGCCGCTTTGTACCCCCATCGCTAGATTCTAGGTCGGGTATGTCGGGTACTACGCGGATGCTGGTATACTCCGATTAGCAATTTACTTACAGCTCATTATTACCCTATTATACCTTACTATAACGTGTATTTTTCTGATGCTTTAGAAGTTAGTATTTACTTATAGCTAATTATTCGCTATTATGGCGTTACTATAACGTGTATCTTTCTAGTACTATATGTTATACAATAGGGATTCCCTTTAATTCGTATATTATTATTACTCCGCCCCAAGGAGGCTATGCGTTCTTAGGCCTGTTTTTACTTAGATTAGGCTAACCGTACTTATAATAGGTAGAGTGGATCCGGCTAGTAGGGTGTTGCTAGTAGGGTGCGCTAGCGTAGTATAAGCGATTTGTTTAGTATTTACAGAGGAAGCCTTTAAATGCCTTTACCGACAAGGGTAGTAAACGTAATATCTACTATTATGCCGATACTGAAAAGCTAGGTAGAAGCCTCTTCTAAGCTACTAAGTCTTATTATTATTTTACTAGTATAGATTTCCACATTAGTACGTTTACTCGCTCTACTAGTCTAGTAGGTAAGATAATTTAAACCCATTTCGGTGTAGGATAACTGTTTCGGTATACTTCGTTAAGAGGACATGTTTATTGATATTCGGTTCTTGCCCTGTAAATAATATATATCTAGTGCATCTATCGGTGTTCTAGACTAGAGATTTTCGGAGATTTTCGGTTATTTTCCGTAATACTTCAGAGCGGTTCTAGAGCTGGGACGTAGTAGCTTTCGTCTTAACTTGGCAACGGATAACCGCTGCCCGACATACGCTGTTAGCCTGTAACACAGGTCTATTAATATTATCATAGCGTTATTCAAAGACCATGAACTATGTAAGCATATTTCTTATCTATTTATGTAGTTGCTTGTATTTTTAGGTTTAGTCTATAACCTAAAAGTATCGTAGTTAGAGTATACTATACTTAACGTTCTTAGTAAACCACCGTGTAACAACCTTTTCTGCCTCGTACTTATCTATACAAGTAGCTTTGTAAACGTTTTTTATTATCACACAACTCATCCTCGCCATACCACAACAGGTCTTCTCACAACATCACAACACTTCTCACTACACCATAACACTTCCTCTTACTACATCACAACACTTCTCTACTTTATAACATTACTTCTTTACTATACAAAGCAACTTTATTCAAGATGCAACTCTACATTTCAGGTTTCGTCAGCACCTTGGTTTTATCAACTTTTACACAAAGCGCACTTGCGTGTAGTGGTTACCTCTATTGCCACTGTTTTAACGACGACAAAACCGCTAATGACGTAGCGACCACGAAAGTGTGTGGCCTCTTCGGCGCTACAGATGGAGCTATAATCGCTCCAAACGAATTTTCTGATGGGGCGAGCGAGTGCGCATATGTTGGAGATGAAAGCGTAGTAAGATCGGGAAAGTCGCACCCCCTTGCCTTTGAAAATTGCAACTGGCGCGATCTTTGCGCTTCGGCTGGGGCTACTGGGTCAGACTCTAGCTGTAGAGATTCTCCACCTGACGGAGGCAAAACCTATTCCGCTGGTGTAGTTTATGTCACTGCTGAATGGACGGAACCCGCTACTGCTTAGGGGACAAGTGTTTGCAGTCACTGGTGTTTTGAGCAATTTGTCCATCATGGTCTTTGCAGAAGAAGCCCTGGATTGCTAGTTTATAAAGTGGAACATGTACATAATTACCAACTAGATTCTCTCAAATAAACATAACTCAACCTGACCAATTTTGCCTTCAACAATCCACTGGTAGGGGGGATACGATTTCTGATTCGCGTCCGTCTGGGTACGATTTGGTGGGGATACCTAACGAGGCCTGTGATAGCTGCGGAACGCACGGGAGGGCCGCTTATGGATTAGTATAGCTCCATAGCGTTCTGTTTGGCGTCGTGCCGGTAAAATCACAGAAGCAGTCGTTCCCAAACAAGCACAGCTGCTAGAATGCGCGAGTAACAGGCAGTTTTGTTCCTGCTCGTAGACTGATTACATGGCCGCTGATATCTAATACCTGACGCCGCTGCTGGCGCATACTACCGGCCATAGCAGGCCGCAGGGATGCGCCACGTGACGAATCATGACCTTTCACAACATAACTTGACATCTTTGAATTTTAGGCACTGAAGTCGGTCCTTCTTCTCATGGCGTTTACCGGTGCGCGACCATGCTTTGCGACTATGGTTTGCTCACTCAGACGCCCAACGTTCAAGGCAATCAAATAACTTATCTCAAGAATCCGTCCGGACAGCACGAGGCCATCGCCGGCAGAAAGAGACTCCTGACATAGCCGATCGGGCGGCTGCCCCCATCGGCACTGAAAACATCTGCCAGCGCACTATTATCGAGGGCATGGCGGCGTCGGCAAGACCTAGTGTTGTGCGCTAACTGTATAATTTGATGGTCTGATACTATTCGAATACCGAATCCCTAGATGATACTCTGGTCGCGGTATCTGGACACTGTAAACTAAATAACCTGGGCGTGTGCATGAGTGCCCTACAGATGCTCCGAGGTGCAGGTTGGTATACTTTGGGTCATTATGGGAAATTAACTGATCCCCCACGTGCCTTGCATTTTCTTTTGGAATTTATACTGACTTGGAGCATGTGACGCGTAATATATGCTACCAGGGTAGTTAGACTGAAGAGGGATGTTCAAACAGCTGCTGATTGAATGGTTTTGTGCAACATTATTATGCCAACATATGAATACCAACTATCTAGTCTTCGAGGAATTAATATAATATAGCATAGCTCCAATATATTAACTGTCTAGACATTGAATCCCACTCACTCTAGAAGGCATTGAAGATGGCCTATTATTGAGCTTGTGCAGATCTCGGGTTCGATTCCCCGCTAATAACAGTCCATTATGCAACGGGGATTTCGCTAATAGACATGGTTCCCGCTTCATCTTTTGTTCCTACTTCCGAATGGAAGCAAGTTGCGTCTAGCTTTCATGTTAGTGCCTAAAGATCCAGAGATTTAGTCCACTTCAAAGAAATGTGTTTCATTCTGGTTGTTCCTAAGAACTTACTGTGGTCAACAGATACGGTACAGTCAGTAGGTAGTGCTCCCCCTGATTCCGCACACCTCGGTTCACCCTAACGCCGTAGTTGCGCACCACAATACAGACTTGGCCGTCCTGTGGAATATAGGTCATCTCCTTCTAATGGAACCATCTCTATTTACAAGACAGAAGTTCGAGCTGGAGAAGGAACGCGACCACTGTCTTGCTGAGATTTCCAACTTTAGTGCCGGACCGCGGGCCGGCTATACTAGCATGCTTTCCTTGCGTCACTTGTTGGTCTCGATATACGTAGGTCTCGGCGAACTCGAGGAGGCTGCCGAGATCTGCGAAGCTGTTCTCGATGACCTGCGACACGACGAGAGGCACGGTCCGTCCCATACCAGGACCTGGACGCAGGCAAACGCACTCGGAGCTATACACTACCTGAGGGGGTAGTATGTAGAGGCCGTGGAGACGCAGCTGCAGGTTGTAGAGAACATGACGACGATCAACGGCAAAGACCACCTGTCGAAATTGTCGGCAATTCCGACCTCTCTTTGAGTTATTACGGACAAAAAAAGATGCCTGGCTCGAGCGGTTTGCTGCTCGAGGTCATGGATGGAATGCGTGTCAGCCTTGGTGAAGACCACCTCACCACACTCGTGATCAAGAACGATATGGCTTCCACCTTCTTCGTGCAGGATCAGCTAGACGAGGCCGAAAAGCTCTTCCGGTCAGTGCTAAAGTCCAAGTAGCGCACCCTTGGCTCGGGGCATCGATCGACACTAGCAGCGCTCGGGAACATTGCCGTGGTGGCGCGCAACCAAGGAAACCTGGGAGAGGCCGAGGATCTCAATAGGCGAGCGCGGCAAATCAGGAAAGAAGTGTTGCCGACTGGGTCATATCGACACGTTGACGAACATGGGCAACCTTGCGGCCATCCTGCAAGGGCTCGGAAAGCTGCCGGCGGCAGAAGAGCTCGCTCGAGAGTGCCTCGCGAGCAACCAGGAAGCCCTGGGCCCGGAAACGGCGGACAGCCTGACGGCCATGCACAACCTGGCATTCATCATCCAGGACAGCGGAAGATGGGCCGAGGCGCTGGCCATGTATCGGGACTGCAGAGCCGGGAAGGAGAAATTCTTGGAAGTCAACCACCAGCTCACCTTCCACACCATTTCCAACCTAGGCTTTCTACACACCGAGATAGGGGACAAGTGAGGCGTGTAAATGTCACGCTCACATAATCGATGTCATGTCAACCAAATAGGAGGGTAAGACCATGCCGCATTGTGGGACAGCAAACGCCATCTTGGTTCTGTTTACCACAAGTTGGGAAACTACACCAAGGCCGCAAGACTCCTTTCCGAGACACTGGCCCATCACGAAAGTACCCATGATTCATGAAGATAATATGCAAACATTCGCAACCCTGCATGCCTATGCTTCCTTGCTTGGTAGCCAGAATAGATGGCAGGAGGCTCTGCAGTACTACCGCCGGGCGCTGGACGGGCGCGAGAAGAGGCGGGGTCTGAACGATCTGTTCGTGCTAGAAACGCTGGAAGCGATGGGCGAGCTGCAGTGCACCATGGGGAACTACGCCGAGGCCGAGGCGTGCTGCCGGAGGGCCTACGACAGCAGGCGCGCGCAGCACGCAGAGTCCCATCCAGAAGTGTAATACAGTGCCAGCAGCTTTTCCAAGGTGCTCGCCACTGTCGGTATGGGCAGCTCACACGACGGGGTGAGGAACACCGAGGCCAAGGCCCTCGCGCAGTTGGCGCAGTTGACGCTGGAAGGATGCGAGCGATTGCTCGGCCAGGAGCATCCCAACACGATTCTGATGAGTTGGCGAAAAGGCCGCTTGGAATGCAGCATCGGGAAGTCGGGGACCAAGAGCTCGGGACCCGGTTGTTGCGTCAGGCTTATACTGGCTTGAATGGTTCTTTGGGAGCCGCGCACCCAGACGTTGATTTGATCAAACACGATCTAGATGTCCTCGGTTGAGGGGAGCCGGGGTCCATCGACGGTCTGTAAACGGGCTATCAGATGTGAGAGGATGTACAGAACACGATGCTTTCCTGATTATAATGATTTCTGATATCCCGATATCCCGATATGCACAGGATGAGTTGTACACACCGTATTTTACCCAACATTTCTGATTTGAACCACGCGCATTGCGTCTCTCCCATTCCCTATCTCACTCTGTACCCCATGGGCCATGACCAGGGTCATCATGGGCGCCATGCAGCACTGGTGCGTGCTGGACACGTAGATGTTGTCCTTTAGGGCCGCAACGATAGCGGTGAACATGGAGCTCAGATCATGAACGATAGCATATACACTAACTAGGTGCGTCTGGTTGGCGGTCCATTGCGACGAGTTGAAGTCCGCGTCAACGCCGAGGGAGTGAGTGTTCGGGGTTAGGTTGCGAGTCACTGTAATTACAGACTTGCGAGTATCAAGCCTAAGCTCGTTTTGACTGCTTTTTAAGAAGTAGCTTACAAGGTTAGAACTTAGCAATGTAGTTGCCTACCTAGATTCTACTGTCCTACCGCCCATCTATGCCGCTAAACCCCTTTATTACACGCTTTTGTCCGACTTCTTCTCAACAAGCGTACGGGAGGGAGATCTGTGTGAGACAATGTCTCACTCCAATACCAAACAGGCCGGGCTGTGAAAGTTGTCTACGTGTACCTTACGAACCCAAACGCTCTTTCAGCTCAACTCGGACAACTGGAAAGATAAAGTAGAGTTGCAACGGGGCAAGTGGACCAGCATTGGAGTTGGGTCTCGGACTCCAGCAAACATATCTCCATTCACCCGGGGAATTGGAACCTCAAATGAAAAGCATCTCAGTGACTCCATATAAGAAGGCATTCGATGCATTCATGGCTTTCCTATTTCCCATAATTATTTATATTCCGGGTTATTTGCCGCAGTGGACGGCTGACGAGATTTCGCGGCCAATAGCGGAACCATCTCACCCATCGAGAAACTCGACGCTTCGCAGTACTTGATACAACTTCGGTAAAATGGGAAGCGGTAAAGAGGACAACGCGGCGTGGACAAGGCTGTCTCAGTGTTTTCCTGCTCGCGACGCAGATAGCGAGTTTTGGTGGCAGTTGACAGGGCGCCACCTTTCCGTCTTGTTGGATGCAGCTGGCTATTCGGTCCAGAGGCAATACGAGGTCCTTGTATTTCATCACCAGTGGGTTGTAGGTGGTATGTTGCCTTCCCAAGCATCACAAAACCTCCGCTCACACGCCAAAGGTGCCTACTCTAGGTCCAGCACCGCGAGCTGGCGACTCCCAGCCCAAATGGGGGTCGCTTGTCACTCTCGACGGCTCACCGATTGAGTGCTCCTGGAAATGGAATACGGATACTAAAGAGCCGGAGATTCGATATACCGCAGAGCCGATCGGGCAGTTCTCTGGCACCGAGCTTGACCCCTTGAACCAGCTGGCTACCCGGGAATTGTTACACAAACTTTCGGCAATCGATCCTCGTGTCAGCCTGAGCCTCTTTGGCCATTTCATGACCATCCTATTCTGCCATGACAACGCTAAGTACGCGCGGGAGATCAAGGCTGGCGCCAAGATGAAGACAAGTGTCCATGTCGCTTTCGAGTTTCTCGAGGATCGCGTTGCGAGCAAATCGTACTTTGTACCGCGCAAGCTCGGCCATCCGAGCCTCCTCTCTACCCAAGACTACGTACAGGCCATCGCTACCGTCCAATCCGAGGACAACCCGTCGCGACAGGCGGTCCATAGGTTTCTCCAGCACCACCCGGAAGGCCAGCTGCTAACTCCGTACTCTATCGGTGTGGATAACGAGCCTCATGACGCTACCGGTCCCCGAATCAAGTGGTATTTCCAGACCCCCCACACGTCGTTTACCTCGGTGCGAGCAATCATGACGCTAGGGGGTCTTATTACCACGCCGACAATAGAGCAGAACTTGCGCGACCTGCGCGAGCTCGTCAACGCCGCCGCCTGCGTCCCCGCCGACTTCCCCGAGGACCAGGAGCTCCAGGCCGCGTCGTGGGTGTGCGAGGAGAAGACACGGCGGTCCGGCGAGCTCACCAAGTACCCGGCGGGCTTCGTCTACTGCTTCGATATCGCGTCTACTAAGCCGCACCCCGAGATCATGGTCTACGTGCCTACCGGTCACTACGGCGGCAGCGACGCCACTATCGGGCGGAACCTGGTGGGCTGGATGGAGAAGCGCGGCCGTGGCGCCTTTGGCGATCGCTACCTGCGCGCGCTGGAGAAACTGACTCCGTACCACGCGGGCGCGGCGGCCGGCAAGGGGACCCAGACGTATGTGAGCTGCCTCTTTGAGGACAACGGCGCTCTCGACATCACGTCGTACCTCGCACCGCAGGCATTCAACAAGCAGCGTTTTGGGGTGGTGGTCAAGAGCAAGTCTACACGTCGTCGTGGCGACTACTAGTCGACGACAAAGCCGTCCGCTTCTAGGAGGTTCTCACCAGTCTAACTATTTGCCGAATCGGGTCTAATTTCTCTTTAATATCCGCGGTGTATTAGATGAGAATACTATTATGTGCCTCGACGCTTATTTCCATCGTTGGCTGCGTGAGTAACTCTCCGGTGGTCCATCGAGGGGGTTGTCTAAGGAGCAAAACCCCTCGATTCGTGCCGTGGAGTAAACGACAATGGCAATCTAGTGAGCATGAATACATCGAGCTAAAACAGTGAGGCGTGGCGATGATTGGTTAGAAGCAGCCACCTATACGCATTACTGCGTGCTGGAAAGGGGGTACACACTGGAGGCGGACCACGACAACACGGGGCTAATCCTCCGCTCAAAGGCTAGCAGCATAAGTTTTCTCAGAAATGATTCTAAATGGTGACGGGATTTGGATTTTAGTCCCCAAATATGCGTGTATATCATGTACGGGGAATAAGTAGCACAACAGCCAGCAGATGGCGTACACTTCGCTGACTACGGTACTTTGAGTGCCAAGGGCTTACGAGTATCGCCAACGCCTGCGATTCTCAGTGACCCACCACTCCGTCACCGACACTGCCTCTTCAACCCATTGAGTTACACTCGAGCCATGCTTTGTCCCTACCTGTGCCAGCAATCTCTTGAAATCATACGTGAGAATAGGCGCCTTCTCATGAGGATCCATGCTCAGGTCCACGAATCGCCACTTGGACTCCTCGACGAGTGGCACAGTGAGGTGCCGATCGGGGACTCGCGCATCTCGGACGGTGACCATGGAACCGCCGGGGTTCATGACCATGAACTGCCAGTTCGCGCGACCAGAGTCGCGCGAGGCACTCTGCAGCGGCCGCAGCAGAGACTGGCCTTCGTAGTTTCGAATGAGATCGCGCGATGCGAGAGCTTGAGAGTTTGAAAGCGACCCCGTCTCTAAGAGGAAATCGAGAATCGTCGGCAGAATCTGCTGCGATGACACTGCGGCGTCCCCCAGATCGATCGGGGGTAGCTTGGGATGGGAAAGCACCAGGGGCACGATGGCATTGCCGATGTTTGCGTTTTCAAACGCTGTCACGGCATCGTCTTCGGCCAGCGAGAGTCCGTGATCGCCGACCACGACCAGCAACGTTTCATCCGCGACGCCTTGCTCGTCCAAGATGTCAAGAATCCTGCCCAACCACTGGTCGACGTATCCAACCGCGTTCAGGTAGCCCGAGAGATCATCGAGACTTCTTTTTGTCGATTCGAGTCGCCGCCATCCCCACCGTTCGCAGGAATGTTGAAGGGGTGATGGGTAGTGCTCGTCAGATGAGTCAGGAACACCCTCTCGTCGTTCTGGGTGGCGGAAGAGAAGGCGTCACGTATGTAGTCCTCCAAGACCACTTCAGGCATGCCAAAGTAGTTGATATCGGGCACGTCTACGATTCCGAACTTGGCATCAGGACTCTTCAGATACTCCTTGTTAATGAAGTCTCCGGGTCCATAACCAATGGCAGCCATAAGAGCTTTCTGCTTGTCATACCCTTCCGTCACCGATTGAAGAAACGAGGACCGCCACTTGAAAGAGGTAAAGTTATCCGCCGACTCGCCATTTCCGCCATGGTCAAGTCTATTGAGTGTTTCCAGTATCTGCGGCATGCAAGGCTGGTAGATGTGATGCGATGCCTCCACATTGAAATCAACGGTCAGTGGCGAGACGCCACATAGCGTGCCGACGAGACTCTTTGTCGTGTAAGTTGCCGTCGTGAGTGTGTTTTTGGCGCTGAGACCACCGCGCGTAAACTTTTCGTTCTCGGGATGATCGAATCCATCTTCATAGTTTCCTGTCAGATACCTCGCGGTAGGGTTCAACCTACGTAGTCCCTCTGATGACTCCGTCGGCAGAACTTTGTTAGGGAAGGAATCGGCCAGGCGTTCCCAAATGAGGCCGTTTTTGACAACAGGGAAGACGTCTTGCCTTGTACTTTCCATCAGGATAAGCATCACATGTCGTATGACCACGGGCACTTCCAACATGGCGCGAAGCTCTGGGAGAAGTGGGAACTCCAAATTGGAAATCTTCAATGGGTCGGCGGCGGCGTTGTAGTGAGTGGTATTGTCGGATGAGAACCAGTCCTCAAAACCAGAAACGTTCCGGTCCGCAGGTAACCACGGGAAAATAGGCGGTTTAGCTAGAGCGGAGGTATTCTGTTGAAGGAAACCCATTCCCAAGTCTTGGCTCGTGACTAAGCTCGTCGACGGGTATAACAGATGAGTCGTAGATCCTACAAAGGGGGTCAGAGGCAAGGTCCATGTGAGCGAGCGCAGAACGGTGTCGTGAGGTCGAATGAGAGCCAGTGGGAGCTGTGCAATGACAAGAGCCCCAATAATAGAGCGAGCGGTTATCACTCCCATGGATGCTATCGGGGCTGCGTCTTCGACGTTTGAATCTTCCCACGGGATTGTGGCCCGACTTCTTGCCAAAGTGCGTCCTGTTGCCCTCCGAAAGTAGTATAGTAGACACCAAGATGTGCTCTCAACTGCCACACCTGCCAGCTCGTATATCGCACTCTGAAATATCCAGCTAATTACGGCCGCGGAAGCCATAGCCAGGGCAAAGATCTGAAATCCCGCCGTTATCATCATATCCACAGCCGATGCGTCCTGGATGACCACAGCCTTACGCCAAATGATCTCCGATCCGGTCGCGGCAAGGAACGATGTACTTAGTGACATCATTGTCATCAACAATACAGCTATGGACCAAGCCGCGATTACTGCCACCCAACGGGCTCTATGACTGGTGCCGCATATTTTGCCTAGGAGGAGGCGAGACGCAATGAGTAGTAGAATATCCTGAGCATAAAAGAAGGGGATTGAGAAAAAGACTTCCGTTTTCGACAATCCTGATATTTTGGAACAGATTCGAAGAGATTTGCTAAGAATTAAAGATACCAAAAGGACTGATAAGAGAAGCCTCCTATTCAGAAACGTGTTTGTTGGATGAGAACGACGCGTGACGAGCATCTTGAAGATTGAAATTTGTTGGTTGATTGTCACCAAGTTCACCAGATGATGACTAGTGAACAGTCGAGCAATGGAACATTTGGTTCAACTGATTCCCATGATCGATTGGTCGCGTGACCAATGAACTTTTCTGCTGCTCTTCCGCCACACTAAAAGTGCACTGGGAAAACGAGGCGTCTTTTAGAAACGAGACAGTCTGAAAATTCACACCTAGAATCGACTGTGTCACCGAGACTAGCCAATAAGAGGCGCGATCTTTGACCCGAGAACATGGAGCATGCTTCATCGGCCAATACTCGTTTCTTTTTCGAACAAAGCAAATTCTTTCTGCCACCCTTGTTACGGCCATAACGTGGCAAGTCATGTAGCTATGTGTGAACACCCTTGAGCAGCCTTGTTGCTTTTTGAACAACCGAGATGATACTGATAGAACCGAACTTCTTGTAAGGGCTACCACTTGTACTACCCTCTACATGTAGCCTACAGGGTGTAGTAATATCTTATGATCAAATTAGAAATGAGGATCATTTGCTTTCGGAGTGAAGGTGCCTCGGGATTAGCCCGAGCTGAGTACAATGAGGCGTGGAAGCCTAGCATCCGAGGACACGGCATGAGAGGCGTACTTGTGATAGTACCCACTGACATCATAGGAGAGCTTGATTCAAATCCGGCCTCCAGATTTCGCATCTCTTCGTTCCCCGTTTGTGATCCAAATCCTGCCTTTGCTTTGTTTGTGGCAAGCCCGTGATATACTTTGATGTCTTGTGCTACACGCAAGTCCGAAACGATAGTTTTGAGCTTGGATTTGCTACTGAGTGAGTATTACCCAAAAACCCAATGTAAGCTTCGCACGATATCTCTGCTGCCTTATTTAAAGAAAGTCCCTTCCTGTTTGATGTTTATTTCTTGACTCTACAGCCAACTCCCGCTCAAGAACGAACAGTGTCTTCATTTGCATTCCTATCTAGCCATACTGAACCCCAACGGCCACTCGAGGTATTCTGACATCATGGTCAACTTGTGTTTCATCGCTACGGCGCTTTCCTTGGTCGCTTCATTTGATGCTGCCTCCGCGTCACCGCATCAAGTTGCGAACCCGCAGCGTTATCGCCGAAGCTCGCCTGCAGGATACGTGGCGGTCCGGTTCGCAAACATCCCCGGTGTTCTGAACACCACGGCTGCATTGAACACGACTACCGTTGCAGTCGGAGCGGCGGTTACCCAGCTGTCTACTTAGCCGGCCAGGCAAGTCTGGTTGCAGCACATAATGGTCAAAACAGGTGGTGAGCAAACAACAGATCCCGATGTGGTTGCTGGCAGTTATATGGCAGGCACCCGAAGAGGCTTCAGCTAACCATAACAAGTACTGTCAGCGCGATGTGCACGAGGGGGTGCTATACAGTGGGAATATTGACAATTTCGGATACTTCACCCCTCGCCGCCTTTTCTCAAGCGAGAATCTCAGATTAGCTGAGTGTACTTTAGTTACCCAGTTTTTCCACGTAATCGAGGAGTGTCAAAAGCGATGGGGACTATCGCCGAGCTCGAAGAGCTATTGTAATTAACCCTGATAAACTCGAATGCCACGAAATACGGCCCAGGTTAATTGACCATCATCAGTCAGAGTTTCACGTAAAGCAAAATCGCGTTAAGAGGGCGATGTTGTGAGTGCATATCTGGAACTCGATATACCAAAGTCGAAGGGCAACTTAAAAAGATCCGACGACGCCTCTTATATAAGTGGGAAGGCGCTGGTCTCGTCGAATAATAACTATTTTTCTATTTTAATTGTTACTATCCGTTTGCAGAGACGAGAATGTGAGCATTTAATTGACGACGGGGTGCGAGCATGTACTCGTGTGTTAAGAATCTTGGATACATCGCAATCAGACGTCCGGCACGATAACCAGGACGTAATGCCCAATCAACTGACCCTTTCATCAAAATTTATATCTTAAAGTCCGGCAATGTAACTATGAGATCGCCGTATACGCCGTCGATAGCGTTGCACCACCTCCGGCACTTATATATATATATGGTACTAGGGTCATGATTCATAGGTCAAAATTTGTGTTTAGCTGCCACCATAACGTCGTAGGCAGCATGATAACGTTAGTTTGAACAGGCATTCTGTTGCGCTTCTAGTACTAATAGGTTGATTGCACCTGCATCCAGGGATGACTCAAACATTGACCACCATTGAATCGTCTACCAGCATCGACCACCAACATCAAATCGATAATATGCAGTGTGCTGCGTCTCCCAAAAAACACAAGTAAGGACCAACGTCTTTGGTGGCTATGGCTGCGGCATTTTCATCCAGGGCGATAAGAACTGCGCCCGTACGGGTAACGAGATGTGGTACGACAACCAGGACATCCGCAGCAATGGTTATGGAAAATGCGGCACCAAGCATTGGGGCGATGGTTGCATGCCTACCATCAACTATGTTTCCGGGTGCTAGAATGGGACGGTTGCATGACGGGGGACTTTCACCCGCGTGTTCTTTGGTATTTTGGAATATTGCCGAGGCCTGTTGGATCATGTTTGGTTTCATTTCGCCCACTTCCCTTCCCGACCAAGTCATAGCTACCTGAACAAGACGATACACCCATGATGTCCCAAGAATAAGAAGCCGCAAGTTGTCCCTAGGGCGGGATTTCGCGCGTGAAACCGAGTCGGCGTGATATCAGTAGCGCTTCTTACATTTGCACACTCACTTTGGTCTTTAGTGAGTTACTTTCTTGGTCACGAACTGGTATGAGAATGCGTCGGCTATAGGACTATATATATACGAATAAAATAAAAAGCCTTATTTTTGCTACTTGTTGACTGCTGTAGCCTCTAATTACTATGGTAAGCTTAGACTGAGTCAAGTATAGTGTGTGGTAGGGAGCAAGCCTGCAGTAGCCGGAGACGCCCCGACCAGATGTGGATAGGGACACAGCCGGCGTTCTCCGGCGACCTTCCCGATAAGACGGTGGTGTATCCAACCTTGATAAAGCCGAGGCTTTTCACTGGCTGTTGTGCCTGCTCAGGCTGATAACAGTCCTAGCCATCGCAATTCCGAGTTCCGGGTCTGCAGATAAGACGTATTGTTGCATCCACTGGGGGCGGCGGTAGGTGATGCTGTACCGAGTACATATGTAACATGATTTCCTCTCTGCTTGGCTCCCGCCTTGGCTTCCTCACGCCAATCGCTTCCTCATCGTTAGTATCCGTAGCGGCTGCCGAATCGCCAAGATGGGGGCTGAGAAGCTTAGCCCGACGGCTTCCAACGCTGCCGACAGCGACCAGAACACCGGCGTCCTCGAAAAGGCGCCGGCGGATCTGAAGACGGCGCACAACGTCCACCCCGGCCAGGACACCGAGGTCGAGCATGGCCGTCTGACAGATCTCGAGGTCGACCTTGACCGCGTGCTCGAGAACGAAGAGGAGGGCGACTACGACGCGGACACGAGCCCCTTTCCGCAGGTGAGGGCCGTCGTGCCCGAGACGGATGACACGGCGATGCCTGTCAATACGTTCCGCGCTTGGTTCCTGGGCATCCTTTTCGTCTTCCTGGGCGCCGGTGTCAACCAATTTTTCGGTCTGCGATATCCCGGTGTTCACATCGTGTCGCTCGTGGCCGAGTTGATTGCTTTTCCCCTCGGTGTCGCGCTGGCAAACATATTGCCAATCTCACGTTGGAATCCCGACAGGAGATTCAACATCAAGGAGCACGGATTGGGTGAGTAACTTGACGGACTGCTTTGTACCCTACTCGGTCCATAATCCATTGCGAGAGTACAAACGTCGAAATCGAGTGACATGGCCGAGATTGCATTCCCTGGTCTAATGCCTCCAGAAACTACCGTGTGTCAGAAGATGGCTAACTCGCAGACGTGCAGTTACCATTATGAGCAATGTCTCTTTTGGATTCGGGAGTGCAGATGGAACCAACATCATCCAGGCCGCAAAGATATACGGCTTCACCCTCTCGCCTGCTTTCTCTGTCCTTGTTGTCCAGTGCTGCCAGCTGATGGGATACGGGATTGCCGGCCTCGCGATGCCTTGGCTGGTGCAGCCGGCATCGATGATCTGGCCCGGTGTGCTGAGCAACGTCGCCTTGCTGAGCTCCCTGCATTCCCGAGCCAACGCCATCGCCAATGGCTGGAAAATCTCCCGCATCCACTTCTTCATGGTCGTCGGCGGTATCGCTTTCGTCTGGTATTGGTTCCCCGGCCTGATCTTCACGGGACTGAGCTATTTCACGTGGATCTGCTGGATCGCGCCCGACAACCTCGCTGTCAACCAGGTCTTCGGCATGGTCACGGGTCTGGGACTGTTTCCCCTGACCTTTGACTGGTCCATGGTCGCGTACAACACCAACCCGTTGCTAAGCCCGCACTGGGCCGCTGTCAACGTCTTCTTTGGCTTCGCCTTCTTCTTCTGGATCATCACGCCCGCCCTTTACTACACCAACACGTGGTTTACTTCCTACTTACCGCTGTGCACGGCTGAGGTATATGACCGCTACGGTCAGATATACGACGTTTCACAGATCATCACGGGCACCGACTTTGATGCTGAGAAATATGCCACCTATTCGCCACCGTACTTGCCGGCTACATTTGCCTTTGTCTACGGTCTCTCGTTTGCATCGATCACCAGGTAAGGACCCTAGAAAGACCCCGAGAAAGCCGGTGTTCTGACCGTTCAGCGTTCTCTCTCACGTCTACTTCTTCCACTGGGATGAGATCAAACATGCCATGCGTGGTACCCTGAAGCTCGACATCCACGCGCGCTTGATGGCTTCGTACAAGCGGGTTCCATGGTACTGGTGGGCTGTCCTCCTCGCTGCCATCTTCGGCATGGCGGTGGGCGTGGCCGAGGGTTTCCAAACCGGTCTTCCATGGTGGGGTGTCATTCTTGCCGTCATCATCCCGGCCATCTACATGATTCCTTGCGGCATGATCCAAGGTGTAACCAACGTCGACGCCAACCAGGTCAATGTCCTGTCCGAGTTCATTGGTGGTTACATGTTCCAGGGCAAGCCGATCGCGACCATGATGTTCAAGATTCTGTCGACCGATGTCGTAGGACAGGCTCTGTACTTTGCTCAAGACATGCAAGTAACCCCCCTGGAAGCTTTTCTATTTCCCTTTCGCTAACCGGTTTTTGCTATAGGAAGCTGGCACACTACCTCAAGATTCCTCCCATCACGCTGTTCTTCGCCCAGGGTTTGGCGACCATTCTGGGTGCCTTGACTCAAGTCGGCGTTACCCTTTGGATGCTGGGCAATGTCGAAAACATCTGCACGTAAGTGAAGCTACATTTTCTCTTGGGAGAACTAGAGAACTTGTAAATGGACGCTGACATGGTTAATATGTAGCTCCGACCAAGCCAATGGGTTCTCGTGCCCGAACGGCCTCACTGTATACTCGTCCTCTATCATCTGGGGTCTCGTCGGTCCAGCCCGTCTCTACTCGGTTGGCCAGATCTACAGCGGTCTCAACCATTTCTTCTGGATTGGCCTGATTCTGCCACCGATCACGTGGCTCATCTGGAAGAAGACCAACAGCGAGTTTGTCCGCAAGATCAACTGGCCGCTCATCTTTGTCGGTACGTACAACGTGCCGCCAGCGACCGGCATCAACTACAGTTCCTGGTACATTGTCAACTTGATCTTCAACAAGATCATCTACAGGCGGTTCTACGCCTGGTGGAACAAGTACAACTACGTCCTGGCCGCCGCCCTAGACACCGGCTTGGCCATCAGCGGCATCGTCATCTTCTTTGCCGTCACGTATGGTCCGAACAAGCAGTTCCCGGACTGGTGGGGAAATACCGTCTGGCAGAACACGGCCGACGGGCTCGGTCTCCCTTGGAAGCAGATGCCGGATATCGGGTACTTTGGGCCACCCAATGGAACCTGGTCTTGAGCGTGGGAAGATACAGACGGCAGTTTCAACGGGTGTACCATCTTGCCGAATGTAGCTCACGCGTTATATCGTAGACGTGTATTAGCTAAGCGGAGTGTGTAGTTTATTGAGGATTTACATCTAGTTTGTAAGACTACAATCTAGCAAGTCTTTTCTGTCTACCTCGGTAGCGTATACGAAGAATTTTCGTGCAACGCTATCAGTCTATCACCACCAAAGAAAGTGTCACAACTGGTGACATGGATACCACCTCGCTGCCGACGAAAAATTGCCCAGCACTCGAGTGTGCCATTCCCCAACACCTCCACTCAGCCCTCGATGAAAGTCCCATGCGGACCCAGTCCGTAGATCTGCGGCATGTGGGCCTGGGCAACGACCTTCATCGTCTTGGCGTCGAGCGCCACCAGAATGCTGTGCGTGCCCAGCTGGTCGCACACAATGGTCAGAACCAGGCCGTCGTCCTCCTCGGTCGCGCCGGGGCGGCCCACGAAGATGGGCTCGCAGGGGCAACTGGCGCCGTTGTCGGGCACCCACTTCTGGAACGTGCCCGTCTTCCAGTCCGTCTTGGCCACGCTGTTGAAGAAGGCCAGCTGGGCGTACTTGAGGTCGGCCCCGTTGCTGAGCCGGCCGATGGGCACCTTGGTGCCCGGGCAGACCTCGCCGTTGGACCCGATGGCGTAGGCGTAGCGGTAGCCCGGACGCATCGTGTAGTCCTTGTTGATCCGGGGCAGTTCCATGCCGGTGCCGGGGATGGACTGGAGGACCGTCACTCGGCCCACCTTGCCCGAGGCGGCGTGGCGGTTGATGCCGGCGAGCTCGTAGCGGGTGAGCACGGCGTTGGTCATGGGCCCGGCCGGGTCCAGCACGTTGCTGAAGGCGTACTCGATTGGGGGCACCCCTATGGTGTTGTAGCTGCACAGGTCAATGTGCAACGTCACGTCGTCGTCTTTCTCGATTTCGTAGCCGTTCACGCTGTGGAAGAATAGGAAGTTGGGGGCGTTGAACTGCGTGACCCTGATTACCGACACAGACCCTGTTAGCCCCTGTCGTGCATCGCGGACAGTCGTCGCCAGTCTGTCGGGGATAGGGGGGCGGGGGGAGTGGAATTCTCACAGTTTGCCCGACTTCTTGTCAACAACGAAGAATTCCGTAGGCGACTCGGACTCAAAGACAAAAGCCTCGATCATTGGCTTCGTTAGGTCCCTCATGTCCGCACCGACGGGGAGGCGAACAAACACCACGTAGCTCTGCGTCATGGCCAGTGAGTGCACGTAGCAGGGACGCGTCGGCAGCTCGGTCTAGACCAGATTCCTCTTCGTCAGCACTGTTCGAGTCTTGGACAAACGCGCATCGACATGGGCGTCGTTACCTTCCAGACCAGCTTTGAAGGGGTGGACTTGTAGTCTACCGCAAAAACGCTGAGCTTTCCATCGGGGGTGATCAGATAGTTGTATATGTGGCCCCTCTCGCGGTCTTTGGGCGGGTGAGCGCAAATACCAAAGCCGAAGAGTTGGTCGTCTATCTCGGCATAAGTGAGTAGCCGCTTGGGCTCGAGAGTCTTTTGGTCAAGGACCTGGAGGAAATTAAAGTCCGTGTTGACGATAAGCTAGTGTGGGAAAATGGTTAACCTTGATGATCAGGAGCGTTCATCGATCGGGATAGTCACCTCTTCTCTCTCCGGGTCGTCGGATGGTGTTCCTCTGTCCTTTGGGTTCTTGCTCGCAGGGAGAGCGTAACCACGCCGAACCACGACATTCATGTTGAACTCATCCGGACCCAAAGGTCCTTCCATGTGCCGAGTAAAGACGGATTGCTAAGTGCCCATGTTAATGTCATGCATGATATTGTTGGTAGAACTGGGCTGGTGTGAAATCACCTTTGCACCAAGCAGGGACGAACATGGATCCGGGGCCTCCAGGATGGCGGCGTTTGCGTTGGGGCCCAAAAAGGTACTCTTGAGGTACCCGTCCTTCTTCGCTTGCTCAAGCACGCCGTTGTGGGTGTGGCGACTCCTGTAAAACACACGCCCGCCATCCATGCGAAACTTGTGGATCGTGGCAAGACCATCGAAGAAATGCTGTATCACGGCATTCGGCGTCGACCCATCCTCGGAGGTCGGGATGATGTAGTTGCCGGTTCCAACTCTGGTGACACGGTCAGCGTATGCCATCGTGGTTGGAGGTCAAGACTGACCGAACAAAGCTGCCCTTGAGCCACGTCGGCCATGCACCCTCAGAGGGACACTCCATCTCTACGGGCGTCTCGCCCGTATTGCGGAAGTAAGGAGGCAGAAGTTTGCATTCTTCCTCGTACGCAAAGCGAAAGTTGGACTGGGGGGGGGTAGTCTTTGGAATCATGTTGATGATGTTGTTCTCCGGTGGTTTTTAAAAGACTCCCTGATTAACTATTGCTGGGACTTATATATGAAGACTGCTTGCTGGAATTCAATGAGGGTTCACCTCCTTTATATACACTCTAATTTTCCAAGAGGCCAGGTAGCTAACAAGGACTGAGACGATCTCTCAAGAGCGTCGTGCCACACCGGGGCCACGTCAACGTGAAGCTTCCTGGGAGTCCCAGGAGGTTCCCTGGTGCTCGTCGGCACTCGCAGCGGCAAAGGAAAGTATCCACTACCCTCACTCACAACCCCAATCAAGGAGTTTCAGGGGCCCCGGAGGCACAGTTGCATACAACGCGGCAACGGAAACATCCACCACCCTAGTATCTAAACCTTGCAACGCCAACCGACTGCTTCAGCCTTCCTCGTGTACGCAGTCAATATCCTTGGCGTTATGCCGGATTATCTCCGGTCGGCCCGCACTGGGGCTCCGGACTCCGTGAAGGGCCGTGACACCGGGAGTAACAGGTCCTCTACGGGAACACAAGGACCCCTGTTGGCAGGATACCCAAAAGAAATGGGTTATGTCAGACTTCGTATGTGACCAATGGGAAGTATTCGATTTACTTTGCTTATGCTTGAATGGATTGATTGATGATCATGTGAACCCCTGTCCCATGCACGATCCCTGAGTCATGTCATGATTTTTCGGCAGTAAAGTAACTTCAAGTAGTTTGAGAGATACGCAGATACACAGATACTCTTACGGATAGGTCCGCTATGTAACAGACTCTTACGGATAAGTCCGCCATGTAACAGTATCCCTAGAAACCTACTTATATGCATCTTTCTTGCCGTATTTACAGATTTGTTACTAGCCATCATATTACCTTACCTGTTCTTCGAGACTTATCAGAAGCTCATGCAACTGTTGAAATTATATTTCTATTAACGATGAAGTAGCCAGTATACGGTATGCCTTTTTTCTTGTTTTCGCCAGCTGCAATGGTGTTTACGATTCACCTAGAACATCATATTAGCTAACTGATCTTGCTTGGGAATCATTGCTTCCTATCAGTACGATAGTGTAACGCGCTAGCTGTGCTCAAACCCATAGTGACGAAAGATGACTTTGTAACACTAACCGACTCGGCTGTTCAAGTAGAACTGCTAACTACGTAGTTGTAGTCGGTAGCAGCCATAGTATCTCCAAGCCTTCTTGGTGAATACAGTTAGAATCAGCGACTGGACAAAGAACCTTGCTTGAAAATTCGAGGTTGAAGGTAGTGTACTACTGCTTAATAGTGTAACGGACGAACTAAAGGGGCTGGAACACTACTAGACAAGTATTTTACGGCTTTACTGTGTTTGATAACAGCTCTATAAAACCTACTCTGCCCTAATTCATTTCTTCTACCGCACTTCACCACTAGATAATATCACATCACACCGTTAGTCGACATATATAGGCTAAGAGAGATTTGGCTTTTCTATTTGTTGACTTTCGTTGGTATGGTCTCACAGAAACTACTGCGATCTCGTAAGGAAGACTTGTACTTCTAATCACTGTTTTATAGCTACCTCGATACACGTGACATTAGGTACTTGGTACTCTCATCCAGCTAAACCTCGGTATAAAGGTGACTTTCAACCTTTCAAATAGGAAGCACGCGCGTCCCATACATCTCATCTATCAGACTGCTAATTGGTCTATAACGCGACGTGGCTGAAGCCCGGATTCAAAAACAGGATATTTGGGCAGCCATTGCGTAGTATATGGAATCTGCGTTCAGAGCTTCCTCGGTTCCTCGTTCCCTGACCAATAGGTTGAGCTGGGTGAGCCGCGCCGCTTACTTACATCAACCTACTGACGGAGGGCGCAGAGATTTAAGAATGGAGGTTGAGGCAAGCAGTGAAGTGGGCAGGTGGTCAGGCGGCCGGCTGAGGTTGAGTATGGGGCATCTTTGACTTGCACTGCCTACCAGCTTTGGCGGTTTCCATGGACGGAATCACAAATAATCAGTCCACCGAGAACGTGATGGAGATCATTCACGCTAAATGCAGTTCCGATTCGTGTATTCAATGAGCCACAGGTGACAGCACCGTGTCAGCACCGTAGCATAGCCCATTGCATCTCGGTAAGCAGGGCGGAATGCGCACCTGCTGATTCGGCGGGTATTCTGTGATATAAGCTGCCAAGTACCCTACTGCCAAGCGGCGTATTCGCTAGTTGGAGCACCGGGCCCCAGCTATCCCCCATCAGCAGTGAAGACTATCTCTTGTCAAATCCAGAACGTTCCTGGCTGAGGCGTATGCGTATTCCATCAATTGGACCCATTGGCCATGGTTTACTGCCTCTAGAATGCTGGTTCCTCCCAGACACCTGCTGACTAGGACTATGACCTTAATTATAAAGACCTTCCTACGTCTCTATCATAATGAATACCCTCAGCTCGCTACCCACAATAGTCTCATCAGCATTCATCCCAAACTCCGACAATGCAGTTTCGTCTTTCTTTCGTTTCCTTGTTCCTCCTTGGGAATGTAAGCATCTCCAAGGCCGCGACGGCCAACGACACCGCAGGTTGTGATGCTTCATGCCTAGCACGGGTGTCTCTTGGCGCCTCGTGGGAGGCCGAACAACATGTGTCCACCGACTTCTCCTTCTACCAGATACCATCCAACTTTTCCGACAAGCTCGCGCCAGGCACACTGCTCCGCGTCGAGGTCGCCACCAACCTGACCGAGTACACCGTGCCCAGCGGCCTTACCATGTCCCGCATCATCTACACCACCGCCGACCTGTCCGGCAAGATCCTGCCCGCGTCCGCCTATATCCTATGGCCGTACGTGCAGCCGGAGCTCAGCCCCGGCGGGAAGAAGCAGGGCTACCCGCTGGTGGCCTGGGCCCACGGCACCTCGGGGTTGTTCCGGGCCTGCGCACCTAGTAACTACCGTAACCTGCAGTACCACTTCATGGCGCCTTTCCTGTTGGCCCTGCAGGGCATGGCGGTTGTGGCACCCGACTATGCAGGGCTGGGGTTCAAGACCCTGCCCTCAGGCGAGCCCATCCGCCACCCCTGGCTAACCGGCCCGGCCCAGGCCAACGATCTCGCGAACGCTATCACGGCCGCCCGTGCGGCGTTCCCGAGCCTGCTGAACCCCCAGGGCGACTTTGTCGCCGTCGGCCACTCGCAAGGTGGCTCAGCCGCGTGGGCCTTTGCCGAACGGCTCGTGGACAAGCCCATGGCCGGGTACAAGGGCGCGGTGTCCATCGCCCCGCCGGTGCGCCTGTTCCAGCACTTGGAGACCTCGCTAGCCAACACCTCCAACCCCCAGGCCTCGATCATCTTCAGCGTCCAGCCCAAGCTCGTGGCGGCCGTCACCGCCGTCTTCCCGGCCTACAATTACTCGGGCATGTCGCCGCTGGCATATGGGCGCTGGCACGACGGCATCGAGCCCGTCGAGGGCTGCCTGCCCACCGACAACCTGCTATTCGGCGATCTCATGAACACCACCGCGCTGGCGCAGCTCGGGCGGCCCGGGTGGACCAACGACGACGCCGTGAAGCGCTGGGTCGAGCTGGCCAAGACGGGCGGTAAGAGGTTCAAGGGCCCGCTGCTCGTGATGGCCGGCGACGCGGACGCCATCGTGCCCTTGTACTCGGTCAAGGCCGCAGTGAACGAGACCTGCGGCGGGCTGGAGCGCGAGGGCTGGGGCGAGTCGCTCGAAATGGTCACCTACACGGCCATGGGCCACTTCCCCGTCATCCAGGCCAGCCAGCTGCAGTGGCTCGACTGGGTCAAGGACCGGCTCTCGGGCAAGAAGGTCGCGCGCTCCGGATGCAGCGCCAGCGTCGCCCAGGGCTTCCGGACCGAGTACACCGCCCGCGCGCAGACCCCCAACTTCCTAGTGCAACGGGCCAAGGAGATGTGGAAGTACACGCTCTGAGCAGGCCCTCCTACTGCATAGGGTGATGTGTTGCTTCTGATGGATTGTGGTGGAAAGTTGGAAACGTCGCTCATCACCCAAAAAGCATCGCCTCATGTTGTAACAACAGATGCCAAGCTCACGATTAAGGCTATAGTAGATTTTAATTCTATCAAAGCTGTTACGGGTTGAACCTTTGTTCAGGAGTTTCGGCAGACGTGGGTTGAAGTACCTGCTCTGCCGAAAGTTGAAACAGTGGGCTTTTAGCAGGGTTTTTATATTCGGTACTTTAGAAGGAGTTTTTATCCTTATCTCAATTTAAACAGTATTATAGTCATAGACTTGCGGCAATAGAAAGCGTATATAGTTGCATAAAGTGCGATAATCTTTCAAGAAAAGTATCTAGTTAAACCAAGTCTTAGTGTTGGTATCACCTTATTCGGACCGTAACGGTGAACACGTGAAGCATAGTAACATATCTGTTGTATTTACTAGGCCTGCGAAACAGAAGAAGGGAAGAAGGTTAGCTAGCTAAAGCAGCAGCTGTAGGTAGTAGGTAGGATTAGAAGCGTCAGCATCTGACCCACTTACCGGATGCCGGTGGCATCCGCTGCTGCAGCTGCTGCGGTGGTTTACACACTTAGGTACAAATAAGACTAGTAGATCCCGTTAGGTACGCCCTCAAGGGGCAACTTCTCTAGAGAAGTTGGACGGTACGGTGTAAAAGGGAGAGTTGGGAACAGCATGGTTTGCTGTCTCAAATACAAATGCCGCAGTTGCAGCACCTGGACAGGTAGTGTTGGCGGTGCACGTCGTGCTCGAGTTGAACTGTAATAGTCCACCTTGGGCAAAGACGCCCGTTGAAGCAAGCAAGGCCGCAAGAAACCAAGGAAAAGCCATGCCGTTCTAGTTATTAGAGAATCAAGAGATTGGAGGTCTAACCGTTAGTGTGTTGTGAACTTGTGATCTTCCTTCTAGTATGGCTACACGCGAGCGCGTTCCAGTCACTTTATATGCGGCTTCCATGATAGCTAGCCGTTCAAAGGTTCCATTACGCACTCAATGATCGGGGAGCGTATAACATGGATCGCAAATGAGATGTGGCTATGGCTAGGCACGAGAAGGCCCATCAGGATTCTGCATTGTACAAGGATGGGAAGTGCTGTGATACGTCCCATGGCACATGCTGGCTGACTTCGATGTTGCGGCGTAAGTTGCAACCTTCGTGGACCGGGAACTCCGGCGCTGGCTTGCAGCACTGAATGGGCTAGGTGCGGCGTAAACACAGCGCTGTGCAGAAGCGAATACGCCCTGGAGGCGGCCAATAGGAGGCGCACGGGTCCAATGCGGTTTCTGCTTACCATCTAATTAGCACCGCCTACCTAGTCTTGTCTGATATTGCGCCCTCTTTTTCTTCGTAGTGTTGTGATAGAACAGAACACGCCGAGAACATGCATTTTGGTGAGAATGACTAGAAATTCGGGTTAGATTCGGATTCCTCCTTTCCTCCGGCGAGATCGATCGTTCCAACTTCCAACTTCCCGCTCTACCCTCTTTCGATGCGATCGATATTGATCGAACCGATATCGAACCTGATTGTGATTTTGGCAAGAAGAAAGTCATATGGAATACGACGGCCACTACGCAGTACGTGCGGGCATCTGCAAATGTTGTCACGACTAGCAACGTCTTCCGTCTCATCGTTCATGGAGACTGTTCAAACTTCAGACATAGTTCTTTACTCTTTTCTACGAAACCGTATGGTTCTGTCTACTCACTCACTAACTTGTGTAGAATGAACCGATCAAGCCTGCATAATGTATCGAACTGCACCAACGTGTCGGCACTGCTTTATTTAATAAGTAACATATACACATAATATATACCAATATTTAGATACACGTAATACTGCGATACGATTTACACATAATGTATATCGATACTGGGATACATGTAATATTACGATAGTTCGTACATTAATTCCATCTCTAATCTAACAGCACCTTTTATCCCGTACACGAACACAATTCCGGCGTTCCTTATCCTGCTTTGCTACATAACCCTAATAACAAAGCCGCTTCTCACCCGGCTCACCCTCGGCCTTACCCGGCTTACTCTCAACCTTACCCCGCTCACCCTCGACCCTACCCTTAAAGTAACGCCCCCGGGTGAGCTTCAGGAGAGCTTTGCACGCAGGATCCGTGTAATATACTGCCAAGCTGTTTGTGTATGACGTCATTGCTCCTGTGTTGACAATGATGCAGCGAGTACACTTGGCTACCAAGTAATGAAGTTTCTTAGTCCTCTTTTGAACGTATCAACACCGTCTATGCGATAACCTTTCCATGTGTAGGTCTTCTCAAATTTCTGATGTTCGGTACCGAGACTTAGTGGTGATAGGCTACAGCCACCTGTACACTTGATATCTTGATAAGATTCAACTGTGAGTAGAGGAACGACCTCCACACTTCGACTCAGATTGCTCCATGTCATCTACTAGATTGGTTGCTGATACGATTTCTAGGCTTATTATATCGTCTTCACTCATTCGTACCAGCCACGAGACACGATGGGCATACCGTACTCCAAGCAGATCAACGCAGCCTTCGACCAAGTCACGCCACTAGTGGCTGAAGGCTACAAAGTCCTCGAGACTATTAAGAACATTGCCGTCCTTTTGTCGTGGATTCAAGTCTTCAACGTGACTTTGCTGGCGTCCATTCTCGCCACGCTGTTGGCACTCTTGGTCACTCTCAACCCTGAACTGGAGGAGGAACGAGAGGTCCTCGTAACACCGGCCTTGAAATGGTTATGCCGGAACCTCGTCGAGCGAATCGATTTTGCGAAGCAACACAGAGTACTGGGTTGGTTCGGTGGCATATTCCTGGCCGCGAGTGCCTTGTTCCTTGTGTCTGTTTTGGTACGTTGGATTGACCCGTACGAAATTCGGAGCCAGGACATTGGGCGGCGTCGGGATGAGAGTGCCGGCAATGCTGGGGAGGAAAACCAGGCACAATGAATAAAGAGGTCTAGGTAGAAGCCTCCAAACCGTATATTGGGGTAGTGTAAGGTGGTTTCTTGTGTGGCTTGCATTGGTTGTCGGTATATGAGTCGGGTACATCGGTTATCCCTGAACTGGAGATGGTAGCGACATGCCAACATAAAAGCCAGGTTCGTCGACATCGTGGTTACGGTAGCTGCTCGCTGTCAGAAGATAGATGCCATGAAGATTCGGGCGCATACCTCATTATACCCACCGCACCGGGAGACAACATCATCGGCAATGAGAGCTCCAGAGGATACTTGAGCCACCTCTTGACGAATGCGCGCAGAATGTGACCATGTGCAACCAGAACAACATCGACAGCCTTTTCGCCGTGCATGTACGGCCCTTGGGACGATCGAATCGTAGCGATCAAGCGATCCAGTCGGTCCGACACTTCTCGTGCAGACTCTCCCCCTTCACACCCGTCTGTCCAAATGTCCCAGTCCTTCTCATCATCAAGACCTCGCTTCTTTCTCAGCGCCTTGATGTCTTTCGTCAGCATCCCCTCGTAGTCTCCGTAATCCCACTCCGCAATGTCCTCTGTGAACTCGACGCTGTGCGTCTGTGTCGCACTGAGTGGCGGGAAGAGCAGCTGGAAGGTCTGCCGGGCGCGCTGTCGCGGGCTCACGTATACCTGCGCGATGAAGGCCGGATCGATCAGTTTCCCGGGCCCGACGAGCTGGCTACCCGTGTCCGTGACTTGCTTGACACCGTTGGCAGTGAGCTCGAGCTCAGTCTTTCCTGTGCACTGTCCTGACTTTGTCCACTCGGTTTCTCCTGGAATCTTTGTCAGCCCAGCTGCCCAGGTGGTAATGCATGTCCGTTGAGAGCAACGCACCATGTCGCACCAGAAAAACCCTGGGTGTCGTGGCATTTTGATCAGACATGATGAGAACTGTCAAATTTCCAACTGGAAAGAATACCGGTCTTTTCTTTTCTTCCGGATGCGATAATGGCCAACGTAATTTACACAACCGAGTCTGGGAGAGTCGTGAGAAGTTAGAATAGGAAACGCGGGGATGTGCTCTCCACCATGAATAACATGAAGTGACGGATCATGCCGATGCGGGGCCGATGACCACTCACTCATTGTTCGATTCACACACTAGTTTGAAAGACTCGAATGTCATCTTCTCCCTGAAGGTAGGCTTCATTATCCGAGCTATTGAAATGCTACGTGTAGGGCAGCCTGCAGCTTTGATGGCCCGAAACCATCCACATTTCCGCAAGAATCGGATTTTTTTTTCAGTTCCGGTACGGAAGACATCACTCAAGCTGCCGACCCGGCCTTATCGTAACATAACCCTCATAATTTAGTGTAAATGGCCAGAAAGGCGGCCTTCGATGTTCTGCTTACCACGTACGGGGCTGTGCGCCATCAAGTTAATGCGATCCCACTGGTCTGATGATCAAAGTTGCTTCCAAACAGGGTGACGAGGTAGATCGCGTAGCTGGCCTTTCGAGTTGGTGAAGCTTGAAGTAACTAGTGAGTTGCATGGTATACGGCTTCTGCCCAAGGTACTTTGAGAACGACATCCTTGAGGCCGGGAGGGTCAACAACAGTGCCCTAAGCATCTTACCTGCTGATATGATTGTTTTCACACTATATACTTTCGGGACTTTAGCTCTAGTTGAATGGCGGCATTGCAAGATCAAGTAATAAACTCGATTACTCGATAGTTGATTCCTGAAGACATGATAACAGAAATGTTTGTGACACGAAATGCGTGCCAGATTATAACATTATGGATCAGCTTGATAGTTGACAATACCCTTGGGTGAGGAGACTTCAGGTACTCAGGACTCAGACCATACTTCGTGCGAGTACGCATTAGCTGAACGTTCTTCGGCCTCTGTATGAGCTCCAGGGTAGCGGCGCAGCGCTATGGTTCGGGACGTTAGTTACCATCTTAGGTTATGCCGTGTTGGATATATGCAGTTGACACTGAAAATCACGAGGCCTGAAGCTCATCCGAAGATTATGCTAACCAACACAATATTACCTACTAGCTGTGAGCCTTCCGTATGCTGAGTCGCTTTGCCGTACATCGCTTATAGAGGAATGAACTTTTAGTTGTACACCTAGACCCTAAGGGGCCACCAGAGTGCACGTCAAGGTACGCCGTCATCAGACTCGGGCTTCACCAAGTCAGCGTTAAGAGCAAACCCACCGCCCGGAATGCCCTCAGTGATTGCATCCATGTCTACGTGTTTTGTGCCAACCATGTAGCAGTGCCTCACGTGGAAGTCACCCCTTGTCCTTCTCGGCTCCACCATCCAATTGTCGCGCGCGTGCATCGTCTTCAGCCAGGTGTATGCGCAATGTGTGACATGGAACTCGTGAGTGGAGTAGAATACAGCACCTGGAACATCTGCCAGTAACGCCACCTCGGACTCGCTCAAGAGGGTGCCGTTCACCATGGCAGAATAATACGGCCAGGCGCCGCCATTCCAAGAAGGGCCCTGTGGCTGAAATTAGCATATGATACGACAATTCGAGGCGATGTTTGGGCATATAATTGACTAGGGCAATCTACCTTCCAACGAAACTCGTCTGTTATTGCATCGTTGCGGCAATGAGGTGGTACCCAGGCGGGAATGAGAGGATCGAAGACGCAGTGTTTGGCTTTTGCTTCGACGATCGAGGCGCCGCAAGAGCAGGACTTGGTTTGATGGATGCTGTAGGCCGCATTTGTAACGATATCTATGGCCACGTAGAGTGCAAGTACTATCAAAACCACATTGCGAGCCGCCATCCGTAGCCATTGAGCTGCTGGTTTTCCAGAACTCTGAGTCCGGCTAAAAAAGCCACTCTTCTTGACTGGCATTTGGCTGCTCTCCCCATTTTGTATGAGGGACTCGGCCTCGTATTCGATGTCAAGATAACCGCTTTGATGATTGGGTTCAGACTGCACTTTTGTATCGGCCATGGCGATAGGATTATGGGTGTAGAGATATTTGGATGAGATACGTGAATAAAGGAATTGATGTCTTTCTTACTCGACTCGATACACACATGAGAATGAAGGAACAATTGGGGGGGTGTACGCGGCTTACTCCCGGTATTCCGGAAGCTTTGCCTGTATCGTCCTAGTAAAGAACAACTGCGAGGATTAACAATTGGGTTAAAACATGGGCCGCAGAAACGTTGCCACATGATACCTCGTTAAGTAAAAGTTTAATTAATTATGTTGCCACATACATTATATTAAGCTTTTGATCACCAAGGTGGACTCACCTACCAGTTTAACTTCGAAGAAAACTGCTTTACTGCACGTACTCGTGTCATGTCCCTCACCTGCAGTATAGAATGTATTCGAACACTATAATGGAGTCGCCTTGAACGACAAAAGAGTTGAAGCATGGAAGTTTCCCGCGATCAAGTCTGAAAAACATTACATACTGTGCAGTCAAAAGAGTTCCGTGTCGGCTAAAGAGGGCTAATAAAGTAAAAATTACCATGTCTACCGAGTTATTACCCCTTTAGCCAGGTCGATTGCAAAAGAGGGTAGCTCAAACCGAAAACGAAGACGGAAGGGTTGTTAGTCACCCGTTAGTTGGTTTCAAGGTATCGTACCGTGCTGTAACGTTTAGTCGAAATTTGTTTGAATCTGGTATTTCTATTGAAGATCTTGAAGTCGGGCTCTGATACAAACCAGATTTCATCCCGCAGTATATAATCGCCATGTGCTACACACCACATCGCGGAAGGTTGTTCATTGACACAGTCATCCGTAATATAACTCTTTTTCCATCAACAAATCACGATATTAAAGTCAATTCACAACTGCAATGTTTTCCATCAAAACCCTGCTAGTCGCGTTGTTGGCAGTGACGCCGGCGTTGTCTCTTCCTGTACAGTCTCCCGAGAATATCGAAGGCCGTGGCGATGATACCGTGGTCAGCCCCGACTACGAGTATATCTACAAGAAGCGTCGTGACGACACTACCGTCAGCCCTGACTACGAATACATCTACAAGAAACGCCGTGACGATACCACAGTCAGCCCCGACTACGAGTACATTTACAAAAAGCGTCGTGATGATACTGAGGTCAGCCCCGACTACGAGTACATCTACAAGAAGCGTCGTGACGACACCACAGTCAGCCCCGACTATGAATACATCTACAAGAAGAATTCCGATGATGTCATGGCCAGCTAAGACAAGTAAGGTTAAAGCTTCGATTTGGGTTACAGTGATGGTCATCAAATCAGTCAGTGGCCCGATCATCTGCTAGCTTTCCCAGGGTTGTCTTTAAATAGATAGGAAGTGGGCTGGCGAAGGAGGAATTGTAGGCAACAGAATCGTTGTACTCCATCGCGTCGTTTAATGTCGATGGGTATGTTACTCATGGCATAGGAAGGTTATATGGGATTGTGATCGTCTCGTTTCTACAGGAAGGGCATATTCAGCATTTCTTAGTAGCACAGCTAAATCGAAAAGTCGCTCGTTTTTTATATAAATGAAATTCATTTGCCTAATCTTCACAATGTTATTTCTCAATACATCTGATGAAAGGTTGAAAATATTGTCTCCTAAGGAAAAGGACCAGGATCGACGAAGTATCTACCCCCTTTCTTGTCGATTTTGGTCATCGTCAAACTATTCAGGGGGATTCGAAGTATCTCTCTTGATCTTTACCACATAAAGGCAGCAAAACTCCTGTCAAGATAATTTCATGTAAAATACTCGGCGAATTCTGTATCTATGCCAATGTGTGGGAATATCATGGATGTACAAAGCCGAGTCCCTTCTACGCTTCTTGATGTGTTCTTATTTCTTATTAAGGTGATCGGTTCATACTAC
Source organism: Arthrinium puccinioides (assembly GCA_022414665.1). NCBI lineage: Eukaryota > Fungi > Ascomycota > Sordariomycetes > Amphisphaeriales > Apiosporaceae > Arthrinium > Arthrinium puccinioides. The sequence goes on along the minus strand of JAIUNF010000006.1, from coordinate 3,281,938 downwards.
ACGTCTAGGGGTCATAGCCGCAATAGAGTGATACAGTAGGAATAATTTAACCTATATCCATTGGAGATATCACCCATGAGGTACGTTTCATTGCTTGAGTTACAAGAAAAGCATCTATTCTGTCGATGTTGATGGGGGAATTAATCGGATACGATGGCAATACCTTTACTTCAGATGCATACGCGTCCTTTGGGAGATCGAAAAGCTTGTTTCAAATGATATTATTATTGTCGTAGTCGAATACCAGCTCGTAGAATGGCCCGAAATTACTGTTCACGTGGTGAACAGGCTTTACAATAAGTTTAGAGTCTAATCCAACTTGGTTGCCCTACTTGCTCCTACCCACACTACACAGTCTACACTTGACCATAATACGCGCTTGAGTATGTACCCCTGCAACATACGTAGCTGATTAGTACGTTATTTTACTTCAAGTTGGGTACGTATGCTAGGGTGAATAAACTTCATGCTGAACACATGCCTGATGTGCTTACTTGACTAGTCGTTCGGTGTGTTATGTTACACTCTATAGTTACATACATATACACACTAGTATACATAAGCTTTAATCGTTTAGTTAGCTTCGATTTCCTCGTCCCAATAACTCCGGTCTAACGTTATTTCTTACCACAAGACGCCCTCTACCACAAAGATATTACATAATAAAAGGACACTACACGATAAGTAGCGTGAGGTGTAGTTGTCTCGGAATCTGCATGGTATGTCAAGTGGTTATGGATTTTCATGTGGGATAAGTGTCTAATTTCATAAAGCTTGTCTGAAAATGAACATTTGTACATATCAACATTGCCTACATAGGACCGATGAGACAATCCACGAGCCCAAAACGCTGGTGTATATGCGAGCTGGTTCGACCGGCAACATACTCCGGGTCCGGAGATCCCATGAAGCCAATACAGTGACGCACATGTCCGTCGCCTCTGGTTCGCGTATCCATTGTCAAGACGCCGTCACCGCTATTCAATGCGAGCCAATGCTTTTCCCAGATGTACGCACAATGTGTGAAGTGAAACGTTCCATCCATCCAGATACGTTCCCAGTCACCGTCCAGTACCTGCTCAAGGCTGATTTTGTTTATGCCCTCAGGCTCGAGGAAGAAAGTCCAATTATGCTGACTCATGTACCGATCGTGAAGTTCCTGATTGAAGCATCTTGGATGCATAAAACTGCCGACGAAGAGGTCAAAGGCGCATCCCTTTTCGTGTGCTTCCTGCGCTGAGCTACCGCAGGTTCCCAACGAGACTGTAGTTGGCTGGATGCTTTTGTTTGCCTTGCCGAAAATGAAGGAGCCGTGAACGGCGGCAAGTGATATGGCCATGGAAGTAATGGCAAGGATGAGACAAGCGACGTGAAAGGCTTTCTGTCGTAGGCTCTTCTGTCGTAATTTGCGCCTGCACTGGATGTCGTATGACTTCTGTGATGAGACCGAGACTTGGGACTGATGATCTGCATTTTCTAGTAGTTCATAGGGTGTAGGATATTTCGCCATTATTGTGAAATGATTTCAAGATCTGCTCTCAGGCAAAGAACTACCCTGGAATGAGAAGCTTGTGGATTTGGATGGCAAATTGCTCGCAGCAAACAATTGCTCGGGAATAAAATGTCTTCGGTAACCAATGGCTGCATTACGAGATCATGTGGAGATAGTGCACACGTGTCTGAGGACATGGTTACTACGTATGAATGGGGCAGGAAGTAGGCTTGGAATCAACCTTTCCAGAGAAACTTTAGCCAGTGGTTTCTCCTATATTGACATATGTAATAGGCTCTAGATATTCATACTGTGTGATATCAAGAAGAACTTCAGCGCTAAAATAACCGAACAATGTTCTTCAAGGTTTGTTAACTAGTTAAATGCAGGAAGCACGTAGTACTACTAAGTAGACGCCGAACACTGACCAGGCAGATCGGGGAGAACGGCGACCGTCGAGATGTAAGACTACCCCGCCCATCACAAGTACTTGTCTGTGATTGTGCCGGGGTTTTCTATTGGAGAGTGAAATGCCGCGTGTTCCGAATCAAGGTTGAAGTTGGTCCTTGTTCCACGTCATCTGATAGTTGGAGTACGGGGAAGCACAATAGTGTCAATCCGATCGTCCTGCGCAAGCCAGTGTTGAACCTGAAAATCTAGTCTTTTTAATACCACTCAGCCAGTTTGTAGCAGCATATCTGTCTATTCTGCGAACATTCCCTTTTCACTATGAGCTACAGAACCTCTTCCGATGCGGAAGATGACGAGACACGCAAGACGCTTCTGGATATTGACACAGAGGCAATAAGTTATTCATCCAAGAAAAGCCGCTGGCCTATGGTTCGATATGTAATCGCAACATTCTTCATCGTTTCTTACGTTTGTCTTTTTTGGGTATACATTCGAGATACCAAGGCTATGTCCCGGTCTGGCACATGTGTGAACGGACTAGAAGGTGAGGAAACCCTTTCATCGATGAATTAGTGTCTTCTAACGCTGGGTCGCCTGGAGGCATATTTGTGGATGCACCGTTCTGGTCAACTAGGCGGGTTTTTGATCAGTCTGGCTTTCACAACCCCAATAACCCGCAGCAACCAACTGAATACGAAGGTCGGCCCAATGCTAAGAACAATGCGGCTTGGAAAAATGCAATGAGTGGTATGTGAAAGCTTCTACATGTGATGGAGGTGACTCTAATAGAACCAAGTGGGAATGATTGCCATCGATGAGGATGAGAATGCAAAATTGCCTCGAGGTGGTTCGGCGCCCCTCCACTTGAATGGCATCGGGCTGGTTGAAGGAAAATATGTCGTGCAGACGGCAGTATCTCACCAAGTGCACTGCCTGGTAAGTTGAAGGACTAGAAAGAACCACAGGAGTATCTCTAACAAATCCTAGAAGCGTCTACGAGATGCGATTTGGGACTTGGCCGATGGCACGGCAGAAGACTGGCAGATACCCCACGCTGACCACTGCCTTGACTATCTCCGGCAGGTCATCATGTGCCATGGTGATCTGACACCCATCTACTACGAGTGGCAGGAACGCTATCACGCCTATAGGGCCGAACAAGAGAATATCCACCAGTGCCGTTCATGGGACGCCATTTTCCAATGGTCTATCGACAGGAACACTACGGGCTTGAGGATTGACGCAGCACATGGCAAGAAAGGCAAGAAGGGAGATTGAGCCTTGGGGCCTGGATGAGGAACTGGTTGAACACATTTCTACACCACCGCCAGTCTGACGCAAAGTGGAATGGAGGTCATGACCACCGCATGTCACATTGTCACCCTTAAATACCCCTATCATCGATGAGTACCGGGTGACTGAGAGTCTGAGAACATGTGTCGAGACTAGGCTGTCCCATGTTATACTAACTAGAACATGCTCTTACATCAATCATGGAGAGCACATTATTATAGGCAAGTATATACCTATAATTTCAGACAACAAATAGTCGTATATGCCACATCTTGGTGGTTATATAAGCTTTTATATACTCCGTACCGAGTAAGTTATCAAGCTCCTCCCAATAGACGCACCCGTGCGGATCCCGTCACGTAGTACGGAGTAACGTTAGTACTAAATAGTGACTAGTGGTCTAAGCCGTCCATGTGGGGCAGCTGGGGCGGGGCGCGTTACGGGGAATTGAAACTGGAAGTCACTGTGTACACTCGTGACTCGTGACTGGGGATGGTCTGGACATGGACAAAGACGAACACAGACTTGCAATACTGTGTGTTGCACGATGGCCTGAACTGGCTAGGAAAGAACAGCGATGTGTTCGCCATGTAACACGTATTGCAAGCAAGGCATATGCATAAGTTATCTGCGCACGACATGTAACCATGGTCGAGCCAAGCGTTTACCCGTTTACGGGGTTGCTGCCTAAATTCGAGCGGCGCGTTCTCGCTTTATCCAATTGAAAAGGCCGACAATTCATCTCAGCTGCCACCATCACAACCAATTCCAGTTCTACAGTTATCCTACTGCATCAACAACTCCTCTTCGCACCATCACCACCACTCGATCGAGTCTACAATGGGCAAACCGGCTGGCAAGACGGGCCAAGCGTCCGACGACGTCTCCCTTCACACGAACCCCGGCGACCGCTTCGAAGACTATCGCGACGAAGACGCCCCGGAGCTGGGCATTGACTCTGTCGACGACTTGCCTCCCCTTTACAGCGATGCCGTAGGGCCTTCCTCTTCCAGCGCTCCTCTGCTACCATCGCAGAGCCAGACCCCCGAATCCGAGTACACTACCTTTTCGCGCGACGCCAAAACCGGCGCCGCCTACTATATCGACAAGCGCCTCGAGACGCCGGCCGCGCTCGAAAAGCACATCCGCTCGCTCGCAAAGATTGCCCCGCGACCACAAATCAAGATCGTAGGCACGCACAAGCAGAAGCAGAAGCGCAGCGATGGCAAGTCGGAAGAGAGCACAATCACCGACTTCGATGTGGCCCTCGACATGCTTCCCTACCTCTTCTCGAATGCGCAGCTTGGAGATTCCTGGACGCTTTTGCGCACAGTCGAAAACGACGAAAAGGTACGCCGAGGGACAACCTTCCGGAAGAGAGCGGCAGGCTCCAGTCAGAGCATCGAAGTCGGCGGCGACACGAAGCCGAGCCTGAAAGAGTGGTGCCATCGCTTCTGCGCCAGCCACGCCGGCCTCAAGTGCTTCACGCTGCAGCGCCAGATGACGGGTTTCGACTTTGAGCTTGTCAGTGAAAAGCTGCACAGCCTCATACGCCGCAGCAATTACCGCGGACACCTGCGCATCACGCTCGAGACCAAGGACGAGTTCGCCCACATCTACAACGACGCGAAGACGAACCGCTGGCGCTTGACGAACTGGATCTACTACATGTTCGTCTTCACGCTGATGTTCATCTTCAGCTGGCCGTACCTGTTCTTCCGGACCAAGCGCTTCGAGGTGGCCGTGGCCGAGTGGCCGTACTCGCGCATAGGGGATAGGAACCGTCGCATATACATCACTCTCAGCGAGGAGCAGTGGTACAACCAATGGGCCCGCGCTATACTCAAGGCCGTCCTGACGAGGCGACAAGGCGTCTTGGATCAGGCCGATTTGCGCGCCGCACATGAGGCTGAGCCGACATTCGAGTCGGGCGACACTATGGTCGATGGAGCGATGGGCTTCTTTCGAGCGGGTATGAATGCCATGAATGAGGTTGACCGACAGTTTGGCTGGGGGGAGACTCTTAGGCCTGGCTGCAACCGGCGAGAGGGCATGACGTTCCGGTATTCGGCGTTTCTAGCTTTCGTTGTTACTCTTGTTCCAGTCTCGAGTTTAGGAAGATTCATCTCCTCTACTCCGTATATCTGACATCCAATGTACGCCACCCTGCAGCAGCTGCAAGGGCTCGCAGCCACAGCCACCTGCGAATGGGCTTCATAGACACCGGATTTGCTTTTATTTCAGCCGCCTCCACACCGTTCAACCCGTTTCCCCCGCGGGGACGATTCGTCGGAAACTTATAAAGTCGTCCCTATCCATCTTCCAATTCCATGGCCAGCTAATGTGTAATCTGAGTCGAGACATGAATTCATCTCATCACCTTGCACTTGAACATCTATCTACTTGACAAGTGACAAGTCGTTGAGCGGGCTTGCGTGGTGGAGTTAACCCAAATTGTATACTCGGCGCTTACGGCGCCTATCAACCAACCGCTTGAACTAGCGGAGAGGATCGGAGAGCGGAATGACGTGGCTGCGGAGGCGAGTCACTGCCTCGTGCGATTGGGCTTGGCCGTGAGCAAGCCAAAGAATACATGACTAGGGGTCTAGGACTCTGACAACGTTTGGAACCCAACTGTACGCTGAAGATAGCTCGGATCCCTCCCCGTTTCCGTCACTCATACACGGAACTCGCCCTTCGTTCTCAGACCCGGCGCCTCACCCATCGCCATAGCTGGACCCGCTCTCCGGAGGGTCACAGGCTTGACCACGATGGAAGCACAGCTACGGCCAGTCACCATCCGGGGCCGATACTTTTGGACAGGCGATGAAAGAGTGAGGGTTCCGCTTGACCGACTGTCTCCCGAGTTCTTTGTTGTGACCATGTGCTAACTCGGCCCTAGTACATGATCAAGGGAGTCGTGTATCAGAGAAGGGGGCGAATCGAAGGAGGATCCAGCATCTCATCAGACCCTCTGTCGGACGACGCCATCGACGACCTGGAGCTCTGCCTGCCACTGTTGAAAGAGTTGGGGATCAACACCCTTTTCATATGTGTGATCTTGTCCAAATACTTATTCGACTTGCTCTCGATGGCTGACAAAATCCAGACTGCGTTGACAACACCAAAACCCACGATACAGCTATGCAGATGCTTGCTGAGGCCGGGATCAGAGTGATCGTGGTTTGTCCTTTGCCCTCAAAAGGTCACATCATGTTGGGACCCACACTCATATCCCGCAGTGCCTATCAACACCCAGAGTGTCCATCAATCGGAGCGCCCCTTTTGAATCGTACACGCCGAGCCTGTTACAGACTTACTTTGCCACAATCAACTGCATGGCGGCTTACAGCAACACACTGGGCGTGATCGTCGCCAACGAAGTCATCAACACCATGCAGTCGACGGCCGCTGCCAGCGTCATCCGTGCCGTGACGCGGGATGTCAAGAAGTACATGGCCATGGCTGCTGCTCTTCGAGGCCAGAGGGTGCTGCCGGTGGGGATAAGCTCGTCCAAGATCCTGACGTTCTTCAGAGACGATTATCAATACTTTACTGGCGGTGATCCTGCCGAGGCCGTTGATTTCTACTCGGTGAATCGCCATCGCCACCGTCAACTCCGAGGGTGCAAAACCGGTCTAACGTGAGACAGTTCAACGAATACTCGTGGTGTGGGAAGGCGTCGATGCAAATCTCCGGATACGACCGTACCGTCAGTCCCACGCGCACCTCACCTCTCCACCCGTCCACTCACTCACCGTGAATTCCCCCAAGCAGCTCACGTACTTTGCCGAAACACACGTTCCCGTCTTCTTCTCCGAATACGGCGCCCAACTCAACGGTCCCAGGCTCTTCGAGGAGACGCTCTCCATCTACTCCCCGGAGATGACCGCGGTGTACTCCGGGGGCTGCGTGTACGAGTTCTTCGACGGTCCCAACCGGTACGGACTCGTGCAGGAGAACCTGGGGGGAAGCTCGACACGCTCAAGGACTTTCAGAACCTGAAGAACAACCTGAGGTGCGCCTCGGCCCCGGCGACGTTGGACGAGTGGGCGTCGGTCGACTTTACTGCCGCCAAGAGACCCGGTCTGCCGCCGATCAGCAGCAGATGGCAGGGCCGGGCGGCGTTGCCCGAGTGCCCGTTGGACTGGGTGGAAGTCGAGTCTCAGATTGAGGACGCGGAGTGGGTTGACGTTGGGCGCGATATCGAGGCGGCCAAGGTGGAGGATCTGGCGGATAATATCAGAGATGGACTCCGAATCGAGTGAGGATGTCGGTAGCTAGCAGATGGAGGAGCACGGCGTTGTGGGTGGAAGGTTCCGTGGGTGTCGAGATTGGTACTTGGTGGCTGGGTTTGGGGAGTGTTAACATGGCGGACGGTGCCACTCTCCTCACTTTTCATTCCAGAGATGTGCCCAGTTCATTGAATACAGCACATGGCTTATAGTCAACCCGCGGGAGCTGAAATTCAGTCTACATGTTCCTCTCTTTGGCAAACTTGAAGCAACAAACGTAAAGTTCAATCTCACCATGACCGTTTCCACCGCCTTTACGTTAACCCACAACCCCGATTGGCTGTACAAAAATCCCGATACTGATAAAACAGAGCGGAAGCAACAACTCTTTTCGATTCCATTCTTCACCAGAGTCAAACGAGGCAGCTGTCTAGGAATCTATAACTCAACGGAGCTTGTAAACGAGCCAATTGGCAAAGCTGCTATATGTTACTCTTACATACACACACGTAATTCACTTGACTGGAGTCAATCTGGGGGTCGCTCGATCGTTCCACTCTATCTAATACCACTTCAGCAGCGTTCTGATGAGCTCGTCCTGTGGTAGACTGTTCAATGCCTCCGACTCTTTCCGTTTGACGTCCACATATCTCTCGAGCACACTGCTATGCAAAATCACCTCCCACTGGTCGAGAGACCGATCCAGGCACTCGAGTGCCTCGTCAAAGCCACCCGGTAGCGGGCGCATGGTTTCGGGCCTAGCCGGGTCCCGATAGGTAACGTCTTCCCAGATCAACGGTATCTGGTCCTTGATGCCAGCGAGACCTGCTGCCAGGACTGCCGAGAGCGCTAGGTACGGGTTGGCGGTCGCGTCCAAGCAGCGCAGCTCCCAGTGGCCCTCCCGGATCAGGCGAAGCGGCGCCGATCTGTTCTCGGTGCCCCAGCACACGGACTCGCCCGCCTCGGCCGCTCTGACGCGACTGTACGAGTGCTCGGTCGGCAGCGTGAGGGCGCAGATCTCGCGCAGCCTCTGCAGGATGCCCGCGAGGAAGGACTGGCCGTGCTCGGTCTTGCCGATGGATATGTGCGCGTGGAGCCCGCAGGCCGACTGGCCCGCCACCGGACTGGGCAGCATCGTGGCGACGAGGTCGTGGTTCGCAAAGGTGCTCCGGATGATGTCCTGCGCCGCCACCAGCTCGTCGATGGCCTGCATGGGCGGGAGCGGATCGAGCACGATTTCGTACTGGGCGTCCTTGCCCCCGACGTGGAAGTCTCGGAAGTGGATGCCGGCCTCTGCCAGCTTGGACACGGTCTCCTCGAGGACCCTGAACGCTGGCTCGCGGAGGCCGGCCGCGGCATAGTAGCACGCCGCGTTGCGCGTGGCCGGCCGCAGGCCCGATCCCTCGCGTTCGAATACGCAGAACTCGATCTCGAACCCGACGAGGAACGCCAGGTCGTGCAAGTCCTGCCCCCTCCTGACGACGCTCTGGAGCAGGCTCCTCGGGCATATCTCCGGCCTCGCTTGCATCGTCAGAGACGTCACCTCGTCGACGTAGCACATGACGGCGGCATATTCCAAACGCGCACCTGCGGGCTTCAGTATTCGCAAAGAATTCCAGTCCGGACGAAGAACGTGGTTGCATCCGTTTCCGGGTGACAGAACGGTGTTGGTAGGGAGGAGAGAAAACGATACTGCGGCACAGATGAGAGGCTTCTCATGACCGTCTAGATGTAGACAATGATTCTTGGTCAGAATTTTAGTTCGGAGGATTCCAGAGTAATCAAGCCACTGATATCGGATGTAGTTACACGATGGGTGGTCGACGAAGAATGTTTCTATTCGCGGATGAAGCACCGTATTGGTCGACATGCCGACGGTGGTTTTGGTCTTTTTGACGGCCACAATCTCCCAAGGATAAGGATGGCCCAAAAACTAGTTTGGTGGTTATCATGCGTCGGTATTATTCCAGCTGGTGATAGACACTGTCCTTTTGGGGAAGCACCGGGCAGTGGGGAGTGTAGACCTGCTCCTTGTCAAAGTGATAAGCTGGTAAAACGCCAGGAAATGTCATTGGGATCTGGAAACCGTACTCTTAATTAGTTATAACGAGATTGGCATGACGTCTTGTCTTAAAGCCAAAGTTTGGAATGCATTTCTCAGCCCTTCCACGCGGCATTGGTACGAACCAAAGCGGCGTTCCCGTCTTGTCCCACCCACCATGACTACGCCAGCTTGATTCATTGGTCGAGTCTTCGATATTGAACATGACAGCGGATTCTGATAGAACATGTTTCGCAGTGTCCAGGTGGTGTTGACGGCGATGCTCCGCAATGTTATGACCGAACGATGCGCTCGGTGTCTTGGCCGATTACTCGTGCGGTTTCCACTTTCTCGTGCTACAGCCTTTTGACTTTAGCCCAGAGCCGTTTTAGAGCTGCAGACGAATCAATGCTTTAAGTCACTGTCTCGCATGTGCCTACTAACTAAAGCTGAAGGCAAAAGTTGTCTAGTCAAGATGACTGTTTTGAAAAGAGTCCAACTCGATATTGTCTCTTGCATATTGAAAACGCTGTGCTTTCATGACTTATTCTTTGATCTATTCGTCAAATCCATATATCTGTAGACTTTAGAAGTATTAGGCAATGTCCTGCCTGTTTAGTATCGTGATTGAGCTGTTGGCAGGATCATTAATATCATTAGTATACTCAAGCTTTACGTTACTAGCTACAGTTTTCTTCTTAGTTATATTTTAGTCTCTATACCACGCCTTAGCGCCGTCATTACCCTTGATATTTCTGAATAGTCCTGAGAATATTGTAATGATGTTGAAGGGGAAGTTGTTTACTTATGCTATAATCTTCGTTTTATATCTAGAGACATGTGCTCGGCTTCCTCGATAATCATCCGATCATAGTATTTCCAGTTGCATCTTTGGTGATGACATCTGCGGTTGACTGGTTAGCCTCTTGTGAAAATATCTTCCCAGAGCTTTGCCGTATTGATATATACGTTGTATTACCCTCGCCCCTAAATTCCTATTCGATCATGAATGCGAAGGCACGACAGGAGACGAGCCATTTGGACCCTTTCACTACGAGGAGAAAATATTGCAAGGTCACCGGTTATGCAGCTATAAGTTATAACTCCATCACAAAAGTAGCCAACAACTTGCACTAGGATCAGAGTTGCTTATTTACAATGAATAGCCTTTCATAAGGAAGTGACGGCTTCTATGTCTATACAAAGCAAGAGTGAGGTGGTTTATACATGCCTTTGGTACTACAGATAATCAACTGCTGCTACTCCTTCTCAACCGCACTCATGATAGATAGGTCACATACAGCGAATGTCAGTTCCTGCAACTGACGACATTGTGTAACTTAATACCAAATAAAGCCTAGGCTCGGGGACCACGAGCAGCTTTAGTTAGCAGCCGACTTGCAAGTCATGCCCACTCAAACCCCACATAAGACGTCAGCCACGTTTTTTACACTTTTCATACGCCAGCTGTGTTGTCATGCGCTCCGGCCCATATTTACCACGTCTCTGTCCTTCGCACCATGGAGAGCAAACCTTCCTAGAAATCCGTTTACGCTAGCCGTACGGATATACCACTTTGGTTCACTGTTGGCCCGTGTCTGAGCCGCACTTTTCCACACACCGTATACAACAAATACAATGGGTTCTAGCTATCTGTTTTCAGTTCCCAGCAATCCACAGAGCCCATCGTATATAAGTTGAAGGTTTGACACTTTCTTCTTGCTCGTGGCTCTGTTTGCTCTGATCAATCAACTTTGCTGTTATATAGGTCTGAATCAGGTCGGAATTTTTGGACTGTTCTTTCTCTCCGGACTCACATGCTTCCTTCCGGTCTTTATTTCTATTCCCTTCATTTGTTTAACTTTTCTTGAACTCGTAGGTTTCAGAGTATATGCAGATCCCGGCAGAGGATATGCAGAGCCAAGATCTGTAGACTATCATTTCGGTGGTTTCCTATCAATACTCGACGCATACGGTCAATCACACGGGCCCCTGTTATCTTTAGCCATGCGTGCTAGCCGATACCACCCCCCGAGCCCGCCGAGATCCCTGGGATTTGGAGTGTCATCAGACCGCCGGTGGGCTGTGATTCCGAGGTCATCCATTCGATAGAGAAATGCTGTATGGTAGACATCATCGCATATACGCCAGCCAGGCTTTAATCTCTCTCTCTCTATATATATATATCACAACAGTCCTGCCATGGACAAGATGACCGGCGGATGCCATGACTACAGCAGTCATTGATTCATCCCATCTTTCTCTCGTGTTCGTCTCGTTTGTTCAGACTGTGTGCTGTTGATCTTCACTCAAGGTTTGTCTCAATTCAACTGGTACCTGCGGATTTACCTCCTATTGGATGGGGATGTGCTCCGACTGTACTCTGAACAAGATGATGATTCGAATAACCTTCGTCTTATTTCCAGGGCTAGAAGCATATCAACTGAGCTGTACCCTGCTGGGCGGACGTTAGTTGATCGAAGTAGATACATCTGGCTGGCGTGCAACGCTTGGACGGGACTGCCCCTGTTGTCTTTTACCCGCCAAGGAGCTTGCACAGAAGACGGCAGACACTTGGCCTACCTGCTCCGTACACAGTAGCTAGTGTCCCGATGAAGGCTATAACGATGGGCTCTTATAATATGTCGAAGCGGGAAACACGACCCCCAGCCGGCAACGTTCTTCGTTCCGAAAGATCCGGGGAGGTCTAGAAAACTCCATCCTCCACGATCCATCGCACCTCGTGTGGATCGGCGCGGCATCCCTGAAGATGACCCGAGTCATGGCGGCTTATCTCAAAGTGACATCCTGGGACCTCCCAACCAATATTCTAGATTCAGACACGGGTCCCTCCCGGCAAAACTCTAATCGGCTTCAGACAGCCCATCAAGGCAACCCGACTCGTTATCTCTCCTACCGTGGTAGTTAGAGGCCTGGCCTGACCTGCCACGGTAAACTCCCTCCCACTTCCGTACTGCATATGTATATAAGCCGCACGCATGTCCCATAACCCTTCCCCTCCCCCACCCCTGGCTCTTTCTGAGCCATGGTATGCCCCGCAAAGTCAAATGGAATGCAACCTGGTCCGCGATTGCAACGGTAGACCGCGTAAACCTCGCCCCGTCGTGTCATGTCCACCCTCCCGACTCGTAATAAAGCCACCCGCATACCCAGTTGTTTGGTTCCTGGCGCCTGTGAGCTCAATCTCCACGTTTCAGCCCACTCAAAAAAGGAGAGAGAGAGAGAGAGACAGACAATGGCCCCCCAGTCCAACACAACCGGGCCCGTTTCGCCGCCTCCGGGCTGGGTAGCGAATTTTGACGACCCCGACGACGTGCTGTGGACCGTGAACGTCGTGACTCAAGTGCTCTCCATTGTTCTGGTGACGCCGTTTGTGGCGTTTCGCATGTATGTGAAGGCGGTCGTTGCCCCCCCCGTTCTTGGCAGAAGACTGTGAGTTGGCCTTGTGTGTGTGTCTCTCTCACTCCGTGTGTTTTGTTTCGTTCGTTTCTTTGTTTGTTTCTTTGTTGTTTCTGTTGGTGGGCACCCGAAACTGACCATGATGGCTAACGTACGTGTGTGACTATAGGGGTCTGTCTGGTAGCCTGGGTGTGTATAGTAAACAACCGATTGGACATGGTTGTGCATCCGAAAACTGATCATAGCCCACTAGATACTATCGATAGGGTACAGCGCAACCGCTCTCGTCAGTAAGTGGCGCCCCGTCCTTGACGGTGCGACGATGAAGCTGACACAACACAAAGTGGGCCACTATGGAGGAGGACATCACACATGGGACCTCACTCTCGAAGATTACGAGGGATTCCTCAAGGTCCGTAACCGTCTCGCCGTCTACTTTGCCTGCTCCTGACCTTGAACTACAAATAGGGTCTCTATGCCGACAGTCTGGTTTATGGTCCTACCTCTTGGTTCACAAAGGTATGTATGTCATCAACGGGGAGGAGACTGTCTCATTCTTGCCACAACGTATCATTCCACTGACGGGCACGGCAACACTTCAAGGTGGCTATCCTCCTCGTCATAGCGCGCGTCTTTCAGACCTTTAAGGCCACCCGGATCACGGCCTACGTCTTCATCCTCGCCATGCTCGGCTACTACCTGCCAGTCCTCATCATCAAGATCAACGTCTGCCGGCCCATCCGCAGCTACTGGACCGTGGGCATGGTGGGCGAGTGCTTCAACCAGCGCGCCATGTTCGTCGCCGACACCGTCATCAGCGCCATCACCGACCTGGCCATCCTCCTGCTTCCCATCCCGGCCGCCCTCTCGCTGCGGATGCCTTTCCAGCAGCGGTTCAAGATATGGGCCATGTTGGGGCTGGGAGGCGTAGCTACCATGGCTAGTATCGTGCGCATGGTGATAGTCATCGACTTGCAGACGTCGACGGACGAGAGCGTCGAGTTCATCCGCTTCAACCTGCTAGGGTACGTTGCAGACAGACAGATACATTCAACCCACCCCCTTTTGTCCTGGCAGGTGTGCTCACTACTTTATTGTGTTTACAGTACAGCCGAGGTCAGCATCGCCTTGATCTGTTCCTGCCTCCCCGCCATCAACATTCTGGCCACGAGGGTGATAATCCCATCGAGACGAGGCAACGACAGGTCCGCCCCAACCCCAAACGTGAATATTGAGAATGTCAAGTTCCTCAAGGGGAGCAAGTTGTGTACTGCACCACCCGTCACCATGGAGTATACGGAGATATCAGAGGACAGCATGGGGACGACTGTGCCGCAAAGATGCGTTACGACATGACGAAGAAGATGATGATGCTGACCGCTAGGTGTTTGTTCTAATTAGCTTGTATTGGGAACGTCATACCCTTCATTTCCACTCTGTTCTGTCCGCCAAGAGAGGGAAACGCCGCCTTGACGGCATTCTCGCGCAGTAGTACCCTTGACTGACTCGGTGCCGTGAACACTTGACTTGCTTGGGGTCATAAACCCCGGTCATACATGGCCTTATCGCGGCATCATCCCTGACCTGCACTTTAATACTGCCCTGACTCGGGCCCGACCGAGCATCGGTGCATACCCCTTGGTCGCATCCTCGAGCGCGAAGCCGTGAGTAACGAGCGTCTTCAGAGCCAAAATGCCACCCGGGGGATAGTCGATGCCCCCCGATGATCAGGTACCCCGGTGTCGGTTGATGAACCGCAGGTCGATCTACTACCCACGCACTCACGCTCTCACACACACGCACATACAATCAGTGCCTCGCGCGTCCTCTCTCGCCATGACCTATCGGGGATGCTCGGGGAACCCGAAACTCAAAGCGTACCTTGGCAACTAACCCGCAGGTCATCCACAGCGGTTTTCCCGACGGACCTGACCCCTATGACACGACACACACACCACCCCGCCCCGGCTGACGAGGCTGCTTTCCATATCCCATACATTCCAGCACCCTCGGCAGGGCCGCGTGCTCGTCTCGTCCGAATGGGCATCTCACCGCGACGGCGTTGTCCTCGGGCAAGAGTTTCGGGCAAGAGTACCAGGTAGATAGGTACGTAGAGCAGCCGGGGGGCTGAACTCGCGTGCGAACGAGAGGCACTTGAGTTCGAGATCCCGTGGTTGACGATCGGGCGCATACCTACCCGAAGCCCTCGCGGCAGCGAGGGCAACGAGTCCCATCGGACCGGAACCGCAGATCAGGGCCAGCTTGCCCCCGGGCCCAGGCCACCGGTTTGAATTCCGTAGAGGACGACGCATCCAGGGGTTCGACGAGGGCGGCCTCGGAGAACATGAGGGGTGTCGAGGATCCTTTCGGTCACATCGCCAGCTTATCAACTGATCCAATCGAGGTCTTGGGGGGGGGGTACGCGCACTTGTAGAGCCACTTTGCCGGATACACCCTCATGCCACCGGAGTGTGCCGTGGTGCGGATATATGCCCGAGAACGTGACGTCCTCCCAGAGGTTACAACGACCCTTGCGGTAGGGAAATCATAGCTCGCAAGGCACGTCGGCCTCGACGGCGACTCTGTCGCTCTTACGCATGTATGACGGCCGAGGCAGCGCACCTGACCTGACGCCTGCCACCCCGCCACCGCACCGTGGGACCATGCCTGCAGCTTTGCGGCCTAGGATGTAGTCCCCTTTCCATAGCCAGGGGGTTGTCCTTCCTGACTTGCTTCTCAAAGTGGACGTCGGATCTAGGATAGGGGGCCGTCAGCGGTAATGGAATAAACCCAAAAAACGTGGCCAATATCTGGGAACCGCTCACCCACCAATACCTGTGACCTTGATGTGTAGCAAGACTTCTCCGGGGCCCGGATCTCCTATGGGGGTGCCTTCCCTATCTCCATCTGAGGATGGGCCGTCTTGCAACGACGGGTTTAGCCGAGAGACGTCGGGCGTGTCGTACCGTGTACGGGCCACTCGCGGAACGACCCCCTTTCGTGATTTTGTCCATGCCGAGATGATCAGAGGCAACCAACCAATTGCTGGCATTGGTGCTTAATCTTAGAGCAGGCTTGAGAATGAATTTGCCTCTGCCCAAGAAATGAATAAAAATCCAGGAAACACCAAACAAATACCCCGAAATGGCCAAGGTAACTTATCCGCGGTCGGCCACTTCCCGCCTTTATGTTGCCACCCCCCCTGATTTCCACAACGGGCCGATCTTGCGTTGTTCATGGGGTTCAAAGAAGGGGTTTGACGGGTGGCCCAAGACGAAACATAGTCGAAAAGCCAATTGGAGTCGTCACCGGGCGGGCCCCCCTCCTCCCCGTAGCTCGAACGACGACGGCCGATCTGTTTGAGTTTCGACCTAGTGAACCTCGGGATGCCTCTTTCGTCTTGGACCCCGAGCTTGGACGTAGAAGGGGGGTTTGTGCTGTTGTTGATCTGCATGACGGGTTGCGGAGAGCGCGGGTTGATATATAAGATGGCATGGATAGAGGGTGGGTGGTTTCGACTTGGGACGGATTACACATGGACTGAAGCAGTGGTTTATGAGACGCATCCAACTTCTCATCCAGCTAGAGTAATCATAAAGACCACTGTCTTCTGTCTTGTTCCAGTCCCTCCGCGCCATTGAGCCTGCATCAATCCCCCTCTTCCCATCATCATCGAATCCCATGTTCCGTCCAAATCGACCCATCATAGCAATCATGGCACCGGGTCTGGTCGACGAACCCGAGAATCCCTCGGGCAATCCTGTGGCCTCCGGACAAACGCTCCTTGGCATCCGCAACGTCGTGTGAACCGAAAAAGCCTTCCACGACATCGTCCTCATGTCCTACCGTCTCCTCTTCGCGGACCTGTGCCAGTAGTTCAACATGGGGCATCGGACATCCCGGGTATACACCAGCAAGCTCCCAACGACTTGTTCCATCGCGAACTCGTCGCTGACAACGTATACAGCGGCGCCCTAGAAACGACAGTGACCAGTCTCGCCCTCGTCGGACTTCTTCAGCCGTGATCGTCTCGTGCTATCAGACGGTAGTCCCCCGACTCACCCCCACCCCATTTGGCCCCTCCACCCCAAAGCACACAGGCTAACGCCCCCCCGAGTCAGGGCACGCATTCCTTTTCCGATACGCTTTCCTGCACCTGGCGGCCTACAAATCGGCCAGCCAAAATCGTACCACTCTGACGCGGCCTCGTCGCTGTGCCCGGGCCACCCGAAGATCGACAACGAAGGGGGTGGAGCTGACGACAGAGGCCCCTGAAGGCTGGAGGCTAGGGCAGGGCCTGGCCGACACCGTGGGCATGACCGTTGGCCCGTAGCGTCCAAGCACCCCCCCCGGCGCGATCTTCAACCGGCCCGGGTGCGAGTCGCGACGTCGTGATCGCGAGAATCTGGTGCGTCGTCGGCGACGCCTGTCTGCAGGAGGGCGCGGGCATCAAGGCCATCTCGCTGGCTTGTGTGCCATTGCCCTCGGCGCCGGTGAAGACGGACCCCACGCACCAGGCCATCGAGAACGCCGCCCTCTTTCGCGCGGTGCCGAAACTGCTTCACATCCGCGCGGGCGACAGCGAGGAAGTCGCGGGCGCGTGGCTCATTGCCCTGGCGCGGCGTTCGACCCCGACCGCCATCTCGACGAGCCACCACAAGCTGCCACAGCTCGCTCTGACCAGCCGGTAAGGCGTAGCCCGGCGGTGCCTACGTGCTGCAAGAGCCCGTGGGGACAACGGTCATGCTCGTCTAGGTCGGGGCCGAGCTGTCGAGCGCGGCGTGTTGTTTGACCAAGTTAGGGCACAGTCTGCCCGAGCACGTAGTGTATGAACACTTCAAATTTGATGTCCGACGTCGATGGTGGCAAATGATGCCGCTGGGGAGAAAGGGGGGTAGTGTGAGCAGTATTATTTGTATTAGTCGTTAATTACAAAGGTGTAGGATATCTCTAATTATCGTAGGCTTTACGTAGCCCTTCATTAAACAGTGGTGAAGAACCGACCCCGAACTCTCATGGAATACCATGGTGAGCTCGCCCGCGGTATCACTGACCCCCCATAGCAGCATACTTGTCTCTGATACTCGCGCAGGTGGCAGGAAGTGGTTGCTCCAGGAACGCCGTCGCAAAGTTCCACCCGTAAACGCCCTCCCACATCTGCTGCTGTTGGAAGGGTTCGAGCATGACCGAGGCGGTTGCCTTGACCGGCACGGGCTCGTATGGCGCGGCCGTGTTGGAAGTGTTGTACAGGCGGATGTAGTCGTCGCAGAGCAACACGTTGTTGCCGAGCGTGGGTTGGTTGGTGACGTTGCGGATGAAGTCTAGCGAGTACGGTGGCGGGTCTAGAGACGGCTGAGACTCGACGGTGACAAAGCGGCCCGCTGGCGTCGTCAGGTCGCCGCTGCTGGCGTGGAAATAGGTCCCACCGCTCGCGGTGCTCTTGTAGGCGTCGCAGGGCGGGTCAAACTCGGCGGGATACACCTTGATGCCGTAGGTTGATGCGCCTGCGACGGCGACGAGGTTGGAGCCCGTGATCAAGACAAAGCCGCTCCAGCGCGACGAACTGTAGCCGTCGCCATTGACGTCCAAGAATGGGAACTCTAGCGACGCTCTCTGCGGGCAAGCGCATCAGTCGGGATCACGCAGCGGGATCCAATCGGAACTCACCGAAAAGTCTGGTACGGACACGCCATACGCAGGGAGCTGGATGTCATGATCGTGCGCCGTCGTGACCATCATGGGGTACATGTCGTACGGAAAGGAGGGAAGCAATGACTTGTAGGCCTTCTCCATGATGGTGTAGCCGGCGGGGATAAGCTCTCTGGCTTGGGCGATGGGGATCGGCACTATTATCGTCGTTCCATTCAGGGTGCCTGATATCGTGCTCGGGTATTGTTGGGCGATGGGGTTGGGCGTGTCGTTGCTCGTGCAGGCAGCTTCGGCCGCAGCGGCACGACACAGGATCGAGGTGGACAGGATGAGCGCGGAGACGGCACGGCGTACCGTGGAAGAACGGAACGACATGGCGGCGGGTCGGCTTGGGCTTGGGCGACAGAGTCCTCTGTGACGAGTGCTTGAAAATGATGAGTGTCCCTAGCGGGGGACATCTTGACGAGAGACGGCACGCCAGGGTTTTGTACTGGACAGGTTCCATGGTGTCGCCCCCCGCAAGGTGCCTCCCTCCGTCCCTACTCTGGACAGTCTACTGCTCGGTATCCAGGTGGCCCGAGTGAGTCGAATCTTATTTGCCCGCGTAACGGGGGCAAGCTCGACGAAAGTCTCATCTGATCTGATGAGATAGGGCTGATAATGGCCGCATGGGGTGCGACGGATCCGAGCGCAGTAGCCAGCCGCAAGGGTGGTCGTGGTTGGGCTGCGGGCAGGTGTACTGCGTACGGAGTATTCCGTAGTCTCTTCTCAGTTCCGAGCGAGCCAAATCTGCAGCGGCGGCCAGGGGGGGGAGGAAAACAGGCAGGCGTGTGCTCCGGGAGTGTGAGTGCAAACGTCAACGTTAATACTTACAGCGAGTGGCAATGGCATGCAGTGTCATGCCATGCCTTCCCCGGCTCCATCATGCCATGGTACGAAGTACTTACTTAACTTACGCAGTAGTTCGGAGTACTCAGTACTCCGTACGGATTACTGTGCAGTCGGCACTTGGCCGCTTGCTGCATGAAGATATGACCCCCATGCCCGAGGCCGATTCGATAGTGCCTGAGCACCGACAAAACGGAAGCGGACGTGCCCGACGAGTGCAGATAGTTACTGTGTACGGAATGGACAGTAAGTCAAGTCGAGCAGAAGGGAGCAGAAACATGGGGAAATCATTGGCCCACTGGCCGTTGCCGGGTAGCGTGACTTCCGGGGCTAGTGCCACCTAGCTGCTGCGGGTAGTGGTCGTCCCGCGAGTGACCAGAGGGTACCGTGTTGAAAGGGTACAACGTACTCCGTATCCGTACGACGTACTGTGTACCAAGTACTCCGTAGTTCCCGCGTTGAAGATGAGCGTCACTCGCTGCCAAGGTACGAAGCCAGGAACCTTATCTGGATCGTCGAGGGGTCGGGGGTCACGTCTACCAAACGCCAACCCCCGTGACCGGCATGCGTGATCTACCGTCTGCCACTCGAAACGGACAATCCTTCGGTCTACGTGTTCGTTGGCCAGGCGGTCAAGCACTAGAGTAGTTACCATACAGGATAACTCGCTGCCGGCAATGCCCTGACTTGCCAGTCGTTCCCGGGGACATTCAACTCGTCCCCGGGAACATTCAACTCGTCCCATGCCGGAACGACCTGGTCCGGTGGATCGCAACGAGCCGGTCTCCGTCAACGTGGGAGTGAACGAGTTCCCATCCTATCCAAAAATAGCCATAATCCGGCACAGAGCTGCAGTGACAAGTTTGATCTTTTGTCTGACAGGCCGAAACGGCATCCGGCTCGCCGTTGATGGCCCGTGTCGGCCGTTGAAACATTAGTACCCCAAGTATGAGTGAGAGGCGTGCCTCCGTTTCAAGTACCCCGAGTTTCGCTGCATGTCCTCGGGGGCAAATCCTGTCATGTTTGGATATCTCACATGATTCGCCGCTCTCGCATTTGGGCCTTTGGCCAACTATCCAGATCCCCAACGCCTGGTCACCATCATGTGCACATCCGGAATGCAAGATCGCAAAGCAGCTGATGGTTCATGGACCCTGGGTTGCAAAAAGGCCGTCCTAAAGCGTGTTATGTACATCCCCCCTTCCCCTTGCGCATGCTTCAGTTTCTCGGCGCCGCAACTGGCTCCCATGCTGTCGTCTTCGGTATGACGCTACGCGAGATGTTAGTATCATATGCTGCGAGGCCCGCGACTCCACATACGTGTTATAGGGCTTGTATGCGCCCCTCGTCATTGTGCTGTTCAGAATGGGCTTGGCATCCTTGTCCTCCCACACCCGTCGCTGGTAGGTGAGTGTCGGGTCCTGGCTTGGCGCCGTGTCGACGGCGTAGGACATCCAGGCATGCCAGCCAGGCTCGATCTGGCCGGCGTCAAAGTCGTGATTCTTATAGTCGACCCATCGTGTCCGCACTGTTTCCCCCGTCAGTTCTGACAGTGTGTGGGGGTGGTTGTCCGCCTCGTACACGGCAGCTCCTCCATGTTCTCAAAGTACTTGTTGCCGAATCGGTCCGAGCCTATCAGAGTACCAGCCTTGGTGTCGCCAATGTACTGTAGACAGAGTCAGATCATGCGCAGGTCATCGAGTCGTGAGCGGGAGTGGTGCCGTACCTTCATCTGGTGGAAGAATTCCTGTCGCGCATGGTCAGCAGTGGTCGTAGTTAGACGGCAATCAATAAATTACCTTGACTCCAATCTTCCAGAAGTTGGAAATGGTTCTGATCGGGGTCGACATGATGGGCGAAGCTCAATTGGTGCTGGGAGCCTCGGCAACGTCGCTTTGGTGATGGTGAAGATGCGTACTTAGGTGAAGGCAAGCAAGCGCTTGGCGATGAACTGCGGTTGCATCCCCGGTTATTCCTCGGGTCAGGCCCAACAACACGACGAAGTACGGAGTACGTCGTATTCCGTGACTACCACGTAATTATCCGTAGTTATCCGTACACAGTACATCAATTAGCACGGAAAGGGACAACTACAGATTGCTCGTACGGAGCACGTACCTAGTACAATGGGCCCCCTGCGTCATCACTGCAGTCTAGTTCGGCCTCCAATCGCAACTTTTTTAATTGGGCTGTTCGCCGGCGATGTCTCTTGACACAACTCTCGCGAAAGAACAACCATGATTGTACGGACGACAGCACGATGTTGCCAATCCTTGCGTCCAGCGTTATCACGCACCGCAACCCGACATAGCAATAAACCGTCCCAACACCGACGATACTCGATGCCAGCCAGCGCTGCGCCCGCCAGTAACTTGCCCAGCACGGCGGGCATGCTCGCCCCCTTCACCAACGAACTCGACAAGATCGCGCCATCATTCCGCGTACGGGGCGAGCAGATACAGGTCATCAGGACACCCTCGGAATTTTACGAAACTTTGAAACACAAGATTCGGAACGCGAAGCGCCGCATATTCTTGTCGACGCTGTACATTGGAAAATCCGAGACTGAACTGATCGAGACGCTGCGAGAAGCCCTGCGAGCGAGCCCAGAACTCACCTTGAGCATCTTGACCGACGCCCTACGAGGAACTCGAGAGGCTCCCAACCCATCATGCGCTTCACTGCTTGCGCCTCTGGTAACCGAGTTTGGCCCGGGCCGTGTCGAGATTCGCATGTACCACACTCCAAACCTAACGGGGTTGAGGAAGAGACATATACCCAAGAGGATTAATGAGGGATGGGGACTACAGCATATGAAGCTCTACGGCATCGATGATGAGATAATACTGTCGGGTGCGAATCTGTCATCCGACTATTTTACAAACCGCCAGGATCGTTACCACCTGTTTCAATCGTCCGAAATTACCCGGTACTTTGCGCGGCTGTACGACGGCGTCACATCTTTAAGCTTTCGTGTCGAGCCTTCGAAAGAGGCAGCAGGTTTCACGCTGCAATGGCCCACTACAAATTTTGGACCGTCGCCCCTCGAAAAGCCCGATCAGTTTGTATCGAATGCGACAACAGCTCTCAACAGGCTCATTGTTCCACAGCAAACATCCAAGGCCATCGAGGGGAAGCCTGATCAAGCTTCCGATACCACGGTATATATGCTCGCGCAGCTCTCGCAGCTGCTGAAGCCCGATACATCCACCGAACTGCCGGCTGTCACCCACGTCCTGCAGACTCTAGCAGCCCCTCAGTTTGCTGGGTCCTCCTGGACCTTTACCGCCGGATATTTCAACCCTGCACCATCATTGACGCAGCTTCTTCTGTCATCGGCCTCGTCAAACTGTACTGTCATCACCGCATCACCGCAGGCCAATGGTTTCTACGGCTCCAAGGGTGTCTCGGGTATGCTGCCAGACGCATACACATAC
The DNA here is from genome assembly GCA_022414665.1 of Arthrinium puccinioides. Classification (NCBI taxonomy): domain Eukaryota; kingdom Fungi; phylum Ascomycota; class Sordariomycetes; order Amphisphaeriales; family Apiosporaceae; genus Arthrinium; species Arthrinium puccinioides. Next base: position 3,259,072 of record JAIUNF010000006.1, on the reverse strand, counting down.
CTCGCGAGGCGTTTCCTCAGGGCGATACACGAGCGCAAACGCAACTCTACCATTACGCTGAAGGAGTGGCGAAGGGGCACCGTGGGCGAGCCCGGGGCTTGGACGTACCATGCCAAGGGGCTGTGGGTGACTTTGCCGGAGGAGCAGGGGCCGTCCGTGACGGTCATTGGGAGCTCAAACTATACCAAGCGCAGCTACTCCTTGGACCTTGAGGCTGGCGCTATGGTGGTGACCGAGAATCAAGATCTGAAGAAGCGGCTGGATGAGGAGCAGAGGTGGCTTCAAGAGTATGCCAAGCCCGTTACATTAGATGACCTGGCAACCAACGAGAGGAGGGTGAATTTGAAGGTCCGTATAGCTATGTGGATTGTGTCATTGGTTGGCGGTGCGTTATGAAGGGAGTTGCTGTGCGGCAGTTCGTTGGTCCACTGGACTATTTTGTACTATCAGATACTATGATGCGCACACACACGCCACTTACACCTAATATACACCAAGATACCCTAGCTACTGACAAGTTTTACAGTCGCTCTTCTTTCAAATCACTCTGGAGTGATGCTTTAACCTTTGTCGCTTCTGCCTACCTGTTTTCGTGGTCGTATCTCGGTGCCACCCTTGTTCCCAAAATCCAGGAGTCACAAACATGCTCACCGCTGCCAACCATCTGATCAAAGCTGCTCAAAGTCCACCGTCAACAAGGCGCATATTCGACAGTACTAACTAACAGCGTTCGTTATGTCGCTCATCCCCAGCATAGAATCAGTCCGAGTGTCGACAAAACATCAGCAGCCAAAAATGGTAAAAACATACAACACCGGGAATTCCCAGATGGTCACCCACTCTAGTACTAATCCGGCGCTTTCCAGCTTATCTATGGGAGAGCGGACGGGATCCCGAGTTTTCTAGAAGCTATGGTCGTATGTGTTGACGATGTTGTTTAGGATGGGATAAAACTCAAACACTTGGAGTAGAGTGGCCTTGGGACCCAGTCAGACCAGTGGTATCTGCAACATGTCTGACAGCAAATACGAGACAACCTTTCCCAAACTCTACCGCTGCCTTGACAACTCAAGGTTGTATTATCGTGCCGGAAAACTGTTTGGGGTGATCAGGTCTTGGAAAGTTAGACATGGGAAGAAGGGGTAAATTCGAATATCTGTGTTACTCTCGGTTAGAACCATTGCTGAACTTATCTTATTGTAGTGACCCATTCCACTGGATATATAATAAATTATAGACTCACCAACTGCTTCATTTGTACACTTCTTTCGCATGCACACAACTAATTGTCTGCTGTCCATTATACGCTCGACACTACGACATCTCTGCCAACAGTCTATATTAACAGAACAGTGAACACCACCAGCCATGTCATGATGAGGTATTATGTTGCTTTGGACTCTATAGTAGGGTAGTGTAAAATTATGAGATGGCTACGATACAGAACATGGGTGGGACCTCGAGGACTTGGGCATATGTGATATCAGCAAACAATACTCTTTGCGCATGATGAACAATAGGCGTCACAAATCACGTCGGTGGTTATTATGTTCAAACTTGTGCTCATTACAGCAATATCAAACCCAATCGAAGAAAACTCCAGATCACTTAAGTGACTACCAAGTACCAATCTATACCCAAGTTCCAACCATTACACAACCCATCCATTGTCCCCTCAGATCATTATGATTGTATAACTAGGCATAGCCCATCTCCGAGCGCCTCTCAACTATGTTATCCTGTTCAATCTCGTACTGCAGGAGATGCTCAGGCACATCCTTGTACTCGGTGCGAGCGACATACAGGCTGAAGATCAGGTCCGCGTCCTCCTCGGGTGTCTCGGGCCCCGTGTTGAACATGTGTCCATCGCCAAAGACGACCTTGTTCGGCTTGACGGGATCGGTGCAGCCCTCGGTACCGGTGCCGTCAAAGCCCGACAGGTTCCGGTCGCAGGTCCCCTGCCCCGGCTCGTCCCCCCTCTTGCGCGCGCCGAGGTTGATGCCGGCGGCGCGGCAGAACTCGGGCGTCAAGACGTTGTAGTCGCACGAGATGCCGAACCACTTGCTGCCCGTCAGCAGGTCGTCTTCGGGCCCGTCGACGCACGTGTCGTGGCTGTTGCGGCCCCAGCCGAGGTTCTCAAACTGCCCGCAGTTGCCGCCGCCGCCGTAGTCCTGGGTGTAGACCATGCCGACGCTCAGGCTGTGCATGCCGATGAACTTGGACGACCGGAACCAGTGGGTGCCGGTGGCGGGGATCCGGTGGTCGCAGCACCGTAGCATGGGGAGGTTTGTGCATTCCACATAGTCTGAGCCGCAACCCCTCAGGAGGTGGTTTCGAACGTCGACGGCTGATGCGGGAGCAAAGGCTGAAAGTGCGAGGAGAGAGAGCGACTGGTGAAGCTTCATCTTGATCGGATGATGCGTGGTTTTCGTAGGTAACAAGGGCTTATAGACGAAGTCGATAGTTTGGATGCAGCGATCCAAAGGCCAAAGTATACGTGGATGGGTACTTAGAAAGTGAAAGTATTGGCTGATCGTTGGCGATTAAAGTCGAATGGTTAAGCTGCTAATGCCTCATCTACCGCTTTCCTGTGGACATCTGCCCCTTTATACAATGATGCATTCGTCTAGTTCACTTGGATATCATAGTTGGACATTGCTGTTCTACCCTGTTCCTGCAGGCACCGGGCAATTGAGACGTCGGGAAAGTAGTATACGGTCAGCTCAGCCACATGGATGCTGATAAACGCGTAGGCAGTCGTTTTGTTTGGATGGCAGTCTTTGAAAGTAAAGCTGACCGATATCTTAAGAAACCCAAGCCCTTGGCGGCACTGGATCTGGTTAGTAAGTCACCGCAGCCTTTTACACGGCTTAAACGTGGGCCGCAGTCTTATATACGAAAGGGGCATGCGGGGAACGACGACCGGTAATTGGGCAAATCATACAACAGACCCCGTCCCATGTTAGCCAAGTGTTTAGACGACAACATTTCGAGGGCACAGCAGAATATGTGCTGATGGCACTCTGGTAATAGATGTGATGGGAAAAGAACATCCCGAAAAAATTACCGATGAAGGAAATCGTTACTTAGGCAGAAACCAAGATCTATCAAATGCTCAATATATTTCAACTCTTATCCCACCTCATTAACACGAATTCACCACAACCTCATCATCCACTTCTTTGCCCACACCAACACCAACACCAACACTCCCATCAATATCTCAAGCACTTTTTGCAATCTCTTCCATCACAAAGCACTACCACAAAACAACAGACGCAATGAAGTACTTTACCCTCTCCAGCATCAGCGCCGCCTTGCTCGTCCTCGGCTCCCTCCCAGCAGTCCATGCCACGTGCTTCGGCGGCAGCAACAAGCGACCAGAGTCCAACATCGCCGTGGTCGAGGCCATGCTGGTAGCCGGGGCCAAGATGGAGGCAAGGGGCGACCTGGCCGACAAGGAGGAGGTGTGGTTCAACACCCGCCTCTCGGGCGAGAACAAGTGCCTCAACATGGGTCTCAAGAACCTCAGCGGCACGTGGAAGGGGCATCACGGGCACCCTTGCTGCCGACGCGCTGCTGCGCGAGTGGCTTGGGTGCGAGCACGGCGGGAAAAGAAAGTATGACAGCGGTTTGGAGTTTGTGTAAGTCCTCCCCCCCCCCCTGTCTTGAGCTCAGGTCTGGTGCAATATGGACGTATTTTCTAACCTTATACTTTAGTTTCCACATGGACTGCTAGATGGTTTTTAAAATGGCGTTCGGTGTGGGATTGGGAGTCGTGGCTTTTGTTTGGGGTTTGGTATTTCTCGTTGTCGGTCTGCAGGATGGTGGGGGTATAGATGGACGTTCTCGCCTATTTCACAATAATCGCAATAGTATTGTTTTCTGAACCTTTCAGTCCACTTTACGCTTCTGTTGAGTTGCTTAAATTTTAAATGCCCGACTTTGCGTTACAAGAGACTCTACACTCTAAGGGACAGAGAACAGTGTTTATGACACAGTTAAAATTGAGAGGACCTATTAGAAGTACATGAAGGGGATGGACATTTCAAAAGAATGCACCCCGATCAAGGAAATTTTCACCGGTTTCAAGCATTACGCGGCTAATATCCCACAGTCCTGTCTCGTTAGCATCGAAGGTGACAAACACTTGCAGTCTGCAACCATGATATTGAAGGGCTAATATGGGATCACAGGGGGAGGATTCAGTCATGGCACAGGTAATACTACTTTATGGGCGTGCATAATGAAACACCGAAGATAGGCTATCCGCGAACACTTGGGATTCAATTCCTCCTTGTTTATAAATGGGATTGCTCGTGTGGTATAGAGAACAGGCAGTTGCTGGTTTGAGGAAGCGGCACGTAAAACTGCTACCGTAAGCACAGGATCCATCTTATCACTTTCGTTATCATTCTCCTTATCTAACTCCCACAGTGCTCCGTAATTTCCTCGAGTTTGGGCGTAATATCTTGCTTTGTTTACTAAGTGGCTTCTGCCCAGCTTCGACGTTGCTTGCTCGCTTTTGCTCCTCACACACACAAACTACCAAAACATCACATGATGCAATACGACACCATTTGTTGTACCCAAGGTGTACTCGCCTGTCCCAACGAGATAATCTCTTCAATCCTTGTTTACTGCCTTCCCGCGGATCTTCATTGTTTGTCTCGGGTGGATAAGCGGCTAAACGAATTAGCAAATCGTTTGATTTACTCTAGTGTGCAGTTTACATGGACGGCAAAATCGACAACCCCTCCAATTACAATCTTCCTACGCAGCATTCTTACAAGACCGGAGCTCGCTGAGTATGTTCAGAGTCTCAAGTTGCTAGGGGACACAAGCTTTTACTCGAGGAAGAACGGATACCCCCATCTACAAAAAGCTTTCCTGGACCGAGGCTAGGTCTGCGCTGGACCTAGCGGTTGGTTTTGTGATGGAGCTCACTCTCTCTTACGTTGACTTATGGAGGATCAAATTGCACGAAGGAGCGATAGATGCTATTCTAGCGCTCCTGCTTGCACGGCTCCCAAATCTGAGAGCCCTACGTATTACGGAGAATTATATGGCAGAAATCGAGTTATTAGGGTCCATGTTGCGGTCTGCTGTCTATAGGAAAGACGAAGCGGGCTGGCTACCCTCTTTTCTTCATCTTGAAGATGTTTCCGCGATCTTTTTTTCATCCCAGTTGACAATTCGGAATGCCAATACGCCGCATCTGCTGCCATTCTTTTACTTGCCTGCGATCCAAACCCTCGATCTGATTTTGGATACACCGGTCAGGTTCTTATGGCCTGCAGGAACACCAGACCTGATAAACCTCACCTCTTTGAAGTTACGACATATCCGGGAACAGGCCTTGAAGTGTATACTCTCGGCTACTAACAACCTTAGAAAGCTGGACTGGGAATTCATGCATTCCGAGAGGGTTACTACTAGGGTGCAAGCACGACTACTATACCGCAATACCAGGGAAAAGAGCGAACGTCTTCTTAATCCTGCTCTTGCCGACCTCGATTGCATCGTCGACGCTTTAACGCCAGTCCACGATACACTAGTCGACCTGGCGCTTAGGGCGTGCATTATAAGGCCAGCCGAGCTCTAGGAACCCGTTGTTGAGATTAGCGGCTCCCTGGCAGGGATCGTCAGTTTTGATAAGATCGAACGATTCGAGGTGGCATTGCCATTCCTTGCTGGTACGCTCGTGCCGAGCAACGAGTTTCGTATTTCTGAACGGGTGCCGAGGAACATCCGGACCTTGGCTATCAGGAATGACCTGGAAGTCTACACCGATGAGTTTGAAGACGCGTGGTGGGAGGTGGTGCCTCCCTATGTCAACCTGCGATCGTGGTTTTACAAATGGCGAGGCTCGACGCCGCATTTCCGGCACCTCGAGCTGCTGGTGGATAATTGTGGTGGCATGTGGCATGTGGGGGGGTTGGATAAGGCAGGCACTGAGAGACTTGTGTGAGGAAGACGGCGTTCAAGTGACATTCAAGGTCAGCGGTCCAATGGGTGAGAACGGCGAAGATCTCGATATACCTCCCTATGTCGACCATCCAGATGACTTTGCGTCGTACGACTGGCAGGAGTGACTAAGGATAGCAGTCTTATTGAGACCGGCAGGGGACTTCAAAGGTTACGGGTCTTCCAAGCGGCGCGGCAGTTGACCTAAATGCCCACCACTCCCCATCAGTATCCCAGTTGGTTCGCTAAGCTACCTTGGAACGGACCCTACGAAAGCCATTGTGGAGGTGCAGGCGCCGCACACCGCACAGGCTGGGCCTGACAGCGTCCGTAACATTCGGGATATCTGCTGATACAGTTAGCGGTCGTGATTGGACGTACACCTCCATGCATGATCAGCGCTCCATACCGTGTCAGACGTATAATAACCAAGGCGATAAAGAAGAGCACTGCGCCTGTACCGCCCGCGAATGTGGGTTTCAGCTTCCTCTAGCTTACGTCCTGTGATTTTCGTATTGATTAATTACACTGTATCGTAAGTAGTAACGCCTGCTTTATGTATAAGTGTTCCAGCGGCAAGTCCCTTACTGAAATCATACTCAAAGGTTTTCAAATAATCTTGGACTTCGAATGGAAGACAGACTTAACAGGACGGGATCAATAGCAGATCTCGACAAGGTAATTAATATAGCTCGCTAGGCTTTCAACGTAACCCCTTAAGACTATCTAGATCGCACTAGACGGTTAAGAAACCTTGGAATTTACCTCAGAGATAGATTTAGTAGGATGGGAGCGATAGCGGATCTCGAAGAAGTAGTTAATGTAGCTTATCAAGCCGTCGATGTAACTCCTTAGTGCTATCCTTTTGACCCCAGGACTGTAAAACAGTCTCTCTTAATTATAATACCACTAACTATCAATATGGGGTTTTAACAGGCCTAGCCATTACTATAAATATGGCTATATGTGGCAATAGAAAGTGTATGTGGTGGCATAAAGTGCGATGATCTATTAAGAATAGTATCTAGTCAAACGAGATTGGTGGATCCATCATCCTGTCAGGTGCGCCCTTGTGGCTGAGGCGTGTCACAGGATAATTTGCCACACCCTGCAAGATCATCACGAGTTTCCCAGTCCGCTGGTTGGTCCGATGTTGCATCATGGTACTGGTACGCCCCCGTAGTACCGTTGCTGGCAGATTGTTCGGTGCCAGAGTTAGCGAGCCTCTCTGTGATTGTGGGCGGGCTAGCCAGATATCTGTTGATCGAGTAATCGTTGGTCTTGGACTTCGAACTGCCGTCGTTTTCCTCGTTAGTTATTTGTATCACATGGTCAAGATAGAGGATACCTACCCGCTCTTTTTGGTCTTCTTCTTCTCTTGGATTGAAGGCATAATGAGTTCAATTGGTGATGATTAGATTGAAGTCTATAGAGTGGTGGACGAAGTAGATAGGGTATGAAGTGACTCTACCAAGAAGGCTGGGACAGATGTAGAGTCTTCGATATCCTTTTATTTAACCTTAGTTTGCTTGAATCTTCATGTACAAGTAACTGCATTATCGAATACATATTGGTGTTCTGTACCGTTTGCTCGACTTACACCACATCGCATTAGCACGGCGTCCACACAACACCACAGCAACATCGAGGTCAAGAAAATCTGCATTGCACAACTGTACCAAGCTCTGTGGTTAACACAGGTGTGCTATCCAGTTCTGATTGGTGGTAAAACTGCGGCAGAGAAAAGCAAATTATACTGGCTTGCCCAGTCTTTAGCGAGCCAGTAGGAAGCAAAAACACAAGTGTGTTCTGCCACATCAGTTATCATTACGACCCATCTAGGTTTGCCTCGCCTGCCTGCTTAAGCCCCCGTTAAATTTCTCCAATGTCAACGCTGTGTTGTTGGTTGCTGCGTTTGACCCGAGATCATCATTTCCCCCTCTGACTTTCTTGCTGCTATCCATCTCCATCAGATCGTTGAATCGACTCATCGCTTAACCAGCAATGGCAGACGGTAATAGCCCTATCGGTGATGGACGTCACCACTACAATTTCGGCGGAGAAGCTTGGAGAACCCAAATCTATGGCTTGGAGTCCGGCAGAAGGCGGCATCCTTCTACAGCAGGACAGCCGCCCGAAAACCATCAGCAACATGCCTTTCTTTCAACAACGGATGTTGATTTGGATTTTGAAAAGCCAGAATTAACTTCAAGAAACAATTGGAACTCTGGCTTCGACTCCTCCTATGTTCCTGGAACTCCGGGTATGGCTCAAGGCTTTGAGTTCGACCTAGTTCACCGCCCTCCAGTTGAATCTTCTTCGATCTTTACTTCGAGACGCCCCAGTTGGCATATGTCCTTGCCAGTGCATTACAGTGAGCTGGACTACCCACTTCCCCCTCGGTTCAAAGATATTGAAGATTATGCCTACGGTTCCGCCAATAACACCCTGGCTGGCGAAGATTCTGCCTACTGTTTCGCCAATTCCACCCTGTTCAGACAGAGTGCCGATTTAGCCTACTGTTCCAGTGCCAGCAATCGCCCACTATGTGACGAAGATTCTGCCTACAGTTCCGCCAATTACCCCCTGTTCAACGAAGATTCTGCCTACAGTTCCGCCAATTACCCCCTGTTCAACGAAGATTCTGCCTACAGTTCCGCCAATTACCCCCTGTTCAACGAAGATCCTGCCTACAGTTCCGCCAATTTCCCCATAGTTGACGAATATTCTGCCTACGGTTCCGGTAATTCCACCCGGGTTAGACAGAGTAACGATTCTGCCTACGGTTCCGGTAATTCCACCCGGGTTAGACGGAGTAACGATTCTGCCTACGGTTCCGGTAATTCCACCCGGGTCAGACGGAGTAATGATTCTGCCTACGGTTCCAGCAAATCCACCCAGGACAACCGGAGTAGAGATTCTATCTACGGTACCGGCGACCCCCTCCCATCAGGGCGAACTTTTAACCCAACGACCAAGTTTGATCTTAGCCACCTGTGAGTTCCAAACGCCATAAGCCGATTCTGCGCCGAGTTTTTGGATCCTGACTCCTAACATCATGAAAGTGGTACCCAGGGTGGCTGATCAGTTCATCCGAGAGATATGCGAGAATTTGCGAGAGAATCTTACTGAGGTATCAGGCAAGGGTTTCAAATGCGAGCAACCGGCTATTGCAGACCTATTGAAGACATTCGCGGCAAAATTTTCTTCATCTAACCCAAGTCAGACAAATTTGGTGCTTGTGGATTTAATCCATCAGAACCATGTGTGAGTTTGGTATCCATCTTGTGAAATAATTGTACTTATATGGAGCTTGGCTAACAAAGCAAAAGCGAGATTGCAACACGACTTCAAGAAACACTTGACGAATGCTTCGAGTATGTCTATGAGACGCACCATAGATACTTAGTGGGTGGGATTACAGCACAAGATAACATAAATCCTCTGCCTTTTGCCCCAGAAGGAGATCACTCGTCCGCCGAACCTGATAATGACGGGTACGGTATATCAGAGGAGGATGAACAGAGCCATATTGACTACAGCAAAGCCGTCATCGAAAGCCCTGCCTACCAGTGGCTAGTTTCGTCTTTGGTTCAACATGCATTGCTTGAACGCGAGGTAGACTGCCTCACTCGCCAGACGTTACTGGATGCTTTTCCCACTGGCCGTATCTGCAAACATCACGGTCCCAGGGTGTACATGGTTGGTTTCAGAATCAGATATCGAGTTCCAACTGAACAGATTCATAATATGGCGGCGGGTAATAAGTGGCTGTACAACCGCGTGGCTCTTACTTCATCTTCACCTTGCAGCGTGCAAGCAACTACCGTCGAGCAATATTTCAAGCAGACATGGCCTCCCGAGTCAGCACTACTCTTGAAGACTGTTCAAGATGCATTTAACAACCCAGGAGCCCAGTCAACATGCGGTAAGCGGAAAGAACGGAATAAAAGAACAGCACTGATTGTTTTTAGTAATGTTGTCGGACAAGACAAGTATTGCTGCCTATTATCAAAATGCGCACTTGGTAGTCAGTGTCACAGGACCATCTTGCAGCATTGCAGAGCATGGAGAGCAGCTTGCCTGGCTTGGAGCCAATCTTCAATCATTGGTTCAGACAACTGCTTTGGGCGACCGAGCGGATCAAGCTGGGAGTCATGGGAAAACCCTTTCAGATGTGCAAACGAAGGTCCCTTGCACCTACGCGTCGCCATTCATCACGATGGGCAATTTTGACAATCCTTTCCTCGGTCGGGAGTTGGATTTCAAGTGGGACATCGAGACGCAGCTCTTGTTGGATCTTCCAGCACCGCTAGGTATCCCAACTTCACTCTTTCAGAGTTGGATGCAGAGCGAAGAACCGGCTGTTATTGCGTACGGGTTTCCAACAGCTTGGCGTCCCGCTGGCGTCTCAGGGCTTCAGCTCACATCGAGTTTGCTTCTGAGAACCATTGAAGAACCAATTCTCGTCTTCGTCACTGGAAAACTGCTCCTCAAGGGACTGGGGACTACATTTGAGTGCACTGGGATTTTGGATGATATGATGACTTGGCAGCTGGGTTCCTCAGTCACGAGTCATCAACACGCGTACCGCAGCATCGTTTGGGATGCAGAGATCGACGTGAGCACCCTTGGGCTCGCTGATTTGGGACGATATCGCCACTTTGTTCTGGATTCTACAAACTCCACGAGTCTGGAACGAAAATCTTCCCATACGCATGATGACCAGAGTCCGGTAAGAGTTTCGTCGCAAACTCTACATTCCCCAAGCAGCCTCAACCAAATTCTGACACCAGACGATGAAACCTCGCCTGGAACGACAGACAGCTCATTCGATTCAGATCTACTCTCAATCACGGATTCTGACGATTCTGATGATGCCTTAGAAGGCGTGAGCTTTCCAGATGAGCTGCAAGATGTCATTGCCTCTGTCACATCGCGGCTATTATCTGGGCTGTATTTAACACCCCTCTCTCAGGGGGCCGATCCCCTTGGGCAGCTGGCAGTGGACATGTCAAGCCGCGGGGAGATAAGAACACGCCCGGAATCGACCGCGCAAAAACAGTCTGGAACAGCGCAGTCACAAAACACAGCTGCTGGCCAATCTAGCCAAAGTTCAACTCCAAGTTCCAACGGCAGCAAGCAGAAACGGAAGAGGAGCAGCAACGACCCTGACGGAAACGATGCTAATGATGACGATGGCGCACCCGACAGACATGCAGAATCAGCCGGTCCTGGCCACTATGATGATGCCCATCAAAAGCCCTTTGCCTGCCCCTTTTGGAAGGCCGATCCGCGAAAGCACAAAGAGTGTTTCAAACTCGTGTTGAATGGGATTCCCCGAGTGAAACAACATTTGAGCCGGAAACACCACAACCAGATCCACTGCGAACGCTGCTTGCTTGTATTCAAAAATATATATGATCACCAAGCACATCTGGACGACGAACCGTGTACCTCGAGGCCACGGGGTATGTCTGACGGCATGTCCAATTACCAACACAACATGCTTTCTCGAAAACCCAAGACAAAACGCTCCGAGGTGGAGAAGTGGTTTGCGATCTGGAGAATAATATTTCCAGAAAAGGAACCCCCTACCTCGGCGTACATGGATCCTGAAGTATCCCAAGACTTCAGTGAATTCAGACTCTACGTCCATAGCCACGGCGCACGCATTCTTCTCGAGGAGCTACAACGAGCCGGCCTTTTTACTGGAGGACTGGGGCCTGATGACAATGTCAGCAGCCAATTACTGCGAAGGGTGTTAGATCGTGGCTTGGAGTCCATTTATGACTCTTCGCGTTTACTATATTCGACGCCGCCTAGCTCTTCACAGCCGCCGGGCACTGATTCCATGTCAAGTAGTCGCATAGATTCTAGCGGAGAGCCACACGTCCTCGAAACTCCCGGGCTATCATTGCCAGATTGCGGCGTGGGATCAACAATTACCTTGCCATCTCCCCCGAGTCGATTGAACGCGCTACCTACCAGCGCGGAGCCTACAAGAAGTACCGAAGGTTCGACTTGGAACAACGATGTGGACGATACGGCTCCTGAACAAAACCTTTCTACCGTCTCTCGTGGTCTAGGCCACCAACAGTTGGAAAAGACCCCAAACAACGATATTGGCCAGTCTATGGGCCATATGGACGAAACGACTTTGGACCAAAGCTTCCTAGATTTCTTGCACGGTCTAGGCCATCAACAGCTGGAAGAGCCTCCAGACTCCAATTTTGGCCATTTTACATTCCAGATGGACAATACAGCATTTGACCAAGACCCTCTGACCTTCCAGTTTGATCCAGGCAGCCCCAGCCGACAAGATTTTGACCAAGGCCGAGGTTCGCTACAGCAATGACGGAATAGGTAGCCTGTTTCTACTTGGAGGTGTTTCTCAAGCAACAGAGTCAATAGACACATGGAAAGAGAAACAGGACTCGCCACTTTTCCGTACAACAAACGCCGCTCGCGTGATCTCCTGCCTGTTTGGGACTTTCCGTCGGAGAACGGCGGCGGACGCTGCCTCTTCCCCCGCGATAGCCAGGATCCTGCATCATCCTGCAAGGAACGGACGGACACATTCATGTTTGTTTATCTTTCATCTTCTTTCGCAAGGATGGCAGTGCGCTGATGATGGACACAGTCTCCGGGCGTATATAAGCTACGTCAAGTACGGTACGGTACGGGCTCGGGCTTGGCCTCTTGAGTCTTGACACACGCTTTCTTCGGTCTTTTGCCAATCGCTCAAGCCTCGAGCCTCAAGTGACAAGCCCTCAGTGCTCACCATGTTCTCCGGACTCGGCACCTCGGCCGCCTGGCTCGCGTTGGCCAGTCTCGGCTTGCCCGCAGCGCAAGCCTCCTGTGCCTTCAACCTGTACGAGCATCTGGGCAATCTCTCGCCGTACTTCAAGCCGTCAAACACCCCGTCATCGCTGAAGAGCGGCGTCCCGGCTGGCTGCACGGTAGAGAAGGCGTTCCTGGTCCACCGTCACGGCAGTCGCAACCCGCTGTCGGACGAGATCGTTGCCATCCGGAACCTGTCGGCCTACATCGGCAGCGAGAGCGCGCTCTTCTCGAACCCCCAGGCGTCGGTCCCGGAAGCCCTCGCGTTCCTGCAGAGCGGCTGGAACAGCAGCTTCACCACCAACGACCTGTCGGCGACCGGCCGCCAGCAGCTCTTCGACCACGGCGTGGCCCTGAAGCTCAAGTACCCGCAGCTGTACACCACGCAGGTCCTCGCCGGCGACCAGGACCGCGTCGTCGAGTCCGCGCAGTGGTTCATGGACGGCTACTACGGCCGCGACGTCAACGCGACGGCGGCGCTCAGCCGCCTCGCCGAGGACAACGCGACCGTGTCGTGGATCACGCCCATGGACACGTGCGCGGGCTGGAAGTACAGCTTCGGCGGCGCGCTGGTGTCGGCATGGGGCGCCGTCTACCTGCCGCCCATCGCGGCGCGCATCAACGGCCTGCTCGCGACGGCGTACCCGGGCGTCCGCTTCACGGCGGCACACGTGCACGGCATGCTCTACGCCTGCGCGTACGGCACCGCCGTCGACGGCGTGGCGTCGTCGCCGTGGTGTCCCGTGTTCCTGCCCGACGAGGTGCTCGCGCACGAGTACGAATACGACCTGCTCATGCGCGGCGCGTTCGGCTACGGGCTGCCGGGGGACATGGGCCCTGTCCTCGGAAGTCTGCTCGTCAGCAACGTCACCGCCTTCCTGCGCGGCGGCGGCGGCGGCGGCGGCGGCGGTCCCAACCTGTCCCTCAACTTTGGCCACGACACCACCATCGACATGGGCCTGACGGCGCTGGGGCTCGCCGCCGACGCGACGTACCCTGCCCGGGGGCCGGCCGATCCCGACCGCGCCTGGAGGACGGCGAGGCAGGTGCCGTTTGCGGCGCAGATGATGTGGAACGGGCTCGACTGCGGCGGCGAGAAGAGGATCCAGCTGCTGCTGAACGAGGCCAACTTTGACCTGTCGCCCACGGGATGCCAGACGGATGCGTACGGCAGCTGTAGCTTTGAAGACTTTGTGGGTGCGGACACGGTCAAGGCGGCTCTGGCTGTCGAGCACGGCGATGCACGATGGGAGGCTGCTTGCTCTTAGCCTCTTGCGAGATGACGGGTACGCTGGTGGCTCGCACCCCTATGATCTGTTCTTGGCAGCGTACAGCCTGTCGTCTTGAGTCTAGTCATAGTTGACTGTTAATCACGGCCAACTGCAATCATGCCATGCGTGTTTCCTGAACAAGTGGCATCTTGGAAGTTGGATATTGGTAACTGGTGTCTGGTTGATGACGGTCGTGGTGCGAATAGGGGCAATGGCGGTTCATTGGCGGCACCCACACCAACTTGGCGGGCACCATTGCGCGTCCCTCGACATGAAATCAGCAACACCTGCAGCCCATCACATCTCTAGACTCTAGTCGAGCTAACTAACTAACCCATGATCTCAGGCATGATCTTAGGCTCCTCGTTACATCATCCCTTCTTGGCGTAGAGACTCCACTCCCACTGGCACGTCGGCAGGCCTGCCGGGATGCCCTGTTCAAGACGCATCAGATGAATCTGTCCAATCACCATCGGCTGTCCAGGGCGGCATGACGTAGAAGCCACCGGGCGGCGAATGGGTGGGAAGAAACCTGTAATGCTGACCACATCGCATCGCCATGCGGCTTTAAAGAGTGGCTTGAGCCTGAGCTGTGTTCTAGATTCGTACCTCTCTCATCTTTATCAGAACAGACATCAGACATTCGAGAAGAACACTGAGATACTTTGAAAGTTGTACTCCGTACTACACTACACACACGCACCAAAAAAACCCGTAAGTTCCGCCTCGCCGTTTGTCAGATCTAGACCCCTTTCCATCACGCGCGTGCCCCAGCCACAGATGACCCCCCTTTTCATGGCCGAAAACTGATCGATCGTCCACCCCCCTGGCAGTCCTAGTCAAGACTCAAGACAAACCAACACTCCCGTCTTTCCAACATGGCCGACACCTTCTCCAAGATGACCCAGGGCCCGCCCGCGACCAGCGGCGACGAGGACTTCAAGAAGCCGGCCGGCTACGACCAGATGACGAGCGAGCAGCAGAAGCAGTCGTACATGGAGTGGGCCAAGCAAAAGTACAACGAGCAGTACGAGAGCTGGATGCCGTGGATCGAGGACAACTTTCTCAAGTACTTTACCAAGGACAACAAGGCCAGCTACGCCACCAAGCGTGGGTTTACCCCCCCTCCCCTTTTTCCTTCCTTCCTTTTCCTGCCCGTGTCCTCCGTTCCAAGATTTGCCCAAACCAGTAGACTGACTTGTTCTCTCCCCGCAGAACAACTCGACCAGACCAAAGTCACGGGCATCCAACAGGTCGACAACCTCCAAGACGGCGCGCACGGCCTGGTCGCCGGCACGCTGGGCCAGGGCGGCATCCTCCAGCCCGTCGGCGACCTGGTGTCCAAGGAGGGCATCAACCGCTCCGAGCGCCAGGGCAAGGACGAGACCGGCGGCTACCTGCCCAGCGCGTCCTCGATCCCCATCCTCGGCGGCCTGACGGGCAGCAAGTGAGGGAAGAGGCTCTAGGCCTCTGGCCGAGTTCATCATGACTGTAACGAGTACATTACGGATTCGTGCCATGGCGTTTTTGTTTTCGGGTTCAGGGGTAAGGGGTGCGAGATGGGAGGCCCAGAGGGATACGGGGAATGGATGACGCGTGTTTTGGATGCAGACATCAGTTCGAATGATGGTGTCGATGGTGTCGATGATGTTTTGGTCGTTTTTTCTTCATTTGATACCATAATTCTATTCTCCGTTCGACTCGAGTCAAGCAATGCAAGCACGACTGCCGCCGTACCTGTCGTGCTCCTGAAAGCCCGCCACACCCAACCCGGTCGCGCAGGGCATGACGCCAACACGAGCTACTTGCACAGTAGTTAGTATGCATGCAGGACCCCTGATGACGCGGTGGGCCGGTCAAGCGTGCCGTCACGTCGATTGCATCGCGAGATCGTCGATCATCGGACGATTCGGACCCATCACCGGGGACCCCAGTCTTTCTCATGGGGGTAGAAGGTAAAAAAGGAGAAAGAATCACGGGACAAGGAGACGAGCTGATGCGGACTGAGAGCTTGCTGTGGGGAAGTACCCCTGAAAGAAGCAACAAAACTATATTCAATAACTAGCGCACTAACTTGATAACCACATCTGCCACCCACACTGTCACAACTGTCCGAGAAGAAGCCATGCGGGAAGCGAAAGGATGATGGGAAAAGCTGAACAATAACTAGAAATCAATCGGCTACGCCGTGAAATGCAATAGGGGATCTAACTGCGACAACTATCTGCCGAGTTCTGGGAAAGACGAGTCTACTATAGCCTCTCTCTAGCCTCTAGGTACGAGATTCGATGGCCGATTTGATAGCTATATGTGGTGTATCCGGCATTAGCAATCATTCGTTTCTCCTTTTCTCTGTAGGTCAGGCAGGATCCAAACTCACCATCACACGACACCTTGGCGTCGCCAAAGAGCATCTTGGTGCCCGGCATGTAGAACATGGGGTTCGGGACATCGGCTGCACGGGGGGTGTTAGCAAAAAGCAAGACACAAAACAAAAAAAACAACAACGAACAAACGGCAACCCTGGGCCCTTGCGGCAGCTCCATGCTACGCCCTGGGGAAGTGGGAAGTGGGAAGTGGGAAGTGGGAAATGCCAAACTCACCGTATCCGCTCGACATGCCGCGCTTCATGACAATGACCTGCTTGGCCTTCCAGGCGTGCAGGACGGGCATGCCGGCGATGGGGCTGCCGGGCTCCAGCGCGATGGGGTTGACGGTGTCGTTGGCGCCGACGACGAGGACGAGGTCGGTGTCGGCAAAGTCGTCGTTGATCTCGTCCATCTCGAGCACGATGTCGTAGGGCACGCTGGCCTCGGCGAGCAGCACGTTGCACTGGCCCGGCATGCGGCCGGCGACGGGGTGGATGGCGAAGCGGACGCGGACGCCGCGGGCGCGCAGCGCGCTCGTGATCTCGCTGATGGCGTACTGCGCCTTGGCCACGGCCATGCCGTAGCCCACGACGATGATGACGCTCTCGGCGCCCGCGAGCGCCTCGGCCGCCTCGTCGACGCTCGTCTGCGTCACGTCGCCCGCGGGCTGGACGTCGCCCCCCGTCGTCGTCGTCGCCGCCGCCGTCGCCGTGGACGGCGCGATGCCGCCAAAGAGGACGTTGGTCAGCGACCGGTTCATGGCCACGCACATGACGTACGACAGGATCGAGCCCGAGACGCCAATCAGCGCCCCGACGCTCGTCAGCAGGTGGTTCTGCAGCATGAAGCCCTCGGCCACGAGCGCGAAGCCGCTGTACGCGTTGAGCACGGTGATGACGACGGGCATGTCGGCGCCGCCGATGCCCGCCGTCGTCGTGAAGCCCTTGGCGAAGGAGAGGACGGTGCTGGCGCCGAGCGCGCAGGCGGCCACGACGGGCGGCGACCCGGGCGCCAGGGCCACAAAGGCGCCCATCGTGCCCACGTTGGCCGCCAGCAGCCCCGAGTTGATGACGTGCCGGCCCGGCAGGTTGAGCGGCCGGCTCGACATCCTGGCCGAGAGCTTGAGGAAGGCCACGATGGAGCCGGTGAAGGTGATGCCGCCGATGACGACGCCGGCGTAGGCCGTGACGAGGTGCAGCGTCGTCGCGTGCGATATGTCCCCCATGACGCTGCCGATGCTCGTCAGCACGGCGGCGAGGCCGACGACCGAGTGCAGCGCCGCGACGGTCTGCGGGAGGTCCGTCGGCGTGATGCGCTTGCCGATGAGGAGCCCGACGAGGCTGCCGACCGCGGCCAGGACGCCCCATTGGGTGAGGACCTCGGGCGAGAAGCCGGCGGCGAGCAGGGACGCGAGCACGCCGGTGCCGACGCCGAGGATGCCGAGCAGGTTGCCCATCCGCGCCGTCGCCTGTGTCGCCAGGCCCGAGATGGAGCTGATGCAGAGCACGGAGCTGACGAGGTAGCCGGCCTGGACGAGGCCGGCGGCGCCCGTCGACGCGGCGGCGAGAAAGCCACCGCCGAACAGGACGCCGGGGATGGCCCAGAGGTAGGGGTACTCGGGAGGATCGGTCGGGCCTGCAGTAGTAGGTACGGTCAAACGACTTGCACGGTGTGTGTCATCATCGACGGGTCAGGGTGAGACTCGGGGGGGGATGACGTACGCTTGAACATGTCCAGCATCCGCTTGGTGATGACGAAGCCGCCCGACACGTTGACAAAGGCGAGCAGCACCGAGGCAGCACCCATGGCCTGCGGGATCGTCTCGGGCAGGTAGCCGCCGCCCATGACGAAGAAGCCACCGATGCCGACCATGCCTGTCGTGTGTTGTTAGTCTGGTACGTGGTGAGTAGTATACTGTACTGTACTGTACTGTACGCATAGTACTGTAGTAGTAACACACGCCAGGGGCTCGTCTTACCAGAGATTGCGTTGGTCACGCTCATCAGCGGCGAGTGCAGCGCGGGCGAGACACCCCACACCACGCGGTACCCGATCAGGGACGCGAGCGCAAACGTAAAGGCGTTGCCCATGAACAGCGGGCTGGTGAGCTTGCCCAGGGCCAGCGCGGTGCCCATGCCGGCCGAGACGGTGGCGACCTCGCGAGCGGCCTTCCGGAAGGGCGTGACGGCCACCGTCTCCTCGACTTTGGCCGCGGGCTTCGCCACGGGCGCGGGCGGTGGCGGCGGCGGGCGTGGAGCCGGAGGCAGGATCTCGCCGTGGAGGGTGACGATGGCGCCGCGCACGACCTCGTCGTCGAGGTTGACGCCGAAAGACTTGTCCCGGGGCGTCATGGACAGCAGGAACTTGACGATGTTGTTCGAGTACAGAGTAGAGGACTGCGTGGGCAGGCGGGACGGCAGGTCGGTGTATCCTAAGACAGCATCAGTTAGCGGCGCCGTTGGTCGAGGAGGCGAGGAGGCGAGGAGGCGAGGAGGCGAGGAGGCGAGGAGGCGAGGGGGAGGGGGAGGGGGAGGGGGAGGGAGTGATGGGCAAGGGGCGAGCCGGCGTCGTACCGATAATCTTCACGTCGTTGTAGGTGATGAGCTTCCCGGGGACCGTCTTCTCGCAGTTGCCGCCTGCCTCGGCGGCCAAGTCCACGACGATCGACCCGGGCTTCATCACGTCCAGCATCGAGGCGAGGATGAGCTTCGGCGCGGGCCGGCCGGGGATGAGCGCCGTGGTGATGATGATGTCGACCTCTTTGGCCTGCTCGGTGAACAGCTTCATCTCGGCGGCGATGAACTCGGGCGACATCTCCTTGGCGTAGCCGCCGGCACCCGAGCCGTCCTCCTCCATCTCCACCTCGATGAACTCGGCGCCGAGGGACTGCACCTGCTCGCGCGCGGCCGGACGCGTGTCGAAGCCCCGGACGATGGCGCCCATCCTGCGCGCCGTGGCGATGGCGCTCAGCCCCGCGACGCCGGCGCCGATGACGAGGACCTTGCAGGGCGGGATCTTGCCCGCGGCCGTCACCTGGCCGGTGAGGAAGCGGCCAAAGTTGTTCGAGGCCTCCAGCACGGCCTTGTAGCCGGCAATGTTGGCCATGGAGCTGAGCGCGTCGAAGACCTGGGCCCGGGAGATGCGGGGGATCTGGTCCATGGCCAAGGACGTCACGCGGCGGCGCGCCAGTCTCTCGACGAGGTCCCTGTTCTGCGCCGGCTGGAGGAGGGAGATGATGGTCGCGCCCTCCTTCAGACGGTCGACCTCGGCCGTGCTCGGCCCGCGGACCTTGAGCACGATGTCGGCCGAGGACCAGACGGACCCGGCGTCGACGAGGAGCGCGCCGGCCTTCTCGTACGCCTCGTCGCGGAAGTCGGCCTGGGCGCCGGCGCCGCGCTCGACGATGACGGCGCCGAAGCCCTTCTTCTTCAGGAGCGCGACGTTGGGCGGCGTGATGGCGACGCGGCGCTCGTTGGCAAAGGTCTCGCGCGGCACGCCGACGGTGAGGTCGGCAAAGGGCGTCGAGGGCGTCGAGGGCGTCGAGGGCGGCTCGACCACCACGCTCGAGTACCGGTACGCCGCTGCTCGCGCCGAGACAGGCCGGAACCTCTCACGCGCCGACAGAGCGGGCAGCAGTGCCGGCACGACGACGGGCTTCTTCTGCACATGATGCGAGCTGCTCCACCGCTTCGGGGTGGTGGCAGCAGGGAGGACGGCGGCTGGCGGCTGCAGGTCTACCACGGTTGGGGTTTTTGTCTTAGCACAACATCCAAACTCTCGTCGACTCTCTGCAGGAAACCTAGAGCGGCGACGAACCTAAATGCCGCTTCCCACCACCACAACAGCGTGTGGTCGTGGTCACGGTGATGCGATCCAGCGCCTTGGAGGCGGTGTGGTGACCGGCCAATGACGGCCGGAAGAGGCCCATGGATATCATGTTGCCGGCACACGAGAGCTGTCGACTAGACAGGGACAGAGACAGAGACAGGGGCTACCTACGGTCATCCGTCATGCGTCATGCGTCACCCGTGTGATCTCGCCTTTTGGTGGATTCGCGCAGCGGCAGCTTCAGCCTTCATGAGAGACACGGTGGGACAAAAGTAGGCAGGAAAAGCAAAAGAGAGACATGTCCGGAGGGGGAAAAGGACGACGCCCAAACGCAGCCTGCACTATGTAGTCTGTCGATAGATGATCCTTGCTGCGTTTCCCCTCTTCTTCATACTCGGTACGTTGCGCGTGTCCGGCAGAAGCTGATCCTCGCCCACGGTGGAAAGTCTGTCTCTGTGCACAAGTTGTGTACCCCAGACTGCCAGTCCCCAGTCCCCCGTCCCCAGTCTCCAGGACACATTCCCCCGCCCTCTGTCGGCTGCCTCTCTCGGCCTTTGAAGGGCCGGGACGCTCGCCCGACGTATCCGGAACCTTCAGGGCGACCCAATCACGACGTCAACGATGTAGGACGAGCAGGATCTAAGACCTTGGAATGCGGGGGTGGAGCAAGTCCAAGGCATGAGAACGGATGGGGGACGGGGGGAGAGGCGCGGGGAAATGCCACTTCAGGGGTTCCCGCCGAACAGAATAGGGGCTAGCGTTCGTGGCTAGCTAATAGTAGCTATAGCCTGCTGCCTCAGAGAGGTGTGACTGGAGCTACGCGCATCCGTCCGTCCACCCACCGCAACGTACGTTATTTCCGTTTGTGTGGCAAAACGAACCAAACCCATAACAAGCTAGGTTTCGTCCATGATCTTCATTCTGTCCTGGCAGTTTCGTCCATTTGGTGGCTTTTATTTGTCGTGACAACTTGTCCGTGTCTCGAGACAGCAGACAGTAGACAAACACCTATTGTCCAACTAGAATCCCAATCCTACCGCGCTACCCCCTTCCCCTATGCAAAACTTAAAGCCGTCAGAGCCTACGAGGAGCCGTGCCCAGATGCCTTGCAATGTGCATATATAATATCCCCAACCCAGCTCCCACGTGAAAACCCAGTTGTGGACGAATCTCGTTCAGCTCCGCCAGCGCGTCCTCGTCGCAGCTGGGAAAGGCGAAGCTCTTGCTCTCCCGCACGGAGTCGCGTACGTGGTGTTTCCAGAAAAAGCCGTACTCGTAGCCCAGGGTCTATTACGGCCCCGGACCCGGCCAGCGGACGGTCTGGACAGTCCGGTTGAGCAGATCGTGAAGCGGCGTCGGAGAAAGGATCGTGAACCGTCGCCGTGTCCAGCTGGTCGCAGTGCCAGGTCAGCAGATTGTGTGAGATTACGACGTGTATCGATCGTCTGGCTTATAGTCACCCCGGTCCCCCGATATCCACTCCCCGCATCGACGAGAACGCCGATCCTGGCACCCGAGCGAGCCAGGTAAAGCAAGAGCACTCGGGACTCGCCTCGGCAGCCAAGATGAGCAGATCATCGTGGTTGCATTGCTTTGTCCGTTCCAGGGTAGGCTTCCCGTCGAGAAACACCAGGCCCCCTTTTTCCATCTTGTCCGCTTCCTGCGAGTGCTTGGATCCGCTCGAGGGGTTTCAAGCGCCCCGGCTGCACCGCGTACAGGTAACATGTGAGATGTCCTTGTTCGTGAGGGCTAGGTGCAGCCTTGTACGGTCAAGGAGCGTGGTCCTGTGACTCCTGTACGCATCCTCTCCAGATTCCAAGAACTGTAACACGAGATAGAGTATGTGACGGTATGTCAAACGGGAGTTTCTGAGGATCAGACATCACGACTAGGCTGACTGGCAGCGCTGGATACTAGGAAATCCGAGCCGCGGCCGTCTTGTGTCTTGATCAATGATACTGTCTGGACGGGGTGAACAGTGTCGGTTGTCACGAAGCCGCGGAACAAGTGCAAACAAAGAACGCAGAGATGACTGTTGGACAGCAATTATATTGGCCAAGTGACAAACGGCTTCGGCCCAGAGCTGTTCTTGGATGGCGCAGGGGGGTTTCAGATCAGGACGATGAGGTCATTGGCCATGGTTTGAAACTTGCTCATCCGTCATCACGTCAGCTCTCTGGTTTGAGCCAGGCCGCGATGAGCGATGAGCCTCACTAGCTAGCCGTGATCAGCGGCACTAGCTTGCTGTGATCCGCAAGGCTAGGTATGTAACTTTATGACCGCGTTACTATTTAGACGACAGATATCCACTCATGGCCGAATCAGGTATAACCGAGGCGACAGCCAATCGGGTACGGCGTGGTGGTATAAGAAAACTGCCCCAACTTTCACGTCATCCATCACACGTTCGCATCAGTCCCAGTTGGAGTTGTTGCAAAACAAATTGTATTGCACCGGCCATGACAGCCAGCAGTGACGGTCTCTCGTCATCGGGTTCGTTTTAGGGCCGTAACCGCTACTAACTATCCTCATCGGCAGACGTAACCTCGATTCGATCAACCCGGGGAACCCCATCTGGTTCCATTCAGACAATCGTTTTTCTCCGATTGACAGTTTCCATTGACAACTGTCGTCCTCCCCTCTCTCTCTCTCTCTCTCTCTCTCTCAACATCCACTTAGAATCCCTGCTTCTTGACCTGGGCCTGGGCGTCGGCAATGTTGGCCGCGGCGTTGGGGTCCACGAAGCCGCATCCGGTCTTGCCGTTCTGGTTCTCGGCACCGATGCCGGAGCAGATACCGGCAGCCTTGCCGGTGGAGGAAGTGGCACCTCCAGCACAGCATCCCTGCTGGCAGTCGGCGTCGGCGACACAGCCGCCGGTGGTGAACTGCTGGCCGTTGCCGTTGCCGACGTCACGAGCGCCGGAGGCGTTGGGGGTGAGGGCCATGGCGGCGACCACGACTAGAGAAAGGGGTCAGTGTATCGTCCTAGGTGAGCTGAGAGGTGTTGACTATGGGGGGGGACGTACAGGTCATGAGGGCGGCGATGCTAATCTTGACCATTTTGAATGAGTGGGGGGTTTGTGTGGTAGTAAGGTGAGGTAAAAGCGGTCAAAGTGGAGAAAAAGAATGTGATTGTGGAAGAAAAAACGAAAGACAGCACCGGGCCGTTTAGTGAATGGAATGAGATGGGATAGAAAGATTGACTGGTTGATGAGGAGGGAAAGGAGAGAGTCTGCTGAGTCTGGGGAAACAGAAATCATCTTATAGATCGACAGTCGACTGGATCGAACAGCGACTTGACGGGCTGCTCATCCATGACGACGCCGCCGCATTCCCGCGGGATCGTCCGATGTCAGGACTCACACCTCTGCGGCTCTGCTCTGCCGCCTGCGGCTCTGAGGCTTGAGCCTTGGCCAGCCTGGAGACTGGAGAGCCAAGGCCTTGGAACAAAGCTGAAACGCAGCATCAGACGGACATCCTGTCGCACATGCGATGGGGTAGTTCGCATACTCCGTCCGTAGCGCGCACATCGGAACAGGAGCAGGAACAGGAACAGGAACAGGAACAGGAACAGGCATGGCGAGAGATCAAATTAGGCCCACGTGAGCTGTAGCAGAAGGACGGCAGAGGTGGGGCATGCGAAACACCGCTCTCCGCTAAACTAAGCGATTCAGTATCTGACACATCTTGGTTCGGACGACGGGCCCGCCAATGTGGTCTGGGGCGCGTGCTTGAACGCCAAAGAGTTTCAAGTTCTTGGCAGTGCCCGGCTGATCTTCCTCGGACGTTCCCCTTGGCGTCTGTCACACCACGCCGCACCGCGTACCGAAGTAGGGAGACGGTGCCCACATGTGTAAAAATACATGGCAATGCGGCCTAGGAAGCAAATTAGCTCGTTGCACAGTGCGTACTGTTGTATGCTACTAGTATTGGAGCGAATCGAGCAAGTTACGAGTCCGAATCCCCCGGCGCGAACAGGTTGAACTACTTTGTACTCCGTACTCCGTACCATCATTGCCGTGTTCAAGCTAACAGTAAGGCGAAAAGGTGTCGGGCTGCTAGGGTCGCACTAGCAGGGGGTATCCGTACTCCGATGCGACGCCCCACCTAGTCATTCTGGAGTACTTTGTACGGATACCACTGCAGTCTGCTTCACCTACTGCAAGTCTGCCGCCAACGTTGGGCTGCCGGCTTGTTGATTGGGTACCCCAGTATCCGTACGGAGCAATGTCCTCCGCAACTGCACAGGGCCTGTACGTCGGTCACTACCAAAGTAACTAACTACGGTACTGTGCACCTAGTACGGAATCCGGATGGCTCGCTCGGCATTGGTTGTCAACGTTGCACTGTCAAGTTGTCAATGAGGAAGTACGGGGTAACTTAACTCGCTAGCGTGTGTACGGATACTACGGAGTACACAGTACAGACGACTGTCACTCCATAGGTACGGAGTACTCCGTACGACCATCGTAATCAAAGCCAGCAGGGCAAGAGCGGAAGCCTCCCTGGCTTGGATTGGATCGGCCATACCGCACGCGCAGGTAAACGCGATTCTGCCTCTACGCATTATATTCATCGCTTTGGCGAGTTCGCATGGTGATCCCGACAGAGGAGGACGATGAGAGAGATAGAGAGATGGGAGATTGTGGATACTCGGTATCGAAGCTGCAGTCTTAGCCTGCAGATGCCACCCGTTACGGATATGACTCGGAGTACGGAGTACTTCGTACAATACAGTAGTCGTCGCACGTGAATCCTGCGTGGATAAGGGAAGCAGCTCGCGGTCCCATAAAAGACTACATAGTACAAAGCAGTTGACCGTATCCGTACGGAGTACCAACGTTACTACGTAACAACTAACAAGGTTGATGCTTGTCCCACTTTCTACCCGCAGTGTCACTACTGTGTACGTACCAACTACGATGCTCCTAGCCGAAAACGCCGCGTGTTCAGCACTCACCGCGTCTCAAGTGAGGCAAGTGACTCAAGTGACTCAAGTCCGTCCAGCCACTTCGCCACTGCCATGTCGCATATCCCGTACAGATCAACACGACGACGAGGACGTATTCGTCCCCATCATTCGTTAACTGTTCGAGTGTCAGGTCTGTCGGTGTCTGACTGAAACCATGCCGATGAACCACCGCGGTCTGCCGTCTACCCACCCAGCGAGTGTCATGTATTGTCAGCAGTCCCTCGCCATATCTATAATGTATTCAGCCTTTACCTGCATTCAAGTCGCGAGGTCAACAGCGCGTATCCGCACTCTTGACGATACTCTAGTTGGGAGAGCGCATGCCTTGAACTCAGACATGTGTCGACATGACTGGGGCCAAGGGTAGGTAGCGACCCTCTTAGTCTCTGTCTGCTGTGCTGCAGCGTAAGCGATACACCTTTCCTATACCGCCACACGCTGCCATTTGGTTACAGGGACATGATGCCTTTGGCAATGAACATGCTACGAGTACCAGGCCAACGTATGTTCTCGCGTACATCCCACGAGTATCAGTGTCACGCGTCAAGACGCCTCCAGAGGCCGCCCTCTCCGACCACATCTTGACGCGGGACATCACCACCACTCACGGCCTTTTCGCCACTGATACGAACATCAAGATGCTGCGATATCATGGTGCTTTCGTACAAGCCGTTGCGAGCATGCATCAGACCCAGACCCTGCTCCCGCAGAAGAGCTCAGACTCGGGTCTGCAAGGCCGCCACGCTGGGCCGGGCGGACTGGACCGGTGCAACAGACACCCGGTGGACCACGGCGTCGACTGACATCTCAAGAATATGGCCATGGGCCGATTCCAACCTTTGCTTGGCATGCCGAGGCCAGATAACGGGTAACAAGCAGGGAGTTACGCGACAAGTGGATGGTGCGGTGCGTATATCGCTGCGGATCGGAGGCCAGCAGAACACACCTGACGAGACGGCAAAGCCGGCGAGATATCGAACGGTACCTGTTGGTATCACCTTATTCGGACCGTACGGTGAATACGCGAAGCGTAGTGAATATCGGATTGATTTACAAAGGCCTATAAAATCAATCAGATAGTATAAATCGATCAGATGTTTACTGCGCATCACGTGTTCACCGTACAGTCTGAATAAGGTGATACCAACAGGTACCGTTCTACTTTCTTCTTATTTCTTATTCTAGTCCATGGGACTGCATGAGATCGACCTCGCCTAGACCAAAGCCTGCGATGCGCGCTCGTGAACAAGTCAGACCCTCGGATCGGATCCCCCCCCAAAAAAAAAAAAAAAAAGGCGCCGGCATGTCGACGTGCAAATCGCCGGGCGTGGGAACCAAGTCGACCCATTCTCATACTCCTCCCTTGGGGTCCGCATATGTGCCGAGGATGCTGTCCCTGCTCTATACGCAGGTGCCGGTTCCCTTGTTGTTGATGGTACTGATATCTTGTCTGAGCACGCGTTTTTTGCTGAACCCATCGGTCTCCTCCCCGAGAAAGAGGACTATAAAAACAAAAACTCACCACGTGTTCCCGAACCCGTCTTGGCAGACCGTGACGCCGTTGCTAGGCTGGCAGTTCTGCTGCAGGGCCCGTCGGTCGTCGATGGCGCGCCGGGCCAGCGGCGAGTATTCCTCCTGGGGCGAGACGGGAGAGGCCAGGGCGATGCCGGCCAGGGCGACGAGGTATAGGGTCTGGAACTGCATTCTGAGGTTCTTGATGAGACGGAGTCGTCCTAGGTGGGTTGTGCGCCAGGGAAGGGGGGGAGAAGAGAAAGAAGAAGTAAAAGAATGGTATAAATGGACCGGCCAGGTGAGAAGAATACAAGGGAAAAAAAGGCAGAATGTGTGTGAGGCGAGGTTGATAAGTGCCTACTCGGGACGGGCAGATGGCAAGTTAAATACTCCGCAAGTCACACTCCGTCTCCTATTGTCGTCGGATCGATCATACGATGTCGGTACGTACAGAACGGGG
Source organism: Arthrinium puccinioides (assembly GCA_022414665.1). NCBI lineage: Eukaryota > Fungi > Ascomycota > Sordariomycetes > Amphisphaeriales > Apiosporaceae > Arthrinium > Arthrinium puccinioides. The sequence continues at coordinate 3,231,850 of JAIUNF010000006.1, read as the reverse complement.
TCGCCAGTGTGTATTATTGGAGTTTTTCCCCGGTCATGACTGACTCGCTGCCGGGACGTCATGTTTCAAGTTCACGGCGCAGTCGGGTTGTTCAAGAAACAGCACCATCCAACGTCAAGGCACAACTACTACGTCTCTTCCACTACTGGTTCTCTTTCTACATGCATCTTCGTCGTTACTCCCATCATCTATAGTGTCATCGATAGCAAGAGGCTCGTCGACGTTGAGCCTCCTCCAACTATCCGACAATCACTAGGGAATGACTCCGAAATATATAGGCGACGAGGCAACAACACACCGTCACCGACTCCCTCGACGCATGAATACGATCGTTTCTACCATGAAATTTGTTCGAACCAAGCCGGGCGGGTCGCCGATCTCTGGTCATGAGGAATAGCCTCTCGCCCAGCTTGGCACGTGTGCGGGTTTCAGGATGGATGGGGACGCATTCGGGGTAGCAGTCTTGGCTTCTAATCTAGACATGACGAGTATAACTAACCGACAGTAATCGATATCATCTTGATAATCAGCTGGGGCTTTTTCGTGCATGAACAAACAGGCTCTGCTTGGAAATCGCAACAGATGACCAAGCCCCTTATTTTCACAGCCCTATAGCGCAACTTTTATTGCACGTCGATCAAACAGACATTCGTCAGTGGCAGTCACTTGATAGTTCCGTCTTGATTCCCAGGTGTTCGAGCATTCCATACATACATAACTAGTTACTCCGTTCTGACCAATCACTACTTCTCCTCGTCACCCGCTCGACAGGTTCATCTATCTCCCGCTTCAGCCTTCTCGTGGGCAAGCTTGACCCTTTTCGCCTTCCTGGCGGGGCGTCCGTCGTCCATCGCCCGCTGCCTCTCGGCCGCCCTCGCCATCGCGTCCTCGTCGTGCCGGGCCAAGACCAAGACCTTGTCGCTCTTGCACCCCGAGCCCCCCGGCGTCAACATGTTCTCCGCCACCGCTCTCCTCAGCCGCACGTCGCTGTAGATGTTGTAGTCGCGCGGCCGCTCAAAGTGCCGGACGTACGCGCGGCGCCAGGTCTCGAGAGGGGCGGGCTGGTTCTGGTATCCGGACAGCTTCATCAGCAGCAGCCCCTCCTCCCGGAAGGCATCGACCATGGTCTCGTAGTCCCACTCCTTGCACTGGTCGACCCGGGGGTCGTTGGGGTCCGTGTTGATGGCCAGCACCACATCCGTGGCCGCCTCGATGTCGTCGTTGGCACGATTGGCTTCTTTCTCTGCCTCGACCGCGGGCTCGGCCCTCGTCCTCTTTCTGCCGGCACCCTGGGAGGCGACAGTGACCCTGGAGGCGGGAACAGGTACCGTGGTCTTAGCCCTCTGCTTCTTTTTGGAAGGACCCCGGCGAGCGATAGTGACCTTGGAGACGGGAACAGGTACCGTGGTCTTGGCCCTCTGCTTCTTTTTGGGAGGAACCCGGCGAGTGACAGTGAACTGGGAGGCGGGAACAGTTTTCGTGGCCAAAGTAGTCTCCGAGGATGGATTAGTCTGCGTTTTCGACGTGGAAGGACGTGGACTTGTATACCAACCCGTCTTCAACAGTGAAGAACCTCGCTGGACATGGCGGGGATCCGTCTCCGAGCCGGGGGTGGCAGGCGTGGCAATGGTTCTCTTCTCCGAGCCGAGGGGAGCTGGCGGCGTGACACAGGAGCCGAGGTTCGAATCTGGAGGAGCCAGCGCCGTAGAGTACGGATCCTCAAACGCCGAAACGGGCGTCGCGTACCGGTAGGAGGCAGGTGGCGTCGCAGCAGCGGGTTGCATCGTCATTCCCTCCCTTAGCATCCTCATGTACTCCCTACCGTGTGCCATTATCTCCTCGTCTTCCCTCCTCTTCTTCTCCCGCGCCGCCTCCTCCTTCTCCCGCGCCGCCTTCTCCTGCTTCTTCCTCCTGTCGTCCGCCGCCTCGTACGCAAGATTCGCCAGCCGGCACTCCCTCGCGTTCCTGATCCACTCCTTGGCCTGTTCCTCGTTGGCGGCGCCGTTGAGACCGCGCTGGACCTGCTTCTCTTTGGGTTTGGGCGGCGCCGCTGCCGCTGCCGCTGCCGCAGCCGCTGCCGCAGCCTCCTTCTCGTCGGCAGCGCATTGGAGACGCCACTTGGCTCCCAACTCTTTGAAGTCGAGTGGCCCCGTGGCCGCAGCCTCTGCCTTGGCCACCATATCGCAGATCTGCTTCGTCTTCGCGCAGTGGGCCCGAAACGCCGCAAACTCCGACTCGGACGTCATGACGTTCTCCAGCCGGAGGTGGTCGGGAATCTGCGCAACCAGAGCCTCCACCTTCTGGTTCGTGACAGCCGGCCGCGTCTTCAGGTGGCCGAGATGCGGCAACTCCAGCCTGGACGTGTCAAAGACAATCGTCCGCCGGAGATGGGCCGGAATCTGCGCGAGGACGACGTCCATGGCGGCGCATTCGGCAGTAAACCGCTCGGCCGCTTTGGACCCGGCATCGACTGCGGACTCCATCGTGGCCTTCCATTCGGCATCGGCCCGGGCGGCAGTGATTGCCGACTGCCGCTTGGCGATTCGGGAGAGGTCGGCATCGCGATCCCGGACGTAGATCAGGTTTCGAACACGGAACTCGTCCATGTTCAGGACATCGTGTATACGGACATCCTCCACGAACTCCGCGAGGTCGTCAATCTCGGTCCAGACGCGGTCGCTACGGCGCACGTACGCCATGTAGTGCCCAGACTGCGTCTCTCTGCTCCTGGGGTACACAATCGTGGCCTGCAGCTTGTAGATGCACTTGTCTCCGGGTGTGTCAGGGCAACCTTGGGGGTCGTCGCGGAGGAGTGACAGGTCCAGATACTCTGGGAACTGCAGAGTCGACTCGGTGTCGATGACGTTCCCGGAGCCGCCGTCGCTCTCGCCCGAGAGGTAGTTTACCGAAAAGGTCATGACCTCGGGCAGGTACAGGAACTTGAGGAACTCGGCGCATTTGGCGCTCTCCCCGCAACCTTCATCACAAGGATTCGGCCTGACGTCGTGGTCGTACATCTTGGCTGCGATCGCGTCCGAGAGTTTCACGATGCCGCTTGTGCTTGTGCAGTTGACAGGGAACACATACCCACCAGGGGTAGCTTGACCGACCGACTGGCGCTGCTTCTGTCTCTTTCCGGTGCTGCACTCGCAGACGGTTCTTGGGGCAGCTTGCCAGCGGAAGAGCCTTCGGAACAGGGCATCCACGTTCCTGTCCCGCACGTTAGTATATTCGGTACCTAGTTGACCAAGTTTCCGAACTGATATGCGTCGCTTACACTCCATCGACTATCTGATCAGGCCTTAGCCCACTGCAGTTTAATCTCTGCATGAGGTAGATGAGGAACTCTTCCGAGTCATTCTGACCATCGCCGGTGTTGCTCTTTTCATCACCCCAAGCCAGTTGACCGCCATTGGTCGGTTCTCTTCTCATTACTTCCCAAAATTCCGACATTCTGGCCTTGAGGATCTCGTCGTGCAAGTGCCTGTTTTGTCTGGCAAGGTTACGAAAGTTACCGGCTAGACGGTGCAGAAGGAGGAACATCTGGCCATCGCTATCCGGGGGCGCATCTCCCTTTGCACGCATCAAGTTGAGGAAGTTCAGGAACGGGTTAATGTTGAAGAGTGCTGCAAGAGTGGCGTTTCTGTAGCACGTCGACGCGGGATCATGCCGTAGGTAGGTCAGGGGGTCGGTTGGCTTGATGCAATCCTTGATCATGTCCATGGCGGGTACGAGCATGCGAGCATCAGCTTGCCAGCCGGTCGTCGAGACGTCTCCAGTAGTCGGCAGGGCCTGGCCCTCAGCGTTAGGCTCATACTGCGGCGTCTCGATCAAAAGGCGGGAAACCCTGGTGCATCTCTGTTTCGGAGAGTCTGTGCCAGCGACGGGGTTACCAGAAGGGTCAAGGGTGTCATCAGGAGTGAGTATGAAACCAATGTCGATACTGTCGTTGTACGATACCGGTAGGCTCCGTTTGGAAGGCTTCGTGGAAGGGTTGCAAAGAGAGCTCTTTTTCGAGTGGCCAGGCTCATTGGCCTCCTGCGTGCCCATGACAGCTGGCGTGTGCATGTGTGTCAAATAATCAAGCAGAGTCAGAGCCAAGACAGTGAGTATATGTATATCTCAGTCGATGCTTAGTATACTGATACTGCGTGATGCAAATCGACGGTTGGGCTCTCAAGGAGGCGGCTGCACGCGCTCTTTAGTAGCCGGTGCAACCCTTGGAGCACAATACCAAAGGGCTCCTTGTCATGTTGTCTATTGTCAGGACAGGCCCGCAAACAACCACGTCTTTGCTTGCTTTGTGAGGCGCAGTACGCTGTATCCGTCTTACATGGTTGGCTGGTTTTCTTTGTTCGCAAAGGCAGAACGGCCACCATGAAGCTCATCAGAAATCTAAGCTGATGACAGCTAAAAGATGGCCGTCGCAAGATGCTTTTGCGAGAGTAATCAAAACATGTTAGCCGGCAACCGTGGCGGAGATGGCTATATAACTTCCTATCCAAGCATTGAATGCACCCAGCACCCATGGCAACGCAGCACCCACCGCCGCAGTCACGGTAGCGCAAACAAGATCGAAAATGACAAGAAACTTTTGCTCCAGTGGGTGCCTGATTTCTTCGTTGATTGCGTACTGTCGCTGAAAGTGTGTTACCATGACTTGCAAGTACGTATAGACGACAGTCCAGCCAAACCACCACGCTGGCCAGCAGCTTCCACATTGGTAGATGCAGGACAAGTAAACTTTCCTCCCAATCAACACATGATAGTGAAGCAACTGGAAAAAGCGAGAGTGCCTGCAGAACTGCATAACGCTTGCAGATGAAATCGGGCGACTGACACGAATCTTCGAGATCAAGCGTGCAGCATATCCGGGCTGCGTAATTCGTCTTCTCGTTCACGGAGCTCTACTCCTTGGCGTACCCTGGAAGAGGGCCAATGACGCTTTCGAAGAGCTTTGGTAGTATCTGGGCGGCATCGCCTTGAAAGAAGAAGTCCTTGTCTTCAAGGCCCTTTCGCGCGCTCCGATCAGGGTTAACTACTGCGACGATTGCACCCCTGAGTCTGGCCGTCGCTGTGTAGCCGGCGGCTGGATAGACCGCGGCAGAAGTACCGATGACGAGCATCACATCAATGTTTCCCAGGCCGACCCAGTCGTCAACTCGGTCCAAAAGTCCAGCGGGAAGCGCCTCGCCGAACCAGACAACACCGGGGCGAAGCAGCGAGTTTCGACCCAGTGATTCGCACTGCGGACAGTGTGGAAGATCGGCCTCTTTCATTTCTGGGGTTGGGATGGACGGATCGAGTAGGGGAATGGGCTGGTCGGGCGCATAGTCTTGGGCAGCTGCGGCGAGAGCAGGGCAGACAGGGTCTCGGAGTTCGTTGGGTTCGATGTAGCCGCAGTTGTTGACGCACTTGATGTCAAAGAGATTTCCGTGAAGCATTCGAAGGGATTCGGGAGAATGTCCAGCGCGTGGAGACAGGCCTGCCGTCAGTCGTGGTTAGCATGGACGGGCGTCGAGTCAACAAGCGAATCGCAAAAGAATAGATGTACCATCGACATTCTGCGTCAGGCACAGGAAGTCCTCATTCTTTCTGGCAAGCTCGGCCAAAGCGTAATGGCCAGGGTTTGGTTTTGCTTTGAGGGCCATATGACGGCGCCACGCGTAGAAGAGCCATACAAGGCCAGGATCCCGGTCGAAGGCTTCCGGAGTGGCCAGGGAGGTTGCTTCATGGTTGCGCCACAGACCACCGGCGCCTCTGAAAGTGGGCAGACCGGAGGAAGCTGACAGACCAGCACCGCAGAGGGCCAGGACGCGCCCGGAGCGCTTCAGGAGCCTTTGAAACTCGGCGATGTCGGTCTTTGGAGCCATGATGTGTGGTGGATGGTCACTTATCGAGGTTGGGCAAGGCGACGAAGACGTTTGGGGGTCGGGAATGGTGAGAGCTCGAGGCCAACGGGGATCAACCGAGTTCCAGATATGATGCCCCTCCCATAGTTGCCACAGACTGTGTAACCCTTCCGGCGTGACTGATGTTGGTTGTTGCTCTCGCAGCTGCTGGAGCCTGGAGCCTGAAGCCTGAAGCCTGGAGCCTGGGGGAGCGATAGCGTGGTAACACAGGACGAACCGAAAGATGGAAAGGGAGGTTGTCCACTAAAACGTGGGGCTGCGGCCCGTCAGATTGGCTTGTGGGGTACTTCGTACACAGTACGTTCTCAAGGTGAGCTAACTAGTTACTGTACGTACTGTGTATTTATATCAGGTAATGCGCCAACCGAGGGGTCGAATTCCTCCCCTCTACGGATACAGCGATAGTCAGTCCAGACCTGGCAAAGCGCAATGGGCCCACGCGAAATCGATACGACAGGGGCATTGTATCCGTATTTTCGCCTGCAACACTACTGTGGTACTGTGGGGAGAAGGCCCACCCCCCACCCTCATCAAAGCCTACCAAGTACGGATACAGATACGGACAACAAGTACGGTACAGATAACAAGTACAGCTACTTCGAGGTTCCTTCGTTAATAAGGGTTCTCTACTAGCACTAGTGTCAACGAACCAAGAACCACTTTGCTTACTCCGTATTACCTCTACACCTCTACAACTATTATCTTACCAGAATCCCCACGGATATCCAAAATGACCAAGACTCAGCCGCACTGGGTCTGAGCCGCCAACCGTCAGCACTAGCGAAGCCGCCAAACGGCCAAGCCTTCAGGGCACTGCTCTAGATGGCTAAAATAAGGATGGCGTTGCTCGCTAGGTGATTCCCAACCAATGAAATGCTGACAGGCAAGATACGGAGACAAGTCCGCCATGGAACTTGGTAACTTTGGCCATCCTTCTGCCAGGGATTTATAAATGGCAACAGGGACAGTCTACAGAGTCCTGCTGGGGTGAACGCCTGGGCGGCGGGCGCTGGCGGGTACGGATACACCGTACTTGAATTCCGCGTGCCCGACACCTGCGCGCTTCTTGTGCTTGTGCTTGTGCTTCTGCTTGAAGCTTCTACGTCTGCCTCTGCTCTGGACCCTGGTGTTGTTTTGTCGGATGCGTGTGTAACTCGCGAGTGACTCGAGATCGCCATGCCGTGCTGCATCAGATCAGCGGCGGTCGCCGCAACCCTCTTCGCTGTCGGCGCTCTGTGTACCGACGCGTACTCTGCCGACAGCTTCCTGCGTCGTACGAGCCATCGTGGTAAGTGAGAGTCGAGACTGTGCGACTGTGCGGCAGTGGCGCCTGGGACGCGACGGCGAACAGTGAACAGTGAGCACATAACACTTGCTGACCACACGCGTGCGACAGTCGCGGTGCTCGGAAACAAGCTCTACATCGATGGCGGCGAAGTCAGCCAGCTCATAAACGGAGAGCCTGACCACGGCCAGGACTCCAGGCAATGTATGCTGGACTCAACATTACAATGACACGGGATCTGTGGACCTGGACACTGACAGCACTCAGTCAACGACACCATCTCGATCCCGCTTGACACGTCGTGGACCAACAGGACGGTCCAGCTCACCTCCATCGCGAAGGCCGCGCCCGTCTTTGACGACTCGGCGCTATGGATCGACAGCTCATCGCGATCGATGTACATGTGGGGAGGTCAGGGGCCGTGGGGGAACCTGACCGACAGCCGCGACCTGTGGAAGTTTGCGGCCGACAGCGCGCAGTGGACGAAGCAGTCGCCCTTGAACAAGGACGTGTTCAGCACCTTCAAGCGCACGGCGCGGGCCGCGTCCACGACGTGCAACGGGGTCGGGTATTACATTGGCGGCTACGGCTCCGTCTGGACGGACCCCGACTACGCAGCCAGCAACATCTCCGTCTCCGTCCCGGGCATGCTCACCTACGACATAGCGAGCGGGAAATGGGGCAACGAGTCGACGGCGGGCATGAACGACATTGGGACCCTGGTCGACGGGTCTGCCGCGTGCCTGCCGACGTCTGGGTCCAGGCAAAAGGGCGTGGTGCTGGTGCTCGGCGGCGAGATGCCCGTCCTGAGCGGCTACGTCGCCGGCGACGCCGAGGTCCTGCCCTACAGCACTCTGAATTTCTGGGACGTCGATACCAAGACGTGGTACTCGCAGGTGGCCACGGGTGACGTGCCCAGCCGGCGCAGCAGAGTCTGCATCGTCAGCGCGACGTCGGCGGACGGGACCGTCGAGATCTTCATGGTCGGTGGGAACGACGAGAACACCCAGACCAGCTTCAGCGATATCTACGTCTTGTCCCTGCCCGGCTTCGTGTGGTTCAAGACCGGCGTGACGACCGGCCTTGCACGTGGCGGTCAGGACTGCGCGCTTGCCGGGAACCGTCAGATGATTGTCGTCGGCGGCAAGAACACCAACCTGAGCTATTCTGCATCGTGGGACGACCCCGACCCGTGGAAGAACGGTATCGGAGTGATGGATGTCTCCGATCTGGCCTGGAAGACCGAGTTTGATCCGGACGCCAAGGCATACGAGGCACCAGCTGTAGTGAGATCCTGGTACGATTCTGGGTGAGTGTGGCGACGAGGGAGAGATTTGGCAAAGCCTACGACTGACCCAGACTAGCAACCAAGAAAAGGTAGTGTGGACTTCGGACAAGGTGAAGAACTTCTTCGTCAGTACGAGTAAGTACTCAGAACCAGACCTTTTCTTCCCGTTGGACCGGACCATACTGACGAAACAGACACCTCGACCGACACTCCCGTCGATACCGGTGCTTCTACGAGCTCTGGCTCATCGACTTCCACTGGCGTCATCGTTGGTGGCGTCGTAGGGGGTGTAGCACTCATAGCCGCCGTCGGACTGTTGCTCTGGTGGATGCGCCGGAGAAAACGGTCAAAGGGGCAGCCGGTGCCTACATCAGACCCTCACGGAGACATGGGTGCTCATACCTACCCACCCCCCGTGTATGACAGAAAGTCGATATCCGAAGCACCCGTGCATGATCATCCCCAAGAAGTTCACGGCGGCACGGCAACACCTGCGATGCTTTCCTCGCACAGCGGGCCGACGGAAATGGCCACGGGAGAATCGCACGCCGGGCAGGGTCAACATCAACAGGGGTGGAACAACGACTCCATGCAGCGACAGCAGCAAGGGGGTCGTACGCAGGTTTACGAGATGTAGTTATTTCCATGCGCGTTTGCTGTTTACTTTGCACATATACCCCTCGCAATTACATGTAGATGTAGCGACACGCGCCACCTAGGATCACCATGGCCGCATATACGACTCCGTTTCGATCACGGCCTTCTTCAAGCTACAAGCGAGGGTCGACCTCAAGGGCTGTAAATACTATCTTCTTAGACAGACCGATATCTAATTGACAGGCTGAAAAACAGGAAAACGACGAGCTATTGCTCCTCAAGTCTGAGAACCCGACACTGACTCAAGCAGTGTCGCACACTTCTCTCGCATTTCTGCGCGGTAAGCTGCAGTCCAAGTAGTCGCAGCAGTCATTTCCTGAGATCCAGGTATCGTATGCTTCACGTTCTCTTCAAGATCCCGAAGAGACGCGAAGCACCCGTTCCAGCACTTTGAAATAATACAATCAAGTGCGTCGTCTTGCTGGGTATGAGGAAATTTGCGCTGTTCGAGCAGATCCATAGCATCACCAACTTCGCTTTGGCACCCCTCAGGCCCCCCCCGTATGGCTCAAACCCCCGCGTCATGTAATATACCATAGACCCAATGGCAAACTGCTCAGTTTCTGGACCCTCAATCCCAAAGCTCCTTTGTCCACATTCAGGCCGAAGGCGGGCCCATGGTGTCATACCCCCTATCGAAGGGGTTCCAACTTGTGCCACATCGCCAAAGTCTGTTATCTTCAAGTGTTCGTGTTTGTCGAGGAGTAGGTTGGGCGGCCGCAGATCACCATGGAAAAGTCCGAGGGTTTCTAGCCACGCGGCACCAGCACTCAGCTCGGCAGTCCAGCGCTCAATGAGGTGCCGATCTTCGAGTCGAAGAACAGCCACAACTTCGTGTCCCACTCGTTCTTGGTTGTTGCGAAGCCGATCATCGAGGGTACCGCCTGATAGGTAAGGGAGGAAAATGGCTACATCGGTGCAATAAAAGCTTTGCATGACATACGGGCATGGATCTCGACTTTCGAACATATCATACATGTTTTTCTCGTGAAGGAAGCATTCTTTTTCTTTGGTATCCCGAAGGAACTTCAATGCGATATCATCGTCAATCTGATAGACCCATCCTGCGCTTCCGAATGAAAGGAAGCGCTTGGTGATAAGTTTATAAGGGTTAGGGGCGCGTTGGCGGCGGGACATGTTTGTGAATGAATGTGAAGTTGACGGAATCGTACCCCGACACATTTATTGAAAGAAAGACGGGTCTGCGCATGGGTCTATCGTTGTTGGCCTACTGTGTAACTAAGCTTCTTGCATTATAAGCGCGGTCCTAGGTACCATCGCTTAGATGCACAGCCTTAAGAATTATATAAATTCTGCTCTCCCTCGTAGAAAACGTTCCGGCACCACGATTGATATCAATAATTGTCTGTTGCTCCTATTCTAGTAATTCTACCTTCTTCCACTCGCTATCAATCTCCTCCCAATCGACTTCATTCTTTGTCCACTGGCCATCAATTAATTATCAAGATGTAAGATTTGTTATCTTTACAGTCTTCACATGGGTACCTCTTTGTAGGCAGCCATTTGTGTAGGGCCTTTCTTCACCTCGCCGCAATTGCCGCAATCTTCATATTCTATCATGTAACTCGATTCATCATTCACATGCTGACAAAGGTGTTTGGTTCTTGGTTGGATTTCTTGGCATATATTAAGGTAGTATCTTCTGTTAGCTTGGTCAGTTTTGAAAATGAAGGTAACAAAAAACAAGCCAGGGGATGTTGCCCGAGAGATTCTTCGTGCGTAGGGATAGATTTCTTGAATATAAGTATTTTCTGGAGCTTCAAAAGTGCATATAGCGGTGCTTAGAAGAATGAAAACGGAACAGAGGAACACGGGTGAGTATCCCCCTTTTATATTCGACGTTTGCAATTAAGAGAAATCCTTCTCTATTTTAACAGGTAATCGAGTGATCACGAAATGCAGAAGACCATTTGTTAGCATGTGCAATAATTGTATTAAAACGATGGTGTACTGGAACAAGTAGGTTCAGGCCCCAGGGTGAAGAACTGCACAGTACCATATTCTGGCTGATCCTCGTACTAGGAGTGTGGTATATTGACTTTGGTCTCATGTGCATAGTTTGTAGAGGTTGATTGGGATGTGCTTGTTCGTGATTTAAGCTGCAATAGTTTCATTCGGGCATGAAGTACCTGTTGTAATATCACGTGTATCCAAGGTAGAGCAAGTTATCGGGTTTAATTATATCGTGCATATATTCTGTTCTGTGTATATATACTATGCCGGATTCTCAGACTATTAGTATACACTTCCACTAAAAGATAGAGTACCGGTCATAGGAGGTACATGAGTCCAAACTTAGAGGTACATAGCATCCACCTCCAATCTGACACGAAGCAGCTTGCTGTGTGGCTACAATTGTTCTCGTCACTAGTGGAGAGTTCACGTCTCATGATGAGAACCACTTTCTCAGATCCTCCCGTCACCTCTTCCTCGACCCATTCAACAGCCGATCAATCACCAACCCCCAAACGCACTCTTGGCCGTGTGCCTCTTGCGCCTGGAATCGCCCACGTATCCCACAGCCAGATCCACCATCGCCGCACCCGCCGCCGCCGTCGCTACCCGCTTATTTCGATTCGAGTCGTGCCGCGCCCGCCACGCCTCGATCAGCGCCGCGCCCGCCGCCGCCTCGGTAGCTTGCCGCCAGTTTGGCCCGTTCCCGGTGTCCGGCCGGCTACTATGCCGCGGCTCGTGCCTCTGCCGAGAAGAGCTCCGGCTCTCGGACGAGTATGGTGGGCGCTCATGGGGGCGATGCCGCGGATACTCCCGGGTCTCGGACGAGTATGACGGGCGGTCGGGGTGGTGGTGGTGGTGGCGGTGGCGTCGTGGCGGTCTCTCGTCATCAGAGGAGGCCGAGGCGTGGGCGTAGTCGTAGTAGTAATCCACGGGCCGGTCGACATGCCGGTTGCTGCGGTGTCGATCATGGCCTTCGTACGCGTGGCGATCGTGGTGGTGCTGGTGAGACTTGTTTTGATCGCGCCCGCTCCGCTGGCCGTCATTGTTCCTGTTGTTGTTATTGTTGTCGTCCTCGCCGTCCCATCCGACAGAGGCTTTGGGCATGATCACATCTACGAATTCACGGAAGCGCGTCTTCTCGAGGGTGCCCGGGGCTCGTTCCGATTTCGAGCCTCTGTACGGGTATCTCTCGTAGACCTTGTCATAGACTTTGTCGGACGTTTGTTCGTAACGGCGACGATGGGAATCCATACCTGCGATAAAGGGAGGCGTAGCTGTTTTCTATCGTAGTTCAAGAGTGTTTCATCAAGAAACCCAGTGTATAGTGCGAGATGACGTCCACGTATAAGAGGAGATTGATCGAGTCACAAGACACTTGTCTCAACCCCTTTACCCCTACGAACTATGGCTTGCTTTAAATAGGCCGCTGAAGAGGAATGACCTAGTTATCTTCGCGCCTCACTGACCAACCTCTCGCTTTGCGACGGGTTACTACGGAGGATCATCCGTCCATGAGCTCATGTTGACAGACAATACCCGCAAGAAACAGGCCCGACTTTTCGTTAGTTTTGGGACTATCAACGGTGAACAACGTACTTGACCACTTAGAGTATGCATACCGCGATCGCCAAGTCTCTACGTAAGGGTGGGTTGACGCAACAGTTACATACTTTGTGTTTCGATGATGGGGCCACTGTATAGCTGTCACTGCCGTCGTCAGCATTCGCTGGGGTACGGTGGAGCTGCTGTGCTTCTAGATCTTTGATAACGACGATAGACTAGGCTAGACTCTTTGAACTAAATGTTGCATAAACTCTCTTCACAATGTGCAAAGTATAAAGAGGGTACTAGTTGCTTGGTAAGGTTAAGTAGCATCAAATGGATACTTGCCTACCACCGGCTCTCTATTTTTTTAAAATGAGAAACAGCTCTACACAGCAACATTCACAACAAACACGTACCTAGCCGTCAAAAGGTAAGACAATATGGGTTGATCTTCGCCCATCCAAGGCACATTTACTACCCAGAGCGGTAAGCGTAACAGTCGTTATGAAAGGTAACGGCCGGGATTGTTTCAATCTACAGCTTGGTAGGTTGTATTTTGAAATCTGGGAACGACTGAGGACACTTCGCGTTCGGCTGATGAGTCCATACTTGCCCAAGTACCCCATTTTCCACATTACACATGAGCATTTGTTGGACCATATCTAAGTAATGTCCTGATAGACAAATAATACATCTTGATATTCTGATGACATAGAATGGAGTGTGTTTGTTAATGTCGACTTAACAACGTGAAGTTTGAAGATACTTTCATCGACACCAAATGCGTCATCCCTATTATCTTTATGATAATTTTGGTTGAAGTAAAGGGACATGCGAACCAAGTTCTATATTGCAACCACGTCGCTTTGATTATGGTAGCAAGTCTCCAACTGTATGTGCCAGGCAATGTAAGGGTACAGTCTCTCCATATTCAGGAAGAAATCACGTCCATGTATTCTCGCTCGTTGAACGTTGTACTTGGTGAGCTCACTTGCAGTCACTTCATCCCTTATGGTGACAGAGTCTCCGTATATCTCCATGTTAGCCTTTGCCTTACTTCCTCTCCTGTTATTATTGATAACTGACACTCAATGCCCAAAGACCCCTACGCCACGTCCACTTTAGATGACCCTTGCAGGTGATATACTTTTTCTTTTGTAAAAGAATCATCAAAGGACGTGCTTAAATAGTTGAGGTCAACTTCATTTATAACCGGTGCCAAGTTCGGCCACTTGCCATCAGCATTCGTATCTAAGAGTCAAGGACGTATAACATCCCCTATTTCCCTTTGTGCTGTACGGAGGTTCCGCCGAATTCTGCTTCCTGACTTTTATAGTCGGCCACCGTCTTTCGGTCAAAAGTGAAGGCAATCAAGTCTGACCAAGGTACTTGTTTATAGCTGAATACAGGCGTGGTTTCTAGTTCTTGCGCTTCTAGCATTTCTTTTTGCCCTCAAGACGTACCTAGATACTGTGCGACACAATATACAAGTACTGTGTCTGCGTAGCTACCCCCTACGCCGTGACCCGTCACTCTTCAACTCCAACCTACTTTCCAGCAAACACCCAATATTCTCATCGCAGCAGTTTGCCAGCATGTCCCATGGCGGTCCCTTCTCACAACCACATCAATTACCAGGCGCGCCTTGACTACATTCAGGGACTTTTGGGGGCTCACTTTGGTCTTTCTAACGAGGTAAGCAACGCACGACGCTGCAACCAAACTCCATCGTATGGAGAGTCCCAGATGGAGTCAAGTCTTTGCATGTAGCTCGCCTCGCATTTCTACCGCCCGTCAGCATCTAATAACTTCGTCGGTGAAACCATAGAACATATCAAAGACCAAGATCCGGCCAGTTCAATACGAAGCCGACTTCCCCTTCAAATACAACAACTTCGCCTATCGCCTAGAGTTTCCCGTCGACAATCTCCGATGATCTCCGAAATGCCGGGGGACGGCCCAGATTCGAGCAGCCGGGCTGTGTCCCCATTCCTATAGGCTCTAGGGAGTTCATCATGCGACTCAGCAACCCGGATGCTGAGGGCATGCACCAAGAAACGCGGGTGCAGAACGAAGTCGCCATACTTGCCCTCGCCTCGGCAGCTCTTCGCCACATCCAGCCCAGCCTCGTCCCCCGCGTCTACGGCTGGGGTGGTGCTAGTCATGGGTTTTCAGGCTGGATCTTGCAGGAGGTTATGCCCGGACTGCCGCTTGATGACGTGTTTAGCCCAACCGCGTCCCTAGAGGTGAAATCCGGGGTTCTGGGGCAGATGGCGGCAATTCTCAAGTCTCTGCAAGACTATCCGCTGCCCAGGAGCATTGAAGGCTGGGGAGGGGTTAACGTTTAATAGGAGCGGTGCCATTGTCAGCGCTTCTATGCCTAGTGTCGGTGCCGGGCCATGGTCTTTGCTCCAAAATTCCTACCGAGGCCGACTCAAAGTCGCACTCGACAGGGCGGATAAAAACCCGTATCTGCAGGGATGGCGGCCCAACGGCATCAGAGATCGTGTCGATGGTTTCATCGAAGGTGGCTTATCGGCCCAATTATTCGACCTCGCGTCCAGGCAAGACAGGGCTATTATACATGCAGATCTTAGTAAGTTTGTCTTCAATGAAATAACCCCCCCCCGCGCTGACATAAAATTGCCAGCCTCGGACAACCTCCTCTACGACCCCGAGACAGGCCTCGTCACAGCCCTCCTCGATTACGATTTCAGCACTATCCTACATCCCGCCTACGAGTTCTTCCGCTCTTTCGGTCCCAACGGTGGTCAGCTTACTGGCTGGATCGCCGACTCGGATCCAGAGGGAGAAGAGTTGGCAGCGCTTCGAAGAGCCAAGCTGACCGGCGAGTTTCCTTCACCTCTTCCAGCCTCTGTAGAGACTCCTAATGGTCCAGGGGTTGATTGGGAACTTGCAAAGATGTGGGAGAATGAGCTGCAGAAACTAGATGTCAAGCGTCCCAGCACCATTCGGGGCATTGATAAGCTTGCTGATGTCGACGAGCTCTTGGGATCCCTGGTACCCTGGAGGTTGATCAATACTGACTTCTGGAGGATGAATACGGACGAGGGTCAGAGAATGGCATTGAGGCGTATGGGTGAAGAGCAGCTTGTAGCGGTGTTGGATCATCTTGGTTTCTAGATAGACTTGATAGTAAGGAATTTCCACACAGCACGTAGCAACTCCCGTTCTTGCGTGTTGTGGCAATGGACGCTACAGATCTCAAGTAAGCCGGCGGAATTGATATGAATGTTTGTGCCCCAACCTGGAAACCCCAGAGTGGGAGCGGAAGAAAATAAGGAAAGAAAGAGGGAGGGAAGGACCCAAGCTTGACCGATGATTTATCGCACAGTAGCCTTTCTCAATCACATCATATGCATGGTCTCTGATTACTTTTGGATATGTACGATATAGAATATATATCCCATTTACGCTACGTAGGGAGAAATTATGAAGCTGAAATTTGGAAATTAATATATTGTTTTCTTCGTATTTCTCCGTTATTGTTGATTTGAAATTTAAAATTAAAGCAAATCTGCCTCGTGTATTGAACGGGGTTTACTGAAAACTTGTAGTAGGTATATGTAACGTAAGTAAATAATCCGTGAGTTATAGTTGTTAGGAGTCACTACCGTCTATAGCTAGTAACTTTGCAATAGTTACCAATTTTTAGTTGCTTGTCATTTCTACTGATTACTTGACAGTATTCCAGGTAAAAACCCTTATTGAACATGTTTATCAACCCGCTTGCAGGAATATTTCTCTTCACAAAGACACGGCTTTCCGGTTGAAAGCAACACAACTCAACGCCCTAAAACAGCCAACCATCAGCTCACTGTTCACAAAGAGTCAAAGACTGCCGAGGCTCGAACCAACTGCTTTCTTCACGTGTTCCCGCAAAAGAATACCTTGTTCCAGGGCGATTCCGGGTATAAGACCACATGAATCCTTCGTCGTATCTACAACCTCTTTCGTATCAATCACTACACACCACTTCCTTCGTAACAAGCTTTCTAGCCCAGATCACCATTAACCTTTACTTTTATCCCAAGTTACCTTACGTACAGCCGTCAAGATGTCGACAAGATGGACTTTGCAGGATCTCTACAACCAGTATCCTTTTCTGGCACAGAACCCAGGTCGTAATAGAGAAAAGTATCCCGGCGAGAGCCTACGTAACAAGAATGAGCTACGCTCTCTTGGCGTCATTCCGACTCTGCAGGAACTGCGCGAGAAGGGCTTCCTACCCCCGACCAATACGACGGGACTTCCTTCCGTGAGGCCCGACTCAAGGCCCGACTCAGCTCGGGTTCCGCACTCCCAGCAGCACTTTCCGGTAGTTGCAGGCTCGGCGCATCTTCCCCGTGGATCCATCCCAGATGACCGGCTCCCTGACCCAGTGGAGGAGCCGGAGCTCCCTGACTATGTAGACGAGTCAGAGCCCCATGTCGAACTGCATCGTAACGCTCAAGTCGACGTACGCGAGCTGTTGAGAAACAATTCGGAGGGCGTGCGCCCCGTCCTGGAATCTAGAGCTTCCGCGGCGCAGCTCCGACAACAAACGTCTTCTTCTAGTAATCCAACCCAACCACCTGTCGCTGTCCAGTCCTGTATCCCGGCGGCGCTCATTAAACGTGAACGTTCCCATCCTCTCCCCCAGTCCACTAGAGGGCAAGCGTCTGAGCAACATGATGTCAAATTCAATCCGAATACTGACGAGGACGAAGACTACGAAACGGATGAAGAATGGCAGGAATACCAAACGTTTACCTCGCCTGATCATTCAACCGCACGGCATATGTCGGAGGACCCACAGGTCAAGTCGGAGCATCAAGCAAACACAAACGCAAACACAAACTCGGTGTATAAACATCCCCCTCACCCCTCCATGCGCCAGAGGAATTTGCCCAAAGCTGTCAAGAAAAAGCGCGGAGAGTCCCCAGAGTTCGCCGAGATTAGCAGCACCGAATACGCAGCGAAGAAGTACACTAGTCTGAAGCGACCGGCCGAGTCGAGTTTGGAGGCCTCTGTCGACGATGACGTTGCTGATATCGCGACGAACCTCCCAACTGGTCAGTCCATTCGACCCAAGCGAGTCAGGCACGGTGTTGAAAACACGAGGCCCCTTGTAGAAGACAGACGCATCACCCCAGCCAAGCATCTCTTGCCTTCTGTCGTTACCAGGCCCTACTTGGCCAAGCTGCCGCTGCCGATGGACAGACGTCCCCTTCACGAGGCGGTTGAAGAACTGTACCGCTACATCGACATCGACGTGCAAATGGAGCTGCACAAGGCCCTTACCCTGACGTTTCCGGTGCCAACGGTGTACGCGACGGTTGAGGACTATGTCCCGTCCAGGCGAGCTGGGCGGACCGTTCCACCGCATGACCTGTCGACGGGCGGCGCTGCACCACTTCATCCGTTCCATGGGGTCCCGACCGAGCTCATCCTCGAGATCATCGAGTATTTGAGCCAACGGGATAGGGTCAGGCTCATCATGTCGAACCCAGATTACTGGGAAACAGACAGATTTTCCCTCGTCGGCTTGGACATCTTCCATCGAAACCGTAGTTTAGCAGGCGCTCATGGGTTCGTAGAACGGCGGCCACTGCTCCATACTGCTATCAAAATGCACGTCGGTCCTGCCACGATCCGGCAGCTGCTCGACACCTATCTGGCAAACGGGCAGGACCTGAATGTCTGGACACCGCCGCTTGTCTACCAGCAGGGACAGTTGGTGCCCGGCCCGAGGGGTTTAGTAGCAAGCCCGATCGGAGCTTTGTGCGCGCCCATAAATTACGCCCAGACTGTGGCTCAGATCAGGTTCGACTGGGATATCTTGGACCTGCTCCTCGACTACGGGATCCGCGCCCTCAACGAACGGAGCTTGCTGGCCCACGTCCGCGACTTCACCTACTTGCTGTACAGGTTTGCCCAACCAACCCCGGGTTCCCCCTGCGAGCTTTACAAGGTCAAGCTCCTCTGGCGTGCGATCGATGGGCTTGACCCCAATGCCGACTACCAGGAACTGATGGCTCCCGGCGACCCGATCAACTTCCACACGCCTGAGAATCTCAAGTTCATGTTACTGAAATCGGTCTGCGGCGGGAGTGGGTTTGCATACGGCGACAGCACCGACAACGGAGAGTCAATCAGGTGGCTCATCCAGGATGCGGGCTGTCCAATCCTCACCCTCCAGCCGAATCAGATGACGCCGCTGACCCAGCCGTTGCTTGTGCAGAGGGACCACCCCCTCTTTGCCTCGCACCCCCTGATGAGCGCGTGCCTGTTTGGAAACAACGTCAGCGTAGACGCGGTGCTGTCGACCGGCATCCACGTGGACGGGCTGGTGGGCGGCCTGACCGCGTTCGAGGTCTGCATGTTCCACAACACGAGGAAGCGATTCCACCTCCTGGCGAGGGGCGCCCGACCTAGCCTCGTGTCCGCGCCGCTGAGGCAGCATCTCCGACTGAGCTACCAGACGCAGCACCCCGAGTACTTTGCCCCCGATACGGCACTGACTAGCGTGCGCCTGCCCGCGAGCATGAGCATAGGGGCAGCTCTTGGAGCACCGGTACACCATAGCCTAACCGCGTTGGAGTGGGAAGAGTACCTGTGCTTCGTCGTGGTGGATAACCAGTGGGACGTTGTGCCTGCCGGCACGGTAATCATCCCGTCGTAGTCATGAAGTACCAACGGTCCAACGCCCATCCAGGGTCGAGATTGGGCGGCAACGTACCTCGCGTCACTGTGAAAACGAGTGCTAGTTGTAGAGGGAATGGGGTGAAAAAGACTCGGGCAACGTCGTCTTTGTATGGAGTGTCTGGAATATGCTCGAGTCACCTAGATAGGATAAGTATTATACATAGGCTGGGCCCTAATCAAGACCATCCGTTCTGGTGACTTGACAGTCTTGACCCATCTGCGGACTTGAACGTCTCCGTTTGTATGCCACTGGATGTGACACGTGACTGTCAAGGCTAGACTGTCGAAGCTACCAGTCATGGACGTACATGGCAGATGGCAGATGGCAGATTGCCAGATTGATCCGATATGCGGCCCAGGAAGAGTCCATGCACAAGCACTTTGACATTACCTATCCGTACCTATCCGTGAGTTACTGGACAATGAGACATTGACGTCGGTCGAGCACGTTTCAGACCTTCAACACAAGCGGGATAACTGACGCTATGCTTATTGATCGCATTTCCATGTGTGAAATTCGCATCTCGGAAGACGAGCATCCATGGCCGTCGAGCCGGGCATCACAGTGGCAGAGTCATGGACACCACCGAATCACCGATGACCCGGATCGTCTATTCGCATCGCAATTCACGGGGCGGATCTGGGCAACGTCGGGATCGAGCGCTTCGAGCCTCGTGGTGCTGCAGCCTGCGTGCGGTTGGATTGCCTCGTCCCGGTTTCGAGATGCTGTCAGGATCAGGTGGCTGGGCTGGGCTGAGGTTGCTGGTGCGGATACCGTTCGCGGGGGGTGATGGACGGCGAATGGTCATGACTCGAGCAAGCTTGGAAGTGTATGATGTAACTATCCGACCCGCACGTATGATGGATGTACGGATTAGGTATTCGTGTGATGTAGTTATCCGTGTGATGTAGTTATCCGACCTGTACTCCGAGGATGGCGTCAATTCAGGTCCAATTCACTGGTCTCCGTCACAGCCCGTCGCCGTGCACATTGCCGTCTCACTTGCAAAAGCGACTCTTATTCATGGCAGACGAAGGATTTGATGAGCGATAACGAGATGATGTCTCACGCAGTCACCATCTTGCTGCTTGAGAGTCGGTTCAATCGCCGACGATCTTGGTTCTTAGCAGCGGGCGTTGATGTCATCGTGCGGGTTTAGCGTGTGAGACTTGCTCGTTCTCGCGTTCGGGGTACTAGTTATCCACACTAAGTACCTTAGCCGGCGATGTCCACGGTGAGCATCATCGCCTCGTTAGTACGGATAGGTATTCGTTAATACACAGTAGGTGGCCGAGGAACAGGCGAGCGCTTCTCTCCCGCCTCCTTACATGTCTTCGTCATTGTGGCATTCGAGTCCCAAAGTTCAGTACGATCCAGGCTCGCCGCTCCTCCATCCCCGCACCCTCACCGTTCACAATCTCTCCGTCGCAAGCTCTCAACCGCCTCGTCTGCGTGCGGCCTGCATCGACCCGAGTGTACGTTAGTTACGACGGAGCAAGTCGCAAGTCATCATGCCTTACCCGCCAATTCGACCCGAGGATGACGAGACCGTGCCGCTCATCTCCAAGAAGAACGAGATTGTGCTGTTCAGCAGCACGGCCATTGCCCTGTACGGCTACGACCAGGGCATGATGTCCATGGTGAACACGAACCAGTCGTACCTGAGCACCATGGGCATCACCGAGACGTCTGCCGTTGTCGGCATCATCGTCTCGGTGTACTATCTCGGATGCACCGTCGGCGCCGTCATCGCGTCGGATCTGGCCGACAAGAGAGGACGCAAGGTGTCCATCTTTGCCTGTCTGGTCACCACCATGGTCGGGAACCTCCTCATGTTCGTCTCGGGCTTCACGCCCCACGGCTCGAGCCAATGGGGCGGCGCCGCCATTGGCGTCATGCTGGCAGGGCGCGTCATCCTGGGATTCGGTGTCGGCGGCATCGACGCCGTCATCCCCGTGTATAGCTCCGAGCTGTCGAAAGACGGCGCGCGAGGTCGCGCGCTGGCCCAGGAGTTTCAGATGAACATCTTCGGCCTGCTGATGGCCTTTGCGATCAACCTCGGAGTCACCATCGCCCTGGGCAAGGAGAGCCAATGGGCCTGGCGTACTCCCATCGTGGTCATGCAGGCCTTCCCCATATTGCTGCTGTCCATCATCTCGAGGCTCCCCGAGACGCCGAGATGGTACATGAGCAAGTGGCGGAAGGAGGAGGCCAAGGAAGCACTGGTGGACCTCCACGGAGAGGAGAAGGCAAAGGAGATGTTCCAGGAGCTGTGCAGTGCGCAGCGAACAGAGGATGACGAGAATGAGAAGATTGGCTACATGGACATGATCACGCCGGGCGGCAGTCAGTTCCACCCCAGCGTCGTCACCGTCATGGGCCAGGTCAACCAGGCCTTGACGGGCTACGGAGCGGTGTCGGTGTACGGCCCCCAGATCTTCGAGCTGCTGGGTTTCGGCGTGCGCAAGGCCGAGTACTTGACGCTGGGCAACTACGTCAGCTACTTCCTCATGATGACGCTCGCCTGGCTGTCGATCGATCGCTACGGCCGCAGGAAGCTCATGGTCTGGGGATCCGTCGGCCTCTCGACCTGCTTCGCGCTGCTGACCGTCTTCGGCGCGCTCTCGCTCGAGGCGCACGGGATACCCAGCCTGGCCATTGAGATCCCGGGATCGATCGTGCTGTTCGTCGCCACTGCCGTCTTTGGCGTCTGCTGGCTGGCCACGGTGTGGCTCATCCCGACGGAGATCTTCCCCAGCGGCGCGCGGGCTCAGGGCAGCGCCATCAGCGTCATCATCTGGGGCCTGTCCAACTTTACGATTACGCTGCTGACGCCCATCGGCTTCAACAACCTGAAGTACTGGCTCTTCCTGGTCTTTGCCGTGACGAACGCCATTGCTGGGTGGTTCACGGCTCAGTACTCGCCCGAGAGCGGAGGCAGGAGCTTCGAGGAGAACCAGGAGTTCTTTGCCTCGGCCAAGGAGGACGGGACGTGGATTGTGCGCAAGGTCGACGGGGGCAAGTTCTTACGCATGCCGAGCCAGGAGGAGAAAGACGTGGGAGGAGAGTCTGCACCGTTACTGGGATCGCAGAGATGATCCGACGGTGTGTGCAAACAGTTAGTAGACTTGTATTATGTAATGCATACTGTGTATTGGGGATAGAATAGAGGCTGTGGCCACGACTTGGAGCACACAACCCGGAGGCTACTTGGAACTACCTACCCCTGCATTCGGAGAGTCAGGCAGAATCATTCGAGACCCCCAACATCCAAATTTAGAAAGCAACTCACGGTTAAACGAGGACCTAACTCACGGCCAAGGGAGGAACTGACTAAAAACCCCATTCATCTACTCGGTCATTACTCCTTACTACACTTGACATCCCAAGACTGACCGTTGCTTCTTTTACATGCTCTATTCGTTCACCGCTCCGAGGCAAGGAGACCAGCCAAGTTTTCCGGATATAGTAGCGCTTGGTATGAAAGAGACTTACTCTTGCTGCCGAAGCGGACGTCCAGGAGATTAGGATCGTATGCGGTTGAATGCGCTCGCATGCCCCTCTTCTCTCGACAAACCACGCAGATGCCAGAGGCTGTCGAGTCTCTCCTCTGGCCGAGGCAATGCCACGTCAAGCAGGATTCGGTCGGACCGATCCTCTGACTTTGGTACGTGTAACGTAACTGCTGTGGTCGTATGGATCCTCCGTGAGTGAATCAACAACCAACAACCAACACGACGCCAAGAAGAGGCACCGAACGTGTCTGATTGGAGGTGTTTCTCAGGTACGCTCCGCATCATCGGCCAGGGGACGGAATGTCACCCTTGTTGACGTATCCCCGAGCCCTGGCATCCTAGCCACATGCCTCTACCCTGGGCCTGTAACATAGGACACAGTAGTTTGGTACACGATCGTTTCTGAGCCATTGGACAGCCAGTTCCTGTCGTCGAATGAAGCTGGCCGTATCATACAAACCCGCTAATCAAGCTGTCGTTGCGTAGTGACGTTGGAGATAGGGTCGTAAAAGATGTACGGAGTACGATACAGAGCAGCATGTTGTGTAGTTATTGCCGCGCCAAGTGTGAATCAAGCCACTGATCGGCCAAGGGACTTGCCGGACCGAGAGAGCTAAATTAATACGGGTGGGTAATCTACCCCGCCCCTACGGATTACGTTAAAAATTGATAACGGTTTGGAGCTGCTACCCCAATTCTGCCTCCTTCCTTCTTGATTCTAGCTTCAACTCCGTCCAATACCACGTTCTGGAAGAGGAAGAGGTCGTCCCACATTTCTTTACCGTTCCGTTGTCCGTACTGGTGGTACTGGTGTTATTAGTGTCCGTTGACAAGATGGAAACAACGACAGACACATGCACGGGGCCAGCCACGCCAATGGCCAGGTACCGCTTAGCTTAGCTTTGCCACTAACATGAACCACCTACCGTTATCACACAGCACTCCGCACTCCGTACCTGCACCCTGGCTACAGGCAAACGTCATGACCCCCTGGCAGGCTCGGGTACGGGGATGATGGTCCATTGTTGGCGTTGGCGGCGCGACTTGGCCGATCAGTCACCCTAGTTCCGCAGCTCGGATCCCTGGCTACTACGGTTACAGTCTACGGTACGGATATGGAGCAAGGTTACTTCAGTATTCATGCTGGTGCGTCGGCTCGACACCGAATCATTGATAAAGAACGAAAGAACCGGCCTTCCCGCTCCCAGCATCTTGTGCCGACTACTCACGTCTTCCGCAACCAAGTGCTACTTACTGTTAGTACTATACCACGATGGTTTGTGTGAACTTGATCGCGGGCTTGCTCTCGCTACCTTTGGTCGCGCAAGCGCTGAAGGTCAGGCCTATGACCCTGAAAGGGCTGCGAGAACAGGCAAGTCACGAGTCATGCATGCGTGGTGGTGGTGGTGGTGGTGGTGGTGCAACTACGAAGTATGTCGCAACCATGATCTAACACAGTCTTTCCGTGCAGATTACGCCCCTCGGCGAGGTCCAATCTCTCAGCGACGAGCAGGTCGAAGCCGCCGCGACCTATCCCGCCTACACGCTCTCGGTACCGATCGACCACTTCCACAACGACAGCCTGTACGAGCCTCACTCCAACGGCTCCTTCCCCCTCCGATACTGGTTCGACGCGCAGTACTACAAGGAGGGCGGCCCGGTCATCGTCCTCAGCGGCGGCGAGACGTCGGGCGCCAACAGGCTGCCCTTCCTGGCCAAGGGCATCGTGGCCCAGCTTGCCCAGGCCACCAACGGCCTCGGCGTCATCCTGGAGCATCGCTACTATGGCGCGAGCTTGCCCGTGTCTGACCTGAGCACCGAGAGCCTGCGTTTCCTGACCACCGACCAGGCCCTGGCCGACACGGCCTACTTTGCCAAGAACGTCGTCTTTGCCGGCTTCGAGGACAAGGACCTGACGGCGAACACGACGGCGTGGATTGCGTATGGCGGTTCCTATGCCGGCGCCTTTGTCGCGTTCCTCCGCAAGGTCTACCCCGACGTCTACTGGGGCGCCATCTCGTCTTCCGGCGTCACGCAGGCCATCTGGGACTACTGGAAGTACCTCCAGGCCGCTGCGGTCTACGCGCCGCCCGGATGCGCCGACACCACGGCCAAGCTGACCAACGTGGTCGACAACATCCTCATCGGCCAGAACGGGACCGAGTACGTCGGACAGCTCAAGTCCATCTTTGGCCTGCCCAACGTGACCAGGGACGCCGACTTTGCCAACGCCATCACCACCGGCATCTACGGACTGCAGAGCTACAACTGGGACCCGGCCGTCAGCGACGACAGCTTCTTCCGGTTCTGCGACGTCATGACCTCGGACACGCTCGTGTATCCCGCCACCGAGGCGCTGCGAGCACAGGCAGAGTCGCTGATCAAAGTCGGCGGCTGGGGCCACGAGTCGGACCAGCTGACGACGAGACTATTGAACTACATCGGCTCCGTCCGGGACGACACCGTCGCGCCGTGCAACGACAACCAGAACATCTGCTTCGGGAGTCCAGACCTGGCGACGTACGCGGCCGACGACCTCACGCAGACGTGGCGCCTGTGGGCCTACCAGTATTGCACCCAGTGGGGATACCTCCAGACGGGCAACACGCCGCCCGACGTCCTGCCCCTCGTCTCGCGCACCATCGATCTCGAGTACACCTCGGCCGTCTGCCGCGAAGCCTTCAACCTCACCGAGCCCGCCGACGTGGACGCCATCAACAAGCACGGCGGCTTCGGCATCTCGTACCCGAGGCTGGCCATCATCGACGGCGAATGGGACCCGTGGCGGGCCGCGACGCCCCATGCCCTGGGCCTGCCCGAGCGACCCGACACCATCAGCGAGCCCTTCAAGCTGATCCCCAAGGCCGTCCACCACTGGGACGAGAACGGCCTGTACCCGAACGAGACCACGGCCGAGCTCCCGCCAACGTCTGTAGTCAAGGTCCAGGCGGAGATGGCTCACTTTGTTCAGCGGTGGATGGTGGAGTGGAAGTTGGAGCAAGCCAAGCGCTCCATGTCGCGGCCCTGAGCAACGTTCAGGGGCGATCAGCCAAACGTGAAAACGTGACATCGTATAGACAAACGGGGCAGATTCCGTCGCCCTCGGCACGTAAAGTGTTCATGGTTATAACTATCTAATTTAACCCACGTCCACGTGCAAATCGGCCTCGGTGATGATCAAGATGTAAAGGACCCGACCCGACACCCTGGCCCTCTCTCCGGCTGTGGCGTGCGCTAATGTCCTCGTTCCATCCAGCGAGCTCCCTGTCGACAGGGTGAAGGGTACATAACTACGGCGTACAGTCGTGGGAGAGAGAGAGAGAGAGAGAGAGAGAGAGAGAGACCCTGGTACAAGACACGTACCGTCACTCCATACGGGATAGTGTGTGTGTTCGCACGTCTCCTGCCCGATCCGGGGCCCCCTAATGCGCGACCATGTTCTCGGCACACGCAAGACCTGTCTCGGATTATTGGCTTATCCTGCTTATCCTGCATATCCTTTCCTCATCGTCCCCCGGGGGGCATCGGATCATACTATCCGGACGCCACGAACCAGTCACCAGGAGCCTGGCTGCCAAGGAGGTCTAACTCGGATCACCGTCGTACAGGCAAGCCAGCAAGCGCGCCCTCGTCCTCGCCTGCACCCCCCCCCTCTCGTCTCTCGTCTGGCGGCTCTGGGGGGAAGAGGGGGGGCCCAAATCCTGCTCGCGACCACCGGTGCGATTTATCCACTATTACTTAATAGAAATTCCGTAGTGTTTGCTACCCTATATATCAAGGGTCCATCGTCGCTGTCCGTCGCGCGCCATGACCGACTTCGTCCCCGCCTCACAGCCATGCCAGACCTGCGGCACGACCGCCGACAAGACGTATAGCTGCATCCAGTGCAACAATCTGGCGTTCTGCGACGTGTGCTGGCCGAGATGGATCCTGCACGTCGCCGGCGCTGTCGGTTGGTCCGTACCAGTCCTTTTTATGTTCATGTTCATTTTCATTCTTGTTCTTCTTCTCCTTCTGCTTCTTCTTCTGCTTCTTCTTCTGCTTCTTCTAGTGTGACTTCCCTCCCCTTACATGGCAATTGTGACTGAGTCGAGCTCGCGCGCGCACGTAGGAACGGTAAAGCGCACGAAAAGGCCGACCCGGCGGTCGTCCACCGTCTGCGCCAGATACTAGAACCCCGCCGCACCGAGGCCGAGCACGAGGCCGAGCTGCTCGAGGATGAGGATACCACCTGGTTCGGCTTCGGGCGCGATGTCGCCGGCCAATCCGTGCTTCACGATTACGGTCGGTTTGCGGCCATCATGGGGGAGACGCTGACGGACGAGACCACGGAGCGGTTTCCTCAGCTGGTCTCGTTTATCGGCGAAACAGGTAGGCAAGAAAGAGTATTATCGCAGGTGCCGGCTCCCTGGGACCAGACTGACGGCCGGCCACAGGCGCCGGAAAGAGCACATTGATCAAGCTCCTGATTGATCGCCAGGACTTGACGTCGCCCGAGGGCTCGAGGTATTACAGCCCAGTGACATCGTCCAACCATGACCGCATACCCACGACCGGCGATGTGCATCTGTACGCAGACCCGTCCACCTTGTACAGCAACACGCCCACACTCTTGGTCGATTGCGAGGGACTCAGCGGGGGCGAAGCGATGCCCAAGCAGCTGAGACATCGATCGATGGGCGACACTCCCCATGACGCTGGTGGAGGTGACAGGAGATTGAGCAACCCCAGGACGCTGACGTGGGCAAAGACGCCGCAGACGAGGAAGAGGGAGTTCGCGGTCGCGCAGCTGTACCCGCGCATACTGTACACCTTTTCCGACGTCGTCGTCTTCGTCCTGCGGAACCCGCGTGCCTTTGAGTCGACGGTGTTGACCAAGCTTCTTCACTGGGGAGCGGCGTCCATCGACAAGTCGCTCAACCAGCCCGTCCTGCCGCACGCCATCATCGTGCTCAACGCGACCGACGCGAGCGTCGACGAGAAGGAGTGGGACGTGGCGACCGCCACCGAGATGCTCATGTCCGACATCCACGGCGCCGTCGGCCGGGAGCCCGCGCTCAGGGAGTACGTCCAGACGTGGCGGGAGCGCGGCAAGGAGATCACGAGCACCAAGCAGCTGCTGGAGTGCTACTACGGCTCCATCAAGGTCGTGAGGGTGCCCTACAAGGGCTCGTATATGCTGATGAACGAGCAGGCCGGGAAGCTATCGACGCTGATCAGGGACCGCTGCGCAAAGTCCCACCTGCGGAAGAAGAAGGTCAGGATGCTGGCCAACACGGAGAGGCTGCAGTTTTACCTCCAGGCCGCGTGCGACCACTTCACCCGGGACCTCGATACCCCTTTCGACTTCATCAAGGAGACGCTGCGCCATTGTCCGGTGTCTCGGAACTTCGAGGGGAACATCTTGAACCTGGCACTGCTGATCCGGGACAAGGCGCAGAACACGCCCCTGCGGTATCAAGCGGAGGCTATATTCCGTGCCATGGCGCCGATGATTGCTTCGTGTGTCTTGTTTGACACGGTCAGGCAGAATCTACTAGGTGAGATGCGTTGATGGACCACTTCTATACCTTGCCCCCGGCCCCCCAGCCATCGTTCTCGTCCCATCACGTCATCAACAACACGTACGCTAACATGCACAGGCACTGCGTCGCAGCTCCTCGACGATCGCTACGCCAAGCCGTGCACCGGTGCACTCGAGATGTTTGCCGACATGTACTGGCCTTGCAGCTTCATGAACCCGAGCTACGAAGGCGAGCTGGGCCGGTGCAGCAACGTCCGGTCCGGGCACAACCCCAAGGGCCACCAGAACCGGGACGGCAAGATCATCGGCAACGGGGATTACGAGTCCGGTCTCGACATCGCCACTTTTGGGCCGGTCTGGACCCTGCTGATCAAGACCGCCCTCACCCAGCTCCAGGCGTCGTCGTTCCGGCTCGCGCAAGAGTTCCCCCACCGGGCCGAGTTGGCGACGGTGGCGCTTCTCCACAGGGAGCGTCTCAACGAGCTGTACTCGAACGCCCTGGGGAACGCCCTAGAGTTTGTCAGCTACTCGACATGCCTGTGCTGCCTGAGGGAGCTGCCCGAGTGCGTGCTCCCCTGCGGGCACATCTTGTGTCTGCCGTGCATCCGGGTGTACGGGCAAAAGACGTCGAAGACGACGATTGAGATTAGCAGATGCCCGCTGCACGTTCGCGATACGATATCGAGTCCGCCTTGGGTCATCAGCATGAAGCCGCCACAGGCAGGCGTCCGGATTCTGTGTCTCGATGGGTAAGTGTTGGTAAGAGGGGCGATTTGCTGATGATTATTCACTCACTATCGAACAGCGGCGGAGTACGAGGTATCATTCAGCTCCAGGTCCTGAGGGAGCTGGAGAAGATACTAGGCCCCGGCCTGCCCATCCAGTTGTTCTTTGACTTGATGGTGGGATCAAAGTAAGGTGACGATCTAGACTGCCACCTCCAATGCCACGCTGACATTATTCAAGCACTGGCGGTATCATCGCGATCGGGCTAGGAGTCAAGAAATGGACCGTAAGCGCTACCCTGGACAAGTTCAAAGACTTGTGCAGAGAAGCCTTCTCGCCACGAGAGATGAAGAGCGTACCCCTTTTCGGGGCACTGTCTAGTCTCTACCACGGCAGTCTGTACAAGACCCAGCCTTTCGCCAAGGCGTTGAAGAGGTACTTTTCCGACCAACCCTTCTTCGGCAGTGCTTCGCATCGGTCGGTGTACAACACGTCGGTCAAGGTGGCCGTGACTGCTTCGATGCTCCCAGAGAAAAAGGCCGTAGTGATTGCGAACTACAATAGGCCGGATCCCGTGGGGAAAAGTAAGTTGTTCCCGCGTACTGCGTTGCGTGTTGGCTGAGCTGAACGAATGACAGAGCTCCCCTATCGGTTTGCACGATCCGATGTGCCGTGCAAGGAGATACGCATGTGGGAAGCGTAGGTCTCTTGCCCAATCCATGGCGTGAGACAAGCTGACAGGCGAGCCGCGAAGCACCCGCGCGACATCTGCCACCCATCCCTACTTCAGACCCTTCCTGAAGCCCGAGACGGGCACCGAGTACACCGACGGCGGCCTGCAATCTACGTGCCCGATCTGGGTGGCTCACCACGAGGCCAAATCGATATGGTCCGACATCGCCGACCTGCCGTCGGACCTGCTGCTCTCCCTGGGGACTGGCCGCAACGTCGGAGAGCGCGACGAGCCGCCGACCAACGCATCCTTGCACTCCATCACCGAGACCTCCCTTTCCAGCCCCACGCCCCCAGCGCCGTCATCAAGCAGGGGCGCGGCGGTGCGGGCAACTACAAGCGGCAGGCGACCACGCGCTCGCTCTCCTCGGACGCCGCGACGCAGCTGAGCGCCGCCAGCGGCTACCTCGTGCGCAACCCCAACGCGCCGCTCCTGGTCAACTTCAACAACCCGCAGGCGAGCGCGCAGCGTCTGGCGGCGGACCGCGGGCGGCAGGGGGACCGGACCTGGGCCGCCTTTGGGCGCAAGGTGGTCGAGGAGCGGCACCGGCAGCGCTACGTGCGCATCTGTCCCGAGTACATCCGCGCCGCTGCCCCGGTTCGACGAGGTGAAGAGGATGGACGAGGTCGAGGCCGAGACGGAGCGGATCCTGCGCCACGACCCGGGTGAGGTCTACGAGGCCGCGCATCGGCTTGTCGCGAGCACCTTTTTCTTTGAAAAGGACGTCACCTCTGTGCGGCAGGTCGTCGGGTCGGGGTTCCAATGCACAGGTACGTCGTACGCAGAAGTACCCTTGTCCATTCTCTCTTATTCTCTCTCTCTCACCTCACACACACACACACACACATGTCCTCACAGCCCCCCCCCCCACAACCCCCTTCCTAAACAAGAGTCTACAGGTTCCATCTTCTGCCGCTTCCGGCCGGGTTCGGTCGAGCTCAAGTCCCTGGGCTGGTTCATGATCGCCTGCCTCCTGGGCGACTTTGAGCCCTACTTCCTCATCGAGCAGCAGCAGCAGCCGGGTCGTCCGGGGTCCGCAGTGGACGCCCAGCCGCCGCCGCCGCCTCCGGCCCAGACCATCGTCCTGACCAGCCTCATCCTGCAGGACATCCACCAATACGGGCACTTTGGCCTCGACCCCGTGCGCATCGTCGCGACGGACGAGAACGCCGAGGTCGCCATCTCGCTGTGTCTGCAGACGGTGCCGTATCCCTGCGGCGCGACCGCCCTGCCCATCAGCGGGTTCCCGCGCCGGCTTATGGCCGAGGGTGGGATCGGTAAGTCTTGGGATGTTGATGATGCCCGGGGGGGGGATTCCTCTCTCCCTTTGTTTCTTTTTTCTTTTCTTGTTCGCTGAGGGCGTACGGTATGCTGATACGACCTGCTTCCACAGCCCCCTTGCCGACGCACTCGACTATTGAGAAACCCATCGCCGTCACTTCGGGCGTCGCCGTGCCGATGCCGCATAATCAGCAGGAGCGTAAGGATTCGGTGGTGTCGCCCCTGTCGAGCGTGGGGTCTTCTGGGCAGCGGGACTCGGTGCCCGAAAACAAGCTTTTTTCGAGTGAGGGATCGGGGTGTTGGCCGATGGCGGAGCTGCAGTGATGGACGATGTTTGAAAACAGGCGTGGGCGTGGGTGTGGGCGTTGGGTGTTTGGTTCTGGGCGTTGGGCGATTGGAGGGTAGACAGATTGAAAGGGGGTTGTATTTGGCTGTACTTGGACTGCAAGACCATACTCTCTGCTTTCTAGCAAGACTTGACCTGCTTTCAAGTTTCGGCACAGCTGGACGAATCGGACTTCCCTGAAACCTCCTGTAAACTAAGTGCAGCACAGTGATTGATCACTGATCGCAATCGAAACTACACGCACACGATCAAAGGTGGTTTCTACAAGGTCTCAAGTTGAATGTGACATGAGATGGTTTGGAATCAACAAACACTAGCCCACGGCGTATTTATATTATTACAAGGTCTTCACGCCCTCCAGAGCTTCCTGTTCGATCCGAATCTGCTGCAATGAGATGGGCCGGATGACCTGGCTTGAAAGCATCAGGCAGTGGATGGCATCGGCGTGAGACTTGATGGCATCTTCATCCAGCCATTCCCGAACCAAACTGAGTCTCCAGCCGTCATACCGATGCACGACGGCTTCCCACGCCTGGACCGTAGACGGTTCCATGGTCAAGTCCCACGTGCCCCTCCAAGTAACTGTAGCTTTCTGCGTTCCGCGGAACGTCTGGTACTTGAAGAGCGCCGCCACCCCCTTTCTTCCGTTCCAAATCTCCATTGTCTCCAAGCGTGGCATCTTCATGGCCGCGGCCGCCGCTGCCCGGAGCACCTCTCCAATCTCGACCCAGTTCTCGTCCGACGTGAGCAACTTTGAAGTAAGCGCGAGCGAGGTTAGGTTTGACCATTCCCAAGAGGGTTCGATGTGGAAGAAATACCTAGCATCCACGATGTAGGATGCTGCGAGGGATGCTCAAGCTTGAGGCTGGCGAGTGCGATCTTCCGGCTAACCGCTGGATTTGGGTTGCGAGTGACATCGCATCCCCCCAAGTCTTCCCCGTTGTATAATCGCTACAAGGTAACTGGGAACTGTTGGTTAAAGTTCTCAAAGACCACGAGTTTCTTGAGATTGTGGTTCAAACGTGGGATAGACTCGAAGAGGTATTGGAACTCTAGATAGCGGGTGCGGATTAGTAGCAATAGAGCACGGCACGTACCGGTGTACAAATGAGAGCGATCAATAACTTGGGCAGGTACGCAGCAACACTCACGGTCATCTGTACTTCTCTGCATAGTGTCCCATTCCCTCCAGGGCTCGTAGTGGACTTCCTGGAGTCTCGGAAAACGAGGAAACATGTGTGCAAGCGCCTCCGGCTTCCATCTCCGGAAGTTCTGTTGCCGGAAAAGTAGACTGGTTACCGCCGGGACCGACGGAAGCTGATCCCACCATTGCTTCTCCAGCTCCTCGCTAGCAAACGGTCCCTCCCCCATGACCGGATGGAAGACTTTGTGGAAAGCGTACCGAGGCGGAGCCGAGTGTCGAAAACCAGCAGACCAGCCATGTTGAGGATCATCGTAAACTTTGTTTGATATCGACTGCTCTATGCCACCATCGACCAGGATATCGGAAGGGATATCGGGCATAAAGGTCAGATATTTGAACCAATGTTTTGAGTCACTAGGCGAATAGATGCTAATATCGAGCACCAAATCGCCCTCAGGATCCCATGCGCTGAGAGTTGAGAACAGATTCTGGACTGCCGTGGTGATGGGACAGTGATCTGTATCGCTGACGGTAAAGAACTGTTCTTCCCACTTAGCGAGTGTAAGCCTTCCAATGGCAGGCGCGCACTTGGTGCAATCATAGTCGTCAATGTACGGCAGCTTCGTTCGGAATACAACACGCTACGTTTTGAAACTTCGAATCTCTACCCCGGTTGTGAAATCCTCGCCCAAGACACGAAGATGGATGCTGGAGTCGAAAAACGGAGCTATTGGATGGCCAATGAAAGCGCTCCAGGTGGCAGCAGATATATACGACTGTCGAACGTGCCTGGTACTTTATCTGGCGACATTCTCCGACTTCGTCGCAACCTACCCAATCTTGCAGACAACTGGGACATTGATGGCAACACCATCATCAAAGTCGAGAACGCTCCAGCTCCACCAGAGGAAGGAGATTTCCTGGATGACTTCGATTGCACCAGTGCCGACATTGAAGTGCTGCCCCTGGTCGACGTTGACGAGTCAAAGCATTTTGTCAAGCGATGCAAATGTCGGAGAGAGATAGTCAACCTCCTGAAATGCCAGGGCGGCTCATGTCCCGGAACTCCGATCTCTCCTCACCTCCTTCACCTCCTCGGCAAATCAGCCGACGGACAACTCGTCTTCGAAAAGCTTCGGCCATGGCATCATGCCATCAGTCGAACCTGTTCTCTTGTTGATTACAAACGCTGGCTACAGCACCTCATTGAAGCGTTGAAATGCCTTCACTCTCCTGGGATCATTCATCGCGATATCTCGCTGAAAAAACATCGTGTTCTCGGAAGACAGACAAAATCTGGTGTTGATCGACCTCGAGAGTAGATGGGGGACCTGGTTCGCTCCTTAGCTCACTCGGACCATGGACGAGAATGAGTTGGACGCTGCTGCTTGGTCTGAACAGTCTGATATCTATGATATCGGCCCTCTCATCAAGGGATGGGTTTATTCAAATAACCCCATCAACGACCTGGTCGAATGGCCGGCGCCGCCACCGTTGGACGCCATTGTCGAAGCTTGCATGGTGGTGGAGCCGGCGCAGCGGCTGACACTCGATGCTTTGCTCGCGATGATCGAAGGTATCGACATAGGTGAATGAAGGAAGCGCCCTTATTGCATCTCAGGTTTGTAGAATCTTATAAAGACTATTACAGTCCCAGATTTAACAATATCTTATCTAACGATTCCCTATTTCTATAGTATATAACTGCCGCACTAGTATCGATATATGGAATCTGCAGGTTAATATTATTAAGTTATTTAGTTGTCCACATTTAACCTAGCTATTATTGAATCAGCATAGACCGACTAATAAGAGTACTTTAAAAAGATAACTTATATTTCTTAACGCTGAGTTGCTTTAATTAAAAGAGTTGTTCCTTCTGGTATATATCGTTCCCATGTAAACTTTGTTGTGCTCTTTGGTTTAACATTTATATGAATGCTATATATCTGTGACATGATGTTGATTTTCGTTTCATAGCAGTGGTGATTAAAAATTAGAAACTGAACACCGCCCCTGGGGTACCTCTGGCTTTCCTCCAGGTCGCTGTCTAGGATACGGATATCCAAATTATAATCGAATAAAGTAATTCTCTCATTCCTTGTATTTACGATTTCCGTATCTTCAGTTCGGTCGTCAGCAGAGGAACACTCTTCTGGACTTCTAGGGGTAATAGATATAACATTTTCCCTATGGGATACAAGTGCTGTATTTTTTTTGAGTGATAGAGATAAAGCGGTGCAACTAAAAATAGATAAGGGAATAATCGAGTAGAGCTTCATAGCTTAACAAAATAGACAAATAACGTATATTTAGCAAACCGCTATTAGGGTAGAAATATTAATGAGATATAAGTAAAGAGACTGTGCTCAATACTCTTGAATAGCGTAGAAGGTAAGTGAAAATAACTGATTTCGAGATACATGTATATAATAAATGGATATATAAGTTACTATGTATTATATATAGTAGGACATTGTATCGCATTTTAAACCATTTTATATATCGAGTTAATATCTGTATGCTCTGGCGTAGCCTTACTTGTAGTCTAATTTGTTATATTACTATAAAAGCAGTAACTAAAACCCTCTACTTTATGTCTACAAATGAAGGTTTGAACTTATTAGATATCTCAGTTCTAAAAACTAGATTAGATTTATAAGCTGGAGGGAATATTTATTTCATCTTTATACAATCTAAAGTAAAATTAAATATAATTTTTATTATATAAGATTAAGTGAATAGTAAATATAGAACTGTAGAAGCTAATTCAACTAGCTATCTATTGTTTTGGGAGCTTGGGATATATATAATACTATACTATACTTATATTACTACGGAGGTCGCCTTTAAAGGTTTTTTTGACCTAAGTAGTTTAATCCCTGCTATACCCCCTGTCAAGTTCTATGCCTAGACCTGTTTGATAGTTAGGAGGAGCCCTTCTAACTTCGTTAGGGTATAGTACTGCTAGATATTATATTAGAATCTATCTAATTAGATATCGAGATATTGATTTTTTACTTATTTTTTATATATAGGTATTTATATGAACTATAGTGTAAGAGGGTAGGAAAATATCTATAAAAGTAGTTTTTCCCTAGGAATCTAAATAAGTAGCGATTATAGTACTTGGTAGCTTCGAGACTGCTACCTGGTTATCAAATCTTGGCATACTAGTAGGTATTAGATCCATTACCCTTGTCGAAAAAAACCTTTGAAGGCGACCTCCGTAATTAAATTGAACTTAAAGAAGCACGAAATCTAGAGAGAAGTTACAAATTAACAAAGCATAATAGGAATTAAAATAGGTTTAATAAACTAATTCGCTTGATATTATTATATAATATACCTATAAGGCATAAGGTTATCTAATATATGTATATATATATAACCTATTCTGAGCAGGTTGCCCGTGTGTTTTATTTGTAATTATTATCTCTAATCGCGTTTTACATTCCTTCGCAATGAAGTCTCTTTTACTTTTCACTTTACTTTTCCAATTTACCTTGGGTGTATTTGCCGGCATACTAGAAGATAAAGGATATAGGGTCGAGGCTACGAACGGCCTATACAGAGTCTTTTCAAAGCACTTTCACGACGAGTTGCCTATAAATATCATTTATTTCCCCCTTTAAGCAAATTAATGACAATTTACGAGGCTTTCAACGGCGAGGAACGCGAACACCCTAATAAGATGAGACTGTCCGAAGTTCTTCAAGCACTCTGTTACGAGGCACATAGAGATCCCGACAACCTGGAATTCATCAGATTAGCAAGGGTCCAAAACGCCAAAACAATTGATGTTGTTAACAAGTATATTCGCGACCATAATTTGGATAATCCAGATGTTGTTACTGTTAATAGTAGCGATAACGAGTGGAACGATTTTGCAAATACACCCTTTATAAAGGCCATAAATCGCCTACTTACCACGAAACGCGTTGATGGTTTTGGAATTAGCCTGGACCCATCTTCTCCTATCGATGCCTTTCTGCATATAAGTTAAAAGTAAGTAAGTTGAATTATACACTTAATTCCTAGCTAACGTAAGTTTACGAAGACTGTTAGTACTAACTTATTCGGACCGTAACGGTGCAAATATAAAGCTATTACAGATATTGTATTAATATCTATAATGAGCCTATAAAAAGTAGGAAGGAGAGGAGTTTATACATAGCCGCAGCTACAGGTAAGGTATCTGGAGCGGATAACGTAATCCGGTCCGATCTACCTAGTAGGCCGGTATAGTAGCTGTAGTTATTGCAGTTATTTCTACACTATCAACTTCTATTTTTATAGCTAGAAAACCGTATTATTCTTATTATATAAGAAGCACCGAAAACCCTACCGAATCTAGGTGGTAGAAGCTATGTACTGAAATAGAACTACTACGTACGGTACGTAGTAGCCTGCGGTCTTAGGGTCGACTAAGACCTTGATATTAATAGGTGCTTTCAATATGTAGTCGTGAGTCGCGTTTTATAGAAATGTAGCGAAAACCTTTTATCGGAAATTCGTTTTTTGCACCTAAAGCGGCTAAGTCGGACTTTAACCCTAATTAGAGTCTCTAGGTCTAAGTAGGAAACTATATAAAATATTCAAGCAATTTAGATAACGTAGTACAACGATATTAAGATACTTTACCTAAGTAAAGAGGATTAGTAGCGCGCGTTACTGCTTTTAAAGAGAGACTGCGTATAGAGGTATTAGGGACTAAGACCCTTACTTATCTTTAAGATAATAGAAAATTGTTAAGTCCGCTAGAGGTTAGATCGAAGCGTTCGGGCAAGATTACCAATGTTCAAACCTTATAGCGTATAGCATTGCAAATAAAGTTCAGGGAAACATCTTCTACGAACTAGAGCACAGAACCATAGGGCCATGAAGATAAGGAGCTTTAAAAGGCCCTAGATCCGCCGACTATATTAAAAGTAGCATGTAGCTACTAGCTAGCTAGAGAGTTTAATAAATTTGAAAGACCTTAATATAAAAGTTATAAACGTTAAATATATTGTTAGGAATATCAAAAAGATAATATAGTTAACTATACTTATAAGACTACTAGCATATTATATATTTCCTCTTTAGCTACTTTAATAATATAACAGCTTTCACGCTAGTTTACAACATCTTCTAATTGGTTTAATCTACTATTATGTAGACGTTATAGAATATCGTCGGGTTATCTACTAGATAGCTATACCTAAAGAAAACATACATTAAATTTTGTTATTCCCGGTAGAGGCTACTATAGGAAAGGAAGTAATAAAGAATAAATGAAAATCCCCAAGTAAACTACCTAGCCCCAAAATAATATGTAGCTAGAAGGCGAATTTTATTCAACGCTTTAGAGAAGTTTCTTCGAGGTATCTATTATCTAGTATTATATATCTCTTACCTATAGATATATCTACATATAATATTGTTAATAATGCCAATTAATTTCCTTCAAGTTAATCTTTCTGTTATTATTACCTTACTTAGACCGTAACGGTGCAAACGTGAAGCTATTAAAGATATTGTATTAATATCTATAATAGGCCTATACAAGGTAGGAAGGAGAGGAGGTTAGCTAAAGGTATAGCTGCGGGTAAAGTATCCGGATCGGATCGGCTAGCCGGTCCAATCTACCTAGCAGGTATTTATAAAGCGCAGGATACCCGTGTAGCCCGCCTGCATAACGCGCTACAAGCGCCCGCTACACGTAGCCGGATCGTTATAGCTTCGATTAGGCGTAGCCTAAGTAACTATAAATTGATTAGGGGTTTTCTTAGTTACGTAGCGTACGAGCTACGTTCTCCCAGACAAGATTACAAAAGAGGACAAGCAGGATATTAGAATTTTCAACTATTCCCGTGATACTTGGGACACGTACGAGGATGTAAGACGTGTATCCCACGAAATCTGGGCGGAACACGTTCCCTCTTCTTGCCCAAGCCACAAGCAGGCGAGGGCGAACATGACGTCGAAATCGACTTCATCCTGCATTTGGGCATGATTGTGTTGGATTGGGATCCAGACCAGCTCCGGTTCGAGACCGTGGCGAGAAGGGATGGGTACGAATTGGCTGGGGACGATGGGAAACGTGTCGACTCGAACTAGCTGAAGAACCTTGGCCTACCTGAGAGACTGAGCAAGACATTCGATGTTGAGGCTGCGTGGCACAAGGTGCAGCGAGATCACCTAGTGAGTATCCCATGCTCGCGTTGTTGTGTGTGTCGGTGGAGGCACAGCCAAATCAGAGCCATGCTTGACTAACTGCCACAGACAGTCACTTCCTGCGTCTCAAATGACGCTGGTCTCTATTTCTGCGAGTTCCGTCTGTATTCTCCGCTCGCAGAGCCGCTCCTGACTGGAGACTCTGGTGCGAAAAGGGGCCGGATCCTATTCTAGCACTTGCCACAGGCTCATAGCCCAGAAGAGATTAGACTGGCTCGGGATATTACTACTACTTACATTGCTGCTCTGGCTGGCGATCCCATCGTGACCGGCAAGACTTTCGTGCCTGCGGCTAACTTGGAGTGAGCTGCTACATCAAGACGTTCTTAGCTCGAAGACAGCCGCTCCTGATCGACTAGTTCTAGGAAGGGGATGACTCCATCATTGGGAATCGAGGATGCCCTAGGCAAGACGGTCAGGATCGGTTTGAAATTGATTCGTTAAATGCACCGTTCCTCTCGAGGCTATCATGGGGTAATATTAGTACATTCTATTGGGGCGTGTGGGATCTTGTTACCTAGATATTCCATGGGCAGATTCACGACCAGCTATACCAGGCTTATCATCACATCACCTAAGCAATCATCAAAGTCATGCGTTGGGAAGGAAGGGACGGATCATAGTATTTCAAATGATTTCCTCGCGGGCGCACCCCAAAGTCTTCGACCAACTTCGGGCACTGGAGTCCACTGGACCATTGCTGAGAAAGAGCATGGCTTGGGCTGACGAGATAGTTGGTGGATCGTCTAATAAATCGCACCCCTGAGTACGATGACTTTGGCCCACCCGAGGGCAAGCACTATTTGGTCGATACGATGATTCATCTGCCGAGTATCCGTAGATACGGATGTACTTCGTAGACACGGATCCGTGTCTACTATTCCACTTGAAATCAAGTCGCTCATTTGGCGGCTCTCTGCTGAGAATGTTGGTCCGTTGTGCAGCATCACCATCAACGGTCGCATTGTATCGCACGGCTTGTTCTCCCTCGGTCGTGGCACGCGAATGCCATCGCTTGACGCACTGCTTGAAGCATCGCGAGATCAATCCCGTTCGCTTCCCAACATTGAATGCGCACTTTTCACGAAGAGGTCAAGGTATCCGCCCGTGAGTACTGTGTATGGCAGCTGGCTCCTCAGGCTCAGGGGGTCAGTCGCAATGCAATCATCCGGTAACCAATTGGATGGCCCTGATGCCCGTCCAAGCTCGTGTAAATTGGACTTGGTCTTCTCCGATGCTAGGGGTTAACCCGGGACAGTGACTCTGGAGTCGTTCATCTACGATGCGACGGGCTGCCGCAGAATGGCCCCCCCCCATGATGCCCCATCCCATGCGTCTCAGGCAAGCTGAACTGTTCGGCCTCTTCGGCACTCCCGCGCGCAGATTGCGGCTCGTCCGAAGTCAATTGAACGGCGCACACGAACGCATCACCCGAACACGAAGCGACGATGGCTAGGTGATGGCGCAAGAGACAGGGCTATCTGACGTTGCGGGCTATGCATCGATTGGGACGGCCGACAGTAGTGACCACCGCCTCCCTGTGGCCTGAAGGCTGACGGTATCAGGTCGACATGCCAGTCCAGCATCCAAGGGAAGCGCTTCCTCGGTCTTCGAAACGTCGCAGTCACGTCCAAAGATACTAGCATCTCTTGGCGGTTGAACCAGACATGAGTTCTCGCGGACGATCCACATGTCGAAACTCGTCTCATGCCCTGGCATAATCCGACCCTGACCCCACCGTCTGATATCTGCCCCTGAACCGCCCCCTGAACCACCCCTGAGGTCATCCATCCCCTGTCAGATCCCGTTTTGCGGGGATGATTCCACGAATCACAGTCGTACCCGGTCCAACTTCCAAACTTCAGCCTCTGCCAGGGTTTGTCTTCTGAGAAGCTTGGCCGCTTCGTCGCCTTGATGATGGCAGAAACAGGGAGGATGCTGCCGAGGATGCTACCTTGCAATCGAGATGATGCGACTCTGTGATTGGCCGTACCCTGGTAAACATGCTCGCCGGTAGCCGTTCGCAGACGCCCTCGGTTCGTTCGTTCGTCGCTCACATCGATCTTCCTGGGCTCGCCGCTCGCGTCTGGGCGACTCTACCCTGATCGCCGCCTGCCGCCCGCAGAGCCCCGGGTATAAGAGTCTCTGCTGATCGCCCTCAATCCTCTCAGACTTTCTCTTCTCCAGCATCGCTCAGTTACCGCTTATTCGACATAAGTTTATTCATTCATTCAGGCCGTGCCTATTTTCCATTCGCTATAAACGCCACCAGCTTCTCTCTCTCAACCCACACACCAATCCACACACACTTTTTGTCACCCGCCCCCGACAAGCAAAAACAAACTCCCTCAAAATGCAGTTCTCCATGATCTCCGTCGTCGTCGCCCTGGCCGGCTTTGCCGCCGCCGTGGAAGACACCAGCAGTGCCGGACGCGCGAGCTCCCTGGAGCGCCGACAGGCCGCCGGCAGCAACGGCAACCGCCCCGTCCCCAACGGTGCCTGCTGCACGCCCAACACCTCGCTCAAGCAGGATTTCTGCACCGTCAACGGTGCCTCGGGCAAGTGCGTGCCTTCTGGCAGCGCCAACTGTACGTTTCTCCCCCTCCCTCGCAAGCCCTGGCTCCCAAGTACCGCGACTGACTAGTTCAACAGGCGGTGGTGCCCTCACCTGCATTGCCGAGACCAACCTCACCTGCGACCCGACCAAGCAGGAGCGTGGCCGCATTTTCTGCCGCGAGAAGTAGATGGGAGTCACGGGATGTGGATTTGATACCCTTTTGGTGTAATGGTGGTTTTTATAGAAAAGATAATACAATGGAAGATTTGCCTCTTGCTCTGTTTCTTGATCATGGTCTGGGTTTCGGTCTCGGTTTCGATGAGAGGGTTATAACTTGTCGTGAATCTCCCAATACCGCTCGTCTAGGAGCTCGGGGGTTATGTTGTCGCTACACACAAAATTATCAACCAGGAATAGCTCAGCGGCACGGCGACTCGGGGTTATCCGCTTTCTCTCAGCTGCCCCGATGGCGACCGTCATCGGCAACATACACGCCAACTCCAGCCCACAGGCTCAGGAACAGCAACGGCGACAGCGGAGCCGATACTTGCGAAGAAGAGAGCGCCTTCGGGCCGGGGAAGTAGTACTCAAAGTGGAGAGCTGGTGGTCGAGCAGTGGGGGAAGCCGTGCTCTGGCCCAGCTGTGGAACAGATCGCGGTGGCACGAGTACGTACCTACTTCGCGAACAACGGTTTCGGCGCGGCCGTAGGCACCGAGGGGGGGGACGATGGGCGATGGGCCGACCGATCAGCCAGCTCATGGAGCTGACATCGGAGCTGTCCGTGAGCCGGCCCAGGACCCAGGTGGGATGGTATCACGCTCAGCATGACGAAATCCCGACGCGCGGCTGACTCCGGTCTAGGTCCAAGTCCTTCCTTGGCCGTTGGTCGCGATGATGGGCGGATGCGATGCCCAGGCTAGTCGTTAATAGGGCCGCGTCGAGGATGAAGGTCTAGCCGAAGCCGAGGTAGAGGGGAGGGATGCTTCTTGCCATTCCAGCGCAAGGATGCTGGCGAGGGACAGGCCGTTGATTGTGCCCATGGTGATGGGCCAATGGTGGGGGCATGGTCGATGGCACTGGAGTTCTTGCAAGCAAGCTATAAGCAGGGTTGATAACTACTGGTTAAACGTTAGTAAGTGATACAACTAAAATTAACTTGGGCATTATACTCAGGTATAATGTAATTAGTCCGAGGTGGTCTCACATGATCGAAAAGATCTTCGTCTCTGCTGTAATTTGATATATTTGTTCTAATATTGTCATTAATACCTATAGGCAATAGAAGAGAACCTTACAGCCGATCATAGAATCCAATCCGGAATGACTGGGTGGGAAATGTCTGCCAATCATGATAAACATTTAGCATATTCTATCGATTCGATAAACTCTTAGTGATACCACTACGCTTTCTTACATATAAGGCTACCTCGTCTACGAACAACTCTAGGCCCGTACTCCCTCCTATATATTTACTACCATACGCTTATAACTATCTTAAACCCGCTATACTTTACGGAACGTTATAACCTCGAGGCTTACGGCGGAGGCGGTATATAGATCGCCAATATTTAGTGCACACTATCTCATACAGGTTTAAACATAGCGCGAGTTCTCCGAGCAACCGATTGTGAATAAAGCAACCACAGCCTACCCAGACGCCAGTCAACTCAAATTTCATATCATCCAGTCGATCGCCAATCGACTGCTAAAGCTAGTTATACCCGTCGACGAGTTAAAGCTATCGTTACAGTGTATACGATTCGAGTTCGAGAGGGTCTGGAAAAATGCCGTAAAGGTCAAGATGTATCGTATAAACGTTGCGGAAGGTCTTAGGTGCTCCCTACACATGTGTTCCAGCAGCAGATGTACTGTTTAGATAGCTCAAATGGTGTGTATAACTAGATTAATGCAAGATGCGCTGGACATACGGGCCATAAATTTGCTGGATGCTTTGAATAAAGGCCACCCTTACTGTCTTGGACCTCACATGATGCGGCCCATGTAACCCGGCGAGTTCACTGGGACTAAACATCAAAATGTTTGCCCAGCCTCCAGTCGGGTGAGTTACCAAGTGATAACTTCACACGTCGCTCGGCTGTATCAGAGCTTTACCGCCCGACGCAGAAACTGGTCTTGAAGCATTACCGCTTCAAGATGAATTTCTTGGGTTCTCATGCTATTATTTGTCGCATTACTCAGGAGTCTCCAGCTTTATTCAGATAAAATAGTAGCTTGCATG
The DNA here is from genome assembly GCA_022414665.1 of Arthrinium puccinioides. Taxonomy (NCBI): domain Eukaryota; kingdom Fungi; phylum Ascomycota; class Sordariomycetes; order Amphisphaeriales; family Apiosporaceae; genus Arthrinium; species Arthrinium puccinioides. The sequence goes on along the minus strand of JAIUNF010000006.1, from coordinate 3,188,192 downwards.
TACCGGTTACCGGTACAGTTCTATCCGCATCGCCTGAGTTCTTTTCCTCACCGCTACTCTGTTTTGTTCTAGCTGCCTTCCTCGAGGCGAGGATGGTTCTTGAGCAGTCTCTTCCAAGAAATGAGCCCTGCATCAATTCATATGCGGTCAGCAGGCACATGGTGCCGTCAGCCCATCACCTCTGGATGCTCCCGATCCTCTGCCGTCTGACACCATGCTTGCTGTCCGACCTCTGCCGCTCCAGACCCCAATCCTCCACCGCCGTGTTCTCAGGCAGCACCGGCGCGCCGCCCAGACTAGCGAGGACCTGCTTGTTCGTGCACGTCAGGTTGTCCATGACCTCCAGCTCGTGCAGGGCGAACCACCGGGGCATCAAGTGCGTCCGGAGCGGGATGAGCAGGATGATCAGGACGGGGAACCCAATCGCCGCGATCGTCTGCGAGATGGCGACCGTGACGGCGACGCCCAGGCACTGGAGGCCGATGTACGCCCAGATCTTGCGGCGGGCCACCGTGAGCAAGGGCTCGTCGCGCTGGATGAAGCGGTCTTCCGACATGAGAAATACCAGCTTCTTGGTGATGTCGTTGGACTCGACGGAGCCCCACTTGCTGGAGTCAGTACGCATCTCGGATGATGATGATGATGATGATGATGATGATGATGATTATGATGATGATGGGGCGCTCAACTTACGCCGACAACGAAAAAGACACCCGCAAAGAGGGCCGCGGGCATGGTGTGCAGCACGACCAGCAGCGGGCCCGTCATGGTGCCGATGAGGGCCAGTCCCATGAGGAAGTGCGACACGCGCTGCTCGACGACGGCGGTGGCCTCGACGATGGGGCGGCGGATCTCGCTCCCCTCCCCTTCGTCGGTCTTGATGACCTTCAGGCGAGTCTCGTAGACGGTCAGGGAGTCGGTATGCACAGGGGCCTGTGGGACCAGACCATTGGGCAGAGGAAGCCCGAGGATGCCGGCGACAAAGGTCGTACAGCCCAAGAGGAAGAAATCCCAGTGGAACCCACCGGGTTTCTTCAGGGGAAACTGGCGGGCTTGCGCGGTGATGCTGCTGACGTTCTGGCGTGGGCAGTGGTCAGCAACACTTCCGTGGGGGGGGCATGAGTCTCGCCGTGCAAGATTGCAGTACCGCCATACTTACATGATCATAATAGAATAGCAACATGACCAAAAGGCCGAAAGGCATGGCGACAAATATCCATTTCACTGGCAGATTCCAGAAATCAAGCAACCAGTCGCGAGGCTGCGTTGGGTGGAAGGCGTCCGAGATTGGAACCGTCGAAATGTGTGTATCCTTGAGTGGGCCGGGTATGTGAGAGAAGCCGACCCAGAAGAGCGTGGGGAACTGTATACATGTTAGAGATGGCGACCGGCGTTCAGGGGGAGGTCGCGTACGACGTAAGCATAGTCAGCTAGGATGCCTCGGAACCATGGGACCCAGACGGTGCTCTGGCCGAGCTTCTCGAGCCCGTAGATGGATGCAAAGTACAGGATGGCGATCAAGCAACTCATGAAGCCGGCGGTGCTGCCCTCGACCACAAACTCGTTGACCAGCTCCTCCACACCCTTGACTGGTTTCCCGTATCAGTGGCAGCGGATCGCGCGTGAGGCTTGGTGACACTCACTTATGTAGATGATGCCCACGTACATTCCAAAACTCTCCGAGGAGAAATCAGTCACGTAGCGCATGTAGTCGCACAGGTTGAAGATGGCCACGAGCCAGTGGAAGATGGCGGCCCAGATGCCAGTCCAGGCCATGAACTGCGGGTAGAGCGAAGCGTCGTACATGACGATGATGTCGTATATGGTGTAATTGAACAGGGAGATCAGACCAGTGATGCCGACAATGGTCAACGGCTGCGCGCCGATGATGCTGAACACCATGGCTGCCAGTGCCGACGAGAAGAGCGCCTCGTTGACACCGTAGAACTCGCCGGTACGGCGGTACATGTCGAGAGTGTAGGCGAGAGCGGGGAGTAAGCTGTCGCGGGTCAGCGCTGCGGATCAGAGGCAACGAAGAGCTTTGCAAGGCGTACTTGACAAAGTACATGCGGATTGTGCTGGCGATGGTACGGTACGTGAAAGCATCGGTGATGTCGCTGAGATAGTATGGCAGTCTCCGGCGGACATCATGATACATGCCTCGACCCGGGCGTAAGGCCCGGTATCTGCGCCATCCCTTGACACCTTCGTACGTGTAAGACTTGGTGGTCATTTCTCTAGCGAGCGGACTACCGCCTTCTTGTTCAGCATTAGTGGAGGCAGACATTATGGAGGGCCAAGGCTTGTCGACAGTATAGGAATCAAAGATTGTAGATGGTCAACGTAAAAATAGGACTACTGCATGTCTCGGAGTCTTAGTATATATACTCTGCTGCCGAGTATGTGAGACAGTTGAACCAACAACCGGACCCGACTTATAAGACGAACCAACAGTTGGACTCTGACTAGTTGTGACGACGGGCCCCCCCAGGGAGGCAAATGGTGGATCCAGACAGCCTGTTTGTCAATCGGCACAACCTATTCCGTACGTACTGTGTAGTGGACAGGGAGGATTGTGAGACTGGCTTGTTTAGTGAGTACTCGGAGTGTGTTGCCATGGATCTTGGCGCACTAGGTATTGGTAATCTGTACTCGAGAGGAATCGATCTCAGACCAATCATTGGGACATTGACGACGTGTTCATCATCACAGACTACGGAGTACACGATGTAACAAGACGGATTGCTGTGAGATGAACTACTTGGTACTCCGTACTAACCTACACAGTACTTTGTATGTAGAAGCGTCATGCGGAGCCTCCTGCCAAGACTATCGTACACAGTAGTACGTATCCGAAGTACGGATACTGTGGGTTAGTGAGTGATTAGTACGAAGTTCACAATGTTGCCCCCCCCTCCCCACTCACTTCTGTTAGCGTCCTTGGATACCGTAGTACGGAGTACGTAAAGTGTATCTCTGCTGCGGAGTACGTGTGGTTACACACGTGCCTTTTTTCTGCCTGGGCAGCTCGGGCGCAACGATCGCTCTCCCTCCATCACACCACACTATGCGCATAGTCATCCCAGCTTAGCCACCCGCCACCATGACCCTTGAACCTGACGAGGCCCGTCACAACCGACTGATACAAGAACACATCAAGCAGTCGATTCTGGAGCAGCTCGCCAGCTCGCCAATCAACTGGGCAAGTCTGCAGAGCCTCAAGAACCCCGTGTTGCGGATTGAGGCATGTCTCGAAGAGCGCCCCGTTGAGGCGGTGCGTCAGGCGACGCCGGGCCTGCTTCTCTCGGTATGTTCCTCGCTTGTCGAGCCTCAATTGGACCGGTAGGAACGGATCCTTACAGCCGATCATAGCATCTCGTCGACCTCTCATCGATTACCAGTCAGAACAAGCGCCCGTTGGCTGAATCTCGACCATCGACATCGGCCACCCATCTCGAGATTGAGACATCCTCCGAACATCTAACAGCTGTACCAACCGCCAGCGGTGGTCTCTTCTACGACGCGTCAGGCGACACTCCTGCCTTGCTCACCCCCATTTCGCCCACTTCTCCTGCAGATGAGCACGACACAGCTGTACACGCTTCACGTCCCCATCCACCCAACCCCTACCAGTCCGCACACGTGTCCCGGGCCGTGACCTCTCAACGCAAGGGGCTCGCCTCTCTACGCCCTGCTCGCTCCGTCCATGAGGTTGAACCGGAAGCCGACAGCCAGCGGCAGATCCACAGCGGGGACAAGTTTCCCAAACGGCGGAAGAAGGAGTCCGTGGGCCACTTCCTGAAGCCGTCGACGCTGGACAAGCTCATCACGGGCATATGGGAGCAGATCCACGGGAGCATAAACCTCGACCCCCAGAACCTTCTGGACCCGGTACAGTTCAAGGCGCTCGAGTACGGCGGGAACTCCCAAGGCGGGAACTCCCAAGGGGGGTCTCCAGTTGCTGCCCCACGGTCCCAGTTCGCTGTCGGGGGGGTCCTGGACAAGGCCCCAGCAAGTCTCGGTGGAGGCGAGCCCAGCTTTACACGCAGCACGGCCATCTGCCGCCAGATCACGCAGACGTCGCGCACATGTCGGTCCCTCGAGGTCATCGTACAGGCGCGGTGGGTGGAGCACTTCGAGACCTATGTAGACTCGTGCGCCACATCCATGCCTTCCCTCTCGCGGACGAAGCACAACAAGGCCGCACTCATCAAGGCCTGCACTGACTTTGGCTGGTCTGAGAAAGAGCTGCGGAACAAGATGTACGTCTGGCGCGGGTACAAGGAGATCAAGGATGCCGGGGGCTGGGCGGCCCTCGTCTTCAGCGGCATGGGCATCTACCGCTTCTGCAAATACCGCATCGGGTTCGACCCCGAGTCCATGTCGCGGCTGCGGAGCCTTCGTCCCGCGCTGGAGGTGGCCGCCGACACCCTGCACCCGCAGTGGCGATGCCTACTCTCCGTCGTGGGCGAGTCTCCCCACCGGGCATACACCGGCCACCCTCACGACTGGGTCATTTTCCTCGATGGCGCAGACCCCATGCCGCTGCGCGCGACGTACCTGCAGTGGGACCGTGATTTTAGCTACCGGCAGCTCGACGAGCCCGTCATCGACCAGTCCGCATGGGGTTGTGACGACCCGCGCTGGACGCCGCCGTCGGACCAGGCCGTGACGCGCGGCGCCGCCCTGCCCGTGTGCGAGACGTGCGGGAAGGGGCAGTCGGACGATGCGGCGTCCAACGAATGCTACTGCTTCCCGACGCTGTTTGGGTCCGCGAAGCCCTCCCCGCACCCCGTGCTCATCTTCCACACGCCCGACGGGCGCAACAACGGCGTCCTTGCCCTGTGCTCCTTTGAGCGCGGGGCCCCGGTCGGCGAGTTCGTTGGGCTGGTGACCAAGGGGTTTCAGGACGTGGACGTCATGGAGAGCACCTCGACAGCAGGCTCGAGGTATCAGATCTGGCAGGGGCGGCAGGGCAACTTTACGAGGTTCGTGAACCATAGCTGTAAGGCTAACGCGCAGTATCAGAGGTTCAGCTGGTTGAACACGCAGAGGGTGATTCTTGTCAGCAAGGGCATCGATGCGGGCGCCGAGGTGACGGTGGACTACAGTGACAAATACTGGAGGGGTCTGCAGAAGAGGTGTCTCTGCGGGGAGGGATGTTGTAGGTACCGTTGAGAGTCAGGGCTGTTGCCGGTACCGCTGGGAATGATATTTATATGTGGCGTTGGTGTTTTAGCGAAGAACTTCACAGAGCCGCGAAACTGGCTAGACTTTGGCTGCGAACGATACGATATAATTAATATAGGGAAAGGGATATTTGAAGACCAGAGCAAGAAGCTTGATCCTAAACCAGCCTTGTCTCAACTTTCGGCAGAGGTTATTTAGAATGATGCAGAGTAGCTAACGTAATATTAATGACCGATGCTATTACGTAGTACGTAGGACCCTTATATATAAATAACTCTAATAGATCTATTCGGCCCGATGAATTATTAATTAGTAGCAATACGCAACCAACACTATACAATATATGTATCCACTCCACTGCGTTCGTCCTTATACATGCTCTTTACCACTCTTTTATTATCCGGTCTACTAGTCTTCCTCGTTGAGCTTTATACGCCCTTGGCCGCCCGATGCTACGACAGATATCTTTCGTTTATTTCCAAGGGCCTGCTCTACGTTGTGAACTAATGCTGCGACTACGGAGTACTGTGGTATCCATTGTTGAACATGCCAGGGGACGCCCCGCCTTGCTAAGATTCAACCTGGGCTAGTCCCGTGTAAGTGCCGCTAGGATGGTCAATATACGAAGTAAGTACTACTGTGTACGTAAGCTTGGCTCGACATTAGGGTGGATCGACCGACCACGTACTGTGTAATCTCGACCAGTCAACGACAAAAGTATTGAACGCCACGGTGCGGATACGGACACAAGTGCCGATAGTATCCGATGCACATTTCGGCATGCTTCGGTAGAACAGTCATCGACCCCGACGCGGAATTGCGGAGTCACGGATTCGCGAAGTCGATCTCAACGGCGATTGCGGAGAGCTCTTGCTATCCGTCGTACCCGGGTCTAACTAACAACGACCACGTGTTGCAAGCAACTCCTCGGTGCATCTAATAAGCCCTACCCACTCTACGATAGAACATGCCATACAGAAACACACCACTCACTTTACCACTAGACAGTACCAAAGTCAAACGCCCCTTCTGTCAATGCCATACAGAAACACACCACTCACTTTACTACTAGACAGTACCAAAGTCAAATGCCCCTTCTGTCACACCCTCGACTCCCCGCCACCCATTTCACGTCCCGTCCTCCCCCCCTTCCGTGTGCGTGACAACCGCGCGGCGGCGGCATGTTGATCCCGCGGACCCGCCCGGTACTTTGACGGATGGGCTGTTTTTTTCACGGCATTGCAACAGTCCGCATGCACTATAGTTATACCAGTCCCCGGGGGAACCTTGCACGGCTTTGCAATACGTAGAGATTTGCAATACGTAGAGATTTGCAATACGTAGAGAGCAGTCCAGGAGTGTGTTTGCGAGGTGCGTTGCCAGCAGATGGACGGTGGTTATATAGAGTAACAAGTGACTGTGTCTTGCGTTGCGGCCATCTACGGCCATCTGCGGCCATCTTCGGCCAGAGAGGTGGCAGAGCCGCAAACAAGGGGCACGGAGAAGGGAAGGTCTGGACTTTGGGCGACGCCGATCGGGTGAACCAAGTCAACTACAAAGTATGACGGTTGGCCCGGTCCCTCATTCGCCAACTCGCTTCACAGCGCGTCATCATACGCAGTAACAGGCTCACTGGGCGGTGATTTCCCCCGAGATCTGGGCTGTGAGCGGAGTACTGACTACTGGCAGCTTCCGTTCCATGATTCTAGGCGGGCGGTTGCCTCCGATCCAGGGGTTTTGTCCCATCGATCCACTGATTGATGCCCACCACTATGGAGTACCTCTGTCTACCCTTAACTTTGCAGCGTATACGGAAACCATACATAGTCCACACGACAGGCCAAACAATCACATCATACAAAAACCCTCATGTTCCTCCACGCGTCGATTCTCTGAGCCCGTCCAGCGTCGTTCAAGAAAGCCGGGAATAGACTAGCAGTTTGTGGATCTCGGTGGATCTTTCTCGAAGCTTCGTCGACAACGAGTTAGCCATCCGGAGCAAAATCTCCGGCCGGCTTCTCGCCACGACTTATAAACCCCAGCCAGCATCATATCCTCATATCGGTGAAGCTCGTCCCACCGAGGGTGAGTCAACTATGCGTTTAGAGGGCATTTCTCCGTCGGGCTGACGCCTTGCAGTCAAACGGACCCTGAACTTTGGAAGTTCCCGAACCAGAATCTAACCTTCAACAACTATGCGACCATCCAATATCCTTCTCAGCGCAATCGACTGACCTGATTCGAGGTCCGCGAGTGAGAAAGGGAGGAGAGCAAGGCCACAAACAGACAATAATCACAAGCCTAGAGGATAGCAAGCCCCAAAAATGGACATGGAGACGCTCGAAGACATGATTCAGGAGTGGCAGACGGACGACGAGAGGAAAAACGGCAGCGGCAGCGGCAGCGGCAGCGGCAGCGGCAACAGTGGCTGTTATGAGACCCAGCCGATGGATGGCGGCAGCAGCGGCAGCCAGCACGATGCGTATCCCAACGACTACTTCTGGCCCAACGACACAACCACGCAGTATGACAACATGCCACCGCCGCCACCACCCCAGCCGCAGGCCCAGTACGACGAAGCCGCGTCCTCCTTCACGTCGCCGCCGCTCTCTTTGTCCTCCTCCTCCTCCCCGGCTCTCTCGCTGTACCCTTCCCCGGGGATGTTGCCAACAAAGCAGAATAACAGCAACAGCAAACCCACGACGGCAGCCTCGCGACGTGGCAGGATCGACGAGGAAGCCGTCGCCACCCCGCCCTATAGTCCGCGTGACGACATGGGCGGGTATCCCGCCGCCGCCGCCGCCGCCGCCTCTCTGGTCTCGGAAGCCGGACGCGGCGTGTACGGTGACGTGAGCGGGTTCTCGGCCTGGCTGGGCCACGGCGATGAGGCCACGGCGCCGGTCCGGGCAGGAGAGGCGGTGGCCGAGGGTTCCGGATCGGGCACGCGGGAAAAAAAACAGCACGTCGCCACGAGGATGGTGACGACGACGCCAGCGGCAAAGAAGATGATGATGATAATAATAATAATGATGATGATGACTGTAACGAGAACAACAGCCACCAGAGCCACAGCCACGACCACGACGAGGGCGTGGAAGCGGACGACGCAGGAGAAGACCAAGAACTCGCCCGGGCACAAGAGGCCGCGACCAAGGCCGCCTACGAGAAGCGCAAGCTCATCAACCGCGTGGCGGCGACCAAGCACCGCACCAAGAAGCGGCGGGTCAAGCAGACGCTCGAGGACCGGCAGCAGCGGCTAGAGGAAGAGCGGGTGCAGCTGACAGCCGCGGCCGCGGAGCTCCGGGCCGAGGTGCTGGACTTGAAGCACGAGATCCTGCGGCACGGCGGTTGCGAGAACCCGGCTATACAAAAATACATCGCCAAGAAGGCTTCGCAGGTCGCCGATGACCTTAACTCATGAAGCTGCGGACCATTCATTCGGGTTGCTGGGTGAGGCTGATATAGTCAAATCTCGGTTGCTGTGTGGAGACTGAGTCGTGCGGTCAAGCTTCAGCCTTCAAGGTCTGGCCTCAGTCCCGTCACTCCGGGCATTCCTTTCGTTGCTATACAAATAAGGTCCTTCGAAAATCCACCTTGGTAGGCTTACCAAGGGTATCAAATTGATAGCCGAGTCGAGACGCTTGTAATCAGTTATAGATAATTAGACTATAGATGACGTGTTCACGCCATGTATCCAAACTCCCAAAGCAAATACCAAACGCCAAACTATATGCAGTGAATCATGTCGGACTATGCATCGTCCCAGGGAGACTGCTTTCATCTCGCGTCTCCTGTTCTCCTACCGAACCTCTCGTTCGCTATTCTTCCCCACCGTACTAGGGCTGCCAAGACCGCCATCGGGATCATTCGCCAGCATCCGCGTCTCATCCTCATCGTCACTCATCAGCCCCTCAAGCTCAAACTCCTGAGCGTCACGGACGGGCACATGGCCGTTCATCCGAGATCCCAGGTGGCCGTTGGCCAATACCTTGGCTGGCACGGCAGAGGTCGCGTTGCGGTCGTAAAGGCTGATGAGCATCATGGTGAAGAGGAAGAGGATAAAGGCAAGCGAGAAGAGGATCAAGATGTACGAAACATGGTCTAGTCCGGCCTGTTCTACCGCCTCCATCTGTTCCTCGGTAGCGCCCATGAAGAGGAACCCAGCGGCGTAGAGGAGCTGTACGTTAGTCAGTAAGAAGGTTGGGAGCTGGTGGCAGACGACAAACTTACGAAGACGGGAATGAATTGAAAGCTGCTGGACTCTCGGCCGTCCTCGGACATTCCAGGACGGTCGCGCACAACGAAGGAGATTTCGATGACTCGGGTGACACCAGCCGCCATTAGGGTGTATCCAAACATTTGGTGCGTCGCGGCACTGATCTTTTGTTCTTGAGGATGCGCGCTCATGCCCCAGCCCGTGAGGAGGAGTACGAAGCCGGGAATGAAGTTGCGCTGCGGACGGCCATCGCGATCCTTGCTCAACCACACACCAGCCAGGCCTGCGCACCACCAGACGATGCCCATGGCCGTGTGCTGCCAGTCGTTCTTGACCCACGCGTGGCCCCATCTGTGCTCGGTAAAGGTGTTGACGCATCCCCAAGCGGCAATAACGGCGCTATCGAAAAACTCTTGCGACCGGCCGGTCCGTCGCAGCCATATCTGGCCCACCAGGAGAAGAATGGTCAACAGGATGCCGTAGCCGATAAAGGCGCCGCCCATGATGAAATGGGCCACGCATTGTCCAATGTGCTCTCCCTGGCAGAAGCCCAGAGCCGTGATGCCGCCAAAGACCATCTGTATCCAGGCGAAAACGGGCATGGCCGTGCCGAGAATGCCGTGTCCCATCTTGACCCAACGGCGGATCTTGCCATTGATTCCCTTTTCGAGGTGTAGCCTGAGGTATACGCCCATTGTGATTTGACCGCCTAGCATGAGCATCAGGGGGAAAGCGAAGCTGGCGTGTACGTTGTCGTCGACAAATTCGCGGCCGCCGTGGAGGTGCCCGAGGGCGTAACCGAGGATCGAGAGGATGGTGCCGAGGGATTGTAGGGGGACATGCCACCGGCTCTTAACCATCTGTTCGGAAGCGTTAGTTAGTTAGGATGTGACTTGGCGGGCGGGAGCGGAACAGGAACAGGAACAGGGTGGACCTACACCAAGTACCATGCCGATCGGGAAGATGACGCCCCAGGCGAGCATCTGAAGCAAGATGTGAATCCATAGCGTGGTGTCCTGCGTTATAGCCATCAGCCTGCTGCACCGGAGGAGTAGAGAGATCGGTTGCTCAACGCACGATGGGATCGGCCGAGACGGTGTGTCCCTGTTCAATGTGCGACGAATCGTGATCGTGTCCGAGGGCCATGGGAGCGGCTGCTGCGAGCAATAATAGTAGGGTGCGCGTGGGTGAGATGGAGATGGGCAGAGACGAGCATCGGCCCATGATGGCCGTCTGAAGTGAAGCCATCGTACGACTGGTGAGTCCCGACCACCGAAACGCCGAATTGACTGTCCGTGTGGGTGGTGCTTTGGGCGGGGCGCGTCGCTATGCCTAGATACAGCCAAGCAATAAGTACCGAGTAGCGCCGACAGCGAGTCGGACGAGTTGCCAATATGGAAGGGAATCCAAGGTATGTGCCAGTTCCTTGGCCGGTTGAGTGAGTACCAGAAGAAAACGTCGGATGAAGTATCTTAGATAGAAGACACCTCGTCAATTGTGATTGTGGGATCGTAGATCTCCGCCGGCTCTTTCCTTCGATTGCTGACAGTCAAGTATTGTCGCTTTAGACAGTACGTACTGCGGTAAGGGGTACGTGGTACTTTGGCAGCGACCTGGTTTGATTGGATGGTCCGTAATAAATGTGGGGCAGTTGTCGTAATGGTTACTTGCTACGGACGCACAGCCAGCCGTGATGATGCAGCTCAATTACTCCGTAAAGGACGGAGACTTTGCGCAAAGATGAGTTTTTGAGAATCAACTGGTAAACCCCAACGTCCATAACTACTCTTTCTACGAACTATTTCACCTTGTAAAGATCCTTGATTCGGAACTGTCTTGAAGCAGACTGTTCGTTACAATGTACAATACACTGGAGCTGCGAACGATGGTCCCGGCTGTCGGTGGGGATGGGAACCCACTATTGGTACGGCTAAACCTTGTTTAAGACCATGGAACTCCCTCCACTCATGCATGCTTCAGATCAGTGACACGGGAGAAACTGTAGTCTGTTATTTCTTAAATGGACGCCATAAGTGGGCATACGGAAGCAAGACTGCTGGTAAGGGGAGATTGACATTCAGCTCCAGTCACTCGGTTTTGGAAAAGATGAGCAATCGCTGGGTAGGAGAACCGTGACATCGTGACACTACGATTGGTTCTAAACACCTTCCTAGTACCGTCAGCCCCCTGTTGCCCCTATTATTCAGAGTAGCGAGAGAGAATTAAACGAATTGCTTAGCATGCATTTAGATATATTCGTGACTGGACAAGATAGTGATTCACACGTGTGCGAGGTTTGACGAGGTTAGTATGAGTGCAAGCCACATTCAGACCACAGAATTGGTATTAAGTTTGGTGGGCATGGCAGCGCAATACTTGAAGGAGTGAAAGGGAAAAGGAGGAAAAAAGAAAAAAGAGCTCAAGTATTCTTCAGCATGAGAAACTCTCAAAAGATACCGAACGTAAATAGCTACTCTCTCCGGCTGGGAATTGAACCCAGGTCGCCCGTGTGCATGTTTGAGCAGTGACAAACGAGCATCCTAACCACTAGACGACCGGAGATAGCATGTGCTGATTGATGGGAGGAAGCGCCATTATTCAATATTGAGACTCACCGGCGACAGGGCGTGAACACGGATTATGCGTGTCGGGGAAGTGACGTATATTTAAGTAGTGAGTAAGTCACTCGCCAGAAGTGGCGGCTTCGAAAAGCCACTGCCAATAGAATATAGTCGATAGCGCGCGGTGCTACATAGACCATGGGTTACTACGTGCCGCAATTTTAATTATAGTGAATTCATAGTGAAACATTATAAATGACGAATAAACAATGACTAACTTGTAGTTGCTAAAATAAAATACTTACCCAAAAGTACAACAATAGGTTAACTATATCTCCCGATCCTGACTTTAAAGAATTAAACGAGTCAAGTTTAGTATTACCTTAATTTACTAACTATTAATACTTTCCTATGTATAGAACTTCCGCGTTAGGGACTTCCCGACACACCACTTGCACATTAACCAGAACAAAGACGGCGATTTCAAACAAGCAAAATAAATAATCTATAAAATCTATATCAGGCTATACTAGGCGGTATATCCTCGTGGTTAGGCCCATGCCACGCTTAGTAACAGTAGAGATTCGTGCTGTAGTAATCCAGATACTACGTATAATCAAACAATAGTCCGTTCAATAACTATTATATATCAAGATTTTGAGTAAGATAGGTCAAATTGTACACCTCTCTACAAAATTCTATAGAACGATTAAGGATGAAAGAACTATCTATATTAGGTTGGAAAGTGCGCATGAAATACCAGGCAAAGATTGCGGCCCAGTGCTATTTAATAACCAAAAACCAAACCAAACCAATACCGATATCAGAATCGAACGCAACATGTTCCCATTTCTATCATAACCGAGTTATCTAGTTCCCAGCTTAGAATGTAGCCTTGAGCGTGACGGGAAAGCAAGTTGCAGGCGTAGCATCCGTGGCATAGTTGACAAAGATTTGCGCATACGTCTTGTCATCAGGCAGGCGACATCCTACAGCACACACCAGTCAGCACACCCGTTCACCGTCGCAGCAACCGCACCACTCACCATAGAAAGCCCTCTGCGGCCTCTGGTTGATCTTCAACTCGTTCGCCTCATCCACAAACAGCCCGATGCTGCCCGTCTCGGCATTGATGCGCAGCGGCTTGCCGGTGTTGGGCGCGGGCAGGATCAAGCTCTCCTCGCCGCCGTCGAACGGGAAGATGAGCGATCCCGACTTGGACTCGAGCTGCGCCTGCGTGCCGTTCAGGTAGGCCAGGCGCGGCTCCGCCCCGACCTTGAGGATGGCCCAGCTGGTCCCCGCGCCCGTGTGGTACGAGGTCAGCGCGGCCCCGTCGAACTCGACGCGCGAGTACGTCGAGGCCGTGATGCGGAAGAAGGGCGAGCGGATGACGGGCTCGTCGGTGCGCGCGGTGTTGGTCGGGGCGGCCGATGTGGCGGAGAGCAGGCCGAGGAGGCAGGTCAAGGTGTGGGCGGTGAACTGCATGGTTGCGAGTGGCTTTTTTTTAAAGACGTCTGGGTGAAGTAGAGGTGATGTGTGGTTGATCAGATGAGGTTGGTAGAAGCGAGGTGTGCTGGAAATGCTGAACAAACACTATCCCAACGACGCACTGGGACGTGTCTTTTATACACCACATCTACAATGAGCTCCATAATCTGTTTTATTCTAGTGCCGAGGGCTTTTAGGGAATACGAACATCGCCACCTCACTTCATGACGCTAGGGGCCAGGGTTCTCAGCCTGCTGAAGTCTGAACCGAGTTCATTTGTGAGTGCCCGCTGTTGCGTTACTAACGTCGACTGCACGGTGCACGAGCATCTTTACAATACGATGTCCTTTTAGCTGCGCTTACTGATCAAGAGACTCGCTAGTGGTCACAGGACGGGATTGGTTGTGGATATGCAGGTCTCAGCCGGTTCTATACGATGTTGCTGACAAGGGCGCTTCGCTGAGTAAGGGGAAGTGGATCGAATGGGACTTTGCTTCAGCCGACAAAGCACTCATCTAGAAGTAATGGTTGTTCATGTTTTCCCGTATACATAGGGTACACGAGGGGCTGAGTAGATTGTCCAATCGCGTTTGCCTCGTTCCATGTTCTTTACGAGAGCACGTTTCCTGCTCGGCTTAACGGGTTATTCAGGTGGTTGTTAAGCGACTCAGCCACTCGGAACGAATCTACATTGAAAAGCAACGATTGCATCCTGCTACTATCAACCTTGTAACCAAGTACGCATCAAACGGACTGTTGGGAGCGAATTTCCCCTTGAGAATGCCATATCCGGTTCCATTATCCCACGGTCGATGGGACTGTGGCTCGGGAGACGTACATGGTCTGCCATTCGCCCAAGTTCACTTGCCCAGGTAGCTCAATCTTTCCAGGCCAGATTCTCAAGTCTACATCCCTACAACCTGCAGCGCGGAAGTCCTCATGGACGTCATCTCGGGAAAAGCCCGGCCAGATCCGACCCGTGGGCACCGCGAGCATGTCTTCGGTGTTGTATTTTCCAGCCTCCTGGACGGCAGGCGTAGAAGTAGGCTCTTTCAGCCAATCGACAACCACGACGGTGCCGCCGGGCTTAACGCGAGCCACGAGAAGCTTGAGGAAGTCGATGGGGTTTTCGACGTGGTGCAGGGCGAAACTGATGATGGCAGCGTCGAAGCCGAACCATTCGGGCTCGTTCAGCACCGGGGTCTTGTCGGGCTCGTGGAGATCGCCCTGGATGGCAGACATGCGAGCGTGGTGATCCGAGCCCAGCAACTGTGTTGCCTTTTCGTTGAAGAGGTTCACCTGGGACTCGAGAATGTCGATGCCGTGAAAGGTCGCCTCGGGGAAGGTGTCAAGGAGTGCCTATTGGGGCCTTTGTCAGTCAATGTATGTGACAGTGACAGGGTTGAGCAACGCGAAAAGACGTTTAGTCATCTGTATAGTTGAATCTTGGTCGTCTTGGAGGTTGGAACTTACGGCCGACACGGTCCCGTTACCACATGCGTAGTCAAGGATGCGCTGTGGCTTTGAGGCATCAATGCCGCAAAAGTCGCTGTTCTGCTGCAGGAAATCCTTGATGTGTACAACGAGTTTCTGAACCCACTCTAGCTTGTACATGGAACTCATAGAGTGCGGTCTGGGAAACAAACGTTAGCAGGTAATAATACGATGGGATGGGAGACAGTCTCACTCCTTGTGGCAGTGGGACCCAGAAGCAGATCCCGCGTCCGGAGACTGGCTGATGATGCTGTTGGAATCCATGTCGGAGGTCGGTTAGAGATGGATATGTGAGTGTATTGTGGAATAGCGATTGGGGAGAGGAGAGTATAACGACTGAGGTCTGAGGAGAGGAGAGTTAGCCAGCTCGGGTAGTAGAGACTTAAGTAGTCGAAAGACTCGAGCAAGTCTTGGTATGTGTCACTATGCAATGTTGCATTTGTAGGAAAACACCCAAGTGCATCACGCCCACCCGCGGAGAGTCGGAGACTTACTGCCCTATCGGCAACTTCTATACCACGATCCAGCAACTCCCAAGCTTTGACTTGGGGATATCAATGGTCTAGACTCTAGACGACGTGAATAGGTGGAAGCTAGTAGTCGCACGTGAGGCGGGAGGCACCAGCCACCCCACTACGGAGACTTTAGTTGCTTCTCTCGGCGACTTTCTAGATTCACTAGTGACTACGGATACTGTGTAGACAATCGTACCGTTTGAGCTAGTCCAGGAAGTTTATTTATCAGTATAGTTTTGGTAGCAGGGGTGCTTGTTTTCCCGTCAAAGCTTCCGTCTCTCTTCGTACTGTTTACGGAGTATTGACAAACTCGTTATAATTTAGGGGTAGGTTATCTTGTCAAATTCTTTTTCTTTGCAGTCACTGCCGGGAAATTGTCAGGGCTTACGACAGCTTGCGTCATAACCAAGTCGTGCGGAATACCAAAAGCCATGAAAGACTAAATTGAAAGTTCCGACAAGGAACTAGTAGTCGATCTATTGTAGCTTGGGATCGTACGGAGTAATGCCCATCGTGTAGACGAGCCCCAGGGTCACGGTCGTGACCATTGAACCGCTGACCATGACGGACATGGCGTAGCCCATCTTCACGACTACGATGCCGGGATTTGAATGATCTGGCAAGGAGGTGGACTAGTTCCTGAGTTCGGTGCGCGCTATAAGTAGCTTCGCCAGAATCGCAGAGTGTAGCTTCACAACCCGTCCCCTGTCACACATTTCCAACCGAAAGCAGCAAATATCGTCTGATCTAGCCTCGGTCCTCGGCCCTAGAGTGGCATTGGCCCTTTTGTTTTACCCGCCGTGAGAGCACCACGCGGAAGAGGAAAGGTGGGATAGTGCTGATTCCTGTTTTTCTCTTATCAAAAGGCCATAAGCTCCCAGGGGCCATACTGCAGAGGAAGGCATGTGAAAGCCCGAGGAGGAATCCGGGAAGAAATCCACTATGGGCTAACTCTGGACACGTCAAACGTTGAAACTGCCGAATCGCATCAAAGTTTCGGGGCGCGGCCACGCGGGGGTTGCACCACGCGGATGGAGGAGACGCGATGATCGGACGACGTCCAAGAGCAGGCCCCGGCCCCCAGCGTGAGAATGAGGCTTTGCTGAACTCTGCGGTCTCGTCGAGCGGGCTGGCGCGCTGGGGTTGAAACGCGACTCTAGGACCCGAGTCACATATCATCTGGCGGCGAGATGAGTTTTGTTAGTTAGTCCCTCTTTTCCCTCTCTGCGGCCTGCCGCCGCCGTGAAGAATGAAGTGATGGACTTGACGCGAATAGCTCCGTCACCATGGCGCAGTCGGCCGAGTAGGAGTGGGCCATTTCGCTGCCTCTTTCATGAGCATGAACGAGCTCAAGCTTTTTTCGGGGAGCGTTGCCAGCATTGACTGAGCTCGTCAATATCATCAGCGATTGGACGAACGTCGTCATCACAACCGGACGGAGTATGTGATGAGTCAACACCCACGCCCTTGCGTCGATATCCTCACCCCTTGGTCACTGTTTGGATTATGGATGAGGCTGCAATCAGAGCAGGATGCGAAGCCAGTCCATTTTCATTGCTTGAATATACGTAATATACATCTCCGCTGCTGATACTTTCTCCAATAAGACCCGGGATGAGGACGGTGACCTGGACAGGGCCGCATAGTGCACACTCTGATAACTCTACTTGGATCAGACGATTCTCTGCCGTGCCAAGGTACGTGGTAGCACTTAGTAATTACCATTTACACTAGGTAATGAGATAAATACCGCCCGGCTACCGAGAAAGCGGCTCCGTACCCACGATCTTGATGTCCTCGTCGCTCCTCAAAACCGAGACGAAACTGCCGATACTGAGGCCTACCGGTTGAGACCCTGTAGCTGTTTAGCGAGAGTGGTCAAAGGTACAAGGGCGTGGTATTGGCGTGGGCAACGGATGAGTCCGTCGTGAGAGCACACCAGTATGGCAGTCTCGACTCCCTTGTAATGCGCTGGAGACGCGTCGTGGCCAATCCAGCACCGGCCCTACAGAGTACGGAGTAAATCACAACATGAAAGCGCATGATTCGACTATGCTGGAACGCTATTGATGTTTTATACATGGTTCCACAGGGTTCCATGGGGTCGAATGACGACTACACAGGATGGGTGGGTGGCATTCGTTGCGAGAGGGAAGTTGGAACTGGGCTGACTATCTACCGAATCCTCCGAGCCGAGACTTGTCTCGTGCCATCCATCCATGAGCTTCTGGAACCTGGTTCGAGACCGCGGCCGTGCATCGTGTTTTGTTGCAAGAATGGGCATGAGGGTATTCCAGCGAGTGACTGTCGGTACAAACGGTCTCGTCCGTGACTCCTACTCGGCTCCTCCTCATGGACCCGGAAAACCTGCTTTCCCGTGGGGCACCGAAGAGCGCATTTCTGTCCTTGGCGATAAGTGCCACGTTGGCTATATCATAGTTGCTATGTGTGTGTTGATTGGCACGCCGCACTCGATGTCGCGTCAAGCTTACCGCCACATGGATGCTGATAACGCCTCGGCCCTGGCGAGTGCCTGTTGTTGACTGGCACTTGATGACGTTGGGCCATGGACGTCTTGGTGATTGCGCGGCATATCCCCTCATCGTGTCTTTCAAACGAATCACTCCCCGAGGTTCTCCCTCGAGGCTTCGACGTCCCTTTGGTGTCGTCGCTGGCAGGTGGGTGCTCGGACGCGCGACCCCTGGAGCATCTGAAGATCTGCGACAAGGGTTTCGGAACTGACGCTACCGAGGAACATGATCTGCCGTCAAGAGTAGGTCAAGACTAGGCCAAGACCCCTCAAACTGCATACAGGTCGTAATGAATGTCGCCATCTCATGTTTCCATGAAACGGAACGCACTGATACAACCCGGGCGCAGTCGCCAGCGCCTCTGCGATTGGATGCGCAGAAGTCCCAATGCCTCCTCGAGCAACGCGCCCTGGAAGCGACAAGCACCAGAATGTGTCTGCCAAGGCACTCACAAGTTATAGCGGAGGGTCTTATGATTCTTCGACGCCCTTACAAGATGAACGGCGGCCGTCCTTGGCCGTCGTTTCAACCCGTCACTCTTTTACCTTTTCTCTCTAGTGTTCCAAGACTCTCTACTCGACATTGCTGGCGTATGTTCAAAGAAGACTGACTATCTGTACGGGGGTGAAGCTGTTTTCAAGGCGCGGATTCTTCACCTTTTCTAATCTTGGCCTCTGGAAGGCCCCCGACTACTGCCATAATGCCTCTCAACCACACCCCCTTTCTGCACAAGGCGATGATATGTGCCCAGTACATCGTTGGATGGACCGGACTGGGATGTTTCATCTACTTTCTTTTCGTCCTGTTCGCGTTCGGGGTGCCCGGCATCATCCACCCCGTCTCCATCGTCATCGAGGCATACGGCCTGTTGGAGATCATATGGTACTTTGGCTTCTACGTATGGTACATGAAGCGGCTGCAAGGCTACGCCATGCCGATGCAGCAGATGACGAGGGCCGAACGGAAGGCCTTGATCGAGAAGTCGTTCGACACGGTCCCGAACGTTCGTCTCTTCATCCGCAAGTGGTTCTCGTTGGCGCACCTCGACCAGATCCACCGCGACAACATGAAGGACTGGATGGCGTGGGCGCTCTGGGCCAAGAGATATGAGGAACTCAGCCCCGAAGAGTGGCAGGAGATCGAGGAGTACGTGGATATGACGCAGGAGAGAGCAGGAGTCGTTTGGCCACGGGGCCGGGCCGAGGGAGTCCCGATCCGGCTCAACATCGACCCCGTGCGGATGATCCACCGATCCCTCTTGTGGTACTACTTCATGGGCGTGGTCGACTATGCGGGCTTTGCGGCGTACACGCTGAACGGCTTCCGCTTCTACCGCCTTCCGCGCTCCACGTTCTTCTCCGTCTTCCCGTTCCGCCTGATGACCCTGCTGGCACCGAACCAGTCGGCGGCGAGACACTTTAGCTACTATTACCGACCCCATAAGTCCAAGACGCACCGGCCCATCATGTTCGTCCACGGCATCGGTCCCGGCGTGGGCTCTTACGCGACGTGGCTGCTCACCATCCCCAAGGATATCGGCATCATCGTCGTCGAGGTCATGAACGTCGGGAACAAGATCGCCCCCATCGGCGTCGACACGCGGACCTATGCCAACGAGATGAACATGATCCTCGAGCAGCTCGAGATTGACGACTTCGTCTTCGTCGCGCACTCGTACGGCACCATGCTCGCGCGCCCGCTCCTCAAGAACCCCGTCGTCGCGGCCAAGATCAACTCGGTCGTGCTCGTCGACCCCGTGTCCATCCTGCTGCACCTCCCCGACGTGGCGTACAACATCACGCGCCGGCTGCCCACCGACACGCCGCAGGTCCTGGTCGAGTTTGGCGCCGGCAGGGACCCCCTGACGGCGCATACCGTGTGCCGCCGCTTCCACTGGCCCGAGTCGGCCCTGTTCCGCGAGGACTTTGAGGGCAAGCGGACGACGGCCATCGTCGCCGGGCGCGACTGCATCATGAACGGCCCCGCCGTCGCCGCCTACATGCACTACGGCAACGTCAACTACACGGATGCCGACATTGAGGAGCTGAAGAACACGCCCGGCATGTGGACGGGCCAGGGCGACATCGAGCTCTTCTATATGCCCGACCGCGACCACGCGCAGTCGCTACTCATACCATCCGAGCAAAAGCGCATCACCAGGATCGTGACGACGTATGCGGACAGATCGCAGGACAGAAAACAGGTGGATGAGAAGTGGGATGTCGAGGAGCAGGACCGAGCAGATTATCCAGAGGATGAAGGCACTCCTGGGCCAAGCAATGCTCCCGGCGTGGAGGGAAGCGCTCAGAACCCGGGGCCGCCGGACGTGCCTCAGAAGGGACCGGCGATACCGGAGAAGGAGCCTCAGAACGGTCCGCAAAACGGTCCGCAGGAGGAGGAATGGAGGCTGTCGCAGATGGTGGAACAGTATTCACGGCACAGTAAAGTCGGGAGGAACTGGGTATGAACCGTATGATAGTAACTAGGGCGTGACCATTAATGGACGGCAGACCAACTTGGTTTGCCACGAATAATAATGAAACGAAATTGAGCCTCTCCCTACGCTGCAAGCAACACCAATCCGACCTGCAGGTAAGAAAGTGACATAAAAACTGGACTGCCAGAGTCAAAGGTCCAATCCAGCGTCTTCCTATAACTTACCAGACTCCACCTTGTAAGTTAATTACTTCCATTTCGCTAGTCATTGGCTTCTACGGTTGACTCGCCCTATACTCGATTAGATCTAGTCAAGTCCTGTTAACTTTGTGTACTTTGTAGTCATTCATACCGGCATTGAAGTCACGTGTATGATGTTCATTCCTACTCATACATTGTCAGGACTCAGACCCACACCGCAGCTACCGTCCACACCCTCGTCTACGTCCGTCCTATCGGAGCCGTGGTCGCTACCTTCTTGTTCTTGCATACACGATGATTTCTTCAAAGACAATGCCTTTGTATAAAGGTGACCTACCTGTGCAAAAATAAACCATCTCTGGCATCCATTTTCCCATCCCGTCTCCTGAGTTCTGAGGACCTGAGTCTCTCGTCGACCGGTGCTACCCCCCACCGCCCCTTTCATCACCCCGCTAGTCGACGATGCCCCTGGGCGTGAACACCACCACCACCACCACCACCACCACCACCACAACAACAACAACAACAACAACACACAGCATGGACCCGTCCCAATACCCAATACCGGCAGGCATGCATGCCATCCCAGCAGAGCATCTCGACCTCCGGCCAGACGCCGAAGTTGAGCACGACCTCCTCCACCCCAAGCCGGTGACGGACGACGACGAGAAGAACGTCTGGTTCTTCTGGCACAAGGGCTACGCCCACATGCACCCGTACGCCCAGCGCAACATCCGCGCCTGGCACCGGCGCTTCTCCAAGCAAGGATGGACGGTGCGGGTGCTGGACCGGGTGGCGGGCTCGGCCCTGAACGTGGCCAACTTCCTCGACCTCACGGACCCGGCCACCTTCCCGCTGGCCTTTCGCGACGGCACCATCGGCGGCGACTACGCGCCGCAGCACACGTCGGACCTGGTGCGCTGGCCGCTCCTGCTCCGGTACGGCGGCGTCTACGCCGACGTGGGCCTGCTGCAGATCGGCGACCTGGACCGGCTGTGGCGCGCGACGGTCGGCGACCCGGCCTCGCCGTACGAGGTGCTCTCGTACAACTCGCAGCGCATGGGCGCGGCCAGCCTGACCAACTACTTCCTCGCGTCCGGGCGGGCCAACCCGCTCTTTGCGCGCTGCCACGCGCTGTTCCTGGCGCTGTGGGACGCCGACGGCGGCCGGTCCAGCACCGACGGCATGCACGCGAGTCCGCTGCTCCGCGGCGTGCCGCACCTCGGCGCGCACTCGGACCTGTCGTTCGAGGAGGCCGACGGCAGCCGGCGCTACGACAGGCACGAGGCGAGCCGGATGCTGACGGACTATATCATCCAGGGCCAGGCGATGACCATGGTCATGGGCCTCGTGGACGCCGAGGACGGCTGGGACGGGCCGAGGTACCGCGCCGAGCACATCTACGCGCCGGACTACATGGAGGGGTCGCAGCTGATCAACGTCTTCACGGGCTGGGACGGGCGCAAGGCGTTCGAGCTCATGTCGCTGCCGGTGCCGGTGCCGCGGGAGGGCGAGGCGGAGGAGAGCGAGGCGCAGAGACAGGCCCGCGAGATCGTCGAGGGCTGCCTGTCACGAAGCTTCGGCTTCAAGCTGGCGCACGGCATCATCGTCCGGATGCTGGGCCCGACGCTGGGGTCGCTCTGGAGGGAGAACGAAGGGTCCGACGATGTCCCGGGCACGTACGCGCATTGGTTGAGATACGGCATTGTGCACTGGAACCAGGACGAGTTGCCCGCCGCCATGGAGTTCAAGGCGGATGAACCGCCCATCAAGAGGGGTCCGTTGTTGAGGGAGGTCTAGATGGCAGAGTAGGGGGCGAGGACTGCTGGGACAGGTGACGTGTACAGATATTCGGGTACCATAGAAAAGAAAGATGTACGGGCTAGCTTCAATGGGAAGACATAAGAATATAATTTATCGGCATCATCGTATAGCATACACGCCATCAGACCGCTGGCGCAAACAGTCAACACGACCAAATGGTTGAATGCGAGAAAGAGCCGTATAGCTTGCTTAGGCAGTTTTGTCCACGTTCAATTACTCTAATCTATACCACTCGCTACATCTACCTATGTTGCGCGGTCTATCTGACCTTTCTGGTTTTGCATGACAGCACATAACTGATAACTAGATGCTTGACCAAAACGACAGCCCTGTTGTGTATATCTCGGTCATGGTGCGGTACTCGGGTCTCTCATATGGCTGGAACGCCACCGGCTGCATCGTAAGAGAAGTTTGAAGCACCCGTCGTCAGTAGACATACCGGTAAACATATACGTGATGCGCATCGATCATGTCACACCCACCTCGCGCCCCATGGCAGGGGCACGTCGTCATCGCTCGTGTAACCGAGAAGCGCACAGGATAGTCGTAACACAGACTTTGAATCGCACCACTCGGAACGGTAGTCCGGCCCCATTTGCCACAAGCAGCAACTATTGATTCTGCATGCTGACTTGGTAGTACATATAATGTGCTGCTCAGCCGTCATCGAACGTCCTTATTGGCCACACGAATGTTATCATCCTGCTCAGCACCACGTGCATCCTGAGATCCTTCTATGCCCATGCCACGAATCCCACGCTGCAGAAAAGTTCTGGGTGAGATGACGGCGAGCTGGATTAGCTACTGGTGTAACTTGTTTCGGCAGCCTCTTACTATTGGTGCGTAGGGCGTAGCCCGTACAACCATCTTCCGTACATTCCGATGCAAAACGTAATGAGTGGGGGATGCTGATGCGTACGCCACTTGTCGAGGCTTTCATTTCGCATCTCAATTCTTTGGAATTCGTATTGAACAATAGGCGACAGAAATAAAATTGAAGAGGGGGTAAAAGGGGGCATTGTCACATAGGGGTAATGTCATGGCCCTCAGCCGAAGAACCCACCCGCGGATGAATTGGAAAAGTTTCCGGTCGCGACAACAGAACGCCCACAACGTTTCTATCAAGCCGCCATACCGTCGCCATGTATAAACACAGACTTGAAGCTCGAAGATGGTACGAATGTGTAACAAAAATGAGTTCGAGAGGACTGAAGTAAGCTGATCTAAGCTGACGGCCCCAGCATATTGCGTCTAAAAACGCGGGGACGTAATAATTATACGATGACAACATATCAAGCGCAGTGACTTGCCGAAAGTGCCAAGCGAGAAAGAACCAATGCAAGAGGGAGTTTTTCTATAGGACCATCTTGCATGGAAGGACTATAATCCCCGTAAACAACGTCGTCGTACGGTAGCCGCTATCCCAGCGTTCGGAGCAGCAAGCCAATAAACATGGCGGGACCGGCGTCTTGTACTATTTGCCGGCTGTGAAACCTGAGAGGGAAGCGTACATGGAAATGAAGATCTCAAAGAGGACAACCTCCGGGGGGGGACGATGGTTGGAATGCCGTACTACCCGCCTGCCAGTGCCTCCCATGAACCGCGAATCGAGTAGACATCCGCAGCTGGCCTCCAACGGCGGATCAAGTGACGTGGACAGGAGGAAGTTCCAGGGGGAGGGGAAGGAAGAAAACTATATAAACCCCGAGACGAGCCCCCCTATGTTCCCCATCTTCTCTCAGCAACTCACACACACATTCATACCAGACCTCAAACATCCCCCACAAATAAATCCATTACCTTCACCCACTCTCGACAATGCAGTTCCTCAGCATCCCGCTCTTCGCCCTCCTCGCCACCGGCGCCCTCGCCATGCCCACCGAGGTCGAGGGACGCGGCCTTGAGGCACGCGTCAACTGCAACCAGATCCTACCGGCCTGCAACGGCGGCAGGGTCGTCGGGCAGACAAACTGCCGCTGCAGTGGTCAGCAGGCGACGTGTGACCTCTGGACCTGCCCTGGCGGTCCCCCCAACACTGTAAGTCTTTTTCTCCATCTCATCTCCGGCCTTCTTGGTCCAAATCTCCATCGGGGGTTTTAAGCAGTAGCTTAAGTTTCATTCCTTTCCCCAACACACACACACACACATAAACCTAAGAGCCTTTTCTTGTGCTCTTGTGGAAAAGAGGAAGAGCATCAGCTAATGGAGTTTCCCTCACATACAGATGGTCTGTGGCCAGGAGGGCACCGGATGCGTATGGATCTAGGAGATGAGCAGCTGTCTCTTCTTCATGTTGGGGGGGGGTTTGTTCACATGGCTCTTCCAACAAGATCTGTATCGGCAGGCTGTTCTGAGAGTGTTTCATATGCCGTGGTTTTTGCTTATTCATACGCTCACTCGCTATACTTTCAGTCAATCTTTGACAAATAGGACTTAAATACATTGCCTGGGCCCGGGCGTAGTTCAACAATCCCTTTTGCTAGCCATCAATGCGGAAATGACTCGTGTGCTGACATATCACTGCCTGCTAGCTAGCATGTGTTGTAGTTTTTGGAGTGTCTTGGCCTGTGTCCGTCATTATACGATGGGAACAACACAACGTCAGAACTATATGTGACTCGGTTACAGACCGCAAAGAGAGAAAGTGCTCGTTGTCAAGTTCTTGATAACCCGGGACATGATAAACCACCGAGTTTATATGCGCCGCTCATAGGATCCCAATCACATGGCAAAGAGTCTGTGTAGTTGAAGATTCGTATAAATCGTATTACCCATTTTCACTTGGCCAAGAGGCACCCGCTAAACTCCTACCCAAAAAAATTGACTCGCTCGATGCCTAAATCTACACACAACAACTCTTGCCACTCCCTTAGACTCTCCCCAACCAAACTTAACGCGCTATTCATTGCCGGGTCTGCTCCCCCTGCATCAGATCCACGTCGGCAATCTTGACGGGCTTGGTCCGGTAGACGATCTTGTGGCCGACAAACATGACGACGAACAGGATCAGGCTGATGTAGGCGGCGAAGAAGTCGCCGACGGACCAGGGCATGAAGGCGGTGAAGCCGTTGGTGATGAGGATCAGCACGCAGAAGAACAGGCCGAACCACGACAGGTACGGCTGCAGCGGCGCGACGTAGGGCAGGATCAGGGCCCGCGTCAGGCCCTGGTGCTTGAGCACCTGCATGAAGCGCAGATGGCAGATGATGATGCAGGACCAGGTGATGAAGCCCGCGATGGCCGTGATGTTGAGCAGCCAGTCAAACACCTTGCCGCCGTTCTCCGAGAGGTTCATAAAGGCCAGCAGGCCGACGGCCGACGTGAGGGCGACGGCAAAGTACGGGGTGCCCTGGGCGTTGATGCGCGTGAGCAGCTTCGGCGCGTGGTTCTCGCCGGCGAGGGCGAGGAGGATGCGGCTGCCCGAGTAGACGTTGGAGTTGGCGGCGGACAGGACGGCGGTCAGGAGCACGGCGTTGATGAGATGCGGGAGGACCTTGACGCCGGCCAGGTTGGCGGCGATGACCAGGGGCGAGGCCGAGGCGTCGGTCGCGCCCAGCGACAGGTTCGGGTCGTCCGAGGGCACGAGCAGGCCGATGAAGAAGATGGTCGACACGAAGAGGGAGTAGATGCCCCAGAAGGTCCAGCGGATGGCCGAGGGGACGGCCTTGGCGGGGTCAGCCGTCTCTCCCGCGCCGATTCCGACGAGCTCGGCGCCCTGGTAGCTAAAGCCGGCGGTGACGAGGACGGACCAGAAGCCGACGAACTTGCCGGTGGCGCCCCCTTGGATGTAGGCGTTGAAGGGCCCCGGGTTGTTCCAGTACTCGAAGCCGAGATAGCCCTTCTCGCCGGCGCCGGCGTTGATGCAGATGGCGAAGATGACAAAGCCGACGATGGTGACGACCTTGATGCTGGAGAACCACATCTCGAACTCGCCGAACCAGCGGATGGGCATGAAGTTGAGGGCGGTGAAGATGACGAAGAAGATGGCGATCCAGATGCCGATGCTCAGGCTCTCGTTCCAGAACTGGATGATGAGCCCGGCCGAGGTCAGCTCGAGGGCAAAGGTGACGGCCCAGCTGAACCAGTAGATCCAGCCCATGGCGAAGCTCAAGGACGGGTCGACGAAGCGCGAGGCGTAGACGGTGAAGGAGCCGGGCACGGGGATGAACGAGGCCATCTCGCCCAGGCTCACCATGACGGAGAAGACGATGGCGCCGACGAAGACAAAGGCGATGAGGAGAGACACGGGGCCGGCGATGGCCAGGGCCTTGCCGCTGCCCAGGAACAGACCCGTGCCGATGGTGCCGCCGATGGCCAGGAATTGCAGGTGGTAGGCGCTCATGCCGCGATGCAGATGGGCGTCGGCGGCCTCGACGTCCTTTTCGCCATGCGAGGAGCCGTTCAGCGAGTGGGTGCCGTCGACGTTGGGCTGCTTGACGCCGCCATCGAGGCTCCGGCGCGGCGGCTTCTCGCTGGTGACGGTGGTGGTCGTGGCCATGGTTTCTGTCCGACTATACTGTATAGTATATACTGTATGCACACGGAGAGTCGAGCGACGAGATTGGAGCGACTTGGATCGTCGGACAATATGTGTCACGATGTGTCACGGCAACACTGACTCTAGTCTCTGGGCGTGGCTAGCTAGATGACAACGAGAGCAGGCCAGGAGGGATGCGTCGGGTTGCGTCCACGGTCCAACGGTTTTAACTCAGTTTCTCGCTGGCGGTGACTCTTGCGCGTCTTGCCCCAAACGGCAACCGAATCTGGGGCGCTGGGCAGAGAAGAATCGCCCCATATTGCAGATTTTGCAGGTCAGAACTCGCACGTACCATGGTTCCATAACGTTACATGTCGTGTGTGTGTGAAGGAGTGTTGTGTGAGTGTGTGTGTGTGTGTACTCCGTATGCGTGAGTGACGGCGTTGTGCTTGAAGATGGAGTTGTGCAAATCCCACTGAAATTTTCAATCGCCCGGCGGCAACTGGCCAATCACGCATCCCCCTTTGGCCCTGAAATGCCGCATGGGGGCAAAAGAAGCACCGAATTTTCTCCGTCCCCTGGA
Source organism: Arthrinium puccinioides (assembly GCA_022414665.1). Classification (NCBI taxonomy): domain Eukaryota; kingdom Fungi; phylum Ascomycota; class Sordariomycetes; order Amphisphaeriales; family Apiosporaceae; genus Arthrinium; species Arthrinium puccinioides. The sequence goes on along the minus strand of JAIUNF010000006.1, from coordinate 3,160,676 downwards.
AAAGCCCCCCGAAAGCCCCCCCTGGCAGTTTTCTGAGCCCCCGGAATCGGCTTCTCTGCAAAGCGGGGCCGGAAAACTTGGCACAAATGTTGTGCAAAGCACGCGATGCTCGTCGCTCCATTGAGGTCGATGCAGCCTGCAGGAACAGACGGCTAGAGACGCTCCTCCGAGGAAATGCTCAGCAGTCGTGCCAAGCGACTCGAATCATCGGTTCGGAGCGCGCCGGTGGGTCATCCTGTCTCGAACTGCAGGGTTATGATACTTATGAAGTTGTTTAAATCCGGAAGTTGTACCCGAGCCCACAATCTCGAGGCAATAATAAGCTTCCCGCTTTGCATTCATTTGCTTAGCCGCCTGCCGAACGTATCCGCTTGACCTGCATGACGTACCATCATCGAGAGGATCCTGTCAGCAGTGGCTAGAGTGGCTAAAGTACATTCTTTTTACCTTGTCGGCGTAGTCATTCTCCTGCTCAAATCCTGCTAGATGCATCCACACCAACAAACACGCCTGAGAATCTGTACTCCAGCTCGGGCAGACCGATCCAGTAGATAATCCAAGGACCAACAGTCGCACTCGCAACATTGCCGATCCAAGCCAACATACGAATCAACCCGACGTGCACGCAGCACACCCGAGCGCAATCTGCTCACAAGTCGCCGTCCTCGTGGACGAAATCCCAGTCCTTTTCATCATCGTTATCTGCGTCTCTGCTCTCATCCTCGCCTCCGCCTCCATTTCCGTCTTCGCTCTCACACTCGTCCTCGCTCTCGTCCCCAGACTCGGCAACGACGGCACCGTTGGTCTTCGGCACAGCCTTTTTGACCGGGCCGCTGCTGGCGACGGTCTCGAACAGGTAGTGATCCGCCGTGAGCGCGCGGCCCTGGCAGAGGTAGCCCATCGGGGTGTGTAGGATGTCCTGGCCGCGGCGCCGGAGCGTCAGCCAGTCCAGCAGGAAGGCCGTCGGGTTCGTGGCCGTGATCGTGCCGGCGTCAAAGCCCCAGGTCTCGTCGTCCGACTCTTTATCCGCCAAGCCCGCAATGATTGCCTCGTAATCAGCGTAATCGGTATAGAGGCGCCCGGCGAAGACGCCGAGCTCGACCGTCAGCCATCGGGGCATGGTGTAACCTGCAGGCAAAGCCGGCACGGCATGGAACGTCAAGTTGCCCAGGTTTCGCATGGCCTTGGTCGCGGGAGCTGCGTACAGAAGCAGATGAACCCTCGGTATTTTCTGCGTTCGTAGAATCCGCAAAAGACTCTCGGCTTCCTCGGGAATGATGACAAGAGCCGACTTTGCAGACGGGCTCCAGAGGACCCATTCAACCGGGCGCTACGGAGGTCAAGTCAAGTCAGTTGGCCATATCTCTGAAACAGTATAGGCCGTGCAAGCTGCACCTAACTTACCATGAAATTGTCATTGAGCTGACCAGGGGCTAGCTCGATTGTTCGCCTGAACTCGGCGGAGACGTAGAGTTGCGAGGTGGTGCATCGCACACGATACTTTTTACCAATACTGGTCTCTCCGAGTGCTTCGAAAATATGCGCAAATTGCCACAGGTGACGCCCTTGGCCAGTCATGACGAATGTCAGGATGCGAGCGTCCAGAGTCGGGAACTCAAGAGCCGTATACTTTCTCGGCTTTCGAACCTGTCTTACTTCTTCCACCTGAAACTCAACTTCGCGTTCCTGTTCCACTTCTGCGAGGAGATCTACCGCGCTTCGGGAAGTGCCCGCGCCAGCTTGACGCTGCTGCTGGACCTTCTCCAGGAACCCAGAAAGACGAGGCAGCAACTCATCTGCAGTGCGAGCACTGCGCCCGTTCCTCGGACTTGTAGGAACGCCCCCGTACATTTGCTCTAGGGTCCGTCGCTCGGGTTGCTCGATGACGTCCAGGTACGCCTGTCGGTGAACGGGGTCCTCGACGAGCGCCGCGTGCTTCTCGGCGGCGTTCTCGCGGAGACAAAAGTCGGCCGCGTGCGCCTGGTATAGATCGTGGAGCTGTTCGTTGGCAACGCACGTCTGCTCGAGGAGCCAGGCTATCACGGCGCCCGAGTCGACTTCGTTGGATCGCTCGGTCGCCGCGCTGCTTCGGTTTCGTACGTCCAGGATACTCTGGTGTACCTCGGGCGGGGCAAAGAACATGACGGACTGTGTTGTTCCGAGTTGACGAAGTCGCATAGCAGCTATACTATAGTCAGCAACTGTTCAGTCATCGGGGTCATCAGCTTACCTTGGACTGTGTGGTCTTTGGTCTGGCCAAGAGCCAGCGTCAGGGCTCCTTTGGCACTGCGCGGAAACTTCATATCAGTGCCCCGAGTGTGGACTTCGTCCAGGTAGACAATGCAATCATCGAGGCAGTCGGCAAAAGCCGTCGCCAAAAGGGGAGCGTCGACCGCCTTGCCGCGGTGCTTCACCCAGGCTCGGTTGTCGTTTCGGAAGTAGACGGCAGCCTTGGCTTCCCAGTCGATTTCCAGCCACTTTGCTGCCAGGGTTTCGTTGTCCATGTCAAGGATGTAGGCGCCCGCATCGATGAGAACCCTGATCTCCCTTTTGGTCAGGTCTGTCAACAACTGCTCCTCGGTCCACACCCGAGTCGACTCCGCAGCTCGGCAGTATCCACGGTTGCGGCTTTGGAGGAGATAAGTCAACACTTCTGCGCTGGTCTGGTGCAAGCTTGGCAAGTCGTCCTGCTTGATGGTCATCGGGAGGAGGGACTTGATGTCGTTCGTCCCACTGAAGCCAGTGGTGATATTGGCTTCACCACCATCCGCCCTGGCGGAGAACTGAGGCAAGTCCCAGCCGGAGGCTTGCAGCTTGACCGTGAACTGTTTCGCATGCGTGGGAAACACGAAGCGGTTCAGGTAGTGGTTGATGACACTCCTGTTCAGTTTCAGCAGACTCCATATCTCCGTAACCTGCTTGTCGTCGTCCACGTTGATCGAGTTCCAGTGCTGAAGGCCATCGGTAAGCTGCTGGCCGCCCCCGGTCCATCGATCGAACTCGGCTGCTGGATCCTCCGAGTTCAAAACCTGCCTCAGCGATTCCCGAAGTTGATCCTTCGAGATTCCGGCATAGTAGAACGACAGACATGTCAACCCAATTGCTGCGTCGGGGTGGCCGAACTCGGACTGCTCATGGGGCACACCCTTCGCCTCGTATGGAACAGCAATGGGATCCCGTTTAGGGTGCAGTCCATATTGCACATTCCATCTTTTCTTCAGGCAGAGTACGAGGATTCCGTTCCTCAGCAATCCACGCAAGAGAAGCAGGTTCTTATAAGCGGAAGAGGGGTCGCAGAATTCCAATGCAAGCATCTTCATCTCGTCGCAATCAACGTTTTCCATTGATAGGACATTGTTGATTCGCTTAGTGGTCGCCGGTGTCACTTGACGATCGAGACGCAAGAACGGGGTTGTGCCTCGGGAAATTTCCCGAACGAGGTGCATGTTCAGCTCCTCTTCGACCTTGTCATCCAAGAAGTGCGCAATGGGAAAGCCACCTTCGCGAGTAACGAGGTTGAGGCCGGTTTCGAAAGCGTCATGGAGTTTGGGCAGGTGATCCTCGATGAGCTGCAAGAGATTCTCAGCCACTTGCCACCTCTGGGGGTGTCCGTCCAGGGACTCTTGCGACCCGCTGGGATAGATGAGCTGCGTCTTCACGGCCAGGGTGAAGTCGGACTCGTCGATGATTTCCCGCGCGTTCTTCGTCAGCCACGCCTGGAAGCCGATCATTCCGGACGCCTCTTCTATCCTATCGTCCTTGAGCCGCTGGAGCCCACTCAATTTGAACGACAGTTTGGACTCTGGCGTGGTCAAGATCACGCCTCGGCGCTTCTTGGTCTCGTGGTGCAAGTCGATGTACTTGTGCAGCATCGCAGGATTGGTCGGTGACTTTCGCGAAAAGGGGATATGCAGCAAGCTCTTCCCGAGCAATCCACCCAGCCGCGACAGGAGTATCTGCGCGGTCGGGAGCAAAAGCGCCTTGGGAACTATCAATCGTGCAGTGTTGTCGCCGTTGGAAATGATAGACGCCGCCATGGGCATGATCACAGATGTCTTGCCTACTACCAATTAGTTCCCAGGCCTTCTTGCCGACATTTCGTTACTAGGTACACTTACCTTTGCCCATGTTCATCTGGAGCACGGTATTCTCCCCGGATCTCGGAGAAATGATCGCGTGGGCGACCTCGACCTGGTCAGGGCGTATGAGGATATCGCTATCGATCTCGAGCAAGAGCCATTCCGGATACTCCATGGGATCCCAAGTGGTATGACCCTCGTTTCGTATCTCCTCGAGCACCCTGTCGGTCTGCCCTCGCCGTTGGGCATCTTGGATGCGGCGGAGCTTCTGCACGGTGGTGACCAGAATTCCAAGATCTGTCAAGATTCTCTTCAGATCGGGGTGTAGTGAAAGTCGATCGGATGACTGAAGCTGCTCCAAGAGGGCCAGACGCGTCGTGCAGGGCCACAGACATCCGGCCTCGAGCCATTGATACCGGCAATCGCCACTCGACAAGGCTTGGCGTACAAGGTCCAGCTGTTCCTTTTCCATTTGGCTGGTGGTATTGAATAGCGTTTCGATGAAATCAATAGTGGGAAGTACTTCTTGGCTGTCGGTCGTCGATGTGCTTCCCTCGTAGGTCCGGAGACTGCTCCTCAGGTCTCGTGCATAACGTTGCCGAAGTTGGTTGGAAGAACCTTGCAGATGGTCGAGGATCCTTCCCAGTTCTTTCATGGACTGCAGCAAGGCCTCTGGGTGTCCCCCTGTGCCGGACCGGGCAGGAGACGGCAGAAATGTCGGAGAATTCTTCGTCCAACTTTGCTCCGCATAGCAAGCTATCGATCCTCTCAGGGGCACCAAATCCCTCGACAGCGACGGCACAACTGAACCAGGACGAACCGATGTAAACCCCTCGTCGTGTTTGCACCAAGGGCTCGGTGCTGTATCCTCCCCAGGACCGCGGATGGTATCGATGATAGCTTGAGCTTGCTCGGCGTACTGTTTTAGCTGCAAGTTCCCAACGAGTCTCTCCCATTCTGGCAGCACCAGCTGCAGCGCCATATCTCTGTCAAGGTATTGAGAATGGAATGCATCCGCTGTCGGAGTAGCGTTGGGCCACTGGAGAAGAATATGTTGAACAAACTGCTGGCCAGCTGCCCGCATATCATTTCGGTACTCTTGTCTTCTGACGGCTTGGATCTGAGGACTGGTACGCCGCCGCTCGACGTAGTCCACGTATGCCAGCTCCATGGCAGCCTCTAGGCGGCGCGGGTCCGGCCGCTCGTCGACTTTGAAATCCGTGAACGACGCTCTGCTGGGCCGCGCCAGGGCCGTCAGATCACGCAGGCGGCCAAAGGCCACGAAGATCTTGACCATGTCCAGGTTGGATTTCTTACCGAACGCGAGGAGACACAGACGGAACACGAGCCTCGCCCATGTGCGTTCCGTGGATCTCTGACAGAAGTTGACAATGTTCCCCCACTGCTCATCCACGTTGGTGTCGATGAGTTCATCCAGAGGTAAAGCAAGAGCATCTTGAGTTTCGTTGAGGCCGCCGATAAAACTCCACTGACTGAGCAGTTCCAGAAGGCCCTGTGTTGTTTCCAGTTGCAAAGAGTGTGCCCGGAGGGCCTTTGCGATCTGGTAGACGCTGAGCGATCTTGTACTCTGGGCGTGACGATCACGAGACTCGTAATCGATGTCTACTCCGGGTACAAGGTTGTCCGATGCCGCATTCACTCTTTCGTATCGTCTTCTTTGGACCACGGCTCTTCTTCTGAGGTGGGACGATTCAGGACCCTCTGCAGCGTGGGCCTGAGACACCGGTGGTAAGCTGAAGTGGCCGAGGTCAACCGATCTCGACAAGATGCCGTCGACGAGGCCGACGTAGCAATCGTTCTGAATGTTCGTCGTGGCATGTCCGTCCCATCCCACCGTTTGTAAAAGTCGCTTGTCCTTCGGGTAGTAATCTCGCTTGGGACTCAGGGACGCAATCCCGGACAGAATCTCTCGATACGGGTTCGTCAGAGGCTGCCAGGGCTGACACTCGCCCGACGCGAGCAGCGAGAGCGCCTCTTCCGAGCCGGTCCTCCCAGTGAGCGGATCTGCCACTTCGTACGAAGTAATGGCGTGGAACAAGGCCTTTGAGTACAACAGTCGCGGCTCGGGGGCACATGTGATTCGTCCAAGGACACTGTCGATGGGAAATCGGAAGTACTCGTCCCCTTTCGCTGCATCGACCGCAACGTGAATTCCCTTGCGCCTCCAGCTCAGTGGGCCAGCTGGGGTGATGATGGTGCGATATAGAGCGTCTGGGAGGTTGGGGTCGTACAGGTTGCGCAGAACAAGTTTGCTTTCGAAGCCGTCTGTCAGTCATGTTAGCAATATGTAATGTCATATTGGCGCAACCCCCCGAGAAGAATCCATTTTCACGACAAACAGCTCGATCACTTACACAGCGTTCCGGCATCTTGATCGGAATCGATTTCCATCTTCAATTCGCGGCATTCAAGCATCCGATTGTCTCGGACAACAAAGGTGAGATCCAAATGATTCAGCGCCACGTTCAGACGACCTTTCTTGGGCTGATAGATGGTCAGGCGACGTGAGTCCTCAAAGCCTCGGAAGATCTTGGAGACCGTCTTGGCCAAATCCGAGTGCGGATCTACGAGCTGCACCTGTTTTCTCGTGGCAATCTTCCCCTTCATATCCACCATCCAGTTGCTGCTCTTGCCCGCTTTCCAGATGGCCGACTTTCGACGGATCTCCAGGAGGCTCCGGTGAAGATTGAGCCAGTGAAAGCACCCATCGATCATGCTTGCCGGGAAGTCGTAGATGTCGCCTGCCCGCAACTTGTCCCGGGGACGAACTCCAAGATGCCCCGGCGCGTGTTGTCGCGGATCACCACCATGCCATCGCGTAGTCCAAAATGGATTTCGTGATCTCTCCGGTAGCCGACCAACATGTGCGTCATGCCCGGCATCCTTGACGGGATTGTCATGAGGTGCGCCTTTCCGAACAGTTCCTTGACGGCATCGGACTCTCGAATCTCTAGCGGCAGTTTGCCCAGAGCCTTCCCGTCCACCAGCAAATGGCCCTCGAGGCAGTTGTAGTGAATCGTCTGGGAGTAGCTCCTGTCGCCCGCGTTGTACGTGGCGACCGATACCACCCAGGTGGAGTTGTTCCAGCCCAGGCTTTCCGTCGTGCCAACGTATTGCCAGGAAGAGAACGTCCGGGCGTCCACGCCGTCGACGTCGGACCAGATTTCACTCACTGCCGACGAGAGGCCGCTCGAGCAGGACCCGATGGCCGAGCGGACTTTGCTGCGGAGTCGATATGCGAGCTTGATGTCGCGAATCAGCATCGCCTTGGTCTGCGGCGGGAGCTTGTCCGGGTCGAGGACGAGGTTGAGCTGCAGGGCGATGGAGGCGCGGACAAACGCAGCGAGGTCACCATCCGCCATCATCTCGTGACCCTGCACGAAGACGGTAAAGGTCCTCCGGCACAGGAGAGCGGCCCACAGCGACCGCTCCGCCGCCGCCTGCGCCGCGTCGGAATCGCCGGCGGCTTGTATCTCCAGGCGCAGGGCCGCGATCCACTCCAGGGTCGCGTGGCGGACACGGCGGATGAGCCCGAGAACGGGCGCGCGGCTCGGCGACCGGTCGTACTCGTGCAGCTGGAGGCTCAGGGTCAGCAGCATCTCCATGCAGGCCGCCTCTCGCCAGTTGGACGCGATGGAGCGGAGGCGCCGCTCGATCTGCTCGACGAGCAGTTGGCGGAACCGCGCGTCCCGGAAGACAGAGTGCACGACGCCCAGGCCGTCGGCGTCCTCGTCGCCGGGCCCGGCCTGCATCGCGAGGGCGCTGAACAGCTGCATGGTCTCCTCGGTGCTCATGTTCAGATTGGGCGAGTTCAGCTCGCGAGCCATTTTGTACCACCGCAGGCCCCTGTCGGACAGGAGCTGCTGGGTGGCGGTGAACTCTTGAAAGGGGACGTTCTGGGGACAGGCGGTTTGGTTTGCCAGGATCTCGTAGGACGACGGGCCGGAGAGGTCAGGCAGCGGGTGTTCGGTTGCGGGCAGGATGGTCGCTCGCAGAGCCTGTGGCACGTAGACGCCGCAGAGATGCTGGAGTGTCAGCTCATTCTTCAGATTGCCGAGCCAGACGTGCCCAGTCTTGTCGTAATAGGCAAATTTGAGCGCATTGGGAAGCGTGACCTTGTCGAGAGGCAACATCGACTTCTGCTTCTTGTAGTGGGTGCCCAAGAAGGATTTCTTTTCGGACCCGAGCGTGATGCTGCCACGGGGAACACTGCCGTTGAGATAACCTGTGAGCTGGGTGTAGTCCTCTAGAAGCGTGGTCGGCAATGGCTCGTTGTCCGGTCTGCTTGGATGTGCAAGGGTGGTGACAATCCTCCAAGTTACATCGCGATAGACGGCCAGGTAAGGAGGAATGTCGAGCTCGAACAGAACAGCGGCTTTCTCTGCCTCGCGGCGAGGTAGGTAGTCTTCATGGGCGGAAATATTCAGCTTGCCGCGTCGGCCATAGGCACCACATCTGGGGCACCCGTGCGTGGTCCTCTTACCGTCTCTCCCAACCGAGCAAGTGCAGGTGGCAGCTTGGCCATCCCGGGTCAAATCTCTGTACTTTGAGATGAACAAGGTCCACTCCTCTACCTTGGCTTGCCGAGATCTTTTCGACGCCGCCTCGATTGTTCTGCCGAGGCTCTCGAGTTGATCCGATTGCTTGTAGAACCTGGCGGCAAATGCGTGGCTGTCAATGGGAGAGAACACCGTCCGCTTTGCTGCCTGAGACTCGTCAACTCGAGTAGCGAGGTGCGCTTGGATTCGACGAAGTCGCTGAAGGTCCTTGTATGTGCTAACTTGCAGAGCATCCAAAAGCTCCGGGTTGAAGACGGGGTGATAGTCTTTGAGGAGCGGACAAGCGCTGGTCACCAGCTTATCCAACTGAGCCCACAGTCCAAACACCTTCAAGACCAGGTTACTCAACTGCTCGGCGTTGGAATTGTAGGCTGGCAGGGCTTTGCCCATCAGGTTCTGTATGCCTTCCGCGAGGCTCTGGCAGTTGGCCGCAAGGGAAGAGTCGTGCGAGCCAATACGCGTGTCCATGATTCCGTCTTCCGAGTTTGCCAGCTCAAAGTATCGTTGAGAGAAGACGCTAAACTGTTTCATGGAGCCCGTGAGGGCAGGAAGCGCCCGGGAAATACGCCCTTGCTGCCACACGAGCTTCTTCTTAAGGAGTCCTTGGATGTATGCCCCGCTGATGGGAAGCGAGAGGCGCTGATCTTGCGGCCGAGCGTAAAGGGGGAGCAACGGAACCTGACGCTTGATGCTCTCCTTGTAGTCGTCCCAGATCTTCTCGACGCGGGCCCTGGCACTCTTGACCGTCTCCTGGAAGACTGGAGCAGTCTTGTCGAGCAGTGTGCTCAGAATCGTTGGGGCGGAAACGGCGGCCTTGGCTTTCTCCATCTCGAGTTTGGCCAGTCTGCGGCAGAGCTTGGAAACCAGGACGGACAACGATTCGGACGGGAGCTCTGTGATCCCATCCTGCAAAAGCTGTGTGAGCATCGTCGCAATGACCATCTTGTAGTATGCGTAGCCGTCGGCGCCCCCGTAGACGGTCTGCAGCTGGCGCTGGACACCAACTCGAAGCAGCAGCCAGAGAGGCAGTCGGCGCCAGGGCATGCCCGGAGGAGTGAAGCTGACATCGTCTCGGATGCGCTTTCGGAGACGGGGCACATTGGAGGGTTGGCCAATCGCCTCTAGCATGGGCATCAGCATCTGTATGATAAGAGCTGGATCGATTGTGCCACGGATCTCGTTGATGGAGATTCCGGCCTTGGTAGCCTGTGCTGCGAACTCGTACAGAGGCTCTGAGCTTGCCTGGTCGAGAAATTGCGCCAGGGTCTCCTGGAAACATTCGTCGTCAAAATCGTCGAGGGGAATCTCGACAGCGCGGCCGGGGAAGTCCCATTGGAGGGCATCCTCAGACGCCAGGACAGCTTCGGATGTCGGCGAGAGTTCCATCGCCTCGAAGATCACCACGTCCGATTCATCTCTGATGCAGTCAGTTTTAACATCCGGGTTCTTCGTTATGTAAAGGAAGGGAACATGATGGCATACCTGCGTTCGCGCCTGACGAGCAGCCCGGCATTCTGACATCGGATATGCAGCACGAGAAAGCGGTCCGGTTCTAGCGAGCGAAAACACTCGCAAAGCCGGTGTTTGTCGAGGTGACCTCTGTGGACGTCAGAATAGACGCGCAAGGTATCGCGTACAAGGTCCCAGACGGCGGCGTGGTCAGGGCCAGCGTTCTCGACAAGAAACCCGCAAGCTCGTCCCATGCGCTCGAGAAAGTCGGACTCGAGAGCTTCGACATCTTCTTCCTGGCGTTGGGGCAACTTAACAGGAAGCACCATGTGGTTGAAGACGGACTCGAGGGATGATGCCATGACCTCGACGCGTGTGTGTACCACCTGCCAGCAGCAAGCAGTGGACGCGGAACGAAAAGAGACGTGACAGTGGATCGTATTATAAAGTCGGAAGAGAAATGGACAGGATGTAGCAAGCGAAGGGTGTTTCAGTGGAAAGAGACAAAACCACAAGACGAAGCCACCAGCTACTAGGTGGCGGCAAGAGATGTAAAAAGTCAGCAAATCCCAATTGTGAAGATGAAGAACGTTTGTCAAGATAGAAGACGTTGGTCCAAGGATCTGCAAAAAGGTGTGGGCAAGAAGACGAACAAGTTTGTGAGTGAAGGATTGGAGAAGTTGAAAAGTAGTTGGGCAAAGCTGCAGAGGTATCGAGGCAACGAGCCCAGTGTCGGGGCCGAGGAGCATTCATAATTAACCAATAAGCTTTGGAATACTCAGCGGTGAGGAAATGATATCTGACGGACATGTACTGCGGAGAGGCTTGTTGGGGGAAGAGGCGAGGGAGGGGGTTGCCCTGTGTTTCGTGAAACTGCCAGCTCAGCTTTTGGCCTTGCGCCGTACCGGTACTCGGGAGTCGTATGCTTGTCTTAGAGGTTCAACCATGCATGTCTGGGATAAGTATAAGCAATTATACCGCAAAACTGCGCGAGGCCTACCAAATCGATCATTGCCTATTAGATGCTGTTTGTCTATACTTCCTTGAGACACCTGTGAGGTACCGGTAGGTTGTGGCAGACATGGGCAAATCTCACCCTCTCTGTGACCACTCAAGTGAGGTAAACAGGCAACTGCCGCACCACATTGATGAATTTCTTTACTGTAGTACAGCTCTCAAACCTTGCAGCTGAAGTGGACCAGGCGTTGTGTATGAAGAAAGGGGCGGTCTCGCCAAAACCACGGTATCGGGATGTTTAATAAATCCACCTCAACGAGGGGCCCCGTTGTTGGAATGTCTCGGTACCGGTAGGATTTATGGTGCAGAAAATCAGCGTTGTGCTTTTGCCAATGTAACTGGCGGTACGGAATGAGAAGAGATAACCTGTTCACATGCTTCTTATCTATACTAGTCCTCCTTTCGTCTGTAGAGTGGAATCCAAGCGCACCTGCATGTGCTTCCCATCCTCCCTTTGTTGCAACATCTCACCTAGTCCAGTAGTCATAGCTTTCTCTAGTGGCATGAAGTTATTTCGAGAAAGAAAATGACAAATGGGGTAAAAAGAAGTTTGTTGATTCATTCGACCACTACACACAATGACCAACTGATCGAATAAGCCGTCGTGCAGCAAGTCACTTTGTTGTTGTCCTTTACAGCTTGATTTGTCGGTTATGCTCCCTAGTACCCCTATTTTATATCGATACGAGAGTATGAGTAAATGGCGTTTGTAACTTACTGATAGGCTAACAATCCTGGGCCCTATGCTCAACGATGATGGCCCCTACCGTCCGCCCCTATATATGCACTTCTTGGACATGTCAGGGGTTGCTCGGGTCTGACTCGAGATCGCCCTATCCTTTCCCGACTGCGCTCGGTTTGCAGCCAATGCCTGATATGCCTTCTCGAACATGTTAACAATCCAAGCATCCAGATGGAGCAGTTCTTTCTCCTACTTGAGCCTTCTTGAGGCAAACTAGGGTTTGTATCCGTACACACGACCTTGCTGTTTCTGGTGGCGGGGTCATGTTTAGACGCTAACGATGGTCTAGCTTCTCGTTGCTATAGCCTATAGGTGTATATCGTCAGAGACTATCCGTACCTGAGGCAAGGTGAATCATGAGGGTATCCCAAGACCCGCCATCGTGGCATCATCATCGCCAAGCAACAAGTATTCAGGTTCACCGTGCAACCTCCCTGTGCACGATGTTCGGACCGCAACACAATCTAGGAGAGCTGCCTATTCGGAACAATCACGCCATTCAGTCTCGTTTTTTTCGGTGATCCCTACCGTTGACGGCAACTCACGTACGCTATCCATGACTGGGATATAGTTGGCGTTGGTCCCGTGACTGCTGTTATGTACAGTGTATAGACGAGCAACCGTTATCAGCCACACAGTGCAGAGGCCTGTAGAGCCACTCGTTGCCGGGCTTGCCGCTCCCCCGTCTCTCAGTAACTTATCATCAGCCAGATGGGATGCCAAGATCTCTTGCCTTGCCTTGCATTGCAAGACTAGACCAACCGACCGGGACTCATGCATTGTCGAGAGGCCGAAAGACCCGACCGTTCCGTCCACGAGGCAACCTCCTTCCGCGCCCCAATTCGCCGGCAACTTCCCTCGTCGTCTCGACACTGCTTCGTATATTCATTCACTCTTGATCTCGAAGCCGAGTTTTCCCCACTTCGCTATAAAGACGTCCCCGACACCCGCGCGTCCCATACCCTACCCACCCCCCACATTCCTATCCAGGAGAGCAGCGAGCCCACAATGCCGACAGAAGACGATTTCCAAGCCAGGTTCGACAGCGTCACCTTTGACCACGTCACCATCGTGGTAGCGGCCGAGGTCTTTGAGGACGAGATCAACTTCTTCAACGCCGCGCTGAAGCCGCTGGGCATCCAGGAGCATTTCCGCATGGCGCCGCTCGTGGCCGTGTTGGGAAAGCACCCCAAGGCCTTTGATTTGTGCTTGAGCGGCGTGGTCGACCAGCAGCCGCTCGCGGAGACGCCGACGTCTTCACACGTCGCGTTCAGAGCCAAAGGTTTGTTTGCTTTTTTTTTTTGTGTTTTTTATGGGTGTAAAAGGGGTTGTTGGGACAACAAGGACGCTGACCGACTTGATAATAGATCGCACACAAGTTGACGAGTTCCATCGGGCCGGCGTTGCGTGCGGCGGAAAGGACCACGGTGCGCCGGGCATAAGGGCCGACTATCATCCTGGTTACTATGCCGCTTTTGTCATCAGTCCGGGTGGGCACAACATCGAGGTTGTGTTTCATGAATGGTAGATGGTGCAAGCAAGCAAGGTGAGACGAGACGGGGTTTTTTTCTCCTCCAGTCCCGCAACATGAGTGCCTAGGACTCGCTCAGTTGATGATTGTCGAAATCTCTGGATTCATACTCGTGCTTCCAGATATGGTGTTTTCAAACTCAACCGGCACGCAGTTGACTTATCTGGGTTGGCTGGTAATACTACGCAGACGCTTTCCGATTAGTCTAGAAGGTGAAATTGAGTAGATGACTTGTTAGAGTTAGTACTTTATCGTTTCATATTGGCCATTTAGTAAATGAACCAAGCACCTAATGAACAGCAAAGACATTCATAATTACTTCACTGCCACTCCGTAGAAGTGATCTGAGAGTTATCCCGTTGATTCTAGCCTATATACTCGACTGGCTCTGCACTTCAGTCCGAAGTCGTGCATCGTCTTGCAGTAAAGCTTTCTCAAATCGCCATGTAGCTGTATACCTAATGCACGCACGAGGTTTCATAACACAAGTACATGCATGCCAGTGCTCACATGCGGTGGAGAGCAAACCAATGAAATCATCTTAGCAAAGCAACAATCAAGGCTCCGACAATCGCTTGCAAGTGAACAGCAATGCTGCCCCTATCAGAATTTGCAACCCATCCTAGCCTCCAAGACCACATCCGCCGTTTCCCGTGCGTCCGCAATGTAGTGCAGCAGTATGCTCAAGCAGCCTGGTGCAAATCGACAAAATCCAGCCACTCTTCGTCGTTGCAGAGCTCCCACATGGCCACCTCGGACAAGGACACCCTAATCTCGTACTTGCCGGCCTTCTCCGGCCTCCGCGGCAGGATCAAGGCGCTGTCCATCCCGTCGTTGTGGCCCAAGACGGCGTGGAACGCATCCGCCCTGCGGCCGCGGACGCAGGGGATCTCCCAGCCGTCCTCGTCGTGGCCGCGCGGGTGGCGCGACGAGCCGAAGCCCAGGACCTGCGGCTGTCTGGGGTCGTAGGCGAGGCCGACCTGCCGGGGGTCGTCGGCGGAGGCGGCAGCGGCCAGGCGCATGCGCACGTAGCCCTCATCCACCGCGTCCAGGGACGCCTGCACGGTCCGGGCCAGCTCGGCGAGCTTCACGGCGCTCCGGCCGGCCGCGAGGAGCTCGTCGACCCCCACGCGCGTGAAGAGCGGCACCGTCGCGTTGCCGAGGTACCTGTCCATCCCCTCCTCCTCCCCGAAGGCGCGGGCGCGGAAGTCGACTTCCTGCCGCAGCACGGCCTCGCTCGCGTGCCGGAGGCGCGGGAGGTACTTGTCGCGCTCGCCGTGCAGGCGGGCCCGGACGAGGTGGGCGAAGCAAAAGGTGGCCAGGCAGACTTCGGCGGAGAAGGAGTCGGTCCGGGCCAAGTTGAGGTTCGTGGAGATGGCGACGCGGAGCTGGCGGATCCGGGAGGCAGAAAAGGTGAAGATGCGGGATTCCTTCTTAATCTCATCGTAGGACCGTCCTGGCGTCAGCCAGCAGGGATCGCGAGGGGCCCTGGCCATGGGGTTGTTGACCAGCTCGGGGCACTGTGCCATGATGAAGTTGAACAGGTACGTGGTCTGGTCGAATCTGGGTGGGAATACCGTCTGGTGGGCGTAGGATATGTCTTGTTTGCGCGTGGAGGCGGCGAGGCAGCCCAAAAAGGTGCTGCGGCCGGAGCTGTCAAACAGAGACTGATGGACGTAAGTGATGAGGATGAAGCCACCGCTCGTCTCCATTGCACAGATTCTGACGACAGGGACGGGACCTCTGCCGACCATGGGTATGGATGGGAACTTGGGCATGTCATCGAGAAATGGCTGCGAGAGCTTGAAACCATTCGACTTGAGCTGAGAGTATGAGATGTGGCGGTGGGAGGCCATGTGGAATGGAATGGTGTACTCTGGATTGCGGAGCATATATAAGAAACCACCACCCTGCGGAGGGTTCATTGCTTGGTTGATATCAAGTCGAGCAGTGTACGTGGGGATGAATCTGCCAAGAGCCCGGACCGAATCCATCAAGTGCGCGATGGAAACATGAATGGCCGTCGATTCGAAGAAGAAGTAGTTTGTCGTGTAACCTCGGGGCGCAATCTGATTGGGAACAGACAAGATTTCGGACTGGGGGCCAGGAGGCATCCGGGGGAACCTCGCCGGCGCAACATATCCATCTGTGACGCCGGAACGAGGCAGCCTGGACAAGACGTCAAAGGGACTCGGCGGCGTCTCCGCGTCTACCATCTGCCCATAACCGCCAGACATGTTCATGCTAAAGTGGGAAAGTGTGATCCCTGAGACAGACATGATCGTTCTGGAGGGAAGACGAAGCGGATAAGTAGTGTAGGTCGGATCACTTTTGTAACGACGTCGTAGCCGAGGATGCGGGCAAAGACGGCCAGATGGAAGACAATGTGGGTGAAGAAAACAAGGGCGCCGTTGTGGGTGGGGGCCAAAGAGAAGTACGGCGTGAATGAAATCACTGCTATGGAAGCCCAAATGAATATAAACCGAGCGGACGAAGAAGTAGAGTGTCGGTTTAGGTCGGAATATGCGATGCGAGTTGGCTGCTTCCCAGGTTGTGTGTTCAAGGTGTTGAGAAGGGTGGAGGAGAGGTGTTGAGGCAGTGTGCAACACTCGGCAGCAGCCCATAAGATTTGTAGACTGCAAGAAAAAGCGAAACACAATAATTTGCAATTGGTTGCTGTCGATATTGGGTAGAGCTAACGAAGAAGTTGCAAAGAAATTGTTTCGTGGTAATGACCGTGATTTGAGAGGAGGGAGGGTGAATTTTTATAGACATGGATAAAATGTTTGTGCAGTGCTTTGGGGTGACCAAATTATTCACTCCTTTCCAGATCATTATTCATACTATATGCACTTCACATCAGCAACTACGTATCGTTTTGGCAAACCAAGGCCATTACTACCTCCAACATATTAATACTCTTATATAGAGGCCTAGTTCACTAGTGTCCTTCCTTTATAAACACTGTACTGTGGTATTGTCGACGGCACCTCCATTGGTTACCCTAGTCCTCAAACTTGTCCTCTAATTGAAGCAATCTTTCCTTTGACCATCACCGCTTTTCTTAGGGTTCAAGTCACATATACCGTATTCAACTTATCCACGGTAGCAAGGCATCATTCCAAAAAGCTAGATGCCCATCTGCTTATATTACTTAAAACATCAGAACCAAATCATATCCTAAAGTCGTCATTCGTCTTGGTCTCCCGTCCGCAATTATACCTTCACCCGCGCCCTCCTCTCGATATACACCTCCAGCCCCTCCTGCACCACAAAGAACGTCGCCTTGGCCCTCAATTCCCTCGTCGGATACACCAGCTCGAACCGAAAATCCCTGAGCAGCCGCGGGAGGACCTTGTTGATCTCCAGCAGCGCCAGATTCTTACCGATGCAAACATGACTACCTCCGCCAAACTGCCCATGGGTTAGCACACAGCTACTGCAATCACCACGCTCATCCCATCGCGGACAGCAGACTCACCTGAAACATGAACCGCTCCATCCTCTTCGCTCCCTCCTCGCTCTCTAGCCACCTCTCGGGCCTCCACACGTCCGCGTCGGCGCCAAACACCCCTACGTCCCGGTGCAGCACCCAGCCGTTGATGGCGACCCTGGTGCCGCCCTTGAGGGAGATGCCTTCCAGCTCGACGCCCTCGGGCGGCACCAGACGCGTGATGTTAAGGCCCACGGCGGGGCGAAGACGCATGGCCTCCTTGAGGCATGCCTGCAAGTAGGGAAGCGCCTGCGCCTGCTCCCAGCTGACGTTTCCCGTCTCCGGGACGTCGGAGGCGTCGAGCTCGGCGAGCAGGCGCGCGTACGTCGGCGGCGAGGAGAGGACGAGGTGGAAGAAGGATTGCATGGTGGAAGCGGTCGAGTCGGAGCCTGCGAAGCTGGTGAGGGGGTTCGTGTCAGTGATTTGCTCTCGGTGGCGACGGAAGGCGAGAAGGAGTTGGGCCATCATGTACTCACATCGCCCCGTGCGCCACGGCAAAGACATCGCCTTCCCCGAAACCACTCCCCTCCTTTAGATGACCCTTGATCAAACTCGCCAGCAGATCTCTCCTACCATCGGCGCCAAGAATCCCCGCCTCGGTCTCGTCTGCGACGCCCTTCTCAAAAGGCCTCCTCTTCTCCATCTCCTCCCGCGCGATGCGCGTCACCAGGGCGTTGCCGGGGTCGAGCGAGGGCACCAGCTTCCAGAGGGGGTTGCGCCGCAGGAGGAAATCCAGCTCGGGCATCTGTCCCACGGCGCCGTTGTACCGCTGCGACTCGTCGATGGTGCGTATGGCGCCCTCGACGTCGACGCCGGCGTCCAGGAACCCAAACGATCGCGAGAAGGCGACCTCGCCGAGGACGTCAAAGGCGAAGTAGTGCAGCCAGGCGCCCAGATCGACCGCAGCCCTGCCCTCGTCGCAGAACCCCCCCAGCCGCCCCGCGAGCACGTCGACGGTATCGTCGATGAAGCCTCCCAGCCTCCGCATAGCGGCCATGCTGTACGGCGCGCTGGCCGTGCGCTTCTTGAGCGCGTGGACGTCCTCGCGTATCTCGGTGAAGATGTCGGGGTTCTCGGGCGGCGGGAACACGCCATAAAAGTCCGTCTTGTAGAAGCGGCGCCCGGCGCTGAGGACGGCCCGCGCCGCCTGAGGGGACGAGAGCGAGACCTCGTTCGGCGCGATGCGCACGACAGGGCCGTAGCGGCGGTGCAGAGCGATGTGTTCGAGATGGGCGCGCCCGCGGAGCACGACAAAGGTCTTGTGGAGGCGCGTGACAGAGGCGAGGATGGGGCCGGGTATAAAGCGCAAGGGGGTGAGGTAGCGGGTGCGTAGGAGGTGGAGGAGGAATACTAGGAGAAGAAGGGTGGGATAGTGGGCGAGGAGGGGGGAGAGAAAGGAGAGAAAGGTACGAGTTGGGGACATCGCCCCGTCGCCTGCCATCTTGTCGTCGGCTAGGTAGGGGATGACCAGTGGGATGAGTTTGGATGGTGCTAAGATAGATAGATCGTGGGAGCAGGAACAGAGAGAGTCGAAAGTCCTATGTCGATCGGCAATGGCTCAAATGCGCAGACGTCTCGCGTATATTGCCAATTCTCGTCTTGTCCCCTCAAACTACGAAAATTCGTCGGATAGCGATCTTAGATTTGTCCTGTTGAAGGACGCCAGTTTATCTCTGTTTGTCGATGAGAATCGAGATGGCCAGAGAAACAGGAGCGTGACGGGGGAAACAACTGACAACGCCCACCTAGATCCAGGCACAGGTCCATCACCATATTTAACCATAATCCCACTTCAAGTTGACCACCCACAAGCATGTTCCCTCCATATCCGCTGGCTTCATCAACTCGCTAAATCCGGGATAGGACGTGATTCGACGACGGGGTGATGTGGCGACTTTAGACTTCCGAAGTCATCCGGGAGGTCGAGACCGGTTAATCCAAGGGGAACTTTTGTGTTACCCAGCTGCTCCGTAGTCACCGTCCCATAACCCACCGATAGCAATACCAGCAACGACTTGCTTGACTTACTTGACTTATACACCCCTGTGGACCTCACCACATATCCATCTAGTTCTACATGACACTCGCTGCTCCTTCATCACTGCCCCGTTCCGAGGACAGCCGGGACACTGGAACCGATGATTGTTCGCCCCATCTTCTCTTCATTTACCACGGCCAATCCCATGATTGCCGTCTCATCTACTAACACTGGTGACTGCCCTTCACTCGGCTCTGGCCTGTCCGACAGGGGCTTGGCAGCTCGGCAAGCTAGCCGAGGAAATGTGGACACGATGTGGACACGATGTGGGTCGATGGGGCTCGGAATGCGGGGGAGCTGCAGTGCTACTTAATAAAGGGCAAGGGCTGGGCAACTTTGCGGATTTACGGACTCGGGAGTACAAAAATGGGCCGTGGTTTGCGTCTATCGTATCATCTGCCTTCTTTTCATTCGGCCGTTGGCTGAGAGAGCGGGCCCGGGTCGACATGATTGGGTCTGAGAGACATGTATGCCTCCGCACGCACAGCATCGGAGGTTGCCCTTGCATGGAGCAGCGAATCGTGGTTGAGGAACAGGGCAGGAAACCAATAAAACTGACTAGTTGTGCATACGATGTTCATTCTGCCTCCTCACTAACTCTAGTGACTGTCGAGTGACGTGGTATCATACAACCAAAAACACACAGTTGTGGCCCCCGTGACCACTAACGCCCCGAACGCAGACTCCAGTTGCTCAATGCTATCCGTACTACTCCGAACTCTACTCCGAACTCTACTCCGTACTCTACTCCGTACTCTACTCCGTACTACCAAGTATGTAAAGCAAGTTCATGGCGGGTCTAATCCCACTTTTTGGCCTCCATACCAGACGGAGGGTCGGCGGTGAAGGTTGTGCCCCCGGCATGGTCCCAGCTGGTGCTCAACGAGGTGCCGTTGCTCTCCACGTAGCTCTTCATCATGGCGCGTTTCGTGTCCGGGTCGGCGTCCTTGTATAGCTTCTGGAAAAAGTAGTTAACATCTTGCTTGGACTCGTCTACCTCGTCGTCATCCAAATTCATCTTGTCCCAGTTCTTAGGGCCGGACTTGGAAGAGGTGGGGTAAGATGGCCCGGCTGCCGAAGACGTGGTGGAGGCCGATGCGGCAGTCGTGGCGGCGGGTCGGGCAGCAAGCTCCACTCCTTGCAAACTGGGTGGCGCAGCAGAAGGCGCCTGTGGCGGGGCATCCTCCGACCTGTTGCCGCCCAGTTTGTCGAACAAGTCCTTGCACCATGCCTGGGAATCATCACCAAACTTGTCCGCAGAAAAGGCGGACGGGTCGTTATATCCGAGGCTCTTCGCATGGGACACGAAACTCGCCATAGTAGGGAGGGAAGTTTGGCCAATCACGACGTCGTGGGCAGAGGTGCCATCCTTGCGCAGCTTAGGCCACTTGCCCGGAGTGGCCTTCTTCAGAGTGAGCTCAATCTTCATGGGCTTGACCGTGTATTGAGTCTCGCTTGGCCGAATCTTGTCGTACAGCACCATGAAGATCCGGCCGGCGGGTATACTAGGCACGGGGGACATTTGTATCTGCAATCGTTAACCTGTGAGTTGATCGCCGTGCGTGGTGGCGCGACTTACGCTCTGCTCCTCGGCCTCCAGCCTGAACTCGTCTTTCGGAACGTTCTTGACAAAGAACGTTACGTTGATGGCGCCATCGGTCTGATAGAAGTCTGTTCTGACGTCGTTCTTGGCATTCACATCCATGAGCTTTTTGTAAATGTCCTGCCAGGTTGCAGTCGTGGGCTCGGGCACACCCGTCAAGATGCTCCGCGGGATCTTGGGCTTGGCTTCCGTCATCTCCTCGTCGCTCTCAAGCTCCTCCACCCTCTGCTGCTCCGTGGCAGACTTTGAAGGCTTGGGGTACTTAACCACGGACACCTTGCGCGCCGGGTCGCCCGCGGGCGTCTTCTCCATGGCGGTCAGGGCCTGCATGCGCCAGGTGAATGCCTGGTTCTTCAGGCTCTTATCCTTGGTCCTGACGGAATTACCCCCCATAGCAGCTGACATCCGCTCTTCTTTACTCGCCGGTGCGTTGGCTTCCATGACCTCGGCCAACGTGACGGCGTAGTCGCCGTTGCCGTCCTTGTTGTCCTGCTGACCGTCGTCCTCGGTAGCTTTGGCGCCCTCGACCAGCTTTATGGCCCAGGAAGCGCACAAGTCGGCGTCGGCATGTCGGCCTAGGCGGTACAGCGTGATGGCTCGTCGGATCTGAGCTTCGGCAATCTGGTCGCGGTTGGCTCGGTCAAAGGCGACGGACAGAGCCTTCTCGGCATCTTGGAGGGCGAGGTCAAATTCATTGGATCGCATGTAGGCTTTGGATCGCTCGAGGAGCCATAGAGGGGACGGTCGCTCTTTGAGGGCTTCGGTGAGCTTAGCGATGCCCTCGGCGTACTTGCCATCGGAAACGAGCTTGACGCCATCGTCGGCGAGTCTGGTAGACATTGCGGGGTTGACCGGTATGCGGTACCGATAAGGAGCTAACAGAAGAGTGTGTCAAATGATATCAATGCGGGTTGGACAGCGATGTTTTCCAAGATGCCAAGTGGTTGGTCTTAAAGAGCAGAAATGCAAGTTTCCGTCTGTTTCTCGAAGAAAGAGAGAGACGTTTGTTGGTCGCGGCCTTGCAGGCAACCGTTCGTTGGTGGGGCAGCTCCAAAGCACCAGTGACCAGGGTAGCAGTTGCCAGTAGCTCTGAAAGCTCCAAGTGCAACCAATGACCAACTTAGTTTAGTCCATCCATTCCCATTGCAGGCATGTCGTTGCGATACGCTCTTGCTTCAACCAGCATTTGTTGCATCATTACTTCCGCATGATATTAAGATTAGTATCGTTCTATTGTCCAAGTTCAACTAGGCATCCGTCTACTCGCGTCTCAACCTTATGTCTTTCCATTTACTCCTGCCAGCATCTCATCCGGATACTTCTTGCCAAACATACCCAGGGCTTTCATCGTAAATATTATCTTGTAGTTTGGATACGTAATCATACAGCTCTTGTTGAAAACGCCGTCAATGGCTTCCGACAGCCACTCTCCATTGGGTTGCTGCCTATCCATGATGAGCTTGATCGCCTTTTTCAGCGGCCCAATATGAGGATAGTCGGCATAGATGAGGCCAATTACAGCCCACGAGGTCATGACCACCTGTGATCCAGACGCATGCTCGTGGTATTCATGTAACTCGCAAGACTACCGTGAGTTGTTAGTATTGACGACTTCAGCGGGGCGGGCCAGACTTACGCGGTAACTTTCCGACCACCCTCCGTCTTCTCTCTGTTTCGAGATCAAGAAGTCGCACCCTTTTCGGACATGCTCGCTGTTTGCGTAGGTCTCGCCTACACTCCCCAGTGCCTCCAGGGCGAACATGGTGGCATACGTAAAGCAGATGCCCCAATTGCCATACCATCCACCATGAGAGTATTGTTCTCTCTTGATGTACGTCACGACCCTAGCCTTGAAGGTCTTGATATCGTCTGTCCGGTAGTCGGGCCAATACTTGCTGAAGATGGACAGAGCAATGACGACTGACGTTGAGCACTCGACGTAGTCGTATTCCACCATGATGTTTCCAAAAACTTCGGCAGCATTGAGCATCTCCAACCACTTGCCACCACGGGTAGGCTCGTAAGAAGAACATCCGCCAGTGGCATTCTGGTATGTTAAAATGGTATCGACAGCGTCAAAGATCCTCTGATCTTCCAAGCGCTGTGGGTAACCAGCGCTCTTTTGCAGCAAGATGACGGCCTTGAGGGCTTCGGAAACACAGTCGCTCACTGCATAGCCTTGGTCTTTGTTGCTAAACGCCCAGGCTCCCTTCCTCTGCTGCCGGTAGCAAATGTCCTGGTTCTCAACATTTTCTCGAATCTGCTGGTTGTCCAGGAATTCCAACGCTTTGTTAAGCAACGGCTTCCAGCGAGGTTCTTGCTCCAGACCCGCCTCCACAGCTGCTTGGATGGTAAAAGCCGTGTCCCAACTCTGAACACCATTGGTGCCATTACAAAACATACCCTCGCTGTTAACCCACAGGCCGTCCTCGAGTCGTTCCAAATGTCTCCGTACAGAGTAGGCACCCGGGCCATCACGGATATAACAGACCACCGTGTTCATGGCTGCGTTGACAGGGGCGAGGCAGGCATAATCTGTATTCGCATCCTCCATATCAATCAACTTGCTGACCCAACCCTCGGCCTTTTCTGCGAGGCTCTGGGTACGTAGGTATGGATTCCAGACGTTCACGAGGAACCAGTTGGCCGTGTTCAGAAGCCAGGATTTCGGGTGGTAGTTATCAATTGCATTGATGGAGTTGCGGTGGGAAGCCCAATTGATCTCGTCCCACGGCTCGACGAAAAGCTCTTGGCGCAACTCGCGGATCAGCTCAGTCTCGTCGCAAGTCCACCTCTTAGAGTAGATGTATCCCATGGGTAGGAAGACCTGACGAATGTGGATCCACCACCTCCAAGGGGCAATGGGGACCCAATCGGGCAGAAGCCAGACCTCGGGCGGCACAGGGTTGACCACGTCCCATTTGCAGATGCCCAGGACGCTGAACCAGAACTTGGCCCAGTGAGGCGCGTGTGTAGCACCGCCCAGCTTGTGAAGCGTAGCGCGGGCCTTGACCATGAAGGGTTCGTCGGCGTCGACGCCCACCAGGCGCAGGACAGTGTAGTTCATGCTGGTGCCGAATACGGTGCTCTCGCCTTCGACGTGGAGGCCCCAGCCGCCGTCTTGGGGGTTGGCGCGTGCCTTCAGGTAGTTCTTGATCTCGGTGCCTTTGTACCAGGGAATCGGGGTCTTGGTGATGTGCCAGGCGAATACGACGCCCGGCAGGAGGAACATGGGACCGCCATATTCGCCGCCCCATTCACCCGAAGGCAGCTGGAGTCTCTCGAAGAAGTCGAGGCCACTGCGCACGGCGTCGAGGGGCTTCGTGGGTTTGGGTAGATCCGGGAGGCCCTGGATGGAAGAATGTTAGCGAATGTCGCATGGATCGGGGGTGGAGAAGCCCACCAAGTCCAGTCCCAAATACCACTTGTCGGCATCACTCTGGGGCCACTCCTTTGCGTCCTCGTCGTCTTCGAGGTAGTGCCAGGTGAGGCGTCCGCTCTGGTCCAGGCAACGCCATCGCGTCACATCTGTCTGTTTCTGGTGCTTGGGACGCTTCGTGGCACTCTCGTGCTGTACGACATTGTCGTGTTTTCGTTTGGAGGTCAGCTTCTCATCAATTCTGCCGTTGGTGGTGCCAGTCGTTTTGGCTGCGCCGTTGGACCGTGTTGTTACCATTGTGCAGTAAGTCTCAACATGTCCAGGATGCAGGTTGCAGATTATTGTGATTGACTTCCCGCCAGTTTTTAACCAGGGGTTCGGGGGTCGACGCTAAGATTGTTGGTGCATGAACGTATCCGTACTACGTAACTAGTACTTCTGCACAGTACCTGCCAAGCTCGATTTACAGGGCTGTGATTCGCGGCCAAGGAGGGTCTTCTACGATGTCCCCCATACCCCCGTCAATCTGGTGAACTCAAGTCGGGAGATCATCTGATTCTCACTCACCACCAATCTTCACTGGTAACATCCGTCGTGCATTGGCTGGCTGCCTTTCCTCGGATTTCAGAGTGACGTGCCATTTCAAGCGACCGAGTCGATGATCTTCTAAGGCTTTGGCTACCATGAGTCCATCGACTTGATCTTTCTTGCGACCACTCCCTCGTTGATGCAGCGTAAAGATGGATCGAATGATGTCAAGTCCATCAGGTCATCGTCACCTGTCTTCCCAAACCGTGCGTTCGGATGACGGAGACGACCACCACGCAGCTGGGGCGCCGCTCAACGAGGATAGGGCAACCATCATTACCAAGATCGAGGACATCGTAGAGAGTATCGTCGTCGCCCTCGGTGAGAATCGCACCATGACCATTCCCCTCCGTAACCGCCGGTCAGGTAACGAGGTTACTGTTTCCTTTCCAGCCACCAGAAGCGACGGTGCGAGGAGATTCAGTGCGTTTCTTCGCTAGTCGTCGACTTTTTCTTGTTTCATTTGTACTTACCCTCTTTGCCTCTCAGCTGCTCTCGTTTTAATCCTCTACTTGTGTCGTGGAGCACTGGTCACTGGGAACGTCATCACAAAGAGGTCTGCTCAAGCCCTCCACTCGAACCAGCTTACTGAACCGCGGATGCTAACCTAAGACCTCGGACAGGAACATCTACTATCAAGACCCTGGTCTGTTCGGCAATCAAAGATACGTCGATGATCTTGTCGATGACATTGCCTACACTTTTGGCGTGAGCCGTGACGCCTTGAACATTGTCAGAACCTGCTATCTATGGTCAATCCCAATGCTGACTCCGCCATCAGGTTGCCGCTTCCAAAGGGCTCGTCGCCGGTGGTGTCTTCAATGCAGGACAAAACGGACATGTACGTGGCCATGTCTTGCCCGTGTGTAGCTGGCTACAACTGACGAATCTGCCAGGGAGTTTCCATTCCCACAGTGCAGTCACTGGGCCGTCTCGATCTTCATCTAACTCGTTGGGTCTTGGTGATTGAGAAAGAGGTGAGCGCATGTGTATTGTCTGTGACTGATCAAAGCTGAACGAGTCTCAGGCTACGTTCCGCAGCTTGGCTACTTCTCGTTACTTTGAATCGTCTGCTGCAGGCGCTGGTATACTTGTCACAGTGGGTGCTCGCTTGCATGGACTGTAAATATGGCCAATCTAATGCGCCAGTAGGCGAAAGGATACCCTGATCTTGCCACCCGCCAGTTTCTTCACCATATCCACACGACCTGGCCACATATACCCGTGTATGCCTTGGTCGACTTTGATCCCGACGGCATCGGCATCATGCGCACGTATAAACATGGGAGTCAAGGTCTAAGTCATGAACATGGAGTCACTTGTTCCGGACTATCCTGGCTAGGTGTCAAAAGCGGCGACGTTTTGATAGGGGTCACGTCTCTCTCAAGTTCTTTACTCGAGGTTGGATCCAGCCAAGGCTCCGTCAACACATCGAGCTCCAGCCAACCAAATGCTTCAAGTCAGTCCAGCCTGAAGATGGCGCTTCCTCTATCTTCCAACGACCGCAAGAAAGCAGCCAACATTTTGCGTGTTATCGAGAGCCGAGGCGGTCAAGGCGCAGAAGATATGGATATGGTGGAGGAGTTGCAGTTGATGCTCATGCTGAATGTCAAATTTGAGATGCAAGCTGTCGAAGATGCAGGCAGCATGATACCTTGGTTGGATGAGCGGCTGTCTGCTGCAGCTGGATAGGTGCTGGAGTGACATGGAATGTAGGAAGGGAAACGGGCCGGGAACCAAGTACGAGTTTGGGGGTCGGCTGCACTGTTCCACATCATCGATATCAAACGCCATCTGGCGGTGACTGATGTATCATGACGTTATGAGCTATTGCTGGATCATGTAGCTAGAGTTTTACGGTTCGCGAAATACTTGCTTTTTGAGAAAGGGGTTCGTCTTCCCTTGCGACCCTCACGACGGCCTGATAGGTATAGCTACTTATCACGTGACTGTAACCCACCACAACCTTTACACCAGTATCACCCAATCGGTCTCGACTCTCGCAAACAATCTCTGTCGTCGTAATCATTCAATCGAGACTTGCACTTCAGCTTCGGAATCGCACGGTCATTATTCTCACACTACCAAGACTCGAAATAAGTCGCGGCTGATCATCGAAGCTCGTTCTGCATTCCATTTTGCCGCCCCGAAAATTTTCATCGGACCCAATCCGGCAAGTATCCATCTCCAGCGGCGCATCGCGGGGGAATCGTCACGGCATCACCGCACAATATCTCTCAAGAGGCGGAGAGGAGGGGATTTTGACCCGGGACGAGAGAGTGACGTGACCTGTTCCAACCATCTCACACCATCTCACCCATGGCGCCGCAGCTATCGGAGGACGAGATCGACGATCTCATCTATCTCGCCAGAGCGGGGGAGGATGCCGAACTGACCCAGACGCTCAAAGAGCTGTCGGAGCGGGAGAAGGCCAGCATCGCAGAGATTCTGGAGGCAGCCAAGGACGGTAGTGGTGCTACGTGTCTGCACATGGCGGCTGCAAATGGACATTCGAGTAAGTATTCGCACTGGTATGGATGCAGGAGGAATGTGAGCATTGTAAGGTGCGATGAGATCTTTCCCGAGGGGATGAGACTGCCAACATTGAATAGCGGTGCACTCCAGGTTGCATGGCTTATACCGCCCGCATTATCCTCATCCGTCCACCGTCGCATACGTTTCGCGCGCACACACACACACACACACACACACACAAATGGACTAACACCCCACAGAAACCGTGACACACATCCTCTCCCACCTCCCCACACCACCCCCGCCGGTGTCCCCAGCGCAACAGCAGCCCTCGGAGTCGGAAGAGGAACCTTCGGCAGCGGCGCAAAAGGACGTCCCTTACATCAACAAGGCCAACACCTTTGGCAACACGGCCCTGCACTGGGCCTGTCTCGGCGGCCACCTGGACACGGTCAAGCTCTTGCTCTCGCGCGGTGCCTCGGTCGCCGCTGCCAACGACAAGGACCAGATACCCCTCGACATGGCCGCCTTCAACCAGCACATGGCCGTCGTCGAGCACTTCCTTAGCCAGAGCCGGGAAATCGAGGGAGAGAATGCTGCGGAGGGCGGGCTGGAGGGAGGGGTAAAGGACGTCGAGATGGGGGAGGGTGAGGGAAATGCCACTCCGTAGGTTCATGTACGGAGAGATGGCTTATGATGATGGAATGGTGCATGGAGGGGCGTTTTTATGACATGGAGGTTGGCAACGCATGGTTAGATGGGTGGAAAAATGGATTACGACTCGTGCATTGATTCCTCTAGACGGAGGCATCTCTACAATAGACTGCTACCTGGAACGCACACATACATGGCTGTAATTACGTGTCGCTAGTTGAGTTTGATTTAAACCCTCGACAATTATGAGCCGCTCACGGCGCAGGTCGTCTTATGGACCCCGGTTCATCTCGTGATTTTGGCGTACTGTCCACTTGCCTTGGACGTATATCAATTAAAGTCACTAGTACGCTGTCTCTCGGCATTGTGTGAATGATCTTCTCGTACGTCCAGTCTCTATAGCTCTCCCTGTAGCTACTACTCGGCTTCGGAGACACTTTGCCGAAAGCGGCACTCGGGGCTCACGGGAGGGTTCTGGTGAACACTGTAGTGTACTGAGGTAGTGAACACCTGATAGCAACGAACCTTGCTGCACCTCTTTTTGTGCTGCATATTGAATATAATGCTTTGCAAGTAAAGTGCCGTAGTACCGGTACCACAAATAAGTATGATCTCTTTGTCAAAGTTTGTCCAAGTATTTCGAAGCGTCGTTCGTCGAAGCCAAGAATCCCATCCGTGCTAATCTAATTCCAGGAACATGTCAACATAACACCTTTTCTTACGTTTCTGATTCGACGGCAGTCGGAGTGAAGGAAGACCGGCTCCCAGTTTAACGGGACAAGGACCAAAAACAGAACATGGGCGCTCAACCCGGTGAGTTCTCCCACCTCGCTAGCTCGGCAAGATGTTCGAAGTTCCCGCTGCTTTGAACCAAGATTAGTTTCCATAATGGGACATGACAAAAATCCAGAATAGCTTCCCATCAAGGGGAGATGCCGCCCCTAGCTAGCCTCCTCCCCGGCCTTGTTCCGACCCCAACCTCGTTTCTTCACTGCTGGCCACAGGGGTACAATGTCGGGTTCCAATCTACGGTGCAGGAAATCAACTTTTCCTACAATACTCTCTGTGCATGGACCTGGACCAAAAAGTTTTCAAACGAGGCGACGAACGTCTTGGGCTGCTCCAGGGCCGCAAAATGTCCCCCCTGTCAGATTGTCAGAATATAGTCAGACCTGATCGGTGTACTGTGGAACAGAAAGTCCAGACAGAACAGAAGGGTGGGGATGAAAAGAAAGCATGTACACATACCACGCTGTGTGTCTCGTACGATACCACCTTGCGAAAGCGCTGTTGCACCTGCGCATGGGTAACGTACATCAGCTCGTATGGCAGCATCAGCACTCCCACAGGCTTGTCCAATGCAGGACTCTCGTCTCCGGCTTTGCCCTGCAAGCTCCCCAATCCTCGGTACGGCCAGAGGCTGCGCGGAAACGTCTTGGTGAACCAGTAGAAGCTGACGGCCTCGAGAATGGTGTCAAGACTGATGGGTTCCCGGCCGTCGGCCCACTCGATGTACTTTTCGCCGATCCTATGAGATGGGACGCCAGTAAGATGACATGTACCACGAAAAAAGGCAACGAGGCCGCAGGTAGGGTCAGATACGCACCATGCAAGCAAGGCCAGGGGACTCGATGACAGAGCCAAACCCACTGTAGCAGGACGCGTTCCGTGCTCCAAGGCATACGCCATGCCAGTGGCTTGAAATTTCGCGCTTCGCTCCATTCCGGCCTGCGCTTCTGGCGTCAGGTCTTCTTCTCCTGAAGGGCTAGTGCCCTGCCGCATGACGATGTTGACTAGGGAAGGACACCCAAGACGTGTCAGCTACTTCCACTTGATCAGACAAAAAGGTTGGAAAGCGGAGTCTGTACGGTGAAAGGCCTTGACTCCCTCATAGTTGGTAGCCATAGTGTATGCCAGCCCAGCGCCGACATCGCCGCCCTGTGTTACGTAGGACCCCCCGAAGCCGAGCTGGACCATGAGCTCGTTCATGACGGCCGCGGCCTCGTTGATTTCGAGCTCGTAGCTGATGTCCTCGCGCGTGCTCAGGCCGTAGTCGGGAATGGACGGCACGATGACGTGATAGGGCAGCGTCTTGGGGGTATACTTCTTTGCGAGCAGCTCCATCATGGGCACGAACTCGAGGAACGAGCCCGGCCACCCGTGCATGAAAATGACGGGCACGGCGTCGGCCCGCTGCGAAAAGAGCGCGGCAAAGTGCACGTTGTACGAGTGGCCGCTGTCGCCGACACGCACGGGCAGCGTGAAGTTGGGGAGGGCGTTGACATGCGCCTCCGATGCACGCCAGTCGGATGCCATCCATGCATCTTTCGCCTCTACCAACCACTGGCGTGAGACTCCGAATTCACCGTCACGGTGCTGGTTGTACCATGTAGCCGGCCCGATAGGCGATAGACGCAGCAGTGTCTGGAAGTCTTTAATTTCTTCGTCTGACACGTGCAGAGAGAAGGGTACAGGCTTGCCGATGACGCCAGCAGGCAGAGTAGCGAACGAAGTGGTCATTTCGTGTTACTTTCTTGTTTATGGAGGGCAAGATGTGACGGTGCCCAGGATAAGTGTGGTGTGCAAGTCTTGTTCTGATGGGGGGTCGACGCGGAAAGAACGGAGTGATGTAGTTTGGTCGTTGGAACCTGGGGTAAGTTATGCTGCCCTCATAACACGTACTGTGCCTTATTTATGGGTCTGCATATCCACCATACGTACTCTAACCTCGGGTCTGTTCTGCATCGTCTGTTAGCAAAACGTTCGTTAAGGACAAGTTACTTTCGGCTTTTATGCATAGCGCAGCTGGCAGGGGGGGTCAAGTATCTTTTCTCCGAGCATGATTTAACTCGACTAAGGCGCTGCTACTCCGTACCCGGTACAGTCGTACCACGATCGTGTACTTGGTGACCGTTATGATCGTTGCAGTCGTTGAAGTCGTTGAAGTCGTTGAAGTCGTTGTCCGCCTTATTGTTATTACTATGTTTAATTATAATACATCGTTAGGTGAATCTTAAACATCGATATCGCAACGATACGTTATACTACGCTCTAGCGCCAATTAAGAGCAAGTAGCTAGCCCGTAGTAAAACTGTTGAGATATTGCATCCAGTACCTTCCTAGCCCTAGGAGGGATATATCTCTCTAATACGGTGTCATAACGAAAATCCTACGCTGTTTAGGGACGATGAAGGGCCTCTAACTAAAGGGTTAACAATCATGTCCGGTATCGATAGGGAAAAGACGTATCAGTGACATAGTTTATTCATGTTTACAGGGAAAATACTAGCCATCCTATGCCAATTTGCTTGTGCTAGCAGCTTTACACTTGACTAGGGAGGGAAAGCATTTAACCGGTATTTTTAATATAGAGTTGAACGCAGCGAAGTGCTTTCATAGACGATATAGATTCGGCTCTTAAATAGCACGCTATTTAAGTATCCAACGTATCTTTTTATCAGTTGCTAAAGGTAAGAGTTTTCCGGTCAAGTCGTGTGTATTAGAGCGAGCCGGTTTGGGGTGAAAAGTAGTTACATGGTGGGGTGGGCACAAGGACCGGGGGCGATGTTATAAGTCAACGTACAACGATCTGCCCTACTCTGTGGACGCACAGCCGGGTATGAAAGAACAGGGTTCTCTCCGGAAACTAGTCTACCCACTCTGACGACGGCAATCGAGATGATTCGTACATCTTTTTCCTAATCAGGGTACGAATATGCTCCACAATGCCAAGGTCGTGGACGAAGACCTCTCCCGTCTCATCCCGAACACCTATACCGGCGGACTGCGGGTTAGTTACTGTGCAAATACCGTTAGCGACAAGGGCCCGCCCGCCTTCTTTAGCAGGCGGCGGCGGCTCGGGCTGTTATCAGGTCCCGTCTACTGAGGGCACGGGAAGTAGACGGCAACCACATTTGTCCAGGGGGGCATGTCCGTCATAGGAGCTAGCTGTCAGATTACTTCCCGTCCCCCAGGCGATAAACCCTCCGTTCCTTTACTCTTCTCGCCTTGGGCCCAGTCCAAAATGCAGCTAAAGCGGGTCGACCGCTTTCGTTCTAGTCGACTATAAAATTATAGGCCATTTTCTCAACACACTGCTCATGTAAACGCTTCAACACATTATATTCACCACTCTCCGATGTCCAGAAATGGTCAACTGCACCTGAATACACAAGACCCCACTAATAAAATCCTCTTCGCTGTTCAGACACCGTCAAGTGCTTAGCATGCCTCCTCCGCTCGAGCTCCAGAGTGTCTTTTCTGGCCGACTGTGTTTAAACACTCTGACGGCTGCTCTCTCATTCTCCGTGGCATATTTCCTGATCCTTCGACCGTTCTACAACGTCTTCCTCCACCCGCTACGCAAGTATCCCGGACCCAAGCTATGGGCTGCCTCCCGTATCCCAGTTAGCCGTGCAAGCGTGGATGGGCAGTGCCCCCAAGAAATCTTAGAATTGCACCGCAAGTACGGCGATGTCATACGTGTTGCGCCAAACGAGCTGTCCTTTGTGCGCGCAGACGCGTGGAAGGAGATCATGGGCCATTTGAAACCCGGGCAAGAGGAAAACATCAAGGAGTTGTCCGTTTTCGGCCACGTCCCACACAGTCTCATCGCCATCCCAGACCGTCATGGACACAGTGCTCAGCGCCGAATTCTTGCCCATGGCTTCTCTGCCAGGCGCATGGTCGAGCAGCAGCCCCTCATCCGCCACTACGTCGACCTCCTCTTCCGCCGACTCGGGGAGTTCTCCGAGGGTGGAGCCAAGCCCATCGATATCGTGTCGTGGTACAACTACAATACTTTTGACACCATCGGTGACCTCGTGTTCGGGGAATCGTTTGGCTGCCTGGACAGTGCCACCCTACACCCGTGGGTGGGAATAATCTTCGCTGGCATCAGGCAGGGAAACACCGTCGCCACTCTCCGACGCATCTTTCCCTG
Organism: Arthrinium puccinioides; assembly: GCA_022414665.1. Lineage (NCBI taxonomy): Eukaryota > Fungi > Ascomycota > Sordariomycetes > Amphisphaeriales > Apiosporaceae > Arthrinium > Arthrinium puccinioides. The sequence continues at coordinate 3,128,106 of JAIUNF010000006.1, read as the reverse complement.
GACCGACGACGTCCTACGATGGGTCGGCGGGAAAAAGATGCTGGACAAGGCTATTGAACACCAGGCACTGATAACAGCCAAAGTCAAGAAGCGCCTGAGCATGCAGACGGACCGACCGGATTTTATGGACTCCATGGTACGCGTGGACAAGGGTAACATGACCCCGATACAGCTCGAAGAGAACGCGAATATTCTTATTACAGCCGGTTCCGAAACCACGGCGACAATCCTTTCGTTTGCCACCTATCTGCTGACCCAGAATCCACGAGTTATGGCCAAGGCCTCGAAGGAGGTCCGCACTACCTTTAACAGTGAGGACGAGATCGACCTCCTCTCCGTCCAGAACTTGAAGTACATGCTTGCCGTCATTGACGAGACAATGCGTCTCTACCCTGCTGTTCCGATGGCGGTAGCCCGTGTGACACCCCTAATGGACGAGTGATATGCGGAAAATATGTCCCTGGCAATGTAAGTCTCTTTTTTTCTCGGCATCTCGGGTACTCTCTTCTCCAATGTCGGTTGCTAATATTCCGCTGCTAGACGATGCTCAGTATTCACCAGTGGACTATCAACCACTGTGAGGATAACTTTGCCCTTCCCTCCCAGTTTATACCGGAGCGCTGGCTAGAAGGGGAGGACTCTCGCTTTGCTCAGGATCGAAAAGAAGCCTTTGCTCCATTCTCCTACGGTACCAGAGACTGCATCGGTAAAAAGTGAGTCGACGCGCCTATTTTGACCTCTCCCACGTCCCGAGGCGCCATTTCTGACACAGTCTAGCCTCGCCTATTCGGAAATTCGTATGGTTCTGGCCAGGGTGCTATACAACTTCGATGTCGAGCTTGATGAGCGGAGCAAAGGCTGGGCAGAGAACGCGAAAATTTACCAACTGTGGGATAAGTCTCAGTTGTGGGTGTACCTGAAGCCGCGGAAGATGGAGCAGTGAGGCAGAGGTTGGACGGTCCGGTAGTTTTGTGTGGTTGCGTTCTCCGCTCTCGTGTAAGATGGAGGAATATGGGAAACTACTGGCTCTCGTTGGGCATTGATCCAAGGGACTAGTAGTTTTGGATTGCAATTTGCACTTTGCGCTAGAAGATTTTCTTTTGTACGCAATAATATCATGTTCTTACAGATTAGTTGAGCCGTGCTACTGGTTGCAAGCATGGATATGTAGGCAGGTGCTTTTACGACCACACCACTTCGGAACAAATCGCAGTAGGACGTACCTACTTATCCCCATCTGATCACATAACACGTTGGTCTTTAAGTTTGATGTGGCTCGCCTTCATTGTGGTTATGGGGAACACGCATCGACGGCAACAACGATGCAACGATTCGCACCTGTATCCGAGATCATAACGTTAGATGCTCTCGGATGATCAGCAGCCTTTGATGTATGGAAAGCCACAGAGTCATTGTCATCACCACGCATTGGCGATGCAAGCCATTGACCAATCGGAATCTTCCCCATTTGGTCTGAAACCACCACAACGACAATCGCGATTGCCATGATCTGGCAGATACCTGTTTTGCTTCTTCTACGTCCTATGGCATGGCAACCAGCTAAGCAGTCTTCATCAAACAACTCTCGTAAACACGGCCACAGATCGCATCTCTTCCATCCATCCCGTCCTCAGCACGCCAGCTTCATCAAGCTCTGACTCCTGAGTAGATCCCAACGTCTCTTGGGCTCATCAGAGATCAGAGACAGGCAGCAAATGATCGAGCCGGTCCTTTGTGTCACAGCCATCACGTCGCTTCTGACCAATAAAGAGATCCCATACCCCAACTGGCGTTCTTGGGGTTTGCCGAACACGAACCCAAAAATTTCCCTACGGGCCATCGTTGCCATCTACAGGTCCGATTGGCTCACTTCTCCGCCTTTACCTGCGCGTTCATGCTTGCTCCTGCGACGCCTGTGTTCCGCCGTCGGTTTCCCGACGCAGTAGTCGAGATGCTTCAGGTATAAATGTTTTCCGATAGGTACCATTCTCCCGTCCAAGATCACTTCGTTCACGCAGTCATGTCTCGTCTTCAATTCACCGAATCTATCCTCCCCGTCTTCGATGGAATCTTCCAAATCGTGTTCAGATCACCGGCCATGAATACATAATGAGGGGTCAGGGCCACCGCCCTACAGTAGCTTCTTCTGTGCTACACACCCTCTTTGCCGCGGCCTGAACCTTTTGCTGTTGGCTCGTCATTTAGTCTCTATAGGGCCAGCCTGGCGAGGAGTGCCTGGGTCCTGGGAGATGGGAGATGGCGGTCTGACGCCCCCAGTCCGTTCATGCTTTTTCAAGCTGGCCGCCGGCTCACGATGATTGCATCTGCGCGTCCCACCCAGTCCCCCGTGGTGTTGTTGCCTCGCGGCCCTCGCCGATCCCCGCCAATCATACCTCAAGGCTCATGCGCTACTCCTGGATTTCGGTCAGCCTTTGCCAGAGGCCTGCAGCGGCCAGCGGGAAGTCCCCTCGAGTCGTACGGACGTGGGATACCTATCTGACGTGGCCAGGCTCGGATCCGAGCCTGTCTAGTATTGGCTTCGGCTTACCTACTGGTCTAAGGAAGTTGCCTACCGGTATTGCTCCGCCAGAGGTGGGTAGTAGGACTGCTGGGCCTTACCGGCGGCCCATCTACCCATTTTCCCTGGCTGTGTCGGTGAAATGATGGCCTAAAGCTTCGGCAGTTACGCAGCGGCAGGCTGGGCGGCTACAGCGTTTGCACGGTGCCCCTATTGGTCGAGCATGATCCGACGCTCTGGGAAGCCGAACACGAAGAGAGACCCCCACGAAACCGGTCAGCAACAGAGCAGCACCCGCAAAAGGCTTGGAGAACGTGTCACCAATCCGAGGCCGATCTCCCGTCCGAATAAAACGACGGCCTGGCGGACATTTGACAGTGACATCACCGTACCTCTGGCGAGACGGCAGCAACAAATCAGCGTGGCGGATCATCATGCTGTATTCACTATCCGGGTATGAATTGCCAGCGCCTATCGTCTCTGACGTCAATCTTGAGATGCCCACGAGCTGCCCAAAGTACCGTTTACAAATGCGAGTTGTCAACGGACGCGGCTTGGCTGGCGAGAGACACTCACGGGACCACATTTTTGCAGCCACACCGAGTTTCCGAGGCTATCGACTATCGTGAGCCTCTCCTTACGGCTCATCGGTTGCCATGGGCTTCGGCTCAAGGGGAGTTCTTGACGAGAATTGGAGCGGCAACCAGCGCAAGTTGCGAGCAGGGTTCTATAGGTCACAGGACCCACAGGCCGGCGATGGACGTGTGGCAAAACCTATACCCCACGTCAAGTAACAAAATCGCCGTCCTTAGGGCTTATATCGCTTGTAAGCGGATGTCTGTCCGAGTGGACCCGACGCTCGACGATTGGCAGTTGGTCTTGACCCTTGGGGGTAACGCTGACGGATCATACGATGTTGATCAAGCGCAGATTGAGATATAATATGACATTGGCTGCTCCCGTCAACCATTATATTAGCAAAACAGGATAAGACACACTGGTGATTTGCAAGATTAGTCGACATTCTGCAGTCATCACAAGAATCGCGACATCTCTTTTCCATCTTTACGCAGCCAACTCCCTTCGTTCCGCACTATGAGCTGGAATAGGACGAGCAAATCGAGTAGCGTAATACCTCGCACCGTCCTTTGAGCCCAGATGCCTTCCTAATCAAGTACAGGGCGCGACTTCAAGCTCGAAACATGGCAGTCGCCATGGCCGTGATGGCGAGCGCCGCGAAAAGACACACCGCTCAGACCGGCAAGAGAAGTCGATCTCCAGCAGCAGCCAACAAGCCCTGAAATCCGGACTTATATTCCTCTTTGTGGTCAACGAGTTCAACCTGAACTTGCAATTCCCACGCAATGCTGACGTATGGGGCAATATCAAGCCACCGGAGGACGCCATGGGGTATCTGCAGGAATCAGTCGGCACTGTATTCAGATACGACAACGGCACCGTGACTCCCGCGGTTGGATACGCATGGTGTCGAGAAGAGGCCGGACATGCGGGCGCCATCGTTTATCAAGATAGCTACACAGAGAATGGCCAGAACGTGCCGTACTGGAAGAACCTCACCCCTTATCAGACCTGTATGGTGTTCAGCTGCGGACCTTTCCTGCCCCATGTATACGGGAAGGGAGATGCATCAGTCGCCGACGACCAAGAGTTCAATGGATGGCACGCGCTGCATTTCTCTCATGACGACGGCATCTCCCAGATAAGCCGCGAACACAAATACATTGCTGGGAGCAGCGCCGACTGGATCACAACGCACCAGATCGTTTCCGAGCTTTATAGCAATCCAAACCCGGCGGCGCCTCCGTCCCAAGGTCTGAGAGGAGACGTGGCCATCATCATTGGTCTCATGGCTCTGTCGCAGAAACGCAATTGTATCGACAGGGCCTTTACCCAGAGAATGTGGCATCAAAACCAGTGGAGGGCCAGACGCCAGACAACGGCTGGTGAGTTGCCGCCACGACAGAATGCTCGAGGCTCAAGCCTCATGCAAGCTACGGCAACTGACCGTCCGCAGAGCAATCATATGCGGGTGACGATGGACGTGGAGTTATTGTGCATGTTGCACTCGACCCAGATCAAGATCCCGTGCAGGCGATAGCGGCCATCCAGGACTTCTCCTGTTGTGGTGTGTGGGTGCGTGGGTGATGATGTGATGCGAGATGGGCTCATCGTTTTGGGAAGTTCGAGTAGTACTGTACTCGCATTTCTTTCTTCTTGTGGGTGTGGGCGAGGATTTCAAGGTTCAAACCGTACTTTCCTATGTTGCATGTTGTCGATGCATGCCGCGGACGGCTTTCTCTTGAAGCTGATGGATCTTCAAACTTCTTGGGTTTCCCGAGGAAGGGCTGGCTCGCTCCTCTTTCCCTTGTCAACGAACTGTATGCACATCTGGACGTGTGAAATAGGAATTAAACCTGCCGGTGTGTCAGTGTGATTCGACTGCGCCTGGCGGAGCACGTATAGGAGCCCAGGTGGTGAACTATTACATGTCATAACTTATTTATACCTCGAGAGCCACGTGGGACGCATGCATGTCAACTGTCAACTGTCAACGTCGATGTTTCGATGGTCAAACAGAGAGATGCGAGAATACTCGCTCCTTTGGTTTTAAAAACAAAGGCAGCATCCTTGTTGTGACAGTTTCGCCAAACAAACCGCAGCTTGCTTTCCACGGAACGGTAAACCACGGGGTTGGCATATGCCAACGACGACGACGGTTCCATGATCCATTCCAAGATGATAGATCCTGTTTCTCTATCCACCACGGATCACGAACATCCGTGCCAGGATTAGAAAGCGTGGAGACGTGGGATGATCCCAAGCATGGCTATGAAGGTCCTTTTTGACATATAACCGTCCTCTCTGACGGCGGAACAGACACACTCACTCTGCCTCTCATGCACGGAGTCGACCTGTTCGTCTGGAGTCGTCGAGTCATGTCCAGGGGAGCCCCTGACCCACCACGCCCAGGTCGCTACGATGACCTAATGCGGCCGATTTTCATGTGCCTCGGCGAACCCCATGTACGCCAAGGGTTTCGCAACGGGGGGATCCAGGTGAAGGCCTAGTTCATGCTGAGCGCCATTAGACCATCCATGGCTTAACGTTGACTTATCCACCACCTTATTAGCTGCCGGGATACGGAGTACGGATACCAGCAGCGGGAAGATGGCCTTGGCTTGGCCCTTGGCCGTCCGGTTCATCATCCATCCCATCTCCCATCTCCCACGACACGGACAAGATGGATGCGGGATAACGGATTGATCGCGTTCAAACTTGCGACGAGCGGCAACAGAGTTCTGTGCCCATGACAGACCTACACAGAAGATCGGCCAATCCACCACCATATCTCAGATCCAGGAGGGCTCATACACGGGTTCGCAGATCATGGTGCCCCTTTCATCTTGTTCGCTACCAGAACTTGGTTCCCCTCAAAAAAAAACGATTTAGACCTGTCACGAACCCGCCCAGCATAAATCTAGACCTGGGCTTGGCTGGGTCCTGCCGGCTTCCGATGGTCCGGCCTACTATCACAGGGGGGAGATCGCAGGGGTGGAAACAGGGGTGGCCACAGGGTAGGGGTTTCAGACGGTTCGTTAGCGTGTTACATGCGACAGGAGCGTCCCGTGGGGAGAGATGCGATATTCATCCGTACCGCGTTCTAGTCACTGCGTTCTAACTGCTTGGTTGTCAACAACGGTTCTTGAACGGGATGATAGACATGGCATTGTTTGGACGTCGACAAGACTTCCTGCGCACAAAAGTCCTTCGCGCCTGGACAAGCGTCAAGCATGAGACGACGGACGCCCGTCAAACGACACGCGTTGAATGAGACCGCGTCCCGACACATCATCATCACACATGTTTTCTCATCTCGTCCATGCCCGAGGAGAATTCTCTCGCCTTGACCGTCCCTTTCCGTGTGCGATCATCTCCTCAGTCAGTCCCTTGACTACTCCCGTGTTGTGAAGGACATGCATGTACTCCGTACTGTTGGTTACCGATAACTCCGTCCAGGTGGATCAGGAGATCTCAGGGGGTTCTCACCCATGGTCGTGAGGCTGAGCCTTCTTCTCAAACCCATCCGAGCCAACTCTGGGCACAGATGACAACCGTATACCTACTGTGACGTTGCAGGGGGTCACCTGCGGTGAGCCCTCAACAGACAGGGATCAAGAAACAGAAAAGATCCTGAAGGCTCCCGCCAAGACGCCGGAAACCACCATCAGACCAGGGGCCCCCGACTGCGAATGCAACCCTACCGCTGGCATCGTGGCTGCAGAGTTGACGTCAAGAGCCTCAATACAGGACCCAGAAATCAGCCCGTCCAGGTTCGTGGAGTTCGGCATCGGACGGGGAGGGGTCTGTGTTTCGAGATGATCTTGCTGACCAGCCAAGACGGGAATGGAGAGACGGTAGACCTCCTTTTTTATATAGCTGCGAGCGCCCTGAAGCCATCTTCGTCGAGGTTTCTCCTCTGCAGCCCGGCCAGCACGACGTAATTTTCAGTTCTTGGGTGCCATTCTTTGAGCGAACTGGTTCGACTACATTCTTTTTTTTTATATTCTAATTTCCACATTCAGAGATCATGCAGGTCTTCATCACTCTTTCAGTTCTCGCCCTAGCGGCCGTAGGTTTCTCGGAGCCGATTTCACAAAACACCACACCCACACTGCGAGAGCGCGATGCCGCCGCCGTCAGCTCACTCTTGACCTCGGTAACGAGCGCCATGTCACAGCTCGACGCTTCGATACAGGCATACGATGGGGACAGCAGCAAGGTCGAGTCCGACACGGACGGCCTGGTCGCCGCACTCCAGTCGACCTCGTCCGGTTTCACCACCGCCTCGGCCTCGACCGTGGACGTCGCCAGCCTGGAGCCCATGATGCAGTCGCTCACCGCAGCCGGCCAGTCGATGATGAGCAGCCTCATGGCCAAGAAGGACACGTTCGAGCAGTCCGGATCCTGCGAGACCCTCCAGTCTGGACTGGACAGCATGAAGACCGCGGCGAAGAACATGGCCGACTCGGTCGTGGCCAAGTGCTCCCAGGAGTCGCAAGCGGCTGCCCAGACCCTCACTTCCAGCTTCACCGACGCGATGAGCAAGGACGTCGACGCCTTCACCTCCGGGTGCAAGAGCAAGGGGGCAAGAAGGACAAGGGACACAAGACTTCGGCCGCCGCCACCTCGGCCGCTGCCTCTTCTGCCGCTGCCTCGTCTGCAGCTGAAACCTCGGCCGCTGCCACCACGACCAAGTCCCACGACCAGACCACCACCGAGTGCGCGACCGTGCCCCCCAAGACGGAGACCAAGACGGAGACCAAGGAGATCAACAAGACTGTCACTCTCGTACACACCATCGTCAACAACGCCACAAAGACGGAAACGAAGAAGGAGACCAAGACCGAGACCAAGAAGGAGACCGAGACCAAGACTCTGGTCCACACTATCGTTAACAACGCCACCATCGCGCTGACGAAGACGCTGACGGAGAAGGTCACCAAGACGGAAGAGAAGCCTGTCACCAAGACCGAGACCAAGACCGAGACCAAGAAGGAGACCAAGACCGAGACCCTCGTCCACACTATCGTTAACAACGCTACCATCGCCCTTACCAAGACGCTGACGGAAAAGGTCACCAAGACCGAAGAGAAGCCTGTTACCAAGACCGAGACCAAGACCGAGACCAAGAAGGAGACCAAGACGGAGACACTGGTCCACACCATTGTCAACAACGCCACCATCGCCCTCACCAAGACCCTGACGGAGAAGGTCACCAAGACGGAGGAGAAACCCGTCACTAAGACGGAGACCAAGACGGAGACCAAGGACATCAACAAGACCGTCACCCTCGTCCACACCATTATCAACAACGCCACCGTCGCCCTTACCAAGACGCTGACGGAGAAGGTCACCAAGACGGAGGAGAAGCCTGTCACCAAGACCGAGACCAAGACGGAGACCAAGGCCGAGACCAAGACGCTGACGGAGACGAAGCAGAACAACGCCACTGCCATCCTCACCAAGACGCTGACGGAGACGAAGAAGGAGGTCTCGACCAAGACGGAAACCAAGAAGGAGGTGCAGACCCTGACCCTCACCCAGGTCAACAACGCCACGGTGGCCCTCACCAAGACGCTGACCGAGGCCGTCACCAAGACGGAACAGCTCGTCTCCACCGTGACGCTGGCCCAGCCGCAGACCATCGTGGTCTCCTCCCCGCCCTCGACCGAGACGCTCGTGCACACCGTCACAATGGTGCAGACCATCTCGGTCGTGCAGACCGTCCCCGTCGTGCAGACCGTCGTGCAGACCGTCGCCCAGACCATCGTGCAGACCATCCCCCAGACCGTCGTCCAGTCCGTACCCGTGACCGTCTCCTCGCCCGGGCAGACCGTCGTCGCGCCCCCCGGAACGGTGACGGTGACGCAGACGCAGACGCAGACGCAGTCGTGCGCCGTGCCCCCGGCCCAGACCATCGTCGCGCCCCCCGTGACGGTGACGCTGCCCCCGACCACGGTGACGGCGCCGTGCATCGTCTCGAGTGCCGCGCCCGTGGCCACGCCGCCGCCCGTCGTCGTCGTGCCCCCGGCCCAGACCACGCCGCCGCAGACGACCTCCCTCGCGCCCCCCTCCCCCGTCATCACCATGCCCATCGTCGTCCCCTTCCCCTCCGGTGCACAGAACCAGACAAACCCCGGCTCTACCGGCGGCGTCTTCCCCACGGGTATCCCCATCGTGGTGGGTGCTGCCCCGGGCAAGTCGGCCGGCACGCTCGGCGTCGTCGTCGGCGTAATGGTGGCGCTCATGTTGTAAGGGACGATGTGACAGTGAGCTGTCAGGCCGTCGGCGTATGAGTATATATGTATAGATATATATATATATATATATCGGCTGGGAAATAACGGCCGTAGACTAATAGACAGGTTGCGACATGTGTATGTCATGTCGGAGTCTTTATATGAGATCCACTCCCCCCCCTTGGCTTCTTATTTCATTAGTTTTATTTCACCTTCCCCCCTCTCCCCCCTTCCTTTCGTCCATCACACGTGCGCCCCGGGGATGGCTGAAGCGATGCCCGCGACGAAAAACCTAGGGCCTGGCGTCACGTCTACTTAGGGTAGATACCTATTGATAAATGATATTTCTTGATACCCCTTCTGTTAAGCAGACTGTGTTGTTGTTGTTTTGTTGTCGGGACTGGATGTTTGCTTCGTGAATGCTTGCTTCACTTTCATGGAACTCTCTTCTGATGACTGCCTCGACGAACCACAACTTGAGATGAACTTTGGGAGGAGGTACTTTTTATACCTTCATTCGTTCCGCGGTTTTTTCAATCCATGACCAGCATCGTTAGCACGACTCAACAACCTATCTATATAAGTGATAAATATGTGCAAGTTCAAACTCGATGCAGTCCCCTCGCGCAGACTACTCTCGCCTTTTCACTTTGACGGCCTGCCTACCTGTTCCCTTCTCTCCCCATCTGATACTAGATAAGCGGGACGGTCGTGGCGCCCGGCGTGATCTACCGCAGCGAAGAAAGTTCAAGGTAACGAGATAGTAGGTATCGAGACTGTAGGTATCGAGACTGTAGGTATCGAGACTGTAGGTATCGAGACTGTAGGTATCGAGACTGTGGGTATCGAGACTGTAGGTATCGAGACTGTAGGTATCGAGACTGTAGGTATCGAGACTGTAGGTATCGAGACCGAAGGCGTGACCGACGGTGGCGTGACCGACGGTGGCGTGACCGACGGTGGCGTGACCGATGAAGATAGAGATGAAGACGATGAAGATGAAGACGATGAAGATGAAGACGATGAAGATGAAGACGATGAAGATGAAGACGATGAAGATGAAGACGATGAAGAAGGCGTAGTCGTATGCACAGACGTAGTCGTATGTACAGACGTAGTCTTATGCACAGACGTAGTCGTCGTCGTCGTCGTAGTCAAGGTGCTCTTCGTGCGGTGCGAGCACGAGGGCTTGGAAAAGGTCGGCCAGGGCTTACAGTCGGGGAAGCAGCCGCCGTACCACTTGCCGCACTCGTTGACGAAGTCGGCGCAGACGGTGCGGGTGCTGCAGCTGTCCTTGCCCGTGTGCGTGGTGACGGCCGTGTGCGTGATGGTGGTCCAGCGGGTCACGGCCGACCGGGACGAGGTGCAGACGGGCTTGGAGAAGGTCGGCCAGGGCTTGCAGTCCGGGAAGCAACCGCCGTACCACTGGCCGCACTCGTTGACGTAGTCGGCGCAGACGGTGCGCGTGCGGCAGTCGTCCGGGGGCGGCGGCAGGTGCGTGGTGTAGACGGTGACGGTGACCGGCGTGCAAGTGGTGTGCGGTGTATAAACGGTGTGCGGCGTGCAAGTGGTGAGCGGCGTGCAACCGGTGGCCAAGGCGCCGGCTGCGAGGGAGACGCTGATGATGAGTTGGCACAGCATCGTGAGTTGTGCCAAAGAGCGAGATGAGATTCCTTGTGCTGTTGACTTGGGTCTGTTTTCTTTGAGATGATGCGTCCGTGATGTCCTGCTGTGAGAGTCCAAATTCAGTGTGTGTATGCAGCAGGGTCTCTTATACACCCTCCCCGGCACACCCTGGCAAAGTACAGTTCGACTTGGGATTACCGAATGAATACGAGCACATGCCTTGGCATGCCGGCCATTCAGATCTCCAGTCGGACCGTTCGTCCGTCATGCAGTATCGATCTCACAGGTCAGCGGTACGATTGCCGATGCACGTCTGACGTGATGCAAAGCTTGATGGCATGACGATCATAAGCAGCCGGCAGAAGAAGCAGAGGGCTGGTTCGTTACGCTGAACTTGGTCCCGCAAATATTTGTCCACATTAGCTCTCATATCGTTGCTTCAGAGTTTTTCTTCGGCCGGATATACTTCGTGACAACCCTGTCGACCAACAGGTTATAACCATACGCACGTACCGATAGCGTATACATGATCGCGTGGCAGTGCTGGGGAGGGTGGCATGACCAGACGGTTCAGGCTTCAGCAGATCCGCGCCGAGGAGTTCGCAGCTGAAAACCAGGATACGATGCCGGCTGTAGCCACACTTGCCAAGGTGTGACTCGTGAGTGAGACACATAGACACAGACACAGGACGGTGGAACAAACATATGTCGGCAATCTTCAGGCACGGTGTATTTCCGACCCTGCCGGTCTCGGCGCCCTTGTTACCACATGGGGGATCCCGCCATCACTCCCTCCCTCCCTCTCCTCCACGCATGACGTCTAGAGATTGACACCGGAGCGTCATGCCATGCAGTCAGGTTTTCCACGGGCTAACACGCGTTTGGTTTGGCCTATCGTCTCGGCAAACCGCCTCTTCCCTTGGCCGCACAAGTACAAGTTACGAGATGTAAGGAGAGCCTGGAGAGTGTTCTCGGCGCTATTTATAGACACCGAGTGAGGTCCCGAGGCGTACGCCACACGGATGTCGATAGGCCAGTGCCGCCTAGGATGAATACGACTTTTGTATGGCCGCTGTGTGGACTGAGGCTAGGTCGCGGCTGACCCGGAAACCTCGTATAGGCATTGGGGTCATGGCCACCCGCGACGAAGAAGCATAGGGGAGGACTCTCCCCTACACGTGTGTTCGAGCGGCGATGCCAGGAAAGCAAGTGTAAAGAGTCATCTCCTACGACCCGACTCGAGATCGCCATCCGAGTCCGCAGTGCAATCCCACCAGGCGCCGTTTCTACTATAGACAGGCCGTCCACGGCTCGGTGCCATTCCGGGCTGGTCACTGTGGCCCGTTTTGTCCTTTTTCTTTCGGAGGTCATCGGCCTCTCGCCTCCGCCTCCGCTGTTCCAGTCGGGCAGCAATCTCCTTGTCCTTCAGCTTGTCCGTGACGTCGACCGCATTCTGGTACAGCTTGTGATGGGGCACGTCCATGTTGAGGTAGTACTTGTAAATGCCAGTATGGACGAGAACCGAGGTTGAGGCGCGCTTGTAGAGATACCAGGTGGCGGCACGGCACCACGAGTTGAGGGAGAAGACCATGGCTACAAATATCACGCCGACCGAGACGGAGACTAGAATGCTGTCAGTCGGTGACTATACGAAAAAAGAAAAAGAAAAAAAGGACGCGCAACCTACCCATGATCTTGACCTCGTCCCAGATAGAAAATGTGTTGTCGCTACTAAACTCCTTGGCATTCATCCCAAAGATGCTGGACATGAAGGAAAGGGGCATCTGCTTTCGTCAGTTCTTGACACGCCGGAGAGGGATACAAGGGAAGGGGAGCGTACGAATACAATGGTCACGACGGTAAACATCATGATGGAGCGACCCTGGCGAATAGCCTCCTTGCTCTGCTTGACGGACTGCCAGGCTTGAATGACGGAAGCCTGCTGTTGTTTCAGCTGCAGGAGTTCCTTGACCTAGATATAATATCAAATGTGTCAGCAGATATATATAGTATACCACCCGCCAACACGCAAACATGACTGACACTGCACGCGGTCGTCTCGGCACTCCTCTCAAGCTCCTCCAGCTCTTCGATGCGGTCGTGCACGCGAGAAATGAGCTCTTCCGCGTTCATTTTGAACCAGTTGTACGTGTCTTTCTTATCCGACTCTTCCTCCGGGGTCGGAGGCAACGATATCGACGGCTTCCTTGACCCGGGCTCGCTGGAGGTGCCTCCTCCCGGCACTGGCAAGCTTCCCTGCTTCCAAGACATGGTCCGACGGGCGGCAACGACATTCTTCGCCGTCTTGGCCCTCGAATGGTTCTTGCCGAATTCACCGTCAGGGTCCAAGATGTGGTCGACATGATTGATGAACTGCTTCATAACGTCGCGGTGCGTCTTGTTGATGTAGATCATGATGCCAAGCTCGTCGATGATGTCCTTGATCTCTCTCTCGAGCGCGCCTTCGGGATTGATGTCAAGAAGCGCGACTTGGAGATCGGTGTCGCCGCTGTGCGACCGGGACCGGTATATCTTTCGGGCTTCATCGGTCCACCGCCAGAGGCGCTCAAACGCGACGGTCTGCTTGTGCATCTAGGTCTATTGTCAGCTGCAGTGCACCCCGTAGACACGTCAACACTTGCAATGTTTCCAATCGCTTCGCTGAAAGAATCAAGTACTTGTGGCTGGTTGTCCGAAGTCCTGGTCCTGTCGAAGAACGTGTTGGAGCACTCTTCGAGGATGATCAATGCCAGGTCGAATACCGACTTGATCTGCTGGTGGCGCCCTTGGCTGAGACGAACGCGTACCGATTTGTGGACGCCAGAGGAGTCGTTCTTGTTGGCTCCGTACCGTTTGGGGAAACATGTGATGATGGTTTTCGCATCGAGAATCCACATCCAGAGCTGATCAACCATGACGACGCGGGAAACCTTCTTGATGTTCGTCGTGCAATCGTCACACGCACGATCCGACGGTCGTCTCTTCGCCTCCTCGGATACGCGATGGCCCTCCCATTGACCAGCAGCAGGATCATAGCGATGGAAGGCTTGCGGGTCTGCCGTCGTCGCTCGGTAGACAACCTGGTCTCGATCTCTCGACCTTGTTGTGTTCAGAGACCAGTAGTATGCCTGATCCAGCGTGCGTCTAGGATGCATGGGTGGATTCTCCATGAGGTAGGTCTCGAGGAGCTTCTTGTCTCGGAAGTTTGACATGCCTTCGAATAGCCTTGCGGCGTCCACGAGGTATTGTCCCAGCTTGTTCTTCACCACAACCCGCCTTCTCTCGTCTACCTCGAGCTTGTTTTGTGGAAGGTTGAGCTGCTGGAGGAGTGCGCCCATGGTCAGAATGCGTCCTTTCGAGCGGTGTCTTTGGTAGTTGGGCCGCGTGTCCTCCGTATCGGTAGCATCGGTTTCGTCAGTCGGTTCCCGGCTCGTCACACTGGATATGACCGTGTCGTCTTGGCCCCTGCTTAGGAACCTCTTCACGATGCCATTGACGCTGAAGATGGAGGATGACCCGGGCGCCGCCTCGGTGACGATCGGCTGAGGCATGTTGAGCCCTCGCCGCTCTCGAATTCTCGCCCTCTTGGCGGTGCGCTCCTTTTTCCGTTCCTCTGCTTTGTGATTGAACACAATCTCATCAATCTGCTGCGCAAACCTCTCTCGGTTGCGTGATGTCTCCCAGTGCATATAAGGCATCTGTCACGTCAGCATCTCCCGACGCACGCCGAGTCTCCAACGCATCACTTACAAACAGTACTAGATTCGTCGGTATATGGTCCATTTCCGTCGGGCCTTGTCGCACGTGTCAGCGTTTCCACGCCCGGGAATACTACCAGAAACATACTCGATGAAACAGCCTCGCAGAAGGGCCTCATGAAACGGGAATTCGTCGTTCGTCCCCCGTGAAGCTGTCCCCTCCAGTGAGACTCGTTCAAGATGAGAGCGGCCTCTTTCTTTCCCAGTTTGCGAATCTCTCGCTTCATCCCATGGAAATCCGGCTGCTCCTGATTGAAGTACCTTGATACTGCTTCCTATAGTGACTGTGTGAGCGCGCAAAGTTCAAACTCAACATTGTCAGAGACAGATCTTACCTCGGCCCACTGTTCCGTCCTGTTAGTCTATGTAATAAGTCTCGAGAGATGTCCAGGGGCTGGGTGAGATCTCACCTTCATGTTGTTCGAGGGAATGTGAAAGTATTTGATCCTGTTCGGGTGTAGACCTCGATACAGAACGTTTGCCTCTTTCTTGCTCGTGTCGAGAAGGCCTTTGACGGTAATCTTCTGGTCGGGGAATTTGCCCCAGACCCCCTCGGCGTTCTCCTCGGCGGGCGCCGAGTTCTCGAACTGCATGAGGGGGACGTTGACGTCCATCTCGGGATCGTACGGCTCATTGAGCTTGGTCGTCGGAGGAGGCTCGTAGTTGAGCGGCTGCGCGCCGCTCCTCTTCCCTTTCGATTCGCGCCATGCCGCCACAACATGTCTATGGCTGCAGTACTCGTCGGACTTTCTCCAGCCGTCGCCGCTCTGTTCTATCATCTCCACCAGGTGCCTGTCTTCCTTGTCATCGCGCAGCTTCTGTCGCAGAAACTGGACGCGGCGAAGCTCGCTTTCGCAATTGCCCTTCCAACGGATGCGCTTTTCGTTGGCGTGCTTCCTGGCCAGGGCAGGCGAGTTGTGCAGAAACTTTTCGTTGTGTTTGGCTTCGCTCTTCCATGTGGAATGCTGGTCACTGTTGAGAAAATCGTGGCGATCTGAGATCTCGATGCAACCAAGGAAGTGAAGCAGGTGTTCTTTGATAGAGTCGTCATGCTGGTCCGTACTCAGACAGCTTCCTGCATATTCCGTACCGGTAGCCATGATGTGCGTGGTTGAGCAAGTCGGGCAATCTCAGGAGCTCGACTTGTGCTGGCACCGTACCAAGCAGAGGATGAGATGGACATGTTCTACTCCGTACATGTGACGGCAAGTGAGGGTGTGCCATGATCTGTCTCGACGAGGCTCAGCTGAGGACAGGCATCTGGCCCAGAACAGGCCTCGGCAGGGGATTGATTGATTGCTTACTGCAGAAGACCCTCGCCGGGTCGCTTTGGACCCTTGCTACTTTCCATACCGAGGCCACCCTGAAGCCACCCCCAGCTCCTGTCGCAACCACAAAGGGCAGTTGCTCGACAAGCCACAGGGGGGGTGGTTATCGGGTGGTCATCACCCTTGCACCTGATTGGCAGGATGAAGGGCCCCGTCCGGGGGCTGAAGACCCAAATAGACCGACGGTCGACCGAACCTCGGAGAGCTGCTGCAAATGTTGCAGCAGCTCATATCGGCTGCATATGGCCCCCGGGCTAGTGTCACCTCGTCCAGGCTCAGCCTATCGCTAACGATTGTTGGCTTCTCGTAAGGATGGAGGGCAGGCTCATGGCTCTGCTCCGAGGCGACGCCGCGTCGATGAGCTGCATACCGGGATCGTTATGATGATGATGATGATGATGATGATGATGATGATGATGGTGAGAGGAGTTGACTGCGATCGCCTGCGACCGCTGACGCCTGCGACGCCACCAATTCATTAACTAACTACCGCACTGCGAACCCTCGACAAGCTGCGTGTTGCTCTCATTTCGAGTGAGCGAGCATATATCGAGACTGACACTAATTGCTGCATCTGCATCAACGATCATGCATGGATGGTGACGCGCCAAACAGAGTCTAGCGATGCTTGTTTCCGGCCACCTTGGGATGACCATGTGGTGACCAATTGAGGGCAGCGCGGACGAATGCTACTCTCATTACGCGACTGCGAGGTGGTGGGAGCGTGAGTCCAAGTCCATAGATAGCTGGGGGAGGCTGATGAGTGTCCGTATCTCCCATGAAATCGGGACCGAGTTCCGATCGTAAGGGCCTGCGGCGGGCCAGGACCCGGCAAGTCGTCCATATCCATGTCGGCTGCGGCGACACGCCATCTCTTGGACGCGGGAGGGCAGAGCCGCAGAGCCACCACTCGGTTCGTCCCCTTGTCTGCCACTCTTGCAGCAAAGAGCACAACGTGGATGTGCAGCATCTCTTATCCGCATTCGTGACAGTTTCCGGCGACGAGGCGCCGCGCGCGAGGTAGAAATTAAAATCTTCAATCAAAGATGGACAGGTTGCATAGCGGCGGCAGGCGGCGCGACTCGTGCCTAGGTACTGTGTTGAGTAACTTGAGCTTTTCAAAAGAAGCACGCTAACATGTATGATATTATCGGCATCCGTTGCCGCTATAGCAACCGACTGTTGAAAGCGAGCCATGACCATAACCCTAAGCGCGGTCGCGCGGTTAGTAGTATTCGGGTTAGGGGCTAGGACCTAGGTAGGGGTTAGGGTAGTTGTTCAAGGCTGCGCGTGAGACAACCACTGGAATATTCGCTAGCGAGTCCAAACTGCGACTGAGTCTTTTTTTCTAGAAGAACGTGACGACGTGACGTGATGTTGGTCTCGGCATACAATGGTCCTCCTTGGGAACTGAGGCAACAGGCAGGACAGGAGCCAAGGCGGCTTCATGGTCCTGAGACTTCTCCTCTGTTTTCCCTTCTGCTTCGTTTCGGTCTAGTACCGCTTGGCCCGAGCATGAGATACTATGGGATGTCCGATCTCCTATATCACAAACGTTATTCGCGAGTGAAACTTGCTCAAATCTCCTAGGTATATATATCAACACATACGCATATGTATTCTACTCGAATAAAGCTCAAGCCATACACAAACGTATCAAGACATTACATTAGCGAGTAAGTCTGGCTAGATTTGATCCCGGACTTGACGTGATCCTTGACGTGATCCTCAAGTTATGTAGCTAGCTTCATGCTACATCGTCGTCGATATCTCCAAGGCCCTTTCTGATTGGGATATAGCCAGAAGCCACCGATGTCACTCTTCCGCCCGGCTTATATGGCAGACGTGGTTACCCCTCTCCTACAATCGAACCTCGCCAGAGCGTGACTTTTTATAAACTCGTTGACCATTCTCTGCATGAATGGTCCTGCGATTCAATCCTCCGGGTCACTCGACCTCTATACTCAAAGGTCCATAATCCATTGCTACTCCTCCCTATATTAGTCATGGCCACAGCGGTTCTTTGCACACCCGGGGCGGGCGCTGTTCAACAGGTACAGATTGGAACCTCGGAGCTCATTGCGACAGCGACGGCGGGGTTATCATGTCTGGGGCTATTTGGGCGGACTGCGTGGGCTCAAGACGCTACTTGGCCTCATGCGAGACGAGAACTCATCTACTGATGCAGAAATCAGGTCGATTTTCCAGGCGGCGGATCCTGGAATCGTCACTTGCCAACTTCTGGTCCAGGGAGGAATGGCAACTGTGCAGCTTCCAGACGTCGAGGACTTTGGCGATACGCAAGGCAGAGAGGCTCGTCAGTCTCACACTCTGCGCTCTTGCCCACGTCATGACACCGCAGTCGGCTCTGATCATCTTCATCGCCCACTTCGCCGAGCCGCTGTTGATGCCTCGGTCTACAACGGCGACGAGCGCCAGCGAAGACGCGCTCAAGGTGCTCCTGCTGGACCACCTGCAGGCAATCCTAGGCGAGGGCGCCGCGCGAGGACTGCCCTTCCGGTTTGACGAAGCCATATTGGCATGCCAATTGCACACTGTCCAGGTGCAAAAGGTGGCGCACGCGAAGATTCCAGACCCCCTGATTGCTACCGAGGGCCCCTACGTGCATGGCTTCCTCGAATGGCTCATCACGCACGGGACTGCCGGTAGTGTCGAGACATACTATACCCGCAGCGCCCTCGTCGCCCGTCTCGCCGTCACTCTCAAGTGCGTGGGCTACGCCATCGAGACTGTGAGAATCTGGGACGGCAGAGGCCCGAGGCCGTGCTTGCATCGGGCACTCGTCCTGGTCACCGGGGGTTCGCACGAGACCGATGCCTCTGCCTCGGGTGTGAGGTGTTCGAGTATCGCCGTCACCGCCGTGTACTGCTACTACAAGAGCACTCTGGGCGCAACGCTGTGGAACTCATTCATGGGTGGGTGCGACTTGACGGTAGAGCTACTTCAGCAAGACTTTGAGGGTATTGAAGAGAGGATCTCGAGAGAGCTGACGGTGCGATGGGCGTATTCTGCCGTACGACGACGAGGGCAACTACGGAGAAGAGGTACTGGCCTATGCAGGATGGCCTCCGAATCAAGCAAAGCGGACGACAAGCTTTGCGAGACGGCTTGCCACCATCTTCTTTGCGGATGTTGTGGATGACGTGGCCACATACTATTCGGGAATTGCCCGGGACGATTCATATCTTCAACCAGCAAAGATGTGTGGACGCTGTAAAACCTCGATCCGGAAATTCGAAAAGAAGGGGCAGCGTTTCCTGGCCGTGACGGCTTCGATATGCTTCGCAGCCCTCGGGAAGCTCGGCGGCGAAGGATTTTGGTCCGTCCAACACTCCATATCCCTTGACATAACAGACTTGGACCAACTGAGATGGTTATGCACTGAAGTGTCTGCGATTCTCAACTCAAGTAGGGGCTGCCCTATGTCGCGAGTCATCGGTGCCCTCGCCACGGTCCACTGCGCCGTAGAGATACCCAAGACTCAGCTGCATGGTGCTCCTCAAAACGACCCCAAAGAAGACCCGAAATCCACGCTGATAGGCTGGCGAAAGGGAACGTTTGCGGTGCTTCCAAGTTTGCTCTTCTCGATGAGTACCCCCTGCAGGAATCAATCCTCGACCTGCGATGTGTGAATCACTTCATCGCCAACGTCACGACCCGTAAGAACGGCCAAGTTCACAGTGCTGTCGGTCTGCCTGGTCCGATCATGTTCAGTTCAGAGTCCTTGCTGTCAGCCTCCATGGCACACGGAGAATCGGCTACGGGGACATCTTCCGAGCTGGAGAGGTATAAGCCGGACTCGACACCAAGTCATCTCGACTCACCACAGTCGGCAGCACCTGACAAGCCCCTCTACATTAACATAGAGCGATCGCCGCCAACTGTGGACATTGATGACGCAGAACCTGACATCGCACTCTGTGGCAGGTTGGACGGAAGATCGCTGGGGCACATTTCGATACAAGATGTCCTGTGCTGCTTGGCTCTCAGCTGGTCGGACGGCGAAGGATTCCCTTATCCTTTCTGCGTTGATGGCAGTCACCGCGATGGTCAAAACAGGCGTTCTGACCAAGGCAGTGACAGTCACGTCTCTGCCAAGAAGGTGTACAACATGGCGCCGGGGAAGTTCTTCGCCAACCCCGGCATCACTCCACGGTGCAAGACTGACGCCAGTCCGAGGCACCACGTGCATGTCCAGGTTCAAGGAGACACGCCGTGGGCGCTGTTCATGGCTGGAATGGGTAAAAAAACACAGCCGGGTCTGTTACGGGTGC
The DNA here is from genome assembly GCA_022414665.1 of Arthrinium puccinioides. Classification (NCBI taxonomy): domain Eukaryota; kingdom Fungi; phylum Ascomycota; class Sordariomycetes; order Amphisphaeriales; family Apiosporaceae; genus Arthrinium; species Arthrinium puccinioides. The sequence continues at coordinate 3,107,760 of JAIUNF010000006.1, read as the reverse complement.
CCGTCTTGTGCTGTTCGAACAGGAGACAACTATAGGTCCAACTCAAGTGGAGGGCTGGTAACGCTGATCGGTTACGGTGAGATGCTGGGTCACAGTACATGATTCGACCTGAAAGTAGCAAAGGCCGGTTGAGTTGATGGACTTGCACGAATGGATCAGAAGAGTGGGTTTCTCATCGTGTCGACCGTCCAGTTTCAGTGACAGGATTTGTATAGGTAGCTTCCTGCGCTCTTTTTAGTCTCGAGTGTTTTTCTTGGCCAGTATCCGTTAAACTCGCTCACGAATTATTTGCCAGAGTCAATGTTCCCTCAGTCGCCATCCCTCGTCAGCACAAACTTACGCAGCTCGCCATGATGACGTAAAACCCCTTTAGAAATTGTCTTGTCGTGAGTAGGGCGGACGTTCGATGCGGATGCTGCCATCTTTGATCGTTGTGCCTCCAAGTCTGTCACGCAATCTCGGTTGATGGAAGACTCGACACTGCAAAATCCGCTCTGCAGCGTCCAGGAAGAGGTTAGGTTAGCACGCCTCGGCGTTGTTCCATCGGAGAATGGGAACCCGCGCTCATCAAATGCGGCCTCAGGGACACTATTTTCATACTTTCATCCGCAAAAGGAAGTGTTCACCAATACAACATTAAACAGAAAACGTCACTCCAAGGCAAACGTAGTGGGTAGATATTGACCATGGTAGAAGGAGATTGCATCGAAGCACACCTAATCAAACACATGTATAAATATTTATCGTTATACATAAATTATAAGCTAGTTCTGTTAGTCTTTGATATGACTTGTCCAAAACACTATTTTATATTATTTTTAATCCATACTGAGTGACTATCGGACCGATATCGTATACAGTTTAGTGATATGACTGGAGTTCAAGGTTAACACTGAAGATTGTGGTAATACGATTCAGTGATTAACGATTGGGAAATTACTTATACCTCTCATGTTAATATCCATAAATCATCCAACGTCGTGTCTATACCTGTCGTGTTCAGTGGGACATGGTGAGATGGATTAAAATATACCCTTAATCGCCAAAAGGCAAGAAAGACGATTGCAGACGGGAAAGATGCCTATCAGGACCAAAAGCGTTTCCATATATCCTGCTAAGAGCGCGGCATGGTGACACTATCGACTAATCTTCACAGAGTCCGCATGTAGAATGCAACACGAATGAGTGTAGTTACTAGTGAGGTGAAAAGCGTTCTACACATGCGGAATACAGATCCAGCCCTCACGGTAAGCATTGAAACAGACTTTCGGCATGCCGGTCAAGTACCCTTCCGCCCTGTCACTGAGAAGCTCCAAGTGCATCTTGTCACCCACCTCGATGCCCATCTTGTTGCCTCGCAGATCGGCCACTATTATGCCCAGGAACTCGTCCTTGCGCTTGGGACCGATGCCGTCCAGTTTCTCCTTGCTTTCTCCAAGCTTCTTGCTCGGGTACGTCTAGGTTTCCTGATGTCCGTGGATGTCTGGGTGGGAGGAAGGGTGAGGGTGTGGTCCTTTCTATCGTACCGGGGGCGCAGAATGACAACTCTTTATAGGCCCTGCATGGGTGCTTGCATGTTTACACAGTCGTTTGCTAGTGATTGTAACTCTTTTCGGTGTATTCGCGATGTATCCCTGCACACAATTGTGTAGACACCCACCTGTGTAGTGTGTTTATGTCTATAAAATGTTTGATTTCTTTCAGACTTGGGTTTCCGAACAGAGTCTTACCCACGTTGAGTAGTATCCTCCTCTTCTGATGGCCCGGTGTACTTGCCCGAGATGGACTGAACGCTGTTATAACCAACCAGTCAAGCAGCAAGTAAAGTCCTCTTATTATGCCACTGTTCTTGAGGATAGCTTCTCGACGGTGGCCTTAGCCACTGGCATCACGACCCAAGCTGCAGTACTAGCATCAAAGAAGAGCTCTTGTATATTTTGGGTTCATTGAGAGGGGGGTTATAGTGGCGTTGATTGACCGAGTCTGCTCGTTTGGGGGAGCTGGTTCATGTTGTCATCGCCCCGAGGCCTGGGGACTCCCATGACTCCATGGCAAAGAGAAACCCAATCCATACAATCATCCAATATTGACTCAGTCTCATGGTTTTTCGTTTCTTTCGGAAAGAATTTGTGGGAAACGCGACAGATGTAGAACGAGTAGGGTAAATTTGAATATAATACAACCCCAAAAGCCTTACTATGGCTATTTTATAGAGAGGCCTTCGAACAAACCCCCTGAGTTGAGCGCTCCGAGAGTAGCGCCGGTCAAGCATCATGAGAGAATATTGAAATACTATCTGTGAGAGGGCATCTCGTAGTACAGGCAAGAGACGCGGTTCATTAATTGGGTACACAATAGCCCGCCGCTGACGCTGATGTCTTTGTCATGGCTGTGAATGCGTCTCTTCGTCACCTCTCTTTCGCGTTCTCCCGAACGATACGGACTACATCGACCCAAACTTGGCGGTCCATGAACCGGAACCGACATTTTCGCAGTTTTCTATCACGGCAATGACCTGCCCAAAGTCGTAGCTGGTTCCAAACTTGCTGATATCGCCCCCTTGTCGTCAGCCAACCTGTGTATGGTAGCTTCATAGTCCGTACAGTACGAAAAGTCCTTGGTATCGATTTCATATGTGATAGGGTCTTTGGGCTCGACATACTTGACACAGAGAATACATATCTCGGAACGCGATCTTGGATCGAACAAGGCCACGACCATGCCATGGCGAGGACTCAAAAGTAAGTCAACTGATTCAGCGAGAGTTCCGCAAAGTATTCAGCTTGAGCTTTCACCGAAAGAGACAGTGTCCGGTTTCATGCAGCATCGCTTCTTGTCTCGTGTGCTCATTGCCGTAGTGGTATTCTCTGTCCTGAGTAGAAAACTCCTCGATCTGTTTGCCGGACCGACTCTGGGCAGCGTGGTGACGGCCGTCAGTGCACGCGACAGTGACTCGTGTCGGGAAAAGCTTCTCATACCGGCAGTATCAGACGATTGATACAGATTGCCACGGTCTGTACGACTGGAGAACACGATGGAAAAGTCTCATCATACGTGGTTGGTACGGTACATGGGCATCTCAAAGCCAAGTCGTTGGATTATACGCCACCACGGGGCAACATCTCAACACAGGTCTTTTCATCATTCACTATCAGGTCCACACTAAGCATAAGCAGTACTTATGCCTAGGCGCATAGTAGTTTGTGTACTCATAACTCCGACACCATAACCATTCGCGCAGGTGGTGGATGCATGAACAAATGGCAACAAACAAAGAAACGGGCCGTATTGCCCAACCAACCCGTTTTCGTCCTCCATCCGCCGGCAATGATAACTGATTGCGCACATCCAATCCTTCAAGCCCCCCATGGCGCGAAACGGCCATATCATATCCCTAAAATCAAACAGAGAAGAGAAGAAGTGGAGAAAGTGGTAGTGTGCGAAGATGAGCAAGCAGGTGACATCAAAACTTGAAAACACGAACAAGTCGTCGTGATCTGCCGATCGGGTATAAGCTGCATCTTGCGTAAAATGTAGCAAGGAAATCATTTTGGGGGTTTTCAAGGCTGCGACTGATAACGCAAGCGCATTGTGATGTCGATCCGATCAAAGGAAAATGGGTGATGCTGTATGGTGTCGACCATGTATACCAGGTCCGTCAATGTGTGTTTTTTTCTTCTTGGCCGACTTGTCCGCTCCGCCGTGTGCTCCTGGAATGGCACATCCGTCTTGTCTCGAGTTTCGTGCTTGCGTTTTCTTCATGTTTCGTCTTCTGTTGCGCATTCCTCGGGTCCTTTACTGGTCTCCCATTTTTATATCCTCGACGAGAAACTGAGGAAGTTGTGGCCCTTCGTAGAGTTCCTCACGCTGCTGGCGTTTTCTTCGGCCAAGCTTCTCGCACCACTCTTCGGCGCGTACGATGGTGCCGTCCAAAACGCCCGACACTTGGAACATCATGTCCAAGCCTTCCTGCGCCAGGACCAAAACCCTCTGGGCCCCGTCGCGCATTTCCTTCTCCTTGGTCTGGCCCGCCTCTTCCACAGACGCGCTGCCCTGTTCGGCGGTCCCCTGGTTGGGAACAGCCATGAAGGCGATGTGGAAGCGCTGGGGAAAGGTTGTGAGGTGCCGCCTCACAAGGTCCCTCGCATTCTCGGGCAGAGCGCCTCCAGCATATCGGTTAATGGTCGAAATGACGTCCTGCAGCGTCTTGGAGATGTCGGCCCTCAACGCGTTAACCCTAGCCTGGAAAACTTCCGGCGACTCGTTCGTCTCGCTAGAGGAGCCCGCGTGTTGGCCGTCGTTGGCCGCTGCGCGATCGAACCTGTCCATGGCATCCTTTAGAGACTTGACGACGTTGCCGATGCGCACGTTTGCCCACCGGAGCCAGCTGAGACAGTATTTCAGGCTTCGTAGACTTTCCTCACTCATGGCGATGCTGAGACCCGAAGTGGACATGATCAGGCGTGAGTGCAACGACGACGAATGGCTGGGCCTAGGATCCGAATGCTCGGTGTACGCCGGTGACCGCAACTCGTCATAGGCTGGCAGGGTGTCCACGGTACTGACTATTGACAGTCGTCGGTTGTCAACATCGCCGTTCGCCCTGGGCGTCACTTGCCCCGACATGGGTTCATCTTCGTCAACAAAGGCGTCTGGCCCGATGTCAACCTTCCGTCTCTTGTTCGAGCCGTAGTCGCCGGCTTCCAAATCCGACCCTTGAGACTTGTGCCGCCTACCGCCTCCTAGAAACCATCGAACGCTTCCCTCGACACCCGTCACGCGACCGACCGACCCGACAGTGTTCGCAATGGGCGTCACGTAGCCCTCGACGTACTCGGCGCCGGATCTAAACCGTGGCGAATAGTTCTTGGAGGCGACGTATGCCGATTGCGTGCCCTCGATGACATTGCCGAGAAGGGGGTGGTTTGTGGTGAGCAGTTGCAAAAGGGGCTCCGGCGGTATGTTTGAATGCGATCGCGCCGTCATTGGGAGATGGTCGTTGGTGTTGGGGGGCGACGAAACGAAGTCTTCACAGAACGACTGTTAGCACGGTAGGCACAGAAAGGGGGCCAGCAGAAATGGCCGCCAGAGAGACTAAAGACTGACCTGCTCGCAAGTCTCCGAGAGCCTCGGCAGCTAGCCTGACGTCGGGGTCGTCGAGGCTGACACTGCTTGCCCGGCCGGTGTCATACTGATCTGGAGACGCGGCACTCGCGACACTGCCGTTGGTAGAGTCGACTTCCATTTGCGACGAGTCGGGGCTATCTACATGGCTTGGGGCGTAAAAGGCCGTGAGAGGGTTGCAGCTGGGCCAGTGGGTCGGCGGGGGCGGAATAGGAGTCGACGTCTGCTGAGGCGGAGCGGGCGGTGCGTAGGTCGGTGCGGGTGGGATGGACGATCGAGGGATGGGCGGAGGTTTGGTATACAAGGGCAGCGGCGACGACGCTGTCAGAGAAGAGAGGGAGGGCAGCGTGTTGTTCCTCTTGTGGTCATTTTTGAAACCACCGGCGGTGAAGGACTGGATCGGAGCGAGCTCAGTCTTGGGCACGTCGGGAAAGACGAGGCCGCCTTTGGGGTGACTGTGTTCGAGTTTCTGCTGATGGCTGTGCGTCTTTGCATACGACGGCGGGGGGTAGAGTGGAAGTTTAATGGTGCGGCCGAAGGCTGGAAATAAAGGCGCCGTGTCGGTCGAGGGGATATGGTTGTGAGAGTCCATGTCGTGGTGCAGTAGACTAAGACTGTGCTTCTGGTCATGGAAGAGGCCTGCGGGAGGGAGGCCAGTGCCAGCACCACTGTCCGCGAAGTTTGACGGCCGGGGCAACATGTGATTCTGCTCCATTGTCGACAGCTTGTATCAGGAAGGGCCGAACCGCGGCGACAGCGACAGTGGGCGGGCGCCTGCTCACGGCGCGCTCTAGCTTTGCAGTTGATCACTTGGACACGGCCGGCGGCATCTGCACAAGAGTGTGGTGGTTTGATTGCCTGTAGGACACAGTTGGTACAGTTGGCACAGTTGGGACGGTCCGGTCAATAGCAGAGGCGCACCCGATGCTTCAAGAGGCGTCAGGCGGTACCAAGTATCCGTACGGAGTACACTGCGTCGCATCTGTAGTCGAGGCAGTCTCAGGGGATAAGGGACGGTCGGCCAGTTACTGACTCGCACCCCTGGTGATGATGGGACAACAAGGGCACCGGCACGCGCAGGCAGCTGGTAGTACCGTGTATCCGCAGTGCTGTGTATCCGTACGTGCAGGAGATCAGATAATGTAGGTCATCGGGGCATGGCACCCGGGTCCTGTCTGTCGGACACGACGGAAAGGGAGAGGAGATGGATGGCCAGAGAGATGCAAGCTTGGATTTGGTGGTGGCAAGCCCGGACAAAGAAGGCGCAGACAGAACAGGTCGGTGGACGGGAGGAATCCGGGGTGGTGTCAGCAGCAACGAGGATTCGGGACGTTGGAGTGGCCTCGTCACTCATTTGCAGGGGGGGGCTGGCTTTGCCTGGGTGGCCGCTGTTGTCGAGGCGTGAAAACGAATGTGCTGACTTCCAGCCGATGGCAAGTCGGGCTGGGTACAGGCATGCTCCCATTCCCTGTCATTGACCATCGTTGATGGCTGCTCAGTGGTCAGCTGTTGCACGCACGCACGCACGCACGCAGGCAGGGTCCGAGGCATAGGCGGGGATTTGCATTAAGGGTGGGTCCCCCTCTGACTCCAGAAATAGAGCGTGTAGCCGATCGGCTTGTGAAGGAGACGACGAGTCTGATTACGGAGTACGGATACTGTACGGTATCCGTACTCCGTACCGGTGCAGCAATCGTCTGGTTCGCTACCCTGACCTGTTGCGTGCTGCAGCGGTTGATCAGATGTGATGAAAGCTTACCACCGCCAGCGTACCACTTGGATTGACTTTGGTTCGAGACCTGGCCATCTTTCCTTAGCAAGGCACGCTCTACTCCGTCCTCCGTACCGGTGCCTGGAGGAAAAGGAGGCGGCACATGCTGGGTCCATGAAACCTCAAATACGCGGATGCGGGCAGGCAAGGGCAAGCACGTGTTTCTTGGGACCGCCAGCTAGCTCATTAGCGGGCGGTGATTTGCACAAGCCAAGCCAAACCTGCACAAACAAGTCGAGGTCAGGCGATCACATGCGACGCGTAGTAGACACTACAGAGGGCTGATGTCAATCTCGGTGTGTTGGTGGAGCTTCCGATTCGCTGCAAGCACCAGGTTACGGGACCAAACATGCGGGTACAGCTGCACGAAAAAAGCATATGAAGGCGCTAGTCGGCAAGGTTTTACCTCTACTGTGTACAGTCTCCTGTGCAATGCCGCTCTTGACTTTGCGTATCCTTCCTTAGTCTAGTGTATCCGTACACAGTAGTGTCTGCGAAAGTACGTGTGTTGTCGCACCAGTTTTATTTCTTCTCCATTGTTGGCCCATCCGGATTGTTGCTGCCATTCCACACACTCGCATTGCTTCGCGGTGTCTATCTACTACGTACTTCGTATCAGTGCCGCCCTGCCGCCCCCCGCACCCCCCTTTCCGCCCTAGCTGTAGACTGATTCCTGACATCATTCTTCCCCCATGATCCAGCAGGGAGTCGTTGGAAGTTTCAGTAAGCTTAAAGCTAAGAGGCGCTTAAAGAGACCGGTTTGATTTTGACCGAGCAGGTTGGACCAACAGAAAGCGCTGAATGGTTCGTAAATCATGCAGAGGAGAGTAATCGTTCTATCCCAGCAGGTAGGGGTACCTGCTCATTGCGTGCTTTCCACCTGAAATCCGAGGCGTCTTTGATTTGACGCATGAGATTTGTACCCTCGCAAGGTTGCACGAAAGCAACATGAAACCCGCGTGACCTTGATGAGCAAGGGAGGCAAAAGACGGGCCAGGACGCCGATCCGACCATCTCAACCATCCCGAGCCGTCTGAGATCGTCTTCAACCCGAGTGTCTGTGCCACAGAGAGAGCATGTCACAAGCGACGAGATGCCAGTGATGCCAGTGATGCCAGCGATGCTAGTGATGCTTGGTATCCGTACGTACCTGAAACGTACATGCACCCAATCATCATCGTGTTCAAAAATCACCCGTCTCACATTGGAATGTACGGCGCCTCTGACACCGCCCAAGAAGGAGAGGAATAATACTTGGGCAGTTCTTATGGCACCTAATCAAATCGATCCTTCTCCGCGTCTCGAAATCGCAAAACCACCTCCATGACGACGCAAATGAATCCAGCAGAATGCTGGTCAAATACGTGATTGGAAGCGGTGCACTGTCTAATGGACGCGTTGAAGAGAGAGAGAAAGCTGTCGGTAAGTTCAGCAAATTTTCCAGTCCTGATAAAGCCCAAGTTGTGGCCCACCCCAATGAGCCAAAGGTCACGTGGATGAGATAGGATGAGGGTCTGTGCTCCCAGAGCTGTCTAACTCGACCTGTCGACGTGGGGTCCATTTTAGGGACCTGGTGTCCATATCGAAGCTGCCAGCTGCAATCACGACGGCGAGATCAGGCATCAGGAATCCCCCTATATCCAAACTCTGCTCGAAGCTTGTCGCATGAGCAGGCTCCTCTGAAAATCGCTGCCTCGCCCGAGTGCTAATTGACCTCGCACTCGCACTTGCACCCACTCGCTCCTCCGTCACCGCCAAGCATCTAGTCACGATGGCATCAGCCATCTTCTTCCTAGACCTCAAGGGCAAGGTGCGACGTGACGCTTCCGTTCATGGCGACTTCACAACTGACATGGCACCCACAGACTCTTCTTGCCCGAAACTACCGTGGTGACCTCCCCATGTCAGCAGTCGAGCAGTTCCCCATTCTCCTGAACGAGGCCGAAGAGGAATCATCGGCCGTTCCGCCATGCTTTTCCCACGAGGGCATCAACGTAGGTAGCGCCGGCTTCAGCCTTGTCTCGGTGGTCATCTGACGTCTAGCCAGTACCTCTACATCCGACACAACAACCTCTACCTCCTTGCCTTGACGAAGCGCAACACGAATGCCGCCGAGATCCTGCTATTCCTCCACAAGATAGTAGAAGTCTTCACAGAGTACTTCAAGGCTTTGGAGGAGGAATCGATCCGCGACAACTTTGTTGTCATCTACGAGCTGCTGGATGAGATGATGGACTTTGGCTACCCTCAGACGACCGAGACCAAGATCCTCCAGGAATACATCACACAAGAATCGCACAAGCTCGAAGTCCAGGCGCGGCCACCCATCGCAGTTACCAACTCCGTGTCATGGCGATCCGAGGGCATCCGATATCGGAAGAACGAGGTCTTCCTGGACGTGGTGGAGAGTCTGAACCTGCTAGTCTCTGCCAACGGCAACGTGCTGCGGTCCGAGATCCTGGGCGCTGTCAAGATGAAGTGCTATCTGTCCGGCATGCCCGAGCTGCGCTTGGGTCTGAACGACAAGGTCATGTTCGAGACGACGGGACGGACGACGAGAGGAAAGGCCATCGAGATGGAGGACGTCAAGTTTCACCAGTGCGTGCGGTTATCCCGCTTCGAAAACGACCGGACAATCTCCTTCATCCCCCCGACGGCGAATTCGAGCTCATGAGCTACCGATTGAACACGCAGGTCAAGCCCCTGATCTGGGTGGAGTGCGTGGTGGAGAACCACTCGGGTTCGCGGATAGAATACATGTTGAAGGCCCGCGCGCAATTCAAGAGGAGGAGCACCGCCAACAACGTCGAGATCATCGTTCCCGTGCCCGATGACGCCGACTCGCCCCGATTCCGGACCAATGTCGGCAGCGTCCACTATGCGCCCGAGCAGAGCGCCATTGTGTGGAAGATCAAACAATTCGGTGGGCAAAAGGAGTTCCTGATGCGCGCCGAGTTGGGTCTGCCCAGTGTCCGCGGTGACGACGAGCGCGGAGGTGGTATGACGGGTGGTTTCGGTGGCAGCATGGGCGGTGTGAACAACAAGGGCGCCAAACGGCCTATCCAGGTCAAGTTTGAGATCCCCTACTTCACAACAAGTGGCATCCAGGTGCGGTATCTGAAAATCACGGAGCCCAAGGTATGTTATTCCTGTGCACGCCGACCCATTTGACTCTTCTTACTCGTTACCAGTTACAATACCCGTCACTACCCTGGGTTCGGTACATTACCCAATCTGGAGATATCGCTGTGCGCCTGCCAGACGTTCAATGATGAGAAGAGGGGTGGCGGGTGAACAGGGTAGGGTATTGGGGTGGCGCTGCAGAGAAGCACGCCGGATTTGATAACATGGAAGCGGGCGTAATAGATGCATTACAAGACACCGTATGGTGAGTGTCATTGCCAGTGATGTGTCTATCAAGCTCGATCCCATTAGTAAGGGTCGGTAACTTTCTTGCCCACGTGTTTAACCACTCGGGTACTGAGCGAATGCGTCAACTCATCGTCGCTGCTACCGCTACTGCCTCCTTTGCGATGCCCCCAAGTAAAAATTCCTCGGCTTGGAAACATCGGCATGAAGCTCAGCCTCAGCCATCAATTACAGGGGGCGAGATTACCTGCTTGTTTGTGAGGCTCGGGTCCGCCGATGTAAGTCCTGACTGGACGGTCAATACGGAGTACGTGTCTGACAGATCGGGTTCACATTCGTAGTCGCGGACTGGTCTCCAGTTGGGCAGGAACGTGAAACAACACAAGCGAGTACCGCCAGTTCGCTTGATTGTCTCGCGAGCATTCTGTGCTTGCTGATTGGTGAGCCAGAGACTTGCAGGATCTTTGACGGGTCGATGTGCGTGTCTACGAACAGAACTGCGCGCGGCTGGTGACTGCCACGGATTTAAACATGAAAGTTGTTTTCCCAGCGTCGGCTCATCTTTCGATGCTTTCCCGCAGTCCACACCTTTCTTCATGCCTCTGTGCCCGTTGGGCCCTTTGCTTCCCAGGCAGTTGGTAGGTCGGGTAGGGTAGGTATGCCTCGGCCTCTTCCTGCTTCTCGGCGTCGACTTTTTTTGGCTGGCACGATGAATCGTGGCTTCGACGCTCTTAGGGGGGGGGATTTCACACATCACTCTCGGTCAGCTTTCGCCACGCATGTGGCATACAGCGACAGACATTGTCTCGAGAGGTTGCCGTCACTCACGATCTTTTTTCCGTCTTCCTACGCCATCCTATCCCATGTGCTGGGGAGCAAGGGGGGGCGTCGTGAACCTGTCTGGAGCCATCAAGGGCCAATATTTACACGTCCTCGTCAATCCAGTCGGCAGATGGAGACTGGGAAAGATGGGATAAAAAAAAAGGTCCTCCTCCTACACGTCTGCCACCTGCCATCAAAGCCCGGTATGATGGCCACCACTCGGTGCCTCTGGTGTGACACAATCTGTATCGAGGAGAACATTAGCTTTTTCGAGTTTACTTGGCGTCTTTGTCAACTGACCTCTTTTCCATGTAGCGCCTTTTTTCCTTCTTTGTTCACACACAAAACGCCAGTTTCGCTCTGAACATCCCACGCCTCGATTAAGGGGGTTTAGGGGAACTCTACTTGGAACGCCCGGCTAGATGGGAGAGGTTTGGTATTATATCCCTACCGTCGCCCATCCCATCATAGCGCCCTGTTTTACAGGGATGCCGCGGCTCGACAGCCCCATGATTCCTATCGTCCGGAGCTCTGGTCGGTTCACGCGCGTTTACACGGTGCATCAGTCAAGGGCAAGTGGTCTGATATGATTGGCTTTTTTTTTCTTTTTTCTTTTTTTTTGTTTGGCTCGGTTCGAGGAGCGTTTGCTGTCGGGGACGCGAGAGCCTAAATCCCCTATAAAGAGCTGTTTGCTTCAAACTCGGGTTCTTTTTTTTTCTTTCTGCGTCGGACTGGGCAGCGCTACGGGGACTTGGTTTCCAGCTGGTCGAGAGAATCGCGGGACTCACCATCGTCCACGAGCAGGTAGGTATTGCAGGGTTAGAGGAGCTTCCCGTCTGTCCCTGGGTGCCGGCGCGTGTTCTGGGCAGACCGCCGTGCTGGAGGGTGTAGTGTAGGTATTGTCTGCTTGGTGTCTCCGAGATCCATAGGGTATTTCCACAAGGCCGTTTCCACACGGCCGCTTACACAAGGCCAAAGTTCAGAGCCTGTCGAGAAGCTCTAACGGGAGATCGCCACTATTTGACGGGATCAGAGCATTTTGCTATGGCAGCTAATCGGAAGTGGTCATGTGCTGGTTCTTCCTATTGCTTCCGCTCAATCATCGGAATCGGTTGAATTGTGTATAAAGATCATCATCGGCAAAAAATGAACCGTCCTGCATTGGACGATGCTCGGGTCGTTCAGGTATTGAACGAGGTTGTCGTATACATACGTATCGAGCCATCGGATCAGCAATCTATGAGTACGGTGCCAATTGCCTGCTTTCAGGATCTATCTAGACTCGCAATGGCTTGTGCAAGGCCCAAGAAAGATCCAAGAGATCTTCATTGCACTCCAGGTCCCCTACTTCTCGAATCCTGTTAACTTTACAGGTTGCCTCAAGTTCTCCTGCGTCAATTGACCCAATGGCTTTGCCGGGTGCTTCGTACATGTATGTTGAAAGGCCGTTGTAGTGACATCTTGAGCTGCTACTCATCCAGTGTTCCTTCTCAGAAAATCTTCTCAGAAAATCTCACTGTATCCCTTGGAAGCGCCAAAGGCTGTTATTAGGATGTCCCGTTTGCTGGTTTTTGGTGGACCATGCGATATTGAATAGCCCACCCTCGCTCGTATGGAGCGACCATACGCCCTGTTTCTACCAGTTGTTGCGTAGCTCGCGATGAGTTCGACAGACGTGTTCTTACTGAACATGGCTATACCACCAGCCGTTTGCCGTTCTTGGTCGACTGAATGTAGAACGCGTACGTTCTGCCTCCTCAAGAGAACCGGTTGCCGCATTCACAACCCTGCCAGCTACCCATTAAACCGTAGTAACAACACCACCCCCCTTTGACCCTCTCACCCGTGTGGAAGTCGACCGGCCAACGAGGTTCCCACATGCGTCGAAGAATAGCCCGCGTGGTGAATGGTGGCAAGGGGGGCAGATCCCCGACCGGGCCGGGTGTAGCCGCTTCATTCGACGGAAAAGGGGTAAGTTTCCCGGGTAACAGGTGCCACGATGGCCCTCGGAGCTGTACCGTGACGATGCCTGGAGGTCGCCTGTGGAAAGAGTCATCTTGATCGAAAACCAGACCGTATACCTATACTATAGGGAAACCGATCTTTTGGTGTTCCTCACGGGAGTCTCTTGGTGAGCAGCTCTTTGCATTGCGCCAGTCGTCCGTGGGCCTCCTGCAGGAGTTCCGAGTGCGACTCGGCGGCCAGGCGACCGATCTCGTCCAGCAGCTCCGGCAGGCCGGCGTGGAGGTTGGCGGCGGTGGCCTGGTCCAGCTCGGCCAGCCGGGCGACGCCGGACAGGTAGTCGGCCACGCTCCTCGGCTGCAGCTGCATGGGCGGCAGGGCGGTGGGCTCGTCGAAGGCGAGGGCGCGGACAAAGGACCAGATGCTCAGCGTGGCGTAGTACATGATCCACGGCCGGTGGGGGTCCGGGTCGTGTCGGCACGAGTACTGCGCGCCGTAGACGGTGCCGGTGCCGGTGCCGGTGCCGCCGCCGGCGGTGTGGTACCTCTGCGCCGGCCGCTGGAAGGGGTCGACCAGGACGCGGTGCAGCAGCTTGAAGGCGTGCAGGACGGCGTGGCGGGTCGACGGCAGCGCGGCCCAGAGACGCATCCGTCCCACCACGTTGCCGTAGTCTCGCGTCGAGATCTTGCGGCCCAGGAGGCGCTTCGCGCCGGCGTAGACCTGGCAGTCCACGATGTCGACGTAGAGGCTGAGGTGGGCCAGGTGGTAGAGCAGCGCGGCGCTCTGGATGGGACCGCTCGAGGCCAGCTGGCTGTTCGTCTCGTCGTCCGAGAACCCCGTGGCTTGGTTGAAGCTCAGCCGCCACCGGTCGAAGGCGCGGAGCAGGACCTTGCTCCATCTCTCCCGCGTGTCCGACGGGGGGCGAGGCCAGCTCCAGCCACTTCAGATGCGTCTCGCGGTGGTTGAGGTGCCACCCCACGCTGAGCAGGCCGCACATGATGATCATGCGACCGAACGGGTGCGTCTGGACCTCGTTTCCGTGGATCGCCCGCTTCAGCCCGTCCAGGAACGAGACGGGCTTGACGCCGTACATGCGGAAGTTTTGTTCCTGCTGGCGCAGGGTCTCGGGCGTGGGCGCCGTCCACAGCGCGTCGTCGCACGGCAGCGGCAGGCGGATCTCGTGGGGGGCCATGGCGGCGGCGTGGCCAAACATGGCGGCGTGCACGACGTCCATCATGAAGGCGGCAAAGACGACGCGGTACATGGTCTCGGTCTCGGCCCAGCGAATCCACCACGTCGCGGCGTCGGTCGCGGCCAGGTGCTCGGTCACGCCGGTGGCGACGTGCGCCGGCTCGGGGGCGACTCGCTGCCCGCGCGTCCGATGAGCGGGCTGCCGCGCCGGAGGAGCGTGAGGGTCACGGTGTGGTAGATGTGCGCCCGCTCGTGGAGCTTCCGGCTGGAGAGCATCTTCTCGTAGAACTCGAGCAGCAGCAGCGCCTGCGCCACCCACAGCTTGGCCGGCGGCGCGGCGTCGTCGACCTCGACCACCTCCCACCGCGCGCAGGTGACGATGAGGTCGGCAAAGGGCCCGTACTCGCGGTACGCGTCCGTCGTGTCCTGGTTGCGGATCGACGCCGCCCCCAGCGCGACGATGATGAGCAGTAGCAGCACCGAGCACCTGTTGGGCGAGAACGTCGGCCGGTGGACGATGGGCAGACGCACCGCGATGTGGTCCCAGAAGTGCTGTATGCATTCATGTAGCATCTCGGAGCTGAGGCTCTGCAAGTCGCCCGCCACGACGTGTACGAGTCGCGGCATGGCCTGGTTATAGGCCGGCTGCTTGCGCCGAAACTGTTGGATCCACGCGAGCACTTCCTGTCGCCGTAACTCGGAGATGATGTTGTCCGACGACTCGACGGAGACGGGCGAGGTGAGATCCAGTTGCGATTGGCTCGTCAGCGAGTCGTGATCGTAGTGAATGTCGTTGTTGAACGTCGACTCAAGCCCGCCTTCCGTGAAGGGGACCGTCGCCATGCTGCTAAAGTCCCCAAAGCCGTGCTGGGGATCAAACAGCCACATGGCAAAGTTGTCTCTGGTCAGCGAGTCGACATGGGGTGGCATCGACACGGGAGGGAAGTACGATGAGTAATGCAAGGGCGCCGGGCTTTGCGATACTTGGGCGTCGCGAACCGGATAGCTTGAGCTATGCCTCGGCGGCATCATGTTTGCGCCTTCGAACGAAGGACCGGCCCATTGGCCAGACAAGAGCGGCGCTGACGATAGACTGGGTAACATGTGCGGCGAAGGCCGCGATACTTCGGACTCGGGGCTGAGCAGCATCGATCCATTGGCATTGGCGGCGGCGTTCCGAGTCTGTGGCGGGCAGGCGCCGGGCTGCGCAGGGGTCGGCGGTGACACCTCCTTGAAGGCATCTTGAGGCGAGACCGTCGAGACGGACGCGTGTGTCAGTGTGCTGAAGCTGCTGATTCGATTCCTCGGAACAAAGGTGGCCGAGTGACGCTTGACGTGCCGATCCAGGAGGTCCTTGCGAACGAACTCCTGACTACACTCCCCTACAGGACACCTGTGAACCTCGGCGGGATTGTCTGCGACAGGTCAGCCGCCCCGAGTCTCACGTTGCAGAGGAAGTGGCCGAGCCGATCTCACGATTGAGTTGATGTCTCTGCAGGTGCTCTGCCCTCGAATACACCTTGCCGCAGCCCGGCTCGTCGCATCGGAAGTTCCTGCTCGCGCCTTTGCGACTTGCGCGCTTATAAGTGTGTCCCGACAGTCCCGTGGCCGGGGACTCCATCGCGATGCGTCGACGGTCGAAGGGGCAGTTGCCCGTTCTTTAGAGCTTGGCTTGGGCTCGGATAAGGCAAGTATCGACAGTCCACCTGGCGGGGCCACCTTTGGATGACTTGGAGTTGAAGGAATGGGGGAGGTCAGAGCCTCGGAGGGTGGGAGGAGGGAGGGTTCGGTGGGGGGTCGAGTGCGTGCTTGCAGTCTTGCAGAAGCATGGCACGGCGTGGGGGTCCGTCCTGTTCTGACATGTCACATAAGCGCTCACGAGTCACTTGTATCAGGCGTCCTCGGACTACGAAGCTCATATTTTGTGACGAGGAGTCATCTGGAAGAAGAAGAAGAAGAAGAAGTTGTTTTTCCGTGAGATTTAGCTGTCGATCGGCCACGTAGGGCCTTGGCTCATGGCTGTCTTGTGCATGACTCCTGAAGACGAGCGCAGGGACTTGAACAGGTGTTGCAGACCTGCAGCCGTTGCGGTCTCTACTCATGTTGAGGCCTCAAGATAGTAGGAATCCGCAAAAGACACATACAAATCCGGAGGTGCAGAGGAGCCAGAGATATACCGCGGCACAGGAATATAGGACGGGGAGAACATGGAGCACAAGAAGGGGCTCATATGATATATCACCATTGTCACAATACGAATAGCACCATCCGAGCCAAGAACGCCTGGTACCGGATTGGCATACCCATAGACGAAGGAGAGATACGGCCAGTGACAAACCGTTCATCGACGTTGTCATACGTTGACGCTAGGTGTGTTGAAAGGCTCAAAGAGTCGACCTGCTTGTGGCGCGAGATGTTGATGACCCATGAGCTGGATGTCCGATGAACCTGGTATTCGATGAGAAGCTTGCATGAACCGAACCACTCGGTAGATCAAACAGACACCACCACCCCTGTCTATACTCAAAACACTGGGACCGGGGGACTGTCAACTGATGTGCCAACGGCCTGCAGACGATGAGGTGACAGGTCGATACCAAGTTACTAACGAATACTCCGTATATCCTGAGTTCACTGTACGACGTGCACTTCAACCGCTTACGGTACCTCTTTGCCGATTATACACAATGTTTGCACAAAAAGCAAGTTTGACTATCCGAGCTGCAGTTGTTAAGATTGGTGCCTCGCGATAAAAAACAGTCGAGACTTAGGTATAAGATGTGTTGGGCTTGCAACATCTGCTGAAGAGAGGGTTCATTTACATCGAGGGAACATACTCGTCGGACTCGAAGGCGAAGCGATGCAACACGACAGTCTCCTAAGACTTTGTCAAGAATCTTGGGAGTCTCCCGGATACCAGGGACACAGCAAGAAGAGTGCTTGTCATCATCATCATCATCATCATCATCATCCCTTGGACGCCAACCAAGACCTCGGCTCCCGGGGTTGCCTTCCAAAACCGGCCAGCAAGTCCGATTCCGATGCCGGGTTCCAAACTTGGACGGCAGGGCAGGACTCTCCAATCGGAGAAAATCTCATCCTTGACCTAGCAATGTAATCAACGGACGTCGGAGGGTAAGCCGGCCAATCTTGAACAACACAGGATGCAGGAGAAGACGCTTCCACATTCTCCCCAAGACCTAAGCGATGGCTCATTCCTACTTGGTCTTGCCCATGCCCTCATGGATCGACCATGGTTTGATATCGACCATTCCGCGATATGTGCTCGACTCGACTGAGTCTGCATGGCTCGCCAAGACTCAGCTGAACCCCTATGTCGTCTATCGTCGCCGTATCGCGAAGCGAGGCGCGAACTGCACGGCCGTCGACTTGCCGTGATTCGTGAGATATCGTCTGATTGCTGACCGCCTACGTGGCAGAGGGGAGCCGAGTCCCGGTATTCTCAACACTGAGTGGCCTCGAGCATCATGCAAGTCAGCGTCGCAACATGCCAATATCTGCAACACAGGGGGGTCTGCCAAAACTCGAAAGTCTAGCGTCGTGACTGTGCCACTTCTCTACGATGGGAATACGTTCTCTACCTTTTCCTCCACGATTCCATTCCCAATTCTCTTCAACTTGCACGTGTGGGATATTTGGTCATGCGCCTCTCCACGTGGACGTTCGTCCTGGCTCGTACCCTTGGGGTCTTGGTCTTCGCCACGGCCTATCAGCCCGAGTCAACAAATGCTACTGACCTCGTGGCCGCGGTGGCGCTTGAGAATCTCATCCACTCGGTGGCAGATGGATCGCTGAAGAGACTGCTGGCTTCAGAGGGGGTCGAGCAGGGTTGTGATCTCAACAATGCTGCCGTTAGGCGTGAATAGTGAGCGTCGCTTCTTGTATAATCCAACTTTGCTAATGGTTTCCCAGCTCTACGTTATCCAACGATGAGAAGCTTCAGTACACCAACGCTGGTCGGTATCCGGGTTCGTAGTGGGGACATTCTTTCTTTCTAATCGAGTACCTATAGTCAAGTGTCTCATGGCCGCGCCCTCTAGGATCGACCCAGGCGTAGCACCAGGCGCCAAGTCTAGATACGACGACTTTGTTGCTGTCCACATCAACCAGACCATGACCATCCACAACACAGGCTCATTCCTGTCATGGCACAGATACTACACCTGGAGCTTCGAGCAGGCATTGCGCAACGAGTGCGGCTATACTGTGAGTTCTCGTGGACGACTATCGCCAGTCTCGACTCTCCCCTCCTTTGACGTACCTACTGACCAGGCCACCCAAGGGCTACGTTCCCTACTGGAACTGGGGCAAGTCGGCACGAGATCCCCTCAACTCGCCCTACATGGACGGGAGCGAGTATTCGCAAGGCGGAAACGGCGTCTGGCGACCGCACAGCTGCGCCCGACCGGGCAACATCAACGCGCCGTGCCTCTTCTCCGTCGTCGAGGGCCGAGGGGGCGGCTGCGTCGAGACCGGGCCCTATGTCGGCATCGAGGCCAACATCTCGTCCGTCGACACCTGGTTCGACTACCCCAACGTGAAGCCGGGCCCGTTTCTCGGCTACCAGCCGCGCTGCATACAGCGCGACATCTCGCCCGAGTACACCCGGCTGCTGGCGACGGACGACCACCTCCTCGACCTCCTGACCAGCTCGGCGTGGGACACCATCGGCCCCTGGCAGGATGCCTTCCAGGTCGGCACCGGCCTGCACGGCGTCGGGCACTTTACGTATGGCGGGGATCCGGGGGGGGATGTGAGATTATTTCTTTTCTCTTCCCGATCGAGAGATCCATTTCTCCCGCGCTCGGCACCACTGACGGGACGGTTCGGCTTCTAGATCTACACATCGCCCAACGATCCCATGTTCTGGCTGCACCACAGCATGGTCGATCGGACCTGGTGGATCTGGCAGAACCTGAGGCCGCTGGAGCGCTCGTTCCAGATCGCCGGGACGCGCACCAGGAGAGACAACCCGCCGAGCGGCGAGGCGACCATCGAAGACATCATCGACTTGTCGTACGTCACGCCGGAGAACGGACCGACGTACGGCATCAAGCATCATGTCAGTACGGTCGCTGGGCCGTACTGCTACATCTACTTGTAAGTGGCAGTGGTTTGAGTTGCGAAGCCCTTCCATGGGGGAAAAACCACAGGTTTTGGTCGGCGGCGTGCAAGTATATGTATGGTGGTGCATCTTATGAAGGCATCGCAGACAACATAGACACACTTGGCCGCGACGTTGGGAAAAAGAGCGTCTTCCCAATGGCTTTTAAGCAAGCATTTGCGTATCTGGTCGTTACCACAGGAACAGAGTGACACGAGGTATATCCCCCATGAAACATGTCTTAGATGAGACTATTGACTGGCCTAAGAATCACATTCCTCCCTAGTAAAACTGCCTGCCTTCCAGCAGTCTTATACAAGATCTCCATTCATCTTCATCTTGTTGTTGCATAGTAGGGGGAACTTGGTAAGATCCGTGGAAGCATACACTTACTAGCCAAGTCCAGAAAACGAGCAAAGGTTCAGAAACTATCTGTATGGGTGGAAAAGAGCTTGTCGGAATATACTCTCAAGGCGCGTGGGTAACGTCACCAACATCCGAGTGCTTGAGGCAGTAATGCTTTTAGCCACAGGACGAGAAGAATGGCGTTGCTATTGGAGAGGAGATTACGAGATGCGTAGTAACGGAAGATGGCCTTGTATTAGGAGAATACGGTGCTGGAAACCTATGTATGCAAGCAGTCGAACCAGTGTTGGTCAGGCTAGAAAGACGATATGTATGACTTCTTTCTGTCATGCGACTGGCTGCCTCCTGAACACAGGCGTCCTTCGCCATCACCGCCCATCCACCTCTGCCTCACCTTGCCTAACCGCCTCCCTCTCCGCTTCAGTCGGGCAATCCTTCTCCCCAGTCTCCGGCAACCACCTCGTAGCGACGGTGAAGCCCGCCGCCAGAGCCACTACCACGACCCAAACCAGGTATCCGCCCAGGACCTGTGTGCGCGCCCCGATGGCAAATATGCTCGTGAACAGCGCGGGTGCGAACGCACGAATCGCACTGGAGCACGTCAACGATATAGCGTTCAGGGTGCCCAGGACCTCGGGCGTGGGCGATACGTCGTTGAGCGCGAGCTGGATGGCGGTGAAGCTCATGCTGACGCCCGAACCGAGGGCCAGGAACACGGGCACGGTAGCCCAAAAGGTCCTTGTCCAGCCCGCGCGCAGCAGCGCGTTGAAGACGGGGCTCAGCGCCAGGAAGAATGGGTATACGTTGCCGCACAGCCGCATCACCCTGTTGGTGCCCAGGCGGTGCTGCAGCGGCGGGAAGACGAGGAGCAGCCACACGGCCTGCGACACGCCCGTGAGGCCCATGAAGATGCCGATCTCGAACTGGTCGAAGCCGAACCCGCCCAGCGCCGGCGACGTGAACCAGAACACGGGTATGATGGCCGTGTAGGCAAAGGCGAGGAGCGCGACGTGGCTGTACACGTAGATGACGACGGCCACGCCGGGGTGGCGGAGGAGTTGCCATGTGTTCATCTCCTCCTTCGCGGCTGCGTCGCCGTTCTCCTCCGTGGGGGACGATTTGGGCTTGCGGACAAGGGTCTCCTCCACGAACAAGGCGGTTACCAACACGGCACTCATTCCGAAGACGCCTACTGCGAGACTGGGGAGGGCGTAAGGGTAGTCCCTGAAGAAGGCGATCCCCCAAAGACCTTGGGATACTGCTTCGCGGGCTCGGCCAGCACGCCACCCAGCAACGGGCCTAGGACAATTCCCATATTGCCCGAGAATGCGAACAGACTGAAGCTCCTCGCCTGCGTCTTGGCCGTCGAGTGCTCGCTGATCATGGTCCTGATCGTGATAATGGTGCCCGCAAACACGCCCGCTAGACACCTGAACAGGATCATGTGCCACAGCTTTGTCGCCAACCCAAAGATGCTCATCGAAATACACACACCGACGAGACTCAACACCAGGACCGGCTTCCGTCCCAGTCTGTCAGCTGCACGGCCCCAGAAGATCATGACGAGCATCTGCGTAAGACTGAACAGCGACTCGATGAGCCCCGAGTAGAACCCCACGTCGGTGGCAGGCAAGTCGGGCGAGACATGCTGGATCATCTGGTTGATGTAGGGAAAGATGGAGAAGAATGCCACAGGCTCAATCATGCGGGCATAACACAAGAAGAAGATCTGGGCCTTGTTGAGGGGTTCGTCGCTAGGCTCGTGAGGCTTAATAATGGCCTCCGCGACGTCGGGATCTTGCGTCGGTGCGATGTTGGAGGAGGCCAAGAGCGGCGTCTGCTCACCCGCCCCATGGACATTGAGTCTATTGACATGGTCGCTCGCCATGATGGACGACGGGATTCGGAGGGCTGGTGAGGAAAGAAGAAGGGCGACGGAAGGAAAAAAAAAAAGGATGGCTAGAATGTTTGCGTAATATTTGGGAGGGAAAGTTGCCTTGCCCTGCCCTGCCCAGTGAGATTGTGGAGCTTCTTCGGCTCTCGGAAAGCTGCCTGAAAGTACTGTCTTTTAACGCCCTGGCCGTTTGCGCAAGGGGCTTTTGACAATGGGTATGATCGAGGTGATGAAAACCCTGGCTGTAACGGTTGTCAGCACTAAGAACAATGTCGGACGGTGAAAGGTAAAGCTAATATCAAACGGCGACTATGTGCGTATTACGCAAACGGCGGAGACGGCAACAGTCAACTCAGTCGCGGCAGCTGAAAGTATACAAAGGCTAAATTCGAAACGGAAAGCTGCAATTCATGCTTTTCATATTCGACTCGAAATTATGACCGAGTCTGACTGGGTATCTAGCAGCGTCCGCTGCGCGGCTTCTTTCTTCGTGTACACCATTCATACAGGAGAACACACGTCGACAACTGTCAACAACCCGTTGCTCCCAAAACCCTTGGATACGAAATCCTGTACGCCAAATAATGCATGGATCATCATGTCATGATCGTTTGTCCCTCAATCTCGGTTGCGATTGATCTGCCACCTCCGCAACATGAACTCTCTCATCTTGTAACCCTTGAGCATGCTCGGGATGTCCAGCTCACCGTCAACGGGCGCTGGGATGTCGACGTAGACAAGCACCAAAGTCTTGATGGCCGTAGCCTGGACCCGGTTGATCGAGTGCAGCCAGTGCCATGATCTCCGGGGTGGCTCGCGCCCCTCGCTCTTCCAGTATGGATCAGAGTAGGAAGGCATCACAACAATCGCAAACTCCGCATGCGAAAAAGCAGGTCCACGGTTGTAAAGCATCCAGTCACACCCAAATTTGATACCCGGTCGTATAACCCAGCCCAGCGACCGAAAGTGATGGTACACAGCGTAATTGACTAGGAACGGATCGTCTGGCTGAAGGTTGGACTGCTTTGGAGGAAAATAGGAGAAGCGCCGACAAAGGGTGAACAAATCTTCGACTGGCAGTATTTTGCCCGACTTCTCATCCTTCACTCGAAGAACCCCAAGACCAAAGGAAAGAAAGAACGTCTCTTCCAGCGTAAGTTGCAGACGTTCCTTGTTGGCAATCTCATCCGACTCCGGAGGCGCCACGGTCGGCAGTGCCTGGGGCATTGGCCTATCAAGAGGCATTATGCTGGGTGTCTCAAAGGCAGCGAGTGGGGGTTCACGAGAGAGGGGCGATACACCGTTCGTCAGAATACCATCCGGCAGTTTGCCGTTTACATGGCCATTGACCGTACACAGACTGGGGCTGGGCGGATCCAGGTAGGCAAAGGTGGTTGACTCAACCTTGGGAGAGAACCGGACGCTCTTGCGACGTTTCAATATCGACGAAGTTTCTGGGGAGGTACAGGGCGGCGAAGGGGAATCCTTGCTCGTGGGGGTCATGGGCCTCGCTTCGTGCCCATTGACCCGAGTGGCAGGTTCGTTGGCGGCCCCATTGGGGATCATGGGCTTGATCGATGACAACGCAATTCCACTGGCAAACTCCGCCAGGGTGGCTGAGCTGTCATTGCTGAGGGGTTTGTGGGCACTTCCATTCGTGACGCCATTGGCGAGTCCCCGCGGCACGTCTCGGGAGGAATTGGGTAGGGCCAGCAGCTCCTGTGGCCCAACAGGAGCCACCCAAGCGTTGCGCACAGCTGCCTCCATCTCTACCAGACGAGTTCTGTCAATCGCTTCCTGCTGAGCCCTGGCACGATCCCACTTCATCTGTTGACGCTCTTCGCGCCTCTTTAGCGTGTGCATTTCGGCGACATGCTGTTTCTGGGCGCCACTGCGGGCCATTTCTCGCTTCAACCAGTTGGGCTCACTACGGCTGAGGCTTCCTTTGCCGTAGAAGCCCTGCTCCCACAGAGCGCGCATCGACTTCTCGTCGACGACGTGGACTGATCGCGTCCTCGCCGACCAGATGCCCTCGATGATGACCGAGGGCTCCCTCGGGCGTGTGATCACGACCTGGGACAGCCATGTGTAGACAACGTGGAGCAAGGAGAGCGGATTGTTCGGGTAGAAGCTAGGTAGCGGAAAGGTGCGGATGGGAACAGGAAGCTCGTGGATTTTCCACAACGGTAGAGGTCTCGGAGCAAGCGGGACGACTTGTGGAGGAGTGCTGTTGATGGGTTGTGTTGCACCCGTTTCTGTTGGAGCAGGTGAGGGTAGCCTAGCACCAGGTGCCGGCGTTGTAGAGGTTTTTGTGTCGGTCATGGTGTGCACCTGTTTACTCACTTCATCCTGGTCTGTTCGTGTCAGCCGTCGGGTTCTGCCATGAGTCGACTTGCGACAACACACAATTACAGAGAAGAAACAATTCGCTCAGATACCGTTGTAGTCTATATTGGTACACTCATCGAGGGTTTGACGCCCCTAGTGCCATATGTATATAGTGTTGTCATCACCGCGAATGTAGGGCAGGGAGAGGGATACTGTCCCGATAGTTGTGGCAGAGAGAACCGGCACTTACTCAGATGAGGGACAATCCTCCCGAAGAGACGGCGGAGCTTGACTCGACCAGGCCATTCATCATTTTGATCGCATGGGGCCGCAGTGGTACAACAATTGTTGACGGGGAGTGACTCAGATGTGTGTGTGCTCTTTTCTTCGAGAGGTGATTTTTGGCAAGACCGGGTTTTATGGTTGGCAGCTGCGGAAAATCTCGGCGGCGTGGTATGAGTGGGGCAATGTAGAAGCTTTGAATTCCAAGCTTCCAATTGGTGGCCCCAGCAGCACATAAGCGGGTCGGACCGGGAAGGATTTGACACGGGCATCCGTCCGTACCAGGACACCCATTCTCTCTCTCCCTTTTCTCACGTCATTGGATGCGTCTTGGACGTTCGTTCTCTCGAGATCCGCATCGAAAAACGGAGCCAGCAAATGTCGGCCGAAATTAGCTGCTGATTGATTACCACAAGGGGGCCATGAATATCGCACTCCGTACACAAGTAGGTACTGTGTAGTGATTTGCGACTCTCTCTGCCCTGGCCTCCCCGGTTCCGCCATCTACTCTATTTCCTGCAGTCGGTAGTCAGATCCAATGTTTGATATCAAACCTGTACACATCCTGTTCGACACGCGGTCTTCGGAGTCTGTGTCTTCCACTCTGAACCATGCAGCAATGAATCCCTTTGTCCAGATCCTCGGCTACGTTGGCTTCGCTTGGGGCTTCTTCGTGCTCCTTGTACAGGCTATCGGCAGCTACAAAATGTATGTGACACCTCGTACCAACCTTACTTGGACTGACACTGCCAATCCAACAGCTTCAAGTACCATGGCTCTATTCCGAAGAAACCCGCCTCTCCAGCATTGCCCAGTGGTGACATACCCCATGTCACGGTGATACGTCCCGCAAAGGGCCTCGAGCCGTTTCTCTACGAATGCCTGGCTTCGACCTTCCAGCAGAACTACCCGAAAGAGAAGTTGAGCATTTACTTCTGCGTCTCGGCCAAAGACGATCCCGCCTACTCGGTTATGCGTCAGCTTTTGGACGACTTCCCAGGCTTCGACGCGAGAATTTTCGTCGAGGAGGAAGATCCCATGCTTCATGGCGAAGGCACCGACAGTCTGGGCCCAAACCCCAAGATTCGCAATCTGAGCCGCGCGTACCGGGAGGTCAAGGGCGACATCGTTTGGATCCTGGACTGCAATGTTTGGGTCGCAAAAGAGGTCGGCGGTCGCATGGTCGACAAGCTAGAGGGATATGCGCCCGGAGGAGAGCGCCGGATGCCGCACAAGTTCGTCCACCAGCTTCCTATAGTTGTCGACACCGCCTCGTCCATGGAATCAGACACCCCAGAGAGCCAGAGTCTGTTGGCCGGCGCCTCTGACCACATCCACAGCCAGGAGGTATCGCGATCCATCATGGCACAAGGAGGCGGCCGACTGGAGGAAATGTTCATGGCCACCTCCCACGCAAAGTTCTACGGCGCTATCAACACTGTTGGCGTTGCTCCCTGTGCGTTGGGCAAGAGCACCATGTTCCGCAAATCCCATCTCGACCTGGTGACGGACCCAGCGCGGAACCCGATTCTACCCAAGTCGGTCGCCCATCTTCCCATTGGTCTCGACCACTTCTCGGCGTACATCTGCGAGGATCATCTGATCGGCGACTTGCTTTGGCGCTCCAAGATCGCCGGGTTCAAAAACCACGGGCTGGTATGGGGTGACCTAGCTATTCAGCCGATGGCCGGCATGTCGGTCAAGGCATACATCGCAAGACGCAAGCGGTGGCTTCGAGTCAGGAAATGGACGGTCCTCGCAGCTACACTGATCGAACCCGGAATCGAGTCGCTACTGTGCTGCTTTTACTTGTCATTTGGATTGACCAGCATCCCCTTCTTCTACGAGCAACTCGGCATATCGCAGACATGGGGCGCATTGGCTCGCTGTTGGGTTGTGGCCATTCTGCTATGGACCGTGCATGATTGGGTAGTCTACAACCGGCTGCACGATGGCTACAGCATAGAGATCGACGAAGACACGCCGGCGTTTGCTCGTGGCACGGTCCGCGGAAACCTCGAGAGACGACGGTTCGGCCAGTGGCTCCTCGCTTGGTTCGGCCGTGAGTTGCTGGCCATGCCCATATGGATATGGGCGGTGCTTCTTGGGACTACGGTGTCGTGGAGGGGGAAGAAGTTCCGGGTGTTGACCAACATGACGGTCGTGTCTCTCGACCATGTCGAAAGCAACGGTAAGCGGCCCACGGGGCGCGTGCAGAAGAGGATAGACTAACAGCGGAATCGCGATAGATGGCGACAAGTAATGAAATCGAACTGTTTGGTCGGCTTGGATGCGACACCTCAACTATTGACTCATGGCCTTCTCGTTGCTTGCTGACACAACTATCCCATCCACCACCTCGTGCGCAACTAATTAATGCCCGTCGCGCTTCGTACTTTCCGACCCTAACCCATCCAGTGACCCCCTTTGAAAGCTCCGTCAGCTCATCCGGCTTACTACCGGTTGGGAGGGTCTGGGGCTGGGAGATTGCATTCATTGGTGGGTAGATGAGCCGGTCGTGTAGAAGAAGGGCCGTCATCCATCTACTGTCATATGCAGTACTCGCGCACGTTGTTCTTTCGGAGTCACAGCATAATACAAGACAAGAAACGGCCCAGGCTGGTTCACCAAGTTATTCCGCAACCAACCCCCGTCTCATAAAGGCGGAGTGGCGCATCGGGCGGCGTGTTGCCAAGGCGGTGTGTTGCCAAGGCGGCGAGATCTCCCCGGCCAGCTCACATCCAATCGACGTGGAGATATCCTTTGCGTCGGGACATGGCGCAAAGGCACAATGCAGGTGCTTCCTGCTTGGCAATGCTTGTTGGAAAAGAAAGAAAAAGAAGAGAAAGAGTTTGAATTTGCTTACCAACCCCTGGGTCAGGTGCGGAAAGCGGTTTAACCGTCGCCGCAGACTCAGACTCGCATCCCGACTTCAAGTTTTGTGACCGACGGAGGTCATTCGTTTGGTGCTCCTTGAGCCGAGGTTGTTATTAGCATTCGCTACCCTATTCACTAACTACTCAGCCTCCCCGGGAGTGTCTTGGGCCGAGGTTCTGCTTAACTCCTACCCCAGGCAATAGGGCTGAAAAGTACTTTGTATGAGCCGCGCTGACAAATGACCTGCATGACACTACTCGGTATCCGTACTGCCGTGCTCCGTACTCCGGAGTACGGACACGATTTATGCCATTGCACTGCATGCCCTCTCCATGCGCCATCCATCCAGTGCGATCTGACGACGCCTTGCTCATGTTGGGTGGCATCGGTTCCGCCCAATGAAACGAGATGATTCCCATTCGACTACTACTACTACTACTACTACTACGTACCTACGGATACTACGTACTGTGTACGTGTTCACTCCGAAGGACCGGGAATCGAATGCATCCCTCGCATTGGTCAACCGTGTGTCCGTACTTCGTATCAAGGACTCATGACCTGAATCGCAAGCATGCATGTCAGATCGGAGATGCCACCTGGACCGAGGCACTGTTACGCGGCTCCCATCGGATCTCTGCACAACTCGCACAACTCGCACAATTCGTGCCGCTAGCGCCGTCTGCCCCGCCTCGGCAGGGGCTCCCATACTCCACAGTGGGCTGTTAGTACGCAGTAGACCGGGCAGAAGCCTGGAGGCTGGAGATGACGCTGTGCTGGGATTTACGCGATCGACACAGCATTGTTTCGTCAAAATCCGAAAAATGGGGTTAAGCAACGGTTGGCCCCTAAAGCCACCGACGGACATGCCAGAATTTGCATGCGTCCGGGATGTTGCTGTGTAGTTCCAGCCCGTGCTGACGGCCAAACCCAACGCAGCTCTCTTATGCCCGCCCATTTGCCAGTCGGGCGATCCATAGACGCGAAGACGCGATGGAACGATGGGAAGTTGGAGCGAATCCACTTGACCCTGTTCGTTTAAAAGACACGGCCTACCCCGTGCGATGCAGTGGGTTGCTAAGATAACCTTGTGACCCTTATACTTGCAACCCGGATCGTGAGATCTTCAGATTTTCACCTCCCTCGCATCATCGCATCATCGCCTCTCTTCACACATCCACAGTCCTGACTGAGTCCCCCATCTCTCGATTTCGAAAGCCCTCGCCATGGCGGAAAAGGGGTCCCAGGCTGGACAGGCCGGGAATATCGAAGCGTACCACTCCGAGAATATCCCTTACTGGCGTCTAGTCATCGACCAAGCAGGCGTCACCGATGCCGTCGCCAATTTCCCTTACGAAGGCTCCGGCACAGACGAGGACCCGTATCGCGTCAACTGGATACCAAACGACCCCCGGAATCCCATGAACTTTAGCGTCACCGCAAAGTGGTTCATCACAGGCGTTGTCGCGTTGTCCACGTTGGCCGTCGCCTTGGTGTCGTCGGCCTACTCGGGCGGAATCCAGTCCATGATGGTCGAATTCGCCATCAGCCAGGAGGTCGCCACGCTGGGTCTGTCGCTCTTCGTCCTCGGGTTCGCCGTTGGGCCGCTCCTCTGGGCCCCCCTCAGTGAGCTGTTTGGTCGTCAGGTGCTCTTCTTGGGAACGTATGCCGGGCTCACGGCGTTCAATGCGGGTGCTGCTGGTGCCAACAGCGCCGCCACCCTGATCATCCTTCGCTTTTTCGCCGGTGCTTTCGGGTCCTCGCCCCTGACCAACGCCGGCGGTGTCATTGCCGACATGTTCCCCGCCTCGCAGCGTGGGCTAGCGATGAGTCTGTTCGCGGCAGCCCCCTTCCTGGGGCCTGTCTTGGGGCCCATCATTGGCGGTTTTCTGGGCGAGGCGGCCGGCTGGCGATGGGTGTGTGGTTTCTTGGCCGCGTTCTCCGGTTTCTTCTGGATTGTCGGCTCACTGCTCGTCCCCGAAACCTTTGCGCCCGTCCTTCTCCGCAAGCGGGCGGCCAAGTTGGCGCTGATGACGGGCAAGGTCTACGTGACCAAGACGGACTTTGAACGTGGCAAGATCACGCTACAACAATCGCTCAAGACGGCCTTGTCCCGACCCTGGATCCTTCTTTTCAAGGAGCCCATCGTGTTGCTCCTGTCCATCTACATGGCCATCATCTACGGAACGCTCTACATGCTCTTTGGCGCCTTTCCCATTGTCTACCGCGGCCAGCGCGGGTGGAGTGCAGGTGTCAGCGGTCTGGCGTTCCTCGGCATCATGGTCGGCATGTTGTTTGCCGTCTCGTACAGCATCTGGGACAACAAGCGGTACATCAAGGCCGAAAACGACAACGATGGCTTTGCGCCACCCGAAGCCCGTCTGCCTCCTGCTCTGATCGGATCCATCGCTCTCCCCGTCGGTCTTTTCTGGTTTGCGTGGACCAACGGTCCGGAGATCCACTGGATTGTCAGCATCTTGGCCGGTGTTCCGTTTGGCTTCGGCATGGTGCTCGTGTTCTTGAGCATCATGAACTACCTCATCGACGCCTATACCATCTTTGCGGCCTCGGTTCTGGCAGCCAACTCTGTTCTTCGATCGCTCTTTGGTGCCGCGTTCCCCTTGTTCACCACCTACAGTAAGTCCTTCCCCCTTCGTTCGTACCTGTGGCGGTGGCAGAGACTAATTGACTGCCATAGTGTTCAGCGACCTTGGTATCCACTGGGCATCTACCGTCCCTGCATTCCTGGCACTCGCATGTGTGCCATTCCCCTTTCTGTTTTACAAGTACGGTCCGGCCATCCGGTCCAAGTGCCACTTTGCGGCCGAGTCCCTCGCATTCATGAAGAAACTCAAGGAGGCTGAGCAGGAGGCCGAGCGAGAGGCCGAGCGAGAGGAGGATGTGCACACCCAGACCGACGCCTCAGAACACACATTGAGCCCCGAGGCCGAGCACGAGGACAAGGATACTCGGTACGCCGCCATCCGCACCGGCAACCCACGCCCTGAGTCGCGTCCCGAATCACGTCGCCCGTCGACGTCCTCGAGCGCTCGCGGACGTCAGGGTTTGCAGCGCATCGTCACGTACGACTCGAACCCGTACGACATTGATCGTGTCAACACGAACCAATCACAGTTTGCTGTCACCAAGACCAAGTCACGGACATGAAGACAATTTTTCATCATTACTTGTGTATAAAATGTGATTTTTTGGGAGCATTGACTGGTTGGCATAGCGTCGGGATGACTGGAGCATGAGATATCCGTTTTTTATTTATTTATACTTGATATTTAATTGTTAATATTCACTACAAACCAGAAGAATGTGCCCACGTGACTCGCAAAGAGATCTGTGCGAGTGTCAGTCCCAACCCATTTACCGACCAAGTTACTCTCTTTCAGCCCCGGACGATCCTGTCTGCAATCTTCTCGGCCAGGGCGTAGACGGTGCTCTGCGGATGTCCCGGCGGCAGGATGGGGAAACTGCTCGCATCCACGACGCGCAAGCCGTCGACGCCAAACACGCGGGCCTCGGCGTCAATCACGGCCATGGCGTCGGTCGGCTTGCCCATCTTGCAGGTCCCGGCGGCGTGCCAGACGGTCATGAGGCTATCCCGGACGACGGCGAGGATCTCGTCGTCGGTGGTCTTGTCCGGGCCGGGCCAGTACTCGTCGCCGACGACGACGGACGCGAGCGCGTCGGTGGCCCAGACCTCGCGCATGCGCCGGTACCACGCGACGGCGACCTCCTTGTCGGCCTCGGCGGTGAGCCAGTTGGGGTTCACGAGCGGCAGGTCCGACGCGCTCGCGCTGCGGATGGTGACGTTGCCGCGCGACAGGGGCGCCACCATGGCGCCCAGGACGGTGGCGTACTGGCGGCCGTCGAGCGGCTGCTGCAGCGCGGGGAAGCGGAAGTCGCCGATGAAGCCGTCGGCCGCGATGTGCTCGACCTCGGGCCAGTCGGCGGGGAAGCCGGCCAGGGCGTCGCGCGTCGCGGCCGAGAAGCCCGCGCGGTACGCCGCCGGCAGCTTCTCCCAGCCGAGGAAGTCGACCACGTTGGACGTCAGCGGCCCCGTCTGCGTCGTCGCGTACGCGGCTAGGGACGCGGCCAGCACCGCCGGGTCGTGCAGGACTCGGTCCAGCGTGTCGAAGGCGACCCGGTGCGTAGGCCCGAACATGATGTGGTCCCACATGTTCTGCCCGACGCCGGGGCGGTCGGCGAGGACGGGGATCCCGTGCCGGTCCAGCGTCGCCCGGGGCCCGATGCCCGATACCATAAGCAGCTGCGGCGACTGGAAGGCGCCGGCGCTGAGGACGACCTCGCGCCGCGCCGAGAGGGTGTACGCGACGCCGCCGCCGACGAGCGAGCGGACGCGCACGCCCACGGCCCTCTTGTCGCCGTCGAACAGCACCTTCTCGGCCAGCGTCTGCGTGTACACCTTGAGCGTCTCCAGCCCCCGCGCCGACGCCTGGTAGATGTACTCGGCCGACGTGCTGCGCGTCTGGTCCGACGCCCGCATCGTCACCTGCGCGTAGTGGTAGCCCAGCAGGCGCCCGCTGCTGAAGCCCGCCGTGGGCTCCATGCCGACGGCCTGCAGGCCGCGCGCCAGCCACGTCGACCACACCGACGCCCAGTTCGGGTAGCCGACCTGGACGGGCCCGCCGGGCGAGGAAAAGGCCGCGTCGTCGTACTGCGCCGAGGCGTTGGCGCGCCGGAGCGCCGTGTTGGGCGCCGTCAAGGTGGCCGATCTCTCAAAGTACGGCATCAGCTCCTCGAGGCTGTTTTGCGTTTCGTTTCACGGTCAGCGGAACGCAAAAGTGGCGTCGAGCTGGGGTGCAAAGCCCCCCCCCAAAACGTACCGATAACTCTGGTCCCCGA
The DNA here is from genome assembly GCA_022414665.1 of Arthrinium puccinioides. Lineage (NCBI taxonomy): Eukaryota > Fungi > Ascomycota > Sordariomycetes > Amphisphaeriales > Apiosporaceae > Arthrinium > Arthrinium puccinioides. The sequence goes on along the minus strand of JAIUNF010000006.1, from coordinate 3,075,771 downwards.
CCTCGTCCGCCCACATCTGATACGACCCCTCGGAGCCCCTGTGATAGACCATGGCGTTCAGCGCCGACGACCCGCCCAGACACTTGCCGCGGGCGTAGTGCACGCGGCGGCCGTTGGCGCCCGCCTGCGGCTCCGTCTGGAAGGCCCAGTCGACGGTGGGTATGGAGTCGAGCATGCTGGCGCCGACGCCGATGATGTCGCCGGCGGGCGTGGTGCCCAGCACCGGCTTGGCCACCTCGTAGAACAGGCCGGCCTCGACGATGGCGACGCTGTGGCCGGCCTCGGCCAGCCGGTACCCGATGGCGTTGCCGGCCGTGCCGCCGCCGACCACGACGTAGTCGAACGTCTGCTCGACGCCCGCCGCGCCCTTGAGCGCGCCCAGGCTGCCCTCGACCAGGCCGTCGCCGGCCAGGACAGACTTCACCGCCGACGCGAGCGGGTTGAGGATCCCGCCGCCGATGCCGCCGAGGAGGTCGTCGACGGTCGGGGCGGCGTGGGTCGAGGGCGTCACGGCCGAAAGGGTGAGGAGGAGGGTGGGGAGAGAGGTCCGCATCGTGGGGGTTTGGAACGAGGGGACTCGACATGCAACAAGCAGAAAGAGCGCTGCGAACGTGTGCGGCGTACCGGCAGGAAGAAAAGAGGGAGACGAACCCTTCTAGACGCGGTAGTCAAGAAGCCGGCACGTGCAGAGCAAAACATCTTTCCCTGTCACTCTGCACCGAGGCCAGCCAGGAGTCTGCCATCGTGTGTCACGAGGATCCGATGGCGCACAGCATTAGGAGGGGGACAGGTCGGTATTGTGCCCCCCCCCGAGCCTCGAGGATGTGACGGCGTGCAGCAAGCAAGGGGGGATATGTCGGGCATTGTGCCTCCAAGGATGGCATTCTGGACGTTCATCTGTCCGAGGCGCGCTCGACCTTCCTCTTCCGTCACTTGTCCCATGCCTCGATGCAGCACTGAGTGCACGCAGAGGCGTGAGATGCGGACGCAGCCGCTGTTGTACCGCATGAAAGTGTACCAATGACGTGAAGTGTTTGTCTTCCAACTATTTGATTACATGCATCTGCACGTGTGCGGAGTCGGCGTGCATGTTTGGTTGTCTTACCATTTCCTAAGCGTGACCCCTGACTCCTGAGCGTTGCCTTTCGACTTGGCCAACTCGCCTGCCAGCTTGGTATTGCTTGGAAACCTACTAGCCTCGCCATTTCCTTTCCTCTGCTCTTCTGCTCTTCTATTCTTGTCGCCATGGTATGCCGTCAGCCAATAGTAGTTTAATCCCTGTTCGATACCAACATCATAACGCATCTTGGTTTCTGCCCCTTAAAACATGCACAGTCCACCGCCGAGATCGAGATGCATCGTGACCTGAACCAACCTCGTGAACCATATCTCGATCAGGCCGTTGAGGGTGGCGGTAAAGGTCGGGATCATGCAGCCAAGCGTCGCAGCACTGCGTAGGTGTGCGATGCTTAGCTGCCTGCCTCACGCCGACAGTCGCATTCAAAGTCGAAGGTTCCTCTCTATCAACTTACTTTCTACCGACCCCGAAAAGAGTATGCTCGAGCAGACGAGCTGACATTCACAGTGTGCCGCTCTCGGCGTCGATTTTTAAATTTTACGACAGTGAAGACTGACCTATAGACTTGGGCTGCATTTCCTGCAGTTCTTCTCAAAACTCGATGAATCTTGTCAAATGGCGAAAACGGGACACATTTGCAACGATGAAGAGTCGGGCTGAGCAAACGAGGGTATTCGGAGGTACATGGCAGAGTCGGCTTTGCATCCGGCCGGCCTGGGGGACCGACCATAGAGACCTGTTCTCCAAGCACGCGTGGAAGCGGTCGTGTCAACTGACCTAGCCGCGCTTCATTCTCGATGCCGCGGGCGCTTGGAGGAGGGTACAGCGCCCAGCTCGAGCTTCTCGTCCAAGACCGGAGCAAAGCCATCGCTCAAGTACGCCGGGGTGGATGGGTCCGGGGGCGGTCCGGAGACGTGGGCTTGTGATGGGGGGGGGCCGTCTTGGTCCTCTCTGCGAGCGTTTCTTTCATGTTTCACCCCCGCATACGCCATCGGTCGTGAATGGTCTCTTGGCTGGGATTTGCCTGAAACAATCGGGACGCCTCAGTGTTGCTTATCCTTTGGCACTGTGGCTCGGATAGTGTTTGACTTGCTCAGCTTCGTATAACTCTATTCGTATACACGGGTGCTGGGTTCAAGGTTTGAACAGGAACCATGGTTGTTGGTGCTATAAAGGGCCAAGTAAGAAATTTAAAGTTGTTGCTGTTAGACAATACGAAAGATCGTGGACTGATATATGCAACCATGCAGTTATAGCTTTATTGCACGTACTATAGATTAATAGGTTACACATAGTAGCCATCTTGTGGTCTTCGGACCATGACACATGCTGCCAACAGGATCAAGTGATCCATCGTATTTGCAGATCGAGGCTGCCGTTGTATCTCGGGCCAGTGCACCGAACCTGTCAGTTTGCCATGGATAGGGGGGTGGGTATACGTGGCAGAACATTCGACAGCAACACACAACGCAGTAATCTAGCGGGACTGGCAAATACTCGGGTAGTAAAACTCCAAGACTTGAAAGTTTTGCATCAAGTCATTCTTAGCATGCCTGTACCAGTCTTTTGGCATGCTCATCGCCTATACGCCTTGGACGTTGACTGTGTGTGTGAGCGGGGGGCTTTCTGTCGACGAGACTGCTGGTCACAATGGGTAGTATACATGTCACGAACTGAAACAGGGTATATCATCAAACGTGTACTTTCCCCAACTTACTTCACATAGAACCACTCTCCGGTTTCCCATCCAGAGGTGCGCGCAAGGCAGACTCTCGATCCTGCTCCAACGCCCGGCTCCCCCGCTTGCCCTTCCTCCGCCAGTCTGTCCCAGGACAGCTCCTTGTGCCTGTCATACCACGAAGTCGACTTTGCGCGCCCCATGCCAGTCTCTTCTTCTTCTCCTCCTTCTCCCCCTTCCTGCACCCCGCTCTCGAGCGGCCAGTGCCTGCCGCGCCTGTCAAACGTCTCGGTGAACCAGATGGGCGTGTGCAGGCTGTCGAACGACTCGCCGCTCGCTAGCACGCGCCGCCTGCCCCGAGCCCTGTGCGCGTCGCTCGCCACAGCCGTGTTGTCGGACGCGAGCGACTGGGCCGCGACGGACCGCGCGTCCTCGTCTGTCCAGAACCCGCTACCAAAACTACTCCCCGTCGTGCTCAGCGTGAGGGTGCGGGACGCGATCCCGTCCCGGCCATCCGCCGTCGAGGACTCGTCGTCGATGCTGCCCTTCTCGCTCTTCTTCTTGGGCGGGATCGACGCGACGCTGCGGGCCCGGAAGCGCTGCCACGTCTTGCGGGTCGTCGTCGGCGTCGGCGTCGGCGTCGTCGTCGGCGTCGTCCTCGCACCGTCCGGGGTCTTGGATAGCCAGGCCGCGTCGGACCAGTGCCGAAACAGCGGCCTGAGGGCGGCCAGGCTGCCGGCTGTGACGATCAGGCCGGCCTCGACGATCGACCAGATGGCGAGGTCGGCGCTGGCGTCTGGCGAGGCGTCAGTGAGACGGGCACGTCAAGGCCGAGGAAGGGGGGGGACGGGCTTACATAGAAAGTCCGGTCTCTTGAAGTCCTCGACGTAGAAAAGGCGGACTACGACGCCGATACTGGCTCTGGTCTACGTCAGCGGATAGGTCTGCAGCCTGCCCAACGCTGGGAGCTGGCACTTACGACAGGCCGAGGCCGAGGATGAGGGATAGACTGATCTTCATCTTGCGGTTCATCTGCAGCCCCCAGACGACAAAGATGGGTAGGGCGGAGAGCGAGAGGTCGGCGAGCACGCTGCCCCCGCTAAAGGTATACGAGAGCAGGGAGATGATGTCGCCGGGTATGCATCTGGACGGCACCGTCTTGTCCCAGAACCCCTCAATCGGGAGACACTGCAGGGCGGTGATGAGGATAAAGGACAGGCAGCCAAAGAATGTGAGCATGATGACGCCGTAGATGATCCGGTGGTGCATCTTCACCACAGTCACCCGCAGGAGGAAGACGCCGATCGAGATCTTGCCAGCCATGACGGTCGAGGCGTAGAGTATATAGGCGATCCACCAGCACTGTCACCATCCATGTTAGCAAATGACGTCGAAAGCGCCGGCTGGGTTGCACGGCGACGTTGCAGCCACGCCCACCTTCAAAGCCCCCTGCTCGTCCTCCAGGCCGAGGGTCTCTTCATGGCGCCCGGTGCCGTGGCTGATGCCTTCCAAGAGGAACGAACAGAGGAGCACGAAGAGGACCTGTAGAGCGCGAATAGGTAAGTAAGTAACCGCCCGTCATGAGTACACAGTACACTGTACGCCCTCTCGGCCAATGCCGACACTTACAGCGGCGAGAATCATGATCCAGTCATCGAGACTGAAGCTCTTGACGATGAAGATGCGTGTGTAGCATCGTAACGAGACGGTCAGCACAGACGCCGCCATGAGGGAAATGGCGACGGCCTGCAGCTGCGGCCCGCGATCATCGTTGTTGGCTGTCATGGTCATCTGTTGGGCAGTGTCATTTCGGCTCCAGGCCTTGCGGAGATGGAATCCGTCAAAACACAAGATGCATACCAGAGGCTGGGGACGACGAGTAAGTGACTGATTAGTTACTCGACATGTATTGCGGACATTGGACACTGGACACTGGACACTGGACAGTCCCTCGGGCCTCACGGTTCACCTGTATGCACGGTCGGATCGCAACCCCTTCCCGCTTTGACAACAAGGCGGTTTACGGCATGTTGGGGGGATACGACAGGTCCACACACACACACACACTCACACACATATTCCGTTACTCCGTTACCCATAAACACACACACACACACACACACACACCACACCGTCACTTGAACATCGGACGAATATCCTCCCTCTCAATGGAACCCAAGAGCGTTCAACCTTGGCAAAAAGGCCCGAAACACCTTTGACAGAAACAGGCAAACCATACATGCGACAACTTGTTTCTTGCCCAGTATTCCATCACAAACTCAACTCCCACGCGGCGCCAGCTCGGACCAATAGTTCGCGAGACTAGACTAGTTTCTGCTTATAGTCCAGCTCAGGCTGACTCGCTAGTAGCGGTAGTTGCCAGCAAGCGGCAACTACCGAACTATAGGATCCGCATACCGGTATCCGAAGGCCAAGAGGGAAGAGGGGGTTGCATTGACCTCAAACCCCAGAGCCGGGGGGGGCCCAAGTTGAAACATCTTCCGGATCAGGAGTAACTACTCGTGTCACCACACACTGGCACCGCCCCGATGCGTGCGGACCGGCGTGCGGCTGAAGTTCAACTGCGAGGTCACGAGCAGATACAAGACAAGACACACAAACATGACAACATCCATCGTGTACCAATCATTATAGAGGCTATTCTAGGGGGCGCCCATTAGTGTAAAGTCCAGCATCGCACCAGTCCCTCCAAGCTCTCCCACCGTTCCAACTTTCACCCCAGTCAGCCATGCCCATTGCCGCCTCTACTCGTCTCCAAGACTCCAACAAGCGACTCCCATGCACCGTCAAACATTGTGCACCACGCCGGCAACGAGGTAAGCCGCTCCCATCAAGCCAGCAGCAACAGCATGTCTCGACGTGGCACGGTTGGCCTGCGAGTGGTTTGGGCCGTCTGGCAGCGACATCTTCTGCTCGGGCCAATCCTTCCAGCTCGTGGAAAAGGGGGAGATGACGGCCGTGCCGCACTCACCACCCATGGCAACGCCCACGTTCCAGCCCGCAACACCATTGTCAGCCGCGCAGCTCTTCACCAGGCGCTCGGCAACATTCTTGACTTGGGCGTGTGACAGGTTGTCAACTCGGGGCGACCAGGTGATGCAGCACTTGTCGTAAGGCGGCGCCTTGCTGTAGCCGCAAAAGCTATGGTCATCCTTGGTGAAGACCGATTGGGAATGGGCCGAAAGATCATCCACCATACTCTGGCATGCCGCGGTAGAGGCTTGGTTGTCGACCTTGCTGGCACAGGTATAACGGTCATCGCATTGAAGCACCTTGGGCTTGTCATCCTTGAGCACGCTGAAAACAGAGACGTGACCGAAAGGTTTCCTGGACTGCGCGTCGTCCTCTGGCTCGGTGGGAGGGGCAATGCTAGAGTTTACCGACTTGATCTCATCTCGAGCGAGCGGAATCTGCAGGCTCGACGATGAGAGGGGGACGGCCATCGCCGAGGCTACGCCAAGGACGGTGAAGAGGGCAGCGAGGGTCTTGGAGGCAACCATGTTGACCGATGGCGATTGACAAGGGAAGTACGGAGTGTATGCGTGTCGATGCGATGATGCTGTGATGGTGAAGCGTCGTCGACAAGACTAGTCAGTAGATTGGTTGTGGGAAGGATGCACGAACGTTGCCAGAACGTCGATGGTCAAAAAGAAGTTAAAGATAGACGATGGGAAGAATGATTGTGATGTGGTGCTGAAGATGAAGATGGATGTCTGAGAATCTCGGGAATTCCTGGGGGACGTCTGGCCTTTTGTACTCGTGAGGACGGGCGCCAGAGGCCTGACATTCGAGGTGGGAAGGCCCGCGTCTGCGTCAAAGGCAGCCGCTCGTGGCGAACTCATGGCGTGACGGTAGATTGCGGCGGCAGGCACATGTACGACGCTGAGGCTGAAGTGCAGGCGTGAGCTGCACTAGATCTCGATACATACCCTCGCTACGGCTCGAGAAAAGGGGAGGGGGAAAGGGGAAGGGGCTCATCGGACAGCAACACCCCACACCCCAGGTCACAGGCAGGAAGCTGCGTCTCGTACGCTCTCCAACACACCACAGCCGGCATCCGTGATATGATCATGTTCATTGTCCTATAATCCCCAAAAAGCAAAATTGGTATATCCACCTCTTGCACACATCTATATACAGGCCCTGCCAGTAAATCGCCAAAATAAATAGATAAAAGGTGCAGGTGTATCCTGTCGGCGCCAGCGATGATGAACCACGAAATGGCCAGACAGCCGTCCGATGCACTTGCACTTGCAATGCCACGGTAAAGAATGCCCCGGAAAACGAACAAGGGTTGGGTGTGCCTGCCTGTGCCTGCCTCTCTGCCAAAACGTCCGGCCGGACCTGACCAGCGGTGGACATCTGTGACAGACCGACCCCCTTGTGGTAAGAAACACGCATGTCAGTCACCAAGAGCAGAATAAGAAGCTGCTCACCCCATACACGCGCAGGCGCGCACCCTCCGCCCATCCCATCGCGCATACCACTTCGTGCTGAGCCTCAACTGACCTTCCTCAGCTCATGCCCATGATCTCATTCTGGCCCAAGAATGTTCTGGCCAGCTCATCGCCCCCCTGCTCGGCGGCTTCCATCAAATGGATCGCAACGCACATCAACGCCGGGTCGTTTCTGACGTCGCCGTCCTTGCCCTCACCTGCCACGGAAGGCAGTGTGCCGCCGAGGCCTGCACGACTTCGGTCGCCAGGATACCGCGCGCTGCTTCCCGATCGTGGACCGTATTTCTCCATGACCGCCTGCTTGAACACCTCGCGCGGCTTCGAAAGTGGCAGCGTCGTACGTTCAACTAGCTCCGGGTTGCTCAAGTTGAACAGGGCAAGCTCTCTCTGCGCCGTGGGATCGCCCTCTTTGGCAGTGATGGTCCACATGCGTGCTGCATCGGCCAACGAGTACGTCGATGTCGACCGTGGGGCATCAAAGGAATCGTCGCTGGGGACTGACGTCTTTCGCGGCTGCGTATGAATCTTGACCACCTCGTCGGCGACCTCGACCATGGTGCGGCAGACATCCTGCTTCAGCGACAAGGCGGCCAGTCCAGCATCCCAGAAGGCCTTGCCCCTCTCTGTCCGGTCCAGAATGCTGGGCGGGACGAACGATGCGATGAACTGCAGATCGCGGAACAGCGTCTTTGGTCTGATGCCAGCATCGCGAAAGAGGGACTGAAGAACATCGGCAATCGCATCCGTGTTGGCAGGACTAACCGAGATCACGGACCTCGCATCATCCTTGGCTGCCGAGCGTGGCTGCACCGGCGCGAGAATTGGCGACTGGATCGCGTGCGAGCGACGTTCTCTCACGTTATCAATCGTCTGTTCGAGGACCTTCACGTTCCCAAGAGCACCGCTGTCTTCTTCCTGCGCCGCCAGATCTCGAAGACCCCGACCCCATCTCGGCCGTCGCGCACCCGAAGAAAGCGACGCCACGATAAGGTGCTCCAGCTTGCAGAGAGCGTCGAGCTTGATGTATGGGTTCGGATGAACACAAAACATCTTGAGCAGTCGCTCGTACGCCTTGCTGAACGGGAACTCCGCCGTATCCTTCTTGCCATTGGCACGACTGCGTGACGAGATGGTGTCGTTCGTGGTTGAGCTATCGTTGCTCAAGACAGTAGCCGTCTCCAGCGCCTCCAGGTTCGCGTCGGCTTGCGCGCTCTCGCCTGCACCGCGCAGGTTCCCAAAGCTCTTCTTCTTCTCAATGACCCTCGGCTTCAGCGTGCCGTTACTCTTGGTAGCAGCCCGGTCTTTCTTGGTCACAAGCCGCCGCAGACGTCGGTCTTGGGCCTCGCGACGCTCAATGCAATCTTGACCAAGCCCGCCAAACCAACCATCTGTCTCGGAGCCATTGGAGAAGACGTAGTTGCCCAAATCGGACAGCAGAAGACTAGTAAGCGTCTGGCGCAGATCATCTAGGAAACGCTGCTTTTCTTCCGATAGGCGCTGCAGATGAACAGTCTCGCTGGACGAAGCAGACGTGCCAGGCCGGCCACCGGAGGGATGCGAGTGTGACTGGCGATACTGCGAGTTGGAAAACGAGCTCGACAGATTGGTGATGCTCGTCGTTGGTGATTGCGCCCGCGAGGTGACCGAGCTGGTTGACGGCATGGTGGATTGAAATGGCGACCAGAACGTCGTGCTTGGGTCAATAGCATGTACAGGTGAAGCAATGCCAAAATAGTCCTGAGGATCCAATATGTCCGAGATGGCGGTGCTTGCTCTCGAGAAGTTGTACCTCGAGTCCACAGAAAGCTGGCTGACATTGTGCGTTGTCATGGGCCTCGGGTCCCTGGCAATCGGGTTCGGGCGAGTCGACGAAGGCGTGTACCGTCGCTCAGCATCACTCATGATACTTGCCGAATCATCTCCGGCCCAGTAGCTTTCTCTGTCCTTTGGCGCACTCTTGGTGCCCTCGAGGGCCTTCCTATCGCGCAGGTACAGCTCGCTCGACCAAAGCACAGGGCCATCTACGATGTTGTCTCCCACGAGCTTGCCGATACAACTATCCACCTCGCAGCAAAAGCGATGGATCCGCTCTTCGCCACGGCAAAAGTTTTCGATGCCCATCGTCTCCAGCCACTTGATAGTCTTCTCGGCCTGGTCATCGCTCAGCTTGTTAGGCCCGCCCTGCTCCTCGCCGGCTGCTAGGAGATCCACCATCTGCGATTCGTTTCTGTGCAGGAAATTGGCGGCCGGCCCGCGCGAGAGTTGTGCGCGGGTTCGCTGGAACGCACCCCACCTCTTGGGGACACCCATGATCTTCAGGGCACTACAGATGTTGCGAGTGTGCTCGTACGGCGCCGAGTTGTGAACGTCAGTCACGTACCACATCTTATCCCGAAGAGACCGAAGGCGCTTCATCATGGAATCAATGAGGCCCTCATGGCGTTCCTGACTTTGCTTCAGCCATACAAGCCATGCGTCATACTCTTCAATGGCCGATGCCGACCGGCGGATGGAATCCCTGGGCCCGCGTGAAAAGATGTTGAGCAGTGTCGCAAAGCCGTTCTTGCGCAGCGAGGGGGAGCTCAACGCATTGAGTTGCTGAAGCGTTCTCCAGTAGAGATGGGCCGAGACAAAGTCCGACTGCACCCTGGACTGCGAAGAAGCCGCGGTAAGCATGGTGACGAGTACTGGAGTTTTCACCGTCTCGTTGGAGGCTGGCTCCTTGCCCTTGTCACTCGACATGGTGGGAGAGTCTGGCGCGCCCTTTGATACCTTGGACTCCGAGTCTCGTTTCCTGTAAGGATTGCGGCTGGCCATGCTCGACTCTGTGATGACAATCTTGGTCTTGGACTTGTACTTCTTCAGGCCGGAAGCACGGTTACTGAATGTGGTCTTGGTCCCATCTTCTTCCAATCCCTGGGGAATTTCAAAGTCCTCGACGAGTTTGAGAATGGAGTCTCGGAGTTGGTGGTAATCCTTATCAAGCTCTGGACGGTCATCGAGGTCATCGTCCTCGGTATCGCTGGTAGTCGACGAGTTCTCCTCCTCGGGGTCATCATCTGGATCATATGTCATGTGCAGGGAGAGGCCTAAGCCGTCGGCAGAAATGAAAAGAACGGCCCATCTCTCGGCGCAGGGGTGACAGGCCCCAGACACGACTTCAGGTCCGAGGATCTGGACCATCTCATGCATGGCGAGGCGGAGCCGGTAACCATCCTCGTCATAGTTGCTCAAGCGCATCTGGCTTGCGGCGTCAGGGACCGTGGGCGACAGGCGCTGTGGTGTATGGGGAAGATGGTCGTCCAGCAAGGGCTCCTTGGACGTCGTGGCATCGCTGACGACAGATGAAGTACTGAAACTGACCACCGAGGCCGTGTCAAAGTTACTGCGCGAGGTCCCTACAGAGTTTGGCTGCGAGATCGCGGAGAAGTTCGAGATGGATGGGGGGCACTGGATCGGATGCTACCGGAGTGAGCCGACTGTGGCCTCCTCTCCGGAAAGAGGGCATTGACAAGAGTTAGCAAGTCAGCTGGACTGATCACCAGGTACGGATGGACCTCGACAGTTTCCCTCAAAGATGTGATGGACCTGGCTGGAAGAAGCCTTCCAGACCTCTGTGCCCGGGAAGGCTTGAAGCGGTTCGATATGTTCTCAATGTGGCCCTTGACCTTGAGGGGCGTGGACACGGGCTTGTGGGGTGAGTTCCAGAGCATGTCGACAACGAGTTGTTGTGCGCGCTGAGCAACCTGCTTGAGGATCTTTTGTCTGCCATATTCTGTGATGTGATACTCGGCCATCATGCCGTAACTCTCTGGGTGGATGACCACAGCGAGCAACCAATGAGAAAAGAGCCATTTGGATACCAGCCATCGTCTGGTGCTCTCGACGAACCTGCTGTCGAGCCTCCGGAGGATTTCGTTACCTAATTCAATCACGCCTTCTGGAATGCCGGTGGCATCTTCATCATCAATGATCTCGAAGAGCTCATCGATGGCCCGATCGTAAAACTCATCGGCGGCCATGTTGTCCTTGTGTGTCCATTCGGATATGTTGAATCTGGTCCCATTCTGGTCCTCTGCTCGGTCGAGCAGGAACGCGCCATCCTCCAGGATCTTCATCAAGTACCATTCCATCTTGGACCGACCAGACCAATCACGCATTGAGGACCAAACATTCAGAACGGACGTCAGGATGGTTTCACTGGCAGAGTTCTTGGCCTCCGATATCAGACGCGCGCATGCGATGGCCCAGATGTTGGTCCTTCGTTTGTCTTCGGCACTGTCCGGCCCGGCCGAGTTGGCAAAACAGGTGTGAATGAGGGCCGAGAGAGGATCGTGTCGCTGAAAGGAGAGAAGCCGCTCGACAGCGTTCGGTGCATTGCCAGGCGCCCGGTTCGCGATTCCGGGACCTCGCCCACTGGGGCGGTTGTTGAAGGGCAACACCGACTCTATGGGTTCCAGTCCTTGGTGGAAAGTGGTGAGTGCTCGGAGCTCGGTGCTGTTCAGCGAACATAACCTCGTCGCCAGGTACTGTGGGTTTGTCCGGAGCTGGGTCAAGAAGTCCAAGAAGGCCTCCCGGGCCGAGGCCGAAATGTCATTCAGAAACGGTATCACGGAAGTGCCAGGCGCGGCTTTGCCGCCGGCTTGATGGTCCAGGTTCTCCGAAGACGAAAAGCCCGGGGACTGCAAGAGTTCCATTTCCGGTTCCAAGAGAGCAAACTTCCGGGTGTCGTCGCAACTATTCCGCACATCGTGGATGGCGCCGTAGAGACCAGCGAAGGCCTTCTTGTCCTCGTTGCGGAACGAGTCAGCCAGGTTCCTCTGTGTGATCTCACCGCATCGAGTCAATCTAGCAGACAGAGCGGTAGAAACCAAACTCCGCTGGAGACGTGTCCGCGTGCCCGCGCGCTTGCGCTCCTGGTATTTGGACAACCGGACAAGATGTGCAAGCTCCTCCAGCGTCGTGCCCTCGTAGTCCAAGTCTAGTCGGGGATTAGTGTACAGCGAAACGTCGGGCAGGAGAGGCTGGGTAAAATTTCTCGACACTGGCGGTTTCTTCATGGAGGATGAGGGCATCTCTGGCGGCGGAGGCGACGGGCTCCGAGTTTTTGGTATCACTGTTGGCGACACGCTCTGGGCTATGACGGGTCTCTTCTGCGCACTTGCGCCCAGGCTGTAATGCGAATGTGAATGCGAGCTTCCATGCCGGCTGCTCTCCTCACTGCGGCGAGCGAGCATAGGAAAGGCTGGTTCTGGGAGGCGGGCGCTCCGACTGGGACTTCTCGAACGATAGCGGCGTCGTCGCGATACATCTGGACGACCGTCGGGGGAGGGGGTTGGCGACCTCGAAGTCGGCTGGGTAGTCGTCGGCGACAGGGCTGCCCGGCGAGACGCCGCAGTCAGCATCGCTATTCAGAGAGCACAAGGTAGGGGTCACGAAGCGAGTCCCCCCTTTCAACTCACGAGGCGACGAGTGTGTGCAAACAGGCGACGAAAGAGACCGCTGCATGGAAATCATGGCGGGCCATGTGAGACTTGGAATGGCGCACGCAATCGCCCAGCACCACCAGCAGCCCCGACAGAAGCTGGGCTGCTAGTTGGCCGAGGTTTTGCGGTTACTTGCTGGACGGAATGACTTTCTTCTTGCAAGTTGGCCGGGGATGTCGACGTCGAGCTTCGGGTTGCGAATGCCGAATACGATGTGCGCGGGTTCGTGGGTAACGAGGTCGACTTGTTGGAACTTGGGGGTGTCTCGTGGTGGGTTTGACTTATTCGCCCGAGTTCGAGGCTTGGACTCTTCTACGATTAGCTCAAAAGTTGTTGGTATTGCCGGCAGTGATGTAGTTGTGTGTGTGCAGGGGAAAAGGGGAAACGCGCAGCGACTCAACACAGCAACGAGACTGTGTCTTGGATTGGCGCCCGCGAGCTGCTGACTACATGAGTTATGTACTTTCTGGCAGCGTCTTGCCTGTGCAACCCGACCAGCACACGCAGCACACGCAGCATGTACATGTGGATGCTGCCACAGCGTTGGTGGCCGTGTTCCGGCAGCGCGTGGGGTAGAGGAGGAACACGAACTATGCCGCATCGAGTCAAGCGAGAGACACGGACCATGCCCCATCCAGTCAAGCGCTGTCGGCGGAACGAGCCACGGGGTTCTTTGGAGGGGAGAGTCTAACGTAACTAGTTAGTTATGCCACACACACACACACACACACGCACGCATATTCGTACGGAGTACACACACACACACACACACACACCACGCACACAACACAACACACACTCCCCTCTCTCACACCGTCAGGAGCAGCAGGATGGATTATGTTTGTTGATTGTCTCTTGCCAGAAGACGAGGGTGACAAAAACGTTGCCAAAGTGAGACATGACATGCTTCCTGCCCGCGTCCGTTGCAGCCGCCGCTGCTATCCATCCGCTGCTCTCAACTCAAGTGACCGTCAGCCAGTTCTGCCCATTCCATCCATTGTCCTGTTGTTTGCCGTGCCTCGCTTGTGTACACAGCATCCGTGCCGCGGCCGAACAACAACAACAATAAACAGCACAGACACCGGGCAAATTGAACAAGACAACAGGCGAGACTAGCTGACGCTCGCTGCCTTGATCCAAGCGACCGATTTCCCTTCCATGCAGTCGCAGACCCGTTTTCCCCAATCATTTCCAGGCACGCGCTGCAGCGAACTTTGGGACTTGTACGTTTTGCGTCAAGTCGGGCAGCGTGGACCGGCCAGCAGATGAGTTGGCCTTGCATCTTGCACCGCCCGTGTCTGCGTCTGTCCACATAGGGCTACCCAACATAGCCAAGTATCTTCCTTTTCGCCGTCGCCCGCGCCCTCTTTGCCGCTCGTCAGCTCGCCCTGCACCATCTGGAATGCGTTCTGCCCAATCCGCGGCCACCACGCTTCCAGGAGCCGGGTGGTTGCCAACGCATCCAAGGACCCAATCACCGCTGCTCGCCCCCCCCACCAAATCGACGTGGCCTGTCCGTGATAGAAGTATTCCTGTCCACTGCCGGCCAATTGTTTTCAGTCTCTACCGATTGTAAGGCCTAGCTGGCCCCAGTCGTCGGCCAACCCTGTTGGTTGACTGCACCATGACTGGTGGATGATTGACCGACCACCAGCCAGGACCGAGCAGTGCTGCATGATGACTATCGTGGATGGCTGGCGTTGACAACAGGTCCCACTGCCCCGAGGACTCCCGACCGCCTGCATCGTTGGGTCAGGTAACTTCCGCATCCGCATCCGTAATGCTTTCTCTACGACTGTGTCACTGGCAGCAGGTGGATTCATTCCGTTCAACCACACGATTGTGAGCTGTACCTTGCTCCATCTCTCCCGCACGCCCAGGTCTGGCCATGCGCTCTCGCCTGTGTTTCTCCAGCGCGACTCTTGTCCGACAGGTAGCCAGCGGGCCCAGTCCCATGGGAAGGCGACGGAGCGGTGCGTGTTCGGTGTCCACGCATCTTCCTCTTCCAACCTCGTACATACATGACTGGCCTATGCTGCACGTCAGATGCAGCTAACTAACTCGCTATAGTAGCGGTGGAGGGTATATCGTGTATCAGCGCTCCGTGGTATGTGGCCTTGTGGCCAGGAACGCGGCCTATTAGCGTTCTTCCATGTGTTTGCCGTCTGCTCCGGCTTGAGATAGCTCTCGTGAGGGTGCGGCCGGGAGCCTGCCGCACCTACACCACTACCATCTACCATCCCTTGAGCATCACGTGCATCATTCGCCTTGTGAGATTGCCATCTTGTTTATGGAGACAGGGTGTCAATTTGCCGGATACGAATGTCGACCATGTGAGCGAAGTGTACTGTACTGTACGCAGCTTCGTCGAAACAGCTATTGGCCCCCTTCGCGTCGGGGGGGGGCAAGGAAGTAGACCATCCACCTTGCGACTTCGCATTTACCCCCCCCTGCCTTGAGAGTTGAGCAAGTAGCCGATGTAGGCCTCCCCCCCAAGCCCTGAGTCGCATCCGGTCAGTTCTAGTTATGACCTCACGTGAGCAGGATCTGGAACGTGACTTGGAACGTCTGAAAAGAGCGCGGATCGGCTTCGACTTGAATGAGAGGATGTTTATCCATGCTGGTTTTGCTCCACGCCCCATCCCCTCCCCAAAAGCAACCCGCCTTGAAGGGTGTGAGAGGTGCGATCAAATAGACTCAATAGGGCGAGGTGTTGCTCGTAGGCGACGTACGTCGATGCCCAGGGATAGTAACTTAGTGGTGCGACTCTACTACTTCGCCCCTTGGAGTGATTAGGGATGCTCCCAGAGACAAGGACACGGGGTTTTCTGCGTCACTACGATTGTTTTACGATTGTTCGTAAGCTGCCTCCTGCACGGTGTCGTGAAACTCGAATCGATGTTATTCCGTTGCTACATGTTACTTGTGACGGCGTCGCATAGTCAACTTGGGCCTCGAGAAGAAGAAACAGGCTCGGAGTACGACTGGGTTTCTGCACACCACCCGTCTCAAAACGAGAACGTAAGGGTGGTTGGTAACTTCGGCATTCCCCAGTTGTTTGTCATTGTTGGTTTCATTGGCAGAAATGTCTTTCATCGTAGTTGGGTACAGAAAATGCTCATCATTTCAATAGATATGCTGCTGTGATATCTCTCACGTCTCGTCTCGCACCCAAACTCCGACAGATAGACAACCGACGGGCGTGAGCCTCCAAACCACCATCTAGCACCCGCTACTGTGTGGCTCGTGGACCATGGCAATAATACAGCTTGACAAAAAACTCCAAATCCATACGCACCGATCAGCCTTCACGGCCGAACCTCACGTCGAAACCCTTGAGCACACTCATAATACTCGCCGCCTCGACCTCGATCGGGTGTCTCTCCCCGTGCATTCGGGCACCTGGATGAGGTATGGCCTTGAGTTTGGGCAACCAGGTGCCGATATCGTTGGCGGCCCTGTCAAAGTTGCGGTGGCTCGAGAGGGTCTTGTACGCGTCTGCGCACGAAAGGCCGAGGCCATTGGTCGGCGCCGGGGTCGAGGTCGTCGACTTACAACACCCGCCACCGGCACCCGAGCCCCCACAGCAGCCACCAGAAGACTTGGATACAGATCCTTTCTTCTTGTCGAAGCTAGCGGCTAGACTACGACAGAAGAGACCGGACACTGGATCGGAAAGGCACTGCGCACATGTACCCGGACCACTCGGGCCGCAGCTGCTGCTCGTTGGGGCCGAGGGGCCCGCGAACGCACGGTTGCGGTTCATGCTCGACAACCTTGGCAGCTTGATGGCGCCCGTAGATGTGACTTCCATGGCCGATGGGATAACATCATCCTCGGACGCGGGAGGCGTCTGGACCTGCGACCCCATTGGCGGGAGAGTGGGCTGAGAAGCGGCGGCGGAAGCGGCGGCGGCGGCTGCTGCAGCCTCGGCGCACATGCAGTACGTGCCGTCTGAGCAGAAGCCGCAGGAGTCGCGGGGTGCTATGGCGATGGTTTGCAGTGGATGCTGGTAGACTGCAGGCGAAGTCTCAACTGTTACTGCTTCCTTCCTCTTGGAAAACATGGCAGTGAAGTCGATCTCGTTCTCATTGACATCGGACCTGTGACGCTTCTCTTCTGGAGAAGTCATCGAATTCGATGAGCCCTTGCGCTTGAGTGCCACCGAGTCTGTAGATCCCGAGCCGTTAAGAGCCGACTCCAAGCACTCGCACTTGGTACCTAGGCTACACTTGCCGCAGTCCATAGAGGCGTCTTGGGCAGTGAGGGCTTCCTCGATACAGGCACATGAGCCATTAGGGTCGCAAGAGCCGCACCCAATCTCTGCAGAGTCTGGTGCAACCATGGTCGCTGGCGGTGATAGGATGCGAGGTAGTGAGAAGGACGTCAAAGAGCTCCTGTGGTCCGAGCCATTGCTGGCAAAGCTGCTCCGTGGCGTGTGATGCTGGGAGAAGGGCGGGAAACCAAACGATCGACTAGGTAGCCCGGGTAGGCTGTTATTTCTTGACGATGCACTTGCGCGTTCATCGAGCCACCTCCTGCGCATCGCCTCTAATTCGTTCGAGGTCCTCGCACGCTCAATGCGTTCTTTTTCGAGTAAATCCTCCAGCACTGAACATCGACCACGCAGCGTTTGGACCTCGGTGTCGAGCCCCCGGACTCGATCACGTAGTTCCTGCTCAACCTGTTCACGCTCCTCGCGAAACTCATCAAGCTCTTGCTCCAGCTCGCCAACACGGGCGGCTCTGCGCTCGCGAAACGCTCTTTGTGCTGCCCTGTTTTGTGCCTTTCTCTTGGTGGGCGGGGTATCCGTCGCAGGCTTCCTACCAGGCTTGGGCCGCGGGGGGATGACCCATTCCTTGGTCGTTATGGAAGTCTTGGACATCTGAGGTAGAAGAGTGGCAGTGGGCGTACTCGCCGTGGATCCATACGAGTCCGGGCTGTTTGCGGCTGGGGCGATGGCCAGCTGTTGGTTGTGTGATGATCCGACGACCCCGGGAGACACGGCGGGCCCCGGTGGTGAGACGGTTGAGACGGTTGAGACAGAGGCAATGGCCATCTTGGGCCTTGGTGGTTGCGGTGCAGCATGGGTAGTCGAAGGCGTCTCCATGGCTCCATCCAATTGCCGTGGAAACGTCACTATCGTATCACGGTCGGGACTGCAGACTCAATGTTCCGTGCGTCGAGAACCACTTATGCCGAGGCTTGCCGCCAATGGCCAATGAGCGACACTTGTGAATGATGGGTTCCGATGTAGTTGAGCGACAAGGGACGGAAGAGTGATGTTGAGTCCAAAATATGAGACACACGATACGGGAGAAGTTGAAGCTCGAGATGGTGGGGTATGGACTCCGTTGAATGGCGTGTTTTTTTTTACCTCGAAATCTGTCCAGACTCGATTAGATCCTCGGCTTTCTCCAAGAAGGCCGTATCACAACGTCGGGCAGGTGCTTCAGACAAGGAAGTGGCAGTTGTAACGAAGCAAATGCAGAAAGTAACCCCCAGGCCGAAACACAGCAGGCGTCAAATGCACACAGTAGGCGTCGACGAAGGAAACGGCGGCGAGTCAAGGGGTTTCGGGTGTGGGCGGGAAGATGAGGATGGTGAAAACGAGTTGGTAGATCGCGAGGAGATCGATCTGATAAGATTATGTCGGACTGTGCCCACTTTTGCAGGTCTCTGAGCCCGCGCGGCCCAGGGGTTCTCCGACTTGAGCAACAAGGTACACCACGCGCTTGACCTGTTTTCGTACAAGGCTGAGGTTGAATTACGCATCGCTGCCTGCCGCAGTGGAGCAGAAGTGTAGAAACTTACGGCAGAAGGAGCGATACCGGATCACATGAAAAGTGCAGACAAGTTCGGTGGGCACGGTGAGCACGGTGATTGCAGTGAGCGGGCTTACAACTAGCTTGTACGAACATCCGTACCAGTTACTAGTTAACGTTAGTACGGAGGAGCAACTAGTCAGTACAGTACGTACTCCGTCAGGTGAGCCTTGGTGGGGGTGAGAGCGGGTCGGGCAAGTGGGTGGGTACGTGCTCATTTTTGGGTGCGCTTCTGGGACGGATCTTCAGGACTTCCACATCATCATTCCTTGGCGCAAGTACGATTCTGGCTGCACCTCCTCGAATACAACACTGACCCTTTGGCCTTTGGTCTACACAATCATTAGCTTCGCGCTCCAAGGGCACTCACTCATAACCAAAACAAAATGTCCATACAAATGCCTATGCCCTCCCGGCCCCTCTCGTCCCGGAAGTTCCAACTCCCGTCCTCGTCCGCTTCAGAAACAAACAGCGACGCCGACAACGACGATGACGACCCAAATAATCTACCCTTCCCCGCGGCTCTGCCTCGCTCCGACTTCCTTGAGCCCTCTTTCGATGCAGCCGCATATCTCTCCTCGCTATCGAACCGCCACCAGACGCTAGAAGATCTGCGCCAGGACTTGCGCGACCGCAGCGCCGCCATCTCGTCCGAGCTGCTCGAGCTCGTCAATGCGAACTACACATCCTTCCTCGGCCTTGGTAGCGAGCTCAATGGCGGCGAGGAGCGCGTTGAGGACGTACGCGTTGGCCTACTGGGCTTCCGGAGGGCTGTGGAGGAGGTCAAAGGCCGCGTCGGGGAGCGAGGGCGAGAGATCCAAGGGCTTAGCAAAGAGCTGGGCGGTGTGAGGAGCGAGATCGACACAGGGAGGAAAATGCTGGATTTGGGGGATCGACTCGAGATTCTCGAGGGGCGCTTGACGCTTGATGGCGCCGAGATGGACAGCGAGGAGAGCGAGGACGAAGAGGCTGACGAAAGCAACATGGTGGGGAGTAGCGCGGCTAAGCTGGCAAGTCTGGCCAAGGACTACACTGTTCTGGAAACGCTGGTAGAAGACCTGGAACGAGATACGCCTTTCGTCAAGAAGTTGCTGGACCGTGTTGCAAAGTGCCGTGCTACCATATTACTGGACTTGGGTACAGCACTACGGGAAGCAAAGAAGGCGGGCCCCTCAGGGCAGACGAAGCTCTTGAAACTGATGGCGATATACACCACCATGGATGCCCAAGCAGATGCTATCAAGGCACTGCGACCGAGTTGAGTACATGTAGATATGTGCCTCTTCGGTAGGCTTTGGCAAAGTCGAATTGTCGGACTGATTTGGCTCGTGCGCGCGTTGTGCGAGCGAGCGATAGATACCCATTCCTCGAATACCAGACACTTAGTCGTCCCCTCCTGACCTCCTCAAGATGGCCACTGTGTCGTTACAAGACGAGATACGCATGGAGACATGCATATGTTCTTCATAATGGGCCCATAAATGCTGCTAAGACGCCGCCGTCGTTGCGTTAGCCATAACACTGCCTAGAGCTGTTGCATATACTATACACTTTGTTTAGCCTACTGACTGTATCTTTAGGTCCCGATTGGTTCATCTCGTATGACTTGGAACAATATTCATTTATTTCATTACCCATCAGTATACTTAGTAAGACCACTTACCTGCACGCCAAGTTGACATCTAGTAACAACACTCAGCAACAATAGAGGCTTACTGGGGGCTCATTACATACTCCAGAGTCCGTATCTCACGAGCAGATTATCAAAATACTTTGAGCGTGGTTGATCAGAGTGTATTGAATTATTACACAAGTCATGGCATGTGGTAACTCAAATCCCAACCATCATATCTATCCATGCAACCAAGCCCAGTTGTCTAATACAGCAAGGTACGTTTGGGCTTCCCAACCTTGAGATCCTTGCGGGCTTCCGACTTGCTCCTCGACGAAGACTTACTGGATGACCGGCTGGAGCCACCAAAGAACCCCTTCTTCTCCGACTTACCACTGCCCTCCGAATCCTGGGTGCGGGAAGACGACCTGCTCCCGAACGGCCGTGGGCCGGAAACGGGGTTATCGGAATGCCATCCGCCGCTCGACTCCCCCTCGTCTTCCTTTCCCTTCCCGCTGGCCCTGGACGAACTCCGACCGGCCGAAGCGGATCGGACCTTCTGGATTGTCTCGGCTACGGCGCCGGTGAGTTTGCCGAGCATCCTGCGGCCCCGACCTACCTTGGGTCTGTCGGAGCTGTCGGAGCTCCATCGGCTGCAGTGGCCGGGCGCTCCAGGCACGAGCGGGGGCACGTTTGGGCGAGGCGGTATTGCTTGTTGTGATGGAGGTCCAGAGTGTCCAGTGTTTGGGGGTAGTCTTTGAGACGGCTGTGCCCGACGTGGCTCTGGGATTTGGTTAGATGATGGAGCACGACTAGACGATGGATCTCGACTAGACGACGGAGCTCTGCCAGAAGATGGATCTCGACCAGACGATGGATCTCGACTGGACGAGGGGTTTCGACTGGACGATGGAGCTCGACCAGACGACAGATCTCGACCAGACGACGGAGCTCGACTAGAAGACGGATCTCGACTAGAAGACGGATTTCGACTAGACGATGGGGTTCTGTTGAGTTCTGTTGCTCGCCTAGACGATGAGGCTCTGTTAGGTTCCTGAGCTCTACTAGGTGCTGGAGCTCGACTAGACGATGGGACTCTGTGAGCCTCTGGGGCCCGATTGGATGCTGCGAGCCTCGCTGGGTTTCTCTGCGGTATCGGCGGCGGAGCCTCGGTACCTTGGGCGACGCGGTGCTTTGCAGCGTGGCTGTCGCCGCCCACGTGTCGGTGTTTGGAGTCGCTGAAAGGACCGTCTCTCCGAGAGACGCCGAGAAACTGCTCGATGGCGTACGTGCTGGATCGCTCGGCAAGAGGAACTTCTGGAGACTCACGAGAAGCGGCCTTTCCGTGAGTAATGCCCTCTACATAGTATCTGTAGGAGCCTTGTGAGCCGGCGTGCCCACGGGAGCTTCCACTGCTACCTTGATTAGCCGATGGGCGTGAAACCATCCTCACTAGGCAGACGCAAAGCGGAAAAGGAGATGGGAGTGATCTGTTTGGGAGGTGAGCAGAGCCGGTATCTTATCTGAGTCAAGTATGTTGCAGATGGATTCGTATTGCTTCGATAACGGATTTGGAGTGGCCACCTGGATACGGATATAGTCGAAAAAAGTCGATACTGTTGGAGAATAGAACATTAATCTTCGAGAAAACCATGGTTTATCTTGGATGACAGTTGCATAGTTTATGATGTAGCAATAGATACAATATAACGATGGAAGATGTAAGAAACATGAGATAGATTGGGCTTTCAGGTTGGGATCGTATAAGATGCTTTTGCCAAGTTCAGAAACAGCTTCTTTGTCAAAAGCTATAGAGTTGTTTCGGAAAGCTCGAAACTACTCTTTGTGCTTTCATAACCTCGACTTGAACGACTGCAAGTAAAGCCACACATTCTTCAACTACACGGCCACACTTCTACTTTTTTACCTCTGCTAAAAGGGTGAGACAAGGAAGGCAAAATAAAATATTCTAATTAATCGAGGTCACATATAACAGTTGACTCTTGAGTGCCTGAAACTTGAAAGTATCACTCACGTACCGGGCATCTCTTGGGCCAACCCGCTTACGTGCCCGCCATGGAGGCCAGTTCGACTCTTGATTTTGTCAGAAAAGACCTCGTCCTCTTTGCCGGTAACTATGCCAACAAGCGGTACAAGTCAAGTCGACCAATAGCGTAAAAATTGCGGGGTATACTTGAATACGGTGGTATACTCAATACTGATCAGTGGACAACTCAGAAAGGGCTGCGCACCCTTCGGAGTAATCGCCGACGACGTTCGCCGTCTTGTGCGGGCACCTGAGCGACAGTGGAAACAAATACATACCGGAGACGTCAAAAGAAGGAGCCCGCTGTGCACGTGGTGGCTTAGACGGAGCAGAGTTGGTACGTTACAGATTGGGCCGACCCAATAGGACGCCGGGACGCAAGTCAAACCAAGGCAGAGGTGCAGCAGATTTAATCAAAGTGCACACAGCTGAGTGTGGATCGCAGGCTGTGCGGTCGCGGGCAGGCCGGGCCTATCGGCAGGTTGTCGATGTTGCACCACCGGCACTGGGCGGCTCAGTCATCACCGGCGGTCCTGTAATTAGCGGTGGGATATCTGGGTTCTGCTGGCTTGTCACCAACGAGGACCGCTGGACTGATGTGACGTGTCACTCATCCGTTTGTATTGACCCTCTGCTGGAAGATGGATGATGGATCCTGTCATGGAACACCTTGGAGAGCAACGGCCATCTTGGGATCTTGTCCTCTCCCCCCCTCCTTAAACGGATGTACCCCAACTTCAGGGTAGTCTTGCCGGCTCCCCATCTCAGACATGGCTGCCTCAACCTCCTCCAATTGATTGGTCCGAGGACATCGCAGACTAGAATGATTGGACCGCCAAGTAATCGAACGTTCGAGACTTCTTCGGACCCTTGATTGCGGGATGGATTAAGGATAATTGTGATTGATGCCCCATCATCCATGCAGCCCTACCAAGTTGACCGACGTTCATATGCCGTCATGCTTATAGTCTCATACGAGGTCAAGTCTAACTCATGTCGCGAATCCCTGGCCGACATCCCCGAAGTCCTGCTGCCCGAGCGCTGGATGATACGTTGCTCGCAAGATGGAGACAGAGTCTTGCACACCGACTCCGCAGGTCCCCGAAAGACATGCCCTTGGTCACACATACGGCTCGCTGACGTACACGAACCAATGGCGGGACAGTCCCGAGTGAAATAAAGATGGCGGTGGGTTTGACTTCGCCAAGATGTCGGCTGCTAAACGAACTCGTGGGCTTGGACTTTGCAACCGTCTGTAAATATAAATGTAGAGGGTTTCGCTAGAGCCGACCTGCCTGTTAGCTTGAGAAAGAACAAAGTCCTGATCAGATCAACCCGCGATCCCGACTTGCACATAACAGCTTTTCGATCATGGCGACAAATACCATCCTCGCCTCGCCTCAATGCCAAGGGCTGAATCAGGGCCCGATAGCCCTCCCGTTTCGCAACAAAGATCAATACTACGGCGGCCGCCTCCTCTCGTCGACGCCGGCATGGCAAACGCCCCAGTCGTGGGTTAGTTACCTGACACCACCACCAGACTTCGACTTCACAGGCTG
The DNA here is from genome assembly GCA_022414665.1 of Arthrinium puccinioides. Classification (NCBI taxonomy): domain Eukaryota; kingdom Fungi; phylum Ascomycota; class Sordariomycetes; order Amphisphaeriales; family Apiosporaceae; genus Arthrinium; species Arthrinium puccinioides. The sequence continues at coordinate 3,052,008 of JAIUNF010000006.1, read as the reverse complement.
CGATTCTTGGTCGTTCGATCAGACAGCTTCCTTCGCCATTCAGACGGGTCTCTCCTCCAGCCCCATGCCGCAGACGGCATCGTTCGACGTGGAATCGTTCGACGTGGAACCCGCTCTCATCCGTCGACCGCGAGGCATTCAACCCCCAACCCCACCGCCCCAAGCCGCATTCTTTGGCGAGCGAGGGTCGCTCTCACCCTCCGCCGTCGGTGTCATGGCCCAGCGAGCATCGTTCTCGCCCTCCACCAGTGGTACCGGCAGCATGTCCCAAGCAGGGTCACCATCGCAATGGACAGAGCAGCGGAGCACGCCCGACCACGGCTCGACCTCCAGCCCCTCGCTCAGACCTTTGTGCCGCAGGGTGTCGAAGAGGAGGGCGCAGACTCCCATGCAGCAGCAGCTGAGCAACGACCGGCACAGCCTCATCGAGCGGCGATACCGATCCTCTGTCAACGCGGCCATGAGAGAGCTGCAGAACGCCGTGCCGGACCTGGAGGATTCCGATCGCGACGAGAACAAGGCGCGCCTGACCAAGGGGTACATTCTCAACCGGGCCGTTCGGTACATCAAGCAGCTGGAGGAGGAGCAGGACAGGTTGCAAAAGGCAGAGGCCGACCTGTTGGAAGAGGTCGACAGGCACAAGTGGATGCAGGCTGTATTCAGTCCACCGTTATGACAACAGTGCGCAAGGGATACGTCGTCCCTATTGGATTCAAGATTGCATAGTACCTATATTCTCCATGCCTCGAGGCTCAACCTGCTTATCTTCATTTACACAAACGACTCATACTGTGTGACCAAACACGCTCTCTGAAAACGACGCTGTGACAACTAGAAGTTAGAACGACCTCGACTCGTGCTGAAGCCCGCGTGCAGTTTGCCAGAATGCCGCAATCCTTCGTGACTCGTCTGGGCAAGAACCAAGACCTTGGACGCTCATCAGCTGAACTCCAATAAAGTCTTGCATCCAGCCACCCTCTTGGCTGAAACCCTACTCGAGTCTCGTGCATGCCACGCTCAACAGTTTTGGAGTTCAAAAGTGCGCCGTCCAAGGTCTTGGAACGCGGGGATTCGATCCGAAGACATCTACGACGTCGGCGATCTTGGTGCCACCGTACGCACGCCGGGATCCAGCAGACGGCGATACGATTCGGCGAACCAAGGGGGAGATGAAACATTTGCATCGGCGACCTTGGTGCTTACTTTGCCGGGGGGGCCTGCATATTTCAGCTGCTGACTTGCATCTGTACGATGAAAAATGGGTGTGTTGTGAGACACGGTTTCGAATCCAGCAAAGAGTTTCCTTGGGCACATCACCCCTTTGGGCCTGAGCTTACTAGTCGACAGTAGATACCTATGTATCGTAGCGTAGAGGCAGTGGATATGGGTAAAGTAACTGAGCTTACTATCTAGGTTTAGACTTTGGCAAAAGAAACCGGACCCTCTACCCGGTGCATCCTATTTATACCTATCTATAGGCGCGTTTGGTGGTAAAGTTTATAGTTGGCTAACGCCCTATAAGTTTGGGAAAGGGTAGTGTAACAGGGGCGGCTAAAAAGTGACAAGGACAAGCTTAGTTTAACACTTTGCACTATCACATATATATCAGTAGTGTAACAGGGGCAGCTCAAATAAGGATCTGTTGTCACAACGTTGGCTGTTACAACGTGGGCTGTTACTACACCGGCTGTTATAGCTAGCAATTGCAGCATTTAGTCTGGTCCACTTCAGCAGTCCTAGTTCTGACTAGTAGTATAAGTAGGTAGTCTTTTTACTTGTAGATAGTTCAAGAGATCAAGCCGGTTTTCACTCTCCAATTCACCTCCCACTAGAGCCCGGTTTTCACCCCTTTTACCTTTGTTGTTTTTACCATGTCCTAATCAGTCAGATGCGCGCGCTACCGGTTTACCGGCTAAGCAGCTGCCGTATATACTGCTGCATCTCTTGAGAGGATCTGGAGACTCCAGATCCGGCAGACTATTACTACATGTGTGGTAGTTCTGTTATAGTAGACAACTTATTTCTCAACAATAGAGGTTTCTTAGTTAGTTAGGGCCCTTTTCAATTGCATCTTTAACCTGCTATTGTTAATATCTCGTAATTAGTTATTTCCGCCGTTCTATAAAGCAAGATAAGTTATAGTTATAGCATGTAGTATATCTCTATCCCCCTCGCCCTTCTATGTATACTATAGTAAAAACACCTATTAATATAAGAATTTAAAGATATTTAGTTAGCAACTTACTACACGTATAGTAGTTCCATTTCAATATCTCCTTTATAACTACTTCTATTGAAGTTATTTATATATATATATATATATATTATATGCGTACTTATTTATCCGGCTTAAACAATATCTTGTCGGGTTTTCAATAAGTAATTTATCCTATATATATATGCTACGGGTAATACTAGTTAGTTAATAGGTACGCAGTAGGTATATTTCAGAATATTATCTACCTATCGGGTACCTATAGACTAATCTAAAGACTCTACTATTATAGATAGGTACAAACAGGTCACGATGAGTAATAGGTCGGGGTTTTTTGCCGAAGTATACACTCGGGCCCTCGGCTACCTAAGAGAAGCACGCGATAAACGAAACCCAGATCTTGCAATACTGGTATAGGGATCAGGATGATATTCCTGTCCTATCGCTTATAACTGCGTTGTTGACAAATTAGAGGCGACAGCATTGGATAGTAGACTGGCTAATTGACAGCCTGATAGCTGCTCTCAGCCTTCCATTTCACATATGAGTAGAGAAAGCAGGGGTCGCTGGCGCACAAGGTTAAAATGCAAGAAGCGGCGTGCTGTTTGCCTGATTTGGTAAGATGTTAAAAAGGTTCGTTTTATCCCATCCGGCATCCCGTACTTGTTTGTGCTGCTTCTAAAAGTGGCTTAGCGTTTCGTGGGGTTGGCCGCTTCGGCCGCCTTCTCCATGTAATGTGACATCAGAAATCATACTCCGTCATCCGCACACCCACCAGTAACCACCACCTGCCCCACGGTTCAAATAGAGGGTCTACCCAATTCTCCAATGCTTACGGATAGCTTCCTGCTACTTCTTGTACACGTCGAAACTGTTGAGTCCAACTGGCTGGGGTCGATTATTTGGACGACTGTCACCTCTTCGCCGAATTTTGGCCTGAAGCAGATTAGCAGAACAAAAGAAAACCATTTCATTTCATTGCACCGCATCACAAGGCATCACCAGCCCAAAACGCCAGCGAACTGCGATCCGTGTCATGGAAATGACTTCATCATCTCCGGCGGACTCTCAGACAGAGATATTGGAAACTGGATTCTGGTCTGCCCAGGATCTGGTTCTCGGAGAAAATCTCAAGCGAATGGATGATGAGGTTATTCATCTCGCATCGGCTGGTGGTTTGCAATTCTGCAAAGCCAACGTATTCCTTTACCCTGTTAGTTGAAACGTCCTCGCGAAAATCAGTTGCTAATCCTAACAGCCAATCCAACTCAGAATTAAATCATTCTTTCAAAATCCCACCTTGGGTATCTACAGAACCATCGGGGCCAAATCTTAGGGCATCTACTGCTTTAGATGTGTTCCGAAATCGCCGCTCATAGCGCTTATTGTCCAGCTCTGGAGTAGTGGTTCTAGAGTAATATACTGGAAGGGCTCTCACAAACGCTGGCTGGATCCTGTAGAAGCGGACAACTCCCTTCTACGCGTCCCTCGCGCTCGTCTCCTTGAGCTCGACCTCGAGCCTGTTCCCTTGGACTTCAAGCAAGGCGGCTTGTGAGTTTTTCTCGTCTTACAAGACGAACTTTCTAACGAGTAAAGTAGTACCATTCTAGATGACAGAACCGCATTCGAAGTGATACAAGGTACCGCTACCATATTCGCCTTCGGGGAACGGGAGGTAGTCAAGACATGGAACCCAATGCAGTTGCCCAAATCACTCGAGTCGGTGGTGACCGACATGGAGAGTACAAGCTTTGGGATGAATGTACAAATCATTTAAGACGAACGACTCAATAAGATGGTTCCTCAGTTTCATCACCCGTCTGCCCAAGCCCTTTATACTTGTCCGTACCTATAGATGGCAAGATGGGATTGAGTGTCTCGAGCCGACGGACTTCTGAACAACTGTGAGGCACCGCATCCGAGGCAAAAGAGAACATACAGGTGACAGAGATGTTCAGTGCGTCGGCTTCTTGGTGGCGGGTATGTTGTCGTGACTTGAAGCTGTACAGACGTAAGTCCTGGGGAGGGCTGTTGGAGCAGGGACATTACGTCAAGGATCATCTATAGCGAGCAGTGTGCGGTACGTGTCATCACCAGTGGCCGTTTTGCATCTCTCCGAGGCTCGATCTGAACCTGCACCATCCCTCTCTGCATACTGTCGCTTTGCGGTCTCCTCTCGTCCCTGCAAAGGACCTGCCTGCCGAGAAAACGCGAGGTCAAGATTCTGGTTGGTAAGGCTCCGTAGTTGGGCGCATTGCTCTTTCCCATATAAGTCTTTGGCTTTGTCAACCCATCAGGTTCTGATCTGACACTTGAACGTACATTTCCTGTCTCATTTCTTGGCGGCGTCTTGGGATTAGGAGGTTGTCACCGGTATCTGTAAGACATTTTCGATGTGCAACTCGCGAGCCCCTGACGGCAGTTTAGCGTCCGAGACAACATTGGGCAAGTTGCAACTATGAGCACTGCCTCACAGAAGACCCTAGGATATCGGCCTGATCCTCGACGTCGTCCCCAATAAGGGACAGTACTGGCAAGTTCCTGACATACTCCCTGAAAGTCTAGCGCCACTTTTGTGCTCGAGCTGAACGAAGACGTCATGGCCGCTCTCTAGAGGAAAATAGGAATCCTATTGACCCAAATCGGCACGGGCTTGAGGCGCATGGGCGAGGACGACTTCGATAACGCAACAAGTGTCTTGTGCACGTGTGACGTGTCCATGCCCCCGACAGGGGTGTGTGTCTAGGACTCTACGCCCTTCGCCAGGAACGATGCACTCCAGCGACGCTTCTACACGGCGCGTACGTATGCTCTGAACCAGTGGTTCTGCGCATGGATCAGCCTCGGGTCTTCAAATACTGAAATTAGCATAGATTTTGAACACCAAAGTGTATGCCCAATCTGTCCGGCCGAGTCCTTCGAACAGAAAGGCGGCATCGAAGCACACTTCAAACACAGCCATCATGCCGAACAAGACCCAGCCCTGCGAGCGAATATTCATACTGTACGCGAAGGCCTTCGCAAGGCCTCCAACGCCCAGTTATTCGAGGAAGTAGCAGCTACCGGCACCATTTGCAAATCACCCATAGGTGAAGAAGATTCGGAGATGAGCGACGATCCCAGCCACCGCGAGGATATGTGCTCAATGCTGGAGCGCATGCACGCCCCTACAGATAGCGTTGCCACCGTTGCTGACCCTAATATCCCAGGAGCCTTTGGGGAAGCTCTGGAGGATTTGGCTGGCAGCATAGCAACGTTCAACCAGCCACAACGATCTACAGCAATGATTCCACCATCGTCCCACATCCCCAGCTATGGAGCTCTCGTTCCTGCTAATAATAACGAGGATTACACCCTCGGCAATGAATGGCTCGACACGGACGACTTTGCCTGGCAGAAAGCGATCACTGAGGCGTGTTTTGGGGTGGGGGAGGGGTTATGATTACATGGGATGGAGGGGGCCAGTTACTTGCATGTTACGGAGGTACTAGTTAGTTAATTAGTCCAAGTACAGACCTGCAGGCTGCAGCCCACTAGTTAACCACCTGAAGATGGGTAGTCAGCTCGATGTCGTACAGGAAATAATTATATCTAGCCACACTTTCCCCTCTCTTTCCACTATTCTTCGACAGTCACAACTTCCACTTTTACTTGATATACCCCCCCTAACTTCTTCCTTTTCAATATTAGTCGCTGCCATACCGTTTCCATTCAGGCTCTTCATCATGGCCTCGCTCGCTGTTCACTACGACGCCGTGGTCTACGCTGAAGGCAGTGATGTGTACAACACTTGGGATGGTAAAGTCACAGAGGAAAAATATACACGACCTGGAGCTCTTTATCGCCGGCCAAGTAAGCGGCCGTGGCCCAGTCAAGTTCGTCACGGGCGGCATAAGCAGCGGTTCCTACAACCAGGTGATCCGCTTCAGCTTCGATTCCGAGGGTAGCGACGTCGCTCTCAAGTTGCCCAAGCCTGGACATACGGCCGTAACTCTCGCCGACGAGAAAATAGCAAACGAAGCCGCTTGGATGCAATTCCTCGAGGAAAAGACGAGCATTCCTATCCCCCACGTCTACAGCTCTGGCACGCTGCAGCCCGGCGACGAGCTGTCGCCCTTCAGAGGACTGCCCTACATCCTGATGGACTGGGTTCTGGGCGATAACCTCCGCAGTTTCCTGGCGGCCGGACCGTCTGACGAGCTGCGATCGAGCATCTTTCAACAGATGGCTTCTTTCTATCTTGAGCTCTATCGCCTACCGCTTCAAGGTATTGGGTCCGTCGCCAAGGACGAGAACACCATCACAGGGGAGTAGATACGCCCGATCTGCCCGATCAGCTAGCTGCTGATATGGAGAGATACGTACAGCATACCAAACACCAGCTCGTGAGGCATGAGAATGGATTGACTGAGTACTTTTCGCAAGAAGTTGATGTAGAAAGAAATGTTTAGAGGTAGCAGAATAAGCGCGCTGCCCCGATTTAATTTCTATGTAGGGTTTGTTTTTATCTTTTTGGTGCTTATCTTTGAGCAGTAGCAATGAAATCATCTCTCGACCATCATCCTAAAACCATCATCCTAAAACCGGTTACTCCAGAATGTCGAGTTGGTCGGCGGTCCCGAATTAACGTACAATTTCGAGCTCGTGGAGGGATAGCCTGCAGTTTTCGGCTCCAAAGGGCACAACTCCGTAGTTGCTCCGTACGGAGTAATTACTCCGCACATGTAGTCCAAACTCTGGATTGTAGCACAGCCCACAGTAAGCTGCCTAGCTGTGGCTGCCGTGGCTGCTGTGGTTGCTGGGCGCACTACACAGTAATTGTGTAAACTACTGCTGCAGCTGCAGCTAGCTAACAAACTTTCTTTCTTTCTTGTTCTTTAGGCCTAGTAATAACGAATATATTGCTATGCTTCACGTATTCACCATACGGTCCGAATAAGGTGATACCAACAGTAATCAACGACCCGCCTGCTGTGGATGCGGGGCGTGGCGTACGGAGTATCTGTACCAATCACGGTGCTGTGGATTTGGGATTTGGGGTGCACCAATCAAGAACGCCGCAGAAGTGAGCAGGGATTGGGATTTGGGGTGCACCAATCAACAACGCCGCAGAAGGGAGCAGGGATGGGGGGCGCTGGCGACCATAAGAAGGGACGCCGCCCACAAGGAATGGGAGAGAAACGGTCATTCTCGCACAATCATCGATCGAGTCCATTGTACTGTGTACTGTGACTAAACTCAAGGTACCCATCCTCGTCGCTAGAGAGTGTGGAGGCAACATCACAAAGTGTGTGACGGGGCAGATATAATCATTCTTTACAGATGCGGGCTTCACCTCCCCAATCGCGTCCCGCTCCAGCGGTCGCGACGATTGAGATCCAAGTGGGACTGGTGGGTAGCCCTGTAGGGGACAGACAAATTGGTGACCGACTCGGTGACTTCGAAGTCGATGGAAAACCAAAATATCGCGTTGCTGACGTCTTGACGCCGGGCGGGACCGCGTTTAGAGTGCAGGGTGTGACGGAGCAGAGGGATGGCGGCGTCTTGCCGCCGTGCGAGATTGTGCTTACGCAAGTTCTTGACGCGCAGGAAGTAAGTGAGCAGACTCAGCAGAGGGTTCGGCTTCTTGCTATGAAACGAGATGAGGAGCACGAACGACTGAAGGAAACGATAAAGGCAAAAGACGAAGAGATAGAGGCACTAAAGGCACATGTGGAAAGGATAAAGACACAAAGGGAACGGTTAAATACGAACCTGAAACAGGAGGAAGAGCGCAGAGAAGCAGAGCGCAGAGAAGCAGAGCGCAGAGAAGCAGAGCGCAGAGAAGCAGAGCGCAGAGAAGCAGAGCGCAGAGAAGCAGAGCGCAGAGAAGCAGAGCGCAAGGAACGGCACAGAGTGAAACGACAAGCGAAGCCGGATAGATCGAAGAAGGATGTTAAGAAGTACGGCATAACTTGGTCGAGAGCAGCGCGATGGAGGGAACAAGAGTACTAACAAGAATAGTGTGGCAAATTATCCTGTGCCACGCCTCAGCCACAAGGGCGCATCTGACGGGACCCACCCATCTCCTTTGTACTTAACACCTCAATTGGCTAGATACTATTCTTAATAGATCATCGCACTTTATGCCACCACACACGCTTTCTATTGCCACAAATAGCCATTTTGGTAGTGGTTGTGAAGAAGCTGGTTCTATGAAATTACTGAATAAACAAAGCGCTTAATGAATGAATTGTGAATGCTCTAAAGAATGCAAAGACAAACCTAGAAAAAGCTCGAGCATGTGATATCAAGGTGATAAAAGACACCAGTTACCTACCAATCGTACACAGGTATGGCTCAATCTTTGTAGATTTTCAACAGGCCAACAAACATCATGCAACCAAAACCTTGCACCAAATGCTTATAATAAGAAATGAATATGATTGATTATGGTAGCGGGAATCAAAATCGTTGCTTCCACTCCCACCTTTCCCTTTCCCTTTCTTTCACAGTGACAGTGCCCGAAACTTCCTACCTGGAGCCTGGAGGATTTCTACAAATCAGACCCGTTTAGACCACATTGGCTCGGTAGGGTCATACGGGTTGTCAAACCAGGTCAGCCCAGAATCTGCATCGTAGCCGATGCGGCGCTCGTAGATGTTCTCGCCCCTATCGGCCGCGGCACGACGAGCAGCGGCAGTCGGTCGTCTCGGGGCATGATCAGGAGGAGGCGAGACCGGCCACTCTCTCTGGTTGGCTCTCTTGCTCCTGCTCTTCTCCTCCGAGTCGCCATGACGATGGTTGACAGACTGCTTGAGGATGCCGAGTCCCCTCGCGACGCCCTTCGAGAACCTGGTGAGCAGCGAGGGCTTCCTCCTCCGGGGACTTTTCTTGCGAACGCCGCTCAGCGACTTGGAGGTGTCGGTCAGGGGCTTGCGCCTCGCCTCACGCTCCGTCGGGCGTCTCGTCTCCGATCTCGCCTGTGCCTGGGCCTCCTCGGCTCGCCTCTTGTCCCTGTCCAGCATTCCCTGCGTCTTGTGCCACGTTTTGCCATCCGGCCCCCTGTACAGCCAAGGGGGAGCGGGTCGTTTTCCGGGTGGACGTGTGGGCGATGCGACTTGTGCACATGCTGGGTCTGCTGCTGCTGCTGGTGAGGCGCGTGGCGTGAACCAGGCTCCGGCCGCTGGGTCGTGGGATTCTTGACGCGCGGGACGTCTTCGGTAAAGCCACTCGCCACGGAATAGTCAGTTATCGGCTGGCTGTTCGGGTAGAAGCTCGAAGGGGGTATCCAGCGGTAGACTGGTGGCCGTGGACGTTGTCCTGGGAGTACACACTCGATGCAGCATAAACCGGTTGGGCATAGTGTCTTGACGGCACATTGTTACTCGGAGGCTTGGGGTCACGGACTGCTGTGTTTTGTTGCAAAAAGGGTCTGTCGGAGAGCTTACCGTTCGGAGGCCTGGGGGCGGAAGATGTCCCCTGGCGGGGCCTGGAACTCGACCCAGAAACTCCATGTCTGGACGTGGAACCCGAAGGCTTTCCACTCTGGGGACAAGGAGTCGAAGGAGACGGAACATGACGAGGTAACGTACCAGAAGACTCACCTTGGCGATAGTCAGATCTCGGGGAGTGGCGGCGACTTCGCGACTGCGAGGTGGGCGATGAATGGCCACGGTGGCGATGGTGATCCCTAGAAGAGGAGTCCTTGTGTTCATGCTTTGACCTCGAAGAAGATCCGCCTTGGCGTGACTCGGAATGGTGGTGGTGGTGGCGAGTGTGCTCTCTAGAAGATGAGCCCTTGTGTCCAGGCTGTGTCCTCGAAGAAGAACCACCTGGACGCGACTCGGGCTTTGGCGAACCGCCGTGCCGTCGTGTATAACTCGGGTCAGACGGGCGAAGCAAGCGGCTCTTGTCAAACTTGGGATCCGGAGTCAAATAGGGATCACGAACGGTTCCCCCTTCCTTGCGAGCAGAGTAACCTGGAAGGGGCAACGTCTCAACTTTGTGTGGCATCGGGCCCGAGTTAAAGCTCGAGTACCGAAAGCCACCGACTTGATATTCAGTCATCTTTTGATGAAAGAAATAGGTTGTGGACGAGAAGGTCCTGATCGAGTGGCTTTGTGGGTACTGTGTGCGTCAAAGGGTGGGTGGGTTGGTTGAAGAAAGGGGGATTTGGGGGGGCCTGCAAAGATCTTAATATAGACATGGTGGCTAGGGAAAACAATTCAGTGATTAAACAGCTCGCTTTCAAAAAAAAACTTAGACCTAGAACTCGTGCAGCATACATAACTTTGTACATATCCATAGGGGGCTCAAGTGTGCTGGAAACTTCCTTTGAGGTTGGGGAAGAGTCTTGAGTCTTTTAAATCGCCAGGACGTTCAAGTGTCGTAATTGTCATATATATTCACGATCTGTCACAAAACTCTGGTGGTGCAAGCTGGATGGACTCGTTGCATTACCTCGAGTCAGAAAAGGTCAGTGCAAATGGTTTCACCAGAACGAGGCGGAATGATACAAAGGAGGTGAGTCAACACAAGTATTAAAACATGATTGAGCAGCCACGGCTATGTAACCGCAGGGAAAGCTGTCAAGTTAATCAACAAGCGTCAAGAAGGGAGTTGCGATACTGGCGCGGCTTGTAGCGATCATCACTCTTTCTAGAAACGACTTGCACGTACCCAAGGGCGCCTCAAACAACATGAGTTCCATATGGCCAACTGGAAATAGGCAAGTGAAGATATAAATGGCCAACTGGAAATGGGCAAGTGAAGATATATATACCGAAATATAACTATGTACCGAAATAATTGTCCCGATGAGAGTTCCTCGCCAGATAGCTATCTGCTACTAGCATCCCCCCTTTCAACGACGTGCTCCTATAAGCACTGCGAGTACCACTCGTTCGAATACTTGCAGGTACCGCTCTGGCAGCACTTTGCGCCAGCCCACCCCGACCCGCCACACTGTCCGTACAAAGCCGCACAGCTCCCGGTCGGCGGCGCACTCGTAGTCGTCGGCTGGGTCCCCCCACCGGCCGTCGTGCTCGTCACCAGCGTGGTCGAGGCCGGGGGCTGCGTGGTGGTGCCGGGGGTGCCACCGCCGACGGCCTTGGTGAAGAAATCCCAGGTCTCGCCGGGGGCCCAGTACTGCCCGTTGCTGTCCTTGGGATCGGGGACGTGGCCGCCGCCGTGGGCGATCCACCAGACCGGGGTGCCGGCGCGGCACGAGTATTCCGTCTTGATGTGGTTCGCGGCACCGGATGCGGGCTCGGCCGCGTTCTTGGCCTGGCACCCGTTGAGGCCGAGCCACTTGTCGCGGAGCGAGCGGCCCATGGAGATGGCGAGGACGTTGTCCGCGGCGCCGTGGATGCCGAGGTACGGTACCGCTGTGGTGCCGCCGTCGCAGCCGGAGAGCAGGGCGCCGGAGATGACTGCTACCGCTTTGAAGACAGCTGGGACGCCGGGTTAGGCATGGATCTGACTGGAAGAGAGTGTGGTGTCTTGAGATGTGCTACATTTCCGACACAGGATGGCAGACATGGGCAACACAAAACTGGACTGAACCAAAGATGTTCAAGACTTACTTGGCCTGGAACAGGCGACGCTGTGGCTCATCGACCCGCCATAACTCCAACCAGTCGCAAATATGTTGGACTCGTCAATACACAGGTTCGCCTTGACATACGCCAAGATATCGTCTGTCAACTTGATGTCCTCGCCTCCCGAGTTGGCCCAACCGGCATTGAGCCCATTGGGTGCGATGAAGATGGCGTCGTTCCCAGCCAAGGGCTGCAAGCCGTAGTACTGCCCCTGAGCCACCGAGTTCATGGAACCGTCGAGCCAGTGGTAGCCGAAGATGAGCTTGTGCGGCTTGTTGGCATCGTAGGAGCTGGGTAGCTGCAGGATATACTGTCGGTTCTTGTTGTTGGACGTAATCGACTTGGTGCCGCTGGAGGGGGCCGTCTTGCCACAGCCTGCCGACGCGGCTTCGGTGAGGCCGGTGGCGCCGAGGAGGGCGAGGGCGAGGGTGAAGAGAGCGAGCATGATGACTTTCTGCTCGTCGAGTCGAGTCTTGGGTGGTACTATCCGTGCTTGGCTTCAAACTGTCTGGTGAGGAGAGGAGCAACGAGCTAGCGGCATGAAGACACAAAGGCCACTACCACCCTTTATATCAAGCAAGATATTCCGCGGCCCGCCCTCCCCAAGCCACCCGTCGATACGAAATTTCCCGTACTCGCTCGCTCGCCACTGAATCTCCCATCTCCCGGGCTGCCCTTCGTTCTCCAGGTAGTTAGCCGGTTACCCGAGGTAGGAAGGAGTCTTTCCTTCTACGCTTCTCTACCACCCGGGTCTACCGTCTGCTCACTATGAAGCTGTGAACCCTTCCGGGCCCAATGAAGTTAACCACGTCTTGGCCTGTACAAGTCACCCACCAGTACCAACCCAACGGTCCCAACCCGGCCCCATCACCTCGTGGCACTGCTGCATTAGGATCCTCACAGCTTCGACTCCGGCTGCGGCTTGGCGTTGTCAAAGGAGCATCGCCGGCTTGGCGCCGAGACGCCCTGCGGCACTTCCACCAATGGCGGGCCTCTCGAGTGGTCATAACATCCATCCCGCATGTGCTTTCACTTTTGCCCCGACGCAGCCCATCCGCCGGCAGTTTGGGTTCTGTGTGGGGTAGACAGGTAACTAACCTAACAGTGCTTCCACTACCACCCTCTGGGGAAGGCGTCCGTTACATCAGCATGACTGAGGCATCTGGCACGGCACGATGTGTCGTAGCATCGTGCCATGTTTTGGTTGATATCATGTGCATCTTATGACTGTGTACACAGTAGGAGGAAAAGGAAACGCAATGTAATCGCTCCAATCGCCCAGCGTCAAGAAGTGCTATGGATCAGGTTCACATTTGAGCGTTGTCATAGGGGTACACAGTAAGTCATGAGCTTATACGGCATACTGCGCATCATGCAACAAAGCTGGGGTCGAACCGGCTTCTAACCAGTAGTTAAAATGCTAGGACTTGTCAAGCTCAGTGCTCATGCTCGTGGGTTAGCGTAAGATCTACATGACATGGGTTGCAACTCTTGCCTGCAATAGTAGGACTAGGTACTACCCTACGGATAATAAGCTGCATAAGGAGTACATACATGTATACCTTGCAAAATGGCCAATCATTGATACGTATACTGCTTTTGGGTGGGCTGTCGTTAGAGGCCAACAACAGCTTCATTTTCCCACTGCTGTTGTTACAAAAGCGAACGGCAGATTCGCTCTTCTCGACAAAAGTAAGCCAGCATCAAGACTGAATTGATATAAAACTAAAATTAACTAAAGGAAGACAAGCAGCAAAACCAGCAAAAAGTGGGTCTCGCCGGGAATCGAACCCGGGACCTCTCGCAAATTTGTTACTCAGGAGTGTGCCCTAAGCGAGAATTATACCGCTAAACCACGAGACCTGCGAGTTCGGATTGGGAATTGGTGCTTTATCCTAGTAAGCATTGAGGGGTGCATTGAAGAGTGCGGAAACGCGCGGCTCCCACGCTGTTGAATGAGCGCCAAGTAGTGTGGTGGTGGACGACTGTTATGGGAGCACCAGATGCAGATTGAAACACGCTGAAGATGAAAGATGTCGGCGATGCTACCGCGGCCTTCGTTAGAAGTGATATTGCATCGAACAAGGGCTAAGAAAAGTTCATTCCAGGCTAGATGCTGCTCACTTCTAGCTCACGGCAGTGCTCTCCTGTCACCTCGGCTCCACAAGAATTGGTATTGTACATTTTATATACAGTTTGCACAGGCCACCGCTAAATTGACTCGATCGCATCCTCCTCTTACATGGCGGTGCTTAGGTGCTCAAGTTCGACGCTTTCATCCGTTGGCATGAACCCACCGTTCAAGCTGAAACCAGGCCCGTTAGACGATGTCAGGACAACCTCGATGATATCCTTGTTGACACGTTCCTCCAATCTCTCAATATCGGCCTTGACAGAATCGATAAAAGTCTTGACGTTCTCGGACAACTGCTTGGGGGTGAACTGTATGTTTCCGATGGGCATACGGATGGCACCAATCCTTTCTCTGTATTGCTCGGCGCCGACCATGTCACTCATCAAGGTCCTGACGTTCTTCGTAATGGTGTTGGTCTTCAAACTGGGCATCATACCCTTGGGACCGAGGATTCGTCCCAGTCCAGCCTTGTTGAGGGCAGGAACCGAGTCAGCGTGGCAGATGAGACGGTTGAAGGGCAGGGTGCCCGCGTTGGCCTTGATGAGGTCGAATAATGACTGCTCGCCGTAGGCCACGGCTCCGGCATTGCGAGCGTCGTTGTAGGCGTTGCTGCCCTCGGGACAAATGACGGCGACGCGGGTGTCGTTCTTGACGGGATAGGGGAAGCGTATGTTGTTACGGATGATGGGTCCGTTTTTGATGGTGCGGACTTTGAGAGACACCTCGTAGGTGGCGGAAGATGGTGGACGGCCGACTTCTGCTGCTCGGAGGTATCTAGGGCCTGTCAGCAATAATCGCCACGGTATGCTTCTTCTACGAGAAGCAACTCTTGCCCCTGGGGGTCACTCACCGCATCGCATCGCACAGCGAGAACAGCTCGTCCTTTCCTTTCGGCACGGCGTACTTGTACTCCTTGAACCGCTGCTGTTTCCTCTTCCTCTTGAGCTTCTCCTTCTCCTTTGCGCGCATCTGCGCCTGGGTTGCATTCTGACTGGCGCATCGCGTCTGGACAACGGAAGGGGCCAGGAACCGTGGTATGGACGACGAGGTCGGTCTGGCGGCGGATGAGAGGCTGAGCCTTGCCAGCGAGGCCATGCATTGATTTACGTTAGCCATGATGAGGCCGTTTTGTCGATAGATGACGTTCCCGTGTTCGAGATCGCGAAGCTCCAGCTTGCTGCCGTCTTCGAAATTTCTAGACCTGGGATTCGACCTGCGGGAGACGCTCGGGCCGGAGACTAAGCAAGCTTGATCGGTCGGAAATACGGATATTGACTCCTGAGAATCAAGGCCTCTAGAAAAGTGGATCTTTTCTTCATCACTGGCCGGTGGATGGCAGCTGCTTCCTACCCCTCCTCAGCTGCCAGATAAATCCACGAAGCACAGCACGGATTACCCCGCCACAAGAATTTGGGAGTCGACGCGGGTCATCCCTAATAAACGTCACTTGGGCACTGACTCACGAGACTGATAGTGTCATATTCCAACTCGAGCCCGCATTGGAGTCTTTCCGTCACATCACTCAATCCTACCAACAAGATGAAGGCTGACGAGCTCGTGGCCGTGTCCACCCAATTGGGCGGCGACTTCAAGTCCATCGAGGGCCATCTCATCCGCCTCGAGAAGCACCTCGTCCTACGAACATACCTCGTCGGTTACCAGCTGAGCGAGCTCGACACCAAGATCTGGCTTGCCATTAAGACCAACCGTGCCGCCGTGGCCTTTGTCAAGAAGGGAACCTACACGAACCTGGCCCGGTGGTTCGCCTACATTGAGCAGGTCCACCCCGAGATCCAAGACGAGGTCAAGAAGGCCGACGAGGCCCGCAAGGCCAAGGTGGTCGCCGGCAGCAAGGCTGGTGGTAGTTACAACCTGGGACTCCAGGACACCGAGAAGGGCGTCGTCACACGTTTCCTGCCCGAGCCCTCGGGCTACCTGCACATCGGACACGCAAAGGCTGCCCTGCTCAGCGACTACTTTGCCCACCAGGCCTACGACGGCAAGCTGCGTCTTCGTCTCGACGATACCAACCCCAGCAAGGAGAAGGAGGAGTACCAGGATGCCATCATCGAGGACCTCGCGCTCATGGGCATCAAGCCCGACTTTGTCACCCACACCTCGGACTACTTTGACCACCTCTACGACACCTGCCTCAAGCTGATCAAGGACGGGCTCGCCTACGCCGACGATACCGATGTCGACACGATGCGTGAGGAGCGAGGAAAGGGAATTGCTTCCAAGAGGAGAGAGCGCACCGTCGAGGAGAACCTCAAAATCTTTGACGAGATGAAGGCTGCTACCGAGGAGGGCCTTACCAACTGCATACGCGCCAAGATCTCCGTCGACAACCCCAACAAGGCCATGCGTGATCCCGTCATCTACCGCTGCAACATTACCAACTCTCACCACCGAACCGGCCGCAAGTGGAACATCTACCCGACCTACGACCTGGCCTGCCCTGTTGTCGACAGTCTCGAGGGCGTCACCCACGCCCTGCGTTCCACCGAGTACACCGACCGCAACCCACAATTCGAGTGGTTCCTCGAGACCCTCAAGTTGCGTAAGGTACACATGTGGGATTTTGCCCGCATGAACTTTGTCCGCACCTTCCTATCTAAGCGCAAGCTCGCGAAGCTGGTCGACGCCGGCCGCGTCTGGGGCTGGGACGACCCTCGTATGCCCACTATCCGTGGTGTACGAAGGCGCGGTATGACCATTCCTGCGCTGCGCGACTTTATCCTCAAGCAGGGTCCTTCGCGCAATGTCGTCGTCATGGACTGGGCTTCTTTCTGGGCCACCAACAAGAAGGAGATTGACCCCGTCGTCCCCCGACACACGGCCGTTTCCATCAAGGACGCCGTCAAGGTGCTCGTCATGGGAGACGAGGCACCAGCCGAACCCTACAAGGAGGACAAGCCCAAGCACCCCAAGAACCCTTCCATTGGCACGAAAAAGATGGTGTACAGCAAGGAGCTGATTATGGATCAGGCCGACGCCAGGTCTTTCAAGAACGACGAGGAGGTCACTTTGATGCAGTGGGGTAACGCTCACGTGCGCGCCATCCCTGCCACGGCCTTTGACCCTATCGACCAGATCACTGTTGAGCTGAACCTCAAGGGCGACGTGCGATCAACCGAGAAGAAGGTCACCTGGCTATCCACTCAAGGCCAGGATCTCGTCAAGGCTGAGCTGTGGGAGTTTGACTACTTGATCACCAAGGACAAGCTCGAGGAGGAGGACGATCTGGAGAAGTTCTTGAACCCAAACACGGCTTCCATGGAGGAGGCATGGTGCGACGAAGGTCTCAAGGAGCTGAAGAACGACGACATCATCCAGCTGGAGCGACGAGGCTACTACAGAGTGGATTCCGCTCTGGGTGACGGCGAGAAGAAGGACGTCGTTGTGCTGTTCGCCATCCCGACCGGCAAGTCAAAATAAGCTACGATGTACCGAGTGTAATGCCATGATGATAGTGAGAAAAACTCTTGATGAATGGGTATGCACTGTTTGCTCTAATGAGATAGAGACCTCTTGAGTTGTGAACTGTATTTCTACTGACATCCGCGTACACCGAGCCCGTCCATTCAGCTGGTAAAACATCGAGTCACTCACTGTCCATACACGCTGTTGATACACAACTTAGTCGCTGGTTGCTAAAATCCAAGTTTCGTATCTAGTAGTTCGACTTAAAAGGTCGGTTCGAAAATTTGGGAACATGATGGAGATTTGATATCTGTTGTTTCCGTGCGCAGAGATGGGAGGTAGTTATGCTTTGCGATGAGAGAGTCTACGAGACTAGAGGAAAGGTCCTATTACAAATATTATGACTAGTCACCTCCTAGTTTGTTGTTGTTGATCTTGGGCTTTGATATCGCTTTGACTCTTGCACTAGCTTTAGTTTGAATTGGTTAGTTGAAACTACAATGGGAAGTTTCTTTTCTTTCCTTTTCCGTCTTTCGGCCCAAACGCGGATAGGCGCAAACTGTTGGCCCACGCGTTATCCGTACTGCAGCAGTGCAGCCTGCAGGTACCCATTGACCGAGAACGAACCAGGGTGACTACAAGACCGACGGCCATTGACCAGGACGTCGTAGCGGCCCCGATCGATGAATCATGATCGATACCCACGGTGACATTCAATGGTCACAACCCCGCCAAACGTGGCGACATCAGTGCAAATAGCCAAATGAGGAGAGACACTCTTGGAGGGTGTGATTCGGTCGCTCGGATGAGATCGCTCAGATAGCAAACTCCACGAACCATGTTGGTTGAGTGCTTCTAGAACCTCGCTTATCTCCCGAACGTTCGTCATACGGGGCCAACTATCCAATCGGGGGATATCTAGGTCCTGTTGGACGGGCGAGGTGAGATTCGTTGGAGTGTGTACGGGCCCTGAGACTGACTCGGCCGACATTTTCATGACACAGCGCTCAGTTCCGACTGGTCGTGTAGCCTTGAATGCGTACGCAGTCTGTTGTTACTACTGTGTAGTTAGTATGAGACCTAACTTACCTGCCTCATTTGTCTACCTACACCTAGCGATCAACACTAATGCCGGTGCTCCAAAGTGAGGTTGCAGTGGAACAAACGAGTGCGCTACCTGAGACGTTCTTGCCAAGGGTTATTATTCTTGCCGTTCGTAAGCGAGTCGGTCGTGCTTCATGAAGTACGAATACTTGACAATGGATTAACTGTGGAGTACGAATGTGGTTACATTGGGACTAGGTACGACTACTACAGTAGGTACGACTACGAAGTACGAAGTACGTTAGGTTCGAGGTCGGCCTTTTTTGGCCACTTGGGTTGCGGGCCGGCGGTAACTTGGGGACTGCAAGGGATGGGGGGCAGGCCCTAGGGATGTGGGGGGCGGGGCGTGGGGCGGGGGGGATTGGCCAAAACCCATCATGTGCAACTTTTATCGAGGACACTCGCATGCGCATTGATTCATCTCACCCACTGCAAGGCCTCACTGCAAGGCCTCACTGCAAGGCCCCGTCTCGACCGAATCTCACGAGGCCCACGTGTTTCGGTTTCGGTTCCTGTCAACCACCACGAGGACTGAGTGCCAAGACGGAGATATGTCCAGCGTGCGCGAAAGAGCCGCACATCACTGCTGCATTGGGTCCAGGTCGAGCCTTCAGGGTTACATCAATATAGCCTCATTATGGATATTCGGGGATTGCTGTTTAAGCGAACGCAGTGACCGGGAGTCGGTCGTGCCATGGCCCATGGGAGTCATGGGATAGGGGCCACATTCCTCTTTCGTCATCCATGTTCCTCCTCCTCATCCACGATCCATCGTACCATATGCGCCTCTTCCCTCATCCGTGCTTGAAGATTCTTCATCGAGCACCGGACACCCTAGTAAGTTGGATTTCACATGCCTAGTCTATTGACTAACAAGTCACCACGCTCAGACGTTCTGGTCGGGCTCGATTGCCGCAACGTCGCAAGTACATTGCGAGCCCAGCCCCTGATGAGCCCCCCGGGGAAATGGCCCGTCGTGTTAGTCGCAGCGCGCGGGGAAGACAAACGAGCCCCTGATCGCCAAGCCGCGGGTGAGAGGCCACCGGCCGCCTCATTTTCCCAATCCTGTGATCTCTCCGGGCCATGTCTACGGATCTGTAGACAGCTTTCCGTCTCTGCATAAATGTAACCCCTCCGAAATCGTGTGTTCTCTTACAACAATGGTTATTGTCTGGACTCTAGCCTCTACCAACATGGCGCAGCACTTGGGTGAGCCCGAGTGCAGGTTCTGTGCCGGGATTGAAGAAGCCAGCGCGCACAAGCGAGATGGCCGTTCGGCAGTGCGCTCTGCTCTCGTACTGTTTACCCGGGTGGCATTCGGACTATCATGACCTCATATAGTCCAGCTAAGAAAAAAGGGCGGACGGTCTCACGTATTTAGGTTCGTGTCTGCTGCTGCTACGATCCGAAAGTCGTGCCCTGGCCTTCCCCCAGTCTCTGCCTCGACCCCAGATTCCTCACTCATTTGTCTCGGTTCTCTTTGTCCATCCGGCAGATCTTATCATGAAGGCTCATCTGATCCCGCAGCTATGCGGCCTGCTGCTTGCAGTCACCAGCCCGTCGGCGGCCTTGCCGTCGCAAGGTCCTGCGGCCTGCTCCGCGGACACGGCCGAGTATGACTATATTGTCGTAGGCAGTGGACCAGGAGGCGGCCCTCTGGCTGCCAACCTCGCCCGGGCTGGACACAAGACTCTGCTCTTGGAGGCTGGCGACGATGAGAGTGCCGATCCCGATACGCAAGTGACTGCGTTCTTCAAGACGACCGGCATCAAGGACAACCTGCACTGGTCAGTAACCCTCCACCGCGTCGCGGTATTGCCCCGAATGCTTTCAGAAACTCCGTTTGGCTGACATTGTTTCTCGTCACGTTGCAGGGATTTCTTTGTCAAGCATTACGACGACATTGAAGAGACCCTCAAGTATCAGCACTTGGTCTGGAAGCTCCCCAACGGCACCTGGTGGGTTGGCCCCGGTGGCACTGAGCCCGAAGGCGCAGAGGTTCTCGGCGTGCACTACCCTCGCGGCGCAACGCTGGGAGGTTCGTCCATCATCAACGCCGGAGCTGTACTGCTGCCTAGCGACAGCGACTGGAACCACATCAAGGAGCTCACAGGCGATGAGAGCTGGGGCGCGGAGCACATGCGGGAGCTGTTCGTCAAGATGGAGAAGAACAATTACGTCCCCGCGGGCACCCCCGGCCACGGCACCGACGGGTACCTGGAGGTCACCATTGGCGACGGCAACCAGTACCTCACTTCTCCCCAAGCCGTCGACGTCCTGAAGGGCATGGTGGGCGAGGTTCCCGGCGCCAACGCGGACAACCTCAAGGAGAGGCTCACGGCCGATGCCAACTTCCTCTCGGCCGACCGTGACACCACGGAAGGGCTCTTTGCGTTGCCCTTCCATGTCAACTCGACTTGGGGCCGCTACAGCTCTCGTAACCGTGTGCTCGACACCGTCAACGCCAAGGCTGATGATGGCTCGGCTGCATTCCCTCTCGAGGTCCGCCTCAATGCGCTTGCCACCAAGGTGCTCTTCGAGAAGAAGGACCTGGCCCCCGGCGAGACGCCGCGCGCGATCGGTGTTGAGATCCTCGAGGGAAAGAGCGCCTACAAAGGCGACCCTCGCTACTCTGCCTCGAGCCCTGGCGTCAAGTGTCAGGTCTGCGCCAAGAAGGAAGTCATCATCAGCGGTGGTTCCTTCAACACGCCTCAACTCCTCATGCTCAGTGGTATCGGGCCCGTTGCCGAGCTCGACAAGCACGGCATCCCCGTCGTCGTCGACCTGCCTGGCGTTGGTACCAACATGCAAGACAACGAAGAGATGGGCATCTTCGGTCTCGCCGCCTCCAACTTCGTCTTTGAGACACCCGCGGGCAGCGTACCCGATCCGGCCTGCACCTACTCGGGCGGCCCCGAGGACCCTTGCTACGCGCTCTTCCTCCAGGGCCAGGGCCCCTACACCCGAGCGGGACCCAACACCAACGCCTTCCTGCTCAAGACGGACCACTCCCTCGACGGCGAGCGCGACATGTTCGTCTTCGCCGGCCCCTTTGCCTTCCGCGGCTTCTGGCCGGCGACGCCGGGCCAGACCTGGGTCGAGCCGCCAAACACCTGGGGCATGCACACGGTCAAGATGCACCCGCAGAACCGCGCCGGCTACGTCAAGCTGCGCTCGGCCGACCCCACCGACGTGCCCGACATCAACTTCAACCTCTTCACCGACGGCGGCGACACCGACATCGGCGCCATCAAGGACGTCGTGTCCTGGGGCCGCCGGGCCTTCCAGCGCGTCGGCAACGAGACCGCCACCGGGCCCGTCGACATCACCCACCCCCCGTGCCCCTCGGGGCCTGCCGCCGACGGCACCTGCACCGACGCCGGCGCCGACGAGGCGTGGATCCGCAGCGAGGCCTTTGGCCACCACGTCACCTCGACCGCCGCCATTGGCGCCGACGGCGACCAGTTCGCCGTCCTGGACTCGCAGTTCCGCGTCCGTGGCGTCTCCGGCCTGCGCGTCGTCGACGCCAGCGTCTTCCCGAGGATCCCCGGTGCCTTCCCCGTCATCTCCGTCTACCTGATCAGCGAGAAGGCTTCGGTAGACATCCTGAGCGAGGCGTAGGGTGGAAGCGTGTGGTCGTATGGGGGTTTGATGGTTTCAGAACGTGCCGGGTGTTTGTGTGTATGTATAAACAGACGAAGATTATCTAATTTCTATTGCACAGTTGCTCCGACTGCTCATCACTGCGGGACCACTGGAGCGTCTCGTGTACTAATCTCATATAATCAAATCCATCATACCTGCTACTTGACACTGGGAACGAGTTGAGGTTTGCTCTCACTATGTATGATCAACAAATGAACAGGGGGTGATGAGCAAAGTTTCCGTTCAGCCAACATTATACGGGGCTCTCAAAGGAACGAGCTATGAGTACTCTTCGATTCACTCCCACAAGCATCCCGCGTACTTCCACCCCCCCCGTTTATTAAACATTAAGTAACTGACGATTGTCTGCAGGCTCTGACCCAGGCAGTTTATCCATCTCCATCCGTCCCCCAGTATCCAAGTCATCATCCGTCGCGAGACGCAGAGTATAACAGCAGAGCCGGCACGACTAGTAAAAAAAACCCTCGCCGATCTCTGCCGAGATGTTTCCCAACCAGCGGCAACCACTCCAATTCTGCCCCGTCCGTGTCCCTCATACTGGCAGCCGGCGAGAGAGAGGTCGAGCACACAAGAACCATACATGGTAAGTCCCCCCCCCTCTTGCCCCCCCTAATCGCACGGCGAGGTTCCATCCCCTGGACGGTAGCTAACAGGATGAATAGCCAGCACGTCCCTCGCTCGGGAATAGCTCCTGCTCACTACCAACCTCGACGTCTTTCTCGCACCTCCATGAACGTGGGCCTCCTCCTTTGTCTCAGCCACGGCCGGCGCTCTGGTACCACCTGTCCCAGTCCGCCATGGCCCTGGCCGCATCGGCGGGACGAGCGGGGAGTCCCTGGGCTCTCTTCTCAAAGCCTTGGGCCTGTCCGAGGTAATGGCCCACGTTGGACGTATACGGCAGGCTAGAGAGCGACGAGCGTGTCAGGGCTGGCTGGTGGTGCTGCTGCTGCTGCTGCTGGCCTGGCTGGGGTTGCGGGTTGCTGCGGCGGGTCAGTCAGAGGCTGGGTGGGGGTATACGAATGGCACTTTGTTCTCTCTTTTTTCTCGGCCGGGTGGACTTACTTGGCCGGCATAGCTTGTTGGTACTGGCGACGGACTGCGCGTGCGGTATGGGAATGGTGAGTTGTGAGATGGGGGGGGGTGAGTTTTGATGGCGGGTGGTGACTATGTTTGGGCCAGAACTCTGCCGAGGACAGTGGCGAAGCAGGCGGGATATATAGAGATCCATGGCCAGCAAGAGGATAGGCAAAACAAGTGAACGAGTTTCCCAAAAAAAAAAAAAACGGTGGGAGGGCAGCGAGAGAATGTTTTGTTGCCCTCCATCGTCTACACTCGACAGTCCGTACCCAGTACAGCGTATAAGCGCTTAGTTAGGCGGCCGAAGTCCAAACGCTGTCGGCTCAATCGGTACACCGTGACACGCCGCTCCACGCGTGCAGTCGACCCAGGTCCTCTGTCAGCTACTACTTGGCTGGGCCGCCCGAATGGCACTCGTCCTGGGGTGCACGGGAAGATGCCAGATCGGGGAGGACATGACTTTCTGTCGGCTGCGTGAGTGGTGGGCCATGGATGCAATATCATGCGGAAGGGTGGAGAGCGCTGCATGCTCTGTTTCCGTACTCGTACAGTCGTGCATCGTACTCCGTACTCGTGCTCCATACTCACGGTACGTACTTGGTGTCAATTACTCAAACTAGTTAACTGTCTAACTCAGCTACGTCACCGTACTTTCGGCAGAGCAGGAATATCATAATATGACAATCGCCATGTCGAGGAGTAGTGCCATCTCGGGCAAGTACCACGTGTTACGTGTACTTGGAGTCTTGGACTGCCTCCGCGTGCCTCCGCGCGTGCCCTTCCTATGCCTCCACGTCGGTCCTCTGAGGCGATTGCAGCAAACGCGCTGCCCTCCACCCCCCCGCCTCCAACCCCCATCACGCCCTGAGCCGCAAACAAGGGGTGGCCCGGTGGGTGGCCAGCCCTTCAGGGTGTTTCTCGTGCCCCCCGCGACCGTTGGACGGCGATTGTTGGTACAGCCCCCCCCCCTTCAACTCTATCTCAATTTCAACGACTACTCATCTTCACGTCTCGAGTTGATGCGAACGATGCGCTTCTTCGAGTCTCTTGCCTTGTGGGTTTGCATTGTGGGTTACGTAGTTGCTTCGACTAAGCCGTGTTCATTGTTCGCCTACACAATCGAGACATCTCACTGAGTGAGTCACTAGATGGCGAGCATATCGATGTTTGGAGTAAACTGCAATTCTTTCGTTCTCATGGGTTGCCGCGAGGTTGCTTGCACCATAACGTACACCTTGCCGGCCACACCAGTCACCTCGTTTCATTGCACCGTAGCCCGGGGCGGCCTTTTCTGCGTGCCTTTCCGAGCGACCCGACTAGACCCCCGATTCAACTCGACGTTGCCCGGCAGCCCCGAGGCCCCTTGCGACCATTGTTCTGAGCTGCCGTCGCTAGACCCGTGCTTCGACCTCGTGTGTTTCCCCAGGTTGTCATGTCTAGTGAAGTTCTTGTTGCAGCGTTCACACGTGAAATTCTCTAGCGGTTGTTCGTGCCTTCGCTGGATGTGCCGCCTCAGATTGTTCTTTCCAGAGGTGCCGAAACCGCAAATGGGACAAATGCACGGGGATCTGTTGTCAAGGGGTTTCCCCTCTATGATATCCGGCTCTGGTGGGTATTTTGCTGTAATTTGAGGCCCGACAGTCTTCTTCGGATCGACCCAGAGGCTGGCAGAAATCTCGCCAAACAGTCTCTCCTCATGATCGGAGAATGATCCAATAAGAGTAGCGCTCGACTGGCCGGATGATTGGCGCGATTGGCTTGGTACATTTGGTCGGAAGTTCTGTATGGGCGTTGGTCGCGCAGGACCGCCGTGGTCGAAATTGGTCATGACCTTGTTCAGGGCTTTACCAGAGCCGAAAGGAGGATGAATCACACCCTGGCCGACGGATGGCGGCGGAGCGACTGACTGATCTCGGCCAAATAACTGACCCTGTAAACCAAAGGAAGACCAGTTGTCTTGCGTGCTGTCGCGCCGCGCATAACCATACTGTTGGTGGTTGCCGCCTGGCTCGGCGCCATCATCCATCTCCATCAGGACAGGAGAAGCAGTCATGCCTTCGTCCAGGATTGATTCGGAGCATGAGAGATTCGGGAAGCCATTGGAGGCCAAATCACGATGTGCCTGATCCTGGTTGTCGCCCGCGTTTGTCATTGGGGACACCATAGACCCTGGGCTCCCGTGGTGCGGTTGACTCCCGCTGCCGCGAGAGCTATAACCGGCGAAATCAAACGTGGTGCTCGAGGTATCCCGGCGCATGTTCCTAGTATCGTGGTGGAATGCTGCCGCGCTTGCTTCCACTGGTACAAAGCCACACTGGCTCGAGTCCGGTGGTCCAATTTCAGTGTCGGAGAGCTCATGTATCCTATCAGTTGGAACTGGAATTGGGTCTGTGTAAGTCGGTGCAGAGTACGGATACGCTTGTTTCGGGCACGTGAAGCTGCTGTGCGGAGTATAATCAAACGGCGACAAGGTGTTTGGCTGCTCAATTGCGGAGGGATAAGCAGTGGTATAGCCAACAGTTGCCGCATCCATTTCGGATCTCTTCTGCCTTGTTTCGCAGGGCAACTCTTTCGGAGGTGCCACCACATCTTCTGGTGTGTAATACGTGGGCGCGGGACTGCTCGGAGTCGTGGCATCAAGTTGCGAGTCAAACGAGGCACTTGGGGAATCCGGGCGATGCGAACTCTTGGGTGTCGGTTGCTTGCGGGTCATCGTGTTCCCCAGCTTCTTGAGCTTGTGCGAAAAGCTTTCTTTTGCCTTGGACCATGAGCAGTTTTCACGGCTATTGCCCGTGAATGGCGTGGATTGACGGCATTGCCAACACCACACTTCACGATCATCCAGGTGCTCGCAATCCTTCAGATGCTTCACCATGTTCACCGCAGACAGGAATGGTTGGCGGCATCTCAGCATAGGACATTCACACCATCGATTTGGTTCGACTCCGTCGGTAAGAAAGTAATAGTCCATGATCATAGCGATCAGGCGGCTCTTATAACAATCTCCCACCGGATTGGCGTTGAAGCTGGAGCAATTGTTAGACGCCACTCGCAAAAGCGCACCTTCGGTAGCTGTCAGTACTCACGTGCATTCCTCGGAACACATGTTTGGCAATGTGTGCACGATTTGTCAAAGATATGGGTATGGTGGTAGGGAAGCAACCTGAGTTGAGTGATTGCGAACGGTTCAAAAGGGTGGTCAGATTGAATGCGCGACGGATGGGAATGATATGAGGATGCCAAAGACGGGTTCTTGATCTGATGGCAGGATCATCTTCATCGATCCTCGACATGTCTTCGGAGGACCAGCTCTTGGCCTAACTAGTCCTCCGCCGGTTCGGAACGTCACCCTCGGGGGTGGAATCGAGAAATCGCAGCTGTGAGAATGGAGCGAGCGACTTGAGGCCCAAAGACCACACCTCCCCTCATTCATTACGCCAGGTGTGCTGACCCTTGGAGGCCCAATAACCACGCGTTCCCTCATTCATCACACCGAATCTGCTGGCCGTTGGAGGCCCATTGTGGTGGCGGATTAACCCGGTCGAGTTCGCTCGGGTTCAATCGGCGCGGTAGTCTGTCGTCATATAATGCGCCCGGACGCCTCGTCACGCCCGGCTGCTGTTGACTACGCGTCACGCCCGGCTGCTGTTGAGTACGCGCGGTAAGGCAATTGCGAGCTGGCTCGCACGCTCCCAAGATCGGCTGCTAGCATAATGAGGAGCCAGCAGCGTCGGAGAAATCGCCCAATGGGATCATCTATGATCTAGGTCCTAGGGTGCCGAGGACAAGCGAGAGACATGCTGAGGCAATGCGGTAGGAGGGCTTGGAGGCTCCGAGAGGGCGAGACCGGGTCGTAGGGAGGACAGAGAGTGCGACTGTCGGTTTGTTGCCGTTCCTACACAAAGGACGCAGGACGCTTCCTACACCGAGGTCGAAACTTGGCCAAAGTCCAACAGGCTTGGGTTGGTATGATCAGGTTCTCACGTGATCACATGCCGGCGGCTAAAGAGAGGTCTTGGAGCGAGCTAGGAAGTGAGGCATCGTGCACCACTCTGTGCGTAGAAAACGAGCCGAGGGGCATCAGCTTTTAGGAAAAGAGATGCGACTCAATCTCGAGGGTTCTCCCAGAGATATAGTTCGCACTTTGGGGAGAGAGGCAGTGCACACTGAAAAGGCATGCGCACTGCCCCAGACATGAAGAATTCGACTCCCTAAGATAGGCAGCGGTTGCAGCACTGCCCCAAGGCTGAGCGAGTGGTGGGTTTCGTATCTCCAGGGTACAAGCGAGACCACGACCAGAGAAACCCTCAGCTTGCGTTGGACCAGGCTGGTGGACTCCTGGACTGTGGCCACTGGCCCCCAATGCCAATGTCTCGCGGGCGTAGGTATTGGGAATTTGGGACCATCGGGCAGCAAGGAAACTGACCAAGAAACGAGGCAATAGGTCGGAGCCTGGAGGGTTGGCTCGCAAACTCCATTTCAGTGGACATTTCAGTGACTTGATCGCCATTCACCGAAAGTGAGGGGAAGTGACAAGTGTGACAAGTGTGACAAGTCAGCCCAGTATTAGCCAAGCACACGGACACCGGCCCTGTGACTGGTCGCACTTGACAGGCATGCATGCCGTCCTGGTCGCTGATCTTTCGCCCGGAGCCTTGATCCTGTTGTACGCCGTGCGTTTCTCGCTTCAATTTCCAGCCGGCGTCTCGAGATGCAGACATGATACAATCTCCATCTCAGCAACACATTTTCAGCGAGGCGCTATCCCGCAAAGTGGGCGAAGACGAAAGGAGTCTGCTCAACCTCGTGATGGTGATATGGTTAACCTGAACCAGACGAGTTACAATATGGTCTGGGTAGCGCCTAGCACGGTGAAGCAAAGAGCGGGCTGTAATAGACTTGGTACGATCTTGCCACAAAGTAACGATGTGAATCCGTAATGCACCAATCCCGCCTTCAAGTAGGGTAAGTGGCGGCGTCCACTGACCCAATCTCATAGCTTTGACCAAATCTTGCTCCAAGTCGATCGTAGCGGCGGGTACCTCTCTTTTTTCGCTGGCAGGAGCATTTCCAGCTCAGAGGTGTTGAGGAAACTCATATTTCCCCAGATGTCGTTGATGTCGCTCACGCCACCCAAGCGCATCGCAGTTTCAAGCTCATCTTTCAAGACTGATGGCACAGGGTGTCAGAACAGGATACGGATTGGTGCGAGCTGTACGTACTGTTTGCGCATTGTTCTACGCCCTCACTCCCGTAGGCGATCGCGCACTGGAACGGTCTGCCGACTCCGACACCCTTGGCGCCGAGACAGAACGCCTTGAGGATATCCGAGCCCCTGCGAACGCCTCCGTCGACAAAAACATCCATCTTATCGAAGATCTCAGGGCAGTCTCGTCGCAGCTCCAGCAGAACCATGACCGAAGATGGCGCATTATCGAGAGCGCGTCCACCATGGTTCGAAACGACGATGCCCGCGCACCCAGAACGGAGGGCTTGCTTCGCGTCGGCGGCGGACTGTATCCCTTTGACGAATATGGGAAGTTTTGTGAACTTTTTGATCCATGGCAGATCGTCCCACGTCAATCCAGAGTCGATGAACGAGCCGGTGCTTCTGGCGAGGCCACCGCCCTTCTTGTCCACATTGGAAGTCATGCTGGTGCCATTCACAGATAGTTGGTCAGTAACCCGTAGGCGTTCGTCTGCCTCTCGCTTCGACACCACCGAGAGATCTACCGTGACGAAGATGGCTTTGATCTGCGGGCAGCTGTCTACCTTCTTTAGCAGAGCCTCCGTCTTGTGTCGCCGTTTGTCCACGTAGAGCTGGAAGAACCACGGATGACCCGGTGCGGAGGCAAGGGTGTCCTCGACGGAGAGCGAGGCCGTCGTCGAGACGCAATGGACGATACCCGTGGCCGCCGCACCGGCACCCAGCGCGGCCTCAGCTTCCGGCCCGCCAGTCATTCCCATCCCCATGGGAGCGATCCACACGGGCATCGACACGTCCACGCCGAGCATCGTGGTGCGCGTGTTGACTTTGGACACATTACGCATGACACGCGGGCGGAACCAGACCTTCTGCCAGTGCTGTGCGTTGGCGCGCCATGTTATCAGATCGTTGGATGCGCCTGAAATGTAAGCGTGCGACTTCCTCGGTCCCGACTTTGCGAATGCTTTCTCAAAGTCATCGAGGTTGATGATGGAGCTCAGTGGCGGTTTCTCGCTGGCGTCAGACCGAGTCTCATTCTCGATGTCGTGGGTAGTGACCCAAGTCTTGGTGATGCTTGTCTCGTCCAAGCCGCCCTTCTTCTCTGCGGCCGCGAGCTCCTTCTCGATCAGCCCTTTGGTGTGAAACTCGTTATAAATACCCGACGCGTCCTTGCCCGCCCATGCATGAATAACTGCAGTGTGCCACCACGTTAGATGCGGGATGTGTCTCACCGTTGGACGGCGTGCATTGCCGATCGCGACTCACTGTCTGGACCACCTGGATGATCGGGCGCAAAGGCCGTCACGTCGTACACTCTGCCATTGATAACGACCCAGCAATCGTCTGGTGACGCGTGCTTTGCGATCTCGGATACCGGTACCTTGTGGGGGGCCATTGGGTGAAGTGAGTGTGACTGAGCCCAGTGACCACTGACAGGAGTGATTGATGCCAATGAAAGTGGGAAGGTTAACTCACTACTTGTTCGGTCGGCGTGTCTCGACGAGCATTTGAAGGTTATTGCAATGCGTCGGTGCGAGAAGTACCGAGCGGAGCAGGTAACATTAGCAAACTCAAGTAACGACTGACTTACCAACAAACTAGGGAACGGCGCAAAGTGTGTGCCGGTAACCCCGCTCAAATCGCACCCCGCAGAGAGCTAGTTAACTTTTAGTTAACTTGTCAACTAGTTTCTCCTACTGTGACTCCGTAATAACTACGGAGTAACTAACTCATAGTAGTAAACGCTAGTTAACTGCCAGTGGATTGATCCATTTTTACCCCGGGTTCCGGTTTCGATCAACAATCCCACCATCATTCACCGTTTGTCGTTCTTCATACCAATAACCGGGGAGAATGACAGCCCTGTCGGTGCTCTTTGTTTCTCTACCCTTGAAACAAGTTCTGCGAGACACCGGCTAGAAAGTTGGCAAAAAGGAGACTCGTGCGTAAGGTCCGCGAGACATGCCAATTGGATTCCTTCCGACGACACCACAACCAGGCTTGGCATTCGATCACCAACTTCTTTCGGCCATGTGAGTGCGATACGACAAGAAGGGACACGTCAGACCCTTCTGTTCGACCGTGTGAATTGTCACTACCTTCTCGACGACCTCTCGCCATCATCACCAACTCGGTGGCCTTGAGTCCTTGACCATTTCAGCTCTGCTGACCACCTCGCTATCAACGCGTTCTGCGAGACGGGCCATACATGAGCTCTTGGGCAGTGCTAGTCATCACGCCATAGTCATGCGCTTCATCCTCCAATACGATTGAGACCTCTAGCCAGGTGATGGATCCCAGTCAGACATTCCCGCTGATAAATCAGCAGAGTACGGCCATAGCATCCCTAGGGCCAACGGAGTCTGCACGATGCATCGGCGTCTCCGATCGACTTTCCCAGCGAACAGGCTTCTTGAGTGTTTCCGAACAGCATCTCAGGCACGTGTTTGCGCATCCTCATACGAGACATGCGAATAGATACGGTTGTTTAGTGAAATGACGTGGGTGGTGCCAAGTTCATATTCTCTATAACACGCCTACGACCTGGGATAGCCATGCCCAGTCACAGCCTCGTGTACAGTAATACACCACTCAAGCTAAAAAGACAACGAATGCATGCTATTTTTGTGTCATATTTGTCTGCTATAGCGCTGGTATGGTAGCCTTCATCTCTCGACGACGCATCTGCCAACTGCACACACGCTTTTGAGATACAGAACTTCCACAGCATGCAGTCTACCTCTCCATCAAAAACTGATCGCAGGCCATGGTCGAGGTCCGAGATAGTCAAACCGCGAAACATCTTGGAGGCATGCCACGACTGCAGGAGGTTAAAAATCAAAGTAGGTTGTTCC
This sequence comes from Arthrinium puccinioides, assembly GCA_022414665.1. Classification (NCBI taxonomy): domain Eukaryota; kingdom Fungi; phylum Ascomycota; class Sordariomycetes; order Amphisphaeriales; family Apiosporaceae; genus Arthrinium; species Arthrinium puccinioides. The sequence continues at coordinate 3,020,747 of JAIUNF010000006.1, read as the reverse complement.
CGTCGGCGTCGACTGGCTTACTCACCATACTCTACCCTTTCAGTGTGATGGAATCCGCCCCATGTGCGAGCCCTGCATTACCAAAAAGAGACGATGTGGATATAATGGAGATGGAGTCGATCAGGGCAGGGCTGCAATGAAGTCTCGAATTCGTGATCTGGAGGAGCTCGTCGGAAACCTCAAGAACCTGCCTCCAGAGCAGGCGGGAATCCTCCTGAGTAGCCTGAGATCGTTTGGTGAAGAGGGCAGAACCGTTACGAATACACAACATTCCGACAGCCTTCCTGATCAAACGGATCAGCTGGGAAGATCTGCATCAAATATCATGACCCCGTCGCAGGTCACAGCGGCGCCACCACAGCTACCCCTTGTCGTGGCAAATCTCCCGTCTCCAGTCGTGGTCAGCCCTACGATCCTAGAAAGCGCTGTGCCGTTTTCCTCTACCCCAGCCAGCTCATCCGATACCCAGCCATTGATTTGGATGCCTTCAGCTGAAATCACTCAACGGGCAGTGGACTCGTTTTATAGCAACAGTGGAAAGCTGTTCCATGTCTTCTCTCGGGAACTAACTCAACAATACTTGCAGAATGCATTTACAACGCAAGAGGTCCAAGAGGACCTGGATCGGGAGGCTGACATTTGCTGCTTGATGGCTGTGGCTGCTAATGGTTTGCAGTACCAGCCAGACAATGGCAACCTTGCTGCTCAGCACGCTTTTTACGACACAGCGAGACACTATCTAGAGGCCGTCATTCTGCGCCGACCGCTAGACGCGATCAAGATTTGCACACTCTTCTGCTTGTACAACATCATGGATAAGACCACTGTAGCTGTTGCTTATGTCGGTGAGTTCAGGGTGGTGTCTCTCTGGAAGGTTGACTCGTTCGTTGCCTTCACGCGCTGATTGTCACAGAAATTGGTCTTGGATCCTGTAAGAATCACGGCTTACACGTGAGAAAGTCGCCACATCCGGGCGTGTCAGACTCCGACTGGGCCGAGTACAGAAAAGCATGGCGCACATTGACCTTCTTCTCATGGCGAGTGAACACCAACCCGTGACCAACTAGTTATATAATCGCTGATTATGCATGCTTGCTTAGTTGGCTATCGGCTTCTCTTGGATATATATCCGACAACGACTACTCAACCGCAATCGAGGTGGGCTTTGAGCGGTTTGTTGTCATGTCCAGTTGCTAATCGCCCTAGTTTTCTGACCTCGAGATCACAGACTCTACAGACATCTCGGACGGTGGGTTGCCCGGTTGCCCGAGAGTTGGATTCTCATTGATCCCATGCTAGTTGTGCAAAACGAGATGGCCAAAATCGTGCTATTAAAAGCCAAATTACTACGGATGCACATGGCATTCAAAGAGCTCACATCGGCTGCGATTCAGACCATCATGAACGATTTGCAAAACTGGTATCACAACCTCCACCCACAGCTGCGACTGGATTACCTGGTAAACTCCAATCACGACAACGCCACCAAGCGATCAGGAATCCATGTCCATCTCCTCTATCTTGGCGGGACGATGCTGTGTTACAGGAAGATTGCCACGCAAATGACCCATAGCTCTGGCTCCAGAGATCCTCGGTTGCCCTTCTCATGCATCGCAATGCATCTACTCTATGAACAGTGTGAACAGGCGGTCAAAGCGGCCGGCACCTCCGCGACGGTGCTCCGGATCCTGCTCGAAGAGAGGGGAATCTTTAAACGATGCTGGCTCATCATGTTCGTGCTCTGACCCCCCACAGGCCATAGTAGCAGGTACTAAACCAGCGCTCAGTTTCCAAGCCTATAGCTCGTGCGTCTTGCTGCTGCACTGCGCGGCACAGAAGCAAGTCCACAACTTCGACCCGGTCCTTTGGGCCAACGACCTCAAGCTTTCGGAGCACTGCCTCGTCGTCCTCGCGTACTGCGGAACCGTCGATCCAGTCGCCGCGCAGTTCTATGAGCAGCTGAGCAACATCCACGGCGTACTGTCGCGAACGAAGAGCAGTCCTATGCCACCCCACACCCATCTCAACTACGATCCCAACCTTCCCACCGCCGCATCACTGGCATCCAGCCCAGATATTAGCTACCTGCTCGCCATACCTCTCAACGCGGACCCCTACCGCGCTCAAGTGAGCCGAGAACTTCTCGAGCTTCTGTGTAACCCCTTCGGCAACAGTGCTATGAAGAAGGAGGCCGAGGCGGACGTCATGACGCACTGGCGCATGAACCCATTCCAGCACGAACCCACGCGTATGATTGAAAGACTAGACTGGAGACTGGAGTGTACGGCGCCGTTTCGCCTGAACTTTGGGACCCTGGGGCTGCATAATGGGGTAGGTGGACTGCATGACGGGGTACGTGGACTGATAGGAGGCTCATCCTGGCTTCAAGACGCTCTATCCGACAGGAGTATAAGCGGACAGCAAACACATGGAGAGAAAAGTGAGTACTTGGGGCGGTTTTTGACGCGTAGTGAGCACCTTGGGTGGGTGACGGATGAGAGATTGAGGCGAGTCTAAGGCAGCCGGGGTTGCATCGTCAAGGGGGCGGAGGGCTGAGGCAAAGGGAGAGTAGTCTCGGTGGTGAGACAAGACGACGTCACATCGGAAGTCTCCAGAAGATCTGTGTGGACACTGAACGGTGGACTTGGTACTATAGTCTATGGAGATGCGATGAACGCCGAGTCGTGAGGACGATGGTCTGTTGTAGAAGCATTCAGATGCATCCAAGTTCTGCTCAATCGCAAGACGAGACCAGACTCGTAATCGTGAAAACCCGCGTTCGACTGCTGCATTGCACAGGGTCAGCTGCGCATTCATATGCCTTGTAACAGACCTTCCGACACAGGCTGCATGAAAGTATTGGTCTTTGCGGCGATATCCAGCAAACTGCCAAGACAATCCGAGATATCCTGATAATAGATCATTGATTGACATGAGAAGATGCCCGATTCGCTGGCCTGGAAGCTTTTGGTCGAAACACCGCGCGGTAAGCTCTGCAACACACAGAGTGCAATTCATCTGCGCGGCCATGCCAATTTCTGAACAACACATACTCTGTAACTACTTCGCATCCATCAACCTAAAGTTTGAATCGTTCGACGAGTCTGGGCCAAGGCAATTCTGATTGAGCAACACCCCACTCTTCCGTGTCGCTGTCCCCGGTCACGGATGGACGGGTAGACCATGTTCACGATCCATCATCCGGGGGGGGCGGTTTGTCAAACTTGGCGTGTTGCGGAAATCAAGGCCCGAGTCAGACGATAGAAGCATACTTAACTACACAGTACGGAGTACTCCGTAGTACTATGTATATACGCTTCTGGCCTTGTTTCAATCGCGACTGCCAATATCAGTGCACGCCTATTTCTTTCTACCAACCCAGGTCAAGGTTTGCCTGTTGTTCGTTACTTAGTATCTACGTTCCAGGGTGACCCAAGGTTACAAAGGAAGCTTTTTAAGTGTTCCATACTTGGTACTCCGTACACAGCACTAGCAGTCTAACACCAACTACTGTGTAACTAACTGCCCACGTGCTGTGTACGGGCTGGTGGGGGTGGATCCTCCCCCTTTCCGTGACAGCGTCTCCGTAGTTCCAAGGCTAATCCGGACACGGCTCGTCTGATATCATCGGTCCCCTCCTGATCTACGAGGCGACGTTTTAGAACCCGGACCGTCTATTTTCAAGCTTAAGGGGACAGGGGACGATAAGCTTTGCCAACATGGGATTGGAGAACAAGCGTCTAACGACCAACTGCCAAAACGAGACCGGTACGTTAGTCTAGCCCCTGTCCACCTCAGCCAGCCTAGTCGGCCTAGTCCTCCAGGTACATCACCCATGTAGTTACCGGTGATCGTTCGAGGATTCGCGCGCAGGGAATCGAGCAGTCGGGGTGATGCTGTCTCAAAACCCACGCGTGCTCCGGGGTATGTGGAGATCACGATGAAGGCTTGTTTCGACGCATCGTGCGGTCAGCAGGGCATCCTCTGCTACTATGCGTTCATGCAACGCGTCTCGTGTGTCACTGCGAGTCGCCCGCCAGAGTTCGGTGTCGGCAACTTGGATGACCCACGCAAGCCAGCGCTTCAAGGCTCGACTTCTGGAGGAGCCTGCCCGACTTTATCTCTGTTGCAGCTTATATGAAAACGCTGCCTTCCGACCCTCATGGCACTGGCAGATTGTCGCGGCAACAACTAGAATCGTACAGCTACCGTACACCGTACACGATTTCACTTCGACAACGGGCCGGACCTGCAACACTTATACGCACTAAATTTCGCTGCGATGACGGTCAAACAATTATGGCCTTCGCAGACCGGGACCCTGTCCCGCACGTCTTGGAGTTCAGACGCTGGGATGATGAACAAAACAAGGACGAATGTGGGAGAAAAGGGGTTTGACGTGGAGGAAGGCTTCGACGAACCGCAAGTAATCGGCAGCACCAACCTATACGACGAGAACGGCAAGCTCAGGCTGGTCCCGGTAAGCCACACGCGAGTTCCCGCGTGAGTCTTGAGATGGCAACGTCCTGACACGGTGTACCCATACAGACTCCATCGCCGGACCCAACAGGTATGCCGCATAGCTCGCCGCCGCCGCGCCGCGAACAGTCGAGCTGACATCCGCCCTAGATCCCTTGAACCTCCCCGATTGGCGGAAATGGGCAGCGATCGGCTCCATGTGCATATGTAAGGCCCGCCTGAATGCCGACTGAATGACAACTCGCGGTCCGATCCAGACTGACAGAATGAAAAACCAGTCGGTGCACTCTCCCTCGCGGCCGAGATTGCAATCGCCGGACTGCTACCCGTCTTCGTCATCGAGTACTCGGGTGCAGACCCGACCAAGATCCTCAACAACCCCGACTTGAAGATCGACCCGTCCAACTTTGACTCCTTGGTTCCGGCAGGGTTTACCCCGGTCTCTATTAGTGAGGTTTCCCTGCTTGTCACCGCACCGCTCCTGGCCAACGGCATCGCCAGTTTCCTGCTCATCCCTCTGTCGATTGGCATGGGGCGGCGTCCGGTCCTGCTGGTGACGGCCATGTGCTCGTGGGGTGGCGGACTCTGGGCCGGGTTTAGTACGAGCCTCAACCAGCACCTGATGGCACGACTCCTCCACGGTCTCGGCTCGGGCGCCGTCGAGGCGCTTTTGCCGCTGATTGTACAGGACATAGTCTTTGTCCATCAGAGGAACCGCGCCATGTCGGCCGTTATTTCTAGTCAGGTAAGCCGAGCCCCCCCCTCCTCTCCCCCGGCCTTGTCACCGATTTCCTACTTGTGCTGACCGGCCCTTGAACGCAGGGACCCCTTATTCTCATCACCGGTGTGCTGGCGCCGTGGATCTCTGTGCACTACACCTGGCGCTGGGTCTACTGGGGCACTTCGGCGCTGGGAATCGTAGCTTGGATCATGCTCATCGTCTTTGTGCCCGAGACGAGAAAGACGAGGACGCCCGAGGAGCTTGGTACGCACTTGTACATCCCGCGTAACGCAACGACGGCCTTGCTGACTGACTGACTGTGATGTAGCTGGCCAGAAGATATACCCGGTTCCGGATGGCGAGAACCGCACTCCGATCGACTTTGCGAGATACGGCCAGAGGACAGTGAAAGACAACATGGGTTTCTTCCAGTTTGGTTTCGAATGGAGGAACGCCGGAAAGCAGGTCATCGACACTCTCAAGACGAATCTCTTTCCCGCCGTCGGTTTCGGCGTGATGGTCAACGCAGCCTTTAGCGTTATCCAGCAATCCGTCGGACAACTCCTACCATTCTCTCTCATCGGAGCCGGGTAAGTCCTTCTTTCGTCGCCATCGCCGCAAGTTTCTTCTGCTCACACTTTACCTTTTTCCAACGCAGGATCGCTTTCGAATGGACCGGCATCTCCGTCATCCCCGCCATCGCCGCGACGGTCATCGTGTACTTCTTCGGCGGCCCCGTCGCCGACAAGGTATCGATCCAGGTGGCCAAGAGGATGGGCAACGGCAACCGCGAGCCCGAGTACCAGCTCGTCAACCTCATCATGCCCTTTGTGGCCGGCATCGCGGGCTGCTGGATCTACGGCGTGGCCTCGCAGCAGCAGCTCCACTTTGCCTACCTGCTCGTCGGCTCCGGCCTCATCCTCACCGGCGCCCTGACGTCCCTGACCATCATCAACACCTTTATCATCGAGTCGTACCCGCAGTGGGCCGGCCCCGTGCTCGTCAACGTCTCGTCCCAGCGCCTCTTTGTCTCCTTCACCTTTGCCTCCCAGGTCACCACCTGGGTGGCCATGAAAGGACCCCTGGCCATCTTTGGCGGCGTCTTCGCCACCGTGCTGCTGGTCGTGTCTCTCGGCTTGCCCGCCCTCTTCTTCACCGGCAAGCGGCTACGCAAGTGGTCTTCGGGCAGTGTGGCGAAGATCGGTTCTTCCTGAACATAGTACAAATACAAAGTGCATTTTTGTATATAGAGGATGGAAACCAGATATGTGCATAAAAACTGTATATTGAATATCTGAGATGAAAGATCGGAACAGTTGTATAGAACTTAGAATAGACGTATAGAATAGAATATAGAGACATTTGTATGTCAGTCGTAGCAAAAATTGCGTAACTATTACTCCGGGTAACTGTGTTGGCAAGGGTTCACCGTCCCATCAAGTGGAATCCATGGCATGACCACAGATTCGTGCAACATGACGATTGCTAGCTACGGAGTACTCGCTACGGAGTCCTCCCGGTTCCAACTTTCCGCCTTCCAGCACTACATGTACATCACCTAGGACCACCAGGGGTGCCGGGGTCCGTATCAAGCCAGCCCTGCCCCTCACCGCGGCAGTAGTCGACACCACGCACGCAGTAGTAGTTTGTGCTGTGCTGGTTTGGCGACCAGAGGACGAAAGGGTCGCCGACATCCAGGACGTTGTTGCCGTAGGACGGGAAGAGGGCGTTCTTGACCGTGGAGTTGAGCGCAGTGACGCTACAACCTATATCAATGCCGGCCGGCCTCTTACTTTCAAACTACTGGACTCTTTTCTACCCCATGCCTTGAGCGCCTAGCATATAGCTTGGGCACCTTGAAGAATTAATGGTTGTAAGATCGTACTATAACACGCTACAAATTTGGAACTCCAGATGCCTTGCACCATGAAACAATCATAGGTGAACCTTGGTAGAGTGAGAACTAAATGGGACTGCAGAGTAACAGATGGGGATTGCTGCACGTCAGTAGATCGAGACTCTCCAACATGATAGACATTCATCACAAGCGGCGCAAAGCTCGGTTTTGTCTGCTCAGGGTTACTAATTCCGAGACACCACGTAATAGTTAATTCTCGTAGTCTGCGGAGACTTTCTGTTGGGTGGTAAAACTATTTGTCGAGACGCACATAGTTATTGTTCATGAGTGTTTAGAAAGAGTGATATCACAAGTCCGGTACTTTGTGCGGTCTTTGACCTGGGAAGACAAGTTTGCCAAGACCGATCGTGCAAGGTAGTTAGTCTCTACCACGGCTCACATGTAACGTTACAGGACTGCACAACCTACCCACTCGTTAGCAGCCATCCGCTTCACTGTCCTTTTTGGGTAATTCTTCTGCGTGGTACCAAGCGCCCTTCAGTCCACGGTAGCTAACTTTAACCTTGTACACACAAGCTCATAAGCGCCCCAAGCCACCTGCGCCGGCCCGAGTCGGGGCGATTAACTTTCAGATGCTATTGACTTGGTATATGAGCTTATGTACACGACATGTCTGTTATGACACCACTTAAAATACACCAAAATCGATGCTTAAAAGTTTGTCCGAATTGGCTGCAATGTGTCTGGCCGCAACATGTCTGGCCCCCTCTTCTCCTTTCCCTTTGTCTTCTTGGTATCGTACGCCAACATTTCGACCTGGGCCCATAATACTAATAATGCCCTGAGCCATACTGTTACTACTCCGCACGACCGACCGTTGGTATCAGACGGCTCAGCCCTGTGCCGCACGTATCAAGACGAGTTTGTCACAACTTGATCACATTTCCGTCCAGATTCGAGAGCCTCGGCCGACCACACGGGGACAGACCATGGAACTACCTAGATTTTCCTGCCAAATTTGGTTGACGAGGCCGAAACGGGTCCTCGTCGGCCCACCAAGCCAAATAGATGCCTATAGTTGGCGGAATAACATCGCAGCACAAATCGAACCGTCTTGGCAAAAGAGGCACAGCAAAAGTTGAGATGGTGCTTTTACACCGCCAAGTCGACCCCTAGCTTATTAAATGTTTTACAGTGCGCATGTCGCTGCTCATCTCTCTTTGTAAGAGGTAGTAGTATCGAGTGTTTTCAACATCCCCAACCCCCCCCTCCTGCTTGCCAACCCCAACTTTCTTCCTTCCTCCTCGAGTCCTCGCCTGATCTACGGACAGCATCGCGGCCGAACGTCCCACTCAGCCATAATACTCAAGACCCTGCCACTCGCCGCCATGGTCTTCACGCTCGCCGCAAACTGCACCGGCGGTCTGCGCGACCAAGAGGCCATGCCTCTGCCCAAGGACATCATCTGGGCCGTGCGACCGGGCAGCAACGTGACGGCGGAGATGACGGCGTGCTGCAAGCTGGGCCCGCCACAGATCGCCAAAGGCTGTTACGAGTGGTGCCAGATCGCCGACTACCACGCCTTCAACGACCTGCTCACATGCCTCGTCGGCAGAAACGTGAGCGATGCCGACTTCAACCCGGGGCCGTACGCCACCAATACCGATCCGGTCTTCTCCGGTGCGCAGTCCCTGGGACGCGGCGGCATGACGGGCGTGATGGGGCTCAGCATCTGGGCTCTGCTGTTTTCGGGGTTGCTGGGCGCGCTCTGAGATACGTTATGAATAGCTGGGGGGGGAGAGCTGCGGTTTGAGGGTCTCTAATTTCGAGATTGTGACGGAAAACGACTATTTTGGGCGTCGAAATCGCCGTGATCGCACCTGTTTAGGGGTGTTAATTCCGTGAGGAAACAACTACTAGATTTTAATACCCTGCTTCAGGTTCAGAACGTCACACCCGCCACGGCTTCTATCGGGGTGTGAATCGTATCCAAAACTGACTGAAGTATGCGACAGTCTATCATCTGTCAGGGTGGAAAGGCAGTCCTGGCTCAATAGCTTCGCAGATAAACACGCCGGGATACGTGGTACAAGTGTTTGAGCCCATGAACTAGTTGTTTGGCTGAATAAACATGAAGGGTAGTAATATATGTGTCAATTACGAATCCTTCATCTCCGTTGTTTCTATAGTTGTACCTTTACCCATAGAACCGTAACGCAAACTACCGTGGTCGCCACGCAATGAGCCGGTATAAAACCCGTCAGGAACCTCTGTTGCCGAGCCAGAAGGATGATTCACTATAGCAAAGCGACGTTCGCACATCTTTTGGCACAGTAGTCATAGGTTTCTAGTTTGTTGTGAATTCCTAGATAGTGCGTGTTCCCAACGTTCTCTGGATCAGTACGCTTTATCCAGAACCACCTGTGCTGCACGGGGTATCAAGTTTGGATTATGCCAAAACGCACTGCAGTCTGATATTAACAACAAATCCTCCTACTGTCTGGTGGCTGATCGGATCGGCTTCCCGACCCAAAGGGCTTGCGTTATAGCAGTTATAAACGTCACAAGTCCCAAGCTCCAGCCCATCGTACCCCAGTTCGAACTATCGAGAATAAAACCGCCCATAATCGGCCCCAATAGCGCGCCTCCAGAGAATGCCATGTTGAAAAGACTATACGCCAACGCATAAGAGCCGGCCTCGTCCGATGTTGCAGGATTGTTGTCGACCTCTACTGCCCAGGTGATTTCGGCCATGAGCGGACCAAGCACAAGGGCAATAGCTATACCCACACCAAATAGCAATGCGCAGAGCAGAACCTTATGCTGGATCGTATTCTCGCTTACGAACCGTAGGCAGATGAGGAAGGGCGTCGCTAGAAGAAACCCTCCGCTAGCAAACCACTTCGGTCCGTATCGGTCACTGGCGTGCCCAATTAGGGGTCCGAGAAACGATGGCAGGACCAGTGGTAAGTAAATCAGCCCCGCGCCAGTCGAGTCCCAACCGAAGACCGTCTCGACGAAAAGTGGGAGAGTGCTGTCGAAGGAGGTGGTAACAATGGCATGAACAAGGGTTCCCCATATAGCTGCCAGCAGACGAGGGTTCCGGAAGAGTCTTGTAAAGTCAGACAGCCCCAGCCTGGTCTTCCTGGGTTGAGGTCCCGTAGTGGACGTTCCTGCTGCTCCAGATTGTCCTGGATCCCGGTCGCATTGCCCTTCGATTTCTGTCATGCTAACCCCCACAGCTCCGTCGGACCACTTCTCGGCAGTCTTGACCTCGCGAATGAAGAGTCTAAGAGCTATATCCACAGCTAGAAGCCCAAAGCACATAGCAAACACGGAGTAGTAGCCCCCTCGACCATATACGATTCCGCCTAGAAAAGGTGCGATAAGTATGCCGAGACTCATGGCGAGACTAACCCAGCCCATCGCAGCGCCCACATGCTTTGGATCGACGGAATCGACGACGAGTGCAAGACCAACTGTCCATACCAAGGCCGCCGATGCGCCCTGCAGTGCTCTGCCAACAACTAGTATAGGAATACTAGTTCCGACGCATAGAAAGGCTGTTGCGGCAGCTAGCAAGGCGAGTCCCAGGAGCATCGGGCCTCGTCGGCTACGGAGCCGTTCTGTTAGCCAAGCCCAGAAAGCTACAGAGGTGTTAGTAATTATAGAGTCACCTGGAAGCTGAGATTTTCGACTTACGCGAGCAAACGAGAAGAGCGCCTCCATAGACAGCGATTAGGATAGAAACCCAGTGCTGAACTAGAGACGCGTCAGGGGATGGGGTGTCGTGTAGGAGTAAGCAATCGGACAGTGGACTACGTACCTGTATTGTCCGGAAGTAAGACACGGTTCCGCAATGCAGATGGCAAGATAGGCACCACGACGCCATAGAGGAAAACGTCCTACGGTTGAGTCAAGTTAGTTCACTATTGCACACTAACGCCGGCCGATCCAAGGTACTTGCGGTAAATACGGCGAACGAGGCCGCGGTGACAATCACCGGCGGGGAAGAGCGATACTTCAGAAAGACCGGGGCATCACTGCCATCACCCGACTTTGGCCACAGTGCGATGCGCATGTTTGGGGGAAAGTCGGCGCGCTCAAGTCCAAGAGAGTGGCAGTTGCCCGATGGCGGAGGGATGATGAATCATGAAGGAGTCAAGCGATTTATCCGTCGCTGACTGTGCGAGAATTTGTGTTGGCTGCGGCTCTGCATTCAGACCCCGGGCCGTCATCGCGTCACCCTCCCTGCCTTGGCAGCTAACTATCCTTGTATTGCAGGGGATATTCACCTACGAAGTACTGGTGATTTAGCCACTTGTGGCGCATACCGAGCTTGGTGCACCTTCCCGATCCCTCTGACCCGATTTAGAGGTCTGCAGTCCTTCTTTCCTATGTAGGTAGAACCTAGATAGTAAGCTCACTTATTACTTCACCCATATCCACTGCCTCTACGCTGCAGTAAGAGGAAAGATGCGCGGATCGGCGCAGGGACTTGTGCCGTTCTCGTTGGAGACAAGGTGCACCCTGTTCGCACCGTTCGCCCGTTCGTCCCGTTCGTCCCGTTCGCCTTGTTAGTACGGATTACACAGTGGCAGTAAGGACGGATAGGGGCAACAGTGCCAGACCGTCAGCTGTACTGGGAACTTTACGTTCCACTCCTCGGCGGAAATCTTGGGGTTAATCTTCTCCATATGGAGATTCGGCGGGATGAGGCCACGCTCCACCACAAGGGTGGCTCTGATCAGGCCCGCGACTCCGCTGGTATGCGGCATGCCTAGCTAGACAGCACATCGATTCGCGGATATTTCCGGGCTTTCATCCCCTTCACGAATCCGACAGGTTGCCCGCCTTCTCGGGTGTAAGTCGAGTACACGGACAGCTGCGTGACTGCGTCGAGGCCAAGGACACGGGAAATCCCTACGGCCAGGTCCAGCCCGGTGGATATCTGATGGTCCAAGGCTCGGTAATTCCCCTGATACGCACACGGTGGGCCGAGACCAAAGAATACATCTCGAGCCACGGGACGGACGCGAACGCCGTCACCTCTTTCGATGGCCCAATCTACGAACGGTTCAACGCGCCACAGAATCAATCCCGTATGCAAGAGTCCCCGCCTCCGAATAGTTCATACCGGACTTTCCTGATGGATCGTAGCATCTCTCCGCCCCACCATGAGATGATGGGTCGGACACCAAAGGGAACTGCCTTCTCACGTAGACGTCGCCAACTCTCGTTGACTCGATGCTCTATTCGTTCTTGTCGTCTTGAATGATGCCAAACGCGTCAATCCAGACGTACCTGAAACACCTAGCCAGCGTGCGATGTACGACTCAAGCTCGCCTAGGCCGAAAACGTCGTGCCTTGGCTCGGAAGTGGTGTTTGGGTATACACGCTCACCTCCTACCCAAGCCTCTCTCTGTACAGAGAGATCTTGCGCATCTGCTGTCCCAAGTCCAGGCATGCGTTCCGAGAACTCTTTGCAGCTCCTAGCATTCAAGTTGGCAACTGAATTCCAGGTTTTTGTCATCTTGTCATAGTAGGCAAGTATGTCGTCTATACCTCCCGAGGATTTCTATATTCATAAACAAATATCATCAATAATGTTCTAAACTCGTCTTAGTTCCACAGTCAAGGCTCTCTGCGTGACAATCAAACCCTAGGCCTCTCAGACTGCATTTACATGGACGAGTAGGTGTAGCATAGAGAGCCAGCCTGAATGTCCATATAGTCCTTGACTACAGGTTCCACATCGCCAAGCTCCAGGATGGGCATCGTGTCAGTAATCGAGGCCGGGATGGTTTTGGCGGTGTCTCGGAAACCCGAATAGTCAGCGAGGCGGGTCGCGTTACGGCCCTGCCACTATAGTTGGAGTGTGAGCATCTGCACCTCTCACCAGCACAACAAAGAGGGAAAAGAGGAGAGGTTTACCTTGGCCCAGGCACGATCGACGTTGGCATGGTGCAAGAAAAAGAGGGGTTCGTTGGGCGAGGTAGCCGGGCCCATGTCGCCAAAGATGACGCTGTGGACTAGACGCGTCTGGTGTTAGTACAGTATATTCCAGGCACGGCAAGGTAAAAAAAAAAAAAAAAGGTAAGACCAACTCTGTGCGTGCGGCAATCCCTCGAGCATTTCCACCATGGAGGCAAACGTGTCGAAGCCGTAAATCGTGTTCATGACCTGGGAGTTGTACGCCGTAACCTGCATCTCGCCGATGATGGGCTCGCCGTTGGCATCGTTGCCCTCGCCGCCGTTAAATTCCCGGGTGAAGCAGTGCAGGCGGTTGCCGACGGTGTTCATGTCAGGCCACCCCATAGCCAGCGTGAGGTTCGTGTTGGCAAAGGGCCCGTCGACGACGCAACGCTGGAAGCCCGGCTCATCGCTGCCGGTGTGTTTGCCGTCGCCGCCGAAGCCCGTCGCGGGGTCGAAGATGGGGGAGTTGGGCATGTCTTTGGCGTCGGCGTCGATGCTCCAGTCCCAGTACGGCTGGGTGCCGGTGAAACCACACTCGGTTCGCAGCAATTCCTCGTGCAGCTGCACGAACCAGCGGTGCCAAGGAAGGAAGTTGGCCACGAAGTGGATATCCGTGTTGAGGGAAAAGTGCGTAAAGACCAAGTCGTCCATCCTGGTGGTGGCGGCGTTGAACCAAGTGTACGTCTCCTTGGGCAGCTCGCGCAGGCACACAGCGGCACGCAGGTATTCGGCCTTTTCAGCGTCGCTCAGCTCGCGCCACTCCTTGCGGACGGCCAGGTTGCCGCAGGCGGCATCGGCACGGGGATAGGCGCTGGCCGCAGCTCCCGCCGCGAGGGCGAGAACAGCAAGGACCGAACGTGGAAGCATGGTAGTGGAGCGCGGTTGTACCGGTAACTTGTGACTTGTCGATTAAGAGATAGACGAATGGGTTTATTGCTCCAGGGAAGATGAAAGAATGACTGCCTGGTAAAGGAATTGGTGTGACTCGTGTGAGAGTTGGTGAGCGAAGTCGGTAATGAAGGTCTGGGCCCTGAAGCGAATGTAGAAATGCAGAAACGAATGAAGAAACGAATGAGTCAATGTGGTAATGCTGGTGAGAGCAGCAGTACTGAGGACCAATATCCGTCGTGAGGATCAGCTTTGGGATTTACATGTGGGCCGTTCGGCTCTCAGTCTCAGCTTGTTTATATTCAGGAGGCCCTATCCTCAGATTCCCCTTGGTTTCCTTGGTACAAGCCAGGGCGATGGATAGGGTGCAAAACAAGCTAGCCTACTCCGTATTCACCGTCGATCTTTTCGCCCGCGCTACTCGTTACGATAACTGACAGAACCATAATTATTCGGTCGCTGAAAGTACCCCGTAACGTTGCACAATGTCCGAATGATCCTGGATGGAAATCATATTCATCATCCTTAGCTTTCTCTCACTTGGCGGGCCCATTCTGTCAATAGCGTTGAGCCTCGGTAATTACCCAGTAACTTTCTGACCGTCGTCCATACACAGAGGCACTGCCACCAGGGGTGTCGATCAATCATCAGCCAGGAGAGCCATGCGTAGCTCCTTGGCAGCGCCAATACGGAACTTCATACGGAGCACCTGCGCCCGAATTAGAACTTTGCCCCCCCTCCCTCCGTCCTGTACGAGTTTGCGCATAAATCCAATCTGTCACGGCCCACAAACACGGGGGCAGCAGCACGACTTTTACGGTAACTTACCTAATAGTAGTTGGCAACTTGGTGGTGTGGGCAGGACTCGGGACTCAGGACTCAGGACTCAGTCACTCCTAAGTGCCAACTGACAAACCTGAAAAGTGTCTTGCGAAAATAATTAACAACTTGTCGAAATGGATTGCAGCATCGTAGCTTGCGCAAGCCTCTGCTATTTGCTACAAGATTGTTACCGAGCAATCATTGTACTTGCGTTGACGATGGTTCAGTAGCCAGTTTGATGACGGCAGCCACGTCGCCGTAATTACTGTAGTTGGACCGGGTGGAAGATGCAATCGGCTTCATGGCGGCAATAGAGGCACTGTCGTCGAGAAGCTGTAATCAGGCAGTAATGTGGGAGCGATCCGGACGTGAGTCGCCATCGATGCGCAGTGAACTTTGAAGCCCCGGTGTTTGGAGAGCGGCGTTGACCAGGCCTACGTTGGTCGAATGAGACAGACCTCGCGCGAGAGGAGCAAAGGATAATATGCAGGCATACGGCTATCTACTTACGCATATGCGTGGACGCTGGGCCGATATGGTTGGACCTTGGCACCATCTGGCCTTGTTACAACATTTATTCAGAACTATTAGACACGGCGGAATTGGATACCAGCACGCTCTATACGGGCTGCGTTAAGCTCGAAGATGTAGCAGCAGTGGATTAAACGAAGACCCTTATTATGACGAGTTACATAAGCTTCTGCATGTAAACAAGCCTTGCCGACAGTATAAAAGATTGAGAAAGAATAGGTTATTGAGCTAAGAAAAGCAACGCTCGCTATAGATAAGATTTATAATAGCCTGCAGACTTGGTTCTTGGTGTCTCCAACGTCCTTATTGATAGGCAGTTTCAATATAATTGTTAGACCTTTGTAAGTCTATTAAAATACCCATCAGGTTCCCCGAGTGGACGGTGGTAAAAGGGTCTTTCTGTGGTATCTTTAACCCCTGCACAAACTACAATGCCGTCTTTCCTTACCCTACTTTCCTGCCTCGCCTGGTAAAGCCGCTTCTTACACGGCTCAACATGGACCTCATTGTAGTGAATAACTTGCCAACCTTAGTTGTGATATATAGGGGTCAAAGAATAGTTGGATAGGAAGAGTCCTCTCATAAGATATTACCAGAAGACATAATAATGTCGATGCAGTGGCTGTGAAAATAAGTAAATCGAGCAGGTAGCCTTCATTGGTATACTGGTTATTAGTTAACCAGCAGATATACAAAGGCAAGAGACCAGCCAATATACATTTGTAGCTAGCAGCCGTCCATGATAAGGTTCTCTTGGGAGGGTGATCTGTACAGTTTTAGCAACAATATAATCACAGTATTCGCTCTGTCGCACAAAGATAGTCAACTTGCTCTATTCATTCCGCCAACCAGTTGCGTTTTCTCAAGAATGTTGCCAATGCCATCGTCGGCACCATCGTCGGCACCATCGTCGACACCATCGTCGACACCATCGTCACCTCAACAGCCATATCTTGCACAGCCGCGATCCGGCTTAGACACCACACCACAATCAGTCTTTGATAATTATTTCGTTCGTCGAAATGGGTCCTGATCTGATTTTCAAATAAATCGGCACTGCTAAATTTCTACTGCACCTTTCATTTTCTTTCTATAACCTCCACCCTTACACAAGCTTCCAACCTCCATGACACCCGGAAAGCTAACATCCCACAATGGCTTCTAACAGTCTTTCTGCTACAAGCAAGATGAAAATTGCCACGGCAGGAATGAACCATAAGGGTACGGTTCAAGTAGCTGCTACTAAAGGCGATGCTGTACTGGGCATGGGTGCAACTGCAGACAACAAACATGGCAGTACTGCTCAAGTCACAGCCAACTCTCAAGATAACGCAGTGGGCGGACCAGCAGCAGGCCACAACCACATGAAGGCATCTCGAGGCCCTGTCAGCACTTACAATGCTGGTCCGAGAAAGACCGCAGCAGAACATCTCCACGATAGCGCAGGTAAAGATTCTGCATACGGCGGCGATGGTACGATGGACGAGAAGACTGCAGGCGGCACTCACGTCAGCACAGTCGGAGGTTCTGCAAACCATGGTGGTATTGTGACGAACAAGGCAACCGTCAACGTAAGTCAATCCAGCGCCACTCGAGCCTCTACAGATCACGGCGATTCTAAGATCCATCAGACGGCTCTCGCATCTTCCTCGCAGCTGGTGCCCTCCGCTGGCATCCAGCTGCAGTTCGAGACGTATTTCGGACATGTCGACAGCAAGAACAAATTGAAGGTAGTACAATACTACTATCGATGCCTAGTCTGTCGTCGGGGCAAGATCCCAACCAAGGAGAAGCTCATAGACCACTTCCATGCCGACCACGTCCGCTGCGACTACTGCAGCAGATACTTTGTCTCTGCCGTCAATCTGCGCGACCACGAGAGCACCTCGCACGGTCACTCCCTGTCTTGTGATCTATGCGGCGCTGGTGAGAGCAACGGCTTTGCCGACCAGAAATCCCTCAGAAACCACATGATGACTCGACACCAGCAGGCTCACTTCTGCATCTCGTGCAACACGGCTTTCAGCGATAGGCCCGCGTTTCTCACCCACCTGGCCGCAGCCCACGACATCACGCAGAACGACGACCAATTCCAGTTCCTCACTCCCGTGGGCGAGCCCGATGACGAATCCGAGAAGCCGAACATGCCGGGAATGCTCAAGTGTCCGCTGTGCCCTGTCGAATTCAAGTCCACCAGATTCCACAAATACAACGTACACATCCGCCTGCCTCACTGCTCTTTGCACTGCACCCAGGCCTTCCATACGCCCGAGGTCATGATGGAGCACTACGCCACCGCCTCCAAAAGACGTCATCTCACGCGTATGCAAGCCCAAGCCCAAGCGGAGGCGCTGCCCGATGCCGCCAGAGAGATTGGCTCCATGACGCCCGAGGAGTGGGTGTACAGCCTGTTTGGCAGAGCGCCCAAGGGCAAAGACACCATTGCCGTGCATGAGGCGCGTCGCATTCCGCACTCTGGCACCGACCAGAACATTGGAAAGGACACCGAGGCACACGCCGAGGCCGACGCGGAGGAGCAGGACCAGGCAACTCACGCAGCAGATGAGGAAGAGTTGCACCACATTGGTTCGGCTGTTGAGCACATGGCACAGTCCGCCAAAGGCCAATTTGAGGTTTCCAATGACGCAGTGTACGATGCAGGCCGTGCTAGGCCTTCTGACGACGGTCTGTACGATCATGGCCATGATGGCTTGTACGGTTCGGGCCACGTTGAGCTTGCGGATGACTATGGAGTCTACGACGAAATGGACTGGAATGACTACGAGAGTGAGGAGGAGCCTTGGTGGCACCGTTGAGATCTCTGATTCTTCCAGTCACTGTAGTATGGCACGGTATTCAGAGCAGGATGTAGGTAGAGTTGGCCCGTCGCCATGGTAGTGCACCGATTGCGTTTATACCGGTCCACTCTCTGTACTTTCGCTAGGTACCTGCTGGGCATGATAAAACACCCTACTTCTGATGTAAACTCCTGATTTGAGCATAGCACCCTTACCATGTAACCGAGAACACGTTGTCGCACCTCCCTTGTTCCCCAAGCCGACACTCGAACACAGTATGGCTCTAGTTCAGGAAGCAGTCAGACAAATAAGCGACGATTCACGGCTCGTCAGCGACAGATCCTTTATCCCAACACACTACACTGTAGAACATTGGTAAATGATATCGAAAACGACACATCGATCTCTAGCTGCCGCTCGCAGATCTGGGAACTGTACACAGTGAGATGTGGTTAGATACAGGTGTTTAAGGGAGAAATTGCGAGGGGATCCAAGGCGGATCGACGTCTTCAAGTATTGCAGCGATGTCAGCTCGGGAATACTCGCATCTCTTGCCACTATCCCATCAACTGCGAGCTTTCGTCAGTTTTCCAAAGAGCAGCACCCCGTAATAGCAGATGCAAATGAGATTTAGGTCAATATCTAATATCATTAACGACATGTAACAACTAGAAAAAAATGATATGTCACGTGTACTGTACTCTCATATAGCCCGTATTTAAGCTAAGCTAAGCTAAACACTAGACCTTAACAGTATTATCCGGCTTAGACATAATCTAAGTCGACTTCTTAATCATTACCAGTCATCAACTTCGCCTTCCTCATCATTGGGCATTCTGTTATCATCGTAATCGGCGTTATCTTCATGTTCCGAAATGAGGCCATATTCACTATCGTAACCCCTGTTGACATCCTCCTCGTCATAGAATAACTCTTCGTCCTCCGTAACTTCGCCCGGGTCGTCATCGTTCCGCTTATAAAGGCTCCCGCTACCGGAAACATTGTTACTATCCTTATTATTATTCGAAGAACGAATAGCTACGGCGTTGATCGTCCTGGGGTTCGTTTCTTTTAATATGTATATTAGTAAACAGCATATAAGAATCTCAAGGTTCATGGGAATACTAACGAAGGTGACGAGGTTTGTTTACATCAAACTTCATCGGGGTAGCAAAGGCTGGAGTGGCAAAGACGGCTAGAGTACCGACAATGCCACTGTAGAGAACGATGTTACTAGTAAGGAGCTGGAAGCCGGAAGCGGCGCTTGGAACGATCAGACCGGATGCGATAAGCCGAGAAAAGGTAGTGAGCTTCATGATAACGGTAGTAGGTGTACCTAAGCTTAGAATAAACAGATAGTAGTAAAGAAGTAGAGGGGCTGAAAGAGTGTTTATCAGGAAGAATAAGACCTAAATAATTACAAAAGCTTCATAAGTAATATTTAATTTCCGTGAATACTATTGGAAATTACAGGAAACTTGGTTATGAACTCTATTTACGGGCGGAACCGTGAAATAGGCCTTCGAGATATCCGAGTTATACTAAACAAACAACCTAAATAACTTAATAACACACGTTCCGTTATTATTCTCTTGAAACATAATAGTCTACCTGTATATAGAATCATAAGTCGTACTTATAACTATACTAACTAAGTATTTACTAGACTGTCTATAAGTAGTTGTAAATTCAAATTTCCTTAAGAGAAAGATTACTTACCCAATATCCCTTATGTATTATCACATTTTACTAAAAACATTGCTCTTAACCCTCCTAGTAGTACGTATAAATAAGATATCAACATGATATGTTACTACGGTAGAGGCAAGTAAATAATTACTCTGTGGTTTCGGATAGCTTGATTTAACTTTATAGTACTATATAGAAGATATAATATATTTAATTTCAATCTAATTTAGACTTATAACTACCTAGTATTTGTTGTAAGCTAACATGTACTTCAAAATAATTTGCAAATGAGTTTAAATAGTGCAATTTAATAGCATTAGTATAAGGTATTTCAATAATATTTATTTATAATAAAAACACTACACGGCTCGCTGATTTAATATAATACTCAATATCTTCCAATTAACAGTATCTATTTTATCATTTTATTTATGTGACCTGTAGCTATGAATTGTGTCTCAAAACGAAATTGCCAAAATAGTTGAAATATATTGCGGATTTGTTTTGTTGAGGCTGTCGTTATCAAGTCGTTTTTATTTTCGAAAACACAGTTCGTGGAGCTGGGCCATGATCCTCTAGGAGCCAGAAAGGTGCTTAGCACTCTTGACTATCCAGCTGTGGATTTTTTAGGGCGTCAATTTTACCGTTGAAGCCCTGTACTGCGAGGCGGAAATTCATGGTAGGTGCCATGAGCACAGCGCCGCTGAGCCTGCTGAGGCGAGTAAGGCTTTCTCCGTGATAGTTGCAGTCAGTGGCCGCAAGGCTAACAAGCACGGAATGGAAACCTGATGTGAAATTTCGACCGCTGTGATCTGCAACGACAGCCTGTCAGCATACGATGTCATGAATGGAGATGAGAGTGGGCTCGAATACTATGATATCTAGCGCTGCTGTATCTGTTCCGCACGTATGAGGAATGCAGGGGAAGAGAGGGTGGTCAGCTACTCTCCTGTGAAGCTAGGTTCCAGAAACATGCCAGCTCAGAGGCTTGATGACGGGATCTCATCTGCAGTGTTGCGAGGATAGTATCACGCGGTTCAAGGGTGTTCGACACGTTGGCATGCGGCATGCCCGATCTGGAACGTCGGCCACATCCAAGGTTTTCCATCGACGTACGCCACAACACGGCCCCGCGGCATATGCTGTCAGACTCGATTTAGGCAAGAAGCAACGTTCCTCGGGTCAACGATGTAGTTGACAGCCAATCGAGTCGCAATCACCTCCAATACGCCCCACCATAATGCGGGCATAGTACATGTAGCTGGTACAGACAGTTGGGTAGTTGGTACATGTTGGTGGTAATCCAGCATCCAGTGCTGGCTCGGTACCTGTACAAGCCAGCAAACGTTTGCCATATGTGTTGGTACATGTTTACACTCAAGGGACACTTGGAGAGGACTCTAAAGCTCATCGGAATCGGCAACAACCGACTGTTGAACGTCCTTGATTGGAGTGTCTCGCAGCTACTTCATGGCTTCTTCGAACACGCAACGCCTAGTAGTCCATCAGTTCGGCAGCATCAGCAGAGGTTTCCAATTATAGAAACTGCATTCTCATTCAGTACCGGGCAACAATATCATGATATGTGTTGCATCTCTATCTTCGCAGGGGCATGGCTCACTTTGCATATCTACTCTGTGTACTCGGCAATCTGCGCCTCGATTCTCGAGACGGGATCCATCTCTTCATTCTCCTTCTTCAACTCCAATGCCTTCTTCTTAAAAGCAGGGTTGCTTAGCACAGTATCAACACCCTTCCGCACCTGCTCTACGGTAGGGTTTTGCGTCTTCAGGTTGCAAGCATAACCCGCCCAAGCGGCGCGAACAGCCGTCTCGAGCTTGTCCTCCGATTCGCCGGCGAGGACCACTGCAAGTTTACGGGTCAGCGGTTTCTCAAAGATAATTTTGCGGTACTCTGCTAAAGTTCTAAAGGAAAATTGCTTACTCGGTACGCCAGTCATGACTGACTGAGTCAAGCCCCCGAACCCACCGTTGGAGACGAAAACGTCGGCATAGGGAAGGATGGCATCGTAGGCAAGGTAATCTACCCAGCGCAGGTTTCCCGGGATCGTCAAGTCGTCGGGCAAGGTAGCGCCCACGGTCCCCAACGTGGCCACGACTAGCACATCCTCTCTGTCAGCGAGGGCTTGGATCGTCGGCACGATGAGCTCGTTGAGGTTGGATGAGACCGTGCCCTGCGCGACGAGAACAATCTTCTTCCTGCCCTCGTTCTCGGTAATGTCAGACCACCACTCCGGATACTTGTAATCGGCCGCAAGCTTGTTGAGCGGCAGACACCCCGCGAACTTGAGGTTGGCAGGGTGGTCCGAACGCTCGAACTCCATGCTCGGAGAGCAGAGCTGGAACGTGGTGTCCGAGATGTGCATGGCGTCGTCAAAAGCAAATGCGTACGGCACCTCCTCGGTGGCGCCCGCCGACTTGATCCCGTCGCGGAATGCCTGGTCGAGTTGCCTGAAGGGGCCGTTGTTGCAGAGCTCTATCAGGAGCTTGTTGCGCATCCGGCCCGACTCGGAGGCGTCGGGCGTCAGCCCATACAGAGAAGGACCTACGTCAATGCTCTGGTAGAAGATTGGTGCTACATTGATACCAATCATCTTGGGGAAAGCGTCGAAGCCGTTGGGCGGCGGGCGCCCGCGCTTGTAGGGCCAGATGCCAAAGCTCATCGTCTCTTGCACGACGATGATCTGGCGCGCCGGGTCACGGGCATGCAATTCTGACAGAACATCGCCCACGATCTGCGACCGTTTTGCCAAGCCAGACATGAAGATGGATTCCTGGTCGTACACCAAACGTGGTAAGCCGATAGGATACGCCTCGCGCGTGGAGAACCAGTCCGGTGACACGTTATCGAAGATGCCCGGGGTCGCGAAGAACTCGGCGCCCATTGCTTCGATGCGCGGCTTGTATTCAACTGCCGAGATGAAAGCGATGTCATGGCCACGCTTGGTCAAAAGGTCGGCTAGCTTGATAAGGGGCTCCGTGTGGCCGGCGAAGGGGAAGGCGGTAAACATGAGAAGTGGTTTCTTTTGAGACGCCATGGCGATGTTGTAATGGAGTTGGAAATGAGTGGCCAGAGAAAGTATGAAAGTCACGCCGCTGTCATGGGTCTTTCTGAGGGAAGAGGATGATCAACTTCTAGTGAGAGAGCTCGAAGCGACGTAGGGCTAGGTAGCACGCTTCTTAAGGCACTCCAAAGCACTCGAAGCAGGAGTGACCTGTACAAAGTAATGCGTACACAAAGACACGATTGTCATCTTGCTCACACCAATACAAAACGCTAGAAATACCCTGCAGCCACTGGGCTGTGGACGGTAGTGGCTGTCTAATGGGCAGCTCGTAAGGATTCTTATTGCTAGAGCCTAGAACTTTTGAAAATCAAGGCTGTCCAATCGCTGGCTTACAAGTCAATGATATCAAACGTCAGCATCGCGAAGGGTGTCCAATAGCGAGTTTGTAAAAGTGTCTAAACCCAAGCTCGTGTCCGTATCCAATGGCATGGATCATATGTCATCGTCGACCTGCAAAGTTTGCCAGTACTAACCACAGCCTCATCTATGGTGGTCCCAAGCGTGGGAATCGTATGTCACACCAAAGACGCGACTGAAACGTGGTCATGACCCTGTGGTATACGAAAACTGCAGCGATAAGTAGCCACCAATTCCTCGGCGTTGAAGGCTGTGCCCAGCTTAGTCAGTTCGGCCGTAAAAACAGATAAGGAAGTACTCACTGGGCCGAAACTGTGCACTTTAGTAGGCTTTCCCCTGGTAGATACTTTCGAATACCCCGTTATTGCCATGGCCGTGTTGACCACAGCAAGCTAGTACGGCCCTTGACATTAGGCTAACTGCAGGATTTCGTGACCAATGCTCCGCTTCCACCTTGAAAAGGGGAAATTGGTGAGATTTTAGTAATGGCCAAGATTGGCCATCCGGCTTACGACAGGATCCAATCATACCTTCTGCTTATGCTCCTGCTTCTGTGGTTGCCCTTCATTGACGGGGTTCGCTTGGGGATCACATTGTTGCCTACGATTTGAAATATCCCTGCCGGTTGGCCTCGAGATCTCGACTTGAGAATCGCGCGGCGATTGATACCGCGAAAGAAGGGATTGCCACAATCGACGGATCTAGAAAAAGCGCAATCTTGTCTCGTTGTTTGTGTTTTCATATTTTTACGGTAGACGTTGCTACCAACTCCTTGCTTCGACCTGGATATCCAGCACGGCAAAGCTTGATCGGCCGTGTTTGTTCTCTGGGGCTGGTTTCGTGTTTGGGGGACTGCAATGCACTTCGCTATCTGTTTCTACCTGCCCTAATGAACCGTACAACTGAAGTGTGTCCAAATATCGGGTTTATATGAAAACAGACTAGATGACTGCTTCAATCACCCTTTCTTGGGTAGTGATGAAGCCTTGTCGGTACAACTTGATCAAGTAATGAAGCCGGAGTATGGTATGGTAGCATCAGCAGTACCGGCACTCAAATTGTGTAGTAGACACACTGCGATGGCCCCGATGGGCCTTTGACTGAGGAAACGCCGGACCATGTTAACGCTCCGTCAGTTGAAACATGCAACTTTGGAGGAGTATCGAGGATGATAGGTGTGCAAACATCAAGGCCCTTTGGAATGTAAACACGTCGTTAAGCAAAGGTTGCAAGGGTAGCATGCTGGAAACCGAGCATAACCCATGGGGCAACAAACCATCCATCTCGTCCAAACTGGCTGCCGTCAAATTAAGGTCTCCGGACCGATCCTGGATCTTCCTCGAGCGTCCGGCCGCATTCCATGTCCGCTTGCCACCCGGGCCGGTCCCGTCGCAATCTATGATGCAGTGAATGGGGAATGTTTGGACAGGTGCAGAACTAGATTGGGTCATCCAACCGCATATCCCGGGATGAAGTGAGCAACCGGCCACCAACTTGCTCGTTACACACGTTTCACGCCATCTCCGTCCTCAACCAAGTCCCGGGAGCATCCCGAGTATTTCGGAAGAGCATGCAGCTTCGTTGCAAAAGCCGCGTCCTGCCGTGATGCCGTAGTAGTTGACCGAATCGCAGTGGCGCTGGCATCCTCCTTGGCATCCCCATTTGCCGAGGCTAGCATTCGTATACGGGCCAATCGTTAACAGGCTGACCATGGTGGTTGTGGATTTCAGCAGGATCATAGTTTGGTTACAGGCGAACCGCATCATGTCCCAAGGAAGCGCATGAAAGGTATGAGTCGTATTCTTGAGTAAAATAACCCCAGCATGGGCTCTGCTGTCTTGCCCCGGGCCAAGCTACTCGTGTCGAGTGAGGGCAAACAAGCCTGATGTTTGATGATTACTCGTCTCTGGCCAGGGTGATCTAAACATCGAGCGGACTGTCGCAAACACAAGTAAGGAATGAATAGAGGGA
Source organism: Arthrinium puccinioides (assembly GCA_022414665.1). NCBI lineage: Eukaryota > Fungi > Ascomycota > Sordariomycetes > Amphisphaeriales > Apiosporaceae > Arthrinium > Arthrinium puccinioides. The sequence continues at coordinate 2,995,569 of JAIUNF010000006.1, read as the reverse complement.
GGTTAGGTCAAGCGTGATAAGCTCCTTCCTCAAATGCACAAATAGGCCAGCATCGACTGTTAAGTGGTGAATGCTGGGATCATGTCCAGCACCGACCCAAGTAAATAAATACGCCAAATGCAGGCAAAGGAAAGGTGAATCTGCGCCAAGTTACCAGGTGAAGTAACATTGTCGCTCCATTCATTGCTGCAGGACACTTCGGCTTAGTTGATAAGACATTCCATCCACGTCCCATCAAGCACACACATTCTTTGACATAAACAACAACAACAACAACAACAACAACAACAACGCCACACACACATTCCAACCCAGACAAACAGGCAAACAAACCTTCATCATAAATACCCACCGTTCCCCCAAACTCGCCGAGATGTTGAAGAAGATCATCACCCTCTCCCTCTCCCTCTTCGCTATATGCACCATGGGCGAAACACGCGAATTCGTTGACGGCTTCCAAGTCGTGCACTGGGGTCCCACCCACGAGGCACCCAAGTCCTCTTACGAGCTGACCATGGCCCAGAGTGCCCTGAGCCTCTTCAAGCTCCGCCTGGGTTACTCTGGTACCAACATCACCATTCCGCAGACTGTCGATGACCTGCCCGCTTCCAAGACCCAGCTCCGCAGCATCAAGACTAACCTGGGCCACGACGGTCTCCTCTCCCTCTTGGAGCCCGACATCCAGAGCGCCTACACCTTCTGGCACGACTCCATCAACGGCTCTACCGGAGCCTGGATCCCCACCGACGGCCATGGCATCGTCTACATCCCGGGTCTGACGGCCGCTCGTTTCGCACTTTGGACCCAGTCTCCCCTCGCTGACGCGGCCAACGACGATGCCAACCCCGAGCACTACATCAAGCGTACCACCTCCCCTTCGGATGGCGTCCTGTCGTCCGAGATCCTCGAGGGTTGGGGTGGTGTGACCACGCACTTCCAGATCCCCAGCTTCGGTATACCGGACCGCTTGGCCTACCCCTTCCTGCGCGATCTGCCCGACTTCCCTCTGCAGTCCGCGGGTGCCAAGATCCTGAACGATGGCACTGACACCACGTTTGGAGTCCTGCACATCTCCATCCGCGACGTGCAAGGCGAGGCGATGGCGGGCGTCGAGGTGTACGCCACGGTGTGGTACCAGGATGGAGTGTCGGAGGAGCACGTGGAGTCGGAGCGTCAGCACATGGTCAACGAGATCATCAACTTGACCATCCAGGCTGGCAAGGACATTGCGAGTGGTGCATTTGTGCCTCGTTTTTAAGGAAGAATTGGAGCGCGATGAAGGAACATGACGGAGGTAGTTTCAGAAGGCAGTGTGACACTTGGGATTATGAAGCTCGGCTAGTACTTGGTAGGGTACGGACTGGGATTCAGATCTCGGTTCAGCCGGAAAGGTTATCTAGTCACATTAAGAAGTAGTTGATAGTTCTGGTAACATCAACACACGACTTGACAATCAATCATGGGCTGCTGAATAACCAATATAACTACACGTGATGCTCACGAAATTGACTGTCTGCGAAGGCACTAGGCTCAACCTCGAGGCGCCGTAGTCGGGACCGACGAGAGCAGAAAAAGGAGCAGAAAGAGCTTAAGAGGAGCTCTTGCTGAAAGATACAGCGTTGCATTGTAACTAAACTCCAAAATGGTAATTCTGGCCAGGTGGCCACTATGATTCATTCTGATGTGGACGTGGCAGGCTGCCGCCTCGTGAAGACGTGAACAGGGTGTGATGTGCGGGTTGCGGCATATAGTTGGCGACGAATGTGGTACTTTTACGATATTCGGATCGGTACCGATAAGGCTTGGAGCTGCCCCAGAATCCAGCAACTGCGAAGTAACCATTAGTTCACTATTGCGGGCAGAATTGACCTGTCAGATTTTGGCTTGCTGACCGCCTGACAGGTCTGCAGGCTGAATCACGAAAGAATCACGAGAGAAGAAGCGGCCAGTCAGCGAGACTGGCTGCTAGCCGCAGAGGAAATACCCTGCTGGGTCTGTCCATATCCCCGCATGGAAAAGACGGCGGCTGGAAGGCAACCAACCCACCCCTACCACCGATGCGGTGCGTGTCCACTTGGCTGCATATAGCATACAGGAGAAACCGTTGAGACCGGCAGACGGGACTGAGACATGCATGGGAATGACGAGAGACGAACAAGACAGCCGGTGAGAAGCCAGGACACGAGATGCGGTACTTTGAACACCGCACGTTGCATGCTCGTGACCGCACGGACGTCAGCTCACTCGCCGTTGCTCGATCAAGTCGCCGAAGAAGCGGGCTGCATATGGAAGGTCGCGATGCTTACGGCGGGGCAGACCCCGGCTAGTGATAAGATGGTAAGACGGAGAGGAGAGCCCAGTTGAATATTCGCACAGAAGTGCGGATACGGAAAGGACAATTTGGTACTAAGGTCCAAGCAAACCGTGGTCAACAAGCGAGGTTTTCGAAAGACCATAAGAATTTGGCTGACCGTAGGAACAATGATCGCAAGTCGTTCTGCTAAAAATATTCCTCCAATGGATGTGACGTGACGCCCAAATGGAGAGACAAATGGTTCGGATAGATGGTTCGGATCGATGTGGATGGAGATTGTTACCTGCAGATTACTAGATGAGCCCGCTCGAGTGCAGGGCTTGGCACTGGCTTTGTGCTGTGACCCCCTGGCTGCTTCCCCATCGTCATAATCTTTCCGAGCTACTACGGAGCAGACGATGGTGTACTTCGTAAATGTAGTCGAAACGTCGCCATGCTTCACAGATTGGACGACAAGAAACTTTGTGTTTACTATCCCCCAGAATTGAGCCATTGGTAACGGCAAGGAATATTTCAGTCTACTACGTACGGAGTAGACACTGACCCCCTCTCTATCCATTGATTTCTTCATCAATCAACAATCGAAAACTACTCTCCGTAGGGACACAAGCGTATGGAGCACCCCGTAGTTACATAGATACGGATACTGCTGCAGTCAATGCAACGGCGGGGTCCCTAAAGTACCGCGCACCGGCGAGTGATTCATCTGGCGCTTTTCAGTTTCTTAAGCTACGCTCAAGCCAGTAAGGCCTCTTTTAATTGCCACCCTCAAGCATCAAAAACTGATACTTTGTAAGCGTAAGCCGCCCGCTTTTTCTTTCGGTCCTGCACCACGCCCTGCACAGTGCTTAGTTAAACAGTTATCCACATGTCGGTAGCTTCCCCACCACCATATCCCGTCACGACTTGCCAGTCGCCATCTCAACGGCATACTTGCGAAAAGAAAGTTTTCCCCAAGCCTTCTTTCTTCCTCCCTCTACCACCACCCACACAACCTACGGCCTCAACTTGCCGTTTGGACATTGCGACGTCCAGAAGTCGACGACTGTCCTGCGATTGATCTCCTTCTGCATTTGTAGGAGAAGATTGGAATCGGTTTCGTCGCAAAGGCCGTATGCTAGGAAGGAAGCAAAGTTGATTCAAGCATCGCGCACAGCCGCAACTTCTGGTGGCGTCGCATTCACGGCTCTCTTCCACACCTCGCCTGCCGGGCATCCAGGCCGGCATGATGGCATCGCAGCAGCAGCAGTTTCTGCGCCCCGGCTACGCAATACCCATCGGCCGAAATGCGAACAGCGATTTCGCATCGTGTAGTTGGCCCATTTGGCAGATCGACGACTTCACCACGTGCTTCCAGTCTGAGTATGTCTCACCCAGCACCACCATGTCTCAGATGACTGACCACTGGCCCTGTTTACAGTTACCTAAAGATCCTCTTCCCTCTAATTGTGATAGGAATCTCCCTTGTGCTACTTTCCTTGCAGGCCGTCCTTCGCCGTACCAAGACAATACAACCCTCCGACAACGATCAGATACCGAACCACAGTAATCACACCGATCTACCCCCTGATCAAGATGCGCTCGAAACCGACGAGGACGAGGAGGGCCTGACCATCGGCCAGAACGGTGGTGGCGGCCGGCTGACGCTCGTCAAGACCACCACCAGAGGATCCATTGTCCAGGCCGACACTCCGCCCGCCCAGCAGCTATCGGTCATTGTCGAGGAGCTCTGCATTGCTGGCTTGGTTGCCATCAACGTCGTGGCTCTCTGCACAAACACGTACAGCGGCCGCGGCCACCTTGCCGCCATCGTTGGCATCGTCACTTGGGTCTACGTGCTGGTTCTTGCCACCCTCCGCCTGTTTCTCAGCAGCACCAAGTGGCGCGTGCCCCGTATTTGGAACCACACGGCTGTCATCTATGGATTCCAGTGGCTCTTCACCATCAGCATATTCCGATCTGTTCTTATACACCCAAACTCTCGGCTGACCCAGATTCTCATCATTGCCGAGTTTGTTTTGACCAACGTGCTCTTTCTCATGGCCATGTCTACTAGGAAGGGCAACAAGACGGTTCTACTCGAGTGGGAAGGTGACATTGAGCCGTCCCGCGAGCCTTTGGCCTCGGTATTCTCCCTCTTGACCTTTGCCTGGGTCGATAGTGTTCTCTACAAGGGCTACAAGACACCCCTGGAGATGTCAATGGTTTGGAACCTGCTACCCAAGGACAAGGCCGCGACTGTACTTGCCGATTATCGCCAAGTCAAGAAGTCCACCAAGCTCATGTTCCATCTTGCTAGATACTTCAAAGCCGAGCTTACTGCACAATGCCTCTGGGCTTTCTTTTCTGGCGTGCTCACGTTCGCCCCCACTCTGCTCCTCAAGGCCATTCTGGAATATGTGGAAATGCCCGAAAACGCCCCTCTAAACGTCCTATGGCTCTATGTCATTTTGCTACCTACGGCCGACATTATCCGTTCAATGTCGGACGGACAGTCTCTCTGGATTGGCCGCAGGATTTGCATCCGCATCCGCGCCATCATCATTGGCGAGATATACGCCAAGGCACTGCGACGCAAGGCCGCAAGTGGCAAAGACACAGCCCTCGGCGATGCGAAGAAGGAGGAGATAGTCAAGGAAACAAGGTTCGACAGGCTCAAGCGCATGATTGGTCTCAAGAAGAAGGGCAGCACCCAGGCCAAAAAAACCGCCGCTGGTGGGGACGCTTCGAAGAAGGACGACTCCAACAAGGATTCAGACGAGCAGGCCAATCTGGGAACTATTATCAACCTCATGTCCGTCGACAGCTTCAAGATCTCCGAGGTCACGTCGTACTTGCACTTCCTACTTGCCAGCGCTCCTACTCAGCTCGTCGTCTCCATTGTCTTGCTCTGGCAGGTCATGGGTCTCAGTGCGATTCCCGGCCTTATCGTCATGGTTATCCTACTGCCAGTGAACATTCTTCTGGCGAGGGGCTTCAACTACACACAGAAGAAGATCATGGCCGCCACGGACAAGCGTATCCACACAACGAACGAGGTCTTGCAGAACATCCGAATCATCAAGTACTTCGCTTGGGAGCAGCGCTTCAGTGAGATTGTCGACCAAAAACGAGGTGCCGAGCTCAAGGCTCTGAGAAATCGGTACATGGTCTGGGCCTTGGCTGTTGCTATCTGGAACACCGTCCCTGTCTTGATCACCTTCTTCTCATTCCTCGTCTACACCAAGATTGAGCGCAAGCCCTTGTATCCCTCTGTCGCCTTCACTGCCATGTCCCTCTTCATGTTGCTCCGCGTACCCCTTGACCAGCTTGGTGACATGATTGCGCACGTTCAGGAGGCACAAGTCTCGTTTGATCGTGTCGAAGAGTTCCTGAGGGAAGACGAGACCGAGAAGTACAAGCAATTGGGACCCGACAACGTCGATGATGAGGGAAACAAGGTCATCGGTTTCCGCAACGCAACCTTTGTGTGGGGAAGCAAGGACGCTGTCGGCGCCGATGGTTCCATGGCCTTCCGCCTCTACGACCTGAACAGTGACTTCAAGATCGGCAAGCTCAACCTCATTGCTGGACCCACCGGATCTGGAAAGACATCCATGCTAATGGCTCTGCTTGGCGAGATGACACTGATGAAGGGCAAGGTGTACCTGCCCGGCGGCCGGAGTAGGGAAGATGTCCGCATCGATCCCGAAACGGGTCTTGCCGAGTCGTGTGCATACGTGGCCCAAAGCGCTTGGTTGGTCAACGCCAACATCAAGGAAAACATCTTGTTTTCGGCACCCTTCGATGAGAAACGATACCGAGACGTCGTCATCGCCTGCGCTCTGGAACGCGATCTCGAGATTCTGGACAATGGTGACGAGACATTGGTCGGAGAAAAGGGCATCACTCTCTCGGGTGGCCAGAAGCAGCGTATTTCATTGGCTCGAGCCGTCTATTCCAATTCTCGCCACGTTCTCCTCGACGACTGCCTCAGCGCCGTTGACTCTCATACCGCACAGTGGATCTTCACCAACTGCATTCAGGGCCCGCTGATGAAGAACCGTACCTGCATACTCGTCACGCACAACGTTACTCTCTGTGCCTCGTCCGCTGAATACATTGTCGCTTTGGATAATGGCAAGATCGTGTCCCAAGGCACCTCAAACGAGGTCATCGCCTCCGGTGCTCTCGGAGAGGAGATTCAAAACAAGTCCCGACCCGGATCTTCACATGCTTCGCGCATCCCGTCTCGGGTTCCTTCGAGCGTTGGCGAGAACAGCGGCACGACTCTTGATGGCACTGCCGAAAGTGGGCCGAACGGCAAGCTGAAGGACAAGAAGAACAAGAAGCAGGATGCGATGGAGGAGACCAAGGCCACGGGTGCTGTGAAATGGCCAGTTGTCAAGCTCTACCTTAGCGCTATGGGTACGTGGTGGTTTTGGGTACTCACCATCTTTGTGTTTGCTGGTCAGCAACTCTCCGGTGTTGCTTCGAATCTGTGGATCAGAGAATGGGCCAACCAGTACACCCTCGGTTCCGAAAGCGCGCCCATGTACATGAGCGCCGCATCTCCGAACTCCATCGGCCAGTTTGCGGCGCCTTCTTCGATGTCGGTGTTGGCCAACAACATGCGTACAGGCAGCTTCTATAAGCCTGCCCAGTACTCGGCCGCTAACTCTCCCGATGAGGTCGACGCTAACTACTATCTTATGATCCTCGCATCGATTGGCATTGCGGGTGCATTCCTTGCCCTCGTTCGCGACTTGTGGCTGTTCTTTGGCTCTCTCACCGCTTCCTGGAAGCTCCACAACAGGTTGATGAACGCAGTCACTCGAGCAAAGTTCAAGTTCTTCGACGTAACCCCCCTGGGTCAGCTGATGAACCGGTTCAGCAAGGATCTAGAGGCTATCGATCAGGAGGTTGCCCCAGTCGCCATTGGTGTTATGAGCTGCGTACTAGGCATTATCGTCACGATCGTACTCATCGGCATAATTACTCCAGGGTTTCTGATTGCCGGTGCTATCATCACATGCGCCTACGTCTTCGTCGGTCTCTTCTACCTGCGCGCTTCTCGAGATCTCAAGCGGCTCGAGTCTGTCAACCGGAGTCCCCTCTTCCAACAGTTTGGCGAGACCCTATCTGGCGTCACGACCATCCGCGCATACGGTGACGAACGTCGATTCATTCGCGAGAATCTAACCAAGATCAATACACAGGCTCGCCCGTTCATCTATCTGTGGGCTGCTAACAGATGGCTAGCATTTCGTACTGATTGCTTGGGCGACCTGGTTGCCTTCTTTGCGGGTGTCTTTGTCATCATGAGCATTGGTAAGATCAACGCGGGCTCGGCGGGTCTCTCACTCAGCTACGCCATTACCTTCTCCGAAAACATGCTGTGGCTGGTTCGTCTGTACGCTATGAACGAACAGAACATGAACTCGGTCGAGCGTATCAAGGAGTATCTTGATGTCGAGCAGGAAGCCGAGCCCATCAACGAGAAGAACCGACCTGCACAGAACTGGCCCGCCCATGGCTCTGTCGAGTTCATCGGCTACTCAACCAGGTACCGCGAAGATTTGGACCCTGTCCTCCGTGATGTCACTTTCAAGATCAACCCCCTTGAGAAGGTCGGCATTGTCGGTCGCACCGGCGCCGGAAAGAGCTCCCTCACGCTTGCTCTTTTCCGAGCTTTGGAGGCAGAGCATGGCAAAATTCTTGTTGACGATGTGGACATTGGTCAAATTGGCTTGAAGGACTTGCGAGAAGCCATTACGATCGTCCCTCAAGATCCTACCCTGTTCACCGGTACCATCCGAACGAACCTGGATCCCTTCAACTTGTACACCGATGAAGAGATATTTGCTGCCTTGCGGCGGGTGCAGCTCATCGGACCGGATGAGACTCCAGTCACGCCCGTGACGGTTGCGGCAGTGGCCAGTGAGGCGGCCGTCGCCCAAGGCGTCGATGGTACGGCAAGTCCCATTTCTTCCAACAAGAACATCTTTCTCGATCTTTCAGCCAATGTCGCCGAGTCCGGATCGAACCTGTCGCAGGGCCAACGCCAGCTGTTGTGCCTTGCACGTGCCATGCTCAAGAATCCAAAGGTCCTTATCATGGACGAGGCGACAGCATCGATTGATTATGCCACGGACTCCAAAATCCAGGCCACGATACGTGAGCTGAAGAGCACTACGATCACTATCGCACATAGGCTCGCCACCATTGTCGATTACGACAAAGTATTGGTACTGGACCACGGCGCGGTGGTCGAGTATGGTCACCCCTGGGAGCTGTTGAGGAAGGAAGATGGCAGCTTCCGCTCCATGTGCGACACAAGTGGAGACGTGGATAGTCTCATGAAGGCCGCCAAGAAGGCATTTGATGCCAAAAAGCTTATCGACGATGAGTAGGAGTAGACTGGAGCGCCTCTTGCGCATGATTTGCAAAAGGAACGACGCATATTTACCAGCTTAGGGATAGAGGCGTTGAGGAAAACAAGTCGTTTTGCATGCGTAAATACACGCATAAAAAAATCAGTCACTGATAATAAAATTTTCAAGTTCAAGAAATCGTACCGAGTAACCTAATTGATACTGATAAGAATGTATGTACATCGTCACGGTCTCATGAATTTCTCGGGCAGTGTGACGTGACTGACGGTGAGGCATATTCCCCAACATGATCAAAGGCCGAGAACTATAGGACGTGTTTGATGACTACATTCAACAGTTAAGAGAACCCGACGGATTGGGAAACCAGCGACGGACGGTGTTGATAAGAAGCTTCCTTCTCTGTACTCGCAGCTATCGGTATAATGTATTGCAATAACCGTGATTGCGCCGCCGCATCGGTTCGGCATCTTCTAGCTACTAGTTATGACGTCTGACGTCCACTAGTGACTACTGAACCCCCAGCATCATTGGTACGGATTACAACGCAGAGATTCCGACAGTTAGCGCCTGTGTAACACACCTCCTTCTAGATGGGAGCAGACTCGCAGGGGCGTTGTGCGGGGTCTCGCCGTCTCAAAACCAGCTGCAGACTGCAGTTACGATTTTACCGGTAGGCATCAGAGCCTGCTGCCTGGCGGCGGTCGCAATCTCTTCTTGGAACTCCCTCACAATTAACGCCGCAGTGACAGCACGTTTTCTCGCATAGAGGCACAAGATGTCTTTCGGGTACGCTGTAGGGGACGTGATCGCGGTGCTTGGTCTCCTTGAGCGCATCGCGGTCGAGCTCCGCAGCTACAAGGACGCCCCCGTCTCACTTTCAGCATCTCAGTATCGAGGTCGGCTTCCTGCGGAGCACGCTGCAGCATGTCCTCGGCCTTGCTCCCCAGAACGAATCCGAGAAGGAGATCCTAGAGCGCGTCCGCTTAATCGTGATGCATTGTATACAGCCGCTACAAGCTCTGGCGAACAAGATGCGATCGAAAGAGTCTAGCCTTGGGGCGTATCCAAGTGCCAGGACTCTAAGCAATATCGGAACTAGGCTACACTGGTCGATGATCGCAAAGAAGGATGTAGAGGAGCTTCGCACGATTCTCTTGTCCCAGATGGGCGCTATCACGATCCTTCTCAGTCTTTATCAGACGTAAGTTCCATTCACTGCCAATTGACTAAACACAACAGACGCAAACCGGTTCATATTCTTGCAGGAACCAAGTGCAAATTCTCACAAGGGCTGTTTGTAGCGCTGAGCAATCTCAGTCAAATCTCATCATTGAGAATTCTGCTATTCTTGCCCATGAGACATCGAAGATCTTGAACATGGTATCGGGTACACCCCAAGCCATCGCCGACCTGAGGTCTGCGGCTCATCAGCACGCGGCACGACAATCAGAGCAGACACTCGCTTTGGACCAGCGACTCGAGAATATCAGTATAAATATGAAAGAGCTTACTAGCTCTACTGCAACCGAGTCCGCAACGGTGCGCCGGCACGTGGCTACTCTGGGTCGCGGTATTCACGGACTGTTCCAGGCACTACACAACCTCAGGAAGTTCCTACAGATGTATATGCCGCTACATTTTATATGAAGTGATTTAGTCTAATCAGTTTTACGCAGGCTAGCCACGTGTTCAGCAAGAATGCTCGCTGCTATCGGCCGCAACACGTGAGTGCACATTCACAAGGAACCATCCTTATACTCTCATATATTGGTACTTACTCTTCGAACTAAAGAGCCATTCTCCTCGATATTGCGAATCAGATGAAAAAGATCGTTCGCGCCATCGAAGTGATTCCTCTGCATCTTACTCTCGATTTGGTCCGGCTTGATGACGCTCTGGGCGAGAGCTGGGCTTTGCCTCTGCAGGCTTGCAGGACATACGATGTGAGTTGTGGCCTTGACCTACCAAATCACAGTTCAATGACTGAAATAAAAAGTCGTTCTATCAATTGCTTCGGACTGTAGTATTCGCCAATAACCGGCCAGGCTCGAGGAACGTGGAGAGGCACAACTTTCGAATCATCATGGCACAAAAAGGCATGTTACTCAACGGATACAATTGGGAGAGATTTGTAAAAGCTGGGATGCATATTGAGCAGGCGATTATTATTCCGAAGAGCCGTAGCACCATTACGAAACCAGAGAAATGCCCATTCCTTGGTTGCAGTGGCGAGGTCTTGGACCGTCCACCACCACAGGACTCTCCAACACGCCAGAGCTGGTATGTCTGTCAAATCCTTCTGTGGGACAAACTCCATGAGAATTCAAGGTTCTAACTATCAGTTTACAAGCACAAAATGTGGCCGGTGGACATTGGAAATGGCGGAGAATAGGCCCCTGATCAGATTATACACGGCTCCCAACGCCCCGGAACCTTCACTGAAACCATCATCTGCACCGAGACCTGCACAGGGACCAGGGCTCCCGCCTATTCATCTGGCCGAAGATACCACGTGGACACAATTTCGTAATGTCCAGTTCGAAAAAGCGTTAGCGCCAGTCACCGACTGGAAAGAAGTTACGGAACGCTTAGATAGAGATCCTCACGATCCAGCCGCTAATTTAGTGCTTGGCTTGCATCTTCTTCAAGAAGCCGAAGGTGACTGGGGCCGGCATCATCTTGACAGTTTCTCGCTGGATGAAAATAGGCCAAAGTTGGAGGAGGTGGAGAAATATCTAGCAAAAGCGGCAACAGGTATGGAATCTCGCACACGATGTACTAATCTCTTCTCACATATATTACCAGGAGCTCCGGATGTGGAATCATTCTATCTGCTTAGCCGAACGAAACTGAGACTCAATCAACTGCACCAGGCCTTGAAAGCTTTCCACCAAGCTTTGAATCACATTCGACAACCTATCAATCGCGCTCAACAAAACCACTCATTATTGAATACAGTCAGCGTGATTTTCTACAGCAGAAAAGACTACCGACATTGTTTTAAGTGTTTGCATGGGGGTCTCACAATGAGCCTCGACTTCTACGAGCTCTGGTATAACCTTGGTGTTCTTGTTAGTACCAGTCCCGTGATCGGAATGTAGAGTGTACTCGTGGCTGATGCTCTGCAGTATGATGCCTGCAACTAGCCAGGAGACGCCGGTGAGGCATTCCATAATTGCCTTGAGGTCATCCCCGACTTGCCAATAGCGGAAAAGCCTCGTGCGCGATATAAAGATTTCAAAGCGGACATTCACAGCTGGAAAATCAACCACATGATTGATTCTCGTCTTGCACTTGCGTTAGATGAGACACCCCTAGGCTTCAACGCTGATATCATCCTGCCGCCACTCTTTTGGGAAGACGAATCAGGTAGTGAGTGAGTCTTGGGAAAGACAATCAGACAGCGAGTCTTTGGATGAGCTCGCCGCGTAGGGGGTGAGATGTGTGAGCCTTGCCGCTTTACGCTCACCCTCACCCTCTCTCTACCTTGGCTCATGAGCTCCTAGCCGGAATGAAAATCAGATAGACGATCAATGCCAGCAGGCTCCGACAACGGGTTATCCTACTAGACATACCTAACCACGGCAGATAGAGAACAAGGCCACCGTATATACCGTCACTGATACCCTGTGGCAAATTATCCTGTGCCACGCCTCAGCCACAAGGGCGCATCTGACGGGACCCACCTATCTCCTTTGTACTTAATACCTTAATTAGCTAGATACTATTCTTAATAGATTATCGCACTTTATACCACTATATACGCTTTCTATTACCATAGTTATAAGCCCGGCGCTATACTACTAAGTATCTTAATCTATTAGAAAAGCTCTAATTAGCACTCCGTTACGTATAGAAAGCGGCATTTCTACCTTTTATTAAAAATTCCTATTAAACCCGTCTAAAATACTCTATCGATTATCTCGAACCCTTTTAGGAGCGACTTCTATTATAACTAAATCTATTATAAAGCTCCTAAAGGTTAAACTCCTTATAAAGTATAACTAGCTAGCCTAGCTAGAAGCGCTCGAAAATAGCGTAAAGAATTGCGTATATTAGGAATATATTAACCCTAATTTAGAGGTAAAAAATATTATTAAGGAGAAACTATTACCTCCTAACTTAGAAGATATCGAAGACGAGCTTATTTCGAAGGCCTAGAGAGTCGCCGACGCTAATATTATAGTATCTCGAGCCTAGGATACTATAGATATAGTAACTAGAGGAGCGGTACCGATCCGGCGTATTATCCCTATAATTACTAAAGAAAGTATCTAAAAGCTACTCTTAATCGTAATTAATTAATATAACTCTACTAAACGCGACTAGGCTAATATAAGGGATAATATAGCTCTTTTAAGCGACTAGATTATATCTACGGTCTAGCCTAACTACCTCTCCTCTATTAATAGACTTTTAAAGGAGAAGGGGAAACCTATAACGCTTTAGAATATCGTTAGGGAGCTTCGCGGTTAGTTTATACCCTCTAAGATAATACTCGTCGAGTATATATAGTAGCGCTACTAGGATATCCTTTTAAACGCCGGAAAGAGTAGTATAAATCCTATTATATAGTACGCGTAGTAGATAGCGGCTTATAGTAATAGTATAACTTATTATATCCCCGTTCTATATAGCTAGATAGCTACTAAGGAGTTCTTAAAGGCAGTTTAAGAGCGCTTCGCTCTAAACTAGGGAAGGAATTAATTAGACGCGTATATTATAGCGGAGATTTCTAGCGGGATACCTTTTATATTAAATTAGGTAAGCTCTATTTTTCTAGAGCGTATTAATTAAAGAGGCTACTAAGGTAGTAAAAACTAGTCTTTTACGATACTTAGTAATTAAGGTAAAACCTATAAAACTAAGAACGGCGTATTTAAATAGAGTTAGAAAGCTCCCCCTAGGGAGCTAATCTGCCTATATAGCCGTAATTATAAGTAGGCTCTAACTAAGTGTAAAACGCTTAAAATAGCCTTTATAGGCTCTGCTAAGCCTAGCTTTAGCTATAAGCCGCGCCCTTTATTACTCGAAAAGATAAAGGTAGTCCGGAAGATAATTAGGGAGAGTAAGTATAACGCTCTACGAAATACTCTAAAAAAGAAGGGGTAAATCGATACGAAGGAAGGAGGGAGCCTTTTAAAGAAGTTCTCGTACGTAGTAATCTTATTAGAGCTATTTAATATAAAGCCCTCCTTTTATATATCGGTTATTACCTTAACCGGTCTTTATAATCTCTCCTAATCGACCCTTATTAATAACTACGGTTCCTCGTATCTAGTAAATAGTATTAACCTACTTATCCCTAGATTATTTATAAAAGCTTATACTATAGACGTAGTTAAGGCTAGAACGGTATTATTCTAGATTAAGGGATATAGGAAAAGGATTATTAAGAATGCGTTATTAGGCGTTAATAGAATATCTAAAGATCTAGAGCTAAAAAGAGTCTCGGTAGTAGAAGGATTCTATATAAATATTATTTTAGAAGCGCTCCTATTAGGTACCGGTATCTAGTACTACGGTAAGGACTATACGCTAAGATTTAGAGATCTTAAGAATAGCGTTATATTACGTACTTTAAAGAGAGAGGGTAACCTAGTTTTCTTAGAATATAAGCCTCTTTACTCCTTATACCTTAACGTATCTTAAATACTCCCTAGAAGTAATTCCGTAATTATAAGCTTATTTATAAGTATTAGAAGACCGCTTATAGGTAGTAAACCCCTAGGAAGGGTATATTAAAGAAAGGACTTAGAAGACCTCTAATATATTAGAGTAGGATACCTAGGTCTAGAGGCGCTAAGGGCGCTTATATAGAGTACTAGAAATATTAAAATTATTAGAACGCTAATACGGAAATATAAGTACTACTCTATAACCTATACTACGCGCGTTATCTTAAGATATCCGACTAAAAGGGCGCCTCGCCCCTTCTTTCGGGTACTCTAGGACCTATTCGATATACCTAAGGGCTATAACGGGATAAGCTAGCTATTAGTATTAAAGGATAACTATAGTAGTAAGCTCTAGTTATTCGCGCTTATCTATAAGTCTTATATAGAGATCTTTAGAATATTAAAGTCGTTCGAGAGGTATATTTAGCGGCGCTATAGACTTTATATCTACGCCTTTAAATATAATAGCGAGAAGGCTATAATTACTATCTAAGGAAGTACCGAATATTAGCGCTAGACCGCCGAGGAAGGTATCTAGCTAGAAGTAGTACCTTTATATACCTATAAACTAAACGGAGGATAAGAGAGAGCAGGTTAAGAGATAATTATAAAAGCGCTAAAGATACGCCTTATAGTAAACCTTCCTAAAGCGCTCTAGCTAGAGGTAATATTAACCGCGACGAGACTCTATAATATAAGTCCGTCGTATACTGTAGCGGGTAAGGCTCAAAATCTAGTAAGGATAAGGTGTAGATATAATCTATATTAAACTGAGGAGAGAAGAACTATCTATCTAAGTGAGAGAGAGAGAGCAGAGATATACCTGCTCTGTACCTTGGTACCTCGCGGTATCTAGCTAGTCTAGATACGATAGCGGAGGTGCTTAATCTGGGTATATTTTTAGTATACTTTGTTAAGGTTTTAGCTATACTTTAGTGAGAGAGGGTCTTAGTGTTCTAGAGTAGCGCTGTAGCTGGGATGTCCCTAGTATATATCGTAGACTCTCGGAGTTCCGGATATTAGTTATAACGATCTGCTCCTATGTCCTAGAGCTGCTCTGGAGCTATAACCTAGTGGCATAGCGACGGTTATAACCGTTGCCCTATATAGGCCTTAGGCCTGTAACATTACCTCCCCTATAACGGTATCACGTAGGGATAAGTAAGGTAGTATAGGGTATGCGTGTATTGAAACTTTAACCTGACGAACTCAGAGTATTTGTCAGATTGATTTCTGAAGAGATGCGTCTCCGGCTAAACTGCGGCCGTCCTACGGCCGCCCCACAGCTTAGCGTCTACGTGCACCCGCTCTACGGGTACCCCCTTATAATACCTCCCTAGTTCTACTCCCTGGTCTCTAGCGGATATAGAACTCCTTATAGTAGCCGTACGCTCTCCGTCCGATCCCTATTATTACTTGCTATATGCCGGTATCTTGCCCGGCTCCTCCTCTCTATCGGGGCGCCTAGTGCTTGGGGTCTTTCCCGTCGCTATACTCTTAGTATACGGTCTACGTCCCGCCGC
Organism: Arthrinium puccinioides; assembly: GCA_022414665.1. Classification (NCBI taxonomy): domain Eukaryota; kingdom Fungi; phylum Ascomycota; class Sordariomycetes; order Amphisphaeriales; family Apiosporaceae; genus Arthrinium; species Arthrinium puccinioides. The sequence goes on along the minus strand of JAIUNF010000006.1, from coordinate 2,979,680 downwards.
CTCCGCGTTCTCGTGTTTTCCTTGCCCTTAAGTTATCCTTAATACGCCTTCCTTCCTACTCCGGATAGTTATCGGTATTCGCTCTAGAATTAATTTGCCTCCTAATAATTAATTAGTTTACCTCGTTATAATATAATTATTATATATCGTATCGTTTATAGCTTACCGGTTTATATTTATAGTATAGTCGTCGCGTACCTTCTATATAAATTATCGTTAATACCCTTAGTAGTATAACTACCTAGTAACTAGTAGTATAACTACGTCTATAAAATATATTCTCTCCTCCCTAGGTTCTAATAATAATCTTTTTCCTTTAACGCTAATATTACTCGAAATTCACTATTAATAGTACCTATCCTGCGATCGTATCGCGCCCCGTCTACGTATTAATAAAATTATTTTAGAACCTTCTTATATATTTTTAGCGTCCTCCCCGCGATCATTTTCCGGTCTAATAGCGTTACTAACCTAGCGTACTCTAGCTCCTTCCCCCTATTACCCCTAACGCCTATTACTATAGCTATTACTTATAGACGCGCCTAGTTTAAGGCCGAGTTCCCTTATAACGCCGATAATATAGCGACCCGTTTCTGCGCGCCTCCGCGCCTACGTAGTAAGGACAGCGAGGTCCACGATAATAAGTATAACGCCCTCTTTGTTAACTCGTCGGCAACTATTTACTAATTATTTATAGGGGATACTTCGAGATAGGTAGTACTTAGTATCGTAACTACCTTACCTACGGTTATATAGATCCCTCCCTAGGCTGCCTAGGCAGCGTTACCTATACCTAGTACTAGATCGATAAAGCTAAGTACCTAATTATACGTCCGCCGTTTCGCTTCCTAGCGCTTTCCGTCTTAAGCTTTTAGCGGGTGCTAACTATTTTCCGACTAGATTCCCCCGGTCTTTTCGGAGCCGCCTAAGTCCTACTAAAGGCCTATAGTTACTTGCGCTACGCCTAGGCTAAGTTTATAGCTGCCGAGCGTACTACCGAGTCTCGCGTAGCGCGCTTCGGTTACCTGTCCTTCGGCGTACGTAAGGCCGGCCTAGCTATACGTAAGCTCTTCGCTTAGGTAGACTAGGACTTAACCGCTAACGATTCGGCTAGTGCTCGCACCCTAGCAGCTAAGATATACTCCGTACGTATATTCCTTTAGCTTTAGGCTAATATAACTCTGGTATATATAGCCTCCGCTTACTCTCCGGTCGCGTTACGGTACTAATTAGCCCTTTTCAGTCTAACCTTAATGGCAACCCTATAAATACTATAGAGTACCGGGCTCGTCGGGACGCTGCCGTCCCTAAATACGATCGGTCTCCGGCCGTATTCGGCACGGTTACCGCCTACCTATATACTCTATAAGCTATAATAGATAACCCTATCTTTGCTTAGCCTAAGGGGTACGCCTAGCGTCTAGGACTCGCTGCCGAGCCTAACTAGTCTCGTCGCTACACCCGCGTGCTTAGTACGGATAACGTCTATATACCGGCCGCCTTCCTAGTTTACTAGGCGCGTCGGGATCGTTATAAGGCTATTACCGGTAGTAACGTCGCTAGCGCTAGCGACGACCCTACTCCGGTGCCGCCTACTCCTATTCGTATTCCTCCCTCTATTACGTAGTCCTCTACTAACTATATACTAGTCTCGCTATAACGCTCGTCGTTATAACCTAGGTAACGTTTAAGTACCGGCTAGACTCCGTCCCGTAACCTATACCTTATCTCCTATTTTATATATTTAACCTCGTAGTCCTTCTAGTAAACGACCTTATTACGTCTAGGCTCCGTCCTAGCGCCTATCTATCTTATCCCTACTACTATTATTATTATTTTCAGGCGAGGACCTCGCGGTCCTTAGCTAGCCGGTCTGCCTTTAATCTGCGGCCGTATATATAAATATTACGATTTTATACTATACTTATTTAACTACTCCCTATAACTCGAACACGTAATCTAATTACTCCGCCTTATCGCCCTCCTTATTACGACCGTCCTCCGGCTCCTTTATAGGGTTATTCTATTTTCGGTATACCTTTCGCTTTTTATACTTCCGAAGTATTACCTTAGCGTATTCGAGATAATCTTCTAGTTCCTATATATTATACTCGGCTAGCTAGCCTTTCTATTTTACTAGGTACTCTATTATACCCTAGTTATATCTATATCGGGAAATATCCTCTACTTCCTACTCTACCTACTCGTCTTCGAGATCGGGTAAGTTAGTCTTTAACGTATTCGCTTCTCGATCTCGCTACGGCTCTAGTAAGGATACCGGGAAGATATTATATATCCGACTATACTACGCTAGGAGTATAAGTTTATATACTTATAATCCGACCTTCTTAAGTACCTTAACGCGGATAAATATAGGGGCGAGTTTCTTCCCGACCTTAAATCGGAAAGTCTTCGTTAATAGGCTAACGAACTATCCCGCCTTAAATTATATCGGGGTATAACGCTAGTTATACCCCTTCTATTAGCCGACTACTACCCGCTCCTAGTAATCCCTAATAGCCGCTCTCGTCGCCGCTAATTTCTCTAGACGCTCTATTACGCCCTATACCTTAAGCGTCTTCGCCTATAGTACGAACTCGATTATTCGAGGATAATATCCGTATAGGGCTTCGAACAGCGAAACTCCGATAGTATTATACCTCCTATTATTATACGCGAATTCTGCCTTATATAGTCGGGCAGCCCACGTATTATTACCGTAGTATATTCGGAGCTACTTCTATAGTAACTAGTACGTTCGCTCTATTTATCTATTTATCTATAGGTAGTAGGCGGTGCTTAGTCGGCGCTTAGTCGCCCGCACTTCGTACTATTCCTTCTAGAAACGACTTATTAGTAGGGTATTGCAGTTACTTATAATCCCTATAGGTATGCCGAACTTATACTTAACCTATTTATAAATAATTCGGGCTAGCTCGGCCGCGTTTAGGGTTTTCTACGTCGGGATAAATAGAGCTATCTTTATAAATCTATCTACGATAACTAGAACCGCGTCGTACTCTAAAGTATCTAGGCGGAGACTGCCCGGTAAGCCTATAATAAAATCTATACTAATTTCCTACTATAGTCCTTCTAGTAGCGGGAGCGATTATAGCTTGCCGTACGGCTTATACCTTAGGCGACTTGCCCCTTAATACTCCGGATATATTTCGATATATCTCTATATATCTTCCGTTTAGTTAGTCTAGTAAAACTTGCGCGATAGTAGCTCCTACGTCTTACTATTACCTAGGTAGCTATACCTAGGGTCGTTATAATACTAGAAAAGAAGTTACGATCGGATTACGCCTTCGTTTAAGATAACTAATCTCTCCCTAAAATATAGTACCCCTTAATTATCTAGGTAATAGCTGCCCCGGGCTCCGCTCTATTTATAAGTAGCTTCTATAAATATAACGTATTCCTTATCGCCCTTTTACAGATCGCGAATTAGCTTATAGAACTTCTTTAACGGCTTGTAGGTCTATACTAGCTCTTCGCTTATAAGCTCTTTAGCGACTACTTGTAGAATATACTACTTATAGATAATTACCTCGGTAGCCTTTTTATCTATACTTATACTAGTACCGTTTATATTATACTCCGTTATCGATAGCTCTTCTTGTCTAGCGGATCTAGTAATTGCCGCGACTATTACGTAGTTCGTAGCGTTTAGATAATCCGCTAGGCTATTTACTACCTTCCTCCCCGAGCTGTCTATTAGCGGGGTTTCTAGCTTATCTACTACGCGTATACTTATAACTCTTGCTATAAGGGCCGGCCGGCTTTCGATTATTCTCCGAATAGCCCTAATTAGCTTAATTACCTTTATCGGCTTCTCCTTTATAAATATAAACGCTATCCTTAATAGGACCTCGTCCGGTAGCTAATCTGCGAGCTATAGCTTCTATATTAGTAAGGGGATTATATTATAGTATATAATTTCCTGCGCTATATAATTAGGCCTCCTCGATAATAGGTCCGCTATATTTACGGAACCTTTCCGATATTCTATATCGAAATCGAAATATAATAGGCGATATACCTATCGCGCTAGCCTTCTACGTAAGTCCTATATATTCGCCGTAATAACTCCGCTTAGCGCCTTATAATCTATAAATACCTTAAAACGATTATTTAGGCCTTCTAGGTAGTATCTCTAGTATTTAATCGACTCTACGATTACGAGTAATTCCTTTTACCCTATTACCTAATTTAGCTCTACTAATATTAGCTTTCGCGAGAAGTATATAACCGGTCTCTATTTAGTTTCCTAGAGCTAAACGAGAATTCCCGAAATCGCCTTATTACTCGTATCCGTCTCGACCCTTATTAGTTAGCTAGGATCCTAGTATTATAATATAGTCGCTAATATAAAGGCCTCCCTTAGCGTCTTAAATATGTTAGCCGCTTCTAGTAGCTATAGGAACTCTCCTTTCTTTCGTCCGTTAACGCTACCTTTTAGTAGTACCGTAATCGGCGCAGTTATATATAAGTACTTCGTAATAAATCTCCGGTAAAAGTTCGTAAACCCTATAAATACCTATATATCGTAGTATAATATCGGCTTAGGCTACTCCTAAATTAAGGCGACCCGTTGCGGGTCTATTGCTAGTCTATCGCGGCCTACTACGAATCCGAGGAACTCGATATTCTCTTTAAAGAAATCGCATTTAGAGATCTTAGCGAATAGCTTATATTCTCTTAGCCGCTTAGCGACTAGTCGCAGATATTCCTTATACTATTCTTTATTCTCGGAGAAGATAACGATATTATCTAGGTATACTATATATATATTATCTACTAGCCCCGCTAAGGCCTTCTATATATATACCTAGAACGTCGCTAGGGCGTTCGTAAGGCCTATAGCTAGCACGTTAAACTTAAAGTAGCTATACTTCGTTCGGAAAGCGGTCTTCTACCGATCTTCCTCTTTAATCGTAAAATAGTAGTACGCGTCCTTTAGGTCTATCTTTATAAAGACCGTCGCTTTACCTAGCTAGTTTATTATCTCGGAGATTAACGGTAACGGGTATCGATTCTTAATCGTAACCCGGTTTAGCCCTCGGTAGTCTATATATAGCTTTAAGCTACCGTCCTTCTTTAGGATAAATAGTATTAGAGTACCCGCCGGACTAGATAAAGTCCTTATCCGACTAGCCTCTAATACCTTATATAGCTATTCTTCTAGTTCCTAGCGCTAGTTCTCCGCGAGTAGATAGATTAGTAGCTATAGAGGTTCCTTTCCCTTTTCTAGGTTAATAGTATATAGTAATATACCGAGTACTAGGGCTCCGGTCGCCGCCCGTTTATCGAATATATCGAGATAGCTATATAAGTATTCTAGTAGACCTTTTCTTAGATCTTCTTCTATAGCTATTCCCGTTATTATAGTATCCTCCCTATTAATTATAGGAATATCTAGGGCGTTCCCTAAATCGATCGCCGCTAGGCTTATAACTATTAAAGGGTCTGCTCTTATCGCTTCTTCCGCGAACTCTTCGGGTAGTAGTACTTTAACCGCTCTAAAACGGAAACTATTCGTAGATAAGGTATCTAGTAAGATCCCTTTATATCCTATTCCTAGCCGCGATAGTAGTATACCTAATACTATAGTATCGCGATTTAGGATAAAAAATACCTACGTTAGGAGTTTTGCCGTCCCTAATAAGTCTACTATCCGTACGGTTATCTTAATTGCCCTATAGTATTTTAGGACGGCCCCGCCTACTCCTAGTAGCTTTAGGATAGGTACGAATACTTAGGTCGCTATACCCTTCTTTAGCAGCTTTATCGCCGTACGCTTTACGACTATATTAACCTCTGCTCCCGAGTCTAGGTCTATTTTAACTCGGTATCGCACTTCTCCTATACGATCGTATACGCCTACTTATATACTTATAGCTTCCGTACTAACTCTAGCTATCTTATAGTATTCTATCGAGACGGTCGATACCCGTAAAAACGTCTCGACTAATAGTTTTCCGTCTCGCTTAGATCGGATCCCGACTACTATACGTTCTCTATAGCTAGGGTACTCGTATCTTCTTATAACGCTTATACTCTATGCTATCTCTACGTAAGGCTATCTTATTCGAAATCTAGTTACGCTCTCTTCGCGCCTATATAGTTATATACTATATAACCTCTCCTATTATAGTTATAGTATAAGGTCCTAGCTCGGGTATAATAACGGGATAGGTCGTCGCTACGGCCCCGATAGGGTACCGCCCGGTTACCGCTTTCCCTTCCGCGCGTAGTATTAACTTAATTAACCTAGGCCGGTATATAAAACTCTTAATAACGGGATAAGTCGTCGCTACGGCCCCGATAGGGTACCGCCTAGTTACCGCTTTCCCTTCCGCGCGTAGCGTTAACTTAATTAACCTAGGCCGGTATATTAGACTCGGCCCTTAGGCGCTTACGGTCCTCCGATCCTCTTTAATCGTACGCTCTACGCTCTCGGTCCTTTTGGATAGAGATGGGCAGGCTTAGCTAGATTCTCTCGGCTTCTAACGACAATATCTTCGTATTAGCGACTGCGACCTATATCCGTTATAACTCTCCTCTAAACTAAGGCTTTAGCTTATTTAGGTACTTATACGTAAGTAGCGGGTTATTTACGACTATAGGCCGAATACGCTACTATAATATAGACTATTATACGTAAAACTCCGATAGCTTCTCTTCGTCTCTCTACCTTAGCGTTACTAGCTAAAGGGTTACCTAACTAATAAGCAGGTTCGGGTCGATATACTCTCGCTTAATAAACTTAAGGAACTCCTCCTAAGTTACCTTATTATTATATTTGCCGGGGTATAGCTTATCGGAATACGCTCGCTACTTATTCTAAAGCGAGTAGTCTACGAATCCTAGAGCCTACTCGATATATCGGTACGCTAGTTATCCTAGTCGGCCTAGGTATACCTACTCTATAACGGCGATCTAGTTTCGAGTCTCGACTAGGTCCGAGTCGGGTTCTAGCTTCTTATAGGCGTAGGTTAGGGCCTTATTATAATTCTTCTCGCCGCCCGGTCCCCGACCGAGATATTCTAACGTCGCTAGGATTCTCTCCTTATCCTCGGTAGTTTACTTAAGAAGCTAGACTATTATATTGTTCTACTTCTAGCTCTATCGGAGAAGGGCCGTAAAGTATTCTCGCTCTCTTTTAAGGCCCGATACTACCTCTTATCCTATAGTAGCCGAACGCCGCTTATTTCCGCTTATATCGTCTTAATCGTCGCCGTCTAGTTCGGCGCTCGCCTCGCGTAGTAGGAGGTCTAGATTCTCCTCGATTAGCGGGAGGTCTATATTCTCGGAAATCCCCTCTCTAGGGAGATTAGTCTCCGGCAGTCCTACGGACCGACCGCGACGTATCGATTATTCGTTTCCGCTTATACTAGCTTACTCTTTATAGGGTAGAGGTTAAAGAATTGTAACGGTATTACGTAGGGATAAGTAAGGTAGTATAGGGTATACGTGTATTGAAACTTTAACCTAACGAACTTAGAGTGTTCGTTAGATTAATTTCTAAAGAGATACGTCTCCGGCTAAACTGCGGCCGTCCTGCGGCCGCCCCATAGCTTAGCGTCCACGTGCACCCGCTCCACGGGTGCCCCCTTATATCCCCGCCCGGCGTTGAATTTTGGTGCTCGGAGCGTGCTTCTAAGCACTACTCTAGCTCTAAAATCACTAACGTTATTATCGCGTCTAGCCCTACTCCGTGGTAGGGATAATGCCTTTAATTGTGGTACGTCTATTATCGCTATAGCTAATCGGAGGCCTGCGTTAATAATTAGCTTAGGAGTATATCCCTACCAGCTACGGCTAATTAGGATTTTTATATCCTCTACGCGATCAGCGCGCAATCAGCGCGCAATCAGCCAGTCCTCTAGCTGCCGGTAGGTTATCTATATAGCTAACCTCTTACTCTATCCTCCGTCCCTCTCTTAACTCTGGTCGGTAATAGTCGATTTAACAACTAACTAGTAAGTCTAACCGTCTCTCCTCCTATCTCCTAAGCATCTTCTTATCAAGATTAAAGTGGCGCCTCCGAAAATTATTAATATTATCCCTTTAGATAAGGTCGTCCCGTTAGACGAGTACCCCGACCGTATTAATAATATCTCTTATTTTGAATGCGTGGCGCGCCTCGCTAAATATCCGCGTGCGTTTTATTTACGCACTAATAGTAAGTTAACTGCTTCTCCCCTGCTCCTTTTCGATACTAACTCTGCTTTTATTAGATAAGGGTAAGCGTTATAAGGGTTATTCGTTTACTACTAGAGGCAATTCCTCGGGTTATCCGTGCACTCCTATAAGTAATCCTCTCCTTCTATAGTAAATCGCAGCTAAAAAAAATATAGCTGCCGATAGACCGCGAGTTAAGAGGCGCCGTTAATTCTCTAGCTAAGGCGGCCCTCTAATATAACTATAACGACAAGTATAAGTCCTTCTATAAAAACTCGCAGCTTTATTCCTGCTAACGAGATACGTAGCTACTATTACTAACTAGAAGGATATAGGTATTCTTGCTATTAAGTCTCGCGCCACTTTTAACAAGTCTAAGTTACGTGCGCCTAGTACTCCTAGCGCTAGTAGTGCTTCTTCTCTGCGATAGCGCTAGGCTATCGACTACTATATAAGTTTCTTCTTAAGATGTTTTCTCGCTACTCCTTTCTTGCTAACCCCCTTATAGGAATTAGTAGAAGAGAAGTTAGATATCCTTAATAGATATCTTAGTCGTTTAGTTAAGCTTATAGAGTAATTTGTATCTATAGCTGCTCCTTCCGTTAGTAGTAGAGTTAAGAAGCGTAAGAATAACTAAGTAGTTACTTAATACCCCCCCTCTCTCCTTCTAAGCTTTATAATATTCTTCTAATAATCCTAGTTAGGGATAATAGAGAGTTCCTATAAATTAAATATAATACTAACTATAATACTAACTGCTTACTATATACTCTTTCTATATTCTGCTCGTGCTAGGAAGCTATTTTCTTATTCCGAGTTCCTTATTTTAGAATCGCGACCGGACTATCGTTATTATTAATTAATCCGTATTTTGCTTTAAATACGTCTAACACTTCTATACTCTCGATCTTTTCGAGTAATTCCTAGGTAGGTTCCTAGTAGTAAGCCTATTTAATAAGTGCTTAATAGATAGTTTATTTTCTAGGTCCTAGGAGCTTCTTTATTCGTGCTCGTAAGATACTCTCTACCCCCTATTCTTCTTAGTCGGGGTTAGCGTATAGGATAAGTAGTAGTAGTCTAGTATCTAGGTTAATCTGGGATAGTAAGGGGTCTATAGCTGCTCTTATAAGCAAATCTATATAGAAGCGGCTATATATCCCCTCGGGAATATCTAGTTCTACTACGTATAGGCTAATAACCTTTATTACTATATACTTAGAGTGTAGCTAGGCGAGTTTCTTTAATAGCTAGCTCGTTACTATATTCTTTAGTAATAGCTATACCTTATCGTTAACCTTATAGCGGATAGAGGGAGATCTCCGCTAGTTAGCAGATTCCTCTATACGCTATTATATAGCTGCTATAGCTACTTAAGCAAAGTCTTATACCTCGTATAGTCTTGCTACGAAATCGTCCGCTCTCTTTCTCGGTTCTATAGCAGGGACTTTGCTAGAATCTGGGGGAACGTCTTAAATTAGGTTAACGTAGTAACTATAGAGGAGGTAAAATAGACTCTATCTAATAGACGAGGTATCCTTATTATTAATTACTATTATCGCACTAGGTAGCAGTATTACCTAGTCGAGCTGCGTATAAGTAACGAAGGCGCGTAAATATATAAGCACTTCTTAGTTAGCACGCTCGGTTACTCCGTCGGTCTCTAGGTAGTAAGCCGTGCTTAATCGTTACTTAATACTAACTAGTTCGCAGATTCGTCGCTAAAAGTGTCCGACCTAATTAGTCCCTCTATTACTAGTAATTACTTTAGGAAAACCATAATAGCGCTAGTAGCAGTTCACGAACCGCTCTATATATACTTCGGCGCTTATACCTATTATTAACTTGAGGACTACGTTTTTACTTAGTCGGTCTATAATAACTATTAGGTATTCCGGGTTACCCTCCTTCCCTATAGGAAGGTCGGTTATAAAGTCGACTAATAGTTCGCTCTAGAATCGCTTAGGCACGGGTAGTAGCTTAAGAAGTCCCTACTTCCTATATTACTATATATTTATTCTCCTATAAATGTCGCAGTTATTTATAAATCTTCGTACCGCGTAGTATATCCCCGGCTAGTAGTAGTAGCGAGAGAGTATCGTAATCGTTACGTCTCTCCCTAGATATCCTATAACGTAGGAGTTATAGGTGTTCTAGATTAGGGCTATTTAGAGGGGTTCGTGGTTTAGTATCTAGATTCTATTCCTAAATCGTAGTATCCCGTTATCTCCTAGCTTATACTTAGCTATTAAGACCTTAAAGAGCTTATCGTTTACTCGTAGCTTAGGTAGGAATACTCTACTTCCTTCGCAAATATATTTAACTACTATTACGTAGGTATTATCCTAAAGGACTAATACTTCCTATATACTCTAGAGCTCTTAGTTTATAAAGATATCCGAACTACTTACGACTTTAACTCCGAATACCTCTATTATATTAATTTAGAAATCTAGGTTCCTCTCTCTTTCTTCTCCCTCTAGGAGCTAGTCGCTTTATAGTAGCTAGAAAATACGTCCTGCTAGGCGTTCGTTATCGTAGCCTATTAGTATATCTTGCTCGCGGCGGGAGAGTATATCTAGCCGCTTACTCTTTACTCCCTCCTTATATTATATCCTAAAACGGAATCGTAAGAGTAATTTAGACTATCGGACTTATTATTCGGTAAGCCTTCTTCCGGTTATAAAGAATTTAAGGTTTTTATAATTAGAGAGGATAATAAAGGGGTTTATAAGGCTCCGGAGCTCTACGTCCTATACTTCTAAGTAGTGTACTACTACTAATAACTCTTTATCGTGTATCTTATAGTTATATTTAGCGGGAAGGAGTCGTTTAGAGAAGTACGCTACTAGCTTAAGAACTCCCTACTTATCTCTCTATAATAAGCAGCCTCTATAAGCGTATCCTAAGCAGTCTACTTCTAGGACTATATCTTTTTCTGGATCCTACTAAGCTAATATATATTCTGCGATAAAGAGGCTCTTAAGATACTCGAACGCGGATTCCTGCTAGGCTCCCTAATAAAACGGTATACTCTTCCGTATTAGTTCGATAAGGGGGCCGGCAATATTAGTATAGGTAAGTATAAACTATCGATAAAAGTTAGCGAATCCTAAGAAACTTCGTACTACTTTTACCGAGGTTAGAGCTTCCTAATCCCTAATAGCTAATAGCTTCTCGGGGTCTATCTTAATTCCCTTACCTACTTCGATAATATAACCGAGGTACTTTATTTCTTTTATACTAAACTCGTATTTATCGATATCTAGGTTAAGACCTACTTTCTCTAAGGTAGTAAGTACTAGCTTTACTTTCGCGACGTAATCTACTTTATCGCCGATAGTGTAGATAAGAATATCGTCTATATATACTAAGCAGAATTCGTCTAGGTAGTTTCTTAGGGCTACGTTAATATAGCGCTAGAAGGTAGCTAGTACGCCGCTTATACTAAAGGGTATAACGAGCTATTTAAATAGTCCAAATCTGGTACGGAAAGCTATTATCTACTCGTGTCCTTCCTTAATACGGAGCTTATAGAAAGCTGCGCGGACGTCGAGCTTAGTAAACTATATTATATTCGTAAGATACGTTAATATTTCCTTAACGAGGGGTAGCGGATACCTATCTGCTCTTATTATAGCGTTAAGCCGTTTATAGTCTACGCAGAATCGTAATCTACCTCCTAGTTTTCTAACGAAGATAACTAGTACGCTTGCTAGGGAGCTGCTCGCGCGTATAAAACTCTTATCGAGTAGTCCTATAAGCGTTTTTCGTAGTACTAGTAGTTCGTCTCGTAATATATTATATAGGGGTCCCTATAGGGGTTCCTATATCTTCCCTAATACGTCGGGGATAAAGTATATCTTATAATCTGCTCCCTCCCTATATAGTAGAAGCTCTTCTACTTTTGCTAGGTCGAAGAGGCTCCTCTACTGCTCGTACTCTAGGGGTAACCGGTCGCCGATTAGTTTTACTTCCTTTATTTGTAGGGCTTTATTAATATCTGCGACGGAGACCGAAAAAATTATCGTCCCCTTTGCTTTATTAGAGCCGCTTTTTGTACGCTTTATCTCGGCTCCTATAGCAAACGCTTTAATATACATTATATCTCGGGCTCTCCGGATCCGGGGGTATCTAGTATATACCCCTTTTCTTATACCGTAATTCCTTAGTACCTTAGTACGATTTTGTATTCGTCGGCTATATAGTTAACGCCTTTACGCTCTATCTATGGTTTCCTAAGGATAATATCGTAACCTAAGTTTAGGATAACGTATATAAATACACGATAGTTATATCTATCGAGGTTAGCGTTAAAGTAAGTAATCTCTCTAATAAGCGACTACTTTATCGTAGCTCCCTTTAACGTTCTAGCGATAATAGGAATACAGGGCAGGTTTAGGGATCTAGTAGTTCTTTCGCGGATAGCAGACTAGTATAGATATCCGTTATTAACAAGGGCTTCTATAAAACTCGTTTTATTAACTAAGAGATCGACTAGGAATAGTATACCGTTTATATTCTACTTTACCTCTACTATTTCCCTAGTATTACCTCTCGCCTTTATACGCGTCGTTACGTAGAGGCTACTCGTTTTCTATATCGGTATCTTCGTTATCCGCGTCTACAATAGTCGCGGCTTACACGCTAGTAGTTCCCGGGCGTATAGCTGCTTTAAATAGGTAGTGGTTAATTCGGTAACCCTCCTATCTATAACGGAGGTAGAGGTTATATTCCTTACGTCTTTAACGCTCCTCGGTAGTAGTCTAGGCTGCGCGCCGTTTCTGCTAGTTCGCGGCTCCGGAGCTAGCTGCGTTTACGCCCGTTATAACCGTGTCTTGCTAAGTGTTTTATATAATAGGGGTTATAGTATTAGACGTTATCGGCGTCTTGCTCTATCTATACTCGCGAGTGGGTTCTATTATACGCTATACCCCTTCTATTCTTGCGGCGATCGTTATAACCTGGTTCGCGTATTTATAGTAGTTACGTAAGATCTCTACTAGGATTATAACGCTCTGGAGCTTAGAGTTTAACGCTGCTTGTAGGAGAGAGTGCTTAGCGTCGTTTATCTAAGTAGTAGTACCGGCTTATCCTATAATCTTCTTAAACTAAGCGAAGAAGTTAGAGTACTTCTGGTTTACTCCTTGCTTAAAGACTACTAGCTCCTGCTATACTATTCTTACGCGATTCTTATCTAGGTAGTATAATCGGAGTTTAGCTAAGAATTCTATTAACGAGTATAATACCGTAGGTCCGCTTAAGGAGTAGAAGGGTTCTACCGTAGTTCGAGCTATTCCTTCGGTATTTACGTAGATCGACTTAAACTTATCCCGATCGGTACCGATAAAGCGAGTATTACGATCGAGCTTATATTTTATAGCGTAAACCTATATAGGGAACTTTATTCTATCTCTAGCGAACTTTTCTAGCTATAGTAATAGCTTATATTTCTTATTATCTTCTAGCGAGGGAGCAGCTTTTATAGTACTTAGTCCTAGGGAAGAATCGGTATTTAAACCGTGGGTAGTTAATACTTTATTAAGGGGGGAACTTACGTAGGAGGTACGACTACGCCGCGCGCTATCTAGTCGATACTAAATTATATCTAGCTAAAGTAGTTCGTAATAGATTCTTATATCGAACTGAACCGCAGTTTAATCTAGTTATTATTCTCGGTTATCTTAGCTTCTATCGAGCTCCCTAGCTAATAGATCGCTTCGCTTAACGCTACGTTAGCTCCTACAAGGATACGTTCTCCGAAAGCATCCTATTCCGCAGTATAAGTAACGGGGTAGTCTGATATCGTACCTTGGGGATAAGCAGCTTACGAGCTACTTCTAACACCGAAAGGTAAAAAGGAGTTTAATATATATAGCGGGTAAGGCTTAAAATCTAGTAAGGATAAGGTGCAGATATAATCTATATTAAACTAAGGAGAGAAGAACTATCTATCTAAGTGAGAGAGAGAGAGCAGAGATATACCTGCTCTATACCTTAGTACCTCGCGGTATCTAGCTAGTCTAGATACGATAGCGGAGGTGCTTAATCTGGGTATATCTTTAGTATGCTTTATTGAGGTTTTAGCTATACTTTAGTAAGAGAGGGTCTTAGTGTTCTAGAGCAGCGCTATAGCTAGGATGTCCCTAGTATATATCGTAGACTCTCGGAGTTCCGGATATTAGTTATGACGATCTGCTCCTGTGTCCCAGAGCTGCTCTGGAGCTGTGACCTAGTGGCATGGCGACGGTTATAACCGTTGCCCCATATAGGCCTTAGGCCTGTAACATATACTTAGAAGCTTCGTAGCCCTAATAAGGTACTCGACGCGTAGTTCTCTCTCTACTTTAGATAGTATAACCTAGTTTAGGCGCGCGTAGCGTATATAGATTTACGGCCTAACTAGAGCGGAGTATACGTATTCGGCTACCGCGTATATACTCTATTTTAAGATAGAGTAGCTAGACGGGACCGCAGATACTATAAAGTATATCTACGGGGGTATATCGGTTATCTAGTAGGCTATAAAGCTACTAATATTTACCGTATATAGCTGCCTAAGTAGAGTAGGGTTATTATAATACGTAACGTTATATTCGACAAGGAGCTTTACTATAAATCTAACGACTAAAAGGAGCCGATTATCGAGTATAAGATAATCGAAATCCTAGAGGCGATAATAGAGAGTATCCTACTATATAAGGCCGGCTTTACCTAAGAGTTAATAGCTCGCTAGGAGGAGCTAAATTTACTTACTAGTCCTAAAGATTATCCTATAGGGTTTATAAGCCTCGGCCAGGTAAACCTAGGGGGTACGCTACTAATAACCGAGCTTATCGATAAGGACTTAGGGGTAAATAGCGTATCTAAAGCGCTATTAAGAGTTTATAAAACTAATAGTATAGATATAATAATAGGACTCCTTACGCTAGGCCGTATACCTATATTTAAAAGTATCTTAGGCGTTAAGGATATACTGCCGTTACTAGAGGGAGTAAAAGGGGAGGGCTCTCCTAATACGCCTACTAAAGCGGATAGGGATTATAGATAATCCTAACTAATACCTAGAATAATTCTAGATATAATTAAGGTAGCGACGGCTACTAATACCGAGTATATTAAGGCACCTTTAAATCGCTCTAAAATAACGTCCTAGTAATAGGAGGCACCTTAACTAATTAATCCTACCCTAAGCGTACCTAACTACGTACGCCGGAGCGTAAGGATTAGAGAAAGGTATAAGAGAAGCGCAAACTTCGCCTTATAGATTATAAATACGTTATTATTAATACTCCTATATAGCGATATAGAAATCGCGGTATAAGAGGATAGATTATTTTAAGGCTTCCTTTATACCTTCCTCCTAGACGAATATATCCTCTATTATAAGGATAAAGAATATAATATAATATATACCGCGCTTTTAAAAGTATATACGAAATAAAAAGTAGTATCCGACTAGACCTTAATAAATATACTCGACCTAGCCCTTCTACCGAAGTTATAGGGTAAGCTCGCTACTTATCCTAATCGCGACGGATATATAAAGGCGACCTAAATCGAAATTAATACGCTTTAGAAACTAGTAGTATAGGAGGTTATCGACTATAATCCTAAGATAAAGCTATTACCTTTAAAATAGGTCTTTAATAATAAACACGATAAAAATAATCTCCTTATACGATTTAAGGCGCGTATTTATATCCGTAGAGATAAGTAGCTAATTAACTTACTTATAAGTACTTATATAGTAACGCTCGTATTAAGGTCGTTTAGGATTATAATAGCGCTTATCGCGTACTTCGACCTAGAGTATAACTCTTATAACGTAGTAAATACGTTCCTTAATATATTATTCTCGGAAAACTCCGACCCGGTCTATTATAAGCTACCTTAGGGATACTAGTAAGTAGGAAAGTATCTCCGATTAGGTAGAGCTCTCTATAGGCTCTAAGAATCGCTATTACTCTAGTTTAAGGACTTCTCTAAAATACTCCGGAAGCTTAGGCTAAACGGCTTAAATAAGGAGCTATACTTATTTTATAACCTAAAACGAACGATCTTCGTAGTCTTTTATATAGATAACTTTTTAGTCTATTACTATAAGAAAGATTAGTAAGAAGTAGATAAGCTAATACGCGGTATTAAAGCCGTATATTAACTAAAGGACTAAGGCCCTATAACCTACTATCTAGGTATACGGATTATAAGAGACTAAGTAGCTAAAAAGCTCTAGCTAAGCTACGACGGTTACTTCGAGAAGGCTATAAAGCGCTTTAAACTATAAGAGAGTAGTATACCTACTATACCTCTCCTATAGATAGAGCTTATTAAAAACTCTAGGATCGCGTCTAAATAGCAAATTAAGTTATACTAAGAGCGAATCGGAATAATCCTTTATAGCGCGATTATAACGCGACTAGATCTAGTATTTATATACTCGGAGCTCTCTAAATTCCTTACTAATCTAAGTTAAGCGTATATAAACGTAGCTAACTAGTACCTCCGGTATATATATAGTATAAGGTTTATTATACTATACTATAAAGCATATAAGAAAGGCGCGTAGGTACTCGTAATTTTAAGCGACGCCTTATTTATAGATAACGAGGAAACTCGGAGATTATTTTAAGGCTACCTTATCTAACTATTTAGAGGACTAGTAGTTTAGCGAGTAGCATAGTAAAATACTATTATAACCTTAATAACCGAGGTAGAGCTCCTAGCGCTAAGCTAGACTACTAAAGAAATAGTAGTATTAAAACGACTCTTCGATAATATCTAACTCTATCTAGAAGTCCTATTTATAATAGTATATAATAATTAGTAGACTATCCGCCTAGTTATAAGCGCGAATAAGAGGATCTCTACTAAGCTAAAACACGTAGATATCTATAACCTCTAGCTATACTAGGAATACTAAAAAGGAGTATTTAAAGTCTTCTACCTAGCTACTAAGGATATACCGTCCGATAAACTAATAAAGAATCTTCCCCGCGGGAAGTTCGAGTATTTTAGGTTATTTCTAAATCTTTAAGATATTCGTTAATTAATTATAGATAGCGAAGTAGAGGATATATAAAAGTATTTATTTATTAGGAAGCTTATAAGAGCCTCCTAGCTATACTATTTAAACCTAGGACGCGTAAAAATATTAAGAACTAGGGCGCTCGCGAGAGTAGCCTACCGGCGCAATTTAAGCCTAGATATATAAAATAAGAATAAACTATCGAGAATAAGGGCGCCCGCGAGGGTAGCCTAATAGCACGGTCTAATCTAGGGATACATACACGCGAAACGTAATAATAAAACCGAATAAAATAATTATCTTAGGCCTTATCGAGGTCTATATTATCCTGCTCCTCCTTTATAGGAGGGAGCTTCTTAGAACTGCCCGAGAGCTTCTTCTTATTACCCGAAGGCTTCTTCTTAGTAAAAGAGAGCTTCTTAACGCTACCCGAAGGCGTCTTCTTAGTACTAGGCGAAGGCGGAATAGGTTACTTAGAGACTTTAAGCTTATACTCCTCGCCCTTCTCTCCTAAATAGAGCTTATAGTATCGTCCTAGCTACTTAATTTCGAGTAGTATACGAATAGTAGTATATAAAGCGCGTAGGTAAGCCTATCCTAACTTTAATTAGAGCTAACGTTAAAAGGGGTAAAATAAGCTACTTATAGGTATAAGAGGCTTAACTTAAAGCTTAGCTATTAAATAGCGAGCGGCGCGGCGAATAAGGCGGGGGACCTTATTATAGCTACTAAAATATTAGAAACTCGCTTATAAAAATAGATTAAATACGACTTATAAGTAGTTATATCTTAAGTAATCGAAATAACGAGCCGGACTAGCGGACTTAGGTCCTCGGAGGGATAGAGTATTAGTATAGGGGCTACGAGCGCGGGTAAAGGTAGAATATATATATCCTAAGTAAGGAGTATAGCGAGGCCCGCCTAGTATAGTACTCTTTTAAGCCTTTATAATACTACCCTTAAAAGAGCGACGAGTATAGGACTAGCGGCGACGAGCGCGCTTTAGAAGGTCGCGAGCCTTCGTAATTATAGTCTTATCCTTACTAAGATAATTCCTATTATCCTTAGAGAGCGGCTCGTTACTATCCTCGTACTTATCCTTATCCTTATCCTTATCCTTATCGTTATTATCGTTATCCTTACCCTTAAAGTCGATAATAAGCTCTAGAAGGATAGGCTTATTGGGCGGACCTCCGTTACTACCGTTGCTAGACGGCGTAGGCGGCGGAGGAGGCGCGGCGAGAGCGACTTCGGCTACTCTCTCGCGTTAGTAATATTCCTCTTAATACTACGCGAAGGACGATAAAGCTTACCGGATATATTATTATTATTACTAGTACTACTAATATAGTTTAAACTAATATTTTATTAGAAATTAGTATCTAAACGTTATATTTACGGTTACGGCTAAGGATATCTAGATTTCGAGGACTTACGGTCTAACTGCGTTAGTAGTCTAAAGAGAGGAAATTAGAAAAAAGGACGGATAACTAACCTATACGCGAGGTTATTAGGATATCGTAAACCCTCTATTAATAGTGCCTAAGGTGCTATTATTATAGGGCTAAGTATCTATTAACTAATCACGTCGCCGTTAGCGGTATTTAGACGTATATTTCACGATAGCTAGTATACGCGTCTACGGGATAAGAGCGTATACGGGTATTTATCGAGGGGCGCTAAATAGCGCGAATAGCTATTTAATAAGGGGCGCCTAGGAAATATTATAAGAGTATATAGGGACTCTCGAGATGCTACTAAGGCGATAGTTAAACTTAATATCGACTTTACGATATATACGCTAACTAGGGGGTATATAGCAAATTATCCTGTGCTACGCCTTAGCTATAAGGGCGTATCTGACAGGACCCACCTATCTCCTTTGTACTTAATACCTCAATTAGCTAGATACTATTCTTAATAGATTATCGCACTTTATGCTACCACATACGCTTTCTATTGCCACATACCCTCTTATCCCGACTGAACGGCAAAAACTATGATCGTAAGCGAAGTAGGAGGGACACGATCCTGATCCTTCCCAGTATCCCGCAAGCCATCTTAAGACCTCGGCAGACACGCACGATAGCCCTCCAGATCATGTCACTCAGGCCGACACAGCATCGGCTATGTATACAGCCGGGCATCGTCATTGGCTGCTAGCGGTCTCAGCGCGTCGAGTTAGATGCCCTGTCTGGTCACCATGGGTTACAATTTGCGTCGCTAAACGAAACCCGTCACGGGCCTGCCATCGTTTCCCGCTTCGTCCAGATCTGTCATAACTTCGTCTTGCCGGCTTCCCCGGTGAGCGAAGTGAAAACCATGTGCCCAAGGAAGCTCAAGGCTATCAGTGGGGAGATCAACTTGTTGAGCAAAGGGCGTGTCCCGGCAGTTTGGTTCACTAACCGAAAAGGAATAGAGAAGTACGGATAGGCGAATAGGACAAGCGCCATTGGGGTCCAGGACTCCGAGATGTCTCCGTCAAGTGGAGCATGGAAGCAGGTCTGCTTCAACTTTGGCCTTTCGTAACAGCCTCGTATCTGTTCTCACACCAGCACATCGCGCTACTCCTGGGCTCTGTGCTCCCCGCCATGCTGCTCTGCATCTCGCTTCGCTCCAGCGCCCTCACCAAAATCACGCGTGGCCTCCCCCAGCACTCCAGCTTCGTTCCCACCTTCTTCCTCGGCATGTTCGCCATCTTCTGGATCGTGGTGGCCTGTCTGAACAAGGCCGACGCGGCGGGCATGGACAGCCTGGCCCAGACGGGCTGGCTCTTTGATGTCAGCAGCCTGACTACAGGCAGTGCCGGCGGGGGCGGCATCGGCACCAGCTGGAACTACTGGCAGCTCTTCGACTTCTCTCTCGTGCAATGAAGCGCCCTTGTTGCCGCGACACAGAACATTATGCTGCTCGTGGTCATCAGCGTCGTCAACCTCCCAGTCTACATCCCGGCCATGAGCATCGTTCTCAAGCAGCCCAAGTACAACATGGACTGGGAGCTTGTCGGCCACGGAGTCTCCAACATCATCTCGAGTGCCGTGGGCTCCGTGCCCAACATGGTGGTCCTGTCCGCCTCGCGACTCTTCACCTTTGCGGGCGGTGGCCGGCCCGAGGCGCTGGTGGTGACGGCCTTCACCCTGCTGCTGTTATTCGTGTCGTCGCGGATCCTGCCCTACGTCCCCACCATCCTGGCGGCGAACATGGTGTTGTTCCTCGGCCTGGACCTCATGGCCGACGCTCTCTTGACCTCCATGTCCGAGCTCCTGCTGCTGGAATGGCTCGTGGTGGCCGGGACCGCGGCCTGCAGCATCGCCGTAGGCTTCCTGCCCGGATTTGCCATTGGGGTTGGTTTGGCTCTCGTGAACCACTTCGTCGTCCTCCTCCTCTCGGAGTGGCGCTTCATGTCGAGCAGTACGCTCGTACCCGACGACAAGTCTGCCGGTGAGAAAGTCTGTACCATGGACACAGTGGCCATGGTGAGATTGTCGGGCAATCTATGTAAGCGACCTTCTCGAAGTACCACTTGATAAAAGGAAGAAAGTCAACTGACCGCAACTCAGCATTTGCCATCATCCCCCAAGTCCTGAAATTCATAGACAACGCGGCCGCCCAGAGCCACGTCGATATAGTACTACTCGATCTCGCCAACGTGGACACGTGCGAAACCTCGGTAACGTCTATGCTGCATCAGAAAGCGATTGAACTCGGTAGCAAGCCCGCAAGTCCATCGTTGGTCTTGGCCGGACTCGGGCCAGGTTCGCGGCTCTCGGCAGATTTGGCGAGGGGAGGTCTCACGCAGCATTGGCCCGAGGACAAGACCTGCACGAGTGTGGTAACACCAGAGGAAGGAGGTGTTTCTGTGCCAGTCTATCTTACAGTGCACCGGGCTCTTCTGTCCCGTGCTGGGGGTGTATTGACGCTATTAGAATCCGTGTTCTCCACCGGCTCCGAGGCTTCTGCCTTTCACGATATCAGAGATCATTACGCGGCTCATTTGGCGGATGCAAGTGGAAATTAGACGGGGGTGATTCGGCTTTCGCGGCTGCTGCGGAACGGAGCCGTCGTGGAGCATGCCGCTGACGGCATGGTCGAGCTGCCGGCTGGCGGTAAGTGTACCGTTTCATATCATGGCTGGACGCCAAGTTACCATGTGCGCTTCCACTGAATTTCCTCTCGCTAGATGATGCCGCGTACCTCGTCATGTCGGGCATGCTCTGTCTGCATACGGGAACTGTGACTGGAGAACCGCAGTCTCCGGACCATGCCAACGAGCAGGGAAAGACGCTCGGGTGGGATTCGAAGCCAGTGGTACCCATGGTTAATGCAACGATGAAAGCCCTGTGGGACCGACTGAAAGTGTCTGTGTTGTCCACGTGGAGGAAAGGAGCGTCTCGTGACATTGAGAATCCTGCGGAACAGGGTAATTCCGGCGAGGGTAGAGGCCGACGGGCTTCTAAGAATCGCGGAAAGGTGTTATTTTCACCCGGCGATGTCTATGTGCCCTCTACTCATCATCAAAAAGATGGTGCAATCGATCATGCCACGGCAGAACGAGGTGGGTGTTGGATTCTAGCTATCCGGTTCAGCCGCATGGACATGATAGGAAAATTGCTGATTGCGGCCGAGGTTCTTCGACGGAACCACAGCTAGAAAGACATGGAAAGACTAAAGTCGCTATTCAGTATACTTATTGTCGTTGTTATTCTAAAGTCGCGTTTCGTAGCATTTTAGTCTATGCGGAATAACCGTTTCATTAACAAGCAGCTGTCACTGTATATGCAGCTCTTTTTGTACACTTTACATAGTCGTAGTCGGCGCCAAAGGGATTGAAAATCGCTTTAATGCAGGAACACTCTCTATGCGCTACACAGCCATCATACATATATTCCGGTCACAGTAATATAATAACCATCGAATATTCATTTCCAGGCGGTCACAAGCGTACCACAGCTTACGGTATCGCTGGCTCCTGAGATTCATGCTATATCCTCACGCTATAGATCTTCACCCCCCCTGTACACAACCCCTTTCAGTCAACATCCACTTTCGGTCCACATCCCCTTACCTGCCATATCAAAATTAATTTATTATTGGCAAACGTGATGTTATCAGAGCAAAGTCACACAGTTAAGACAACTGGTCTTAGTACGGCCTCTGCACAAAGATAGTAGATCGCGAAAAGGTTAGGTTATAAAATAAGCTAAGTACAGCTGTGAAACCGTAATAAAAGTCATTTATCTATGTAAAATAGTCTCGCTACCAAGGAAGAGTAACAAGAAGAGAGCTAAGTATCGGGGCAGATGTGCTTGGTCTGTATATAACTTCTGCCCCAGGTTCTTACTATATATTATCTGAGAAAGCTGATATCTTTCACATACGACCATAGCTTCCAGAGAACTCGGGATCCCGTCCGCTCTCCCATAGATAAGCTGAAAAGCGCTAGACTAGTAGTTGGGTGGGTGACCACCAGCGAATCCCTGGTGTTGTATGTTTTTGACCTTTTTATTTCCACCAGAACTGATTACAATATCGGGTTTTTAGTTACCTACTCTTTTCACTTTGTAATACTCCCTACAACTAGGGCTTTATTCTATCCGGACCTTTCTTGGGTTTGCGCTTTTCTCGGGTTATTGCCTCAGGGAAGCAAAAAGTTGGTTGCAGCTTTGTAACAAACTGCACAATGATACGAGTTGCACTAGCCGCGAATCGAACGCGGGGCCCATCGATGGCAACGATGGATTTTACCACTAAACCACTAGTGCTTGTTTGTATCGTTCTTCCGGGGCATTTAAGTAGACGGAAAACAGAGTGGATGTAGATGGCTTAGTCATAGGGAATGGGGATGTTGGGCGACAGACAATATTGGGTGGTGGGTGGGTGTCTCACGAACGAGTATGAACGTGGATATTTGACTTATTCTAGGATCTTTTCTACTAGTAACCGAACGAAACTGCATATATACTCGGACATAAAAACGGGGTCGATCTAGTGGTTCATTGAGCCGAGTAGACAAAGAGCTAATATGCATCTTAGTCTCTCTTATGGTAACAATACTGCCACAATGCACCTTTCGCTGTAACTTGACATTTACATAACTAGATGCTAGAGTGTACTCAAAAATTTCTTTGTTCTGGAGTCCCTCTTACTATCCCTGTCATTTCATTTTCCTCCATGATTTGTGTTCCAGACAAAGAGGATGTTAGCCGTCACCGTCTGCTATGTTAGAGCAGAACGCTTGGCTGTGTTGAGGTCTGTACGTCCCGATGAACACGATACCTGATTGACAGATATTCAGTTGTTCACGAGAGTTAATGTACGTTCGAATTGTTGGCATAGAAAGTCCCATCTCCTAACTCTTATTATATATTCAACATCACACCGTACACCACATACCATCTGCTTTCTAGGACAACCACGACTTTTTTATTCTACGCCCGCTTTACGCTTCCATCAAAGCAAAGCTACCGCTCTCTCACCTACAGTACATTCTTACGCCGCCCCAAATGGTATACCTGCAAATCAGCGACCGCGAATTGCGAAGCCTGGGTCTTACACCCCCAAACGAAAGTTCAATGAAGCAGAGCCCGCCGAATCCACGAAGCGGATAAAGGTTGGCGTGGACTCCGTTGTCCTCCCGATGTCAGGGAACAGGAACGGTCAAGGCGTCAACTCGGACGAGAGTCCAGCTAGTCTCCCACGACCGGAAGGCCCGACCATTGTGATGGACAAGGAGGACGAGCCAGAAGTAAGAAACCAGCCGGTTACTCCTGGTGCCGTGGCAAATGCCCCTTCAATTCCCAACACTCTCCGTTCCAGTGATCTACTACCCGCTCCCACGAATTTCCCTAGGCCTATCATGGAACAATCTAATTTCGGGGGCACATTAATTTCTATTCCTACATCTGTGGCACCGGGCGAGTCTGGAGGCGGGCAGGACCCGCAGGGCAACATGTCGAACCTAAACGCTGCTTTCGACTCGACGGCCTTGCCGTGGCTGAGACTACCGTTGCCTGTTAGCTCGATGCTGTCGAGAGTATTGACTCGCTATGGCCACAACGATGACGAGGAACTGCAACCGCCTGCACCAGAAGACACAAAGGGTGCCGCGTCAGCACCCGGAACGGAAGTCTCTGCAACGGCAGATCGATCCAAGGCTGTTGCCATCACCGGTTCTGCAACCACGGTAGCCCGTCGTCCCAAAGCAGGCTTGCGAAGCTTGCCAACGGAGCTACACCTGATCATCCTCCAGTTCCTTAACTATCCCCGAGAATACTTGGAAGTGGCCAGCTCGTTGCCCGAGGTATTCGAGTGCCCGAAGCTGTCAATCTACACCCTCGACGGCGAGCACCAGATGGATTGGAACGCGGAGAGCCCGCTGCGCGAGCATCGGTTCCCACTACTGTTCTACGCGATCGCCTTTCGCTACGGCGCCGACACCGTCGAGCGCATCCAACGCGCGTACGGCACGGTAGACCGCTACGGCACAGGGGAGCGAGTACCGGCAGACAAGCAACTGGACGTCGACGGCCGCTGGCTCAGCCTTCGCGGCCGCCCGAGCACAAGCCGGTCGATGTCCGCATTCTACCGCGCGCGACTGCCGCTCGAGCCGATCCAGACCGCGTTCGTGACCAAGCAGTGGGCCACCGTGCGGCGACTGCTCGAGATGGGCGCGCGCTTCTTCGCCCGCCCGTGGAGCGAGGCGTGCATGGGCGAACCGTTCCGGGAGGCCCTGGACGGGCTGTGCCGGGACGACGAATGGCTCGACATCACACAGAGGCTCTGCGCCGACTTGCAAGCCGAGGTGGCGGATGGCGGCGAGCGCTCGAGCGAGACGTCTCCAGACGACAGCAGCGAGCCCTCGGTCCTGCAGACGCGCATGGTCCGCGCCGCCGCGTCGTCGACCGTGCCGTGCCCCAACACCCTAAAGCGGCTTCTGGTGGAAGCCAGATGTCCCCATCTCACCCCCGAGGCATTCGTCAGCCAGGGGCGTGCCGGCCTCGTGAAATGGGCCCCGGACTGGCACCCGCTGATCGCCGCGAGCAGGTTCTGGATGTCGGACGACAGGCTTAATTATACCACTCGCCGGATGACGCCGTCGGTGGAGAACATGAAGACGCTGATTGACGAGTGCGGTTTCTCCGCCAACGGCCCCATCCGGGGCGGCGTCCCCTCCGAGCCGGAGGATTGGCCGACCACCGTAGACAGTGAAGCGGGCTTTGTAGGCGAGCGCGAATCCGCAGGACCCGATGCCGGCGCCGTGCCACTCTGGCAGTGCTTGTCCGAGGAAACGACGCCCATGGAGATATTTGCGGCCTTGATAGCCAGGGGCATGGACCCTACCACGGCGACCGGGGCTGATTCGGTCTATTGGAGCGAAAGAGAGTATGAGCTGAAGGAACCGGTCGAGCTGGATTTTGGCACCGATACTGTCCGAGACGTTTTCGGCAACCCGGACAAGTACGGTGGTCTGGCGGTCTTGCGAGACCTCATGGTGTGGATGGTGAGACACAAGGTGAATAGTCTGCCGCCGAAGCTTACCATCCCGGAGCCTTTCATCTAAGCCCTAAACAAAGGCAACGATACCTTACGTGTGGGCCTATGTAGGTACGAAGGAGTGACGATATGGAGACCGGAGAGTGAAGATGTAGACCAAAGTGGTACCGACGGGTAGGTACGTATGAAATGAAAGACAAATTGTCCTACGAAATCATCAAATTGAAGTGAATGCAAAATCTGTAAACAACTTCATTATATTAATCCTCGAGGCCACGGAAACAAGAATTTAGTATCTACGACTACCACTTGAAAGCATGGCGGAGAAAATCAAGATAAAAGTGCAAAGAATAACGGATGATGAACGGTTGGAAGAATGCAAGAAAGAGATCAGCCGTTGCACTTTAGCATTCCTGTATACCTCTACTCTCAAAACTCAGGCGTACCAGCGTCATAAAGATCATTCCAAAACATAATTTCCTGTAGCCTCGTCTCACTCAGGTTGACATTGGCAAAATGCTCCCTTTGAGGCGTTCTGATCCTACCGTGGACCTCGCCAGCCGTCTTCCAGCCAAAGAAGCCAGCCATCTCCCAATCGACAAGCCCAACGATCCTGTCATTGTCAACTATGCAGTTGGACTCGGTGAAGTCGTTGTGCATGAAACTCATGTCCGGGTCGTTGTTGGTGTTTGAGAAGAGGATGTCTCCTTCCAGGGAATGGATACGGCCGTTGCTGAGGATGTTGGGATCTTGGACGATGTGGGAGCGAGCCCGGCGTCCATCGGTGGGCTTTACTGCGTGTAACTGTCGAAGTATCTTTCGCGCCTGCTGCTTGAATGCTTCCTTTTGGCCTTGCGATAGGTACGGCCATGCGACGGTCAAACCAACGCCCGCGAGTCTTTCCTGGACTAGCACCTGGCGACCATTGATCTAGGTACAGAAGTGTGAGTGATGGAGACGTAATGAGGAAGCGAGAGAGAGCTAGCACCTTGCCAGAAAAGAAGATCTCTGGCACTCTAACGTCATTTAGGATGCTCTTGGCAATAGCAACAGCCTGCAATTCATTGACATCAGCGTACGAGTAGTCGATCTCTGTATGCTGGCCGTTCCCCGGATTGTGAAGCCGGCTCGACTTGACGATGACGCTGCCAAGGGCGAACACGTCGCGGCCGCCCTCATCGGCCGGGTAGATCCTGACGGACTCATTGCAGAGATCAACAACTGATGCCCAGTACTGCAGAGAGGCTGTGGACTGGGAGTTGACGTGCTGGAAATGGACGCGAAAGTCGTCCTGTCTGGGGAAGTATCGGCCGTAGAACGGCACATCTACATACTGGTCGGTGGCGGGGATGTTATCTGGGTTCGACACGTATGGGTTCATTATAAAATGGAAGCAAATATTGAACGAGATGAGTGAGGAGCGGCAGTTTGGCGATGCAAGCTATTCGGGACGTTCACGCAGTAGATCACGGATCGGTGGTGCCGTGGGTTACTCAGTTACTGTATATGTTGATATCACCTTATTCAGACCGTAACGGTCAATAAATGAAGCGCAGTAATATATCTGTTGTTATTACTAGGCCTGAAGAGTAAGAAGGAATAAAGGAAGGTAGCGAACTGAAGCAGCAGCTGTAGTTAGTAGGTAGGGGTTAGATGCTGACACATCTGACCCACCTGCCGGATGTCCGACCTACCGGATATCCGTGGCATCCGCTGCTGCAGCCGCTGCGGTGGTTTACACAGTATATAAATGCAAGGGCCTCCCCCTCACCTGGGTGTGACTCTTCTCTCTTATTGGCGTTCACCTTTCGCAATGCAGACATTCAAACCGCTCGTTTGGACCTACTATCCTAACGAGGGATGTATCCTTCATGTTCGTTGTCATCGGGCCAAATTTCAAGTAAGGTGTTTCTCCGAACACCTAGCTGCTGCACCGGCGTTGCTAGACATCTGGAACAGATATATCGAGATCGTGACCAGCGATGACGATGGCACGGATAACGACTCCGCTATAACCCCCAGAGAGGCCACGGCAGCGCTTATGCAGCCATTTCAATCACTGATTGCAACGCTAGCCCCGAAAGGAATAACACCTGTCGATCTCTACGACTATCTGTACCCGCAGCAGTTTGTTCTAATAGCGGAAGCTGCTCAGAATACGATGATCCAGACGCGCATTTCGAACGAGAAACCAATATATCTCCCTCCTGGGACGCCTCTCAAGCCGATAAAAACCCTTACGTCCGATCTATCCGATTTTAAACAGTATTCATCGCAGCACGTCGTTCTTTTACGAACCGATAGTTACGACCCCCATATTAACGGCCCTCGAGACGTGTTCGTCGATAGTGGCCGTACAAAGTGCTTTTTCAAGGCTTTCCGGCCCTCCGATGGTGACCCGGTCTGTTCAGCTACCCCTATCGAGCTGAGAAGACATGTCAATATCGAACGTGCGATTGCTAAAGGACGCCTCCCAACCGATCTAAGAGTGTGCCGGCTTCACGGGGTTGTGGTAGACAGCTACGACGACCTTCCACACGAATACAAGACCTGTACCCATACCTCCGCTAGAGGTGACCGTATCGTTGGGCTGCTCCTTACCTATATTGAGCCACGTAACGGCTATAGGCGTAGTACTCTTTCTTCTATAGACGTCGGATTTATCAGCGAAAATGGCCCCCGTTTCGCTAGCGAGCTCGATATCCTCGTAAAGAATTTGCACCAGGCGGGTTTAGTCTGGGGAGATGCGAAGCCGGATAACGTGCTGGTGGATAAAGATGATAATATCTGGCTAATCGATTTCGGTGGAGGCTATACCCCTGGCTGGACTAATGAGAATAACAGTGATACGAAGGAGGGAGACCTACACGCTCTGGAAAAAATAAAGGACTGGCTGGCAAGCTAAGATCTTAGCCAAGATATATGTTAGTTACCTGTCGGTATCGTATCACCTTAACCAAACCGTGCTGTATAAACGTGAAGTGGCGTAGATGTCTGATTGTTCCAACAGTACCTTCGTTTTTGCGAACCGAACAATACATTCCGTACAGCTGATGTTGCTATCGTTCTCTTATTCGCAAACCCTATACAGCACAGCGCCTTCGGGCCGCTATAACCTAGGGCCTTCTCCTCTCTACAGCAGAAAAACAGTACAATAACAATAACAATAACAATAACAGCGACCATGTCCTATAATGCGTCTTTCGGCCTAACTTTCTCGCTGTTTATAAACTCGCCTGTACGAGCGCCTATATACCTAAGCGTCAGATTGCGTCAATGTATCAGATTTGACATTTTACTCGTGCTCACTACATGAGGATTTGTAACAGCTCTATTGCATAACAGACTTGGGATCGAAAGTCTATCAGTATAGACTAGAAATAACGTACCGTAACGTAGAAGACTCTAGAGAAGCTGTTGCAACTTGGAAAGGAACCAGTTCAGATGCAGCAGTAAACAGGTCTTTCAGGTAAATTAATAGAATCAGCTTCTACAATCCTACACTTATAAGTTATCACCAACCCTCCTGTTTAACTCTTACGCCAAGTAAATAGTAAATACCTAAAAATTTCACTTGATAGCGGTCCCCTGGGAAGATGGGAAGATGGAGCAGTCGTAGTGTTAGATATCGGTAGATATTAACGTATTCGTGGAAAACACCAGGAACAAGGTACTTGCACACTAATATATCTATAACAAACTGCCTGGGACCCTATTGTAGCATTTGACGATCTTTATAGAGCAACTTCTTGGCTTCCACAAGGCTTTTACCTTCAGGTTGTTTGGTGCACGCCCATCTGGCCGTGAGATGCGGCGGGTGTGTCCGCAGGGTTGTTCAAGTGGTTGTCAACTGCTTCACCATTGGCGACGACAAACTCGGAATCGAGACCACTGTTCTCAGAACATGGAGTCCCAATTGTTTGGTTGCTGCCGTTGACGCCGTTCTCGTACTTTCCGTTGACACCGTTGGTATCGTTGATGCCGTTAACACCGTGTACATCTTGGATACCGTTTATATCGTTGACGCCACTGACACCGTGGATACGGTCAGCATCATTAACACCATTGACACTGTTGGCACCGTTGGCCTCTTTGACGCCATTGAAACCGTTGACACCGTCGGGATCTTTGTTGCCGTTGACACCATTTCCGTTGTTTCCGTCGACTTTGTTGTCCTGGCTGCTGTCTATCTCGAGGCTTTCCACAAACCCATCAGGCTGAAGATCCGAGACAATCGACTGCACTGGGCCACCAGTGGTAGTATCCGTTACCTCGATGTCTTCATTATTCCGGGTGGTATGCAGTTTGCCTTTACTGTGTGAGACAAAGCCATTGCATACTTTCTCCGAAGCTTTCTCATCGATGGCGACAAGTCCTTGCTTGGGTACATTGCCATCCTCGTCCCAGACAATTTCGATAAGTGACAGGGCGGAGTGAGCCGGAGTGGTCACTGTGCTTAGTTTGAATCTTGGGTCAGCCTGCGCCACCAAGACTGCCCACTCATCACGTGTCCGTTCCTTTGCGTTTGCGCATAGTTGCATTATAACATCGCAAGATCTATCAAGTACAAATTAGATTTCGACTGCAAGGAGAGTATCTTCGTGAAATTGTGTGCGAGCAACTTGCCTTGCAAATTGGTCGTAAAAGTGGTTATGCGGCTTAGGCGCCCCGAGAGCTCGCTCGTTCAGAATGATGCGAGCACCCGGCTTCAAAGCGGGTATCTGGTTTTGTAGGATCTTCACAGCCATGTTATCAGGCCAGTCATGAAGAACGCAGCGCCAAATGTAGACATCCGCATTCCTGACAGGTTGCTCTGTGAAGAAGTTGTAGGGTTGGAAGTGCAGACGGCCCTTCAGCTCGACAGGCGCGTCCAGCTCGCCCTGTGCGGTCACTTCTGGAAGGTCTTCGACAATGGCGTTCTCTATGCCAGGGTACGTCTCCAGCATGGCTTTGCAGAGGGTTCCAGTACCACCGCCTACGTCGACAACAACCTTGGGGCAGTTGTTAGCCCAATCCAGGGCCTGGACGGTATAATGTGGCTCCATGCCCGGGACCTTCATGCTCCAGGCCATGGCGTTGGAAAACCGCTCGATACGAGAGGGCTGGTCGATGATAATGGTGAATAAATCGCGGTCACCATCATCCCCGTTCGCGATGGCAAAACCGCTTTTGCATGGGTCGTCACATCCGGGGAATCTCTCCATGCTCTCAGCAACCTTCATGGAAGCGGGACTTAGCTCCTCCATTGACATGCCAACCCAGTCATGCAGAGTTGTGGTGGCAAGAGCAGCGGATGAGGCGTTGTGCTGCACGAAACCTTCGTTGGGCTCGCAAAACATGCGAAGGGAAATGGCAGCGCGGACGTATCGGCGAACCATTGATTCTGAAAGACCGCAGAGGGGACCAAGCTCGCCGTAAGAGATGGGCGTGTCGAGGGGGACATGCTTGGCAATCTGGAATTTGTACAGAACCTTGAGGACGGCTGTCCAAGCTGGCTGGAAGGTTTTATATTAGTGGAAGTTGAGATTAATAGGGAAATGACGAGACGTTGGAGCGATGGAAGGTTTTATATTCGTGGAAGTTGAGGTAGGTATGGAAATGACGTGGTGATGTTGGAGTGGTGATGATGGAGCGATGAAGGGGCTGAGACGGACGGCCGTTCTATCTGGTGTATATATATATATACGGCACCTACAATCATGAAGGACAGGAAGAAAACATTGCCTTGGGGTCCGATGATGAGAGAACGCAGCTCGTCGATGGCCTCCAGGAGTTTGCCCCGGCTCGACTCGACTGCAGGTGTGAAGGGACCGGCAAAGTGATCTGCTCCATAGTTGAAAGAAGGCTGGGGAATATTCTCAGACTCGTAGGCATCGTAGATGAAGTTGGCACGAGAGGAGATGATGTGAGCAAGCTCGGGGAGCGAGCGACTTCCTGCCATGGTGAGTGCTTGGTGGTTGTCTGTTGGGTGTTTGTTTGCGGTGGAAACAATTATTAATGATGTGTGCAGTGGAAACAATTGTCAATAACGGTCAAGATGTAAGTGAAGTGGAAAGTTGTGGGCAGATGGAAACTCCACGTGTGCGGCATGCAGCTTTATACAAGCAAGCCAGGACAGTCTGGACAAACAAAAGCAGGAGTGACAAGGCCAAACAACCATGGCAAGGACGTTATTGTTCCGTCTCCCTCGTCTCGTTTGGGCATTCTGTTCACTAGCTCGCCTAGATGTACGGATACTTAGTACCTGAGTTGGGCCTCGAAAGGAAGAAGGTGCTATGGATACAATGTACACACACACACACACACACAGACACACACACGCACATGGCTGGGAAAGCGCCTCTCGCAGTGCCGAGGGCCACGAACCATCCATGATAACCCACCCACCCGGCAGTCCCTGCCTGCTTTGGTGCGATGTAGAAGGAGCCCGAACTTGCACCATTTCCCGCCTCGGCCCACCAAAGCACCCGCTAAAGTATGCGAGGCACAGGATGTTTCCTTCCCAACATGATCAGATACCCCGGGTTTGTTTGCTGCATCGCCCCTGTCATGCCCACAATGACCATGACTGCCTAGGCGAGCCCCTCTCGAGACAGACGACCAGGTCGTCGGGTCCCAACCAGCGCATATGGGAGTTGGGTCTCCGTCTTAACATGTTTGCTTGGATCAATAGCCTGGATTGGTCATCATCACCAACCATGTCGTCAGTGGTGGTGTGGTTTCTCGCTTCCACCCCCGACGACCTCGTATGGACTTACACATGTTTGGTCTCATAGTTTTGGGTTGAGGCCCGGAAATCCGATTGCCGGCCATTGGTTGACGTCGGTTGCAGCTCGATCGGAGGGCAGTCTCGGTTAGACACCCTGCATTCGCTGTCTCGGAAGCCGACTCGAGCATGCGCAATCGCAATCTTGTGGCTCGGAAGCAGGGGGCTGAGGCGTGATCCTGCGGGCAGCTGTCAACGACGTTCCAACGATTTGGTCGAGGGTTACGGAACCCCGATAAGCGAGAATCTCTGTGCAACACCGCCTTCCTTGCCTCGTTGCCGACGGGTACACATCCGACCTGGCCCAGGGGTCATGGGCCTGGGTCTGGATCTGGGCTCTGGATCTGGATCTGAGATCTGAGATGTAACACTGCACATAGTCCGCAAAACAATCTGCGATAATGCACTCCTTGCACACATTGAGGCTTGCGCTGCGATCTTTTGAGACACGTACGACTCACGAGGACGAAAACGTGGAGGCAGGCATCCCGATTGGCAGCATCCCAGCCGGCCCATCATCCATGCCACGCTCGCATATCCGTCGAGACGGCGGAATCACTAATCATTTCTCCATGAGACGCCATCCGCATCAAGTTTTGGCGTCTGGGGTTTCTGACTGCATATCATTGGTTTGGACTTTGGTCGTTTGGCCTACGGCCAACCGATCGTGACGTGCCAATGGACCCGATCAGATCAAACGCTTGCTCAATTGATCATCTCGAAGCTGAAACCCTGTTGGACCGCATTCCGATGAAGCTGCTGACTGATGATTACCTACTCGACCTGACGATGCTTACTTGCACTTGTAAGATCGGTTGGGCACGCTAAGGGGTCATACTGTCATAGTGTGTATGTAATACCACATCAATGATCACGTCGCATTTCTTCCCTCATTACTAACTCGAATTGAGACATGACAATTTGAGTTCATATAGCAAATCAAACACTCGTGGCTGAACATATCCAAGCACTCCCATCTCGCACACACATGCGCCGCCGACCAATCCATCCTCTACACACGGAATGGCAGTGCCTGCTCACCTGGCGCGTTGTACGACGGCACCTTCATGTTTAGAGCCTCCCCAGAATAGCCCAAATCCTCGGCTACGAGCATCGCACACTTCTCTCCAATGAGAAGCGCGGTCGAGTATCTTATCTTGGATGTCAGCGGATCTCGTTTTGTGTCGGATGGCAACCGATGGAGCAGTTACTCACGTGTTACACCCAACGTTGTCAGGGCAGATCGACAGGTCAGCAACTTTGAGCCCCTTCACGCCATGCACATTGAGGCGCTCGTCGAGCACGCCGTGCTTGACAATACTGTTCCCTTCCTTGGGGGCCATCGAGCACGTCTTTTTATCGACAAGTCAGTTCATGTTGACACTCCTCATGATTCATCATGCATCACAAGCAGGGGTTGACTTACGCCAAGGCTGTGCCAAGTCGACTCGACGTGACGCTTCGTCCACTCCTCGATAGCCTCAATGTCCTTGTTGCTGTACTTGAGGTCCTCTCTGATGAAAGCCTTGTTGCTGTTCAGAATGTTCACCTCGGGCTTCTTATCTGCCTCGGGCAGGAACACGCTCCAGCTGCCGTGCTGCAGGCCCGCCGTCAAATTGCCCGGCAGCGCGTACTTCTTGGTTGTCTCGAGGTCCATGTCGTGGGTGCGGGCGGGCGAGTCGTAGTCGAAGAAAGGATGCATGTTCTGCACCTCACCGGCGTACGCGTCCATCCGACGGGCAGTCTCGCGCGACTTGATGTAACCCCACACCATCGGCCCCATGTCGCGCTCGTCGTTCATAAAGCCTGTGTCGAAGTCGGGCGCCGCGTACGGATCAGCCGACTTGATGTGCGTGGAGCCGCGGGAGAAGGGGTACTCGAGGAAGTGGAACATGGTGAAGAAATTTCCAGGGGGCCTGCTTGACGTCAGCAACCTACTTGGAGACTCAGGGAGGGCCCGGAAGGGGTCTTACATGAGCATGTGGTCACCGAACCAGCCAGCAATGACGGAATAGTGCATGACTGGCTTGTCGGGCTTGTCCTTGAAGTACGAGTTCCAGCCGTCCTTGAAGTGAGGCGTCGGCCAAGAAGCCATCATGTCGAGCTCCTCCTTGGATGGACGGATCTTGACACCAGCATCGATGCCATTAGTGGCCAGCGGGCCAGTTCCCTTGAGGGCCCATTCGTCAAATACCCCTGGACAGATGTCAGCAACAGTTTACAAGCGTACAACAGGGAGTGACATCACGTACTCTTCTGTACTTCAGGTACTCCCCTGACGAAGTCGTCAAAGCTCTCCGTGTCAGGCTTGGCCCGGAACACGGAGAAGGTCAGGTAGTGATCCTGGAAGTTCAGGCCGACTCCTGGGAGGTTGACTTTGCATTCGACGCCGACTGCTTTGAGCTTCTCCGGGTCACCTGGCACGAGTTAGAAGTATGCACAAATCGGATCTAGAGCGGAAATAGTTACCGACTCCCCGATCGCTGGAGGATCAAAGGCGAAGACAAAGTGCCTCCGGACACGATGATTTGCTTTCGTGCCCTGAAGATACGAGGCTTTAGCTGTCCAGGGGACAGGGGCTTGGTTGGTCTGTATCATTTGGTCAGCAGCACGACCCAAGAATTGGGTCGTTTTTCCTAGGTACCTACACTGTCTGCACCCCAACAGCACGGCCGTTTTCGATGATGACCTTGTCTACCTTGGTGTTGCAGGCAAGGTATAGGTTCGAATGAACAGCTCTGGTAGAGTGAACATAAGCATGGGCGCTGTCACTGCGTCTGCCCGTCTATAGGTTCCGCCAAGTCAGTAGGTACACTAATGCAGCAGCTCAGGGGTTCAAGGAAGATATCATCTCACGTCACGGTTGATCCACTTCAGCCAATGTTCAGCACCGTGGCCGGTGCTCAGATCTTGGAGGTCATCGACGACAGGGATGTCCTGCGACTCAGCGGCACGCAGGAAGTCATCCTTGATAGGATATGTGCTGTTCCAGAGTTAGATGATGCCTCCCAGTCTATACAAGACGACTTACTGGTTGCCAAACGACACTTTGATTGGTCCCTCGAAGCCGTGTAGATCCCTTCAGACGTCAGCCTCTACTTCGGCTTCGTGCATTGCACGCCGCTCACCTGTTCATGGAGGACCTCTGGTAGGTCTCATGTTTCTTCATCAGGGGAAGCAGGTCCTTGGTCGTCCACCCTTTTGCTTGGAAGTCGTCATAATCCGAAGCAGAAGCACGGGTGTACATCTGCGAGTTTGTCAGCACCCTCGCGCCAGAAGTTGAACTTCACAGGGGACATACCAGGAAGTTGATGGAGGAGCCACCTCCAAGAATATGTGCGCAGGGTACCACGGCCTTGCGGCCGGCAAGCCACTTCGAAGGGCGAGATTCGTAGAACGAGGCTGTCTTGGAGTCCAGCTTCACTATCAGCGGCACACGTGGGTCAGTAATCTCGTACAATTGCTCGCTTTTTGGGAGAGGCTCTTCGCTCACTGTTACGGGGGTAGACGCCGGGTCTGAACACCCAGGGGTTGTTGAGATTGCTCTCGCCGGCCTCGATGAGGAGGACTTTGAGATTGTGGTCCAGGTTCGCCAACCTGTCTCTTGTTAGATACCCACACTCGATGGCGTGGAATTCAGGTATCATGGAGCGAACGTGACTTACCTCCCGGCCACCACGCAGCCGCAGCTGCCTCCGCCGCACACGATGATATCGAACTCCTCTGGTAGGGGACTCATGGCTCTGGTTCTTTAGCAGTGTTTTAGCAAATTTCCAGAATCAGGTAGAGTACTCGAAAGCAAAACAGAGTGTCAGATAATGGGTAACTAGGACCTTTATAGTTGTCGCCGTGGACGCGTTACACCCTAAATCATTTCCCCGCGCTCACTCGTACCGAGACAATCCCCACGATCCCCGTCGCAAGCCATTGGCCTATCATCTTTCCGAACAAGCTTCCCCAATACAAGTTCGATCCCTCATCCATGCTAGACGAAGCCAATAGGAGAAGATGACGCCACGATACACATCATCTGAGGGGTGAATATGCACCACCTCCGCACGAGATGCGAGGACACAGGCAAGCCGGCTCAATATCTAACGAGAAACACTGTACCAGTAAAACCACAATCGTCGCCGAACAGCCCCAAGGGTTCCGGACGAAAGGATCCAGCTGCTGCATGGGCTTTCTGAGGAGCAAAAATCGCCGAATTTGGTGTTGTCCTTGGCGGTATCAGTCCCAGAAGTCGACCCTAAAGCTCCAAACTAGTCGGGGCCATCACCAAGAGGGACCGTCCAACTGTCAACACCTACCTACCCTTACTAATTTGATTCGATATCCGATATCCGCCAGAGATCCATCGACCAACACTCCCCAAGAAACCCAGAGACCCAGAGACCAACACTCCCCCTGGCACCCACCCCCTCTCTCGACCTCACCCGGCGCGTTCAAGCGATGGTGAGTCGGCGACCTCTCGGCATGTCGTCTGGACCGCAAAGGATACGATACCCCACACAGTCGACCCACCATGTAACGCCATTGGCCGTCACTGAGCACTCCGCCACCCTGACATATGCAGCTTGGGTTCTAGCGGATTGCGGGGGTGGAGCTCCCGCTTGCGCATAGTTATGGGGTAAAACCAGGGACTGCTGCACCTTGTAAGTTGCGAGAGGTCTGGCCGAAGGTAGTGTGTGAACCTTTTTTTAGGATGGCCATGCGGAGAGAAGGGTGGCTGGGGCTGGGCTAGGTCTCCCAAGACACGTGCGCGTAACTCGGGGGGAGGGGAGGGTTTAACAGGGGGATAGATGGTTCACAGAAAGGGGTGGGAAGTTACTTACGGATATTGCATTCGATGTTGGGTTCCCAAGAGATATCAGAGCGCATCCCCCGGCAAAGCCCAAAGTGCAAACAGAGAGACGGGCCACTACAAGAACGTGGAGTTACCTACCGGCTGCCAGCGGCGCAGCATGCATGCAGGCATACATCAGACGGTCGATGTGCTCTCCCCCTCACCCCGTCCTTCCATACTTCCGCCCCCCGGCAATCATCAGGACCAATGGCCATCTACCCCACGGCACCCACGGGGAACGCTCCCTGCTCGACGACTGCAGCCCAGGGCTGACGGACTGCAGCGGCAATTTTTGGGGTCACTTGCCTGTCA
This sequence comes from Arthrinium puccinioides, assembly GCA_022414665.1. Lineage (NCBI taxonomy): Eukaryota > Fungi > Ascomycota > Sordariomycetes > Amphisphaeriales > Apiosporaceae > Arthrinium > Arthrinium puccinioides. The sequence goes on along the minus strand of JAIUNF010000006.1, from coordinate 2,942,048 downwards.
TGTGTTGGAGTCTGCCGAAACACCCGACGACGATTCGATAGCACGTCTGCTGCTTCACTGTTGCCCCTCGCCGCTCGGGTCTGAAACGATTTAGGTTCGGCCAAAAACCCGGGGTAATAGATATATACACGCGCCAATATTCGTACTAATCATGTCATGAGCTTGTGAGGGCCTCACTCCGTACCGTCCCACGGCAGCTTCGGACCCCCTTGGTCAACCTCGCGCATGCGGGGGGAGACGGGGGCGCAGGTAGGTACGTAGTAAGTAGGTAGGTACTAGGTAGGTAGGTGGGAAAAGACGGCGTCCCGTATCCGAGCAAGGGATCCCCGCCGCTGGACCCATTTCCGAAGCTTCGCCCCGGATATAGTATTCCTGTGCACGAGTTACGCCCAAAGAGCACCCCCGCCCCCCTCTCCTGTTGCTTATTTATATAGAGTTTTTGATGCTGCCGGTAGGTTCGTCGTCCAGGCGGACCTGGTTACTTGTTACCATGGGAGATTCTCGTTGGGACGTTGCGAGGGTTTGCAGCTGCATTGTGTATCTTTTTCCTCATGTGCCATGTTTTTATTGTTTTCGGCCGTCGGAAATGTATAAAATTCTTCTTTGTTGTTGGAAGAATGGGATTTGGGCTATGTGGTTCGAGGTTCAGGGTCGGTATCCCCTCCCTTCTTCTATGTGCTGTCGTTGTTGCACGGGGTATACTAAAACGCAATCCAAGGTTGGAACCAAACCGAAATCAGACGGACGAAGTATCCTTTGGATTCCGTTGCTTCCGTGTCAATCCATAAGCTTTTCGTGTTGTCCGAATATCATGTGGTTGGACTAATTCGTCGTGATATCGACTCTGCGTTTACTCCATGTCGATATGTCCGGCGAGTCGGCTTAGATTCACACACATCTATAGCTTACTTCCCTGAGCCGAGTATAAGTTCGGCTAGAGAGTTTGTTTTAGTGAACGAACCGAGTCCGTTTACCCATTTTAGCTTGGACGTTGTCAGCCGGGATAGGTATTGTATCAGATTCGACCAAGTTTTGACTGTTATAATCATGAGGAGAACTGCAAATATGCATTGCACCGGTTCGCCAAGGCTTTTTAGTTTTGTTCTATATCGTTCAAGTGCCGTTAGAGATGATCGACTATTCGTCTAAAGTATCGGGCAGCCAATAGAGAACAACTGTGTTATTCCTCGAAGAAATTGTAATTAAGGGGGTCTCTTTTTGATCTTATCTTACAACTAGTCACAGCCAGTTTTGATGACGTTTTGAGACGTACACAAAGTAGACGTGAGAGCTAGACTGTCCCGTGACTATAGAATTACCCATTTCGAGAAAACATCAACAGTGGTGTCAAGTTGACATCGTACCCAAATCACGAGAGACTCAGACTCAACTGTCGAACCCTCTACCAATTATGGCTTAGGATCGGGCAGTCAGCCCGGCCACGACGTAGTTAAAGTGGCATGGCTGGGAGTTGGCCGCGACCTGCAGCGCGCCCTGGCCCGAGTACAAAATCTTGTTGCCGTTGTTGGGGTCAATGACCTCAAAGTACTGGACGCCGTTCCTCATGCCCCCGAAGCTGCCGTAGTTGAGGCCGGGGCTGAGCGACTGCGAGCCGAGATACTCGGTGCCGCTGTACACGTTCATTCGCTTTCCCGCCGCGTTGGCGTCGCCCACGATGGCCCAGTTGACGGCGTCCTGGACGGCGCCGACGCCGCCCGGCCCGCCCGAGCAGGCGCTCTTCAGATGGCTGTGGTGCCACATGGCGCCGACGAAGCTCTGGCCCGAAGGCGGACGCATGGCGGTGGCCCGGACACCGGACTTGTAGGCGGCGATGAACGAGGTGAAGATTGGCTGCCAAGCGACGTGGTTGAAGCCCTCGTTGTTCGCGTAGTCGTTGAATTGGATAGTACCGTCGGTAGTGTTGAGGGCTTCGTAACGAAGAGTGCCGATATAATGACTCTTCGCGTCCCCGTGTAAGATTAGCAACCTGTGTGTGTGTGTGTGTGCCCCCGGGGGGGGGGGGGTGATGATGTCGATCCAACTTACCTCGCCGGCGTCGTTCCACGTAATGACTTGGATAAAGTCGGGCAGAGTCGACATGGAGAGAATCTCCGTCATTCTCTGCGGCATGTTGACCTGACCAACCCGGAACCAATAGTCGGACTCGAACTGCTTGTACTGCAGGATCGACAATGGCATCATGTAGGACTTTCCATTGGACTTAGCCGAGTTCATGACGTAGACATCCTGGGCAATACTCTGGTTGACGGGGCTCGAACTCGTCGCGGGCCACGCCGTCTCCCAGCTCGAGAGGCCGTTGACGGTGCCGCCCCAGTAGTCCATCCATCCGGGTTGACCGTTGTAGTAACCCTCGGTGTTGTCAAAGTTGGGAACAAAGTAGATCTCTCGGCCGAGAGTCTGCACAAAGCTGGCCCAGGTGTCGCGGGTCGTGGTAGAGGCACTAAAGGTGCTCAGAAAGATGGCGTTGTTGGGTCCGGCACGATAGTAGGCCGAGTGGTCGGCGTACTGGTTAATGACATCGATGAAGTCGTTCGGCGTCGGGTGGACTGCCAAGTCCATGTTGATGTAGAGCTTGAAGCCCGAGGGCGCTTGTTGGAAGAGATTGTCAATGTTGCCGCGACTCCAGTCGAGGCCTCCGGTGCGAAAGGGCTCAGCGACGTTGAGGGCAAACCCTGTGAAGCCTGCCTTCTGCGCCTCGATCATGTCTTGCTTGGCAGTCTCAGCGAGGTGAAATCCGATCTACGTTTCGGTCAGCACAGCATCTTATTGAACGAGTTGGGCGACAACTACCATGTAGTGAGCGAAGACATCTCGGGCCATGACTGGCGTGAGAAGCGCCGCCGCGGCGAGCAGTGCTATGGCGAACATCTTGAGCGAGGGAGTAGAGGCAAGCAGACCGACAAGTTTCCCGGATGAGCTGGTATAGAAAATGCATATATGGCTGCGACACGGCTGACTATAAGTACACGATGAGATGAGCGTCAAGCAAGTGACGAGCCTCAGACGGGAATGTCAGGGATCAGGGAGAGTGAGGGGGTGTGGCGGCGCCAGCCCGTCAGCGGGTGTTACAACCCAAGATCCTAAGCATTTCAATCAGGGGATCTTCAGCAATATTGAGCAATTGAGAGCCTCGGCCCCGAGCTGGCAGGTCGCTTGATCATTGGGGTAGGCATCTGGATCCTTATATGCTAGTAGGATGGATCATTCATTCCTTCGGCGAGTCTGGGCTGTGAAGAGTGGAACTTTTGGACTACTTTGAAGATTCCTCGTCGGTAAAGATCCGGTCAGACTTTAGTACCTAGCTGAAGAGCTGAAGACCCCAAAGCGCATGGCACGAGTACTTGATGCCTACACATCTTTCTACTCTCAACCTCGGATGATCTATGAGAACTGACAACGATGAACTAGCTAAATAATTAATTAGTCGATCAACAGAGTTACAAGGACTCCGTACGGATACTCCGCATGTTGTTGGAGGCAACGGGGCATCTCCCGCAATCAAAGTGCGATCTGCATCAAGCTAGTGCTGTCGAAACGGCCCGATCTTTGGGATAATTTTAGAACAACTACGGATATTCAGGCTAAGCTGGTACTAGAAGAAGTGGGGGCCTATCGGTAAGTGCCTGTCGGTTATACTTTTTTACAGTATGGAGTACCTAGTAGTAACTACAGTATACGATACAAAATGTCTATTGGGTCGAATCATTATCCGATGTTCTTTTGGAAGTGGAAGCAGAATTGCATTTTGGCGCCCTTTCCGCTCTGCGAAGTGGACGTGTCGATATTCAATTGTCACGATTGAACGTGTTGCATTCTACATTCAGCTATCAAGGGGTTTAGCATAGCCACACAATGTGTAGTTACCTCACTCTTGGCAACACACCCTGCAGGCTACAGCCTGGCATGCGACATCATATTAGCTGTGTCGCTTGAGCACCGAGCTGCAGCTTCATTCGACGCAAGTCGATGCAAAAGTACACAGGCTGATCGCAACGTGGCTATGGGCATCGATACTACGGATACGTAGACGGTAGTCCTGCCTCCCGAAGCCGCTGCCTTTCTTTCGAGGGGCTGGTGTTGGCAAGAAACTCGTCTCGTGCAAACAAAGAATGTTATAAGTACCACCCTTATCAAGTGATTCGCATTCTATCCGGAGTTCGGCAACTTCTACCAATCTTTGTACAAGGTCGTCGAGTATCCGTACTAACTAGTTACCTGCATTGAATGCAGTGGGGTTGCGCGGGAGCAATTTCTGGCAGATCTGACGTTATCGAGCTCGGTTAACATTCTCACGCCCCGAGGAATTGAACGCCATTTACGGAGTAGTGGCTGGGTACGCCCCAAGTGCTCTAACGTTACCAACGTACCGAGTAGAGGTACCGAGTATCTCGTACCTAATGTCACATGATCTCGCGTAGAGGGCCTGACCATTCTCGCGTCGGCCTGCCCTGCTGTTTAACCATTGGACCGAAATAACCACTTACCCTTTGCTTTTTCGTCCTGCCGCTGACGGAAACTGCTGACCTGTCGCATTTCATTCCACTTCACTCACTTCGCACATCTCTTATTCGTGCACGGATCCTTGCCATGTCGTCGCCATGGCGCCAGAACCCCGGTAAAGAGTGCGGCAAATGCTGCCGAAGAACGCGCACATGCTGGCGAGAGCGAGACGCAGGACCAGGACAGCCAGGCGCTAATTCAAGAGTTACATGCGCGTTACGGCGTGGGAACGGTAGGTCAAGTTACAGAACGAGCTGGGGGGGTAACTGATCGGCAGCCAACGTGAACTAACACCGCGAGTTGCAGCTCAGCTCGTCGCCGGGATCGAAGAATCACTGCCAACATGCTGGACGTGATGCGCTCGTCAACCCTCGAGAATGTACGAGTTCGATGTGTTGATGGATGGATGCACGAGACAGATTCATCACCGTTCACGCGACTGACGAGTGTGCCAGCAACAAGATTCAATCCGCTAGGCCGTCTGGTACATCCCCATGAGGTAACTGTTCCCTGCGGCTTAACTAATCAAAGTCTTGGCGATCCATGGGCAAGGGTGTCACTGACAATCGCCAGAACGCGTCTTCCACCACTTTACAGCCGTCGCGCCTGTGCCGAGTCAATCCGCACTCGACGGTCACAAATCACGGACGCTCGACCGAGACTCGCCGCGCACACTCAATTGCTGTTCTGGCCGAGCAGAATGCATTGGCGCAGCCCACAAGCAGTCGGGCGTCTGATCCCGTGAAGAGAAGACGAAAAAGAGCCATGGACGGCTCACAATCGCCCACCCAGGCCAACGAAGGCCGCAGCTACGAGCTGTACGACCGAGTCGACGACGAGGGTGACGAAGATGACCTGCTGGCTTCGCCGCAATCCGATTTGCCCGACACCGACGGTCCCGACGACACCCAGGGTCTCCAGCCTGAAACCCAACAGTCCGACGACAGCGGGCATCGCACTTTGCACGAGGACGAGACCGGCGCAGTTGTCTTCGACCTGCAAGACCTGCAGCGGACGCCCCAAGATGACCCTCTAGAAGACGAGGATGACGACGACATGGTCAGGCTCGTCGACCCAGGCGACCCCGAACCCGAGAGCCATCCCAGCTCCAATCGATTGCCCTTCTTCCGGCGACAACAGTCGGCCTCGTCCAATGCCATGCTACCCCCCGAGACACCCGACTTGGCGCAACGTCTGTACCAACCAAACAGCGCAGCGGCTCTTATGGGACTGTCACAAATGTTTAACGGTACGCAGACGTCAGGACTTAGGAAAGCCGCGTCGCCAACGTCTTCCCGCCCTTCACTCGGCGCCTTTCGCCACAATACAATCTCGCCCAATTACCAAACCATATCCTCGCCGCTAAAGGATCGAGGCCTGCGAACCTCGCCTCCTCCAGAAGTCGTCTCGAGTCCTAACCTGCCAGCGACCTCGAGGCCCACTACCCAGGATGGCGAGACTGTCCCTGCATCCCCTCCTCGGATCAATTCTCTCAGATCAAGGATCAGGCCGGAACCCATAGGTGCATACTTGCCTTCGCGCAGCTCGCCTGCGCTCGAGAACAGGGAAGACATCGACGGCGGCCCTACTGATTCCGACTCGGACTCAGACCGACGTCAGTCCATTCAGCGTCAGCGTCTAGCTAGGCGGAAGCAAGAACTGGCTGCAAAGTCGCTATCTGCCATCAGCTTTCCGCGAAACCGCCGCAAGGACGATGAGCATGAACATATCGAAGTGCCTTCAACCAATCGTGGAAGAGCCCGAAGACGATCAGCCGCAGATGTTTACCTGGGGCAGTGTGCTGGCAAAGACGACGCAGATACACAGGAGACAGTAGCCGACTCACAGGATGCACCTACTAAGAGTAGCGATTCTCACTCTGCAGTTGCAGCCGAGGAGCCAGTGTTGCATCGGAGCGTACCCAACTCGAGCGTTTTGGCGCAAGCCAGCACAGGGCCCGAGGAGAGGGTTATTAGCCAACCGAAGCTGCCCGCCGCCATGCACAGAGCTACCATCAGCGCAAGTAGGGAGTTGATACCTGAAACGAGCCCTGTACCCACTGGCCTCGAACCTGTCAAGTCCCTGCGGTCGACTGAGACGACCGCCACACCAGTGCCATTGCCGTCGGGTCGTATCTGTAGTTCCGTCCCAGAAAAGCCGGCTGCAGAAACACCAGGTCCTCAAAATCCCGACGCAACCCAATCCGACGCGGATGAACTATCCCTAGTGGAAACAGCCAATCTTCCCGTGCCTATCTGTCCCGACGTGGAAAACAAAAAGACATTTCGCTCTTCGCCCCCTATTCCCACCCTACCGAGCACAGATTCACCGTCTCCTATTCCATCCGTACCTGCTCGGCGCTCTAGTCGAAATGAAAAAATTGTAACGCCAATTGCTGCACCATCATATGGCGACCCCCGCCGGGAACGACTACGTCAACGTTATCTTCACTTTCTGCCACTCCAAGTATTTCGTCGACCGCAGCTCCAAGTACGCAGGATGGCGGCGAGGAAGAACCTAAGAAGACCACTGCCTCGTCACCTGCAGCAGCAAGGGTGCAGCGTCAGGCTCGACCGCTTAAGACATATTCTCCGGCACAGCGGGATCGTCTTCGTGTGACCAAAAGGCTACCCAAGGAGGCGCTCAAGATTGAGGCAATCCGGAAAGACTCGCTCAGGAGAGACCCGCGAAGGTCCGCTCGCCACAGTTCGGCGTCGACCGACGAGTTGACCTTGGCTCAGACACCTAGTATTCCAGGTACGTCCGCCTCTGTCGCTCGAAGTCACGCCTCCAAGTCGAGATCTTTCAAACCTGCCAATCAACTTCCACAGGATGAAAGCCGTCTTTTCGCCAACATGGTGTTCGCACTGTCATTTCAATCTGACAAGGACCGGCGGCAGACTGAAACTGCCATCAGTAAAGCAGGGGGCAAAGTTCTCAACATTGGTTTTAATGAACTGTTTGATTCGGGGTCTTTTACTTTGCCTACGAGTCCGTCGAAAGCGGCCATATCTGATGCACTGGTCTTGAAGCCCGAGTTCAGAAATGCAGGGTTCACGGCAGTCATCGCCGATGCGCACTCTCGAAAGGTCAAGTACATGCAAGCTCTCGCTCTCGGGTTGCCTTGTCTATCCTGGAAATGGATATCTACTTGCATCGCCAAGAAGGCCGTCGTTGACTGGTCGTCGTATATGCTCTGCGCGGGACCAAGTAGAGTTCTTGGGAACGCAATCAGGTCCCGTAGTCTACCATCGTACGACGCAACTAGCGTTGATGCGAAGCTGCAAGAGGTCATTGAACAGCGACCCAGGCTGCTCAACAGCTCCGAGATCCTCCTGGTCATGAAAAACACCAAAAGTGAGGAGAAGCGTATGCCCTACGTCTTCCTCGCCCAGCTCCTCGGCGGGGCACTCATCCGTGTTCACACCCTGGATGAGGCCCGGTCAAGATTACGGGACAGGGAGGGGGATGCAGACAGCCGGCCGTTCGACTGGGTCTACGTGGACGATCACGAGACGGGCGTCGAGGAAGCCCTGTTTGGCGTGGCATCTCAACAAGCGGCCCCCAAGAAGAGAAAGCGAGCGAGCACAGCGGTCACGGATGCCGGTCCGCCACCCAAGAGAATCAGGATGCTCACGGACGAACTGGTTGTGCAGAGTCTGATCCTGGGCAGGCTTGTGGACGAAGGGGAAATGGACAGCTGAGGGCAGCCTCGTCCAGGATATGGGGCCACGGTGACATTGTCTCCATGTGGGGGCCAAGTTGATGATGCATTTATATATATATATTCTTCGTGGCTTTCACGGACTGCATTATCGAAAGTGTTAGTGCTTGCATATATAGATGGTTAGGATCACGGCGTTTCAGGCAACAGGAAAAAGGATGCCTCGAGTGCGCATAGGCAAACGAGAATGAGGATCAATGCGTTTTTGGAGACTGATATAATTGATATCACGGTACTCCGTAGGGACGAGGCACCACGTCATTCATGAATGCTATATGCTGATCAAACCATTGCTGTTTTGGGTCGTGACATTCAAGCGTGGGATCGTGGGATCATACAGTGACATTTTCCTCGCAGAGCTTCTTGCCAACTAACTTAGCACTCGCCTCGCGTCTGAGGAGGTGACTTCCATGTAACCTGATGACTGACTACTTCCAGGAGTGAACCGGCGAGACGCTCGGTGGTCTACAGTGCTTCATACCTACGTTACACGTACAGATCGACGCCTGGGGCCCGATGACCTTGAAATCGGGAGCCGTACTACACACCCGCCGCACCAGGCCATGGCCGTGATCCAATCGGTGCTACCATACTTGAACATCTGGGGTCATCAAGAAATCAAGTTTTAGGTGGTAAGCGTCGTCAACTTGGGTCAGACGCCTTGACGACCGAATCGATGGGCATTGGCAGCGATAACGCCGGTGATATAGGGTAACCGCCGACGGGCGATGAATCCATCGGCGACGCGCCCCTGTGCTTTTTTCTCGGACATAATGCCCCCCCCTTCCCTTTTAAACCCCTTCAGGAGGTGGTGGACTATCGTCCCACCCGGCGCGATGACGCTATGGCGTAAGAAGACGAACACACCGTAGCACTCGGTGTGACTACAGAGCTTTCGAGGCTGTCGAACCGGACTGGTTGAGGCTTACGGGATGGATACCTACCCGGTTTAATGAATGGTACGGGGGGGAGAGAGGGTTGCGCTTTGTGGAAGCCACACGGCAAGACAGACAGACCAGACAGACACACGGCGAGCTCGCCCAATCGTACCTACACCCTAGTTAGTTACCTCGATGAACGCTCGCGATGGATGGATGACCTGACTGCGTCCGCCCGCCTCAATCAACCACACACGCACGGCATGGCGATCGGCCTCCCAAAGTGGTTCGAGATGTAATGAGCGCTTCCTTACCTGAAAGGCTTGGAACGGCCCCTCTCCTCCCCGGACCCGCAGTCGCAAGCGGTGCTGTATATGTGTGCGTAACTAAGTGTGTGTGAGTGTGAGTATGTGAGTGTGTGTGTGTGACCATGGTTCGTCCGTAGGCTTATGCGCGAAATGCAATCAAGATCCGGCGCATTAACCAAGACCGGGGGATGCATGGTGTTGCAGTACCGGTATCAGGATCTACGCGAGCGGCAGGTCGTGCCTTGAAATCAACGAGTTGTGCACGTGGTGTGTGGGTTTAGACCTGCTGTGGAGGTGTTGTCAAACTCGTTTGGTACTGTGTACTGTGTATAGTGAGGACTAAACCGGTTCGATGCTAGCTTGTGTCTGGGTTAAAGATGTGATCGACTCGACCGGGGGAGGGGGGGTAACAACTTGCATTGGAGGGACTAGGATCGTGAACTGCGATGACGATCGGGCAATTGGTGATGGTCTCACCCCGGGTCCGTGGGTAGGTATTCCAATGGTCCATTTGCTATCCCGTCCGGAGCTACTACGGTACTGGCCAGCAGGGTGATTCGGACGGGGGTCGATGACAGGGTAGTATTCGGAGCGCCATCGATGGATACTGCAACGGTATGACCATATCGGTCCAGAAGCAGGAGGAAACTTCGCGATAGGAAAAGCTTGGAAGGGGCTGCGAAGGTGTCCGAGTCTCCGACGGTACTGTCCGGGAGATGAAGAGATTCAAAGGTCCCGCTCCAGGAACAAACCGAGAGTAAAGTGGACGCTGAAACGAGCCGCACCGAACGTGGTCGAATTCTGGCATGGACGGTTCTGGATGGACGTGGCATGGCGTCCAAATATACGGATCCCCGGGACCTGGACTGGGTAACTAAAACGCGTTCCAATGGATGAAATGTCACAGATCGTGCCGAGCCGGAGCGCCGGTTGGCGTGTTATTGAAGAGGGGAACGTCATCCCGCTTGTTAGTTTGGACATGGCGCCGCGTTCCGTAAGTGACACACACACAGACAGTAACTAACTACCGACGTCGGGAGTGCGGAAGAGGAAGTTAACTAACTACGTTAGTTGGAATGCTTTCGAGCAGAGGTACGTCGTGCTGTGCAAGCCCGACATCTCTGTATTCGGCCCATGGTGGATGTGCCGAAAGGTTGCGCGCAGTGTGGAAGCAGAGAGCAAGATGTTTGCAAGAATGACGAATATGCGTCGTTGCCTCTGGTGATGCGTCTGATGTGCATCGACCTCCGCGAGCGGTAAGTGGATTTGTGAGATCATTCATGCCTGCATCTATCTTGATTACCGTGTACTTCCGTATGGAGTAAGTACATCGTACCATATCATGTATGTACTCCGTACTCCGTACATAGCACTATAGTACAGCGGTTATGAGCCGTGGAAGGAAGCTAGATAAGGTTTGGAATAACTCACCATGCTTCACAAGTACCGCGCTGAACTGGGACAGACATGAGCGGGGCCTCGTCCTGTTGTCGTTGGGATTCGGATGGAACTAGTCAACGTTTAACCACACACAGACTGGTCTAGACCCTTCGCAGCTGCTGTCTCTTTGCCGGCCGTCTCCTTGCCCACTACTACTACTTTTAGAACGAAGTGCTCTCGAGCCCCAACAAGGGCTCTGCTCTGCCATGCCACCGCACGAGGGTACTAACGTTTACATGGTACCAAGTAGGTAGGAGACGCTGTGGGGCAGACGTTTGGTAACCATGGTGTTGCGACCGTGTACGGAGTAGTTACTCCGTGCTGGGACCTCTGCTTCTTAAGGATGGATGTTCCCGTCCGTCGCGGTGCGGGGAGAGTCAGGACGACAAGGTCCGATGCGGCAGGGCTGATGAATCGAAAACATCGTGCACTGTCTCCGGGTCAATGTTTGCGACGTGCATTGCTTGGTTGCTGCGCATGCGTCCATACCGCCCAGCTGCAACCAACTGCAGGTCGCTCAATGTGCCAGCCAACGTGCGTGCCGTGGTGGTGCAGCAAGCAATATGTAACCACGGATACTCCGTAACCACGTCGCACATGGAGTTTTTGTTCGTCAACCATGGAAGCAACGTGCAAGAACGCGCACACACTCGCGGCAGGAGGAAAATAAGCGGTGGTCCGATACCCTGTTTCGATAGAGCAGCAGGGCTGCGACCTTGGCGACGGAAGGGGGGTTACATCCCATAGTTGCTCTGCTATAAGTTGCATCCAAACTCCTGAAGTCGTCTTATATAGGCGAGGGGCCGCCTGCTATTGCTCACGGGAATGCGGATACGGCCACAGGAGTCCGGTTTTTAGACCTGGAATGACGTTGGTAACGGCGACGAGTTCCCACGATGCGCCATTTGGCCCACCGTAGCAATTGCATCGATGCGAAAGGTGCAAAGGGTGCAGAAGAGGGTATGAAATGCAAGTAGGCCGGGCGAGAGTCGAGATGAGCTTGACATGACAGTTCATCGCTCAGCACGGGTAGCAAGAGCGATAACAGGATGATGTTGAAGTGGATGCAGATCATAAGTACCACTGTGCAAGTATGGGTTCACCGTCCGAGGCTAGTTGCGCGGTAACGTTGACAGTACAAAGGACGTCGTTATCGGTCTCGCTGGGTTCGGCGCTGGTACTTCTCCACAGGCAGCTTCAGGGGTGCCAAAAAAGATGCAGCCGCCAACAGCACCCGATCGCAGTGAACACTCCAAGGCTGCCTGCCATCAAGCCAACCAAAACTGCCTCTTCCTGAAAACCGCACGCACGTGGGGACGCTGGGGATGCTGGGGGAATCGCGAGGTGCATCCGCGAGGGCATGCAAACCTGCAACTTCTAGTGTCAGGTGCATGTACGGAGTGCACAGTACTACAGTAACTACTAGACTATGTGCTCCGTTCCCTGTCCTGCTGCGTCCTGCTGCATCCTGCTGCGACCGGCTGCAACCTCTTTCTGAATCTCTGACAGTCAGTGCTGATGGAAACAAGGCCGCGTCTGTTCTGACGAGAACTTCAAACGAAAGGGAAAAGCTTCGGTCGGGCCTCTGTTAGAGTCCGACTGCTGGACGTGCGCGGCCCCCTTTTCTTTCCCTCTTCTCTTCGTAATCGCGGGGCACTGATCCCTGCCAAGGTTGGTCTCTGCTCTGCACGCCCTGGCCTGGCGGGCTCCATCTTGACTTCATACGTTTCCCTGAGGACGTCACGACGTTTCATTCGGCCGCCACAGGCCGACAGAAACGGGTTGCGTGGCGACAAAGTGTCAGAAAACGTTTATCCGACTCGAGCAGCGGCAAGACGGGTTCTACTGTACTTAGTATCTACTGTGCACCACCTGTGTCGATTGAATTGGGCTGTTGCATCGAGAGAACGGGACTGCTCGTACAGAGTAATTAACCAATACGTATCCAAATACGTGTCCGTACGGACGAGCAACGTTGGGGGTATCTATCGATGTTGGCAGGTGTCCAACTTACGAAGGTAAGCAGTTCATGTAGTACCCAGTACGAAATAACACTAGACTAGAAGGACAGGTGCAGCAGGCGGCGCGTCCGCGAATCAACAGTCGCTTGTTCGCAGTCGCAGTCGCAGATCAGGAATCCCATCTCACTTACCCACGACAATTCCCATCGCCCTCGCGGTCCGGGGGAGGGGGTTTCTAGGTTTGGTTTGGGGAGGGGTCCCGTCGTTATCGGCCCCGCCGCTGTGCATCACGAACCTTCCACAAGCCATCACCGCTGCTTGGCTTGGCTTCTGTCGCAGCATAAACTCTGTCGACACTACGGATACTACCTCGACATTGCAAAAGGCCCGACGTGCTTCCTTTACAGAGTTGCACCCACAACTACGGAGTAGTTACTAAGTAACTGACGAGGGCAAGCAAGTTTAGTTTGCTCGATACCTGCCTGACACACCGCAGAGCATACGGAGTAGCTGCTTCGTACACAGTACTACAGTATGGATACAGGCACAGGCAGGGTCTTGAAGAAAAGCTGATCTATATTCAGGGTCCTCACCGTTCTTGTCCGTCAAAGACCCTCCCCTGTGGCAATCATAATCTCTTTCCTGCAACACACTTGCCGTCGATCTCACAGTGCAAGCAAGAATCGCGCGGCGCCCGAGATCTCGGACGCAGCCAATCCCGCCTTGGAATGGCGGCCACATGGTCGGGGACTGAGAATCACTTCGTAGCTAGCTAGTTAGTTATCCGCATCCGTTCTCCGTCCATCAGACCCTTTGTAGTCCTTGTAGTCTTTGTGGTCTTTGTGGTCTTTGTAGTACGTCTTGGTCGTTCCTCGGCCGATTGGAAACCTTGTCCGTCCAAGAGCGAGCATCACCCCGATCAATCACTTTACCTGGCAGACGCAACGACCAGACAGACCGGCGTCTCTGGTGTGCTAGTCCACGTTGCCCGGTCGCTTCCTTGCTGGCCTATCTAATAAGTAAGCAGGTACTTTGGCACACGGCATTCGCGGCATCGTCACCTGCTGCACTGGCAACAAGAACAAACCCATGAGGCACCTCTCACACCACAGCCAGCCAGGGATGGTGCAAACTCTGCGAGCCTTTCCCCTCTCCCCTCCCCTCGGCCCCCCGGGATCTCACTGCAGGATTATTGAATGTTGTTGACGCTGTGCATCATTTTGACGTGACTTGTTCAATTATTGGGCTTCAGCTGCTAACTAACTATCTGTTAGCTGCTCGGCTACCGCTAGACCGCGAGGCAACCCAAGCAGCCGGTGCTTGTCTCTGCATCATTTCCCGCTCCCCACCCCCAAGGACCACGAGCGCTAGCAGCACGAATCCGAACTCGCCGCCCAGTACGGGATCCGTAACGGTACTGAAGTACGGCGACAACTTGCCAGTACGTAGTAAGTACCCAAGTACCAAAGTACTCCATTCTGTCGGGATTGTTTGATTGTTGCACCGCACCGCACAGCACACGCGTGCGTGGTCGGATCGCCTGTTGAGCCTTTCCATCACCCCCCCCACCTCAGCCGTTCTGCTGTGCTGTGCGCGCGCACCAGCATTCGTCTCCGTACGTCGTAGTGGTACGGATACTACTGTGCGTGTCGTTATGTACTTTGTACCGCCGTCGTCCCCTCTCAGTACACTAGACCTTGGCCCTGGCCCTGGCCACCTGAACCTGGACCTGGCAAGCCTGTTTGGAGGAACTGCAAGGAATAAGGGCAGGGTTCTGGCTTTAAACAACAGCGAACCACCGCATGCAACGTTCCCAGGTCCCTTCTCGTTGCGGCCGGTTCCATTCTCACATCATCATCATCATCATCATCATTACACAGTACACACTGTTCAGCTCTCATCTTAGTTAACTCCTCCATACCCGGATACCCAGTCAGCCGGACTGAGACGTGCCGTTGCTTCCTCCTCCATCTATCTCTCACAACATAACATACATACATAGTTACATCCCTCTACCAAGTAGTTTACCTACGGATGCACAGTACATGACTACCCACATCCCCCCCTCCCGACTCATACTCGTTCATCACATTGGACGCCAAGCAGCAAATATCAAATCTCGGTGCTCTGCACGATTCATTTCGTCCTGCGACACTATTGAAATCTCGACAGCAGTTCCCACAATCTCCGTCCCGGGTTGCTCATTCTCGAACTCGACACCGTCCGTCCAGCTCTCTTCGTCATAGGCAGACCGACTACTGCACGCCAGACAGGCAGGTAGAGGCGCTTAGTTGTTTTTACTCTGCCCTACTTACATCATCCTGAGCCATAATCGCCCGCTACCCTTATCCAAGCAAGCACCTACGACGCTGTCACCAGCTCATGAGACTCGCCCAACTGCAGCCGCGAACCTAGTAACAAGGAGAGCGGCCAATCGCGACGCACAAAACCTGCCCGGTCTTCCCCTCACCGGCTCACGCACTGCCCGACTAATTGCCTGATCCACGCCCGTCTCAGTCACAAGACAGCGACTCAGAAGCATGCTGGGCGAACGGAGGAGGCCCCTTGAGCCGGCTCCTCAAATCTACGGCCATTCCCGCACGAGGACCTCTTCTTCCAATGCCTTCCCCATGCATGCCCATCCGGTCATGCATCTCCAACAACCACCGCAGTACGCCATGGGCCACACCCGTCGCTCGCCCTCGGTCAACACCTTTAGCACCACCTCGAGCCATCCTCCCCCGCCCGCTTTTCGTACTTCGCCCACCAGCGACCTGCGGAGGAGCACCTCGTCACGATCTGGCGGCGGCCAACCGACCGGGTACGTCGCCCTACTACGGAAGCAAAAGGCGACGGTATGGTGCGATCGTGCCCAATTCGAGGATCCTCGCCTGCAGGCACAACAGCGTGCCGCTAAGCAGCGGGCCAACATCGAGGTCACCGGCGGCAGCGCCACCATGCGGACATCGACCGGCATGAGCAGCGCAGGCAAGGTGGCGGCCAAGATCCGCCACCACGGCAAACCTGGCGTCGTCGGCTACGCCCCCGAGAACAACTACATTGGCGTCGGTGGTGTGCCCATGCGGCTGAGCGCTACCGAGGTCGAGGGCGAGGACAGCGACGACGACGACGTGGCTGCGCAGCGCCTGCACCACCGTAGGACGGGGAGCAGCGGCCGCAGCAGCACCAACAGTGGCCGTCGCGGCCTCACCTACCGCACCTCGGGCAGCATGGGCAAGAAGTGGAGTCCCGGCGACACGCCTGAACGGCCCGGCAGCTTGGCCGAGGAGCAGGCGGAATATCAGATCGGTGACGACATGGTCGATCTCGGCCGGCCCCAGAGCACGCGGAGCGGAAGCAGTGGCGAGAGAGCCGACGCCTTGCCCGAACTCGGCTCGAACAACACGAACAAGATGGCCAGCAACAGCAAACTCCATGCCGCTCTCACGAGAGACAAGAGCGTGAAGAACCCGGAGGAGCTGAGAAGACGCGGCAGTGTCGACGATCGGACGAGCACCCTTACCTCTGGCCGACTGTATATCGCTAACCCCGATTAACGCGGCTATGGGGATGGTGGCAAGCCTGACGGAGAGGGAGAAGAGGCGGAGGGGGAGAGAGGAGAGAGGGGGGGCTACATCTACTGCTATCGACTAACGTTTTTTCTCGACTTACTACCGGAGTTCTGACAACAAAATGCCCGCCTACCAAGATACCACAGTGAAGGTAGAGCCGCGGCTGGTTTGGAGGTTTAATTGCATTGCGCGGCGTACACACGGTCGTTTTGACATGATGGATGGGATTGTCTCCCTTGGGGTCGGGGAGACGGACAAGGACCAGCTATACCCACCCTGTCTGTCGTTGGAGGATTCTTTCATACGCAAAGCAGCCTGTTTCTATTGTTACGCAGCCACGAGGGCTGGACCTGCATCTTCTTTGGAAGAGGATGTCTGGACGTCGCGTTTACCAATGGCGCACCGTCGCTACTAGATCTAGACCAATCTACCTAGCGATTCTCATTGCCATCTACCAGTCTCTTGTCTCGTTGCCATGGTCGTATGTCCTAACTGTCTCTCACTGTATTGCTGAGAACCTGAATTCCCATCCATGTTGCTGCTAGCTCATGTCATCATCCCTCCCTCACCCCTCACCCCTCACCCTCTCTTTTCTCTCTCTCTCTCTCTCTCTCTCTCTCTCTCTCTCCAAATTCCCTGGCGACGGGGTAGTGGACGCGTGCCGGTTTCTTGTTTTCTCGACGCGGTGATCGCTGGCGATGCAATCAATTAGCAGCTGACAGTGTCCCTGCACAGATGCACGCCATACCCTCCACGTTATGAAACTAGCCCCAGTGCTAACGACAGGCTTAGTTCCTAGTTACTAGTCTACAGCTTCTAACGTTAGGCCGGCCTGTTCAGCTGGATGACGCCTGCTTTTGACACCGTCCTAGTCCGGATCCAGGGCGCGCTCTATGGGTGTCCCCCGTTCTTTGGGGGGGCGGGGATAAACTCGCTACTACATTGAGCTCACGCCACTTTTTTTTTTTTTTTTAAATCTGGTTCCTGGTCTGTTTCGCCCAAAGTGCCGGTTGGAGAGGGGTCCGTCCAAGACAGAAGAAAGCGTAGAAAAAAAAGCTTGTGTATGTTGTGTTTCGTCTAGACATTTTTTCTGTTTCGTCTAGACATTTCTACAAATCTGCTCTATTCCGTTCTTTTGCTTGGCAACCTTTTTTTTTTTTTTTTTTTTTTTACTTCACCTTCGGGATGTTGCCGTTGAGTTGAGTTGGAGGGGGCTGGACTGGGATGATCCAGATTCCCCCTTTTCCGCAACGCATCGGGTATGCCGAAGCGCGGAGCATATATGCTGCTGCACGGAGAGAGGGTTGGTTGGTTGACAGCTCAGCTGCTGTCGGAGAGGGAGAGGGAGAGAGAAAGAGAGAGGTTGGGGGTTTGTGATGGTATCATCCTTGGCTGTAGGTACGGGACGGGCTCTTTGGGTTTGGGGTTTTTGGGTTTGGGAGGGTGAGAACTCGTCTGATGATGGCTATCTTGCGGGCCACGAACGCGGATGCGGATGCGTGTGCTCGCCGAGAGCCATGTGTGTGTGTGTGTGTGTGTGTATGTCTACTGCAACGACGCAACCACGTAGCTTACCTCTCGTCTCACCGGTCACAGTATGCTAAAACCCCACGAAAAGAAAAGAAAAAGACCGTCGAAGAGATCGACATCCAACGTTCCCCTCACCACCCCCCCTCTGACCCAACACTATCCGCCTTCCTTTTTTTCATCCACACCCTCCCACGTGTCGACCAAGATGCCGGGCGTTGCATGTGTTCAGTGCTTTCAGTATCCGTATATACGTGTCCGGTCAAGTTACCCGTGTAGTAACGTTTCCCGCCCCTTTCCCCCTCTCGTTCGCGCCCCGGTTCGCTCCCACACTCTCACGCGCGTGTCTTGATGATCACTGGGTATTTTGAAATGGGAAGAAAAAAAATTGAAAAAATACACTATCAAACGCCCCCCCTTCTCTTCCACCCCGGACGTAACTACGCTACTCTTACCTGACGCAAGGGAAACATCGCGCCTGAACCACCCGGGGGCGGGGGACGGGCCAATCATTTCCTTTTCTGCACCTTTTGCGAGGGCGAAACAAAAGCGGTAGTTAGCGTGCGCGGGGGTGGAGCGGGACGTGTGGCTTTTGAGTTTTATCGGAGCTGCCGTGGAGATGCAAAGTGTGAGACTTGGGGTTAGGCGCGCAAGTGCGTGTGTAAGTGTGTGTGCGTGTCGTATGTGTGGGCGTATGTGTGTGGGGTGGTTGGGGGGGGTTAGAGTTTGGCAGAGCGGGTTTCAGGAGGGTGATGGGAGAGCTGAGGTAGTAGTTTGTTCCCTAGAGTTAGGTGAAAAGGGAAGGGGGGGCCAGAAGAGGCGAGAAGAGGCGAGAAGAGGCAAGAGACACAGAGAGGGAGAGAGGAAGGAACCAACGTAATGACGTGATCCCGGATAAGCAAAGTTTCCCATACCAGGTCATCTTGACGGTCAAATAGGGGGAGTCACTCCACCGGGATCAATCGGAGGCCGCCTCAATCGACGGATAGCGACCATCGTCCATATTCCCAGCGCAGTCGGCCGCGCGAGGTTGCGCGTCTGACGGCCGGACGTCGTCGCTGTCAGGAATATGTGGCGGGCGCACTTTTGCCAGTCGGACAGAGCATGCTGCCAGAGTTGAGACAGTGGCTGACGCCCGCGACCGCTGTTGGGGATCAGAGACCGTGAAGAGGGGGTTATCACGAAGTCGTCTCTTGAAAGGCCCGGTTTGTTGTCAGCAAAAACGGCTTTTACACGGCAGATCCTACGCGATGCTACGTGTACTATTTCGAACGCGAGCACTACCCACTCGGCAGCTCAGGCCGTGACGCGGACGGGGTTTCTCCAGCAAGGGACAGGCAACACTTGCATCACGATGGCAGTCCTCTCCGTGTTTGGGTGACTTGGAGCTTCTCGAGCCTAGCGACAGAAAGCGTCGGCTGAATTCTCGGATGCGTGGAAAGATATCATGCTAAGGCGGACAGGCAACCCCCCTTTGGAAACAGCCGGAAACGAGGATAGTCCAGATCGAACCCCTACATTGCGTTCGTGGTCAGATGCCTGGGAGACTTCAAGTAGCCACATCACCGATCCGAAAAGAGGACTGATGCTCACACGGTTGAGGTGGAGAACTATGCGAAAACACGAGATACTCGGACGTGGTAGGCTTGGACTGAAGGCATGGCTTCGCGACGGAAAGAAAGGGGGCACATATTGAGACGCGGACCATTCACTCTTGCGTGCGGTTAAGATATGGCTTGGAGAAGGTTCTTTCTAGCAGTATTTCTACCTGTAAAGTCTCGATTTCTCGAGCGCCTGGCTACCTTTTGATTTCGACTTCCGTTTCCACCAGCATGGCCGCCTGCGATGGGTGGCAGGCCAATGCGAAAAGGTTCATGACTCCAGTGTCGACTGCTCCTCATCATCCCGAGCCACCTTGCCAGAGTGTCTGTCTGGGTTTGTTTCCGTCGTTCCGGTCCGTCTGTCTTTCGTTGACCGGTCGGCTGTCGCGACCCCTAACGCAACCAGCCGATGCATTCCATAGGGTCTCATAAAGGTATATATAACTGTGACGTATTCCCATCGAGCAATTGGCTGGATGCCTACAAAGCAGATCCTCATCACGCCGCATCGCTCTTTGCCTTGTTCGAGGCAATCTTGTTCACGAGACCCTCGATCCAGTCATTCGTCAGGTTGGGAGTGTCCATGAGCGAGACAACCTCGCCCACGCAAATTACTTCGACCTCACGGGCCAACTGCGCACATTCGAGAGCCATACCGAGATCTCCGACGTCGACGCCTAGCCTGGAGCAGTTCATGTACCTGGGGGTCACGTCAGCACGAATGACTTTGTTTGTAACCGGAGTAGGAGGGGATTAATCATACGCATTGTAGAGCATCTCCCCGTAAACCTGATGCTCCTGGAGCGTCTCGACGAGGGCAATGGCAATCTCCAGAGCCTCCGAGGCGCTCTTGAGCACCGGGCTCTTGCGACCGCTGCCAGGCACCCCCGGACCGTCGTTTTCGTCGTCGTCGTGGAAGGCGCCCAGAAACTCCTCGAGCACGTCGTCCAGCTCGAGGATGCGCTTGCTCAACTCGGCGTCCTCGGGGCTGTTACAGGCCGGACACTGGCAGGTGAAGCCCCACACCTCGAGAGCCTTCCGGCGACTCTTGCTCGTCTGCATAAGGTCGACGTACGAGGAGAAGATCTCGTCGCCGGCCTTGATGTCGAGCATCGCGCGGCTGCTCAGACGGTTCTCGGCCACGTCAAAGTGCTCAAAGATGCTGGGCCGGCACGAGTGGTTCATGCGGCAGAAGAAGGGGAAGATGCCGCGGCAGCCGGTGGCGCCCATGGCCAGGTTGTTGGTCAGGAAGGTGGCGTAGCACCTGGTGGTAAAGTCCGAGACGTCCTTCATCTCGCGCATGGTCCGCCGCTGCCCCTGGTCGTTGGTGGCCAGGTTGTCCTCGCAGTACTGCCAGATGGTGGAGCTGACGGTGCCGCGCTGGACGCCCTGCTCCGACAGAGGATCGGTGCTGAGGCACCGCAGCTGGGCGACGACCTGGGGGCTGGCCCGGTGCAGGGCCCTGCAGAACTCAATGTCCACGTCGTCCTCGTCGTCCGTGATGGGCGGGATCGACATGATGGGCGCCTCGACGGCGAGAAGCGTGCCCCTGGGGATGTCCCTCGTCGCAAACACGCCGCAGCCGGCGATGGACGTCGACCGTACCTCGACGGCGTCGGAAACCCACGTCTCCTCGGGGTATAAAGTCACGGCCGTCCCTGCCTTTGCAGCCTTGTCTGGTGAGGCCATCTTGTCGCCGAGTCCGTCGAGGATGGGCTGATGACGGGCGATGTCTGATCAATTCGCAAGCTGGATGCGTGCGCGACAGTCTGAAGAGTTCTCACATGGCCTTGGAGAGTTGTTCAAGGATGGAATTGGCGGCATGGAGGGAATGCACTGGGAAGTTGGACATGTGCAGGTTTAGCAGGTCCACTTTCCAGCACTAAGCCGACGGTATTCAGAGGCGGGCAACGAGTTGTCGAGCGTCGAGTGAGAATGGCAACATGCTAACATCTCGATGATGAGGACCGAGTCCAAAGCACCCAGTGAACATGCAAATTGAATAGTTGTCATGTACCAGTCATGTAAATTGGTAAAGATGGCCAGACTGTCTCCGAACCGCGGTCACAACGGTCCGTGTTCGTGGTCGTCCAGTTCCCCCCTTTCACGGAGTATGACGAAATACTCCGTACCAAAACCCGATACCTGAGTTACCAGACGTATCCCTGGTAATCTAGCACGACTTTAGAGTTCACCAACTGGGCGACAAAGCTATTTAAGTATCCGTACGGACTAGTTGTGATTCCGTCGCATTCGAGTCGGTCGCATCCCTTGTCCAGGTCGCCGCTCTCTATTTGATACGGGCTGCGTAGTCCCTGGCGTTGTCGCCCCCTTGACCTGGCTCTGATTTGTCTCCCTGGGCATAAGCTCTTCGTCCAAGGCGTGGTAGTCCTTGCATCACTTGTGGTTTCCCAGGCTCCCGCTGCCCATCATCCTTCGTCGACAGCTAGCTACAGCCTGCCAAGACCCGCCCTAAATGCCTGCAATCTTTTCAAAGACTTGTTGAAACACCTTTGCCTCCACCGCGCCCGGCATCTCCACCAGACCGTTAATCACGATGTTCGGCACGCCCTGGACGCCCGACCTCTGCGCCTGAGCAGCCTCCTGGTCGACCTCGGCGGCCCCCTCGTCGCTCTCCAGGTAACCCCTGACCTCGTCGCCGTCCAGCCCAGCCTCGACGGCCGCCTCGCGCAGCGCGTCGCGGCTCGTGATGTCCATCTCCTTCTCAAAATACCCCCGGAACAGGGCATCGACGACGCGGTCCTGCACACCGCCGCCCTTTTGGCCGGCGAGCCGGATCAGGCGGTGCGAGTCGCGCGTGCGGCCCGTCAGGCCGCCAAAGCTGAAGTTGATGCCGACCTCGCGGCCCGCCGCGCACATGTTGGCGATGAGGCCGTCGGCGCGCGCAGCGCCGAACTTGGCCCGGTACGCGCCCGTCTTGTCGATGCCCTGGCGCGGCGCGTCCGGGTTCAGGTAGAATGGGTGCCAGGAGACGGAGAAGGCGTCGTCGGTACGGTCCGGGTGCGCCGAGCGAAAAGCAGATATGCCCGCCTCCAGACGCCGCTTGCCCATGTAGCACCACGGGCACACAGTGTCGCTGATGATCTTGATGTCGAACTTCATGGTGGGCAGGGGATGAGGTACTAATGAGTGGCCAGAGAATGAGTCTCGGCGTTCAATCTGGGAGGCCAAGGCGGTATATAAATGTCCAGATGCGACGGGGGCGATTTTCAGTCATGCTGGCGAAGAAGATGGTGGATGCGATTACAAATCGGGAGGCGGCAAAGCGAACTAAAGCGACAGTACGGAGTACGGAGTGCGGACAATGCTGGAAGACTGGACAGTGGAGGGCTGGAGGGCTGGAGGTTCGGATCTTGCAGCGATCAAGCCGACACTGTGTGTGATTCATCTTGCGGGAGCTAACCCCCTACATTAGTACATTGCGCACAAGCCCCCATTAGAATCATACCAAAAACACCCCCACCGTACTTACTCCCTTTACACTAACCTACATCGCCGACTCTCAGCTGACATGCAGGCTTTGGATATAGTTGATCATGTTCCTACACGGGGTCCTACGGGCCCTCAAACTATTACTGAAGATTTCTTTGATAGCGTCCCAAAGAAGCGCGTTGCATGGAACGACTTCCACTCGGCTAAACCACCACTACTACCTTAGTCTACCTGTACTGAGTTCCATATCGGTTAGGGGAACAACGGCATAGATTATCCCTAGTAGTTATATTTGGGCAGCTAGGTATTTATATTTTAATCTAAATAACATTATAGCTATAACCCTGCCAATTATACCAAACTGGTAAACGTCTTTGCACCGGTCTATAACTATAACGCGAGTAGAAAACCGCGACCTCGGAAATTCAGAGACGTTGTTATATCTTTCTTACGCGTATCGCTAGTATATGTTTCAAGACCTTTACTATGTCGTTGAACTTTATTCAAATACAAATTAATAGGAACCGCAAACTAGTTATTTTTGATGGCCTTGCGTCGAAACTCGAATATTCTTTTTATATAAAATACTAGATCGGGAAATAAACGTCATGTATAGAATAATAATAAATTGTTTAAAAAACAATAGCCTAGTGTTTACTATCCCTCAGCCGGTTTTCATTATCATTGCTGTTCGTAGTAGGCGTTTCAAAGCACGTAATATAATCTAAATTCTTAATTAAATAAAATATCTCTAGGATATGCTTCCTTTGTTGCATAGCATGCTTCTTACCACTAACAAATAACGGAAACCGTTGGGAAAACCAGATTTAAACCATAATAAAGTGCAAATCTATTTATAGGTTGAAGACTTTTCTGCTCCAAAAACATACCTATAAATAATGAGTACGCGTCTTTTCAACTTACAATAATCATCTTCTCACACACCTACACACCTATTTAAACCTTGTCAAATCATCAACTTGGTTTTCCTACACCCTTTATTAAAATGAATATCTTCACTCTTACTGCCCTCCTGTTCGCGCACCTCATCAGCGCACAGGCGTTGGCTGAGTCTCACTTGGGAGTTTGCGACCTTCGCAATTGTAGAGATTCAGACAACACCTATCTTGGATGCCAGGAAGGCAGCTGCGTGGAAACTGGCGCCGATTGTTTGATTACCATATCCGACGCTAATGGCACGCAGGTCCAGTGCTATGGCAAGTAAACCTCCCGTTTGCGCTTATTTTACCTACGGGATTCTGTGGTCGGAGCATCAAGGTAGATAGACATAGTTTACAGGGTGAACATATCTCGTTATCCTTATCTTACTTCGGGACTACCGGACAAAAACCACAATGTATATGTAGTTAGCCTACTATGTCAAGTCTCCTAGACAGGTCATAATGAACAAAATTCTAGCTCTTTATCCTCTTACTTATCTCTGTTCTCGGAGTTCTATATAAATGCTGTTGGAAATTTGTTTAAAAGGCTACCACTATATATCATGATTAACCTTTTCTACAACGGATTAGGACGCTAGAGTCTTTTAATGTCACAGAGTAGACTATAACTTATTTTGCACAGTTAAAAAACCATTGTGATGTATACTGGAATAGGGGTAGTTCTATCAAATTACGCACAAATCTGCTTCGATATACGGCACTATTGTATTTATACAAGTAGATTATGTAAACCTTTGACTATACAATACTTTAATCTAGTTGTATAGTACTCTTCTGGCTCTATATTTACCGAGTAAATTCCCATGTCTGTATCTGACGTTGATTTGAAGTACGAGTCGTAGCCCGTTGATATAGCGACATAAGCCAGGATATTCAGTAATTAACTTTAAGTATATCCAGGGTTTGATCAAGGACCACGAAACCTCGCAAAGTCCTGGGGTATTGTCATAAGGCCGACACGCGCACAATCGAACGCACAGTTTTTGACACGGACACTCAGTTTACAGATACAATCAGAATCCGCGAAAAAAGGCTTTGCAAGTCCGCCAAGTCCAGTCTCGAATACAACTCTTTTCACTTGGCTAGGAATAACACGTAACGATCAGTCACACATCCTCGAGCCAACTGCAGTACCGATCAGTCACTGCGATACCCCATCTGGAAATCAAAACATCACAACGTAGTCTTGGAACAATCAACTACCTGAAGTGAACGGATAGTGTATCTACGAAGCGTCGCTGGGTTACAGTTACGGGTTCTGGTGACCAAGAGTTCAGGCCCAAAGCCATAGCACTGTTTTCACGTCAAACGGACAGAGTTGGGGAAATATATGATACCAATCTCGATTGTCGTATCTATCTCTTCTTATATCACAGTCGTTCTTGTATATGTACAAAGAATATATTGGATCGCAATGGGTACAGCGAGCAGCAGTTCTATGTCCCGTGCTCACTTGAGAGCAGCGACAACAGAGGTGTAGGCAGCCTTGGGCTGGAAGTTGGAGTCGAACAGGAGGGGGTTGGCGCCCGTTCTCCACGAGTCCTTGTCGCTGACGCCCCAGACGGTGATGCCGACGCACTGCTTGAGGTTGAGGCAGGCCTTGGTGACGGTGGCGTAGTCGGCGGCGGGGGCGTTCTGGATGTCGAGCTCGGTGATGGCGACCTCGCTGACGCCGGTGGAGGCGAGGGCGGTGAGGGCACCGGCGATGTTGCCGGCCTGGTTGGCGCCCAGGTGCGTCTGCGAGCCGATGCCGTCGATGGGGATGCCGGCGGCGATCCACTTCTTGACGTGCGCCACCATGCCGGTGGTGACCTTGGCGTAGGTGGCGCTGTCGAGGTTGTAGTCGTTGATGTACAGCTTGGCGCTGGGGTCGGCGGCGCGGGCGGCGCGGAAGGCGATGCCGACAAAGTCCTCGCCGAGGACCTTGGAGAAGACGGACGAGCGGAGCGAGCCGTCCTCGTTGAAGATCTCGTTGACCACGTCGTACGCCCGGATCTTGCCCTTGTACTTGGTCATGACGCCGGTGACGTGCTCCTGGATGACCTTGGTGAGCGTGGCCTTGTCCGTGATGGCCGAGACGTACGCCGGCAGCTGGCTGTGCCACAGGAGGGTGTGGCCACGGATGGTCATGTTGTTCTGAGTGGCAAAGTTGACCAGCTGGTCCGAGTTCTGGAAGTTGAACGTGCCCCGAGTGGGCTCGGTGGCGTCCCACTTCATCGAGTTCTCGGGCGTCAGTTGACCGAAGTCGCTCTTGAGGACGGCCGTGTTCTTGGTGTTACTCAGGGTGCCGGGGTCGGCAATGTTTCCGTAGTAGAGCTTGCCCTTGGCCTTGAACAGGGTGTTCAGGTCGTTGCCGTTGGCGCGGGTGTCAAGCTCGCTGACAGGCGCGGCGAGAACGCCGGCCGGGACCAGGAGGAGGGCGATGGTGGAGGCCTTCATGTTGATCTTGCAGTGTGTGTGATAGGTAGAGACTGGATGTTGACCGTAAAAGAATGGACGGGAACAAGGTGACTGAGCCTGGGGAGTAGAGAGAGGAAAGAACCTGAGGTTGAGAGGTGCTGAGGATAGCTTAGACCTTGGCCTGGCCTTGAGATTATATACCTGTCGAGAGCTTGCCTGTCTAGCCCACATTTGGTGACCCGGCACTTCTACCGACTGATGGAGCCAGACCCGGGTTGCCATCGCCAGAAGACCCACGTTTCTCTGCCTCGTGGGAGGCTGAAATGAACCCATCTGAAGTTCATCTCAAGTGGACAAATAGATCCCGCCAATAGGCTCGGGACCCTGTCACAAAGGTGGGGGTTCAGGATATACCCAAAGGAGCCACCAGAAGGACATACGAAGTACTGACTAGTTGCGTATCATATTGAGGATAGCACTACTGTGTATGAGTATTCGGAACCACAATCGAACGAAATCCGGCCACAGGAGATTGCCATCTCTACGCGACTAAGCCCAAGTCGTTCCTCGGGAGGGGTGTGCCAAGCCTGCTAAGCCGGGGGGTTCTTGCATGGTTGTGTTTGGTGTTGATAACGATCCAGAGACGGGCTGTGGAGTGTGGCTACACCAGCAAAACTGATGACAGAACAGGCCGCGGGGCATTCATTCATTCGAAGCCGTCTGAAACAAGCCTTCTCACATTAACCGCCCGGTTCTCGGGCACCATCATTCGAGGCGAGTCGAGCCAACGAGGCCATGCCGTATGATATAATCTTAACAGGGGCACTATAGCAGTGGAGCATTGTCATCCCGAGGTCCATCGACCTGGTCACAAAGCAGTGTGTCTGCTGACGTCTGAACGACCCCGTTCGACCCCTTTTGTTGGTTGACTAACTATCGATGAGACCGGCAAAATGGCATGCATAGCGCCCCCAACCATCCCCGTCGTCTCGACTCTCGCCACCAGGTCAACATGAACAACGAGCATCGTCATGCGCACGCACGGACACCGCGAGCTGAATCTCGCAACTGTGGTTTCAAAATGGTGGCTCGCTCGATTAAATTGGACCTTGTCAACACTGAACAGATGACGCCCGGTGTTTTCAAAGCTTGCACCGCCTGCAGCAGGCCGGCTCCCTGCGCGGATCTGCCAATCCGTGGCCGTACCAAAATGTGGAGGTACCGCCATACCACTGTAAAGTTACTGTGTAACCATTCAATCACCATGCGGCCTGCCGGTGCTCCCAAGAGGCACGGTCCGAATCAACTCGTTGGGTTTCAAGTAAATGTGCACACTCAACCATCACCGTTCATGGATGTTCCCAGCATCCAAATGACGAACCCCGCTAGCAACGTGGTCGTTCAGATGCGCCCACGCTGGCGTTGTTGACGACATGTCGCACGGCATCTACTGGTCGAGTACACACCAAACAGGCCTCTGTAGGCGCTGATGTCCCAGTCGAGACGGGCGTCAAAGCCCCGTCGACTTTCGGAACCCAAAACATAGATGATAGACATAGCCATGACCAAAATAACACTACACTGGATCTACGCGACAAATACGGAGTATCCGTACTTCCAATGCCGCGCACGGCGGGATCAGGTCCGGGACACCGCCCTGTACACCGCCCTGCTCTGTGAGTTCTTCCGCGAGCCTCGAGGGAGGCACAGGCAGTGGGGCCAGAGTCCACGGTTCCCCCTATTCAGCATGTCGCTGGGACCGTGACCGGAGTCAGCAGTATGAAGAAATGCTACCTTCTTTGATGAAGTTCCAATCGTATTCGGCATGTACATTTTGCACCATGAGAGGTAGCACGGGGACGAAACCACAGTTCAGATAGCTTTCAGGTAGGTAATTAATTCGTCATTCATGAATAATGAGTGTCAGTCACAGGTGACAGATCGTGTTCAGCACACAAATGTGGCTTCATACTGAACGTCCCTCTTTGACCGTCTGCCATCATGCGATTCGTGGTTGCGGGTTGGCCTTGATCTCCTTGAGCACCTCTCTTGTACGCGCGTTGTCGGCGAAACTCAATCCGATCAGATCCACCACCTGTTCGACAGGAAAGTACAGACTGAGATCGCTCTCAAGCCATAGGAACTTGACGTCCACGAGGTTGCTTTGCAGTACTTCTGACAGGTACTTCAAGCGTAGCCAATTATCCGCATACTGCGCAGTAGCGGGAACATCGTCTTCGCCGGCGCCTGGGGGCAGAAATAGATCGTCGAGCTCGGCGACCTTGGAAATGAGACTGGCGATGTTGTAAGCATCGTCTTGGCCGATACCTGGCATATCCATGACGTCGGCCACCAACTTCATGGCGAGGGTGTCGGCCAGCTGCCCAATTGCTTGACACCAAGCCGAGTGCGACAAGATGTCGAGCCAGGTCGCAGCCATAGCGCGAACACGGGTAGTTGCGGAATCAACCTGAATTGCTAGGTCAGATGGGTCCAGATCCTGCTGCATGAGGTTCTGCGCACCGCCAAGTAGGTCCCGAAGGACTGTTCGCTGGGTGGACATCTCCGAGGTGTACGCGCGCTTGGCAAAGGCACGTAGGCTCTTCACATCATTGTCAAGCCGCAGCATGGTTTTTGCACGAGCACCCAGATCGTCGCGGGCTTTCCAGGATTTGCATAAACTTTCCAGGCGTTCGGCGAGATATGTTGCATCGTTGTAAAGAAACATGTTGCCGCCCCCGCTCATATCGAGCGTATAATAGTATGGTGACACGGCGCGGAACATGGCCAACACCAACGTGGGCAGTTGAAAGACGCCTGCCGCAGCTGCGGCGACTGGACTACCCTCGGATCTGACCAGATTAGCATACAGTTAGTTACCATGGCGTGCGTTCGGGACCCGACTTACCCAACGAGGAAAGCGCCGTCCTCCAAGATGGTCGATATAAGCGAGAGGACGGGTTGGGGCATTGATGAGATGTGGTAGGTCTCCTTCAAGGTCATTTCTCGCGTCTGTGATTTGGTCGCAGACGGCTTTGGCGTTGGTTGGACGGCCTGCGCTGGCTTACTTGGTTGCTCCGTTTCTCCCCAGCCCCACGCATCTTCTGGGTCCTCGTCTACGCTTGGTGCTGCAGCGGGTTCGTCTTCGAATGGCTCGTCATCGCCTCCCCAACCCCAAGCATCGACCGGGTCATCGTCTGGCTCATCTGACGCACCGTCCACTGTAGCATGAGCAGTCGTAGACTCATCAGGTTGTTCATCGCCGTCATCGCCCCATGCACCCAAGTCATCATCGTCCACGTTGGCGGTAGAGGCTCCATTGGCCTCCAGCTCCCTCCCCTCCGATTGCGACACAGTCTGTGTTTCGACACGCTCGACTTCCTGCGAGGCCCCTAGCCCGCCTGCCATCTGCCTCCGTACCGAATCCAGGGCTGTCTCTCGACACTTGCCCAACCAGACTTTCGGAACGCTGTCTGCCCATTCTTGCAGCTCACTGAAACCCGTGTATTGTAATTCTTCCAGGTTGTTGCAAAACCCTTTGGCGGAATTGATTATCTCTTGAAAGCCGTCCATTTCTGCCAAAGATGTTGGGACAGCCGAATCAAGCCAGACGCTGATGATCCTTGGAATCAATGCGGGCATCATGACATTCGATAGTGATTTAACAAGCTCCTTTGGCAGTCTCTCCGCCAAGAACCTCATAACTTTTCCAAGATCGGAAAGCAATGAGGATATACTGGTATTAACTTGTCCGTCGAGACTGAGGGATGACTAGGAGTTGTCAGCTTCTGGGCCAGTGGGTCAGACGGTGAACTAACGTCATTAGAGCTGATGCCCGGCAGAATTTTGTTGCCTGGAGCAGTCCGTGGAGCCACGATAGCTTCATCGAGGCTGTGCCAAAATAGAGCCATTCTTTGGTCAACCTCCCTGTATGCTTGCAAGCCGATGACCGCCTCTGAAAGATTCATTTGTTCATCTGGAACTGAGTCAACACACAATCACCATCGCAACGGCAGACTGAAAACGTACCCTCCCGCTTCTGGTGTATTTCTACTCGCCCATTTTGGCTGTCGATCTGGACCAGCGAACCCCAGATATGTTCAAAAACCTCGTGAACAGATGACTTGAGCTCGAACGCGCGCATGTCTAATGTCCGCATGACACGGCACGACTTGCTGGCGGGTATGGTGTCCATTGCCGCCCATGATTCTGTATGAACGTTAGTTTGAGTACCCATGCGGTGTATATCAAGCAAAACGTACTCTCCAGTAGATGTAGAGAATCCAACACCCTTCGCTCGTCGCGGGCCAATTCCACCTGGTCTAGCAGCCCATTGACATGCTTGATGCTTGACAAGGCTGTTCTCACTTGACGGTTGTAGCTGGCCTCACGCTGGAGGAATTTGACCATCTCTTCGGTTTCTTGCAAGGTCTGTCCAGTCACTTCGGGGGCTTCGGCTCGTCGTACGATCTCGTTGGCAAGACTGCGGGATCTGTTGATGTCGTCTTCGAGGGTTTTGGCGTTAGCTACCCACGATTGCACGTCCGGGGCCGTCTCTTCATTGATCAGATGCACTTCAGCCTGGAAGAAGCTTAGCCAATGATGCAGAGGGTCAGCCTATGAGACCTACCTCGAGTTTTGACTTGGCAGCGGCCAGCGACTCTAGAGCAGGGCCGAAATCTTGAGGTCCAAGCCGACTGTTGGACACGCCGTCATCCGGGAAACCGCCATAGAGCGCAAAGTCGACCAGTGCCTGGCCGATGGCGGCCGGCGCAGCTTGTTCCATTGCCCGAGTCGCAGTATGAGTGTGGATGGCGTTTGGCTTCGGCTCGACCAAGGTAATGTTGAGGCCTCGGAACTAGCTGCCGCGGTGCTTGGTTTGATTCCGGTCGAGGTTCGTTCGTTCGTTCGTTCGTTTAGCAGTCGTCCGAATAGGAGTTGGGCGTAGTCGAGTACCTGAAGGTGGTGTAAGGCTTGATACTCGGTTCTTGGTTGTTAGCTGTCGTGGTCTCCTTCGCAAAGAGCTTGCGCTGTGGTTGATGAAGCTTGCCTTGCAACAGCTTCGAGGATGACAGCACAGGACAGTTAACTTAGCTAACGTTACCACCTCGCAACTGGTACAATACAGGTACGGAGTACGTACCTTCGGCGTTAGTCCTATCAGCTTATCGGCGCCGTAGTGTTACCCTAACCTTACGTTAGCTGCCAATCGGGTGCGGGGAGTCGATGGTGGGGTGAATGCTGGCTCTTTCGAGCTCATGTACAATCCTCGCAACGAACGCATGTGTAACCAACAACCCTACACTAAGACAATCCTCCTCCTAGAGCAGAGCAGATTCATAGACGCAAACACTCGCCTTTCACTTCCTCTACTACCTCATTTGCGAGACACAAATCCGATATCGACTTCTCATCTTGGTCAGACTCGAGCAGCTGAAGGTCTCCTGAACCCCTCTCCCTCCCTCTTTCTTAGATCTCCCCTGACATCACCACCACCAGGAGGTGCTACTTCACCATCCCTCGCTCGTGGTCATCGCATACTGCAGTCTTCACTGCAGCCAACAAGGCGTCAGCTCACTGGTATCCTGTTGTGCTCCCACATCTGTTTTGGTAAGTTGTTCGACGACGTCACGAGGCGTTCGTCATCCTGCGATCCGCTTGGCCCATCTACCCTAAGCATATGTCTGGTGCGCGGCGCTCAATAACCTTGACTACATCCATGATGCCGGGAATCGCGAAAGGGTAGAGGCCCCTGGAGCTTGGAATTTTGGTTTGGGCCTCGAGATCTTGGGCATTCTTGCTGAACCCGCTTGCCGCTAGGTTTCTTGAGCGCGCATGGTCAACACAATCAACAGGAGGTCGCATGATTCAGTTGCAAATATTGCCAGGTTGGATCAACCGCTCACATAGTACTGCCGGCATCATGAATGCTGCTCGGCATCAGCCAACGTAACCTGCCCAGATTCATGCAAAGACGTCATGTCTGGCATAAACTCGCATGCGACTGACATCATCCAACACCTTCACACCTTTCACTGAACATGCATATATATATATATATATATATGTTTATGTCGAGATTTACTGATTTTGAGACAGTTCAAACTGGAGAAAATCACTGTTCCGCCTTCACAGCACGATGGGTTCTCAACCCCCCCGCCAACTCACGCTTCAAGACGATCCAAAGTTTCAAGACCGACTACGCTCCCGCTACCATTACTCACTATGAGTCGGAACGGAGCTCAATGCAGGTCGTGGTTGTTGATCGCAAGGGACCCAAGGTGAACGGCTACTTCACACTCGCGACTGAGATCTTTGACGACTCAGGGGCACCCCATACTCTCGAGCACCTCGTCTTCATGGGATCTAAGAATTACAAGTACAAGGGTCTTCTGGATAAGTTGGCATCGCGCGCTTATGGAACGACCAATGCTTGGACCGCCACAGACCATACAGCGTACACCCTCGAGACAGCCGGCTGGGAGGGCTTCGCCCAGACACTACCGGTTTACTTGGAACATCTCATCCTACCCACGCTCACCGACGAGGCCTGTCTGACCGAAGTGCATCATGTTGACGCGGACGGTAACGATGCCGGAGTTGTCTACTCGGAGATGCAGGGCGTCCAGTTCAGCAGCAATGAGTTGATGGACCTCAAGGCGCGCCGTATGCTGTACCCCGAGAACGTCGGCTTCCGCTACGAGACGGGAGGCATGATGGAGGCACTGCGGGTCTTGACCCCGGAGAGGATACGAGAGTTCCACCGGGCCATGTACCAGTCCAGGAATCTGTCCTTGATCATCATTGGAGAGGTGGACCACAGCAATCTGCTCCAGATTCTTGACACTTTCGAAGACAGCATCCAGGACGATGTCCCTGTGCTGACTCCAGACTTCAAGCGTCCATGGGTCGATTCAGCGCAGCCGCCTGCCATCAGGGAGACTGCGGTGGAGACCATCGAGTTCCCCGAGGAAGACGAGTCCTCCGGCGAGTTGGTCATCGCATTCTTTGGACCCAACTGTGCAGACACGTTGGCCACGGCAGCGCTAGAAGTTCTTCTGACTTATTTGTGCGGATCCTCTGTCGCAGTTCTGGAGAATGTACTCGTTGAGAAGGAGGCATTGGCCAGCGCTGTCATCTTCTGGTGGGATCCCCGTCCGAACAGCGTCATCTGGTTTCAGCCAACCGGCGTCGAAACCGACAAGCTTGAGTTTGTCCGGAAGCGATTGATTTCGCTTCTCGGAGAGGTTGCGTCGAAGCCTCTAGATCTCACCTACATCAAAGAGTGCATCCAGCGCGAGCGACGACAGATCAAGTCCGCTGCAGAAAGCTCCGAGAGCTTCTACAGCCAAAACATCATCAATGACTTTCTCTTTGGTCGTCGGGATGGCACTTCACTGCGCGAGATGCAGACTCTCCAAGAGTACGAGGAATTGGAGGCGTGGACCGAAGAGCAGTGGCGCGCCTTCATGAAGAAGTGGCTGATTGATGCGCACCATATTGCTGTCTTGGGCAAGCCTTCCAAGAAGCTGGCCGAGCAGCAGAAGGCCGATGAAACGGCCAGAATTGAGAAGCGCAAGGAAGAGCTTGGCCCTGACGGCCTTGCCAAGCGGAAGAAGCTCCTGGAAGAGGCCAAGAAGAAGAACGAGGTAGAACTACCTGCGTCTCTATTGGAGAAGTGGGCTGTCCCGCCCACAGAGACGATTCACTTCATCGAGTCTCGGACGGCACGCTCAGGGCTTGCTCGCAAGTTGGGCGTCAGGGACAATGCTGCGCAAAGGATCATCGAGTCAGCAGCACCTGGCAAACCGCTATTCGTCCAATTTGAGAGCGTCCCGACCAGCTTCGTGCACATCAACGTACACGTCGGTACCATGGGTGTGCCCACCAAGTTCAAACCTATGATAGCCCTGTTCAATGACAACTTTTTCAACACGCCAATCACTCGAAACGGCCAGCAGATCGAGTTCGAAAAGGTCGTCATGGAGCTGGAGAGGGACACTGTCAAGTACAGTATCGACTCGGGTGGTCGCATTGGCGACACAGAGAGCATCCTGATCAAGATGCAAGTCGAGCCTGAGAAGTATGCCAAGGCGATTGAGTGGCTCCGGACCATGATGTTCGACAGCGTCTTCGACGTCACACGGCTCAAGGCTACCATCACCAAGCAACTTGCGGACATCCCCGAGTCTAAGCGTGATGGACGAACGATGGCCAGCGAGATTGAGATGGCTATTCACAACAACGAGTCAGCCTTCCTTGTGTCAAAGCGGACACTGGTCAAGGCCAAGTACCTCCGTCGCTTGAAGAAGCACTTGGAAAAGGACCCGGACATGGTGGTGTCTTGGTTCGAGGGGCTGCGTAAGTCTCTGTTTCAATTTGCCAATGTCCGCGCACTCGTCACTGCCGACGTTGAGAATGGCAAGTTGGCCGAGCCTGTCAAGACTTGGGACATCCTCACACAGGCACTAGAGCCTGCAACAGCCTCGACGAATGTTCCGATTGTCAAGCCTTATAGCCTTCTCAACGACGAGGGTCGCAACCCGGGTTCCGTCGGTGCCGTCATCGTCCCAATGGCATCGATCGACTCTTCTTTCTCCATCAGCACTTCCAAGGGATTGACGTCATTCAGCGATCCTGTTGTCCCGGCCTTGCTGGTAGCCGCGCAGTACCTCGAGACGGTCGAGGGTCCTCTTTGGAACGCGGTCCGTGGAAACGGGTTTGCTTATGGTGCCTACTTTGCCAAGGAGGTTGACGGCGGATATGTGCATTTCAAGACATATCGATCCCCGATGGCTGCGAAGGCGATCGTGGCTGCCCGGGATGCCATCACCGCCCTGGCCGACGGTACGACGCCTTTCGAGAAGCCCATGCTCGAGGGAGCCATCAGCCAAATTGTGATGACCATGGCCGATGAGCAGTCGACAATGGCGGCTGCGGCTATTCAAAACTTCATTCTCGGTGTGGTGCGTGGCCTGGACCCTGATTTCAACCAAAAGATGCTGGCCAAGGTCCGAGCTGTTACCGAGGACCAGATGCGAGCAGCCATCAAGGACTGGCTGCTCCCTGCCTTCTACCCGGAGACTAGTAATCTGGTGGTCACTTGTGCACCGATCATGGTCGAGGTAAGTCGAATGCCCGTTTATCCAGTACGTGATGACCGCTGACGTTTCATTTAGAACCTCGAGAAGGAACTGAAAGCCATGGGCTACAAGACTCAAGTCAAGCAGCTGGCCGACTACTACGACTCGTACGGTCTCGAGGCACCAGAAGGCGAGGAGGACGACGACGAGGAAGAAGAAGAAGAAGAAGAAGAAGAAGACGACGACGAGGACGGTTCGGATGATGAGAGTGGGTCTTCAGAGGAAGGCTCCGGACCCGAGTAAACTGACAGGCGCTCAACCAAATGTCATGCTGTAGACCATTAAATGATTGGATGATGGACGATGGGATAGTTTTCTCCCACCTAGCATTGTTCACCGGTCACATGTCCCATGCCGTGTAGTTGTAAGTCTAACTTGTAGGACTTTGATTTTGGTCGCGCGTATTACGGTACGGTACGGTACGTATGTGAGCAGCTATGCAGAATGGGGGATTTCTTGCACTCGGGCTCTTTCCAACAAATACGGAGTAGTTAGTGAGACTTTGACTCGCGCCCTTGTGCACTTTATCCACCGAGTTAGCGTGTAAAGTTTGAAGTAGTGCCCCGTTCTGTGGCTTGGCGGGCTATTTGCGCCCGCTGCGGCTGCAGGTGTTTCAGGAATCCGGTCGTGAACTTATTATTAGCCATGTCTCGACGACGGCTCGTTGACTTGTCCATAAGTTAATCCTCGCTGAACTTCTCCTTTCACTCACCTTGGCCATGGCCATAACTACCTGCTGAGGAAGGAGCTCCGTGCGGGGTATCTAGCATGCTTATCCGTACTTAGTACAGAACAGAGAGCAGCAATCGACCAGGGCTTAGCTACATACGGACCACCACCTCGCCATTTCTATGCCGTCTTGGACACACTATCTAACTTACACAGTCTTGCGACACAGTCCCTTCCTTTCCTTTCCTTTCCTTTCCTTTACGTGATGCCATCAGCTGGATGATGACCTGGGATTACACTTCGCTCGTCCCATGCCAAGGTGCCAAGAAGATGCTGCTCTTCAGTCCTGGTAAACTAACGAGCGATCCGCTCCGTCGCACTTATGCACCGTGGACGGGCCAGCCCGGCCTTCGCGCCCTCGTCATCCTGGCCTCCATCGTGACGCTCTACTGCATCTACGGCGTCTACCACTTCTACCGCGATCCGCTTTCCATCTTCTATTCGCCCGTGCACGGCACCGACCGCTTCTACAGCAACACCCGCGAAGCCGAGGCGCTCCAATTCCTCCGCGATGCGCAGTTCGACCCGGCCCTGGGCCCGCGCCTGGGCAAAGCCGGCACCGACCCGCGGATATGCGCGACCTTTGTGACCGTCGCGCGGAACATGGCCTACGAGGAGCGGGAGTACATTGACGCGTCCGTTGGCTCGTTCTTGGCCAACATGTCGCGTGCCGAGCGCGAGGCTGTACATTTGAACGTCTTCTTCGCCGACGTGCCGGATGCCTACGCGAAGCACAAGAGTCTGACACAGCTCAAGGCGCTCGACCTCATCGATGATGTCTATACGTACATGGAAACCGAGGTCGCGCAGGAGGCGGGCAAGATGCGGCAGTTGACCGAGTACGCCGAGGCGGGCAAGGTGAACAAGCGCATGGGCGAGAGAAAGAGCCTGCATGATTATGCTACGGCGATCCAGCGGTGTCTCGACACGACGAACGCGCCGTATATCGCCATGTTCGAGGATGACATCCTGCTTGCGGACGGCTGGGCCGCGAGAACGTTGCGGGACCTGAACACGACGGAGGCGATGATGAGAGCGCCCTCGCGCGAGAAGGGCCCGAGGAAGGGACTTGTCCAGCCGGGGAAGCCGTCCGACTGGCTCTACCTGCGCATGTTCAACCAGGACCGCAGTTCCGGCTGGGGAGGTGGCACGGGTTTCCTCGACAATAACGTGCACGTCATCTCCGCGTTCGTCAGCGTCCCGCTCTGCCTCGCTATACTCATCGTCAAGAGCCGAAACCGAGCCATGGCTAGGCACATCGACATCTGGGTGCTCCTCGTCATCTGTTTCATCGCGGTGCCCCTGTTCACGTGGCTCTTCTTCGCCTCGGGCAAGACGTCGCTCGTCGGCAACCCGCCGGGTGTGCGTGAGGAGTGGTTCGGCTGCTGCAACCAAGCCCTGGTGTACAACCGCCGCCACGCGTCCGACCTGGCCGCGTTCTTCTTGCGGAATAGCGGCCAGGCCAAGGGCGGCAGGGGCGATATGCTCAGCAAGGAGTTTGCGTGGGACAGGGGGCTGGCGCGGGTTAGTGCGTATCCCATGATGGCGCAGCATGTGGGCTTCGTGAGCGCTACTCTGACGACGGACGAGGAGGCACGGAAGATTTGGAATGTAGGCTTTGAGGATTTGAGCAGGGACGGGTTGGCGAGGGAGCATATGAGGCATGTGGGTGAGGTCTTTGGCGCTGCGGCTGTCAAGGAAATGGGTACGGTAATATAACGATGGCATCAGATGCCCGGGATCTGCTATGAGGGATGAGAAATGACAGGTCAAAGTTCAGCTACCGGCGTGTGGAATCTTTATTGACTGACTATTGGCTTCATGAAAGGGCAGTCGGTTGACTCGTGAGAATGTGCCCCCCTCCATGTTTCTGCCTCATTGATACAGTCTCTGGAGAGCTCACCTCGTCAGTTTCGTCCAATGGCCTTCGGGCCTGTCGAACATTGCTGATTGACAGTGACTCGGCGCTGATCTATGGCCTCGAGGGATTGGAGTGTCGACGAGGGAGGGCATTGATTAATCACAAAAGAAAGGCAGCTGCCAGTTAACAAAGGCTGCGGTTGCTCTTGCACAACAGGGACAACTCCAAGATGGTTCCGGAACATGCGACGACTCCGACGAGTGTGGACTCTCGACGATATGTCCCCTTGACGCTGGCATCTTCTGGGAAAATTATGTCTATCACATCCATCCATATCCTCTCGAGGCATTGTCATCACATACACTCACCCAACAAACGTCCCCAAGGTTCTTTATCTTTGCCTCGTCAATTACTCCCAACGCAAATCCGAACCCATCCGCAGCAATGGATAACCTCCCGCCCGTATTCAGCGATGACAGTTCCAGCAGCTCTAGCAGTTCTAGCGATGACGACGACGAGACCGTCGTTGCTCTGCGCACGTCCGCCCGGCTCCTCAAGGACTCCCGCCTCAAGGAGATGACGGTCCCGGACCAGAAGCTCCTCATCGACGCCGCCGCCTACGGTCGCTACGACCAGATGGCGTCCCTGGCCACGTTCCTCTCCGCCAAGTACGCCGTCGACAAGCCGCTGATTCTCATCACGCCCCGCACCACGCCGACGAACCACGCGTCGACCACGACAGGCCACGGCAAGACGCTGCTCCACCTCGCCGTCGAGGCCTCGTCCCCGGCCGTGGTCGGCTACCTCACCTGCAAGAACCGGTTCGCGTACCACCTGCCGCTGCTGCAGTCGCTGCTCGACGCCAAGGACGCGGGCGACTTCACGGCGCTCAACCGCGCGGCGCTCCTCGGCGACGCGGCCAGCATCGCCAACCTCGAGTACGCGGGCGCGCGGCCGGGCCTCGTGGCGAACCTGGAGTGGCACGACGAGCGCTTCAGCGCGGCGCTGTCGGGCAGCGTGGCCGTGTGCCAGCGCTTCATCGACATGCGCGGCGGCGTCTGGGGCGGCGACGCGATCAACGAGCAGGATATCAACGGGCGCACCATGCTGCACCTCGCTGTCGGCACCGGCGACGGCGACATGGTCGATATGCTGCTGCGCAACGGGGTCTGCGCGCGGATTCAGGATGATGAAGGCCAGACGGCCATGGATATCGCGCGGGAGAAGGGCTT
Organism: Arthrinium puccinioides; assembly: GCA_022414665.1. Taxonomy (NCBI): domain Eukaryota; kingdom Fungi; phylum Ascomycota; class Sordariomycetes; order Amphisphaeriales; family Apiosporaceae; genus Arthrinium; species Arthrinium puccinioides. The sequence continues at coordinate 2,902,736 of JAIUNF010000006.1, read as the reverse complement.
TCTTTGCATTCTGAAGATTTTCGAAGAGAAGGGGCTGGATGACTGAGGTGGATAGGAGGGATTCGGACTGGTGCTCGTGGTGATGGTCAACTAGTGCTCGCGATGATGGCCAACTGGTAATCGTTGTGATGGTCAACTGGTACTCGTGATAATGGCCAACTGGTACTCGTGGTGAATCTGATGATGATGGCCAACTGGTGCTCGACGCTCGTGATGATGGTCACACGAAGCTTTCTACTCGCGTTTGCATTAAGAAATTCACTTCTAGGTAGTCATTTGCAGAAACAAAATGCCAAAGATGCTTCATACGACTGTAGGCGAGGCAAATCTTATATGTACGGTCAGTGTGCCAAGTGTACTGTTCGGCTCTCCATTATTTACATGCATGATGCAAGACGCTCGCATTTCCATCCAACGAAGAGAGACATTGCCTTGATTTTAAGAGGGCTCGCCAAAGACACCAGCGACAGGTCCCTTGAATATTACCTATCCCAAGCAGCACCTATTCCAAGCAGCATCTATCCCAAAAGTACGTCCGAATATTTATCAACATCGTGGAGGCCCTTTGAACTTGACAAACCCGACGTTCCCAACTCTGTTTCCTACAACTAAAGTAGTTGAGTGCTCTTTGTTCATTATCACGTGATCCTCTCCCATTTTTGAACGTTTTCTGAGATCATCGGGAATCCAAAGAACATTTTGCTCGTTCCACGTCACCCATTCTCCACTGTCGTCGATCCCATACCCGTAGAAGCGTTCAATAGTCACGACATCCGCAGGTGACGGAGAAGACGGGTCGATAGATAGACTAGACCAGTCGAGAGAGATCTGTCCCCGGATTGTGCAAACCTTCAAACCGTTCGACTCGAAGGTAACGGTTGGCACGAACGTGATAAATCTCAGGTTGAAAGTTCTCAGGTGCCGCCCCGACTCGACGGAAAACAAGTATATGACGTAGTAGGTATCTGACGCACAAGCTACCAACTTCCCGTCGTGCGAAACAGCAAGTTGACATTCCCAGTATAGGTCCAAACTGTGACCCTTGAGTGTAGTCTTCTTTTTAGTGTCTAGGTTTGTAATGCGTACTGTGTCATCATGCAATGCAGTTACGAGCATACTTGAGTTTTGGGGGAAGAAGGCAGCGGCCATGACTGGGCTATCGTGAATGGAGATCGAGCTTTGTTGTCGATACGTTGTAGCGCACCAAAGCTGAACATGCCCGCTCTCCAATCCGACGGCGAGCAGTTTTTGATCTTGCGAAACAGCCACTGAGTCCCGTGACATCAAGGGATCTCTGTCGAATTCCAAGTGGGCAAGTTCCACACGTGTATTCACGTCCCAAATAAACAGGTGTTTACCTCCCCCATCGACGACCATAGCTGTCTGGAGTCCGTGGAAAACGATATCCAATCGACATTGAGTGCGGTAGTATGCATCATGTCAATCTCTTTTGGGTCATGACCATCTTCTCGAGCCAAAAATATATGTGGGCGAAAGTGGTGCTCCCATTTCCAGAGCGTGTACGCGAACATCCCACAGTCGGGTGAGACTGAAGTCAAATTTACCGGTTGTGTGTGTTGCTCGGGCAGGACAGCTACTACTCCGTTTTCGTCCTCGTCCTCGCCCTCGTTGATTGACTCGATTCTCCATATTGCTGGTTTATCGCTCTGAGCGCTTATCGCCGTAAGAATCCTACCGTTAGGCGACAAATGTGCGGATTTTATGTATTTCTCGACGTGTTGAATCCTGTGCAGCTCTTTTCCTGTGTCAACAGACAAAATGCGAATATAACTTTGGCCAATCCATGAATGCATGCTTGCTACGAGCCGCAAATCGCAAGAGAATAAAACCAGGTCTATTGCAGATTCAGGTTGGATCTCCCACAACATCCTGCCCGAACTGAGCGACCAGATCTGGATTTCTCCGGGAACTGATAAAAGTGCCAAGTGATCATCGTTTGCTGAGAAAGTCGGTTCACATGCTTGTGAGCCTTGAATCGTAAACAGTAGATCAACTCGGTCCTTTCCCACCGACCAGACTTGTGATTTTGGGCTGTACACCATTGTAGTGAACACCAGTCGGGAGTTGTGTGAGAAAATGACCATGTCGCTCAAAGGCCCACCCTGATCCCGCAACGTCATCTTGTTTTCCGAGCATGTCGACCGCAAGTGTATTGAGCCATCATCATGACTTGATGCTAAAAGGGTGGCGTCTGGTGAAAAGCAGACGAAACGTTCTCTGTTGGCGTCATGATAGTCGAGGATCGGGGGAGAGAGAATATCTGCATGAAACCGGCGAGCTGCGTGAAACCGGCGAACCAGCTCCCCGGATTCTACCTGCCATATTTCTGCGACATCTCGATTCTTAGAAATGAGCAGAACATGATCACTGTCCTGGGAGAACTCGCAGAAAGATCCACCTGATCCCTCTCCATCTCCTCGAAGCGTTTGCAAAACATCCCCTGTATCAGTTGACCAAACGCGAACCAAGCCCGAACCCGAATTTGACACTACGCGTTCTGAGTCGGGGGAGAAAGCCGCTTGGTAATAATGGCAAGCTGGATCGGATAATGTGTGACGCAGTTTGCCCGAAGCCGTCTCCCAGATGCGGAGCTTCCCGTCCTCGCAGGTAGAGAGCAGAAACATCGAGTCGGGAGAGAAGATAGTCATATAAACCTCGTCGGGATGATCCAGAGTTTGCTTAACTCGACCCCAGTCAGCATCTACCCTTGGCGTTTGAGAGATCCAATCAATATTGACCCTATTGACGTTTTCGATCCGAACCAAGCTGTTTGTAGGCGCAAATATGAGCGCAGAAGAATACAGTTGAAGTGGTGCGACTGCAATAGCCGAGATGGAGTGTAGAAGAAACCGTTTTCCATCAAGGAGGAATGCGCGGCATGACCCCGTTGACTGTAGACTGGGTGAGCTTGACCGTCCTGACTGGAACAGTGATACATAGTATTGCTTACCTGGAAAATGCCAAGTAGTCTGTCCATCATCGCCATGCTCTCATAAATCTTCCCCAGCAGACCGATGACTTCTAACCAGTGAAGCAGATGTTTCCTCAAAAACGAGTCAACACGCTGCTCATCATTGCTTGCGTCTTTTTGGCTCTTCTTCAGATGCTCCACCCAGTAAAGGCATGCATATCGGAGATGGCCCGGTATGTGTCTGTCGGTTTCTGTGGCAGCTACATCCTTGACTTTTGTCCCGGGAGATTCCAAGTGGCAGATGTTTTGACTCAGACTAGACTCCATGAGCTTGAGACATGCATCAAGTATGTTATGGTGAGTGTCAACCTCATCTATCCAGAACGGGTTTATATTTTTCTTCTCCGGGTGGGCCATGAAGTCGCGAAAAGACGCGTGAAAGGGCCGAATCGTGTCGCCCACTGCGGTGGAAACTTTGATGACGGAATGCAACATGTTGAGCTTTCCGTGAACTGAAGTTTCAGAGATCAAAAAGAGCTTAGAAATGGATGGTAGAGTAAGTGGCTCCAGGAAGCAGATGATTGGGCCCAATATGTTTCTGAAGTCTTGCACACAGCGAGTTCTCGCCGTGCCTGTTTTACCTCTCAGTAAACGTTCAAGTACCGGAAGATAGGTTGCGTCCAGGACGTCGAAGCCCATAGCTTCAGTTCGAGCCTGATAGCTTAGGATATTTTCTAGCTGGAAGTCCGGACCTTCGTTCCATGCGTTGTCTTCCATGAACCGACATATGGTTGCGGCGAAGATGAAAAGTGGATGGGACATCTGTATCAATGTTTGGATTTTGCGTGCTCCTGGCCAATCCTCCCCGAGCTTCAGGTGAGGATATTCATAGCACTGGCTGTTGTGTTCGTCTCGGATTCTCAACAATTCGTGGGTGAGAAACGTGCCAAGATCTTTTGAAATGACGACCTCGGGAAGTTGGTGAAGTGCCACGTTCTGGTAAGTTCCCTCGACATCTTGGAATCCGATTCGGATGGGTAGCTGAGGTCTGCTTGTGACAAAGGTCTTCAGGCGAATCGTGCCCAGCCCTTCGGATTGTGATACGAGGCGGATCACAGTACGGATGTCGGCATCGTTCTCGCACTCATCTAGGGCATCCAACACCATGATGATACTTGCGGGGTAGCCCGGGTCATGTTGGGCTTTGGTGAGAGGCTTGAGTATAAGCTCTTCGAACTCGACATTGAGTGCTCGGCTGCCGATCCGAGGATTGTCCCGCAGAGAAGCGGTGACGTGTGAAGACACTGAAGAGATGGAGGACCCCCTGGGGTAGGCCAGTTGGTGCGCAAGGGTGGTAAAAAGTTTGGCCGTGCTCACTCTGTCGCTTTCGCCTTGCTTGAAGAAGAAGCTGGCACCGAGAGTCCCTCGACTGTCAAGCCGTTCCGCAACGGTACGGGCTATGGTGGACTTGCCCGTACCCGCTGCGCCGCTCAGCCAAAATACATTCTTTCCATGTGGATCCTCAGACCACTCCGATATCTCGCGAAGAAGATCGACACGGGTGTCTTCAAGGCATCGTGCGTTGTGCTGCTCGTCGGACGAGTCAAAGGCAGCACCATTTACGACTGGTACTGGTATACTGGACGCGGAGCTGATATGAAGTATGTTAGCCCCTATGCAACAGTGTAGTGATAATAGTCGGGGCTCACTTGTAGGTGATGTTCTGTTGGAGATTGGCGTGGTCTCCGAACTGGTTTCTCGAAATGTTTCTACTGGCGCTCATGTCGCCGACTCGCCAAGTAATGGCACCCGATCGACGACTAATAAGATAGACAGCACAAGAGGACGATTGGCAAGATAGACAACAAAAGAGGTAGCGGGTAAATTGAATGAGGACATGCCATACAAGCAGAAGGTGACAAGATCATTGAGCGCTTTGAGTTCTCTGGTCGTGTCCATGATATGATGTGCTCGAGTAGTCTCTAACCGTCTGACATTACCCAGAGGGAAACGAGATCTCCTCTCCTCACTCTCGCGGTCTCACCCACGAGGCTGTGACCAAACCCCGCACTTCACGAACACATCCCATTCGTGCGATAAGCGCCTAGGCAGCCACTGCGTTATTTTCATCTTTGCCAAGGTCTGTTTTGCCATCTCTGTCAAGATCTAGAGCCCCGTGTGCCCATATGTCCAGAATGGACAGCGGCTCGAGTGATTGACAGAGGGGTACCCAGGATTCCTACAAAGGTACAACAACCGCACCTTGTCGTCTCTGAACTACGATTCGAGTTTCGAGTACATGTGATAGCCTAGGTCCTCACCAGCGAACAACCAAGGCATGGCTTCCAGTTACCACCAGCCGGTCAGCCGTGGAGACTTCCGCGTCGCGATCATATGCGCACTTCCACGAGAGTACGACGCAGTGACACTACTGTTCGACCAATACTGGGACGAAGACGGCGACCCGTACGGTCGCTCAGCAGGAGATACGAATACCTATACCACGGGCCGTATCGGAAAGCACGACGTCGTCCTTGCCCTTCTCCCAAGCATGGGCACCAACAGTGCGGCTGCGGCAACCGCCAGTCTGCGCTCGAGCTACACCAACCTCAAACTTGCACTGCTTGTGGGTATATGCGGTGGAGTTCCCAAAATAGCTGGAAAAGAAGCCGTACTTGGGGACGTGGTGATAAGCAAGACGGTGATACAATATAAGTACGGAAAACAATTACCCGAACAATTCGACGTCCGGCACACGATCGAAGACAGCCTCGGGAGGGCCAACGAGGATATTCGAGGACTCCTTGCCAACCTAGAAACGTCATTGGGTATGAAAAGACTGAAAAGAGAGGCTGTAAAACATCTTCAATCGCTGCAGCAGGCTGCAATAGCGGAGGGTAGTAACAATAAGTATGCATGCCATGAGACGGCAGACGACAAGCTTTACTCTCCCGAATACATTCACAAACACCAGACAGGATGTACAGAGTGTGGCCGGAACGATCTCAGCATCTGCGAACTTGCATTAAAGACATCGTGTCTTGATCTCAAGTGCAACGAGGCCAAGCTCGTGGCGAGAGTGCGCCTGCAAGATCGGCAGCATCCCGCCAACGGTTTCGTCCCCGAGATCTTCATCGGGCGCGTAGGATCCGGCGACGCGGTGATGAAGTCCGGGAGCGAGCGTGAGAGAATCGCTGCCCAGCACGGGATCATTGCCTTTGAGATGGAAGGAGCGGGAGTGTGGGAAAGGGTCCCGAGCATCGTCGTGAAGGGCATTTGCGATTACGCCGACAGCCACAAGAACAAGGACTGGCAGGACTTTGCCGCTGCTACCGCTGCCTCGGTGGCGAGGGCTATCATTGAACGATACGTTGTCGAGGATGACGCGGCGCCGAGGCCTATCGCTGGACGGAACGCTGCCGGGGATAGTAGGTCATTGGTATCAACTCGAGGTCCTGGTTCAGGTAGCAGGACGATATCAGGTAACCATTTCGGAAACAATGCCCAAATCTCGCAGAATGATACCTACGGCTACAATGGGTTTTTCATGCCGAGTGTCAAGAAGGACTATCAAGATAGTATGAGATGATAGGACCATTGCTCTTTTCCATCCCCGAGGCTGTAGCTCAGTTGTTCATATTGAACTGTTTTTATATTTCCTCCGATACGAGTCTGAATCGTTCCATTTCAAATCCATTTTGGCGGCTGTTGTGTGATCAACCGAACGCCACGGGCTTGCGGCCGAAGATTCGAAGCTGTTTCTCTACAGTCTTCCGCGTATCAGTACCGAGCTCATCCATAGGTATACCTTCCACATATTCCATATCGAGATATACTGCTCCGTCGTCCTCTAAATAAGCGTCTAGCTTGGGTAACGGATCTTAGTATACTCGGCAATAAAACCCATAGTAGCAGCTGTATCGAGAATCCGCTCTTTCCCGTATTTGGGCACGTGTATTTCGCCAGTATAGAGATTAGCTTGCTATCCTAACCTGCGGAGGCTACGTTTGATCTAGGTAAACATGTCGGGGTTGAGCAGGAGGTTGCAACTCGCACCCACTCATGATGGACGTGTCGGCCTCGCCAGCGCGCAGGCCGAGTACAATCTGGAGCAGCGCTACAAGGGCCGTGGAGCCGCCCGTGTATACCGTCATGCTGACCCCTTTGAGGTCGAAAAAGTACGAGATTCGATTCGATTCGATTGCTGACAAGGTGCCGATGGAAATATCGGAGCAGCTTGTCCTCATACCGGGCCAGCACCTCGCTTACCATGGCATTAAACGGCGCTGGCAATGTCACCACCGCAAGCGAGGTCCCATGAACGCCGCTGTAAATATAATGAGAGAGGGACAAGCGGCAACCCTACCCGCCATCGACGAGCAACTTCGACTAGGAGAGCATAGGCCCGAGTCATTTGGGGTCCTACAGCCAGGTATTCTCTACTTTCTTCCAATCCAAGTACAAATGCGTTGCTCGTCCCGATGGCAACGGATACCAACCTTGTCACCGTCCCAACAAACAATGCCACCCATCCAATCCGCTTCGTGAGCGCATCATCGCCAAAGGGCAATACTCGGATGCCCACATTGCCGAGCTCGTTACCAAGCTTGAATTTCTCCGTGTCTCAGTTGGATTCGAGCACTGCCACTATCCACCATATCGGATAGCGATGTTACACAGCAGGAACTTTCCGGGACCACCGTCATAGCCCACCGTAGATAATGGAATTGACTGGAAAAAGCGCCAGTTACGACCGCATCCGAGTTGTCGGAACCGCCAGAAGCCTCGGAAGCTGACGCCGAGACTCCTTTTGTCACGTTCCGGTCTCGCATGCTGCATGATTTTGCCTTCATACATCTTCCCTCCCAGCTGACTACCCTACAGCCGCGACGCGACCGGCCGTTCGTGCTACGTGCTGTTGAATTCGTATCATCTCCTTCGACAGGGGAGAAGGTAGCACGAGGCAGAGAGCTGAAGAGCGCCATCTACGAGGCAACTATGGTGCATGAGAAAGACCATCACCAAGTCAGCTGGGCACGAACAGTTACGAAGCTTGTGGAAACGTGTGCACGCCATCGAAGCCTGTGGTTTGGCCTTGCGGGACAGTACCTAGTTCGTTGTTTCGCAGCTGCATCTTTTAATCAAACTCGTCACTGCATGCGTCTCTGAACAATTCTATTGAGCCTGGACTGGGTATATGCAAGGTGGACAGGAAGTGGCTCGCATACAGCCTGAAATTATGCAAGACATACCAGCAAATGTATATGACATAGATTGCATTTGTTACACAACTTTCTTGTCGCAAGTTGAGATTCGACACTTGAGTTTGCGTGTCACCCAGATTGAACGGCCTTAATGTGTGACTCGAGGACCGATATAAGCTGTTGATTAAGATGGTACTTGCAGCATTATAATTGACTAAACATGTCGTACGGATGACAGATGTATAGAAAAGCTCAATCTATAACATGAAATGACAATGACTAATACCCTGCGTGTAAATACTCTATCATCCATGGAGAAAATAACTCGAACAATAACATGACAGAAAAGTTTGTTAATAAAATGCACCGTTTAACATCGCTGTCAGCGGGTGATCCCCACGTATTTACGCCATTCCGAATTCCATAGTTAACCACGAAGAGAAGCAATAATCTCTTCAACATGAGCGAATGCAAGCTCGTCTAATGTCTCTTGGTAAATCTGCTTGGCAATCCTCTCTCCCTCGGGCTTGTAGACGAGGGGGGCCATTCTGTTCACCCGAGATGGTCAGTCTTGCGCGCTGTAGTCAAAGGGCGGGCAGGGAGGGGTGAAAGACGAACGCTTGAATTTTGCCATCTTCCAAGTACTGGCCGTGCGACTCGGTGCCGTGCTTCACCGCCGCATCAGTCAGTGCCCGGGCACCGATCGGGAGCTCGCGGGCGAAGATGAGCTTGAGGATGCTGAAGAAGTAGCCGACGAGGGAGCCGCTGAACTCGCTGGTGAGGCTTGACTTGCATAGACCGGGATTCGGGGCGTTGATGATGGCAACAGATGGGGGATCTGCTTGACAAGCTCTGACAGCCACAGCTGTCCCAGCAACTTGGACGTGGCGTAGCGGTCCGAGATGTCAAACAGTTCGGGCTTGTCCAGGTTGGCCAGGATAGGGGTGGGCTCCCGCTCCTTGAACGCGGTCCACGACGAGGTGTCGGACGAGACGATAACCACTCGGCCGGGCTGCTGAGGCGAGTTTTTCTCTTTCAAGATTGGGAGCATAAGGATCGTCAGAAGAGCCATGGATAGGAAGTTGACATGCACTGTCTCCTCGTGGCCGCTGGAGGCGTTCTTCTCGAATTGCTTCTTCGAGAGACCGGCGTTGTTGATAAAGATGTCAAGACGCTCTAGGGTCTTTGCACGCTCGGCGAAAGACGTGATGGATTCATAGCTGGACAAGTCGAGCTTCCATACCTCGACCTTGGCCTCCGTCCAAGTCCCTGCGCCGAGCAGCGTCTTCCTGGCGGCCTCCCCTTTCGCCTCGCTGCGTACCGCGATGATGAGCTTGCTAAGGCCCAGGTCGAGGAGCTGCTTGGCGCACTCGTAGCCGAGACCAGTGTTGGAGCCGGTGATGATGGCAGTCTTGCCAGCGAGGTCGACTTCTTTTCGCGTCGTGGGGGCGGCTCATGAAAGAGCTGACGGCTCATAAAGGCCCATTGAGTAGCGCGCTTCTCGGGGTCGATATCAAAGGTTGGCGACATGATTTGTATGGATGACTGAGAGTCTGAGATGAGTTGGTAGCAAACAACCGAGAGGCTTGAAAGTTGAAGGGATACAGGATGTTGTTGGACACGAGGCTTATGATGGACTTGCTCTTTGAAGTTTGAACTTGAAATCACGCAGCTGGGGACGATCTATATAGATGGCGATGCTGAGCCTGTAGACTGTAGACTGTATGTAGTAGGTACCATGCTCTGGGCTTCCTTACGAGCGGATTTAAATTTAAAACCGTGTTCAATACCCGCCTTCTTGCTACGCCGCTCTCTTCATGCAATGCTGCCTTTGTCCCGCGTCTCTCCTTACGAAGTACGCAGGACAGGGTAGTACTACGAGTACTACGAGGACCGAAACCCCGCAATTGCAGACCGCGCTACTCCCAAGTCAGAGATAGATCACGCTACAGGGTACGCTGTACATTTATTTACTCAACCCCCGCAATGGCGCACTTGGGTACAACACAGCACTGTGCACTAGGAACAAATGGAGAGCACAGAGTAATCAGATACTTCCATTTCAGCCAAATTAGGTGCACCAAGAACTGCTGCAGATCAGACCCACCCAGTTCGTCTGTCAGAACCGTTATGGGGTGTGGCAGCATCTTCATGCATCATTGCATCCAGGACTGACACTATTCGTGGATTTGGAGCCTGGACTTGCCGAGTACCCCAGTCAGAATTCCAACACTCGAATGGAGCGGAACATTTAAGCCGACACTCCTCATATTTCCAGCTTCGAAAGAGGCCTGCGGAAACCGAGAGCGGTGATAAAGCAAAGGACATGAATTGCCGGGATTAAGGCACCTGACAGCGCCTAATTTCCAGCGCTGTCGTCGTTGTCGTCGTTGCTCACCTGGAGCCTGGAGTCCTGGACCTTGAGGCCGCTAAAGCCTAAAGGCTAAAGCCGTTACGGCCGAGTACATAGATAGCTCTCGCCAACTTCCAAGACCGAAGCATTCCGGACGGAACTGTTCGTCTCGACGTCACCAGCGAGCTGTCAGTTTCTGAGGCTATTGCATTGCGTCAAGTTTCAACAGCGCCGGGGGCAGAGAGCCGAGCAGAGCACAAGTTTACCTACAAATACCGCCCACAAGTCGGCGTCCAGTCGGTGCAAGACATCGCAGAGGTCGATCATCGATATCGGTAAGTTCGACAACTTGTCGTAGGTTAACGTCACCGGGACGTCCTGGTGCTGCGCGCCATGTCGGCCGCTGGAAGCGCACGAGGCTTTTGTCATCGACGGTCGACCCTTCGCTGCTAGGAAGCCTTGTCAACCTGGGAGGCTGGGATCGGCGTCCTCCTTCGTGGCGACGTCAAAGATGGCACAATACACGGTACCGAGCCAAGCATGCGGTCCTCGGTCTGACCAAAAACGCCCATCCGTCCAAGCCCCGCCGTTTCTGCGTCGCAGTCCTGTTGTTACTGGCTGACATGGAGACTGCGTAGCGCTCGACAACGCAGCTTATGGCGTGCGCGTCAGCATCGTCTACCCCTCGTGGGTGGACACGCTAATAGGGTGCCATGCTTGCAGCAGGCCTCGGGGCCGACAAAGCTTTGCAGCTGATTGTGGCCCTTGGATTTCAAAAAGAGATTCGTGTGGCTTGTGTCAACTCTCCAGTCAGTGTCACGCTCGGCGGCTCGCAACGGGATGCCGGCCTTGTGCTGGCAGAATTACAGGCGAACAAGACTTTTGCACGAAAGCCTGGTGACTGGTGGATGAGCCTACCGCTAACACCTGGTCAAAGAAGTCGAAAAGGGCTACGAATGCCGTTTTTTCCCTGGCACCACTCGGTTGGTATCCTTTGGTATGAACCGCGCCCCAGCGTGGAGCTGCGAAACCGGAAGTACAAGCGACACGAACTCCCGGGTACGGCGCAGCAAACAGGCAACGGACTAGATTGGGCCTGGCGCAACATCCAGCGTCTAAATGAAGAGAATTGACTCTCTGATCACAAGGTTGAGGCCCGGGTGATATTCCCCGCTGTGGGCTACCTTGCAATTGCCATGCGCGCTATCACGCAGATACGCGAGTTCAAGAGCAGACTCGCCAACAAGTCGTTCGGATTCCGCAGTTTAAGCATCAGCTCCGCTCTTATATACCACGAGGACGCCGATGCTGGAACAAAGGAGATGTAAATCCACACGATACTACAGCCAAAATGATCTCCACCGCAGCTCTGGCGACTGGTTCGAGTTCTACGTGTCCTCTTGAAACGATGGAAACACCACCTTGCATTGCTCTGGGAGCGTCCGGTTGTCCAGTACCATGCACCAGGAGAAGTCAGTCTTCGTACACGATGCCGAACGCTTCGACAAATGGGACAATGGGCCGTTGGTGTGAGAAGCTGGCGGACGGAGGCCTCTGCTTCGGGCCAGAATTCTAGTCTTTTAGCAGCCTCCGTACCGATAGCAACCGCGTCCAAACAGAGGCAATCTCCTACCGACCTGAAGACCAAGTTCGGCAAGCCCACGGATACAGAGCATCCAGTCTACCCCGTCACTATCGACGCTTGTCTGCGAGCTGGAATCATGGGAGGTACCGCCGGTGATTTACGGACACGGAAGGTTTTCATGCCCGTCTTCATCTCCGAATGCCGAATTGGGAACCTAGGAGAGTTCGGCCACGACGAGGCCACGATCGACACTTTGATCACAACTTCACGACGGGCAGCATAGAGCCCCGTCCCCTCCAGGAAACTAGAGCATTAAGCCCAGTCAGAGGCTTGCATGCCCCATGATCTGGGTCTATTGGCTTTGTCCTTCGGTCTAGAGGCTGTCCACCTAGGGAAAACCGGTTAATTAAGCGTATTATCCGCCCATTCTGTGATTTAATAACTTTCATTTTCTGGGGGCTTTCGTAAAATGACATCCTCGACGTTATTATAACCTCGAAACGCTTCGGACGAGAGGGAATTAGCAAGCTATTAGAGCATTGATTAAGAAAAATAAGGCAGCTAAGACCCGTCTTTTCCTTATATGTAGAAAGATCAGTACTTTAGCGCCCGAACGTACACTTCCTAGAAACCCTTTCATCGCCCATAGACTGTCTTGTTCTTGGGCATGAGCTTCCCGCGAACAGTACCAGGGTCGGTCTTGGACTATGCTAAGAGCCCGTTCAAAACAACGAGCTCGAGTGTTTGGTTTTTGCTAAATTTCCTTCGTCATTTACTAGGGTTACAAACAATAAGAAGTTATAATCTATAGGTTCTTCCAACAAGGGACCAAGGAGACGGAGTAGAGGTAAGTAGTAAAGTATAGGTTGATTATCTATAGCGGAATAAGTAAACGTAATCTTGCGGGACTGAGCGTACTTCTAAACATCTCTATCTGGCTACAGCGCCACCTTAAACCGCTTTACAGGGAAGAAAGGCGTAAATTATTACGCGTTAACGTACATAATAGATCCAGACAGATTTCTATATGCCGAGTTAGCCAATGGGCGATGAAACGAGCTGGTCTGTTTTAGTAACCTTGGCAAGATAATGTACTATCCAAAAATAGATCTGTTCTAGAGACATTCTACGACGGCTACTAGCATAGATCCTATCACTAGCGGTCGTGCCGGACTAGGGTTTTTAAAAAGCTTAATTATTTAAGGAAGGGCTTGTATTATAACACTACTCACGAACTCTTACAGACTCTTATCTTAATCGATACTTTATATAATAACTAAAAGCTGTAAGGACCTTTATCGGAAGGAAAAGAGTTGTATAAGCTGCTAAAAATAGGTCAAAGTTAAGTGCAAATTAGGTAAAGTATAGAGTAGGTAACTTATACCCCGTACGCTAACGAGTTATCCCGCGCTCTCTAGATTTCTATGGACTTTGATATATTACCTATGCTCTTTACCCTGGATTCTAGAAATATGCCGCGATTTATTAGGAGGACTATAAAAATAATAATCCCCTTCACTAGACCGTAAAGTTGAAGATCAATCCGGACGCCGCTTATTAGGAGTAAACCTACTAGGTTTACCCCTTACCGCGCCACCAAATTAAGGGTGTTCCCTCTAAGCGCGAGTTATAACGAACCCTGTACTAGCACTCTACAAGGACGGAATTTTACCTCGGTTTATATTGGGATATTTAATGCAATTTATTTACATCGTCTTTCCCGGATTATCCGGGTATTTAAATAGGGGAGGCGGCTATATATGTTTCGACACCTAGAACCTAGGAATATACTCTTTTTATCTATACTCTCGTTTCCTACTTACCTATTTTTCTATCGTTACTCGATTTGTTTGTTACCTGCATTTTTATATCTATTACCAATAGCTCTTACAGCTTTACCACCACTACCCTTTAGCATTCATTATGGCTCGCATGAGTTTCACCCTTCTCTGCTCGCTCGTGGCCATCTTATCCGTCGGCATCCGCGCCGACAACTGCGGCGCCGCCGAGACGCTTGCCGAAGGCATCCAGGCCAGCCTTGACGCCCAGGGCGTAGAGCTCTCGGCCGTTACGGCGCTCGGCGATGGCATGCGGGCCTTGGACGCGGACAACTACGCGCCGGCCAAGACGCATCTGCTCGAGGCTATGGATGCCAGCATCAAGATCCGCCTGAACAACGAGGCAATCGCCCCAGAAGGCAACAAGGCTATCGCCGGCCTCGAAATCCTCGCCTCTCTGCAGAACAGCGCGGGCGAGTTGTCCAAAACCCTGAGTCTGACCGGCGACTCCGCGTCCGACGAGGGCACGATCGAGGCGCTTAAGTCGAACTTTGAGGAGGCTATGAAGCAGAACAACCAGAACAAGATAATGGTGAGTGTTTTTTTTCCGCTTTACCATTTCCATGGCTTTTAACGGGATAATACTAACCCGTTCGTGACATAGGCCACGAGCGGATGCATGGGTGCAGCGACCGGCACAAACAAAATGAAGCGGTTCGTGGCATAAGTCCTGAAAGAAATGCTAAGAACGGGCAAGGGGTAGAAGCAGACGCTTAGAACTCAGGGCTTGATATTACAGCGATAGAGGTGTTTAGAAATATATGCGTCTCCTGTTTTCATAGCTCGAAGCGGCAGTTGATTTCACCTTATTTGACCGCATAGTGTGTAACGTGAGCAAATAATAGTAGATATCGTGTTGATCTACTACTACGTTCTTGCCTGAGGAAGGAATGTTAATTTGTTAATTTGTTAGAGATTACGTGGCAACGTGGGTTAAAAAAATACTCAGTTGTAATTTGTATCTGTTCTCGTCTCTCTGTATGTAGTCTGCAGATACTTATATACGACTACTACTCCGGCAACTACCGGCATAGAAACCAGTTTACATAGTTGGTCCCCGTAAGTTCAAGTATATTCCGTTAACTCTGCCTTTGCACGGTGTGCCAGATAACCACACCGGCGACGATGACGTTTCGGGTGATGATGACGGCTTGGGCGATGATGGCTCTGGCGATGATGACTCGGACCCTGCGACGTCGACCTCCACCACAACCACAACATTCATAGAGCTAACAAGCAGACCCACCAACATCCTGACTTGCACTAAAGACGGTAGCGCCTTTAAACCGGCTCAGTCGGTGCAGTTCTGTCCGGATTGCTTCACTTGTAAGGACGTTGTTCCTGGAGTCAACACAAGGAGAGACCCGGGTCTTCCCAGGTGCACTGCGGCTTCCGAGTCTCATGGGCCGTTTTTCAGCGCTGCTTGCGAGAACCAATGGAAAACGTAAACGCATCCGAGGCACTGGCCCACGAGTTCAAATTTCTCCTCATAGTCTCTATTCACGTTCCGCCTTCCGGGACTGGACAATCGGCATGGCAACTCGGCATGAAGCTGGCTGCGGACTCTATGTGACTAGAATAGTTTGGGTTCTGATTTAGTACTTCTCTGTCGTTATTCAGACAGGGCCTCACTCGCTTGATTCAGGGGTCTTGCTCAATCGTTTACTCGGTACTTGGTTTCCTCAATTCCACACTCGTTCATATCAAATTCTATCTGTAGATGTCTGGGTTCCCTCCATCATAACACAGTACACTAACGCACCGTTTGCTGCCCAATGTCCTTACGCAACGACCGACGCACTCATGCCAATTATTTCTGCTTCTGCATCATCTTAAGCATCGCGCGTGACTGCTCGATAACTTCCGCTGGAAGCTTCTTGTAACCATCGGGCCTAGCAGCATTCGGGTTTCCGAGCTGTTCCTTCCATATATTCCAATTTTTCATGTCCCATATCCCGCGCATATTGTTTTCCTCTCCTTTTTTGCACTGCTGGTAGACCCACTGACAATTCTCTTCGTCGTCCAGCCAATGCGAGGCTGCGAGAATATCACTGGCGAGTCGATAAGGCTTAGTCTCGATTGAATGGGGTAAAAGGTACGCGAGCGCGCACACGCTGCTGCAGTCGATCAGGTCCGAGACGGTCAGCCGCGCGACAAAAGACTGTATATTTCTCCAGTGCGGTTGGTTAAACACCTTGTCGTCATTGATGTCGTCGCAAATCACTGTTGTGAGGTGTTATCGTCAGTTTCTTTATATAATTGGCCGTGAAGATAGACGGCAGTATCTCCCGAGATAAAGATAGAATGCCTTACGTTTGGTTTCGTTCTTGATTACCTCGGCCATGCCATGGACCGGACCCGTCCCAAATTGCCATAAAGTCAAGGTCCCGTCGTAGGTTTCATCATCATCATCAGATTCGTCTTCTCCGTGTTTTCCAGCCGGTACCACGCGCTGTGGCAACGCCTTGAGCTCTTTCAGGAACTCTATGAGTGCTTCCTGCCCGGGGTCATTCGGAAGGAGCTTTAAGCAGACTTTGGCGATCAAATTGGCTATAATAATGATGTGCTTTATAGGGTTCGGCCCGATTTCGTCCGAGCTTATTCCTACCTCTAATTCGAATGCCGTCAGTTGGGAAGGGGAATGTTGTCGGTTCGCCTCCTTAAATACCATGGCATCGCAATCGGCAGCAGCCTGGGACGGTGTCTTTTTTCGCGTAGTTACCGATTCGATAAGAAGCCTGTATTGATTTTCTTCTTCTTCTTCACTCAGTCTGTCAGAGGAATTCGACCCTAGAGTCTTAAATGCCGTTCGTTCCGTAGTCATTGTCGCTAAGTGATGTTGGGTATAAGAGGGGAGTTGTGAGTAAAGCAGGTGTTCTGATACAATCGGATGAGATGTAGCACAAGTACGTGGGTTATGGCGTACTTATACCTAGAAATGTGTAGCGATGCCATTGGGAAGCAAACACCAAGATATGCCAGGAAGCATAACATGAAAGCGCTGCTAGTGTCTGGAATCCACTACGGAGTCCCCCTCCAAGAGTCACCCTACTAATTTCTTACATTCCATCAACTGTACTTCTTTGTGACAAACAAATTTGACTTTGTAGATCAAAGGGAAATGGACATGTTGGCAAAAAGGTGAGAGCCAAAGATTGCGGAGTTGGCCTTGTGTCCCCTGACTGATGATACCTGAGTCACGAGTGGCTATCATGAGGGCTCTCTCGCGAAACACTTGTAAGCGCTGATCGTTGCTCCGAGACAATGTTTGCTTAATCCCACAAGGGTCAGGAACGCAGGCTTTGTAGTATTTATCACCTGGAATGCGAAATGTAGGACTCGACCAGCAGCAGCATGGGTTACAACTTACAATACCAACAATTCAGGATTCCGGCTGCTTTCGTGATCATACGTGATGCTTAGCAGCCTAAACAGGCCTTAGCACAGCATCAACAGTTGACGCTCAAACTGCTGGGACCATGGCCAAATGCTCAGGTGACGGCTTTGGCGGTGTAGGCTCTAGCCCCTAGCCCCTAGGGAATGAGGCCAAAGTTCTTCCGAGTCTTCTCGACGCAATTGAAGGCTGGCAACTGAAGTCTGAAGTAGTCTGCCAAGGCAGCACACCCGGGAAACCGAATAGAAGGGTCGTCACTGCGTTGTTTGGTACCTCCTATATCGACTATTGCCAGTGTGGGCAAGAGTTAAGGCCGCAGCTTGCAAGTCAAGATCGTGACTTGCGAGGAATCAGGATGTGGGTCAACAGTGTCAACTTTGAACTAACGGTTGACGGTTGACCGTTAACCGTTGTCATCTGTAGAGTCTAGACGACACTACAGTAGTAAAGCAGCGAGGGAAAGGATATCGAGGCAGAAGAATTCGGTGTCCAACCAGCAAAAGGCAACTCATTGCACCAACATGACCCCGGGCCTTCCAAATTCCCAGGTTGAGTACTTCGGTAAAGTCAGTTTTAAACTTCAGTCACGTCAGTTCGCAGTTCCAATGTGATCATCAGCTTGCTGGTGGAGCCGGATCTCGGAGAAACGTTGTTAACGAGATGCCCCGTTCAAGACGGCCCCGCTCACCCCCACGATTTGGTCTAGTCCCGCGTTCCGTGTTCCAGAACGATGGGAACGATTGAACACCTACTCCGAGCACCCCAGATCAGGACACACGACCTCTTCATTGCGACGGCTTCTCAGCCGCGCTCACATCCACCATGGTTCTCCAAGATCTCGGACGGCGCATCAGCACCGCTCTGCACGATGTCACGCGTGCGCCCAACCTCGACGAGAAGGTTTGTCTTGTCCCAATGCCAGCTGTCGCATCAACCGCCCTCGCCATGCTAACCGCCATCCCCCGTCCCCTTCCAGGCCTTCAAGGCTATGCTCAACGAGATATCCCACGCCCTCCTCGAAGCCGACGTCAACGTGCGACTTGTCAGCAAACTTACAAACTCGATACGAACTACTGTCAACTTCAAAGACCTGCCGCCCGCCGTCAACAAGAAGCGTTTGATCCAGAAGGCCGTCTTCGATGAGTTGGTCAAGCTGGTCGATCCCCACTCGGAGCCCTTCAAGCCGAAGAAAGGCAAGTCCAACGTCATCATGTTCGTCGGTCTGCAGGGTGCCGGTAAGACGACGACGTGTACAAAGCTCGCGCGCCACTACCAGGCCAGGGGCTTCAAGGCCTGTCTGGTCTGCGCCGATACCTTCCGTGCCGGTGCCTTCGACCAGCTGAAGCAGAACGCCGTCAAGGCAAAGATCCCATACTACGGTTCCTTGACCGAGACCGATCCGGCCGTGGTGGCGAGGGAGGGTGTCGACAAGTTCAAGAAGGAGCGCTTCGAGATCATCATCGTCGATACATCCGGTCGCCATTCTCAAGAGGCAGCGCTGTTCCAGGAGATGATGGACGTCCAGGCTGCCATCAAGCCAGACGAGACCATCATGGTCCTCGACTCCTCGATAGGTCAGCAAGCCGAGTCGCAGGCCAAGGCCTTCAAGGACGCCGCAGACTTTGGATCCATCATCATCACAAAGACGGACGGTCACGCCAGTGGAGGTGGTGCTATTTCAGCCGTCGCAGCTACGCACACGCCCATCGTATTCATAGGTACGGGAGAGCACATGCTAGACTTTGAACGTTTCGTGCCGACGCAATTCGTGAACAAACTATTGGGCATGGGAGACATGGCTGGCCTGGTCGAGCACGTGCAGTCGCTCAAGCTGGACCAGAAGGACACCATCAAACACATCACAGAGGGTATCTTTACTGTACGTGATTTACGGGATCAGCTGGGCAACATCATGAAGATGGGACCCCTTTCCAAGATTTCGGGCATGATCCCCGGCATGGCAAACATGCCCGGTATGGATCAGATGGACAACGAGGAGTCAAGCGCCAAGCTCAAGCGAATGATCTACATTTGCGACAGCATGACGGAGAAGGAGCTCGACAGCGACGGCAAAGTATTTGTGGAGCAGCCCACGCGTGTGATTCGTATCGCACGCGGAAGCGGTGCAAGCGTAAGGGAAGTCGAGGACCTGTTGTCACAGCAGAGCATGATGGCCGGCATGGCCAAGAAGATGGGCGGCAACATGAGGAACATGCAGCGCGCACAGCAAGCGATGGGTGGTGGTAACAAGGCACAGCAAATGGCGGCCATGCAAAAGCGGTTACAGTCCATGGGCGGCGGTGCGGGCGGCGGTGGCATGCCCGACATGGCCAGTCTGGCCAAAATGTTTGGCGGCGGCGGCGGTGGCATGCCGGGCATGGGCGGTATGGACATGAATGCCATGATGAAGAACCTAGGAGGCATGATGGGCGGAGGTGGCGGTGGTGGTGGCCGAGGTGGAAGGAGGTAACCCGCTTATTAGTCTTACAAGAGCCATGATCCCCCGTTGCCACTATTCACACCACATACGGCGCCTGCACTGATGATCGAGTCTTCAAACCGTGTTGCATCCATCTAATCGCACGGACATACAAACTGTGTAGTCGATCCCTGACCAAGCTGGGGTGAACTGTGAAGTATCACGATGCGACTCGGCTCGGCTCGTCATGGAAGAAGCTAATAACTTACTCCGTACCTACACAGGGTTTCATCACCTGGCCGAAAACACGCGCGGCGGGAGGCCCGCTTGCAGATCGTGCAGCGGCCAGAGATCACACTCAGGTAAGCCGATCGAAGAGTTTACACTTTGTCCGAGAATAGCTTACGGTGCTTCGTAGTGGAATTGCCCTTTGGACTTCTTCGGACCGCACGAACCCACTTATCAGGCTGGGAAGCTATGCCAAGCCGGGATTCGGCACCGCCACAGGTGCAGAGGATTGTGGCTCGAGCAGGTTCTTTTGCAGAGGTTGCTGCCGAATGCCGTCATGGGCAATCTCGTTCAGCCTCTCTCCTCGTTTCGGTGACACAGAAGGGGTTTCCCTAATTTGGTGTGACTGGCTGGGGGAAAACGCTCCGGGTGCTTGGCCAATCACGTCAGAACACCGGAACAAGCAACGCCAAGCGATGCCAAGTTTGCCGTCTTTATGACGTTGTGCTAAGATTTTGCTTGATTGAGTGTCCCCCCCTGAAGCGAAATGCTTCGCGGGTGCGACTCCCGGGTATTGTGGCACGAGAAGAGCTTAGCCTTTCCGTTTCCAGCATGGGTTTCGTCGAGTCTAATGTTGTGACGTCAATCTGCGGTCGCGCACTGCTGAGACTCGAGAGCCTGAGACACTTCTTATATCTGCCAAGGGGCCGCCTGGTTTCCCTTTCGCTCTACGGTCTGCCATTGCCGTCTCCTCCACATCCTCCTCATCTCCCCCATCGACATCAGGCTTCTTCCGCCAGGGACTGACCTGCTTGGTCCACCGTCGACACTCCCCCTCACCAACAGCCACTATGGGTCTCTTCAGCAAGCGCACCCAGCCAAACCCGGCGGGGCATTCGTCCAACAATGCCGGCGTCTTCAGCAAGAAGCACGCGTCGGCAAACGACGGGACTTACTCCATGTCCAGTCGCCCTACCTTTGGCCAGTGGCTGAAGCGCACCTGGCTCGACGTCCTCACCATGCTCATCATGGGCATGATTGGGCTCGGTGTAAGTTATTAACTTACTCCTTCTAACCGTTGCCACGATGCACATGGTCTGACACAACTGCAGGTCTACTTTGCGAACCCAGCTCCAACACGGTCCTTCGCCGTGACCTTCCAGGGCGAATCTGCCGGCCAGGTGGTGTACCCTCAGTTTGCCTACCCCCTGCGCAAGGAGATCATTCCCATCTGGGCCGCTGCTATGCTTGCCGCCCTGGTCCCCATTGCCGTCATTCTCTTTATGCAGATCCGCATCCGCTCCTTCTGGGACGTCAATAACGGCGTCATCGGTCTGCTGTACTCGCTCATCACCGCCGCCGTTTTCCAGGTCTTTATCAAGTGGCTCATCGGCGGTCTCCGTCCCCACTTCCTCGACGTCTGCAAGCCCGACATCTCTCTCGCCAGCAACGCCGCTGGCGTCAAGGGTGCCGGCTACAACGCCGCAGGCTACACCGGCATCTATTACACCTCGGAGATCTGCACCGGCGACCAGAAGGAGATCAATGACTCGCTCGAGTCCATGCCCTCCGGCCACACTACGGCCGCCTTCGCCGGCTTTATCTATCTGTATCTGTACCTCAATGCCAAGCTCAAGATCTTTGCCAACTACCACCCGGCCATGTGGAAGCTTGTGGCCCTGTACGCCCCCGTTCTCGGCGCCTGCTTGATCGGCGGCGCCCTGACCATCGATGAGTATCACAACTGGTACGACGTCTTCGCTGGCGCCGTCATCGGCACCATCATGGCCTTCTCCTCGTATCGCATGGTGTACGCCTCCATCTGGGACTGGCGTTACAACCACATCCCCCTGCACCGCGGCAACGCCTTTCCGTTTACCGCCGACGCCGAGGGTGCGAGCTCCATGTGGACGCGCAAGGCCGGTTGGGGCGGCCACCACGGTTCCGCCAGCGGCATGAGCCACGGCCACCATGCCAATGGCCACAATGGTCCCTACAATGGTGCTCAGGACGGCATTCCCATGCACAACCGCAAGCCTGTTGGCGCAGGTCACAGTGGAGTGCATGACGGCAATATTGTGTAAGCATAAGCTGCGCAAAGAAAGGTGGTCTGCATGTGGATGCAAGGGCCCAGGAAGAACCGCGTTGAACGATTTGCAAAACCCATGACCTCTTCGCATAGGCCTTGTCTGTTTGAGCTGGATTATATATCCGGATTATTTGATACCCTGAGAATTTAATAATACGTACTTGATACGAATACTACTAAACCCTCTTCAGTGATGCCTGCTCGTGGTCTCCAGAATGTGAAAGTATGCTGGATTAAGTTGAAGTTGACTGACGTTAGTGTTCCAGATCCGTTTTATTCGGGGGCTTAGCCTGGGAGTTAATATGTTAACTATACCTTAGCCGCGTCAACTGTGACGTTCTGCCAGTACTTGATTAAGGTCGTACTCATCTGTATATTCTATTAGTAGGGCGCCGCGTGTCGATAATACAAGGCACAGGTCGTCTACCCGGCCTCTAAAGATTTCCCCTTGGAATCTCACTCCTTGCCAAAGCTGGAACAATATCCGAGTATTCGTAGTCGATTTTACCTAGCAAGGTTGAGCTGCGAATATAATCTGATTGCAGTAGTCAGTAATCGTCCCTTGCATCGAGCTGAATCTCAGTTTAGTTTGATTGTCATCTTCTCCGTTATATTAGCGTCTGTGCTGCTTTCTAGCTAGTAAATCGCTTCGCTTGCGGTGGGGTTTGCCCCTGCTGGAGTTCGCCTTCCGAGTGCGTCGTTTTGGGCGGTGTACAGTTACACGCTACGGGGTGGTCAGTCATTGTACCCGTGAATAAACGGCGGGAGGGCCGCTTTGATACCGTTGAATAAGAAGGAGCTATAGTATACGAAATGGCCGATGTTTTAGTAGCTGATAATTCGTACGAACAATTATAGTATTGTTTATAACATAGTTATTCGGTCGGCAAATGTCTTGTATTGTTAGAGGAGGGCATATATCTATTAGTTATATGTAAAACTGATACGGCTTGTTAATTGCCTAATATAAGTAAAATTTGGACTATACTATTAATCTCTCTCACATTTATAGCATAACAGGGTTAGTTTAAACGCGACAAGTATAACCTTGTTTTAGTACCTAACATTGCGCTATATATATAGTAGACGACCCTAAAACGTACACCTTAGTTTAGCACCGGAAATTGCCTTAGTTCGGCAGCGAGCTTATGTCCCTATCTTATTTGCGAACAATTTAGCGTCTATATTTACTTGGAAGTACAATTTCATAATTGCGCTTGGATGAAAAATCCACAAGCTACTATAATTGCCTTTGTACTTGTTTTAATACTGTACGAGTGTTCCGCGTTTTTTTAGCATAGAATTATACCGCTTAGTTAGCCTCTTGCAAAGAAGTAACTTTAGGCGATTAATACGCATAGCTACATCATAACAATACCGTTTCGGTAATAATTAGACTTGAGCAGCGTAAATTTAATCTTAGTTAATATACTTTCTTGGTTTTTGTTTCTCTTTTGAATATTGGAAACTGTTAGTATCACCTTATTCGGACCATACGGTGTAAACGTGAAGCCGTCGTGATAATATCTATTGATTATCTGTGACTGGCCCGAAGAAGAGAGAGAGTGAAGGTAACTAGCTAGTAGAGACGTGTCACCTTTAAAGGTGAACCGGCCGGACTACCGGCTAGTCTCGGACTATCGGACTACCCAAAATAGTCCGGTATCTACTTACGGATATCGACGATATCCGTAGCAGATAATACTAGTGAACATATTCCGACAGAAACTATTATCAGTTTGGTTTATATACAAGGCAATAAATGTCAGCTTTTTAGTCCTACTAATTTTATTTCTAGTAAGATTTAGTTGTAGCTATAATTTATATTAAGCTGATAAAGAGACAAAGAAGTTCATGCTAATATAGAAGAGAGTAGAGCTATTTCTACTCCACAACTTTATATAATATCGCGCCCTATTATCTTCGTACCTTAAGATAGTAAGATATTGTTTTAGTAAGAGGCGGTATATTATAATAAGTAGGTATCTCGATGTTCTCTTCCTACTCTATAAATAATAAGTCTCTAGTATCTGTATTATTGTTCTAGACATTTTCGTTACTATTTATCTGATATATTCTAGAGCAGTCTAGTACCTAGAAACGTGTAGTTATGTTCTAATTTAGCGACTATTATAGTCGTTGCCTTACCTTGGCCCTTCGCCTACAAGGATTCTTTACGCTATAGTTTACTACACACATATTTCTACTAGCTGTTCGTGTTATAGTTTGCTTTTAATTACATTATAATATTAGAGGTAGATCTAAATTCAGGGACCAATCATTATTTAGAATTACAATCGTTTCGCACTATACTAATATAGTAATACACGCCTTCTCAAGACTTGATGTTTTATTTAAAGTTATAATAAAATTGAATATTGCCATTTGTTCCAAATGAAAATTACTTTCCCACGTTTGACCTGTTTTTTTATTACTATATAATACTACTATATAAGCCGACTGTTTCCCGTAGGACGATTTGTACTTCTATATTTATATTTTTAAATACATAGTTACTAGTTCAACCACTAGGCTGTGAACACTAGAATCGCTATAATGAAAACGAATTGCTTAGCTCAGCTTGCTGCTTTAGGCTTTATTACTTTTAGTAAAGCGTCCGGCATCCGGTCCCAGTGTAGTACATTTGCTTGCTCGTATAGTATTATCTACTCGCTCGCAGCTTCTACTACTCTAGCTTTCGCGATCCCACTTAACTCGGGTTTAACTGAAACTCATAACTACGGTAAGTAGCCTGATCTATATGACAAGACAGCAGTAACCTATTTACTAATATTCATAATAGAAGGGGAAGGGGATAAGAAGGTTACAACCGTTGCTACTAGGTCCTACACTGATGTCGAGGACAACAACGACGAGCATCACACGGTTGAAAGCCATCTTACACGCCGTATCCCAGCTTGGGGATCGAGCTCCCAAAGTTCTTCGGGAAGTGGCAACAAAGATTCTTCGAGGAGTGGCTCCAAAGGTGCTTCGGCAAGTGGCTCTAAAGGTGCTTCGGGAAGCGGCTCCCAAGGTACTTCGGGAGGTCGCTCCAAAGGTGCTCCGGGAAGGGGCTCCAAAGTTCCTTCGGGAAGTCGCCCCAGTACCTTGCACGGCGATCCCTATGACGTAAACCAGGACGATGATCTACACCGGAAAGCAGCACAACGCCTCCTAAGAATCAAGCAATGGAGAATCTTGGGGATGGGAATACCGCCTGACGACGGACTCGACGGACAACCAGAATCCGACCTTTCGTCCGAAGTGGAAGCCAAATACTGGGAACAATGGAAGAAGTCGGCGGGCTGGGACGACTACCATTGGTGAAATCTGAAATAGGACGACACTAGCGCAGACGATAACCTTGGGGCAAACCGACAAGAATGATCACTCAAGGGGCATTAGACAATTGTAAATAAGTTATCAAGGCCTAAAATATTCATTAGGGCATTGTGCAGCTGGATAGGCAGTGGGCAATCGAGACATCTATTCCTGTAGCTCAAACTCTCCATACCGCGGTCGAGATTTCATTTTCCAGTATCCAATTGAAGAGCCGATGTATAATCACATGGATAAACACTAGCTTGTGTATCATGATTTGATTGTTTCGTATAGGCAGATAACAGTATTCATTAGCTATCTATTGCTATCAAAATAAGCAGCCGTGATGTACTACCATGATTTCGAAACGCAACCATATGTCGTCTCCCTAAAGAGTCAAATACTTACTAAATGCAATTATTTAAACAGCGATGGTGGCTAATGGATTCCATGTAACGTGTGTAGGCTCCAGCCATTCCTGTAGGCAAGATTACTTCGTTCATCTTGATCGCCGCCTCCAGTACCCCGTTATAGATTTATCCGCCGAGTCAATTCCGACCGAGTTGGTAGTTATGGTCGCAGTGGAAATCGAGTGATATATTCGCTGGAGGTAGGAAATGAACCAAGCTACTCTTTTATGACGACAATGTAAATTATCCTCGAGCGACAAAGAAGACTAGAGAAACGTTGCCAGTACTCGCAGGAAAGACAGCAGAATAGGTATAGATCGTAATAGCCGGGAAAGGAGGTGAATGACAATACTAAGTTACGATTAGATAAACTGCCGAATTTTGTACTGATACTGTTGTGGCTGTAGGCGGTCTCTCGAGCAAAGTCGCTCAATTCCGTCTACTCTCTCGTTTCCTATTCCTGTAACCTGGAACTTGGTTAAGAGAACGTCTCAGGTTATGTGCTGGCCGACCAGGCGCCTGATGAAACAAGCGTATTGTGCTAGGCATCCGAGATCCAGTGTCCTTTCTAATCAGCACACCCTTCAAATTCTCCTAGATTCTCTTAACCCCCGCATGATACCCCTATCCTCCTACAGAAAAGGTAGGCCCTTGGGAGGCTACTTCTAACTCTATCCCACGTAGTTATTGTGTATGGAGTTGCTCAATTGGACAGTTAAATCTATGGCACTTGAATAGTGCTAAGTGCCACTGAATTTACGAATATAACGCCTATCCCCTTCATTTTGGGGCTTCAACTGTGAGTCTCACGGAGTCACGGTGGGTGAGCGATAGGGGAACCAAAAGCAGGTCGTACCCCGATCCAGTCAGAAAGGGGTTTCGGCGCCAGAGTCCAATCAGATACCGAACCTCCATATGTAATAAAACGAATCGAGGTTCTAGGTTGCACTGCACAATGATGCTGCTAGGAGCGTAGCCTGCCCCCGAAGTAGTCGAAACAGTGACTCAAACTCATACCAGGTCTAGTCGGGGCTTTCGAACCATTCCACGCCAAGCGCCTCGACGCCCGCATTTTACGAGTCGTGCCCAGAGCCGTAGTGCCAGCTGTCAGTCAGCCTTATCTCGAAACAGTTCTTCCCCCGTGGATATAGGTTCTCGAGTGTCGTCCGATTCCTCCTTGAACCATTCATCCTCGAGAATCTCCTCCACTGTCGGCCTGTCCCGAGGGTCTAGTTTCAAGATCCGCCTTATGAAAATGTTGTCGGCTGGAGGAATTTCCTTCATCGTCCACCTTTGGAGTGGTCTTTGCGGAGGTCCTTGCCGATTAAGGAAGTGGATAACGTCGAAGGTGTCCGGGTCAATGATGTCGGCAATTGAAGGTGGGAAGGGACCGAAAGAGTCGTACATTCGCTTTAGAACTGTGATCTCATAATCCTGGTCTTCTGGTTTGATTCCTTCCCAGCCAGGATCGAAGTGGTGGTAACCACCGCCGTGCACAAGGCTCAAGATCTGGGAAAGGGCAAGTTAGAGCAAATCAACAAGGGCGAGCCAAGTTCCAAGACACATACTGCATTTCCAAATGACCAGACGTCTGTTGATGTGCTCCAAGAAAGCTGACACATGGCTTCCGGGCTGCGCGTGAAGGCAGCTCCAATGAGGTGGCCGTCTCTGGCGAATTCCGAGTCTTGAGAGACAACGCCGCCACAGTCACCAAGTTGGATTTCCGAGAAGCGCTGGTATTTTTCTCCGTAGTTGACAAAGACATTATCTAATTTTACATCTACGAAACTGGTGAGAATAGAGGGCATAGACAAAATAATAAGGACATGCATGACATACCCGTGTGGACCATGCCATCTTTGTGGAGGATAAGGAGGGCCTCGAGAATGCACCTGGCTACGTGCTTAATCTCGGGGCGCGTCAGCCGCTTCTTCTTCGATTCCGTGAGAAGTTCACTGTCTAAATGCCTCAGAACGATGGAGGGCGGATCGGCTGGGTCCTGGACCTCGTCAATGATGGGGCGCAGGAATGGCGTCTTGGACTGGTAGCGCCTAAGAATATCGGCTTCGTTCTGCAGGCGCCAATGGCCGCGGACGCTCTTCACAATGCATTTGGTTTTG
Organism: Arthrinium puccinioides; assembly: GCA_022414665.1. Classification (NCBI taxonomy): domain Eukaryota; kingdom Fungi; phylum Ascomycota; class Sordariomycetes; order Amphisphaeriales; family Apiosporaceae; genus Arthrinium; species Arthrinium puccinioides. The sequence continues at coordinate 2,874,843 of JAIUNF010000006.1, read as the reverse complement.
TTTTGATCCCTACAGTCCTCACGGTATAAGATTAAAGGGGGTTTCGTAGACATGGTGAGAAACGCGGGGGAGGGTGGCGGGGGACAGTCCGACAGACTACAGTATGTTCGTACCTAGCTAGATAAACGGCGGCTTCGTCCACAGCCCTGTGAAGCTCCATGACAATTCTGTAGGTCGATTTACGTCCTTTGACGACCTGGTCGATCTGGAAAAGTGGCCGCATTGGAGTATTTGCAGCAGTGTCGCTGGTGGCTGGCTGTACTTGGCCAGTCGCGAGTCGTGGTGGTTGATTCCAGGGATGGTTCAGGTTGGTTAGTGTGACTGATACCAAGGCCCAAAATACCCCCACTTCTCTGGAGAACTCCCCACTTCAATCGGCAAATGATGATACGTCGTGTCCCCTTTGTTCTCTACCAGCACCATACTGTTACTGTGTACAACCGACTGTACGCTAACAACACAATCCAGCCCCACGAGTCCCCGACCATTGAGTACGGGTCTCCGGGCTCCTTTATCATTTATGCCTTTTACGTGCGGGCCGGGCCTCGAGGCGCTAGCCATCCCGATTGCTTCACACCTTCTTCGGCTGTTGCCGGTGGCGCTACCCCACGCATGCATGCCTTGACAAAACTAGCCCCAGATGATTTGTATAATACGTTGCATTACGCTAAATTCCGAGCATCTAATACTATTCAGATGGTACAAAGAGGAGTTAAAGAACACCGCGATGGGCGATGGGGTGGATTTTGTCTATCGAAGATACGATGCTAGCTCGGACCTAAAGTTGACTCATGGTTATCTACTTTTACATTTTTGACAGCGCTATGTGGTGAACCGTGGCTATGCAACTGAGCTGCTCCTGTTATAATATAATAGGTAGTTGGATAGGCAACTATGTGGGCACTGGGCAGCCAGATAGATAGGTTTCCTTTCTTCTTCTTTTTTCTTTATACGAATATCCCGAAGTTACTGCGAGGCGTTTTGTGTAGTTAGTTCCAACTAAGTTATGAATACGAAAGTAACGTTGCGAATAAGATAACTTACTCAAGGTATTTTAAGTTTAGTGTCTCCACGCATGACGACCAGTATTCTGACTCGGATTTTGACCAGGTATGAACTACACCAGGGAGAGGGGGAGGTGAGGGGAATTCATTCCAGTCAATACGCCAAGCTCTAGAGGTCCAGCTGACGGGTTACAGGCTAGTTTTCATGGGAGATTCCCTTGCACGAAAGTAACAGCAACCCGTAAATTATCACGGTAGAAGAAAATCTGCTGCCTGCTTGTCCAATTTCGCCAATTTACTACGTGAGCTTCACCAAAACAAGCATCGTTGACACATCCATAATGAGTTTCATGACTGGTCGCCATCACTATCTGTGGTTCAAAATGGGGTACAGGTACAGTATGGGGGTAATCCGGAATGCACCATTCATCTCCTCATCTCCAGAAAATAACTGTCCAATACCATGTTTCCTTCTAACCGGGGGTTTCGAATAGGCTCAGCTGCTATTAAAGTCATAATTTAGCGCATTGTCTTCTGAAAATCTTTACTTTTCAATGGACTCAGTTTGACGGTGGAGAATGGCCAACTAACCTTTTGAAGCAACCCTCACGGGATGAGTCCAGCGAATAGATTGACATATCCATTGACCTAGCGCTTCTGGGATCCAGCATCGTCGATAACAACATCGCCGTAGACCTCGCGCTTTTGGGAGCCAGCATCGTCGATAACAACATCGCCGTAGACCTCGCGCTTCTGAGAACCAGCAGCGTCGATAACGACGTCGCCATAAACCTCGCGCTTCTGAGAGCTAGCAGCGTCGATAACGACGTCGCCGTAGACCTCGCGCTTCTGAGAGCCAGCAGCGTCGATAACGACGTCGCCATAGACTTCGCGCTTCTGAGAGCCAGCAGCGTCGATAACGACGTCGCCATAGACCTCGCGCTTCTGGGAACCAGCAGCGTCGATAACGACGTCGCCATAGACTTCGCGCTTCTGAGAGCCAGCAGCGTCGATAACGACGTCGCCATAGACCTCGCGCTTCTGGGAACCAGCAGCGTCGATAACGACGTCGCCGTAGACCTCGCGCGGCTTAGCAACAAGCGCCAGGCCCATGGTGCTGAGAATGGAAAGGGAGATGAGTGATTGGTACTTCATTTTGACGAATAGTAATAACTGGATGTATTTTAACGAATAGTAATAACTGAATGGATTTTAACGATGAAGTTGAGTAGTTTGTGTCTTAGCAAATGCAGTTGGCCCAACAAAAGAAGTGACGAGACGTCCTTTCGCGTAATAAATAGACCCGACATATCATGAGTATGCGTATATCACCAATGCCAACAACCCAGTTACAACTACCGGCATAACAAGTCGGAATACTGAAAGCATGAGTTGTGAAGGTTCATTGAGAGTCAGATAATTTCAAACTCTCTTATAGTACTTGCTTGGGTATAGAAACACGGAGCCAATTGGCGGTGATGGAGATAAGAAACCCGGAAACACTTTGGTCGATGATTGAGTGATTCCGGGAATCCGAGCCTGGGTGTACGCCAGTTCAAAGTGGATACACTCGTAATGCTTGTCACCGATGTTGTGTAAGTGAGCTGCCAGTCTCTAGGATGTTGGCGTTTGGTATTCGCGACAAGTATAGCTAGACTTTGAACCGAAGCAAGGCGTGAGTGACTCGTGAGGGATTTTTGTTCCATCACGCCGACGACGCGCGGACATGGCGACCATGGCCAGGTGTCACAAGACCCCGAAAACGCGCGGATGTAACACGGGCTAGGGTATACCGTCTACACCTTTTTTGGGATGCAAAAACACGCTTAGCTGAGTTTTCTGTTTGCTTTCTCCATGTTAACTATCTTTCGCTACTGCTCTTCAATCCGAGCTTTCATCCGTCTCATCTAGTGTCGCATATCAAATTAACCCATGGAAACGCACTGGAGTATTCGCTTCCTGACGAAGATCTAGAATTTTAAGCGGATAGGAGGGCGCTGTTATAGGCCGGAAGCGCGTTTTTAAGTACAGATCCTCCAAGGGCGTTGTTAATAGCGCAATATACTAGTCAAGCCTCTCTTGGCGGTTGGGCGTCTTGGGCAGAATGCAACAACCAGGGTTACACGTTCACCGCAGTCTAGTATAGCATATATTAAAACGAGTCAGTCGTATGCATATATTATAACCAGTCAGTCTTCCGCATATATTAAAACAAGTCAGTCTTTCAAGAAAATTCGGTACATCAAATTCTAAGAAAGTATACTTCGTTCCTCTCCTGGTCAACACCACAGTAAGTCTGACTCAAGGTCCCTCGGAGACGAATTATATTCGCCAAACTCGGATCTCGCGGAACACCTTTCGAGTATTCTCTGGAAGTGTATAGTTTGGGAATTCTATACATTGCTAATTTTCTCGTTCTACACCCTTCCGCACGTTGCCTTTTGAAACTTATCATCTCAGTTTGAAACCTCTTCCCCAGTCAGGCGCCACCATCAGAAAATCATTATCCATGGACAGCTACAAGAATACCGCTGTCCAGGAGCTCGGGAACAGGCACTATGAAGATTGTTCTCAAGATGGCTCTGATGAGAGCCAGGTCGATCTCCTTGCCAAAGCTTCCTGGGAAAAACTCCTGCCCTCCAGACCCTCCCGTCGCTGGTTTTCGTTTGACTGGCCCACTGTTGGTCGTCTCGTCTCGACTCTGAGCTTTGTCTTTTGTTTAGTCGTGCTGGTTCATACTTCGTTCATGTTGAAGCGTATCGGAGACAATATGCAGAGTCCTGCATACGCACAGCGCGACTACGGATCCTGTGGCAACACCGCCGAGGAAGCGCGTGCTCTCGGTTGCATCTTCGAACCCATGAGCTTCCTGTGGATGCGGCCAGAGTGCTACCACTATCCGGAACTTGTGGAGGAATTCAAGAGCCAGCCCATCGAGTACTATCTGGACCAACAGATGACCAACGACAGCAAGGTGGCGAACAGCGAGGTCTACCGTGGTGAAGTGAGTATCCATATCACGCTTCTCTTCCCCCGGCCTAGGCCCCGCATGCTTTCATGACTGACTGGAGTGTAGCACCTCAACGTGTATACGCATACGCTCTACCATCTAGTGCACTGCACTTCGATGTGGAAGAAGATGCACAAGGCCTTGCTGGAACGCCGGCCAATGGACAGCGACGTCGCCAGCTGGAACCACACCCTGCACTGCTCCATGGTGCTGACGACCGGGGAAGACTCTAGGTGCCTCCCTGGGTCTGGGTTTAAATGTGTGACGCAGATCAAGGCTGCTTACACATCATGCAAACTATACTAGAGTTCATGATCTACAACAAATCATCGACAAGAATCACATGGCGCTGGTTCGGGGTAAACTATTGTATATATGTCTATCTAGCAGTGAAGCCCAATCATGTGTAAGAATTTTCACATTCAATACGGCAGTCACCCAGTTATCCAGATAAAGTTTGTGTTGACCACTAGGGTACTTACTGGCCTAGGTTGGAGGTCCGTCTTACGACCTTCTTATCAGTGACCAACTCTGTACAACTCCTCCATTCCGTCTATACTGCTTTACAGCAATTCGTTCTCGGAAAAGACCTTTGCCTCTACAATCTGATGCGGACGGTTTCTCACAGCATATGTTGGTACAGACACTCCTATCTCCGGCATCGTCTCATCTCATCCTCGACGCGCCTGTCAAATCTTCGACGTGCGGAAGAGCCTTGCAGCAACTCTGTCGTGACGCCCTTACGCACACGGATCTGGGTCGTACGTGATGGCCGCATTGCCGTAGACAGAGTCGGCCCGGAGAAGGCAGACGGCAGTCTCGGCCTGCATGCGGTACGATGCAAAGGTGACGACGGCAGTGGCGTTGGCAGTAGCTAGATCGACGCCAAGGTCGGCGGTGGTGTCGACGTCGAAGTGAAACTTCCTGTCAAAGAAGTCGAGCAGCTTCCGCACGCTGACGACGTCCGAGTTGCCCACGACGCGGATCGCCCGCGTGGCCCCGGCCGGCCGCTTGGACTGCGCCGACTTGCGGACGCGGTTGTACATGACCCTCGGCGTCGTGCCCTCGACTTGGAAAACGTCCTTCTAGGACATGGCGACCAAGCGAGCGGCGGACTCGGGGGCGAAGAACTCAATCTTGGCCGCCGCTGTCGTGAACTGTCCGTCCGCGGTGGGCGGGTTGATGACGGTGGCGTTGACGCTGCCGACGTTGCGGACACAGGCCAGGAGGCGGGTGTGGTCTATATCTGCTGGGAGCTTGATGATCCACACGCAGCAGTTCTCGGAGTCGGGAATGACCTCTCCGAGGTTCAGCTGCGAGGTACGACATCCTCGGTAGTTTGGCGAGGGCGCGACGACTCGTCCGAAGTTTGTGGGGGTCCAGGGCGGTGTCGGGATCGAATTCGGTACCGGCACCCAGCGGCACGGCGATTTGGTCTCGCTGCTTTTGTCCACACTGCGCGCGCGGTGGATGCCGTGGCTGTGTCGGTGGGGTTCTTCTTCTTCGGGGGACCTGTAGCCACAGTGTGATTGCGTGCATGCCTGGTGGGATACCTCCTGGGGGTGGAAGCTTTCTCGCTGCTGTAGCCTCTGTTTCTGCTGGGATGTGGCCACGGAGACGACTGTAGGCGAGGGGGTGTCCATCTGGTAGCGGTGATGAGATCCCACTGTGTCGTCTGGGGATTGATCCGATGCACCGGAGCTCGTAGCGTAAGTGTGACGGGGAAATGCACGCTGACTGACTTGCTCGGTTACAGCCAAAGGTGGTATAGCGATAGCAACAGAAGAAGGGGTATGGTATGCCTGGACGGAAGGGTGCTGAGCCGTCGCAGGATTCTTTTGGTGTATGCCACTCCGTGTAGAGGAACCGACAGGTCTATAAATGTCAGACGGCCTGGGAGTATCGCTCCCAATAGGGTCGAATATACAAGGCACGTCTCGAGCGTGCTGTGGGGTTCTCAAGGGCTCGCTGCCCTCGAGTAGCTGCTGAATAGGATGCTGAGTGAAGTTTTGGGACATGTTGAAGAAGATAGTATGAGAAAACGACGCTATCAATGCGTGACGGTGTAGAAGCAGGTCAACACCTCTGTTTTGCAGGCAATATGAAAGAGGAGAAGCAATGATATCTTTCGTTTTGCCTTGTCGAGTTCAAGCGAGGACACACGTGTTGATCCGAACGGACTTGGTCGAGCTGTGGTCGCGGATGACAAGTGTTGGTAAAAATGTGAAGAGATGGTGTTTATATATATTGAGAACTGCCTGATATAGATATTAGTACAGGGCCAAATCCGGGGGTACGAGGCAACAAAGTGTTCAACAAGATGCTCTCACTGCCGATGAGTCACTAGAAGAGCACGGAACACCAAGTCGAGAATAGAAAGAAAAGACAGGTACATTGTTACGTACTAGATCACTCCGACGTTCATCCAACAAAGGGTATATCAAGTCCCGCACGGTCAACAGAACTGGAGGAGGTGCGAGACAGAAGGAGACGTAGTAAATAGGCTGGGTATACAACTCGAGAGTAGGCCGGTCCCGACCGGAAGCAACATTCTTCTACAAAGAAAAACAAGTCCTCTTTGTCAAAAGAGTGACACCAAGCAATCAAAGACTAAGACAAGTGACAGCGGTGGACACACAAAGAAATAGTCATATCGAGATTGTGGGAAGCACTGGAACTGTATGTCACTATCCATCGCATGTACTTGGAAAGAGCCGACCCCTGAATACCAACGGTATTTACATGTCTCGTAGCACGCTCCAGAGGTGCACTCCAGAGCCATGACAGCTCGCGAAGTTTTTCCTCGCCAAAGGTGTCAATATTTCATTGAGAAACTCGCGGATCAAATAGTCCGCGGTTTACGGATATTCTGCAAGTCTATACAGTACACGAGATAGAACGTTCAGTGGGTACTTTATTCGCCCCCTTTCCTGGCAGCCCAATTAAGACCCCAGGTTCCCGGCAAGTCTTGTCCGTCGAATAATCAGTCCCTCCCAGAATCTTCCATAACAAGAAGGTTACATGGTCTCCTGGGGGTAGCGACTTGTTTGCTTCATCAAAGTCATGGTACTTACTAGTTGTACTGCATCCTGCCATAGACAAACCCGATGACGATTAGTTCAGCCGGCCAGTCTTTGGATGTGTCAGCACTGTCGCTATAGCCAGGGAGAGCCTCTAATGGATGTAATCTCCGCACAATAGTCCGTATAGGGATCTCAGGAACCCCTCCCTCATGTGACGAGAGACTACTGCGTAGAGAGGAAGCCTCCGGGCCGGGCCGTGATAAGCGATTTGCCAAGAGTCATGCCACAGGGCTATGTTTGAGCTTGACGATGACATCTTGCCTTGTCTCAGGCACACTGCACAGAGCAAATGCAATGTGACGCATCGCATATACGGACTGGAGGGCGCAGCGTTTGGTAACTGACTGGTTTTACTGAGGAATTAGCATGTGCTTGTCGGTACCGACGGCACGTACTGTGTATACGAGTATAATCTCCGTGAACCCCCCTCTTGGCCAGCTTGGCACACAATGCACCGTCTGGACCGACCCACACAGATTGCACGCGACCCAATACGACGTGTTGAATTCTCACCGTCCAAGTCAGGACCAACTCCCGAATGTAACCTCGATCGCACCTGACATCGGGGAAGGCACCGAGGCAAGACGCCAACCTCTTGGCAGCGGATATTGTCCACTATGCAGTAAATCGTGGATGATACACCGTAAACCTGCATTGGAGAGAGGTTAACTTACTTATTAAGAGCCTTTGCTCTCAAGAGTGCATGCTGATACTCTGCGTCGCTATCCCTCTTTGGACACCACACTCGCTCATCCACCGCTTCATCAAGCCCAGTCGCCGCCATGGTGTTCCGATCCACCCTCCTGTGGCTTGCCGTCGCCGGACTCTCTGCTGCACACCCTACCCACGGGAACGCAGTACGTGCAGGCAAGCGCTCGCTGTTACTGGAGAGCCATCGCTTCAACCTGGCTTCGAGCTACACGACGCTGAACGTCTCGCTGGAGGGCAGATCGCTCAGCAGCTCTGTGGACCGGAAGCGAGACAGCGGTGGCATCGCTGCCGAATACGTCCAGGCCGCCACCTTGAAGGTTCAGGAGATTTCACCAAACGCCAGCTTCCGCCTGCTGGATGACCACTACATCGGTACCAACGGCGTGGGCCATGTGCACTTCCAGCAGACCATCGATGGAGTCGACGTGGACACTGCTCACTTTAGTGTGAACGTGAGTTGAATTCTCAAGGTTTCAGTCACAAAGAGTGATGCGTTGCTAACCTTGTATGCTGCAGATTATTGAAGATGCCAATCGCCAGACCTCTGTGCTTTCGTTCGGTCATTCTTTCGTCCCAGACCCCTCTGCCGCCTCGAAACTTGCCGCGAGGGGTGGCGAGAGTGTCATCACACCTGTGGCAGCCCTGCAGAGCGCTGTCAAGCTCCTCGATCTTCCCATCGACGGGCTCGCCGATGCGACTGCTGAGAAGACTGCCGATTCGGGCGATGGCTACGTGATCAAGGGAGTCAAAGGCTGTGTTTCGGACCCAAAGGTCAACCTAGCCTACGTGGACGCAAACGGCTCGCTTCTCCTCGCCTGGAAGGTAGAGACGGATGTTGGCACCGATTGGATACAGTCGTACATCGATGCCGCCACCGGGAAAGAGGTCGCGGGAATCTTCGACTTCACCAGTCATGCCAGCTACGAGGTCTAGTAAGTCCCCCCAACCCCCTATTGCATTTGGCCCAAGTCTGACTGGAATCACCTTTTAGCCCTTGGGGTACGATGAATCCGGACGAAGGCCCTCGCAGAGTCGTTGCGGGCCCAGAGGACACGATGAGCTCGCCGTTTGGCTGGCATTCGGACGGCAGCCAAGATTATACGACACTTGACGGAAACAACGCATATATTTCCGCTGACTGGCGAGGCACTACACCCGCGAATTCTCCCTCTCTCATATTCTCTTACCCCCTTTCTCTTGCCACCGCGGACTGGGTTACAACGGCGAGCGGGCGGTCATATAGGAACGCCTCAGCCACACAGGTCTTCTACACGATGAACAAATTTCACGACATCACGTACGCCCTCGGCTTCGACGAAGAAGCGGGCAATTTCCAGGTTTCGAACAACGGCAAGGGCGGACGCGGCGGAGATCCTGTACAGATCAACATACAAGGAGACGCCGTCGGCGTCATAACCACACCGTCAGATGGGGGTAGCCCACGCATGAGCATAGGGATATGGAAATCCTCCGGGTCGTACCGCGACGGCATGTTCGACACGACGCTGGTGCTCCACGAGGCCATGCACGGCACGACGGGGCGGCTGGTGGGCGGACCGGCGACCTCGAGCTGCCTCAGCGGACAGGACAGCCTCTCGATCAACGAGGGCTACTCGGACTTTGTGGCGACGCTGATCCGCGTCAAGGAGGGCGACACGAGGGCGACCGACTACACCGTGGTGGACTGGGCGACGGGCACCGCGATCGGGCTCAGGGACCACTACATCTCGACCAGCCTGGAGACGACGCCGCTCATGTTTGCGTCGCTGAACGACTTCGCCGGCCAGGGCACGGGCTACGACGTGGGCACGCTGTGGACGGTCGCCCTCTACGAGGTGTTCTGGAACATGGTCGAGGCGCACGGCCTGGGCGACGTGGGCAGCGTGACGTTTGACGAGAGGGGTCTGCCTCGGGGCGCGCGCTACCTCATGCTCAAGCTCGTCCTCGATAGCGAGGCCCTGATGCCGTGCCAGCCAATGCACCTGGATGCGCGAGACGCGCTTCTCACTGCCGACGTGGTGCTTACCGGTGGCGAAAACCAGTGCTCCATCTGGAAGGGCTTCGCAAAGAGGGGATACGGGCAGGATGCGATTCGAGGGTCTACGGATAGGAGCCGAGTCAATGGCTTCTCTATGCCTGATGTCTGTTGATGATGTTGGTCAATCATGCGCGAGGTACGGCTTTCATAGTACTAATATCCATATACCCGTTATAAAAACACAAAAGATATACTCCCACGCTATAGACGATGACGACGTAGATGACATTATCTCCCTGGACCCTATGTTGCGTCTGCTTTCTGCCTCATTTTCTGTTTCTGCTTTTTCCTACCTTTGATTGCCGTGCTATAGTAACTTTCATCTCATACCGGGTCTCTAGTAATCCGGAATGAACTCCACCTTTAGTACAGCAGACAAAGGGGGCGTCATTATAGGCTTATTATAAGCGCAAAACCGATATAAGGATAGGATCTGAGTTTGCTAACCCATGTTCCAACGTAATATCGATCCTATAATCTAGGGAACTCCTACGTATACTGCACGGGAAGCTTTCTTGTCTCTTCGTTCTTGGTCAGGGATAATCCCCGGTGCTTCGTAGCTGTCTGGGACACTGACTACGTTTGAACACGGCTTAGCTAGTGTCCAGTAAGCCGAATGCTAGGCTTGGCGTTAGGTTTATAGATAACTAAAGAACGAGAGCGTATCAACGGATGACCCCGCAAGCGGAGCGTAACCTTGAATCTCACTCTTGACATAGCGAAGAAATGAGCCTGTTCGCAAGGTATAGCCGTGTACATCGATAACGGTCGTGGTCGCAAGGTGCGAGATTTCTGATACGTACAGAGGGGAGTCTGAAGGCTGACGTCAAGGAGAGGCAACGGCCACCCCACGCTCGACGCTGCATATACGGCCATCGATCAGGGTTCGAAAGGCCGATCAGGCGGCTAGAAAACGAAGCGCTATACTTTGTATAGTAGTGATAGCCCCCGCTTGTCATTCGAAATTGGCTGATGCTGACAGGTGGGAGGGAGTCCGACTCCGAGTCCGAGGCTACGATACAATGCAAGTTCGGGTCCGGGGTTACTAGTTAGTTTCGACTTCCGGAGACTCGGGAGGACCGCAATCGCCCGTCGAGGCATGTACCACATTACTACGTCTAATTGTATAAACTATAATACAGTTATCCGCGACTGCAAAAGCGAAATAGGTGACATCGTGCCAAGACGCTCCACAACTGTCAACGTACTGTGTACCTACCACTAGGGTGTCGGGTCGTCCTGCCGCCGTGTGCCGGGCCTGCGGTGATTAACGGGGTCCGTCGGCAGGATAAGGCCCCGAGACGCGGATGCTAAACAGGACGTACTTGGTATTGATGTCACTGTGAAGACAGAGGTTTGCCCTCAACTGTCTTCCACGCACTCACACAATTCTCTACTCATCATCTGTGTTTGCTTGGCTACCTGCGCTCATAAAACCCCATTCGGCCAGTGGCTACAACGAGACCTCATCAACCAGTTCCCAAGTTCCAACCATGTCGTTCGTATCATGGAGCAGTGACTTGGGGCTGTCTTCACTCAAGCTTTCCACAGCTCTTCCCTTGGCCGCCGTCGCTCTGGTACGACAAGCACGCTACACTCCCTCACCCCCCACGATGGCGAGCTCAGCTAACCCCCTCCCCTTGGGCCACTCCACCAGGTCCTGTTCAAGTACCTCATCTGGCGTCCCATTTACAATGTTTTCTTCCATCCGCTGAGCAAATATCCCGGCCCGACATTATGGGCTGCGAGCCAGATCCCGTACTCGCTCTCCTGGATATCAGGATACGTACACCTCGATATGGCCAAGTTTCACGAAAAGTACGGCGATATTATACGCACCGCCCCGGACAAGCTATGCATTGTGCGCCCCGACAGCTGGGAGGAGATCATGGGCCATTCCAAAAAGGCCGGCCAGTCTGAAAATGGCAAACCCGCCAGCTTCTTCGGTTCCAGTACGCAGAGCGTTATAGGCGCGAGCCGTGACGACCACGCACGCTTGCGCCGGGCCATGGCCCATGGCTTCAGTGCCCAGACTATGGTGAAGCAGCAACCGCTGATCCTCGGCTACGTCGAGCTACTCATGAAGCGGCTACACGACCACGCGCAGGACGGCGAAAAGGCGCTGGACATGTGCAAATGGTTCAACTATACTACCTTTGACATCATAGGCGATCTGTCATTCGGCGAGCCGTATTACTGTCTGGAAAACTCTGCGTACCACCCCTTTGTCGATATTCTTTTTGCGTCTCTGAAGGACCGCACAATCATGTCCGCGGTACGGCACTGGATCCCCAACGTCGACACTCTAATCTCATATATTCCCAAAATCGCGGCGGCGAATTCCGAGACTGAGCGGCTCACCAGTCTTAAGATTGAAAAGCGGCTCCAAGTTACCGATCCTCGACACGACTTTGTCGAGAGTATGCTGGGAGACGAGAGCAAGGGCCGCCCAGGGCTGTCACGCATAGAAATCGAGAGAAACGCCCAGCTTCTTGCCATCGCGGGCTCCGAGTACGTGACGCCCGTGGACTCTTGATGGTTTTCCATACTTTTCCCGATCTGCGCATGGTGAATAGGGAAGGGCGGTTTTTCCTCTTGGCCGCACTGTAGCTAACCTCGTTCGTCCGTGACAGAACCGCCGCCACGACCCTCAGCGCTACGACATACTACTTGTGCATGAATCCAGAAACATTGGCGCGTCTGACTAGAGAAGTCCGGACGTCATTCAGAAGCGAGTCCGAGATTGACATTCTCAGCGTCGCGAGGCTTGAATACATGCTCTCGGTCCTGGACGAGTCTTTACGCCTCTACCCTGCCCTACCGGCGCCGGTGCCGAGGGAAGTACCCCCGTCCGGAAATACAATCTTTGGCGATTTCATGCCTGGAGGGGGTGCGTATTGACTTGCCTTGGTTCCCCCTGTTCTCGGTTCCCGCTCCCGTTGTCGGGGGCGATGGTCTCTGATTTACTGACCATTGTTCTTTCTTAACCACAGACTCAACTGGATACTTGTCAGTACGCATTGTACCGCAGCCCGAAATACTTTGCGCTCCCTGACGAGTTTCACCCCGAACGCTGGTACGACAAAAACGACGCTCGGTTTGCCGACGACAGGAAGGAAGCTTTTCAACCCTTTTCGTACGGACCACGGAACTGCGTCGGCAAAAAGTAAGTCTTCTGCAGCTGCTTCCGTCCCCACACGCGCAAAGTTGCGAGGGGTTACTGGTCCGAGGAAGAGGCAAGGTAGCTAACATGGCCGGTGTCCAGTCTAGCATATGCCGAGATGAGGCTGATCCTGGCACGGCTCATCTGGAACTTCGACATGGAAATCCACGAGGACTCGAGAGACTGGGAGGAACGTAGTGTCGTCTACTTGTTATGGCACAAGAAGGCGCTCAATGTGTACCTGCGCCCAAGAAAAGATTCAACGGCCTAGGAAGCTGCCGAGGGCAGAAGAGAAGAAAGCTGAGCGTCCAAGGCGAACCGGCTTGAAAGTTGCTGCTGCGCGTGGCGCGGGCGATCAATTATATTGTACAGCAGTATCGAATAACAGACTGCATGTCGAAATGGATCTCCGCTTGAGCAAGACAATTGCTGGAATTCTAGGGAATGAGACTGTCGAAAACTGTTGATGAATGGTTTATACCGTGCCTGTAACAAAGCAGACCCGTTAGAGAGCACCTTGGCCATCACTCCCTTGCATCCCTATTCGGGTCTTGGTCGTCTCTCGACTGCTGTAGGTGGCTATCTAATTCTCAGCCTCGGAAAATCAGAATTCGAGTTGCATGCTGAGTATAAATTGTGGCTCATAATATTGAATAGCCAATGGGTTCAGAATCTTCCCCTTTACCTTGAACTTCTCCGGATCAACGCCTTTCTCAACAGTCATTGTATATGGAGCAGTGAGCCATCCGATGATCGTCTGAAGGAGCCTCCGTGCTCTACCTCATGCGTCAGCTGCCATATTTCTCCCTCTTCGTAACCGCCTCGATACCAGCATTAGATTCGCCAAGGTCTAGGGAGGTGGTGCCGGACGGCCGGCTACGGTATATATATCACCTTCTTCTATAAAATCGGGAACCATGATATTTTCATGATGATCAGGACATGTTAGATTGGCGGGCAGCCCGGGTGAGATGTTGTAGTCATGTCATCTTTGCCAGCGCAATTTGCTGCGACGGAACAAAAGGGACCAGTACCGCGTACAGGAGAGTATTGTATATAAGCTCTCTACATCTTTCTGTCTTATCACTTCTTACTCTGGGTACTTTTATATAATTGTTTCAGGGATTCCGCACCGAGTAATCATTACCCTATACTACCCTAGTGTAAACCTCCTTATCGTAGAGGGTAAGTATAAAGCCGCATACCTTACCTAGCTGGCTAGGGTGTAACGAACCGAGGAAGCTCCGAATACAGAATCCACATAATGACACTGCTGAATCGTCGACTGAAGCTGTTGTTTGGATTTCCAATGTGCAAATGAATAGGCTGGACTTGTTACGCATTACACTTCCTCCAGCCATGTGAGGCTCCCCTGGCACAGCACGAACCCGATGAGCAGCAGTAAACCCCTTGAGAAGGAACCAGAGAATAGCCAACGTTTGCCATGTGCGACGCGGTCCTCCCCGAGGCAACAAAAGAGCCCCCGAGGGGGAGAACAAAAAACGGTCGCACGTAAGCTTTATATGGTTTCAGGAAGCGAACATCGACAAGCAATGGGCTGATAGCTTTCGAGATGGAACGAATGAATAGCCGATCCCGACAAAGAGAATCGTGGTCATCCGAGAGGCGATATATGGGAAGAACAAAGAACATCCGCATTCGAGCTCGGCACGGACGCAAAAAGCGACGGTTGTAGCACCCTCGTGCAACCTCTCCGGCTCCGTTGGAATCTAACCTCAATAGAGACACAAACAAAACAAAATATTCCTTCTCATGGCGAAGACAGCGGAACCATGACTGCAGTATGACAATGCGAAGCGCTTACTATATAGGGAAGCCTTTTTTCCTCCTCCTTGAATGATTCGGTCCAGGTGAACCAACACAACCAAAAGAGGCCGACTACTTCAATTTCTCTCACCCCCAAACTACCTCGAATAAAGCCCGGAACCTGCTCCTAGCTGTCGACCAGCAGGACCTCCAGTCATCAGCAAGCAGCAAATCATCAGGGCAACGATGGCCGACACAAACCCGCCGTCGAATTATGGTGCAAACAGCGGACCAGCACCCGAAGATGAAGAGGAGCAGACTCTTGATCAAATGTACGCGAGACATGGTATTATTGTTGCTGAACATGCTGCTCTACAACAAGATATCGCCATGTTGGTAGCCAACATGACCGAATTTATGGAAAGAGTAATCAGGGAGGGAGGAGACCACGCCCAGGAACTGTATGAATTTGAACAGGACACCGAACAGAAGATCGAGAGGATCAATAATCTCCGAGAGGAGTCGGAAAAGCTCAAGGAGAAGATCGCCGATGCCGAGCGCCGCGTCGAAAACGAAGAAGCGTTGCAAAACGATGCCCAGGGCCGCCCTAGAAACCAAGCAGTCTTTAGGGTTAGACGATGCTTTGCATTGTTACGTCTACACATGAGCTTCCCCTAGAAGGAAAATTCGCAAAGGCGAGTTGAGATATTCGAGACGGAGAAGGAATAGGTCATGAACCAAGGTCAACTGTGCCTAAGAGGAAGAGGGAAAAAGAGAAATGCAATCAAAATGAAGGGAAAGATTTAGGGAGGAATAAAGAGAAACGGTGGAGGATTTCTGGAACGAGCTGCGATACAATAGCGACTGGATATGATATGTATGGGTTGACTGAGCCCTCCGACTTTTTGTGTTAGCTTACCGAGAAGGGCCATTTGCTTTCTAGACCGGAGGGAGGGCAAGGCCATGTGCCAAAGCAAACGAATAGACCTCAAACCCTCGTCACCCAAGCAGGAGAGTAGCGACACTAGTTCTTCGCCAATGATACACGAAAGAGGTTCTATAGGGCGACGGAAGACTTGAAGCTGGTGTACTTTATCCACCCTATAGTGTCTTGACAAGTGTGTCGAACCCCAAGCCAAGGAAAGTTCGACAGATGCCAGCAAATCTAGTGATGGCCCAAGGCAGTGAGTGCATCACGCCACTGGTTGAGTCAGACCGTTGCACGCAGCACATTGGCCTCATGGAACGTAAGCTTCATTCGTTCGGGGCGTCATCCGCCGAATACCATCGCATCACCCCCTTTTGGAACGTGACCTGGCCCATCCATCGAGGGTGTTACCATCCATGTGCGGTTCACCAGAAGCTGGGTGCCGAACCTTCGAGCATGCTCTGTACGCTCTGTATGTTGTCCGAAGGTGGCGGGCGACTTGGGGCGCGACTACGGATAAAGGACTGCGATGTTGTAACTCCGTAATGCGGGTACGTGGAACGTATCATGCATGTTATGATTGACAGTGGTAGGTAGACGTATGTCACATCATAAACAGGGGTCATACGTATTATACAAAGTCTTTTCTTCGTTTGATACGTAAAAGTTGATAGATACACTTTGTCCTCGGACCCTTTCACCTGACCCGAAGAATCCGAGCAAAGATAAGGCTAGACCATCGCTGATGCATTTTTCCAAGCTCAAACTCCTCAGCTGAAATGACTCGGAGAACTTTTGATGTTCCGCCCAATGATACACGCGATGGTCATTGGTCAAGGTGCTATTGACGCAATGGCCAGGCAGAGGAATGTGTGGAAATGTCGGTTCGTCGACAAGAGAGTAGAGCATTTAGCCCATGATCATGCCCTTCATGCCTGCGAGGTCACCCTCCTTGGCAGCGATTTCGAAGTAGCCGTAGATGATGCTATGTTGAGTTAGTCAAAGAGTCGGAAACAAAGTATGAGGGGACAACTTACGTCACAGCAAGAAGGGTACCAGTGCCAGAGCCGAGAGCGCCCATTAGATCACTGGCAACGGAAAGGGCACCAATGCACGCACCACCGAATGCGGCGGCAGTAGGAATAATGCGCTTGAGCTCCTTGTACATGCTCTGGTCACGGTGACCAGCCATAACGAGTCCCTGGTCCTTGAGCTGCTTGGCAACATCACGAGGGCTGGAGCCAGAAACCTCAATCCATGTCTTGGAGAAGATGGCGCAGGCAGTCAGCATGTAGGCAATGTAGACAAAGGTGTGGATGGGGTCAAGCATGGCGTCCTTGAAGTTAAGGGGAGGTGACATGTAGTAGACGAGACCCGAGATGGCGGACAGCTGGGCAGAACCCTCCTTGGCCTCCCAGACACCGAAAAGACGGACGAGGAGGTTCTCGGAGAAGCGCGAGTACAACATCTGGCTGATCAAGAAGATGTTGGAGGAAAGAGCCGACTGCAGCATGATGGGCATGTTGGAGGTGTAGAACAGGCGGATGGGGTACGAGCCGCGAGCACCACGTTGGCGAGAGGACTTGACGGGAATCTCGACGCGGAAGCCCTGGAGGTAGATGACGGCGGCGAAGACAGCGAGGGTGGCCAACAGGTTGGAGATGTTGGGGAGGTTCTGTCTGTAGAAGGCCTCCTGCAGAGCGCGCTGCTTGTTGGGCCAGGTCATCAGAAGATGGACGAGGGCAATGACGGCACCCTCGAACTCGGGGCCACGGCCAGTGTTGATCGAGGTGGGCGAGAACGCCTTCCACATGATGGACTCGCAAATGTTGGTGGCAATGAACAGCGAGATACCACTGCCAAGACCGTAACCCTTCTGCAGCAGCTCGTCGAGGAGAATGACAATCATGCCGGCAACAACGAGCTGGAGGATGAGGAGGAAGACGATGCCGGCACCGAGGTCGGAGGGGGGTCCGTAGAGACCAGTGAAGACATAGACGGTGGCGGTTCCGGCAGAGAGGATGAAGGCCAACAGCTTCTGGGCGGTCTGGTAGAGCTCGCGGTCGGACTTGAGGTCGAGGTTGACGTCGATCATGTGGGTGCCGGCAAGGAGCTGGAAGACCATGCCGGACGAGATGATGGGAGTAATACCGAGTTCCATCAATGTTCCTCGGTTACTGGCCATCATCATGCGCAGCCAGTACAGCGGGTCGGACGTGTCAGAGGACACGATACCGTAAAGAGGCATCTGGCTCATGATCAAGAAGATCAAGAGCGTGAGACCTGTCCACATCAACTTTTGGTTGAATGGGACCTTGGTCTCGGGCTGTTGGACCTCAGGCAAGAACGCCATGAAGGGCTTGACGAGATCGAGGAACCGTACTGCATGGCGGGAGGAAATGTCAGCCCATGATCGAGATTGAGTTTGAGGGCGGCCGTCTAGGCGCGAGGGAATCGCAGGTAGCCGGCGCGTCGCAAAGCTTCCTCGGAGACTGCAGCGCGAAAGCAGAGCTGCGCGAAAGGAGAGGGCGCGAAAACTTACAGCTACTCATGGTGGCGAGTTCCTTGCGGGATCAAGGGGGAGAAGAGAAAAAAGGTGGTAGACAGGCGACAATTGTCCCAAACTCGGCTGGGATGTCGCGATTGATGGGGTTTAAAAGGAGAGGAAGAAGTGTTGACGTGGAACTCGGAACACTCCAGCTGTCGGCGATGAGTTGATCTGGCTTCAAAAATTACCCAATTGACCTATGTGTCCAGAAAGCCGCGGTGGGCCAATCCGCACGTGACACTTGGACCGACTAGTGGATTAGAAGTGGACCCCGAATTTGGGGTAACTTCGAGGCTCCGCCTAAGCTCGCCAAGGAAGCTGGAGCGTCTCATGTTATTCCGCGCCGGGCCGTCAATCATCTGAGTTCTGACCCTTTAAGTTGAACCTAACGTACGTAAAATCAGATGAACCTCGCAGACTCCTCTGACAGACTCGTACCCACGGACCACTCTTAAAACAACAATGCAACTGGGTTACCGGCTCAAGGCCATATGAGAACTCGTCGCTTCTTGTCAAGGTCATTCATCCGCGATGTTGCAAACATGCCTGCTGCTAAACAACCACGGCAACCCCTTGTCGCCATTATGGGCACGACAGGGACTGGCAAATCCGATGCAAGTCACATCTCACCATCGAAGCCACGATGAAGCGCCTCATCTGACAAGTCGAGCAGCTCGCCGTTGATCTGGCTGTCAAATTCAATGGAGAAATCATCAATGCAGACGCCATGCAGATGTACAAGGGTCTCCCGGTCATTACCAATCAGATCTCCGTCGAAGAGCAAAGAGGCGTTCCGCATCATCTGCTCGCGACGATAGGCATTGACCAGCCCACCTGGACTGTCAGTGTATTCGCGCGAGAAGCCAAGAAGCTTGTCCAGGAGATTCGCAGTAGGGGTAAGCTGCCCATCGTTGTTGGTGGCACGCACTACTACCTCAGTACTCTACTCTTCGAGAAGACACTGGTGGACTCCCAGGATGACGACGAAGCAGAAGCGACGTTTCAGCAGCAGGCAGAGATACTCCAGCAACACCCCGTTCTCGGTGGCCCCACGGACGTGATGTTGAGGAGACTCGAGGAAGTCGACCCGGATATGGCTTCCAGGTGGCATCCCGATGACAGACGCAAGATTAAGCGGTCTCTGGAGATATTCCTCACGACGGGCAGGAAAGCTTCCGAAATTTATGCTGAGCAGCAGGAGTCCAAGGGATCCGCTGTGACGCCGGACAGGCCCTGGGAAGCTTTGATGTTTTGGGTGTACTCCAAACCCGAGTTGCTGCAGGAGCGCCTAAACAAGCGCGTTGACAAAATGGAAACCGCTGGGCTCATGGAGGAGGTTCGGAATATGCACGCGTACACACGGGACCGGACAGCTTCGGGAGACGAGTTGGATTTCACCCGCGGCATCTGGCAGTCTATCGGGTTCAAACAATTTGAGAAGTTCCTTGACGCCGAATTCGGTGGTACTGACTCTGCAGAGCTTGAGAAGCTCAGGGCAGCGAGTATCGAGGATATGAAGACGGCAACCCGCCAGTATGCAAAATCCCAGCTGAGATGGATCCGCCACAAAACTTTTCCGACACTGATGGAGAAGGGGGCGGTGGAATATCTATACCTCGTGGATAGCTCAGACGCCGAAAGCTTTGCAGAGAGGGTACTCTCGCCTGCTGGCGATATCACCAAACGGTTTCTGGATGGACAGCCTCTCCCGCGGCCAGCCGACCTTTCCAACACTGCCAAAGAAGTGTTGGCCATGTTCGCTGCTGAGACGGCGAAACCCAAAGTCATTCATGCTACCAAATATTGTGACATTTGCGATATGACACTAACTACAGAATATCAATGGGACAAGCACATTGCCGGTAGACATCACCGGCGGGTATTACGGCACAAGGGAAGGACAGCTTTGGCTCCTGTGAGATACGCAGCAAACGAAGTCGGGAAACCCCATCGTAAAGAGCAGAATGAAACAGCCGAGTTTGACCTTACTGGCTTCCCCTAAAGGAGCTCAGGAGGTAGTCCGATTCAGCACCAAAAAATGAAGTTGAAGGAAGCAGGAGAAAACCGGCACTGCATCGGCTATCACGATTTCCACGGTCCTTGTTTGATCTGAATTTCTCGCCATGTATCTTATCTACACGACCTGGCGGCTGTTGGCAGACCTTTATGCGGATGCCTCGGGATGACCGTGCAACGCTCGAAGATCCGTATAGTCTTGATGACGGTGTGCCTCTGTAATCACAACATAGCACAACCTATGTGGTCATCCCCCTCCGGCCATGTCTCACCGCATACCAAAATATTGCGCATAATTCACCAACGATGGAATGGCATGAGACTGTTTTCAAGTCCGAGAGTTGGGTTGTCGGCCGGGCTAATGACAGACGCAGACTAACCGCTACGGGGCGGATCTGAACATGGTATTAAAGCAGACGATATAGATATTACAGCAGCTCAATTGCGATGCTAGGGCACAACAAAGCAATTGCGCTTAGGCGCTATCTTGGTTAAACTTGCGGAATTAGTTATGGTCGAGTGAAAGGATGGGAACATACAGGCCCCTGAAAACGCTGGGGGTTGCAACACGCAGCTGGTGGTTGGGGTGATGGGCCAATGGCCAATTCGTAACTGCGCGTGACTTCGGGGCATCGGTTAGACGGCTATCGTTGTGGACTCTTCGTATTCAAATTTCAAGAGTGCAGTCCTTTTTGCGTCTTTTACTTGCACCATAGTTGTGTGCTTCCTGCGGATGCCGCCCCAATATCTTACCTGCCAGCTTGGTAACTTGGGGTTTGGACTTGTCCGGAATCTCGAGCAATCATTATGCCAGAATCGCCATCAATGTTGTATTCGGAGCAAGGCGAACCGTCGGAAATGGGAACCTCGAGTATCCATATGACGAGGCATCTTGTGGCACCCGTGACCCGAGCACTGCTTTCCACCAGCCACATTCCACCGCGCGCCTGGATCGACCGCAAAGAACGAGCCAACACACTGTTTACTCTAGTGGATTAATAAAGGGAACAGCCATGGCAGTGAGTCATCGTCCCGTCACTTCCATAATCCATTCGTTATTGTGCTTGTGGTTGAAATAAAGTTGTGCCACATGAGTGGGACCTTTAGGTAATGCCAATCTCGCTGGTCGGGCGGCTCCGGTCCTGGTCTTGCCCCTGAGATCTGGGATAGTACTTGGTAATGCGGAACCGGTACCGACGCGGCCCACTTTGGACTGAATTCTCTTTCTCTCTTCAGCTCATCATCAGTCACGACGGAGTGCACCCTTCGCATACCGGTCTGGTTGGCTTCTTACCATTGCGTCTTGTCCTTGCAGAATTCCCCCTTTGCTACCGCGAAGCCCTCCAGCTTCCCATGACCCTCGGCTACCGAGATGCAGATGACAGCTGCCCCGTGAACGAAACTGTCGGGTCGCCAGATCCTCCCCATCCGGCGGCTCCAGCTTGTACTGAAAAGGCCGGACCGAACGACGCCAGTTCCCCGCATCCTCCTCCGCCACACCAAGACCATGAGGCTACTACGCACCAAGACCACTTTCCCGAGGGCGGGTTGAAGGCGTGGTCCGTCGTCTTCGGCTCCTTCTGCGCCATGTTCTCCGTCTACGGTCTCATCAACAGCGCCGCCGTGTTCGAGTCGTACTTTTCCGAACACCAGCTCGCCGAGTACGACCCTTCCACCATTGGGTGGATCTTCAGCCTGTACTTGTTCATCGTCTTCTTCGCCGGCATCCAAGTAGGTCCCGTCTTTGACAAGCACGGGCCGAGGCTGTTGGTTGCCGTGGGAAGCGTGCTCGTTGTGGCCAGTCAGATGATCCTGGGCTTGTGCGAAGGTGAGTAGCTGCATGCTCATCAACTCCGCGTTCACCAGAGTCCAATGACCAACCATCTTCCAGGATACTACCAAATACTTCTCACCTACTCGGTCCTCGGGGGCCTGGGGGAGCCTTGCTAAATGTCCCTGCGTATGGTGCCATCGCCCACTTCTTCAAAGATCGAAGGGGCTTCGCTACAGGCGTCGCCGCTACGGCAGGCTCCGTCGGTGGCATCGTGTTCCCACTGCTACTCCAGGGGCTCCTTCCCAAGATCGGCTTCACTTGGAGCACCCGAGTCATCGGATTCATAGTCCTGGCGCTGGCAGTTCCGGCCAATCTCTTCATCGCCACAAGACTGCCACCAAGCGACAAAGTGGCCTCTGTGTGGCCCGACCTCTCCATCTTCCGCGATCTCAAGTTCAGTCTGAGCTGTGCTGGCGTCTGGTTCATGGAATGGGGCATCTTCATCCCTTTGACGTTTATCGTCTCGTACGCCGCTGACCACGGCCATGATTCGACGTCGTCGTACACGCTACTCTCCTTGCTGAACGTGGGTTCGTTCTTTGGCCGGTTTATGCCAGGATTCTTGGCAGACAAGATTGGACGCTTCAACGTTATCATCATGACACTGTCCCTCTGCGTCATCACCCTCCTCGGCATATGGCTTCCGGCTGGCGACTCATGGGGTGTCCTGATAGCCTTTGCTGTTTGTTTTGGTTTCGCAAGTGGTAGTAATCTCGGCTTATACCCAGTCTGCCTCGGACAGCTTTGCGACTCGAGAGATTATGGTCGCTACTACTCCACGGCCCTCACGATGGGCAGTTTCGGTACCTTGACGAGCTTGCCCATCGGTGGTGCACTGCGCAATGTCGGTTCGCGGGAGCAAGGCTGGCAGTTGATGATTGTGTTTTCCGCCCTGTCGTACGCCATCGCCGTGAGCTGTTTCCTGGGGGCACGAGTGCTTGCCGTCAGCTGGGGAGTTAAAAAGGTATTTTAAGGCTTGGATGTAATTTTGTTTCTTTGACGCTAGCCTCTGGTCCGCCGAGGTAGCGCAGCTAGGGTGAGCTTGGAAGGAAATTGGCTCGTATCCGGAAACGGGTGTAAACTTGGAAAGTGGTAGGAGTATCACAATGCTGCAAATAATGAACCAATTTCTCTTTCTGATAACCTACATCGACTATGAAGTGCTGGTTAATACCATGGGCGGGGTTCTGAAACGTACCTCTTCTTTGACATTACATCGTGTGTAATAATACGTTATTGCGCCCTTTAAGCGCTTTATGTAAAAGAGCAAGTATACTCCTTGAATATATTCTATTAGGTTTCGCTAATCTTGTTTACTGTAACGTTGTAACATTTGTATTTATTTGTAGATAGATTAGTACATAAACTTGTTTTAATTTCCGTAAAGAAATGCTTTGATAGGTATAATAACCTTAAGATTAGTTATATTGTAATAGTATACTTTAAAGTATTTGGGGTACAGCTTAATATACGTATAAAAGCTAGAGATATATAAAACACATATAGTATTACTGAAGATACAAATATACCTTTTTTCTTATTCCTGATTTCCATTGCCTTTATTACACTATAATATTCTAGGTTAATGCAGCTTGTTTTGGAATCATTCTGGATAAGTACTGTATTATTCTTATTAGTTTTACTTAGGTCTTCCATTCTCAGATTTTACTAAATCCTACAAAATATGTAGGCTGATATCTAAGAGCAAAATAAAACAAAGTTTGTACGTACCTCGGAACATTATAAAATAATCGCTATTGAATTTAACACCTACAACCAGGGCTGTTAAATTATTCACTAAGATTTAGTTACTGAAAGTGAGTAAATTGTACTGACTAGATGAACTTATTCATATAAGTGAACTAACTAAGTTGAATTCAGTCGTATAGGTGACTCGAATAGTATTATTTTAGTGACTAAAGTCAATCTTGAAATTTCTTCTTTTTAAAAAAGACTAATTTATTGACTAAGATATCTTGAACTTTTTAAAAAGA
Organism: Arthrinium puccinioides; assembly: GCA_022414665.1. NCBI lineage: Eukaryota > Fungi > Ascomycota > Sordariomycetes > Amphisphaeriales > Apiosporaceae > Arthrinium > Arthrinium puccinioides. Next base: position 2,850,747 of record JAIUNF010000006.1, on the reverse strand, counting down.
GAATTAAATTCTATTTTAATAATAAATAAATAAACATATATATGCGTATCTTAATATTCTTAATATAACACTTATTCTATTAAATAAAAAGACGAATACAACATTAAAACAAGATATATACTAATAATCCAGTATAATCTCTACTTTTATGTAGTGGCTAAAGTTATCTTATTATTTTTAAAGATTATATCATGAAAGAATTTTTTCCTGGTTAATTTTGAAGACGTTATTAATATAGGTGACCTGACTATACTAACTTTAGTTATATAGGTAGACTGACTTACTGACTTTAGTTATACCACTAACTAGGGTTTAGTGACTAATTTAGCAGCCCTGTCTACAACGTACAATATTTATTTCTACTTGAAATGATTTATTAAAGATCGCTTTCTATCATTACTTATATCTGTTAAACTACTTTACCTTTTCAAGTTTTATATATAATATATATAATATTTTTCTACCCCCCTATTAATAAGTACTTTCTAACAAAAGTTCCCTAACTGTAAATTGTTTAACTATGAAACTGTTTAATCTTCTGCCTTTTCTATTTCTAGAAGCTATACCTGCGTCGCTACTATCTGAAAAAGATACTACGCTGTCACATCTTTCGGATAACACTGTATCTATACACTCTGGAAAAAGGGCTTTCGACGAATGCTTTCCTACTGAAAAGCGCACGAGAGTTCTCTATATTAAAAACAAAAAGAACGCAGAAGCCAACTTCTTCGACAAATTTCTCACGATCCGTATTGTCAATCCTCGTTTTGACCGCAATGAAGCCAACCCAGAAGGTGGTGTTATAATTAGCGTTTCAAATCATCTTTGCTATGCGGTAGAGATTACTATAAAAGCCAACCGTTATACTAGCGTATATGAACTTCCAGGTTATAAAGCGAAGTGGATTGTATTTCCTCATATTCTAAGTACAGGAAAGAAGATAAAAGTTAAAGTGAAAGAGTTAAGCTCTTGAAATGTGCAAACGAGTTTTCTTTACTATTTTTCTTAGGCTACGCTAACTATGTAAACTCGAAGGGTATTGTGCTTTTCTGCAATTACATAACTTTGTCCCACGCTAAAACCGGGGGATGAGGAATTAATTAAAATAAAGTAGGATAGAAACAGGTAGAATCAAATAGAAGCAAGTCTACGTTACAGCTTACAGTACTCTTTCAATTAACTTTCCTCTAGGCATTCTAGCTTTAACTGAAGTGATAAATAACCAGATTAATTATTTATAACTTATGTTTTACTCTACTAGGTGTATTCCACTGCGATTTATAAAATTATTTGCAGTAGACTATAAGAACTTTGATATTATTAGGAGAGTAATAATAGGACTAATATAGAGTCAATGTTGATGTTAGAAGCGGTAATTTAATTAATATATCTAATAGCGAAATACTGAGTTACAATGACCTAGTTTCCTCGTCAATACATACCACGCCCGACATATATACTCGGTTACTATTGTACTATAAGCTGCAATTAATAGAATTGTGTTTATAAGGTATTTACGTATTTTATAACGGTTGTTAACCAGGTATTTTTACTATTACATTACAAGTAACTACCTCTATAGTTACACTAACTTCTCTGGAAGCTTCAGTGTTATACAGCCTATAAGCAGTATTACTATACTATTAGTTGTGTTTATAAAATACCACAGTGATATAATTGAATTACTTAGATCTTATGAATCTAGATATACTACCTTCGATTATGAATCCGAACAAACTGTTAAGTAAATATAAATATAACTATGTTATTTCGTTATCTCTGTATATATTATATAAATCTAGTTATATAGCGTTATATATATTAATTACACGAGCCGCTAAAACTATAATTTCCCTTGATATATATTAAGTTTACATAATAATCTAAATTTGTTTACGTAGAATCTTCTAACTCCGAACAAGACTACTCTTGTTATACTAAACTATTATAGTTTTATACTGTTTTATTATTGTTATTATGATGAATAGTGGCTTAGTCCCAATCTTCATTTTGTGTTTCGATTTATAAGCACATCTTGTAAATTAATTAATTTTAACGCGAAACACAATTTCATAGAAAGCTTTTCGCTTCATCGGAATAATCGGATACAAGTACTGTTTAAAATTACTTCTATAATCTAATTACAACTTTAATCGAAGAGATATTTAATAAGTTATTTGAAACTGTTATTTATATTTGTTTAAATACTATTACCTGCGTAAGTTAGGACTGAAACAGTTAACCTCATCGTATATATAATTTAGAAACATATTTATATCTTTTTCATTATTGTTAAATTCCTTTCCACTCAAATACATTTTCTGTTTACTTCGTAAATATGAAATATATTTATCTCCTCCCTTTACTATTTTTAGAAGCGATAGCTTTACCGCTTCTTTCAGAAGAAGATACTACATTAGTTTCTCGTCGGGGTAATAGTCTACCTACATCCTTTAAAACAGGGCATTCCGATATCTGCTCGCACAGTAAGAGATTTGAATCAGTTTCGACACTCGAAAATACACAGAATGCACATATCCGTTTATTTGATGACGATTTCCAATTCGAGATTATCGAACCATATATAGTGCCGGACTACCAGAACACACAAGGTGCTTTTCAGTTTATTATTTCGAATCAGCTGTGCCATTCAATGGAAGTTACTATAAAGGCCGGTGAAAATATTAAGAAATACAAAGCAGAAGCTTTTGAAGATAAACTTCATTTCTTTCCACATCAAATAAGTCAAGGAGATACGGTGGAAGTTAAAATATCATCCGTTTCAGAGGAATAGGTAAGTAGATACAATCTTTTGAGATACTTTACTAGATTACGCTAACCTTAAGCCTCCAGGAAAACCATGCTTTCTTTAGATTTATTCAAATCCTTTTCTTCTTCTTTTCATTTTTACTTACATCTGCTTTAAAGATTGTTTTTATAGCCTACGGATTTGTTTTCTTCAATTTTTCTACTAAGGCTTTGTGCCTAGTTGCTGTAATTATATGAGAAATATACGAGAGAAAATAAAAGGGGCAGGGGTTATATATAGATATTGACTAACTAAAGCATTATCTGGTGTTAAACTAGTATACGAAGATTTATTTAAACCGCATTGACAAGCAAATAATTTGAATCGAATAGAAGTAAGTTTATAGTTTAGCGAACTTCTCTCGTTGGGGTCTGGGTTTATTATATTAAAATTCAATACAATTAGTTGTTAGATACACGTAGGTTTGTCACCGAGGATACTGGATTATCTTATATATAAAAGTACAATCTAGTCTCCTTATAAGCAATATCATATATGTTTATACATATATACCCATATTACAAGTACATATCTTTTGTTTATCACTCTGTGTTATGTTTTCTAATAGATGTAAAATATTTGATTGTGGCTACAATTCTACGCTACGGAAGTAGCCGTTGGACGTCTGTAGTATAAATAAGTACTCCTAATGTAACCCAAAATCCTTCCAGGATCCCTCCGAATTCGACTGTCGCGATTTTGCGGAAGCGCTAGAAACAGCAAGAGCCTTCCTATGTCCAATGGTGACCGTTAATCGTGTCGCGTCCTTCCGGTCCTTGACATCATTGAAACAGGCGTATGTCATATTTCAGCCGTTTCGCAAATGATTCCCGTAAGATTCCAAGTCGCTTACGGATAGTCAACTTGGGCATCAAAGGCATCCCAAGGTTGTGGTTGGAACGGTGTTTCACAATCGATGCCACTGATCTCCTTGACAGCCAGCTTTTCATCTGCCGCTCTGTAATGATTTCACAGGGTCTGGATGCTCGTCGGGTCGACTGTTGTCCTCTCGATCGGCGACAAACATCCCCAAAGGGCATGATGAAGTAATGGCATGTCGTAAACTGGTTTTGCTGCTCCTTCATTTCCGAGGGAATCTTGTGAATTCCAAAGTCAGCCGGCATATTGTCAAAACTCTTTACGGCGGCTCACCCCTTGGAACCTAAATCAAGTCTGTTGAGTCTAGTCTTTCACTGATACTCCACCACGACGGCGTCTTTCAGGTCGATGTATCATGGGATTTATACAGGAAGATGGGCGCTCCCCATGCTCGTCCAAAGGTACATCATCTCCATTGAGCGGAATAGGCTCAGCCCACCACGGAACATCGAAGTACCGTTGAGCTCTTCTGGCCGGCAATTGCTCACAACCTATATTTTCTGGCCAATAAGATACCCAGGAGGCAACTCAAGGTTTGACGAAGAGCAATGTTGTGGGGTTTCCAGATCCCCGGAATCAACAGCCATGGAACAGGCGAACTCGACATATAAATCTTCTACCCTGACCTCGTAGCGTAACCGAAGAACACCCATTTTTATAGTCTCCGACATGGTGTAGAGAGCGTAGATTTGCTCCTCGGGTTAGTGGCAAGGAAGTGGTGGAAGCGACTTAGAAAGGTGACTGTTGACACCGTGATAGCTTCTACATCGACCCGCAAAACCTTCCCTTGGGCTCTCCAGCTCAGGGACACTCGTCACTCGGGGTAAGTTCTGCCTGAATCCGTCCTCGTGGGCTCTCCTTCGAACTGCCGCAAGAACCAGATTGGTCCATGGCAGGCTATCCAGTCCGTAGTGTACTCTCAGTGAGTTGGATTTAACACCCGATCCACTACATGCGACTCCCTGAATGATCCATACTCTCTCCCACCGCAGGCGTTTCGTTATTTCTCTATTTTGCTCAGTAGACAATAAACTTCACAATTTCTATTTCAAAGTTATAATTTCATTTCGCGGTAATGATCTATTGTACTTCAATATTCTTGCAAGATAGGTCTTGACAAACATCAGTATTTATATTATTCATATCCTTGATTAGGACTGGGGAGCTCTTGAGACCCCCTCAAGACAAAGAGCTGTAAAGTATACGCATGAATATAAAGTCCAGGGTAAGAATCGAGAATGATATTGTGCGAGACAGGAAACGCCCGATCCTTCCTCGAACTTCGGACCCTTATGATGTTGCGAAACGCGGCCTACCAGTCATATCCGTCGCAGCATTTCTGGCTGAGAGGCGGGCAGAACTCGAAGTGGGAGGCCGTGGCGTTCAGCAGCTTGCATCCCTTCAGCGCCCATAACCGCGTCTCCTGGCCGTGCTCTCACCCGGCCAAGCCATTGCCCGTGATGCGGTACTCGTAATAAAGCCAGCCGTTCTCGTAGCTGTACATGCCGTCGGCGCGCGTGTGCGTGGGCCGCTCCCACTTGGGGTTCAACTCGTACGTCGTGGCCCCGCGGATCTACTGGCCGCCGCACTTCTAGATCATCGGGTTGATGCCCGTGTCCGTGCCGTAGCTGAATATGTGTACAGTATCTCGTCTTACAAGTCGTCGACTGGACGTGCGATTTTGTCAAGCATTTCGACCGAAATTTTGGCCTGAATCCGCTTGAACTCATGATGTACCGGCGTGTTATCTATAGCCAAATGCGAGTCCGGTCTGATGAACTGCATTATGGGTTGTTTTGAGTTGGGGTATTTGCCAGTGTCGTCAGTTGGCGAGCACATCTGACCATCTGCAATTCCGGCCACTCGCTTCGTCGTCGCATATCAATTTCAGCTACGATTGATTCAGACAGATATTGGCGGGAATGGACAATCACCTCCTATGCGAGTAGGCGATTTGGTACTTCTTTTGTCCATCATCCTCGGCAACAATTTCGGATATTGCCTTCTTGATATCCTCGCCAAGTGCGTTCAACCTCTTTTCCTCTCGATAGTCAACGGAACCGCTTTGATAGCGGCATAAATCTTAAATCTTCACTCAAGGAGAGGCCAAATTTGTTCTGTGGCGCAGTCCTACGTCGACGTTGGTTCAAGAGGAGTAATATTCATGATCTTGTCCACGCTGATACAGCGTAAAGACGGTGGACTCAATATAATACCAAGTGTATGAGTATTTACATGTCTGTCATTGTTCGCCACTCGAACCCATTCCCATAAAAGTGCCGCTGACTGTATAGTCTCCTCACAAAAGGAAATTCCTACTCCAAAGAACCTCCAAGGTGCCTAATACCAAGTTGAACCTTGTGCTGTTTGTTCCCAGGCGCGCTTTGGGGACCCAGAAGTGCGATATGAATCCTCCCCCTTGTCTTTCCCATGTCTGTCGAGATCCTTGTTGATGAAGAAGTAAAAATGTCTTGTGACGAGGCTGTTGGCAAAACTTTAATTAGACCGAGCTTCTACCAGAGAAACCCAACTGGATACTATTCGCCATTGCCCCTGACCTTCGGCAGCAGTGGGAACGAGGCCGTCGGAGCCTTCGAACACAACCATCCACTGACTCTCCTTTTCAACGACGTCGAAGTGCCCGTCGATCTTTCTACCGTGATTGACCAACTCGGTAATCGGGACTTTGCAGTATATTTTCGTGGCCCCCTTGACACAAGAGAGGCAACTTTGAGATATCACGTGTATCCCTTGGGTCAGACCAATAATACGGGGTATATAATGTGGTGGTTGGTTGATTGTGTGCGTATGTGTAGGTCTGACCGTACCGTGTATGTACCATGCGAAGAACCTGAAAGACGGGTACGTAGTGGTACTACAGTGTGGATATCAGGCATTGAGCAGACGTTTCACGGCTAGGGATGCATACCATTGCACCCCCTAATCTGACAATTCTAGATTATAAGCTTTATAGTGTTTTTCTATGTCGATCCTTGATCGACCTCTAGGCTCATCATAGGAAGCTATGTTCCGTACGCTTTTGCTAGTCAATGCTAAAGATATAGAGGAAATATGCAGTGGAAAATAATTATAAGAATAGGAAATGTTCAAGATAGCTAATCAAACATAGTTAACTAGGTGGTATCTGCTAAGTCGAGTGCAGGCTAACTATTGGGACCGAGCATATTTGTAAAGATCCACGTCTAGCTTTCAGCGCTATTATTAGCCCCTCACTTTCAGGGATGCGATCAAATTTAGATATGAGACCTAGGCGAACTACGTTGAAGTCGGCAGTTACCCGTGGTATTCGGGTTAAATAAGATTAATTGTCGCTCCTTAGGCTCGGTCATATTTACAATCACTAATTATTCCGTAATCCGACTGAACCAACTGAGCGGACTAATAAGCAGACGAAGAATAGCTGACCCGGGCCTGAGCTAACATGAGAATCGCCCGAGCAAGAGCGGCGAGCGGTTATCTGACCGGGAGTGTTAATATTCCCATTATGCAACAAGACGTCCATGTCGAGGCAAGGCGAGCGCTTATCGAATACAACAGTGGTTCGTCAATACGATTGCATACTGTTACTAGTGACTTCTCAGATCACCAAAGGAGGGACTGCTGCAGACTCGTAGACATCACATGAGACGATGAAATCCTGCCCATTTGTATCAAGTTGATTATTTATAAGATTGAAACATTATCTAGGATGGTACGAAGGAAAATGGTAAGATGATGATCAAGCTACAGGGTTGCTATCCGATCGTGGAGTTTGCTCGCGAACGTCAAAGACATGACCATCAACCTGTCCACAAAGTGGGATGGGTGTCGAAGAAGTATGGGGACATTTAAGCGAGCAACGAGGGAAGGATTCTCTCCTCGGTGAAAGCCCACAGCAGAGGCGAGTAGTCAGAGGCCCAGGCGTTACCCGTGTACCAAGTGCTCCTCAGACCCTGCAGCGCGTACAAGTCCTTGTAGAAACCACCCGAGACGGCGTCGGCGCTAACGTGAAGCTGCAGGTTGTCGTGCTCCTCCCACTGGACGAAATCGGTCACCCCCGAAGTCTTCAGCGTAGTACCGATGCGATTGACGGCCCCGCTGACCAAAGACTGGGAGCCCGTAGAGCTGGCCTCGCCGATGACCTTGACGGTCTGGTATCCAGCCACGCCGACGGAGTCGAGCTGCCAGACGAAGGGGGTGCGGGGGAGGCTGTCCTGGGAGGAGAGGTTGACGTTGATAAAGTTGGTGTAGTCGGCCAGGCCCGTGTCGGAGACGACACCGACGTAGTACGGCACGTTGGTCCACTGGCTAAAGACACTGGTCTCGGTGGTGTCGAGCTGGAAGTTCTCGAGGTTCTTGGTCGTAGGCGGGATGGTGACGAGCAACTTGGATGCGGTGACCAGGGTTAATTGCCCATCCGCAGACCTGACAACAGCAGCCACACCGTGATCGGTGCGGTTCACGGCCACGATGGTGCTGTTGAAGAAAACGTCGTCTCCGAGGTAAGCCGCGGCCTTGTTGTAGACGACCTGGTTGCCGACGGGCGCATACAGGTAGCCGGTCGAGAGACCGAGGATGTGAGGCACACCGAAGTTCTGGAGAACGTAGAGCGTGGTAGCCTCGAGCATGTTGCCCACGCCGTTGGCGAATGTCCACACGGTTGAAAGCGCCGCAGTCAGGTTGTACTTGGTGATGAAGCTACCGAAGGGAAGGAGCAAGTCTTCCGAGACTGGGTACGTGAGGTCGTACGCACCCGAGATGATGCCGGTGTATTGATACGCAACGGTCACGTACGCCGTGAGCGCGGCTGTTGTCTCGGCAGTAGTTTGTGTGGTGGCATTCTCAACCACGAACCCAGTGCTAAAGTCCGCAATAACGTTGGGGAACGGCGATGTACCGGTAACGTTAAGACCCACGTCAAACTGGTTGAAGAATGACAGTGTCTGCGTGTTGTTGATGTAGGCCTGGACGCCGTAGTCAATCGGAGCGCCGGTCTTGGTGTCATAGTAGGTATTGACGTGTCCACCCAGGAGAGCGTCGCGCTCCACGACGGCCACGGTCTTGTTCTGGTTCTTCAGCTTGACGGCGGAGAATGTACCAGTCGCACCTCCTCCGACGATGAGAACATCGCGATGGACCACAGCATCACCGAAAGCGTAGTTCGCCCAGCAGCCAGGGGCTGTGGGCAGGGTAGCGCTGACGAGGGTGGCCCCGATCGCCACGGACTTGACTATGGTTGAGGAGAGCATGATGATCAAAGCGAATGAAAGAATGAGTGAATTGCTTGTGGATGAAGAACGGCAAGTAAGGCTGGCTCCAGCTGACGTTAAGTAGTGTGCACTGGTGGACGCCGAGCTGATGGGAGAGCCGGCTATCGTTTGCTTCTTGGAGAAAATATGGAGCTTGCCAACTGGAGCCTGGGGTTCCTTGCCCAGCTCTATTACGCCATTTACGTGGCACAAGTAGCCCGAAATACACAAAGTGTCGGTGGCATGACAGGGAAAGTCCCGTCAGGAGAACGGGGGAAAGCACGAGTCGGGTTCAGTCGTTTATTTCTACGGCAAGGACGAACCCTGCAACTGCCCATCTTCCAACTTGGGGTCCACACCCTCGTATCCGATGCAGAAAAAGGGGGCAGTGACGCACGACCTTACACACAAAACTATCTCCTGCTCGACGTGAAGAGGTCAAAGCCGACAACAGAGGTCAGTAACGGTCCGCAGCATGAGCCTCAATAGCCAGCGTGTTGCGCCCTCGGGTAGTGCGGGATCTAGTAACCCGGCTGTCCGGGGCGTATAACAAGGTTCGGCTTGGCCTAAACCTTGAAGAGATTGCATAATTACATAGACTTCAACACGGCATCGACAACGTCAGATGCACCTACTGTACCTCTTCAAAAGCTTGGTGTTATGACTTGGCGGTAAAGGATTTGGAGCTATCGCGCTACTGTGTAAACAATCGGGGTAGAATCGCGGATTGGGCAAACAGCCGGGCGAGTCCCTTTTTGGTCATTTCCTTCTGCGTCAAGTAGCCAAGCGTTCCCAAAACGTTCAGTTTGCCTGGGCTCATTTCTTGTTCCGTGGGGCACCCATTGGTTGCATCTCCCTGTACGGATACGGAATAGGGAATAGGGAATGTGCTGTGCGGAGTAGCCAAGTCGTTTTATCAGAACCAAGAGGCCCAGCTAGTCCCAATATACCACAGCTTAGGTTTGCCGCGTCCAGGAGTCGACAGATGCCTGCCCAGTCCTCCTCGCACTTTTGAACTTGCCAGTTTCAGCCGGGATGTACTAAGCATGTCCATGATCGCATCCAGTCAGTCCCATGCAATCCAGGCACTTTGTGGTCGTCAGTATCGAAGTCGTGGAACCCAGGTCTCGACAGCTCGTATAGTCAGTTTACCTATACCGGGCGGTTAACCTAAAGCCGGCATGTTATAGGATGGTGCAGATCTCCCATCCATGACCGGACCCTCCGGGAACCATGAGTGTGACATTGCCGCGCGCGCAATGCTAACCTTTGCTCATCTTGGCCAGATGTTACGTACACAGCCCAAACCAAGGACACGGGAAACATGCTTTTCAGCGCGTAACAAACTTGTGTCCATCCCAATTACGGATACTGTGTACACGGATGCAGGAAGTACTCGGGACGTCGCGTAAACCCTAAATCCTACCTACTGCCCAGACAGACAGCATGGTGTTATTCTAGACACCGCATCACTGGGACGATTGCCATCCGAGCAAGATCGAAGTTTGTAGCTCCCACTTTCTCGGATTTCCCATCGTCATCGGTACCACAATCACGCTGCTTTTCTTACGGAAGAACCCTCTAGTGGTTCCCAGGGGGGGGTTATTTGCTGCCAACCAGCGGAGAAAGCCCCATACCTTGGAGTGTGATGGGCAAGCACTCTATCCGAAGTAAGTGTAGCTGATGGCATGCCAAGTCAATGGGCGACGAAGCTGTCCCCTTGAGGCTTCTCTGTGGGGCTTTAAACTATACAAGATTATAAATTTGGCAATTGGGGGCAGCGACGCGATCCCAGCGACTTTGTCGGCGCAGGCAGCCTCGCCACGACTGCGAAATTCGCCGAGCACCAGATCCGCTCGACGCAAAGTCTCGTGAAATCGCATACTGGAGTCATTGCCGAGTCGCTCATCCGCAATCTCCACATCCGATCTTAGCTTTCACTTGTTAACTTGGCTTGGGTTGGACTATTCGTGTCGCTGACGCAGACGCAGACGCAAACGAACGAAGCGCCGCAATCGTGCAGACAGATTGCCGGCTGGCACACCGAACAGTCTCGTTGAGGCGAAACCTATCCGTGACCCCCTTCACAAAGTTGGGTTTCTGCCTATTATAGTGGCTTGTTGGCTTGCAAAACTTGTCCCAGCTCCGGCTAGATCGGTAGACCATAGACATACATATCTCGCAAGTCGTCGTCGGCTTATTCGTCGCGTTGCGTAATCCGAATGCAGTTTGCGTCAGCTATGACTCTGTCGAACCGAGAGACTACTCCGCGACCACCGATGCGCATTCACGATGCTGGATGTCTTGACTGTTGGTAAAAGTCAAACCAAGAAAATAGGTTCCCAGAAGGTAGAACTTAGAAGAGGGTATTCGTCTAGTGCAAGATGACAAAAGTCCGCACCGTCTTCTTCCTAGTATTTGGAGCCGCGATTTCCTTGCACCCGGTCGATCTAACTCCTTTTCTGTGGGCATAATGTACGGTGATGCGACATAGGGAGCATGGGAAACACATATAAGTCTATCCGAGTGGTATAGACAGGCAGCGTCTGAGCAGGGGCCCCTGCTCCATCATCAGCCACTGTGGCTTGGTGCAGAGGCTGAACGCCTATATCCCCTGCAACATGTAGTGTGACTAGTGTAGTGTGACTATAATGTTCTTGGCAAGCCAACGGCGAGTAAAACTGCACGAGGCTTAGAACGAGCTGGCCTGATACTGTATGTCTACTCTGAAAGCTTGAAGGATTCAATGTTTTCATCGAGTGCATCCATGTTAAACGCGTGTTCTCTCGGACTTGTACTTGAACTGCAGTCTGCAGACTAGGTCTACTGCAGACTGCAGCCATTGAGCCAATGATTGTAGGTCACAAGTTCCAACATTCGTTGCTGCCAGGATAAAGTGGCTGGGGCCCCGGCGATCGGCCTGATACATGCAGCCGCGCGCTTCAAGGAGAGATCATCAGACAAGAAAACTAGGATGCACCGACCCCATTGTCAGGGTGAAAAGTACTCTGCATGATGAAAGTTGAGATCCAAGGCATTCCTCCATGATAAGACAGCCTTGCCCAGGGGATGGACCTATGAGGAGCCTTCATGAAACAGGGCGACACAGCCCCTGCAGGCTGTTTTACACAGCCATCGATAGGCAGCGACCAAATGCAAGGGTTCCTTATCGGTGCGCCTTTTTTCGCCTCATACCTCTATAGACATGGGTGAATACTGGGGGTTCGAACGCGTGGTTCGTGCGGGGTTGCAGTCTTTTCATATTTTTGAGCTCCGGGCAGACAGTAGTATTTTAGAACACACGTCTTCCTTCAGAAAAACTAGAAGCATTCGTTGGTCTTCATCTCGCTATTCGACTCGAGTTGCTCCGCAACCCACTCACATTCTGCTGGCAAGGCAGGATACTTACCTCAACTTGTGTTGATCACAGTGTCACAAGCCATCGAATATCGCTTTCATCCCAGTCGCTGCTAGATCTTCAGGATTTACCACGTACCCTTGGATACCTTAACACCTTTGGATCCGTTCCAGACAGAGAGTGTTCGAGATGACGCGAGTCACGCAACCCTGTGTACGTGAAAGCGGCATGGACGCCTAATCCTAACTAACATACTGATAGGCATCCAACTACGTAGTCGACTCCAACGATGCAAGCCTTGCAGCTTCGGAATCGTCCGCAGGAGCGCACACCTCTCGCAGCCATGCGAGCCGTGCGGGAACCGAGGAAAGTAGCCGGCCGCGCATTTCCTCTGACTGTGTTCTTCCTTCCGTTGAGGATTCTCGGAGCGATACGCCGACGGGAGAGTCATTGTCTAGCGCAAGTACACACATCCGCACACCCTCCGTTTCCCTCTCGCCCCCTGTGCCTGATGGTGCATGTGGCATGGCGCAACCCCTTGACTCACAGGGCGGCAATGAGTTGGACATCATCAATGCTCAGCTGGCCGGCTTGTCTGTTACCAGCCCCATGGGCATGTCCGATCTTGCCGACGCGCTCGGAGATGTGGCAAATGGTGCGGACGATTTGTCTGCCAAACTGCTTCAACCAACACCCTCACGGTCACCCGATTGCTCGCCTGTTGCGAACAGAACCCGCAGAAGGAGGTCCGGCCCGCGAATGAATAGCGAGATACCGGTACACGATGTCAAGGATGAAAAGCCGCCAAACGATCGTTTTCAAGCCCCAAACTTCCAGACCGCGTTCCTGGATGCTAAACGCCTCATGTCCCAGTTGACGCTTGCGCTGGGAAGTAGCTCAATGCACATCGACCCAGAATCTACGATGAAGGATCTCTACCAAAGAGCAGCTCAGTTATCGTTGTTTCAATGTGCTCCCAGCCGAACAGTGGGGTTTGTTGGGGAATCTGGCGTCGGTAAGGCTTTTGAATATCTCTAGTGGAAACGTCGTTGACATCGTTTCGATAGGTAAAAGCATCTTGTTGAACGCATTATTGGACTGCCAGGGTCTGGCCAGAGCGGTATGGTAGCGTTTCACCCGTCAAAAGTTATAGTCGCTGATCTGCATTCTACAGAGCAGTGCCGGTGCAGCATGTACCTCTGTTGCCACAGAGTTTCATTACCATGACCGAAAAGACTTCTTGGTGGAAGTCCACCGCTACACACGAGACGAAGTTCTGAAGCAACTCGGAGATTTGCTTCACATGTACCGATGTGTCGAGCTTGAAAAAGACACCTTGACGGCGGCAGATAAGGTAGAATGCGAAAAGTCAGCATCGGTCGCCCGAGACACATTCCGCGCCATGTTTCGGGGCATCATGACGGATGAGAGGATCCTTATAGAGTTACCGGAAGACGAAGCTTTGGCGACGTTGCGGGCCTGGCTGGACGAGCTGTCGCCTTCTCTGACCAATACTTCGCAAACCGCTTCGGGCCCGGAAGAATGTTCTAATCTGTTGGGACAGCTCACCTCGGAGTACATGTCATACAATGGCCCCGCTGACTGGCCCTACATCAAGAACGTCAAGTAAGAAATCAGCCTACAAAAGCCTCTGAACAGGTGCTTGATCCAAAGATCGCTAACGAAACTTAGGGTGTACTTGAATGCCCACATTCTGAGCAGAGGATTGGTCCTAGTCGACCTGCCAGGTAAGCCACCTGGAACGATTGTTATGCATGTCCGGCTGACTCGAGACTTCGCGAACAGGTCTCCGAGACCTGAATACGGCTCGTCGGGTTGTCACTGAACGATATCTGCGCGAATGCCATGAGATATTTGCCATCGCACTAGAGTCGCGAGCAATCACGGACGAAGGCGTCATGTGTGTGTTTGACCTGGCCGAGAGGGCCAATCTTACCCGTGTTGGTATAATCTGCACCCATTCTGACGTAAGTCGAGAACAAACATGGCGAGCCAATCGCGCGGCTGACACAAAAGACACTGCTAGCAAATACAAGCTGAAGAGGCCCAGAAAGACTGGAGGGGGATAAGGCCCGCATGATTCAAAAGAAAACAGACGCTATCGCTCTTGCCAAAAAGGAACTTGGGGAGCTCAAAGAACTGTCGGAGGAATACGACCAATACAAGGGGGAACTGACCCAATGGGAGAAAGATGAGCGAGCGGAAGTCGACCGCGATTTTCGAAGGACTACGTGAGTGCTCCGAAATCCCAACGACGTTGTTGCAATTAATCATGAACGTGTTTTAGCGATGATCTGACCAATCAAAAATTCGAGTAAGTGCGAGCAAATCAGCATCACCATTAAAGCCTTATTGTGAGCTGACAACAGTGGCAAGACTCAAAAAGTATATCGTAACGAATCGAAACGAGATTGTCAAGGAAGGCCTTTTGAAGCAGTACAAAGACAAGGTCGCTGATGGGAATTTGGCCGTCTTTTGCGTCAGCAGCACCGAATACTGGAAGCATCGCACCGTGGCAAAAGAAAAGGCCCTTCCGTACTTGAGACTAAGTGGGATCATGGCAGTTCGCGAGCACTGCATGGAGTTGGTGTCAGAAAGCCAATATCTCGGGGCGCTACACTATCTCCGGCACAGCATCCCAGCATTGCTGGGCGACGTGGAGCTTTGGGTGCAATCCGGGTTGGGATCCAGCACTGCGCTGCACAAAGAGCGTGTCAAAAAGGCCCTGGACATACTGGAGAACAGATTCAAACAAGTGAGACGCGCTATCTTGAGTGCAAGGTTTTTGTTAACGCTTCAGTTAGGCCGTTTGGGGAAGTTCCTCCGAACTTGTACAAGTCGGACGGTTGGCCAAGCGCGAGTTTCGCCACTGCGTCTTCGATCCTAGCCGTGGGTATACATGACATCCCCGTAATCCAACGACCCAGCTAAGCACCCAAGTAGGCCACAAAACGGTTCGCTGGAGCGACTCTGCAAAGGAGGTTAACAAGGAATGGGGATTTGTAAGTCCCTGATTACTCGAGTGTTCGGCGAGCTCACACGCTTACAACAACCTACAGTGGGCCCATGGTAGGATACAGAATTCATAAGCACGTTGCACATAGAGGGATCGCTCACCGATGATAGGTACTTTCGCGACATTTTGCCGCCACTACGGAACGCACAGAACCAATGCGGCCGGATTTCAGAATATGAACGAGGATGCGATTCGAGCCATGACCCAAGATCTGAGGCCAGCCTGGTCGCAGCTCTGCTCGTACATGGAAGGCTGGCACCAGCAGTTCGTCGACCTGACGGACGAGCTGCTCGAATCGGCCGTGCAATATATCGGTAAGCGTCACGCTCGAATCTGCTTAGTGAAACGGTGGCTCTTTCTGACGGAAAACGGCAGACACGGAGTTGGAGCCCTTGTCTGAGCAGGCCGCGGCACTCAGCCAGACGCTGCTCTCGCGCCATAATCTTCTGACGAGAGATATCGAGGCCATCTTTGACGAGATTATGTACAAGTTTGAGTAGGTTGCAACAACGGCAAGTGCTGAGACAGGAACTGATCTCCGATAGTGCGCTCCGAGTCGATGCACTATCTAGCATCCGCACTTCCTTTACGGGGCAAGAAATGGAAAGCGCCTATAAGGGTGCCAATGCAGAGAGTGGTGAGTCTGTACAAAGACAAGAGTCGATCCATGGGCAACTGACATCAAAGTATCACCAGGCGATGGAAGCGATGCTCGGAAGAAAGCCGTAATCTCCGCCCGAGTCACAAACGAGAGGTTGTTCAGGGACATTCTGAAGAGGCAGAAGAACGGGTTCGAGATGCTTGCCGATCAGCTGCAGGAGGAGTTGCACGCCGTATCCATATCGCACCTCGAGAGTGTCCGAGTGACACTTGACATGATCCGTAGTGAGAACGTGGCGCTCGAGAGTGAAAGCGATCCCGAGTTCAGGGCAAGAGTTCAAGCGCAGGTCGCAGCATCGAAAACTGCGCTGAGTCGGCTTCATGCCTCGATAGGTGCTTAGGATTCTGTGTGTAGACGTAGCTAGTGGTTTGAAGCGTATTGAATTTTGTGTTGTCTAAGTGACGGCGGGGCTGTAATCTTTACAAATTGCTTGATGTGATGATCTATACAAAACAGAAAACGGATTCCGCAAGCCAGTCGGATGTCTCGAGAATCTATAAACCTTGGACTTCCCGTTTGGATCGCTCAAGTCTTGTATTCAGATCATATGGGCAGGCGCCTTGTCTATATATTCAAAAGGGGTTCTGACCAGGAAATAATAACAGACGCTCACTAGCCGAAGATCCAACAACGCCCCTATCCAAGCCAACGTATCAACATCAACTCGTCTAGCCGTGAATGTCGGGCAAGTTGAACAAACTCCAATACTCGTCAAAGTCCAGCGTCTGCGTCGCGCCCACGGACTCATTCCTCGCCTCGCGCTTCGAGTAGCCATCCCCCAGCCAGGCGAAGCGGTTCTGGCTCGCCCGGCCGGACACCCTCTGCAGGTGAAAGTCCTCCCAGCGCGGGTTCTTGATGGCCTCCATGAAGTGGAAGCTGGTGCCGCCGTAGATGGCGACGACGGGCCCGTCGACGGTGCCGCGCTTGTACCAGCTGCGGCAGCCGCGCGTCCACACGGTGCGCTCGAGGTACTGCTGCATGTGCTGGTTGTACTCCTCGGTCACGTCGGCGCGCACCTCGAAGGACTGGTAGCCCTCCGTCTGCAGCTTGGTCAGCCACTTGTAGACGTACATGGCCGTGGCCTGGATGCCGAGCACGAGGGAGCCGTTTGATATGGGCGAGTTGGGGCCGATGAAGTCTGTTGTGACGTGGTTAGGACTGCGACGCTATCACGGTAACCGAGGATTGAGACTGACTAAAGTAATTCGGCATATCCGGGACGCAGAAGCCAAAGTACGCCTTGGGCCTGTCCTGCGTCCACTTCTCGGCCAGGTTGACTCCGTTCCTGCCCACGATGGGGAACGAGGGCTTAAAGGTGGTGTCGAAGCCCGTGGCGCAGACGATCACGTCGTACTCGGCCACTTGCCCGCTCTTCATCAGGATGCCCTCGGGCGTCACGCTCTGGATGTTGTCCCAGACCATCTCGAGGTTGTCCTGCAGCAGGGCCTCGAGGAAGCCCGGGCCGGGCGTCTGCCGGCGGCAGCCCACGGGGAAGCTGGGCAGCAGGAGCTCGGCGGCCTTTTTCCCCTTGGGGCTGTCGCCCAGCCGCTCCGTCATGGACTTGCGGAACATCTCCTGCGCCTGCTTCTGCACGTCCGAGTCGGCCATGGCGCGGGTGAAGTTCTGGATGCGCCGGTCCATGATGTCGGCCCGGTACTCGCGCAGGCGCGCGGGGTCTCTGAACTCGGCGAGAGACTTGGCCGTGAAGTTGTAGTCCGCGTCCATCTCGGGGTCGTTGGCCGTGGGCTCGTTGATCCCCGGCGCGGGCGAGATCCAGGTCTGGGTGCGCACGTGGACGTCCATGCTCTTGCAGACTATAGTACCCAAGTCAGTAGGTGACGCGTCTTGGTTTCGTCGTGGGCCGACGTACCCTTGGCGAGCTGCGGCACGATTTGAATGCCAGAGGACCCGATCCCTATGACAGCCACACGCTTTCCTGTGAAATCATACGTGTCGTCCCACATGGCGGAGTGGCACAGTTTCCCCTCGAAGGTATCCAGCCCCTCGATGGAAGGCCACTTCCAGTTGCTGTAGATGTATCAGCACGCGGTTTGCGACACAGGGGCTGAGCGGAAGAGGGGGGGACCTACTTCAACACACCTCCGGCGTTTATAAAGACGTCGCACTCGTCCGAGAACTCGACGCCGTCCGAGCCCTTCACTTTGAGCTGCCACTTGCCCTTTGATTCATCCCATACTGCGCTTTGGATGGCGTGCTTGAGCTTGATGTACTTGGCACAGTCGTACTTCCTCTCCACGTCCTTCATGTAGGCGTGGATCTGCTGCGCTGTCGCGTAGTACCCTGGAAAATCCGGATTCGGGCAGAAGCTGTAACTGTAATTGTGTCTGTGTCCGCGTGTGTGGTGTGAGCGACAGGATGAGAACGGATGGTAGGTACCGGTAGTAGGCAATGCGGCAAAAGGGGGAAATACTGACGCGGGAATGTCACAGCGGCAACCGGGGTACCGATTCTCCAGCCAGGTGCCGCCAATGTCCTCGTTCTTCTCGTAGATCTGCAGCTCGGCGTTGGAGTCGCGCAGGCGCTCGTTGAAGACTATGGCCATCATCAGGCCGCTGTACCCGGCCCCCATGCACACTACCCTGAGTGGCCGGCGCGTGCCGATGGGCTGCTCCACGATGCGATACGCCGGGTCCACGGAGGGCGTGGACTGTGAGCTGCTCATCTTGGCCATCTTTGTTTTGGCGTTCTCGAGCGACTCGACCACCGGGTCGGCGGATATTGCTGAGGGCGCCATTGTGAATCGCTCTCTGGCTTCAGTCTTGGCTGGGCTGCTGGATGAGATTGAAATGTAACTGTGATGGAGAGTGATCTGTGCGGTTCGTCTCGTCGTCAATAGGCAACTCTGAGAGACATATGAGCGAAAATAGTATACGCAAATGACTGTTTTCATCCTAGTTCACGGTTCGTATGCTTCGGACATTGATGTCCGGCGCTGAGCTTAGGGGTTTTCAGGGGTGGCTCCCCCTGTATAGCCGGTGTGGGTTCCACTTCTTCCTCGCAGTTTTCATATCCGGAGAAGAGTCGTGTCAGTCCCGCTGGGGTAGCACGTCTGTATCCTGCTGGTATTATATCGAAATATCGTGACTGAACCTTTGGACCTTGAAAGCTTGCATGTGAGATTCAGTAAAACACGTGCTGGCCATTCGTCAAGAAACACCATCTTCATTTGACCCGAACTACAAGACGAGTTAGAAGGCACATATACATCCTGATAACCCAGCCAACGTCTCATCCTCACACTGCCTGTCATCCTCCATCTGCATAGTTACCATGTCTCGGCCGGGAGTGTTGATGCGGCTAATTGAGCCAAAGTCGCCCGGCGCGCCCCCGTCCCGGGAATCGCAATCGCCCCCGGCAATCGTTCCTGGCATCCAAGCCGCATACCTACTACAAAGTACAGACGAAAAGTCACCCCGGTACAGCACAATGTACTTTCTGTCTGACATCTCGTCGATCCTCAACGACAGTCAGCCCTACGAGCAGGACCTAGAGAGCCACAGGGACGAGCTCGCCTCGATATCCTGGGTCCTCATGTCCTTTATCAACGGACAGCCCCAGACCGAAAGCCACGTCCCGCCGGTCCCTCCCCGCTGGGAAGCGAGATCGTGGTGAACGGCTCCAGCCCCAAGGCGGACAAGGAGGACGACTACCACGCCTGGTACGACCGGGAGCACGTGGGGAAGCTGGGCGGCGTCCCCGGCTGGCAGATGATGCGCCGGTACAAGCTCGAGGGCGTGCGCGGCGAGGCGGAGACGGCCGGCTTCTACGGCGTCAATTTCTACGACGAGGTGAACGGGCTCGGAGGCCCCGAGTGGAAGTCGGGCGTGACGGACTGGACGCTGCGTATCCGCCAGCAGGCGGCCAAGCCGAACGTGCGGCGGACGTGGAGGCTTGTCGAGGTGGGGAATGTGTAGCTCGACGGCAGTGAAGCACTATCTTGCCTTGTTATAGTCACGACAGTGAACACGGTTGTGCCCACGTGTGATCGCGGCACGCAATTCAATAACCGCTGGGTTCCTGTGCGAATAGTCCGTAAAGCGTGTCGTTTGTAATGTTCTGCTCTTGGTCGTCCAAGAAATCGAAAAAGCCGATAGGGGATGGCTCGAAAGTAGCAAAAGGATAGCTGTTTGCCGCAGCTGCCGGGCCGTTTAGATGATCTTGCAGGCTCGGGTCGAAAGAGCACATCTCCATCATGTAGGAAAAGGCCGACGATCCATGGTCGGGGTGGTACTGCGGCTGCGGGATGTTGTTCTCGCCGAGCTCGCTCATCATGTCGCGAATGATGGACACGGGCTTCTTCAGGCCAAAGTTGCATCCTCGCTGTAGCTCGGAGAGCGCCATGAGGAAGAAGCCAATGGCTTCCTTGAACCGGTCCGGCGCCGTCTTGCTCTGGCGAAGAATCACCACCACGGCCGAGTACACGGCATAGGACAGGAGGAAGGGCGCCCTGCGTAGAGTGTGGGTGTCCCGATACGCACTCACGAGCTTCCAGATCATCAGGGCGCTGTCTGTGCAGCTCTCTTCGTCCAAGGCTCTGGCATGCCCACTAGCAGTCACTTGGAGGTAGCCGCCATCCAAGAACGGGCGCCGGAGGAGGATGTTCAGGACATGATAGGTAGTGCTGGGGCTCGTCGTCAGTCTCGTGGCTTCAATGTGCATTCAGTCGATTATGATTTATACTCACTGTGGGGTGATTTGATGAGGGGGTGGCACAGGGCCCCCTTTGTCAGGGTCGAACCGGAGATGCACAGGCAACCCAGACAGCCAGCTTTTCAGCTCGCTTTCGACCTCGGTCTTGACCTGCCAGATGCTTCCTTGACTCGTCTTGACGCAGTCGATGCTGTAGAACGTCTGCGTGATTCTGGCGGAAATGATGGCGAGCCTGACGAGGGCGTTGAAGGTAGACACGGCGTAGGCAGGCCGCGGCTTGTACGACAGAAGCACGGTATTCGACATGTGCGGCTGCGTCTCGTCGATGTAGGGAGACCACTCTTCCAACTCCTCGTAGTTGTCGAGAAAGACCTGCGGGACGCGGCCTTCGGCCGGGCGCAGAGCCAGCTGTCGTCCCAGATACATGCTCTGTGTCGCGTCGGTGACGAGCGCGCCCCAGTACAGCCGCCGTCGCCACTCCCGTTCGATGTCGAGCTCGATGTCGAGCCTGGCTCCGGCCCGGGACTGGCCGTGATGGGAATCCATGGTGAGGTGGCATCCCATGTCAATCACCATCCTGTAGGCCGTCCCGCAGAACGTCCAGCCGGCGCTCTGTCGGCCCTGGGAGACCAGTGCAGCGCCGGTGAGGAGCAGTGCCGCCGCAGAAGGGACACTGGGGTTGACGATCTCGTCCGCCAGCAGGGTCTTGAACCGGCTGTAGAATCGGTCGCCGGCGCTCTGCGTGTCGGCCGGAGACGTCCTCAGGCACTCGCGGTCGCTGTACAGGCAGCTTGTGTAGTACATGGAGTTGAGCAGCAGCTTGTTGCACCACCTGCCGCCGCTGGCCAAGGAGTCCATGATGGCAGGGCGGTAGGTCAAGAGGTACGCGTAGTGTTGGCGATTCCAGTGCAGGTCGAGCAGGTGCTTGGCGAGCTCGACTTCGACGCCGTCAAAGTCCATGCTGGCCGGCGGGTCTCGATAGTTGACTGCCTCGGTCTGCCTCTGGACCGCGGCGTAGCTCATGAGGCGGGCTTTCGCTGCTGCCGCACTCGGTCTGTCGCCTTTGCTTCCACCGCCGGGGGCTCTTCTGCTTCCCACCCCGTTGCAATCGCGGTGCATCATACTGCTAGCACCGTGGACGGATATGGCACCGTCCTGACCGACGTCGAGTCCCGCAATATGCGCCTCGCGCGGCGACAGACTTGAAGGAGACGAGTCTGCTGCTGTAGCCGCCTTTGGATCGACGGGCAGAATCGACTCGACGATGCCCTCATCACGAGCGGTGCTGTGAGACGACATCATATCCCCAACGCCGACATACGACTCAAGGGCCCCATGGTCAATACCGAGTACATGCTGGTGGTATCGGTCTGTTACTCGTGCTGGGTGATGATAGGCAATGTCCAAGTTGGGCTCACTATCGTCCACTGAGAGGGTACCGTTACGGCCGGCGGTCGAGCCGAAGGCAGGATGGAGACGAGGCTCATCTCCGCAGCTCGGATGAGGGCTCACCGGGGTCATCAACGAGGTAGCAGCTTGAATGTGCTTCCATATGCCGTCGATCTTCTGCTCGAGGTCCTCGATCCGGTCTTTCGACGGTCGCATCAGGCACCGCGTGTCGGGAGGGTAGACACAGTCGCTGCCGTTGGCTACGCAGGCACGGCAGCTTGGCCGTATGCTGTCGCACTTGGTCTTCTTGGTACGGCAGTATGTGCACGTCTTGCAGGTCGACTCGCCGCCCTCCTTGGTCCTCTTTGCCCTCGGCGCCGCCCGGGACGACGACGAGCTGGAGCGTTTCCGCGTGTTTGCGCGTGTCGCGGCCGTGGCCGGATCGGGCGGTGCTTCCAGCTCCAGCTCCAGCTCCATTACATTCGGGGATGCGGCCATCATGACACGATACTGGCACGACGTTGGGCAATCCTCATGGCATATGCTGCTCCGGCGCGGACCACAAACCGGCTCTCCCCTTCTCTCTCCCTGTCTCTGCCTCCACAGTGCCTCGAGGTGCCCACTGCCAGCAAACCAAAACCACTCAGGGGGAGGAGGCCCCCCCCCCACCATCATCGACAAGGGTGGCTTGCGGGGAAGTAGACTCCCCACGAATCCATACATGATACGAGTCATGAACGCGGAAGCGCTGGGAAGCTTGGACGAGCACTCACCCGGTCGGATCCGGCCAACCACAACTGACAGTACGTAGTACGGAGTGCTGTGGTGCTGTAGCCTGTCACTGCTGTCTGTGTACCTTGCAAGTCAGAGCAGCCCCACGGCCAGGACAGCGAGTGGGTGCCGGACTTTGATATCCGAACGAGCTGGCCCGATGACGGATGACGGAAGACATTCCCGACGCTGCCGGGCCCGTTTATTGCCGCTCTTGCCTGGGCATCTTGCAAGGGGGCGGAGAGGATTACCGATTACCGTCACGATCACGAGTGTACGCACCTAGTCACGTATTTTGTATCTTGACGGCGCAGCAGTAGCATTTTCTATCACTAGACTCTCATCGTCAGCCCGAGAGATCGTCATGGCGCCCCCCAACCTTCCAAAGCTCGACGAGCTGCCACTGAACAAAGGAGACCCTCCGAACTCGGCCTGGGGCCTTTGGGGTCAAGATGACAAGCTGGGATCGCTAAACTACCTGACCGATGAGTTGGTATTGAAGACACTAAAGGAAGAGGTGCAGTCAGGGGAGAGACTTGGTCTTGAGTGAGTACACACACACACGTTACCAATACAGGGGGTGTTTGTCACATCCGCTGGCTGACACGAGGTTTCCCCATCAAGCTTGCCGCTTGACTTCTTCCAACCACCATTGCTAGGCCGAGCCGGTGTGTCTCAACAGGTCATCAACAAAGACCCCCTGGTGATAAATGACGACGTGGTAAGTACACCCCAGACGCGTGCCGACAAGGCATGTAGCCATCTAGCTACCAATGACCATACTCATCGTTTCGCCTTCAGATCACCTTCAACACGCAGTGCAGCTCGCAGTGGGATAGCATGCGTCACTTTGCCTACCAGAACGAGAAGAAGTTCTACAACGGGTAAGTGCGTGCGGAAAGAGGGCAAGGAAAGGAGACACACACAGGCTGACTCTGACAATGGCAGGACTACCCAAGCGGACATTCACAGTGGACCCAGAACCACGGTCAACAGCCTCCAGCGTGAGTAGTTGCTGTGTTGTGGAAATCCGTCCGAGTCGTCGCACTGACAACCGTTTTCGGTTTCCAGCTTGGACGGCCAGAGGCATCGCCGGCCGAGGCGTCCTCATCGACTACGCGGCGTGGGCTGAGAAAAAGGGCATCACGTACGACCACTTTCGCAAATACGGGATCGCGCTTGAAGACGTCAAGGCCATCGCCGAGTCTCAGAATGTCTGTTTCCAGACGGGGGACATCTTCTTCCTGCGGACGGGCTACGTCGACGCCTATCGGGGCCTGACGCCCGACCAGAAGGAGAAGGTTGCCGAGGTCAGGGAATGGTGCGGCCTGGCACAGGGCCGCGAGACCACGGAATGGCTGTGGACGAGGCAGTTTGCCGCCGTCGCGGCCGACTGTCCTGGTTTCGAGTGCCGACGTACGTATCTTTGTTTCTTCCCTACCCCTCTCTCGCAGTCCGTGTTGATCACTCTCTCTGACCACGCTCACAGCTCCGACGGATCCCGCGTGGCATCTACATCCGATCTTGCTGGCCGGATGGGGCACGCCCATAGGTGAGCTATTCGATTTGGACAAGCTGGCAGAGATGTGTGCGCGTCGGCAGAAGTGGTCGTTCTTCATGACAAGTGCGCCCCTGAACTACGTGGGCGCCGTGGCGTCTCCGCCCAATGCGATAGCTATCCTATAGGAGCCGGGCCAGAGCTAGGTAGGAGATACTTCTCCTCATGAAGCGCCGCGGAGGCATTATCCCCTAATGGAGCAGTTCCTTGCGCACTTGGCCTCCCTCGTATTGATTTGTCCGGTTAATTTCCCAAACCACTGCCGTCGGGTAGCCAAATCGCATTCGCGCAGCAGCCCGACGTGTACCGCTCATTCCCCGTGTCCGCCATGTCCAGGTGAGCGAGAACGCTGGCCTCGTCGCCGCTCTCGCTCATTTCCCAAATCTCCACGAAGCCCAGCGAGTTGTCGGTGATGGCCACGACGCGGTCGCTGTAGTCGGCCGGGGTGACGGCGTTGGCCACGCCGCCGCTCGAGCTCGTCTCGACGAGGAAGTTCTGCCGGAGCACGGCGCCCGTCTCGGGATCCAGGTCAAAGGCCGACACGTACCCGTTGACCGCGTGGTCGCGCGACCGCGTCGTGGCCCAGAGTATCGTGCCGGAGACGGACACGGCGGCCGCGTCGCCCCAGTACGCCGCGTGGTCCACCCCCGCGGGCAAGAGGGGGAAGGTGGCGTTGGAGAAGACGGGCAGGCCGTCTCCGTCCAGCGCGTAGGCGGCGATCTCGCTGGAGCCCTCCATGACTGCGTAGATGGCCTGGCCGCGGGGATGGGCCACGACCTGCCGGGGGTTGGCGCCGGCGCTGGGGCCCGAGATCATGGAAAGCGATTCTTCAGCGACCTCCCCGGTGGACGGCCGGATCCGATGCGTCCAGATGGCGCTGCCGTGCGTGTCGGCCGAGTACAGAAGCTGGTTTTGGCTGTCCGGGCTGAAGGCCAGGCCGTGGATGCTGGACTCGGGCAGGCCGTAGCGGAAGTCGTCGACCACTCTGTCCAAGCCTCCCTGGTCCGCCACCGACATGACGGTTCCGCAGCCGGGGTAGGACCAGAAGTCGGCCGCGTGGACGTGGTAGGGCGGATGCGGTGACTGCGCAATGTAGATCGAGGAGCCGTTGCAGTCGCTTCCGGCCTCCAGCGTCTTCTCGTGGATCACGGACGTGGCATTCTGGATGAGAAAGCTCAAGTAGCGAGGCGGATCAGTTCTGTTGGTTTGTCCACCGATGTAATTGTAATCAGTGCCAAACAGGTGCTTCTTGTCATTCTGTTCAAGAGTCAGAATCAAGATACCAGGCCGCCGAGCGATGCATCAATCATCATGCAGGTACTCACACTGAGAGAGATCCATGAGCTGGGAGCCGGCACGCTCGTGTTTGCAATGAGCTTGAGCGTGTTTGCCTCGTCGTCGAACCGGATAGTATACAGCGACTTTTGCACGAACGTGCCCACGAGGAGATCGTGAATTGCGCATTCTACGCGTGCAGCAAAGCCGGCGAACAGAGAAAGTTTCCAGTAAAGCATCATCGCAGGAGTATAGGAGACGTTGGCAGGGGGTGCGTACGACAGGACTCGGACAGGTCACGGCAGGTGAAGGACTTCGAGTGCCGTTGAGTGCCGTTGAGTGCCGTGGCCATTGCCGGGCCTTGCTTGGAATCTGCGGACGGAGCTTCCTCGGGCCTCGGCTCATTAACCCCTGGCAAATGGATTATGGGGTAGGCTTGAGCCCATTACGATAAACAGGGTGACGCGAGGGTGAGCCCAGCTGCCCAGCTACCCAGGGCAGCCCAAGGTAATCATTACTTGGCACAGAATCCCCGACGATGCTCCACGAGTACCAAGAAAAGGGTTGACATGGATCCTATTGTTTGTCACAGCTTTGAGCAGGCATACACAGTAGTTGCAGAGACAACTTGCGTGGCGAATTACGGTAGTATGGTGACCTGTGTATCCATCTGGGTGGTCAAGTACTAAGTATCCTCAATTTGGGTTTGTTACCTTTGACCGTGGAACTTATACAAGTTCTGCTCGCTAACTCAGTAAGAGATCCTGCGCAAAACCGTGACAGCCAAGTCGTATTTGAATACTTGTTATTTTCGTAGTGGGAGAGTACTATATATCAACTCTCGGAGTATTTCTGTCCTGTGCCCAAGTAGTCGCGCGCCTAGGAAGAGCAGTAGCATAGTATAGCTCGCGTGCTCGTTATTACTCTGGTAATATTCACCTGCCAGCTTTGTAACCCCGTTTAGACACTGTAGAGATAAGCCTAACTCAGGTAGTCCCTGTCACGTTGATGATGAACGACGTAGGTACGACGACCTAGCATTGTTTACCTGTAACTGTTCTTCTATTGTTAAAGAAGCAAAAGCCATACAAAGGATGCTACCGCCGTACCATTCTACTATATCTATGACTAGCTTCTACACAGGAAACCGCTCAGTCCGTAAAAGCTACGTAGCTAGAAGCTTAGCCGAGTCTCTCTATGTCGAAAGCGTAGTAAGATCACGGCAAGTTCGTAGGGGCACGGTGCTAGCTAGCTAGATATCTCCTCCCGGTAAGGTTCTTGCATTATAGGATTATACGTTTAGTCCTTTCCCGTCCTTTATCTCAGAAACATAATACAATTGTTTAATAACTATCAGCTTCTGTTTAAAGGTTACTTCAATTATCATTTTATTCTAAAACTGCCGCATTTTAGGCTATTATATTACGGCAATACGAACATCTCAAATTCTATTTCCGTTCTAGGACCCAAGTAGACTGCCGCTTTAACGTGGGTCTATACTACGTAGAGAAAGCTGGACCAAGTCGGATCCGAGTAGGTTAAGCCCAGGTCCTTGATCGGAGGTAATACTTTAGTATCTAGGATGAAGCACTATATTCGAAGATAGATATATAGACTGACTCGGACAATCCGTGCTAATAGTAACCTTTTCTCGAAACAAAGACTATATCTTAGCTTGATTCGAAGAGTTTCTAGAATATAAAAGGGGGTATTATATAACTGTAAAGGGTTATTAGGGAGGCTAGTTATAGTTAATAGATAAGTAGTAGGGTTATAGAAGATGGTTCTATTAATCTATTTAAAAGACCTCTGTACTATTGCGTCTAAACTAGCTACCTTTGTAGTTGTAGTTGCTTATTAACAAGCTTCCGTGTTACGTGGCCGATAATTTATACCGCTAGACTATTAGTCTACTATAGATATGCAATGCTACTGTAATTGCTTGATGTAACTATAATATATTAGAATACATTAGTTTGTGTTGTAAACCCGAGTCAGAGTAGTAAACCCGAGTCAGAGTAGTAAATCCGAGTCAAGTATGCATGAGTAGTAAAGATGAGTCGAGTATGTATACGTATGACGACGATATCTGACAGGCATGTTGTGAATATGCACAAGAAGTCGACCAGATGGGACTGTCATAAAACCCTGACTACGTATGCACTATCGTGTTAGAAAGCTTGTCAGTACCTTTGAGCATGTTCTTCAACTACCAAAGTCGCTCGGTTTGTGCCTGTCCACAATCTGACTAACGATCCGAGCCGGGTTTAAACTTTATAGACCATACACACCCACTAGACATCACCATGGGACCATGGCAACTATGGTACGAGCAGGATGGGCAAATGCTTGCGACTAGTCGTACACTATACGCGCGTGCCTGATGTGGTATTTAATATAATAACTTCTGGCCGGAACGCGCCGGCCGCTGGGATCGAGACCGTATTGGACCGATGATTGGAAGCGACCCTATCCTACCTCTAAAAGGTCCAGTTCAGAATCGGATAGCGGGCCTAGCTTTGTACCAATAAATGGGGTGAAGCGGAGTGCCCACCTACGGGTCAAAGTAGAACAAGCCTGCAGGTTCCAGACGTTGTTAGTCGTGCAACCAGTAGATGAAGATAGAGGCACTGACGTACACTCGAACCTCGGGATCAGATGTACTTCAACATATTGCCCAAGTGCAGGAAACATCTCACTCGGGTGCGGCACGCTTTGAAGCACATATAATACGGTGCGCTACAAGAGTGCACTGTCATCTGTAGGCGATTAGGTTTCTACGATTCGGTCAGACTGACAGCACTAATTAATAGACGGAAACTTCGGAACCTTTTCTATTGACCGCTTAGTTGGTTTTGACTCTGGGCGTCTGGGACGTGCCGGCGAACCCGAAAAGATAGATATAAAATGCTACTACCTTTCCAACCACTACTTGTTTCCTCACAGATCTCAAGCAATTATTCAAAATACATACTTGACTACCGTCTAGCTATCTCAATACCGCCCAAAATGCAGCTCAAGTTTCTATTAGCTACTCTCTTTGCTACTACAGCCTTAGCTGTTCCGGCTATTAAGCAGCTTAACGAACTCGATCACCCTAAGCTTGTTGGGCGTCCTAAGGGTGGGCATCCCTCAGTAAGTAGCGAAAAGACAATCCGATTATTATTATAAATTAACTCTTATTAGTGCGATACGGCTGGAAACTGTCCCAGCCCTCCAGGAAAATAGTGGTCGGTACACTATCGTCAAGTACAAGAGTCTAACTTACTTCTAAGACTCGTGTATTAATTCCATGTGAAATCGGTATCAATACAATTAACTAGACTGTTACCTATCGCTTGAAACTACTATATACATATATTGAAATAGAACTACTACAGGTGTGATGATAGTCTGTCGCACCTGGTATCTCCAGGTCCTCTCGAGAGATGTAGCAGTATAGACAGCAGTAGCGCCACTGGTATACCGGCTGCGCGCGTATCTAACTAATCACATGGTGAAAAAGACCACGAAGATAAATTGGGGTGAAGACCGGGCTCTAGAGAGGTGCATTTAGAGGAGGAGAAACCGGCTTGATTTCTGTAACTATCTAGAGGTGAAAAGACTATTTACTTATACTACTAGTCAGCACTGCGGCTGCTGAACTAGACTAGACCAAACGCTGCAACTGCCGGCTATAACAGCCGGTGGTAACAGCCCACTTTGTGATGGCATGACAGAACAGTTATATGTAACAGTCAGAAATGACGGTCAGCAATGACGGTACGTAGCGAACAGCATGTGACAACAGACCCTATTTGAACTGCCCCTGTTACACTACCCAAGTTATATGTTTATGTTGGCATCACCTTATTTAGACCGTGACGGTGAATATATTAAGCATATTAAATATATCGTTATTTACTATGATTTAAACAAGGGAAGAAGGAGAGGTGGGTTAGCTAGTAGCTAAAGGTGGTCGGATCGGCCGCGTAAGTACTGTGTAGTCCGACCCACCTAACGGATATCCGTGATATCCGTTGCAGCTACGGTTTTTTTTATAGCTTAATATAGCTATGGGAGTACGTACTAGTGGGCAATGGCAAAAGCGGTTTACTCCACTCGACGTCTGGAACGTGCCAGCGAACCCGAAAAGATAGATATAAAAGGCTACCAAATTTCCAATTACCTCTTAGTTCCGTACAGATCCAAAATACGTATTTAAATTACTTGACTACCGTTCAGCCAGCTCAATCCCTTCCAAAATGCAGCTCAAGTTTCTACTCGCTACTTTCTTCGCCACTATGGCCTTAGCTGTTCCAGCTGTTAAGCAGCTTAACGAACTCGATCACCCTAAGCTTGTTGGGCGTCCCAAGGGTGGGCCTGGCTCAGTAAGTAGCGAATACATAAACCGATTCTTGTCAGCAATTAACTTTTTCATTAGTGTGATTCGGCTGGATGTTAGGGGGAATAGTGGTCGGTATACCATCGTCAAGTATAACAGTCTGTCTTGCATCTAGGACTCGTATATTGATTGTATATAAAACCTGGTACCAATACAAACAACTAGACTGTTAGCTGTTGCTCGGAACTACTATATTCATCCTATTTCTAATATTTCCATGTAAGGCTTGTGATATTGCTACCAAGTTATATGTTTAGTATGGACTTTTATAGATGACTGTTCAATGGCCCTTGTGTAAACTATCGCAGCAGCTGCAGCGGATGCCACCGGCATCCGGTATGTGGGTCAGACGCTAACGCGTCAGATCCTACCTACCATCTAACTTTACGTTACGGCTGCAGCTGCAGCTAGCTAACAAACATTCTTTCTTTCTTGTTCTTCAGGCCTAGTAATTACGATAACATATTGCTATGCTTCACGTATTCGCCATACGGTCCGAAGAAGGTGATGCCAACAGTTTCCAATCTAACCACTTTTTTCTTTTTTCTTTTTTTTTCTTTTACCTCACATGTAGTACCTAGTCTCCAGTAGGCACAGTGGATGCTGCTTGAAAAAGCAGTAGGACGATGTTGCAGATATTACCGTGGTGTCCGGTAACTAGTACTGTTCTCCTAAAAACGTGGCGCGAATAGTAGCTTCTGTATAACCTTTAAAAGCCTCCAAGGCCGAAGAATATTGTGGAAACAATAACCACAAGCGCAATACCAACTGCTGCTGCCACACCATACCGGTGGTGTCCGGCAGGTAGATCCAGACCGTCTAGACTCTAACGCGTCCGATCCGAAAACCTTCACCTGCAGCTGCAGCTATAGCGTTTCCCCGCGTGAGAGCCAAGTCCAACCCTTGCTCTTTCACGGACATTGTTTTCCAATCAGAACGAGCCAGTATAGTCCCTATTCGGGCCTCCCTGTTGACCGCTCGAAAGGCGTGCTTTCAAGTTTCAACACCACGGCCAAGCATAACTTTACACCACCTAGAGTCCTAGAGGCTAGACCAGTCACCAGCTTACCCCCGGGCCCCAGGATGGACTTTTCAAAGTACGGGTACGAGACCGCGGAATGGAAAGACTATCTAGCACAGCATCCAGGGCTCTCATCCCCCGGCCCGACCAGTCCAGCGCCTTCCGACAAGCAATCTTTGACCAGAATCCGCAATGCGGCGAACGCCAACCGTGCAGAATGGTCTGCCCAGAAGATCGTTGCCAATGACCTCGGCGGCAAATTCACGACGGAGGACTACACGATAACCACTCGCGACGGTGCGTCCATTCCACTTCGCGCATACCGCCCCGTTCGTTCCGGCCCGTCGCCACCCCTGGGCCCGGGGTACGACGACGAACCACCCAGTGGCAGTGGTGCCGAGCAGAGTCGCCCGTCGGCGTACCTTCACCTCCACGGCGGCGGCTTCCTGAACGGCTCGCTGGACACGGAGACGTACGTCTGCGCCGCCATCGCCGTGGGCCTGGACATGACCGTCCTCCACCCGGTGTACCGGCATACGCACGAGGTGTCGTTCCCGACGCCGCACGAGGACGTCTGGGACGCGTTCGAGTGGATCCAAGCGCGCGCCTCCGTCCTCGGCCTCGAGCCCGGCGGCGGCCGCCTGGTGGTGGGGGGCAGTCGGCGGGCAGCGGGCTCGCGGCGTCGCTGGCGCGGCGCGAGGTCGGCCTCGCTCGTGACCAGGGCCGGGCGTGTCGCGTCGCGGGTCAGGTGCTCGCTATCCCGTGGCTGGTGCACCCCGATGCGTTCCCGTACGGGCGCTTCGCCGAGCGGGCGAGGACGTCGCCGGTCCAGTGCGCGGCGGCGGTCGGGCTGTCGGCCGCGAAGCTCGACTGGTTCGCGAGTCTGCTCCGTGCCGGCGATCCGCTGGATGGGGAGCTGAGTCCCGGGCTGAAGCGCGGTGGTGAGCTGGAGGGGCTGCCCAAGGCGGCGCTCTTGGTCGCGGGGGGGATCCGTTGAGGGATCAGGGCTTGCTTTACGCTCGTAGTTTGATGGAAGCTGGGTGAGTTGGTCCTTGTGGCGTGGAAGAGTACACGAGCAGCCCGATGGGGCTGACTGTTTACTGACTTCCTACCTCTAGGATACCGACCAAGGTGCACGTGTTTCCTGCTGTACCTCATACCTTTCGGAGCTGTGACGGTTTGCCTTTGGCGGATGTGTTCATGGTGCGAATGCTGGAGAGCATCTCGTGGGCAAGCAAGGATAGCGCTTCTTCTCCAGGCAGTGAGTGGCAGGTAGAGGTGACGACAACATAGGAGCAAAGTATATAGTAGCAAAGACATCAATCACTACACGTATACAGAGACGCAAGATCACAGCCGTGCCTTTTAGTATACCAATGCAGACTATTTCAAGTTGCGTTGTACACGCCCATCCCACATCTAAAGTCAGTCTTCAATGGTGGGAATCTCCCGACGTTCGCTCCTAAACTTCACCCCCAGCCTTTCAGCGAGATTCAGCATCATGCTGTACCAGTCTTCCAGCTCGCCTCGGCTTGCTCCGTTGTACAGCATGCCCTTCATGTGATGGCGCAGCTGTATGTGGCAATCGATGCCAATCAGCGCAGACACAATTACGTAGCCTGTTTCGAGGTCGCTGAGGATGCCGTCGTACGAGAAGATCCTGCCGTAGAGGAGATCTGCGATTTGCAACCCCTTGTTAGATTCGAGACGAGTCAGCCGGTACAGGGCGATGCTTTACCTCGCACGACGAAAGCGTAGTCCGGACTCGCTTCGCCTGTCGCGTTGTAGTCGAATTCCGGGTTTCTGCCGTAGATCCTCTTGTGAAAGGCTCGGCCACGCTCCGAGGCCGCTTGGGGGTCTTCGTCTGCTCTTCGGACGTGATCAATGTCAGCCGGATATGGATTGGCAAAGACACACCCCAGCTTCTCCAAATGCTCACCTCGGCGTGGACGGGTCCCTCAGTTCCTTGGGGATGTGTTGACACAGAAGCCGCAGTGCCGTTCCGGTCTATGGCGGCAGCCCAAGTCAGTCCATCATCCATGACGCCAGTCTCCATCGGGACCTCTACGCGACGGTGCAGGGCACGAGGCAGCGGGATGGGAGACTCTTCCCACCTTGGCCGCTCCCATGATGCCGCAGCCCTTGATCAGCGCCTCGCGCAGTTTCCGCGCGGCTGCGAATTGCGCATCGTGGTCCAGCGTCGTCATGACGTGGCCGGCCATGTGCTCCCACACGCTGGGCACCAGCTCCGGGTAGTTCAGCGCCGCCAGGTTGACGATTACGCCGTAATACCACCGAACCTTGGCGTCCTTGTCCGGAATCGTCTCGACTTGGGCGAAAAAGTCGGGTCCTAGCGGGGTTGGTTCTGCCATCATGACGGGGGTTTGACTGGGGCGTGTTGTCGTGGTTGTGCTGTATACGTTAGTTAACTAGTTACTTGGTAACTTACAGAGTGATGCTGTACGGCGGTGTGCGGCGTACGCTGCCGGTACGGGGAAATCGGGCGATGCTACTCTCTTCGTTGTAACCGAACTAACTACAAGACGGATGTCATTGCCCGCGCTGGTGACGAACTCCGACGGCTGTTGCCGAAGTGTGGATGAATGATGGATAGGTTCCCTGGTAGCGTTCGGCTCTGGCATTGCCTTGTCGTGACATGTCACATTGGGGAGAAATCAGGATTTGGACCGGTTCGGACTTGGAAGTCCGAAAGTCTCGGCAACAGTGGAACGCTCACACGGGAACCATTGCAGTGCCCAACTGACTCGTATCTCATTCTCTGTGCGACGGTCGACCTTCCGCGGTCAGTCAACGAGGTTACGAGTCCGCTACTGAGCACTCAAGCTCATATCCATCCTGCGTGTCGTTCAACATGTATGTCATCGTGCCGACGAGCAACTGCGGCTCTCCCCAGAAACGTGATCGAGTGAGCAGAAAAGCCCCAATTGCCAACCTCCCAATCCACCGGCACCGAACTAAACCCAAGAGCAGTTCCTCGGCCTCTTGTCCGACGTCGCCGAGACCACCATAGCCTCGGAGCCGGAGAACAGAGCCTACGCCTGGTTCCGCAGCGCCGAGGACAACGATGTCGTGCCTCACTACTGGGTGCAGGGACTCGAGGTGTACGACCAGCTCGAGGCAAGCACCGTGACGCACCGCCAGAGCGCGGCGTACAAGAAGTTCCGGGAGGTCGTCGCCGCGGAATCGCTGCTCGACCGCAGCAGCGACTTGCGCTATCTGGAGCCGCTGGACATTGGCTTCCTGACCCGCACGCCGACAATCTTCCAGAATGCGAGTGCCGGGACCGAAGGCTACGTCGTCGTCGAGCGCATGCAAGCATCGGAAGGTGACACGGACAGAGAAGCGCTCCTCCAGCTTCTCCGAGACCTGAGCGTGGCCGTTGATGGCCAGGCAGTGAGGGACGCGGTGGCGAGCTTCTGGGTCCTGGGGTATCGGCCCGAAGACAACGAAACGACCGTGGTGTTGTTCCAGCGCTTCATGTCAAAGCAGGCATTCGGAGACGTATTCTCGTCGAACCCGGAAGTCGGGCGCATTAGGTTTGTTCCCCTGCTTGTGCTGCGGTGAACCGGCACGTACAAGAACAGCGAACTGACGGGTCCGTCTAGGAAACAAGTCGAGGCGCTCTGCCAATGGAGCCAAGTGACGACGTGGATCGATAGCGGCATCGGGTTTATTGGAAGGTGATAAGTACTGTCACATTATACCAAGGTTTCTTGCTACCATGGAGTAATTTAATTAGAACGAGTTTAGAGTTTGGTCGTCGTATAGATGTATGTGAAAGCAATATCATAAAAGTACAGTATGCATACCGGATACTGATAGTGGTGTTGCACCACGAGAAGCTCTAGTGAACAAATGTGACGCTGAATCATGGATGGTGGCCACACGGAGCATCCCGACTGCAGTAATTAACTTTGTATCGGTAGGGTCATCTATCCCCCTTTCGGTCGGTACGTGACGGTGACACGATGCCGATGCATGCACACAAGATACAGGCGCCTTGGCTACGACAAAGAGGTCGGCAGACAGAGGCTGAACTGGATATACTTACCCGGCTTACTCGAGCCAAGTCTTCGGCAGGGAGAAAGAGGGTTCCTCTCTGTCTACCCGCCCCCTGCGAGGCGGGGGATCTGGGGTAGTCCGGGGAAGGTGTGGAGAAGAAAAACTCGGCTGGAGATAGTCAGTCCCAGGGCCCAGGGGTCCAGGTGGACATTGAAGTCCGCAGGGTCCGACTACGTAAGAGCGAGGTGATGGACGCCCAAACACTTACTACCTCTCTCGGAGACTCAGAGTCTCAGACCATCTCGTGTCATCTTTTGGCCAGTTGCCAGCCAGTCATCGTCTATCAAACTCTCCAAGGACTCACATTTGTGACTTGTCGACCCGTCGAGGTCCTCTACCAGCCATGGCTTCACAGGAGTCTCAGCGCAAAGCCGAGACGAGCTCTCTAGACAAGGAGGGCGGCGGTGTCTCGGTGCAACACCTCGAAAGTTCACTTGCCGCCGGTCTCTCGCTCGAGGACGCCGAGTTCCTGCATGACGTCTCCGACAAGGAGCAAGACAAGATCTTTCGCAAGGTCGATTGGCATGTCGTGCCCATGCTTATGCTCCTGTATCTCTTTGCCAACCTAGACAGGTTCGTCCCGCTTCACTGGTCGTCTTCTCCATGCCCCCCTTGGGCCCCGGGGCAGCAGAGACATGTTGCTAAGCTGGAAACAGAGCCAACATCGGCAATGCCAAGATCGAAGGCATGGAAAAGAGCTTGAACATGAAAGGGACCGATTACAACGTTGCCTCCATGGTGTTCTTCGTGTCGTACATCCTGTGCGAGGTTCCGAGCAATGCCATCCTCGTCAGGTTCAAGCGCCCTTCCGTCTGGATGGCCATCATCGTGACCTCATGGGTAAGCCTGTCGAGCTGCTCATATATCCTCTCTCGGAAGAGGCTAACGTGGTGGTTGTTGTGTTTAGGGTCTCATCATGACCTTTTCCGGCTTCGCCTCGTCGTTTGGAGGATTGGTGGCAGCCCGCTTTCTCCTCGGTATTCCAGAGTAAGTCAACCTGTTACCTACCCCTGGTCCTGCTGGATGATGATATCCATGTGGCCGGTCCCAACTAAAATCATATTTTCTGTACAGAGCCGGTTTCTTCCCTGGTGCCATGTACATCCTCAGCCAGTGGTACCCACCCCGCCGCACACAGTTCCGGGTGGCCCTGATGTACGGTGCCGCTGCCCTCTCGGGTGCCTTCTCCGGCCTGCTTGCCGCCGCCATCGCCCAGATGCGCGGTGTTGGAGGCTACGCGGGCTGGCAGTGGATCTTCCTGCTGGAGGGCGCCATGACGGTCCTGGCCGGCATCTCCTGCTTCTTCCTCCTGCCAGACACTCCCAGCACGTCCCCGTGGCTGTCGGACCGCGAGAGGCGGTTCCTGCAAGTGACGCACGCCAAGCATCGAGGCAACAGAACGATGCAGCAACAGCAGCAGCCAGAGGCCGAGGCCGAGGCGGCTACAAAGAAGTCGTCCAAGGGCCAGTGGCGCACCTTTGTGAGCATCGTGACGGACTGGCAGCTCTACCTCCAGGCCATGATCTTCATGTCCAGCTCGGTGCCCACGTACGCGCTCAAGTTCACCTTGCCTCAGATCATCCTCAACATGGGCTTCACCAGCTTGCAGGCGCAGCTGCTCACGGCGCCGCCGTACCTCCTGGGCGCGTGCTCGGCCGTGGCCTCGGCGGCGCTGGCCGACCGGATGCAGTGGCGCTGGCCCTTCATCTGCGGACCGCAGACGCTGCTGATGGTGGCCTTTGCCGTCCTCTTCGCCTTCAGCGCCAGCATGCGCAGCAACGTGGCGCTCTGCTACACCTTTGTCAACATCTCGACCGTGGCCTGCTACCCCATCGTGCCCGGCGGCAACACCTGGACGATCAACAACCTCGGCGGCCCGGCCAAGCGCGCCATGGGCATCGCCTTCATGATCGCCGTCGGCAACGTGGGCGGCATCGTCGGCAGCTTCATCTTTGTCGACACCGAGAGTCCGCGATACCAGTCGGGCTGGGGCACGTGTTTGGCCTTTGTGATTATGGGTATCATCTGTGCCACCGTGCTGGAGGTCTCGTACTTTTCCATCAACAAGCGAAGGGCGCAGCGGACCGAGGAGGAGATCAGGGCGAACTACTCGGACGAGGAGCTGGAGAAGATGGGTGACCGCAGTCCACTGTTCCGTTATGCTCTATAGAGGGGGTGTTGGCATCTAGGTACTATGCATAGTGCGCCTACAGATACTAGACTGGGTAGACCTGTATTCACAGCTAGAGGCGGGGGATGACTACACTACCGGTAGCCCCTGACTATATCAAAGACGTTTGCATCACGCCAGGGCCCGTGTCGTGAGACTGGAGGACTCGATACGAGTCAGCCCCAGTTCTACCCTACCGTCTCTTCCACCTTTTGACCCGGGGAATGCTGGACACAGCATTGTTCGCAAAGTGGCATCAGCTGATGATGGGTTTTGCGACGGAGTGAAAGCGGCACAGCCAGCATGACCCGAATAGGGCCAGACTATTGGTCCCGGTTGGCGGGATGCCGTTTTCGGTCTTGGCCCCCGGGGGTCATGGTTCCGGTGATGATTCTGTGAACGACATCCGGTTTCTATCCGCCCTTCAGACCTGGAGCTATGCTTTGCGCAGTTCCGACGACCTAATGGTAGCCGATGGGCGAACGGATGCACGACTTCGTACTCGCTAGCAGGAAGATCGTTGCGTGCCAATCGACTGTGAGTTTAGCGAGGATAGGGCGCAGACAGATCCAAAGCAAGTTCTTGCCAGGCAATCCACGAGGCCTAGTGTCTTTCAAAACATGGCGAATTCCTTTCTCGAATTCCACCAGTGAGCACGGCTGACTCTGGGACTGTGGGAGATACATAAGTCTAGCTATCAGAATGGTGAGTTTAGCCCCTGAATTCATCGCGGAGAGCATCTGTGTCAGCTATAGGCACACTTGTCCACTCAACTCTATCCTCACCCATGGTATCCCTCCAAACACTCGGCCTCGTGTGCCTGACGGCTGCCGGCCTTGCCTCCGCGGACGGCCTGGCAACCCGCGCCACGGCCGCGGGCAAGCAGTTCTTCGGAACGGGCATCAGCACCTCTGTCCCGAGTAACGCTGCTGCAAAGGCTATTGCGACCAACCTGGAAGACTTTAACTCTCTGTCCGTCGAGATCAATGTAAGCCATGTCACCGTCACCCCCTGAGGCCTGAGCCCCTTTTCTTCCCGAACCGAATCAGAAGAACAGTACAGTATGCTGACGAGAACACAACCCCAGTGGGACGTAACGCAGCCCAAGCGCGGCGCCTTCAACTACGCCGTCGCCGACAGGCTCATCGCCCAGACCCAAACAAAGGGCCAGCAGCTCCTCTGCCGGAATCTCATATGGCACGGCGCCCAGCCGTCCTGGCTGACATCGGGGAATTTTGACAACGCGACCTTGATCTCCATCAGTACGCCGCCACAGCCCCCCTCTTCCCCCTCGCACCCCTTGGCCTAGGTACCGTACGGCTAACCTCGCATGGTGCATCCGGCAGTTAAAGACCACATCACCAACGTCCTCACCCACTACCGCGACAGATGCGCCATCTGGGAGATCGTGGCCGAGCCCCTCGTCGAGAGCGGCGCCCTGCGCCCCGGCCTGTGGCTCGACACTGTCGGGCCGGCCTACGTCCCCCTCGCCCTTGCGCACGCGCGCTCCGTCGACCCGGCCGCTAGGCTGTACCTGCGCGAGAGCGGCGTCGAGGTCCCGGGCCCCAAGGCCGCGGGGGCGCGGGGGCTCATCCGGAGCCTGCGGGAGGACTACGGCGCGCCTGTCGACGGCGTGGCGGCTCGAGGCTTCTTCCTTTCGCGCAGGCGGCGCGGACGGCGGCCGGGTCGTGGAAGGCCTGCGCGCGTGGGCGGAGCTGGGCGTCGAGGTCGCGTATACGGCCCTCGCTGTCCCCGGCGCGGCGTCGGAGTCGGAGAGGGAGCAGCAGGGCCGCGACTACGCTGCTGTGGTGGCGGCGTGTAGGGGTGTCGAGCGGTGCGTGGGCGTCAGTCTCTTGGCCTTTTCGGACGCGCAGCCGAGTGTGTCCCCGATCGGATCCGGGCGGTTGTCTGGCCTGTGGGATGCCGGGCTGAAGAAGAAGCCCGCGTACGGCGCTGTGCTGGAGGCTTGGGGGTCGGCGTCCGGGAGCGGGTGAGGGGTGAGGGATGGAGTTGGGGCTGCGCTGTATCTATCTCCCTGCTGTTGACGTCGAGAGCTACACGGCATGGGGGAAGCATGGTTGAGCGGGCTTGGGTATTTTCAAACACTGATAGATGGTGACCTCGAAATATGCTTTACCGTCATGCTCAAATCTTTGCCTTGAAATCCCCCAAGATGTTTGTTCACTTTCGGGTCTGGTTCGCGACCGTAAAAGACCCTTGTGATGGCAGTGATGTGCCGTATCAAGAATACGGTCTTTACGGAAATCGAACATCTAGACAATTATCTAGAACATCTAGACGGAAATTCGAGGAATCCCAAACCCTTCCATTGCTTTGTGTTTGTGTCTAGGCTGGTTGACCTTGAACACCGATCATCTTTGTCTCGAGAATTCGAGACCAAGGCATGATCACCTATTCAGATAGGACTCGAGTCTTCCAGATAACAAAGACCCCATGAGCACCAGGGATCAAGAGAGCAACGACACCCTTGATACCTACGCATCCGAGCCCGGTATATAATTACAAGGGCTCCTCCGTTACCCCTACCACATCCCAGCCCGTCGCTACGAAGCGTTGATCGCACAGAACCTCCGACATGTCACCGCCGGGAACGCACAACCAGCCGGGTCACCACTCCTTTGCCACCCCGTCGGACCCCGATCCTATCCCGCCCAGCCCCGACTCCCTGCTCTCGACGCGCTTCAGCCTCACGCCCGCCGAGCTGCAGGCGCTCAAGACGGACCTCGCCCACACCGTCGCCACCTGCGTCGACATCCTCCAGCACCCCGTCGACCTCGAGCCCCTCTCCCTCCACGACTACGCCGCCGCCATGCGCCACGTCCGCGACGCCTGCATCTTCTCCGAGACGCTGGACGACGAGGGTGCCGGCGAGGACGCCTGGGTGGCCGTCTGCGCCCTGCTCAAGGGCGAGTGCCTGCGCGGCCTGGGCCTGATCCGCGAGGCCCGCGACGCCTACGCCGAGGCCGCCGAGCGGTACCCCGACATCGGGCCCCGGACCAGGGAGACGCGCGCGATGCATTGGGATCGCGCGGCCGCGGTGAGCGCCTGGGGGAACCTGAAGGAGCTCGGTAAGATGTGCGACGGCCACGAGGAGGTGAAGAGAGACTGGCTGATGTCGGCTTTCAACCGCTCGCCGACCCGGGACGGCCGCGTCGAGATCAGCGTGAAGCAGATGTCGCTGTCTTTTTACGGCGCGCGCATGCAGTATTGGGATCCGGAGCCCGCGTCTCCTCGGTGGAATGTTGCACGTCGGGTCGAGCTCACGCGGGATCCGACGACGACGAAGAGGAGGTCGGTCACAGGGCTCATGAACGACCAGAGACCTTGTTGATCAAACTGCGCGTCTTGTTCGGGACCCAATACGGCGGACGAGCACATGGTGACTTGCGTAGTGGGATGGCAACAGATAGATAGGTATGCGCTAGACGTCTGGACGGACATTGATTGGTCGCAGACACATGTGACCCATTCTATGCCTGAGAAAATAGCAACATCAACCCGAGACCCATTGTTCACCGCTGCCATGTAAGCAGCTCGCCATCGGAGCGTCTGCTTTTAACCCTCGATGGGCCCGACCCCATCTGAACCCAGTCGCCTTCGGGGGTCCATGTGCCAGCTTTTGAGTAGTCCCAACTGGAGCTTCCGTCCATGTAACCAAACCGAAAGTACTCATTCAGCCCAAGACTGCTATTGCGCGTCCAGGTGTAGCTCGTCTTGGCGTCGTCGTCGTTGAAATACGTCCGGAACTTCTCAACGTCGTTGATCAGGATGCTGAGGCCATCGAACTCGGGGCCCGGTGAAGCGCCCCAGCCAAAGGTGATGTTCCACAGCGGGGCAGCAAGAGTTATGATGGGCGTTGCGATGTCTGGGATGGGGGAGTCAAGCTGGGAGTCGCCCTGTAGAGCCGACGAGGTCTGGAGGACGGCATCAAACCCCCAACGTGCGATTCCGTTGATGAAGAGCCCCATGAGGATGCCCTGATACAGAAGCGATGGCCGTGTCTGTATGCTGGTCCCGGGCAGTAGCAGGAGCGCAATCACATAGTGATGGATCCGGAGGCTGAGGTCCGGCAGACACAAGCACACGACAATGCCCACGATGAACAGCAGGTAGAGCTTCAGGTACTTTGTCAAACGCCCCTCTTGGCGGAAGAACCACACTTGGCTGGCGAGTATGCATGCTAGAACGACGATGATCATGGCCAGAGCGGCCTTTGCGCCGGGCTGTTGCTGCAGGTCGTGCGCGTTCAACCTCTGGATGGGAATGAAGTCAAAGGTGTAGTTCGTCAACGCGCCGACCCAGCACCCGCCCAGCCAAAGAATCGTCTTCTCGACCTGGGCCGTAAGCCCTTGGAGCGTGCGTCGGACGCCCATCTTGTCGTACATGACCCAAGCACAAAACATGGCCGGGAGGAACTTGCCGACAATGTCGGAGAAGAGATCGGTGAGGGAGCTGTGGCTCGGCGTATCGGACGCCATACCCACCTGCCAGAACATGACGACGAAGCTGAAGAAGAAGAACAGGGGCGCCGACGTTGTGAAGAGAGACAAGACGGCGGTAAAGGTGACTGAAACTGCCAAGAGAGACCATCGGACATCGGTAGACGAACATTCGAACCCGTCGGGGAATGTATAGGAGATGGGGAAGTACGAGTCGAAACCTACACTGTCTACCCCGTTCCTAGTCGAGGCGACATAATCGCTGTGCTTGCCGACAAGCTGAACAACACCACACCCACCTCCGGCGTTGGTGATGACACCGGCGTGGATGGCCGCGCCACAGATGAATGAGTCGCCGCGATAGACAGGATTGGAGGTGTTGGCCGCGTCGGGCCCGCCCACGATCAATGGCTGGTATACGATTTCTTGGTTGCCGACGGCGCGCGGGTTCAGGACTCGATAGCTCGCGCAGTCGGCCGGACACTTGAAGGCGAAACCCGACCCGATGAAGGGTCTGCAGTCGTTCCCGTCGATGCCACATTGACTGCCGGGCAGCCAGTAGGTGTTGCCACAGCCGATGTCGCTCGGCTGGCCATAGTCGGCGACTTCGCTCGCCTGCTGTCCCTGTCGCAACACCAAGCAAAAGGTCACGAGCCAGGCCACGGCGTAGACCAAGACGAGTGCTACGCGGTGCTTCTTGTTGGGCAGATAGCGGTCCAGCAGCCACAGCGGCGCGTGCTGGACTGCTGGAAACAACGGGTCGATCTTCCAGTCCCGCGGGGTGGGAGGTCCCTCAGTCCAGACCACGACCTGCGTGACGACCTTTCTCAGAGGGTATGGGACCCATTTCCACCGCTTCCACGTTCCCTCTTCTTGCATGAAGCGCGGTCTCGGGGTGTGGCTGTCGTTGTCGCTGTCGTCGACCTCGATGGGTCTCGGTGGCGGCCTGGCCTCATCGATCGGGTCATCAGGATGCGACCCGGAGCTCGAGGCGTCTGGACGTTCAACGTCGGACACGGCTTGGACGGATTCGTCTCGTTTGCCGTCCATTTTGCAGCAGTGGTAGACACCGTCACTAGACACCGTCACTCAGTCCACACACATTGGTAACCAGGGACTTTGGGTCGGCGCGGCCGGGCTGAGGCAATCAATCAATCACTCTCTTTCCGGGTATAGGCTAGGTATAGCAAAGCCGATGGATGACGATCTTGAGCCAGGCGGTCGTCGAGCAACAAGTAACGAAACGACAAAGCACAAGCACAAGAACGGAGCGAGCAAGGCAAACCAAACTAGGACATGTGCGTGAATTACTAGAAAGCGAGCGAGTCGGTCAACAAGTAGCAGAGCAAACTAGAACGTAGAAGATGTGAGCGAGTCGGTTGGCCATGATGAACGACTGTCAGCGACTCGGCGCTGCGGCTGGCACTCAGCTCTGAGCCTCTGACGGTGCCGCGCAAGCGGGCTCCAGTTGTCTGGGTACATACGTACTCCGTACTTACTGAAAGGCGTCGCTTTCTAACGTTGGAAGTGACGGGTGACGGGAGAGACAAGGACGACGACTCGCAGATCTCCACCAAAGAGGAGGGCCGAGGAGGAAGCTGAGTGGCTGGATAGCTTGCGTCTCCACAGTACTCCGCTAGTTCCTTACGGATACGTACTTTGTACGTACGGGTACAGAGTACTTCGTACCCGACTGACCACAATTATGTCTGACAGATCTCCCGGAGCTTTGTTAATGCGACTTTTTTCCCCCTCCGAGGTTGCATTGCACCCACACCCGAAGTGCGAGTATCACATTCGACACATTCGGATCCCAAAGCAGCAAACAGTCGCGTTGGAGACGTTTCAATCTTTCGCACTGCCAATATAGACATTCGAAACTCACACATCACCAGTCCTTTACTACCTCGAGGTCCGGGGACGTCGATATCACAATCTGGATTCTGCCCCAGATCGTCACGACTCACGATTCACGACTCACAATGAGTGGACTGGAGACGGAAAAGGAAAAGGAAAAGGAAATCATGTTCCAGATAGTGCCATCGTCCCTGGGCAGCGAAGCAGCGGCGAGAGTCGGTCGTCTTGCGCTGCCCGGTAGAACGCCACTCGACACGCCCAACTTCATTGCAGTGACATCGCGAGGAGCGGTTCCTCATCTCACCCCAGATGTCATCAGCAAACACACGAGTATAAGTGGATCGTACATGGCTCTCGAAGACTGTAAGTCCAGCCGAGGTACTCACACCTGCCTCTTCGTGCCGCTGATCTTGCAGTCATAGAGCATTCCAGCAAGAGGAAGTCGCCCGCCATCTTCAGCCTGCTCCAGGACGGCATCAGGCCGCTGCACACTTACACCGCGACAGCGCCCACGACGCTGACGGTTCTGGGAGCCAGACGTACTCCGGCCAAAGTGGCACCGATGGGGAACGGACTCAAGTACATCTCGGTCTTCGCCTCGACTGGGTTTCAGAACCTCACCTGCGAGAGCTACTGCCGAGCTGTCGACAAGGTGCTCCCCGACATTGTCATTCCCCTGGCTGATTTGACCTTTGGTGCTACAGTGCCGACTGCGAAGAGGCAGCTTCGTATGACTGAGCGCACCGAGGAGTGGCTGATCGAGTTCTTTGAGTGTCTTGACCCAGAAAAAGACTTGAAGAACCAGGCCATCCACGTCTTTGCACCATTGCTACCAATCCCATACCCGATGCAGTGGGAGTATCTCACACGCCTTGCAGAGGACCATGCCAGTCACCTGTCGGGGCTGGCCGTGTACGATGCCGACATTCTTGCCGATATTGGAAATCATCCGGAATTAGCTGACCTGCCTCGTCTCTCCATGGACTCACCTGCGTCGCCGCATCACATCATCCGACA
Source organism: Arthrinium puccinioides (assembly GCA_022414665.1). NCBI lineage: Eukaryota > Fungi > Ascomycota > Sordariomycetes > Amphisphaeriales > Apiosporaceae > Arthrinium > Arthrinium puccinioides. The sequence continues at coordinate 2,806,098 of JAIUNF010000006.1, read as the reverse complement.
AGTCAGTTTGGGTGTCGACGTCTTTGCGACCCCCTCTCATCAACAACATATCGGATGCTGGAATTGCTCTGACCTTTACGTTCCCCCGCCATCAGCCTCGCAGGGAATTCTACCTCTGGGGGACAACATGTGGTCCGAGGATCTCCTGGTGTCTCTGGAGCCTCTCTCGGAAGGATGTGAATGCTACGCGTGTTCCAAACACCACCGTGCGTACATGCACCATTTGATGAATGCCAAAGAGATGCTCGGCTGGGTTCTGTTGCAGATCCATAATCACCATGTGATGAGCAAGTTCTTTGAAAGCATCCGTGCCGCGATATCAGACGGCACGTTTGAGGAGAAGACAGCCCTGTTTGCTAAAGCGTACGACTCGGAGCTTCCTCTGGGCACCGGCACAAGGCCACGAGCCAGAGGCTACCACTTCAAGCCCGAGGCTGTCCAACCCATTGTTAACTCGTACCCCTGGGGAAAGTATGGTCGTGATGGGACCGAGGACCAGGTGCTCGCGGCTGAGGCGGCTGGGTTGGCGGTCACTGGCCCAGCAGCGGGCGGTGCCGAGACACCTCAGGTCCCCGAATCGAACGCGGCCACTCTCGAGAAAGATGGGTTTGCGTCGGTTGTCGAGGTTTGAGTACAATGGTCCCCAGGTCAGGCCTAATAACTAAGCCTTGCAGCCGAAGTCGGTTTGGCCGTCTGGGTATCCGGTCGGTAACAGCGCGGAGCTGCACGTGATATGGATACGGCGTCATGACTCATTACACATTATCCTGCGTGCTAGCGCAGCTCATCGAATGCCTTTGACGCGGCAGGCCCTGCTAGTGAAGCGTCCTAGAAGGTACTGTTACCTCCGTACGCCGTCCAAAGGTTCCGATCTGTCGGGTCCTTATAGGTGCTGGTCCACTCGTGATGGAACGTTGGAAGGTTGGAACGCTGGTGCTGGAGGAGGCGAGTCTTTCGGGTGAACAACTCGGCCCAGGAACCGCAAGTCGGAAAGCCCCGAATAAGACCGGTGATGCGTGAGCTCAGCTGCTCGGCTGCTCGGTGACCAATAGGGCAAAGTCAGGCCATTGTCGGCTTGCAGCTGAGTCGTCATGTACGAGCTGCATAATCAATTCAAGTGCAATTCCGCTTCCCGCAAAGACATGGCCAAGGCCGGTCGTCTCATTGGTGGTGACGGCTCTCGCGCTGCCTGTGAGCTGCTGTTGCCGGTGCATGAAAGAAAGCATGAAATCATTCATGGCTTCCTTCGACCCTTGCCAAGGCCGATGTGCTGCTCACCGTGCCAAGAGCCAAGGCCGTTGCGGCAGGGACACCACCAGCTCGATCCGCATCTAATCTCGGCTCCAGTTGACCAATGATGTGTCCCAACTCATCCCACGTTCTTCGGAAGCTCTGGAGTTGCGTGCCCTGCCGGTTCATCTCATATCCGACTCGCCTATTTAGGTCTCGACTGCCCCGATTGCCAAGGCACCAAGGAACGCCTCACTGCAGTCTGCAGGCCTTCCTATGTACGGAATAATATGGCTGTCATGCTAGTTAACTGGTTAACGTTGTGTACACAGTAGGCGTTCCTGGTTCACCCAACTGCTAGCCCCCCCCAGCATTCTTGTTGCCATGGCCCATGGGCAGAATGGGCTGACCAGCGACGCTTTAGCAACGCTTTTTCGACACACGTGCTCTCGAGGATTGTCTTGATTCCTGCGGTGCTCCCATGGGACCATGGTTTGCGCGACTGTGCCGTGCCATGCCATGCCACCGTCGAGACTCGCAGCTCCCGACAGGTCGCTGGCCAATCGTGGGTGCTGCCTCTCACGGCCCAATCTCATTTTTGCTTCTTGGCATGCAAAGGTCGTCATCCTGGCAAGAACTAGTTAACGTTAGGTTGATGCCAGCGGCCTGTCTGCCTGCCTGCCTGCTTGCCTGCCACGCCCCGCGAGGAGATGTCTTTCCGCCCAGCAAGCACTTGCCAAAGGCAGTTAGTTGACAACACCGTCCAGCTGCTTGGGTAGCGTTCCACTGCATTGACGACTGTCGATCCGGTTGGTTGTTATATAAGCTTCCTGCATGGGAAGCCCTCCCACTCAGAGCTGTGCTTTTTCTGCCCTCAAGGCTCGCTGAACTTTGACACTCCGCGCCGAGATCTTCAGTCCCCTCTGGTCCATCCTCATCGACATGGCGGCCAAGCTGAACACTCTCGTCCTTCTGGCGGCTTCATTGCCTGTCGTCTTTTGCCAGTACTACCAGCGTCTCGGAACGTGCCCGGACCTCGGCTGCGTCTTGCCCCCCACGCAGTCCGACTTCCTGCCCGGCCAGTTCTTTGACATTCGTCTGGAGATCCACGCGCCCGTCAACGGCTCCGAGGCCTTCAACGGCGGCGTCCCCGACGAGAACTTTACCGTCACCATCGCCAAGGAGGGCGGTGCGTCGCAGGATGTCGGCACGTTCTTCAACGTGACCGAGGAGCCCAAGCTCGAGAAGTGGACGTTCAAGTGGTACGAGGACCTCTACGCCGAGGACGCCAAGACGCCTTCCGTCGTCAATGTCGCGTCCAAGGCCTACCGCCGCGTGGCGCTGTACGAGCCTGGCAAGTACACCGTCACTCTCAGCTACTACGGTGGTGAGACGACCGTTGCCGAGTGGGAGGTGCGCCCCCTTGCTACCAAGAAGAAGGCCAAGAACGTCATTTTGTTCATCGGTACGTCTAGAGCAGCGGCCCATTTCCGAGCCATGACGGAAACATCTTGCTGACTTTCAAAAGGTGACGGCATGACCACAAACATGGTCACCGCTGCCCGTCTTCTGGGGCACAAGAGCATCAACGGAAAGTACCAGAGCAAGCTGAAGCTCGACGAGTTCCCCGTCATCGGACATCAGATGACCCACTCGATTGATTCCTTCATCACTGACAGCGCCAACTCTGCATCGGTAAGTTTTGAGATGCTGTATCCGTTTGGCCTTTGGCGAACAGTCGCTGACACGAGGCACAGGCGCTGTACAGCGGGCACAAGTCCACCGTCAACGCCATGGGTGTTTACGCTGATTCTTCCCCCGACATCTATGATGACCCCAAGGTCGAGACGATTGTCGAGTTGCTCAAGCGTATCTGGGGCTCTTCGTGGGGTGCCGTCTCTACCGCTTTCATGGCCGACGCCACGCCTATTGCGCTGACCGCTCACACTCGTTCGCGAGACTCTTACGGTCCCTTGATCGACCAAGCGCTCAACTCGTTGAGCAACTACACATGGACCAACCATACCGGTCCCGATGTGTACTTTGGTGGTGGTGCTGAGCAGTTCATTGCCGGTACCGGATCGTACCTGGGCAAGGATTACTACGAGGAATTTGCCAAGGCCGGTTACTCCATCACGCACAACAAGACTGCTCTCGCCCAGCTTGATGGCAGCTCCAAGTCTCTCGGTATCTTTTGCCGATCCAACCTGCCCGTCTGGCTCGACCGCAACGTCTTCACCGACAACATCAAGAACCTGACCAACGATCCCCTTGGCGAGAAGGCCGCCGCCACCGACCTTCCCGGCCTCAAGGAGATGACGCTCAAGGCCGTCGAGATCCTGCACGAGCGAGGTGGCGACAAGGGCTTCTTCCTGATGTCCGAGGCCGCCTCCGTCGACAAGCAGATGCACCTCCTCGACTACGACCGCGCCCTGGGTGACCTCTTGGAGCTCGACGACACCGTGCGCGCCACCGTCGCCTACCTCGAGGAGATTGGCGAGCTCGAGAGCACTCTCGTTCTCGTCACCTCTGATCACGGCCACGGTTTCGACGTCTTTGGTGGGGTTGACACCAAGTACCTGTCCGAGCAGGAGAGCGACCGCCAGAAGCGCAAGGCCGTCGGTGTCTACGCCAACTCGGGCCTGTCCCAGTACACCGTCGAGCAGCCCGGCATCTCGTACAACACCGGCCCCAACTTCCCCGTGAACTGGGACCCCCGCTACGCCATCGCGGCTGGTCTCGGCGCCAGCCCTGACCGTCGCGAGAACTACAAGCTCAGCCCCGTAAGTTTGCCCCAAAGGTGAGCAACCGCCGCCGTGGTACCGGATTACTGACACTGTTTGCAGAAGCCCCGCTCCCCCACCTCCAACACGCCCGGTTTCTCGTCTAGCGAGTATTTTGTCAACGGTGCCGACAGCCCGGGCGGCTTCGTGGTCAACGGCACTCTTCCCACCAGCCAATCCCAGGGTGTTCACTCCCTGACCGACGTCGCCGTCTGGGCCCTCGGTCCTTGCCAGGAGACCTTTGGTGGTACCTACAACAACATTGACGTCTTTTACAAGATGGCCAACTGCCTGGGTCTGGGTCGCCCGGACGCCAACGAGGGTGGTAGCGATTGCACCAAGTAGATGATGGGACGGGGGTTGATGAAAGAGTAGAGACAATATTCTCTGAACCAAAATAATACGGCGTAGTCTTCATGTATATACTTGATCACTCTAAGCATCACTGTACCAAATGAAGCCCCCCCCAACATGAGAAGCACGTATGCCAAGGAAGAAATCAATATGGATACTCGCGTCTATATTCCAATCGGCAGCGATTGCTTTTTCAATTATACAAAGTACTTGTCTGGTGGGTGTGAAAGAATAACAACAGCCCTCCAACGTCGGGCCCGTGTTGGACTAATCAGTGAACAGCTCGCGACCAGCCGCGGTCCGAGCAAGGGGTACATAAATGCAAGACGGTAACAGCTGCGTCACCAACGTCGCGATGCTGCAGGTGTTTGACAAGGGCGAGAGCGCACGTCGATCGATAAAAGTTGCAACCCCGCCACCACCAAGTCTCGGGGTGTTTTGTTGATCGCGGGAAAGAGATAAAAGGATGGACATGTATTATTTGGGAACTTGGTCAGGTTTCTGGGAAAGCGAAGCGCTTTGTTGATTAACTACATCCGTCCGTCTACTTGTTCAGCCTGCCCGCCCTCTCGGGATCCCGCCAGTACAGACACTGCTCCCGACGAATGACGTCGCTCTCGACCGCGGTCCGGTTGTCGGGTTGGACCACGAGCTGCCTGCCCGGCTCCGCGTCCAGGCCGTAGCCGGCGGGCACGTAACGGGGCCACGCGGGCGAGCCGGGGTACCGGTGGGCGTTGGGGTCGCCGGCGAGGACGAAGCTGGCGAGGTAGGCGTGGTAGAGCGGGCTCACGTCCGGGTGCTGCAGGCCGGGCTCGTTCCAGGTGTACTTTGTGTCCGAGGTGTGCGGGATCCCCTGCCAGGCCGGGGACGAGTTGTTGGTGTTGAAGCGCAGCTTCCACGTGGGCGCGCCGGCCGCGCCGGCCCGGTACGCCGTCTCCTGTCCCGGGCAGATGTAGGCGTAGTCGCTCCACGCGGCCGAGATACGGTCGTACTGCGTGCTGTTGGGCGAGCCCGCGTACGGCGAGCTCGCGTCCGCGGCCGGGTCCGGGTACAGCGCCGCCAGTGCCGCCAGGTCCGCCGGCGTGAGCCCCGGCGAGCCGTTGTGCAGGTAGCCCAGGAACTCGTCGTTGGTCTCCAGGTCGCCGGGCGTGTAGTACTTGCCCTCGTCGTTGACGTTGGACGTGATGGTGGGCACGTGAAAGAAGGTGCCGTCGTAGCCCGAGGCGGAGCCGAACTTCTCTAGCAGCGGCCCGCCCTGCGTCGGCTGGAAGGGCCACGTGATGTTGTACTCGGACTCGCTGTAGATCCTAGTGCTGATGTCCCGGATCTGGCCAATGTCCGCTGCCCGCAGGCAGTCCAGCGCGGCCTCGGCCTCGGCCTCGCCCGTGGGGCAGCCGAGATAGGCCATGTATTCGGCGTACTGACGCTCGTACAGGGGGTAGCTGGCGTTGGGAAACGCCCGCGCGGTGGCCGATCCCGACTGGTGGATCGCGCGGGCAAAATACGGCTTTCCGGTGTCCTCGTTGTAGTTGTGGAAGTAGTGGAGGCCGACAGAGTGGCCGCCCGCCGATCGCCCGCCGATGGTGACCTGCTCGGGATCGCCGCCGAAAGACGCAATGTGCTTCTGCACAAAGTCCCGGAGGAAGAACTGCTGGTCGACCAGGCCCAGGTTCAGAAGCCCTTCGGCCTCAAAGAGCCTGGACGGCAGAAACCCGAGCGAGTTGAGCCGGTAGTGGAAGTTGACGACGGTCATGGGCTCTTTCGAGGACGCCACAAACGACGCGCCGTCGAAGCTCTTCCAGCTCCCGATGACGAAAGAGCCGCCGTGGATCCAGACGAGAACCGGGAGTTTCTGGCTGAGCGGAACACCCGGCGTGCGGTACACGTTGAAGTTGAGACAGGCTTCATCCTGGCCGGCGAGCGGGAAGTAGTTTGGATCTTGTACGCACGCCTTCCCGTACGCGTCGGCGGCTCTGACTCCGGTGAACGGCTCCGGCCACGAGACAGGCCGGAAGCGGTTCTCGCCCACCGGCTGAGAGCTAAAGTCCATACCGAGCCATGCCTCGACCGGCTGCGGCAGCGCACGCCCGCTGATGCTGCTGTTCAAGACGGTGCCGGCAAAGCTGCCGTAGTCCTCAAGGGTGACGACTCGCTGGCAGGGGGCAGCGGCCGACAAGGTGACTTGAGATACTCCCAGCAGGGACGAGAAGGATTCGAAGAACCTCATGTTGTCGAACCAGGGTCGTCTTTCGCACTCGTGATCGTGACAAGAAGAGAGCAAGGTCCCGTGGCCGTGGGAATCGCCTGGAGAGTTGCGCGGTTTTCCCTTTTAAAGGCCCGGTCACGGCAGACGATCACCGGCTGGCCCAACTGTCCGAGGACCGGAACATCCACCCTACTCACTGTGTACTGTGGAAGTTGTACCTGCGCGATCGCCATATCGGGCGTTGCCCGAGCGGTGCCAGGGATGCGAACTTGGTCCCCCCCCACAAGTTACACAGTAAGTCAACTACTACATAGTATAGCCAAGGATCAAAGTGACTGTGCTTGCGGGGAAGACTCCATAAGTGGGTTCAGTCTGTACGCAGTCAGTTAGTCGAGGAGCTGCCAAGACTATTGAACACTTGTGCGTGATGTCACGCAATAATACCTTGTACACACGGCGAGCCTTTCTCGCAATGCGGTCGGTTTTGCCACTCTCACTCGGCACCGTCGGGCAAGTCCAAGTTGCAACAGCAGTTCATGGCCGATAAGCTCATCATTCGCACCGGGCTCATCCTCTGGGGTATGGTTCACTGCGTTCTGCGGGTATGGGCCGGTATCCTGTACTAGACAGACCAACAGTGCTTCGAAACTTGTTGGTGTGTTGCGTTTGGGGTATCACGTGCAAAGCAGCCTGCAGCCCCTATGCGGACTAGGTACAAGCAAGTCGAGATCCAGTTCCACTCTACTCCGTATTGCGTGTACGGTCTTGTTTGGTGTTGTTTTGGCCGCCGTAGGTCTTCAAGGTTCCGTTTGCAGAGGGGGGTACCTGCGAGCAGTGGGTGGCCTTGTTCCTATACCACAGTAGACAGCTTTCTTGCCAGAACTACCTATGTCTTCTTCTATAGAGTTAGCTGGCCGTGTTGACCGAGACGCAATAACTATAACTCGAGAGTTTACTCCAAACCTACTATAGCAAAACTCTACTTGCCGGATTCACCGTACTACGGGCGCATGCCCTCCACTGGATTTGGGTGAACCTTTCAAGGCCCACAGCTGGGATTCACGTTTCATTGCTCATTTCTCGTAGTAAAACACACACAGCTTCCTCCGCCCGCCCTTCATATCCCCGGCTGAAAGGCGACAAACGGCCCCGCGCCGCCGGGCACAGGCGACTTCTTGAACCGCGCAAACAGCCCGTCGAGCTTGCTGCTCCACACCAGCGGCAGGCTCTTCTGTATGCCGCGGATTTGGCGCTCGCCGGCCTTGCCAATGACCCAGATGTGCTCGTAGTCGAGCCAGAGCGCCAGGTAGTGGGCGAGGATGACCATGGCGCGCGGGCGCCGCTCGATGAGGAATTGCGTAAAGTCGTTGGACACCCAGACGGCGAAGCCGCCGAACCGGCGCCCGATGACGTCCTCGGGCTCGCCGGCCGCGATGCCCCGCGCCACGCTGCACGTGTACGCCAGGGCCTCTTCGTAGACGCGGCGGGTCGTCGGGTCGTCGAGCTCGACGTCGGCGCGCCCGTCCTCCGAGTCCGGGTCCGGGTGCGCGAGTAGCCAGGCGAGCGCCGAGTGGTCCGAGTGTATGGTGTCCTTGGGGTCCGTCATGACGGGCGGGTTCTTGAGGTAGACCATGATCTTGTCGCCGTCCTCGGGGTTAACAATGTCGGCGGCGGCCCGGAAGACGGCGCCGGCGCCCTTGCCCATGCGCAGCCACTCGACCGGCGGCTGCCACGGGTCAAGCGGCAGGGTCTGCACCAAGGCCAGGGCGTGGCTGAGGATCTTGAGGCTCGAGAAGCATAGGGCGTCGGCGTTCTTGGGGTTGAGGTTGACAACCTCACGGGCCTGCTCCCGCAGCAGGAGTGACTTGTACGTCTGCTGCAAGAACACCAGGTGCTCGCGCTCCTTGGCGTCCGTCGACCGCGTCCACATGTTGAGGGCCGAGTGGGCCAGGATGCCGTACAAGATGACGTCCCAGCCGTCGCGCAGGGCCATGTTGGGCACGTCGGTGCCCCAGAGCTGACGGATGAGGCTCGACTGGGTCTCCTGGAACGGGTGGGCCATGGTCAGGTTGTTATGCAGGAGACGCAGCTCCCACATGCGGCGCTCCCGCGTCTCAGGCAACTCGGTGTCCGCTTCGTGCACGCTGCCGCCGCCGTTGACCGAGTTGGGTGAGCGCTGGCTCGCCGGGCTCCGCATGGCGTAGTTGTCGGGGCTCTGGCCCTCCACGCCATCCATGGCCGTCGGGCTCATGGCCGAGTCGGTGTCCTCCCGGATCCGGATCCGTCTGCCCCCCGCCGTGGGGACGCCTGCTGTCGTTCGGCCGGCTGCTCGTGCGCGCGCACGTGAGGAGGCCGAGACCGAGACCGAGGCCGGAACCGGGCCCGAGGCAGGAACTATGGCCATGGGGTTGGCGATCTGAGATGGGTACAGACACTCGACATCGTGCCTGGCGCAGCCGCCGCATCTAGGGCGGGCCTCGTCGCATTTCACCCGGCGCTGCTTGCCTATTGTTTCTGGTCTCAGCGGTCAAGACTCGTAGCAATGGATGGAAGGCGGGTGGAGAGAGCTAGCAAGCGAGCGGAATGCATGGCAGGCCGCTGAGCGCATGGCAGCGGCTGGCTGAGACATGGCGACGCGGCGACGCGGCGACGCGGCGATAGGGAGTTTGGGAGAAAATCAGCCTCGGTAGAAGGATTAATAACCACTCACACCTCAGACATCCTGTGCGACTCTTCTTGTGATATAATCTGGGACCGCGAGGTCGTTGTTCGCCGTCGTCCATCGAGCGAGCTGGTCGCGGGTTCGAAACGAGTATTTAATATTCGAGTGGGTGTCTCGAGGGATTCGCTTTCGCTTTCGCAGGTCGCTGTCTGTTTTGGGGGGGACGGACGGCAGCGCGGTGCGACTTGGCTGCTTCTGATGGGGTGCTGCCAGGCCACTCACTGACTGGACCGGGGGGAGGGGGGGGGGGACGAGACAAAGAGACCTTAGACAGGTCACAGGTACCAATGGGTCCGACCGTCCGAGTACGGACAGCTCGCTCGTCGTTTTCCCGTTATCTCCGAGTAAGCGTTCCAACTTTCCGACAACCCGGTGCGGGCCGTCCCATCTTGTTAACTAACTTAACCCTTTCCTTCCCTCCAGAAAGTGACGTTGTGATCGTAAGGATGGACAGTCGCCATGCCATCATCTGATGGAGCGCACTCAATCCATCGACACGGAAACGATACCGATTGCGAGCTCCATATAGCATGTGAGCGGTCGTCCATGTGATGGTGAGTGAAGTTATAGGAATCGCCGTCCTGTCGAGCTCATAACAATGGCCACGTCTCTACGGAGTACTGACTAGATACCAACCCTCTACAAACACTACGTTTTGGTACACGCAATCCCATGCCATACATATATATATACACAGTGCAATCGTCAAATCGACCTTCTATGCCGTGTCAGACCTATCCTCCTCTTCTCCATCAACAGGTGTCTCTTGGTAATTCTCCCTCGTCTCACTATCCGTATCCGCGCTTCCATACACCTCATTGTATGTCTTGGAGCCTTCGTCGCCGTAGATGTGGATGGGATTCTCTTTTTCATTCTTGTTCTCATTCCATCTGAATGCGCGTCCCTGTTTCGTGTGCTTCGCCAGCTGGCCCTCCCAAAGGTCGTACCACGAGTTGTTCTTCGCCCCCGAAACGAATGCAGTCTTGCGCCGTTTCTTGCACATCGCGTACAGCTTTACAGCCTTCAAAGGCGAGACCTCTTCGATGTTGTACTCGACTTCCCACTTGTCTGCCTCGACTAGGTTTTCCGGTCGCTGCACATATCCACCGTTGACACGATTCCGGATCGTAAGGACCATGCCGAGGACCTCGTGTTGACTTGCAGCTTCGTTGAAATCTTCTCCCGTCGAGATAACGCCCGACCTGCATCCTTCGCTGTCAAGATCTTCGACACTACTGTTATTGGCACCTTCGCTCTGCTGAGGAGCTTTGGACTCAGCAATCAGCCGTCCTAAAACTCGTTCAAATTCTCGGAGCTTGGAGTCATCTTCATCCTCAATGTTTTCGATCCCTGCGCTTTTCTCGTCGATATTCTGCGCCATCCGCACGATGAGGTTGCGTAGACCCGATATGCTCGACGGTGCTGTTTGCGCGTTGGCTTCTCCAGTCTCGTCCGCAGAATCTGCCTCATCCTCATCCCTCTCGTCCATGGATTCGTCCTCGACAGTTTCCTGTGCTTCGACGACTGAATCAAACGGCTCTGATTCGACCGACAGTTGCTCCGATGCCTCCTCATTAATCTCCGACTCTTCTTGTTCAATTTGAGACGTAGAAACTTCGTTGTCGTTCGAGTCGGACTCAACCGAGGACATTGTCACATCTGCAACGTGGTCGTCCGCTGTATCCTCTGCGTCTGACAGAGTGTCGACGTCTTCCGTCTGACCCTCAGAATCTGTGCTTCTGCCATCAACGTCGAGTTCCGAGACATTCTCAAGCTCCAGCCCCTCGCCATCACCTGCAGCGGAGGATGACAGTTCGGTTGGTTCAGTGGCGTCTTTGGTGTGATCTGGGTCTGCGAGGGTACCGTCGATGCATTCTGAAGAGACCTCGGATCCAGAGCCAGTCATGGCGTGGAATAGTGCTTCGACGTAATCGTGCGATTCTTCGGAAGACTGAGTCCCAAGTAGGCCACTCTGCTCGAGAGCACCTTGGATGGCCTCGCGTACAGCCGCGACGCCAAGCTCCTCGTCCTCCATGGCGCTTTCGACCATTGCTCGTATCTCCTCCCAGGTTGCAACATCGGGGGCATCAGCAGCAGACAAGGCCTGAGTCTCATCAACCTCGTCCTCTTTCGTCTCGGTCTCTTTCTTCTCGGTCTCTTTCGTCTCAGCCTCGACCGAGACACCATCCTCGGAACCAGCTCCACCAAGACCAAGGACCCTCCTTTCGAATGCCTCAATCTTTTCCTTGTTCGTACTTTGGATCCTCTCTATCTCGTCGGGCTCGACGGGCGTAGCAAAGACGTACATAAACGGGGCAACTTCCGACGGCCTGGTCTCGAAATGTATCCGAAGCGACTTTTCTGGGAACCGTTTGGACGCCCGATCCAAGAGCTGGTTGAGAAGGCCAATACTCAGCTTGAACTCCTTGTCGCCCAATGCAGTATTGCTGGTCCCGTGCAGAGAGACATCCATCTCGGATAGCGGGATGTACTGGAAGCCAAAGATCCTCTGGATGTTGTGGTAGGCAACAAAAATACCGTCCATGCGTCCCATTCTCACCTGGAGTGAGTACTTCATGAACGCCGACTTGATCATGTCGGCATATTCACGCTCGAATGAGTCCCACTCACCAAACCGGTCACGAATCTCATAACCGAGTCCCTTTTCATACCCCATGGCATCCATGCGAATCGAGATGACAGCACGAGTCTTGAGATCGTACATGCCAGTCCCGGGAAGCCGCCGGTCATGGGCGTCCAGTTGTGACCGCATCATGAAGTCGTCTAACCCGGTGTAATGGTACGACTCGGGGGGCCTCGCGCTCATCCTCGCTGATCTGGTGCGAGTTCTTATGTCGGTATCGCTCATAGTCTTCTTTGCTCAGGGTCAAAAGCTTCTCCATGGACTTGCCAAGCATGCTGAGGATGTTGGCAGAGTCGTACTGCTTATCGGCGTCTATAGCGTAGACGCCATCCTTCCAGTGCAGAAAGATAGCAGCAGGCGCCTTGTTGATTACGCTGAAGGAGTTTCTAATCTCAGCCCCGATCAGGCGTTGAGACAACAGCTCGTGGCTAAGCCCTCTCCAGCTCGAAAGCAAGTAGTGGAAGTGTGACAACATGGTTGTCATGCTTGAGGTTGAGCCCGTGTACTTCTTGCCGCTTTCCCGGGCGATAGATATTAGTGCGGTATCTTTGGACGAGGTGATGTATTGCTTCAGTGCGTTGAAATCAAACTCGCTGACGGGCATGATCTTGGAGAGATAGGGGTCAAAGTTATACACTTTGGATCTGGGATCTTGGAGATGGTAGACGCCTGGGTTGAAAAGAACCCGGTCAAGTCCGTAAGTGACTGGTGGCACGGGCGGTTGAGGGATGGCAATGGGATCCAGTTTCAGGTCCTCGGCGTTCAAATACCGGATATCCTGGGGTGGCGTGGGACTCGCCTTGGGTTCAACAGGTTTCTGTGGTTTTTTTTTAGGCTCGTTTTAGGCGGAAGAGGTTTTCCAGGAGGTTTTGCCGAAGCTTTTCGGGACTTTGGACGATCAAGACTCGGTGGTGGCGAACGAGTCATCAGATTTTTAGGTTTCTCCAACCCTTGGGCCAAAGGAATTGAGGAATTCACGCAGCTCGGCACCACAGCTTTCACAGGAACTGCAGCAGCTGGCACCCTGCGATGTCGTTGCAGCTGCTTACTTGCCGGGTCATCATTGATGTCTGTATCGTTGCTTGTACGTTTTCTCATCGTGAAGCCTTTGGCTCTGGGCAGCTTCGGTGGCGCGCTGTCCTCGCCCGCTTGCGCTTGCCCTTGTTCCGTCTGACTTGAATTTGAGGGCTTTGAATTTCCGAGAAGGGCTGTGCGAAGCTTGTGCAAATTTTCGGCCGGTACTTTCATCGACGATCTGTTCATTCCAGTATTGTTCGTGGTGTCACCGTCGTGAGAGGCAGATTTGGTCATCTCATCGCGCGCCTTCTTGGTATTGCGCCTAGCCGTTTCCAAGGGTTCCAGGAATGATTTTTCATCCTGCGGGTTCTCGACCTTCATCGCCTTGGTTTGTTTCGGCGACTTTGCTGTATTCGGCTTCTTCATGGCGTTGACGTTGATGTTCTGCTCATGCAAAACATTCTTCAGTGCAGCTAGAGCACCTTGCAGTACTTTCATCTGGCGTCGCGTATCCTCGATGGTCTTGGGAGAAGGTGGTAAAATTAGGGGTTGGTTTTTGGGGGCCTCTTGCGTCGTCGGCCGTACCCGCTTCTTCTTCTTCGATTTCTGCGAGCCTACGGCCGGAGGAGGCTTCGCGGCTGGGGGAGGCTTCGCAGCCGGTTCCTTCGCGGAAGCATCATTTCTCGTCGCGTCTGTGGACGAAGCGGTCGAATCTGTCGCCCAAGGGATCGAGTCTGTCGCCCAAGGGATCGAGTCTGTTGACGGAGCGGTCGAGTCTGTCGACGAAGGAGTCGAGTCTGTCGACAAAGGGGTCGAGTCTGTCGACGGAGCGGTCGAGTCTTTCGACGAAGGGGTCGAATCTGTCGACGAGGCAGTCGTATCTGTCGACGAGGCAGTCGTATCTGTCGACGAGGCAGTCGTATCTGTCGACGAGGCAGTCGTATCTGTCGACGAGGCAGTCGAGTACCCTCTGTGGCAGGCAAACTGGGCCGTCGCAAGCAGGGGTAGGCGCCGGTACGCGACCTGGCTATGGGGTAATATTCGACATGACGAGCAGATGTACGACTTTCCAATGCGACGTGCGGCGAGGCTGCTCAACGGAAGCATTGGGTCTGGTTGCGCAAGTGTACACTTCTGAAGGAGGCGACCCGAAATAAAAGTGTTGGACGGCAGAGTCGACTTGACCGGGGACTTCCAAAAGTTTTTTTTAGAGTCGCGTTCAATCGATAACCGGAACTGGAGTCTCAAGATTTGCGTTGTTGCGCGCCACGGACCCATCCAGCCCCGCGGGCCGCAGCCAATCCAACCCCCCTGCACGCGCTAGTTATCTGTCAAGGCACTCGAGCCCGTACGATGTACTTCGTAGCGTAAAAGTTCTTCCGAAAGCGCTATAACTCCTAGCCTCCCTCACTGTGTCACACAAGCACGGCGGCTCACTCACTCCGCTAGTTAGTTACCACGACTTTGAGGTTACTCAGTTTATAGATCCGACTGAAATCCAACAGAGCTCCTTCTCACATGATGAGTCCTGGTTGCGCAAATCTATGAGGCAATGATTGCCAACTCGGTCAAAAGCCACTGGGCTCCCATCACTTGAAAACGACGACCACTTCTCAAGGAGACTGGAGCAACAGTCAGACCTGGGGATACGCTATGGCATTCCCAGACAGACCAATAGCCCACTTGTCGGGCTCTAATGGTAATATTCGTCCTCCGTCGCTTCTTTGAGACGGGACGGTCCCCGATCCAAACACCGCTGACACCGTCCAGGCCCCATCAACGCAGTCAGCTACTCCGCCTCCCCAGGCACATACATCCTGACAGGCTCATCAGACAGGTCCATCAGGCTGTACAACCCATCATCCACCACCCCGGCCGCCGCCACCTCGTCATCGCACATTAAATCATCCAAACAGACCACGGCCGCCCCTGACATCCCTCAGGGCCGCCTCATCCAGTCCTACTCAGCGCACGGCTACGAAGTTCTCTCCCTCAGCATCTCGCATGACAATGCGCGCTTCGCGTCGGGCGGCGGCGACCGCTCCGTCTTCCTTTGGGACGTGGCCACGGCGCAGACGCTGCGGCGCCTGGGCGGCAACCCGCAGTCGCACACGGCCCGCATCAACACCGTGTCCTTCGGCGGCGCCGACGACGCCCTGCTCGTGAGCGGCAGCCTCGATGCCAGCGTGCGCATCTGGGACACCAAGAGCAACTCGTTCAAGCCCGTGCAGACCCTGACCGAGGCGCGCGACGCCGTGACGGCCGTAGTGGTGCGCGACGCCGAGGTCGTCGCCGGCAGCGTCGACGGCCGCGTCAGGACGTACGATGTCCGCATGGGCCGCTGCGTCACGGACGTCCTCGGCCCCAGCGTGACAAGCCTCTCCATGACGCGCGACGGAAAGGCCGTGCTGGTCGGGACGCTGGATAGCAAGGTGCGGCTCATGGACCGCGAGTCGGGCGGCTGCCTGAAGACGTATGCGGACCCCGGGTGGAAGAACGAGGATCTTCGGGTGCAGTCTATTCTTGGGGGCAAGGAGCAGTACGTCCTCGCGGGCGATGAGATGACGGGCACGCCTGGGCAGAATGGAGAGGGCAGGCTGTGGGCCTGGGACGTGATGACTGGCCAGGTGAAAGCGAGAGTCGGGATCCCCTGGGGTTCGCAGCCTAGGAAGAAACTTATCGGAAAGGACGGAAAGGAAAAGGACCGCAGCAACGTCGTCAGCTGTCTGGCTTGGAGGGAAGGAGGTTTCGGCGACCAGTTCTGTGTGGGCGGAACGTCGGGTACGGCGGTGGTATTCGGATACCACTAAGAACAGAGTGATACAGGCAATCGTAGAATACTTAACCCGACGTAAAAAGAAGGGGATAAAGGAAAGAGAAGGTGATTCCGTACAACACGATGCCAGTGCTCAGTGGAGGTCCCGTCCGAGCCAGCCCAGTCAGTAGTTAGTTACCTTCCTCTCCACCATGTGAAAGATGGCTCGAAGTTCAAGGGTCAAGTGCAGCTATCAAACAAAACAAAAAAGCGTGTGCCTGCAGACTATACCAGCAGACAGTCCATGTCCGAGGCGATCGCTTCCTCACACCATCAAGGAACAGATTTTCAACGCCAGACTCCGCAAGCAAAGTAAAACATTCAACATCAATTCCATCCTTGTAACCCGTTCGGCGGTATATATCTGTACACCTCCTGTGCCGGTCCAATTATTGCACATAACGCCAAAGCCACGGATATCAACTCCGACATGCTACCTCTATCTCGTACACTGGGTCTCCCGGTCAGACCTGGCCCCTTCCAGGGGAGATGCCTGATCCAAATGCAGAAATCCGATGAGAAACTCAATTGCACGCCCAAAGCGATGCAATCCCGAACGCTCAACCAAAGGCAAAAAAAAAAAAAAAAAAAACGCCATTCCATGCTTCAGGCAGAGGGGAAGTCTCCTCATGCCCGCCGTGTCTGTCCCTAGTTCCGAAGACCAGCCCGTCTTGTGTGTATGATCTCGACCGCTCCTTATTACCGTCCGTTCGTTCACTTTTAGCTGTATCTTCATGTCTTCTCTGATTCACATCAATCATTTCATCGCCATGGCTTGAAGCCATCCGTAGGGGAGGCCCTTTCAGCCCATGCACACCCACTCGGCAAAAACGCACCATCGCGCGGTTCGATCAGCAAGCACCAAGCCTCTCCAGACACCGCGTTCCGAACACTTGATGATCGTCTCCCAGGTCCCTCCGTCGCTGGCTTCTTCCTCGCCGCCAATGCTTCGTCCGCCGACAGCACGTCGCTCCTCCTTGCGCATGAGTCGGAGGATCTTGCCACCGGGCGTTTGAATGGCAAGCTTGGCTGGTTTCTTGCCTGCGACACCACCGTACCCGCTGCTGCTCGCATTACTAGGGTTCGAGGAAGCGCTCAAGCTCATGGCAGAGCTAGGTCGGGCAAATGGTATTGGGCTCGCTCCGCCCGGGTTGCTCGACGGCGTCATTGGGGACGTCGGCCCGAGAGACGGGTGCTGCCGGATCGCAAAGACGAACGTGTTGTTCAAAACGAGTTGCTGACACTGCGGCTGCACGACATAAATGTCATGACGCTGGGCATGGGGCGTCGGGTGACGCGTAACAAACTCGTACAACGGATTCTCGCCGGTATGGATGATGGGCAGAGCGAACGCGAGCGGATGAGGGATGTCCTTGATGCTGTGCATGAGACCGCGCTTGCCCGCGTAGATCTTGAGGACACCGGTGCCCTCGTCTCCGGGAAGAAGGGCCTTGACGGTATACCGTTTGACACCATTGTACCACTCGGCCTGGGCGAGGGCGCGCTTCTTGACCACATCACCAGACTCGAAATAGTCACCGTCCGAGTCTCGGGTGAAGTCGCGCACTTCTACCTCAGCAGCTACTTCAATGTCGCCGGGTACGTTGAACTTGATGTGTACCATCTCGAGGTCCTCGATACGCGTCAACGAAGTGTTGTAGTCGACCATGGCCATGTCGTTCTTGAAGTACGGTGGGCACGCGCATGGCAGATTGAGCAGGATCTCGTGCGCAATCGGAGGGCATATATGCTGCTGGGTGTGATTCTCGGGAATGTGCGTCCAGCAGATCTCCGTTGGACGCGCGAGGAACCACCAACTGTCACCGCTCGCATTGGTCGCGCTTGAGAATAGTGCACGTTGGGGGTTGGAAGCAGAGGCAAGAGAGCAGTCCAAGATCCGCCACTCGTCGTCAACAAGCACCGCGTTCCACCAGTGGTTCGAACGAGGCATAATGCTCGTCTCGGGGATCTCGCCGGGGGTCTTCAGATATCCGCGGATCATCTCGGAATGAATACCGACGGCGGCACACATCTCGTGGACGAGGCAGGCGTATTCCTCGTCACATCCACGCTTCGTCTGGATGACTCTTCTCGAGTCCACCTCACCCTCGAAATCTTCTTCCCACGCGATCTTCTCCGTCACCCACGTAAAGATGGCTCGTAGACGCTGCACGTCGCTCCTATACGGCCGACACACATACGTCGTAGCAAGTGTGACTGCTGTGGTCATGGGGGCGAGACTAACAATGAAGCGGGTGTTCTTGTCAACCTGACTAAGGTTGATGGCTTGGTAGTTCACGGGTTCATGGACGGGCATGCCGTCGGCGCCCTCGTCGCCTTCCAGGCCGTCAAAGAACTCGTCGACAGGATCGATGGCAGGGTAGTCCAACATTTGACAGCGGTCACGCCGCTCACTGCGCTCATTCCGGCTCAGCGTATTCGACCGATTCACGTCTCGACGCACCTGCACCCAATCAACTCCACCGCTCATGCCCATGTCTCTGGCATGCTCCCGGGCGAGGCTCGGAGTGCTCGCCCCCCCCGCGAAGCCCGTCATGCCACTCGAGGTCGTTTTGCTCAAGGGCAGCGACATGCCGGAAGCCGAGTTGGTGGTGTAGCTGTTGCGACTACTAGCAACACCCGTCTTTGTTGCCTCTAGGATGCGCTTGATGAAGTTGGACTTCTTCGGTTTGGCGCTCGTCGGCTGCACGAGACCGCCGATCGCCGCTATACCTTCATCGTGCATGCCGGCCTGCGATTTGGGTCTCATCACCTGCGAGGACGAGTGGCTTGCGTGGTACGAGATGCCACTGAACGGCGTTGTGGGACGGTCCAAGTCATCCTCGTCATCGCCGGCCCTAAAGCCCAAAGCACTGCGAGCCCGGTTCCGGCTCTTCCGGGCCAGTTCTCCCGCACTCGTTGCGCTGATGCCGCCAGCCGATACACCGCTCATCAAACTTCTGTTCGTACTCTGCGTGTTGGAACTACTGTTGGTAAAGCTCGTCGAAGTCGTTTTCGTCGTCGAGGTCCTGTTAAGAGCAGGACGTGCAAATTCGTTGGCTGACTTTGGCTTGCGAACTGTCCGGTCAACCTTCTCGCCCATGGAGGATTTCGGTCGCTCGTACGACGGCTGCTTCTTGGGCGGCGGGGGCGGTGGCATCTCCTCTCGGTCCAAGGCGCCCAAACTCGAGCTATGATTGTGCATCTTGCGAAGGCGCGTCTCCATCCTCTCCACATAGTTGCTGAGTTTAGGCAGTTTTGGCTCTTCTTGCAAGCCGGGTGAAAACGTGTTGTCTTGCGATGAGCTTCCACTATACGTCTCATAGCCCTCGTCCTGCAAAGCTACGCCCAGCGAAGTCAACGGTCTTGTTTGAGCATGCGTCTTCTTCTTGGAACGATGGTGCACCATATCAAACGACTCTGGCGACCAAGGATCCAGCGGAGGCGTTGGGGCGTCCTCGTCTTGATTCTTCTTGCCCAGGGCATCCAGCTGCTCAAAGACTCCATCCATGGCTTCTCGCAGGGGAGAAGGCGTGAAGCCATCGCCTCCGGGTGACGGTGGGCAGGGCGAAGCTGCTCTTGGTGTGACAGGCCGATGGTCGTATGAAGCATTCGAACCCCCACGGGTCAATACGGCGTGACGATGCGGCGGAGGTGGAGGCGGCGGTGGTGAATCTGGGTCTACATTCTCGAGTTCCCGCTCAGCTCCGGGGCGGTAGGGTACGTATCCGATCGAGGGAGCAGGAGACGGTGCCCTCGAGTCATATTGTACAGGTGACGGCTGTGGAGAAGGAGCCCGGGTACCAAAATACGACATGAGCGGCGGTCCTGGGGAAGGTGCCCTAGCAGAGTTCCAGGAGCCATGCCGATCCGTCGGCGGTGTTGGCGATGCTGCTCCATAGCGAGAGCCATAACGAGGTACCGGCGACGGGGCACTGACGTTGGAATCATGGCGAATGCGCGAAGTGGCGGGAGAACCTGTCCGGAGGTCAGAGCCGCGGCGCATGTGCAACGGGCCAGGCGATGCGGCCTGAAGGTCGGAACCGCGGCGCACGACCAAGGGTCCGGGCGAAGGAGCACTATAACTTGAGTCGTTGCGCATGTGCGTGGGTACAGGGGTCGAAACTCTGAAGTCGGAGTTATGGCGCATGTGTGAGTGGGCTGGCGACGCTCGTCTGGAGTCAGGAACACGGCGCTGCACAATCGGGGGCACCGGTGAGTGTGTTGTATAGCTGTATCCTGAGCCATGACGGTCCATGGCAGAGGGTGCAGGTGATATCGCCCGGCGCCCTGAGCCACGGCGGTTCACGGCAACAGGGGGCGCAGGTGACGGGGCTCTTGGGATGCTTTGTTCGACCTGCGAGTTGACAGAATTCTGCCGGTTTTGCGGCATATCCCGTATGATCTCGGGCTGCTTGGCCGTGGTGTAGTGGGGGGCCTTCGAGTACGCCTCAAAGGGCTTGCGGAAGGGTTTGGACTTGGCCTTGGTCGGCGTATTCGTTGGGCTGGGCGTGATGCTTGCAGGTAGAGGACTCGTCGACCTGCTGACCGGGCGAAAATGATCGGGCAGGACTTCAACAAAATTGGAGGGGAAGATGCCGACAGTCTTGTTCCGGCGTAAGCGTCCGGTCCACCACGATCCATCTCCGGCATTGAGGCATTCTATCAGGTCTCCCTCGATGAAACCCAGATCTCGTTGGGACTGAGGCGGTCAGCATTTTGACTCGGGGACGCCTGCGGGATTCTTACCTCTCCTCCCCACGAGTAGACGGCTCTGCACCAACACGGAAACCGCGTGGGGAGCGCTGGCGGAGCTGGTACCATGGTACCGCGTCAAGACTCGTCGTCGCGGCTTGACTTTCCGCTATGCCAGCAAAGGGCGCGTGTTTTTCCCCCCGTGTTCTGGCCGTCCGTGTTATCTGGATGGTGGCCACGTCTCGTTTCTCGTTGAATTCGAGTACGGCCTCGCGTCTGTGTATATTTGATTCCGGTGGTCGCGCTGGGACGACATGGACATCGATCTGATCTGCGTTCCAGTTGCAGGCGGTGAGGAGACTTGGTCCGAGTTGCAAATACGAATGGATCGATCGTCAACAATCGGAGAGATGTGCTACCGGCAAGCAATGTCACCTAATGACGGCAAGCAGGGGGGATCCGGCCAGAAAAGTGTGGGAGAGGTTCAGCCTTGGGAACCAAAACGATAGCGCACGAGGTGCTTGGTAAGTATGGGTGGGGTGGCAATATGGGGGAGGTCGGGAAGGGAGCTTGGCCGGCTTGGGCGTTGTGGTCAACAGTGGGGTCGTTGGGGGGACAACAACCAAAGACAGACGAGATGGGCCCCGACGCAGATCCCCGCCCGTCTTGCGACCGTTGCTGGTCCTTGTCAAGAGGCCCCACATTCCGATTGTGTTGACGAACTGGAACAGCCTCGTCATTCCTGCCTTGACGAACATAAACAAATTACAAGACGACTCGTCTCGACCCAACCGAAACCCCTGAATCTTGGCCGACCCACCCTGCCCATCTTGCCCGCTGGACATGGACGCTACTGCAGCGACTTATGCAGGACAGGCCAGTGGACGTCCGCGCCCCTTGTCACGACATGCAAATCCACCAAATAGGTATATATCGAGAGCAGTGGACGCCAACAACACCAACAACGCCAACAAACGCTGCTGAGTATTCGTACCGAGTCGTTTCATGTGGACAGAAACAGTTAGCACGCCCCCCGTTTGCCAGCTCGTTGACCAAAAAAAAGGTTCAATAAACGTATGACAGCTGAGGTCGGGGCCCAACCGCCCTTGCTCGTTTCGACACTGGAGCCGCGACCCGCCCTCGGTCGCCTCGACAACCGGCTTTGACCGACTGTTGCAAACCAATTATTCCGTTATCTTGCAGCTCAAAGGTCACCATTTCATGCGGCCCGGCCATTCGTGATCTACCTCCATCACACCACAACACCTACTTCGGCTTCTGGAACAATTCTTCCTACGCAACGGTACCGTGTACGGTTTCTCCAACACCTTCGATCCGAGCTCTTGGTAGCAAGCACTTTGTGCACACACGCTACTCCTGCTGCCATTGAGCTTGAGTCCTGTTCATCGTTGTCAACAACATTCTCTTTCCTTGCGCCTCTTGCTGTGCAAATAGTGCAACACCCCAACTGAGACAACATGTCGGACGAGGCAATCGCAAGCCACTACCAGGTCCTGGAGGAGCTCGGCCGTACGTGATCCGACATCCTGCAGCCCCAATTGACCAAGGTGCTGACCCTGACCCCCTATCTCAGGTGGCAGCTTCGGAGTAGTCTACAAAGGTATCGAGAGGGCGACGGGCGAGGTCGTCGCTATCAAGCACGTAAGTTGGAACCAACACGCTCGATGGACCGACCACCCGACCACCCAGCAGCAACTGACTCGACTCCTGCAGATTGACCTCGAGTCCACCGACGATGACATACAAGATATCCAGGCCGAGATTTCGGTACTGAGCACATGCGCCAGCTCCTACGTCACACAATACAAGGCCAGCTTTTTGCGCGGCAGCAAACTATGGATCGTCATGGAGTTCCTCGGCGGCGGTTCCTGTCTGGACTTGGTAAGACTCGGCCTCCTGTCCCGCCCACGACCTGCCCTTTCTGACCATCAACGCCTCGTAGCTCAAGCCCGACCCGTCTACCTTTAACGAAGCCCAGGTCGCCATCATCTGCCGCGAGCTTCTTGCTGGCCTCGAATACCTCCATGCCGAGGGCAAGATACACAGAGACATCAAGGCTGCCAATGTTCTCCTCGCCGAAAATGGCAAGGTCAAATTGGCCGACTTTGGTGTCGCCGCACAGCTGACCAATATCAAGTCGCAACGCAACACCTTTGTCGGCACACCCTTCTGGATGGCTCCCGAGGTTATCCAGCAGGCCGGATACGACTACAAGGCGGACATCTGGTCACTGGGCATCACAGCAATGGAGATGGCCCTCGGCGAACCACCGCACGCCAACCTACATCCGATGAAGGCGCTATTCCAGATTCCCAAAAGCTCCCCACCGCGCCTCGAGGGGAACTTCACCAAGGATTTCAAGGACTTCATCACACAATGCCTCATGAAGGACCCCGATCGCCGACCGACTGCGAGGGAGCTGTTGAGACACCGCTTCGTCAAGTACGCTGGCAAGGTCGAGTCGTTGGTAGAGTTGATTGAGCGGAGGCGCAAGTATGACGCATCGAAAACCCGGAAGAAGAACAAGGCTCTGTACCAGGAGACGCTCCACAACATGTCGCCCATGGACGACAAGGATGAGTGGGTGTTCGACACGGTTCGATCCGTTGCTCCTAAGAAGTCGACGGTCAAGTCGCGCAAGCCCTCGTCCATCTTCGCCACCGAGGAAGCTCTTCGCCGCATGGAGTTGAAGGATGGACCTCTGCAACCTACTTCGCCCGTGCCACAGACCGTACGCAAGTCCACAGTGAGGCGACAGCGCTCCATGGCGCAGATGTCCGGGTCGGGAAGTGGTTCCGTCCGTGGCCCGCCCCCTGCCCCGGCCATCAGGAGGCCGCTGCAGCCCGATCTGTCTTTTGGCAATGCTGGATCGTCTCAACGTCTCTTTCAACGAGTACCGTCCGACAGCTCAACATCGGGCAGCTTCTCATGGCCTGACTCGAACGATGGTTTTGCCAACGAGAACAGACACCCGCAAGCGGTCGACGCCACAAGCAAAGAGGCTACTCTAGGTCGCCGCCTGTATGCCAGAGCCGTGGAGCCAACGCTGGCCGAGATTCATGCGCAGACGTCCAGCCACGTCAAGCGAGAGGCGCTGGCCAATCTGTCCGACGCCTTTGCAGCTCTCGATGCAGTGGACCCCGAAGGCGCCTACTACATGATGCAAAGCTTTGTAGCCTCCATGTCGCAAGATGCCAAACTGGCCAGCACCATTCTCCAGCCAGCCACTTCGCTAAAGGGCTCCGACTTTACCACACAGGGAACGGTGATAATTAAGAGCACACCTACCCCCAGCCCGACGAAGCTGATTCTCTCCTCCAATAACCCCCATTTGGAGAGTCACCGACGTCGCAGAGATACCAACACGGCTCTCGAGTCCACCGGAAGCCCCAGGAAGGTATCGGAAAAGGAGAGAGCAGTGGAACGAGAAAAGGCCGCGATTGTCGCCAAATACCCGGGCCGAGAGCCACAGCCCGGGATGGAGCATTGCAAGCAATTGTCCGATGTGCTATACGGTCGTTGGGTGGATGGGCTGCGCCTCCGATGGCCTGGTCTATAGGGGGCTAAAGGATAACTGGACTTTGCCGCCTCGGGTGCCCAGAATGTAGGATATGCCAGGCACCGCATTGAATTACGGAACGAGTCATGTACGAATGATGTATAATGAGAGGATGGGATGGATGAATGCTGGTAGTTGCAACTGGACGAGTCGGTCTAGTTTGGACACCAAACGATGGAGGCGGGCGGGACAGCAAAGAGATGCTTTATTCCGACATGGTTGTTGCACTGGTTGCATTGGGAAGCGATGGTCACAAGGCATCGAACCGGCGATCTAGGATTCGTTCCGTTACGAGGCACGATCTCTCTCGTGTTTCGAGCTTGAACGCCTCTGGTTCAGCGGCCGCTCTCCGACATGGCGATGGTGTTATGGGTTAATATTTGTGGTTCCATCAGCGTTGCGAGTTAATAGGAATGGTGCAGGGTTTGCTTTTCCTAGATAGGAGTTGAGGTGTGCAATATACTCGAAAGGCGTGTGACAGATCGTCTCTCCCAGGTGGGTCGTAACTGACTTGTACGTCGCAGGACGCACACTCTGAATGGCCCGCGAGTTTGATCAACGTGATGGATTTGTACTCGGTATTGTGGAACAAGCTGGACGGCGACGGACCCACGACTTTATTTCGACGTCCTTTGTACGCTGCCGGTTCTATGATGATGGGTGGTTAGCTAGGTACCTAAAGTACCCAAGTAACGTACTACTTGTATGACGGATCCATGTATCCGCCCTCCGTAGTTAACTACTTGGATACGGAGTACGGATACGGATGTACCGTGTACGTATTCCAGTCGACGGTCATGGCGGGAAATGGCCCACGTTTTTAGCCTTTCCAGCACTTTTACCCGGCATCACCTTCTCACAGGAGGGACACTCTCAACTTGTCAACGGTTCAAGTACCATCATGTCGGAGAACCTCACACCATTGATACCGAATCCGTTCGAGGGGCGACCCGGGGACACGACTTCTCTGTTCATTTGCCATTCCTCCCTGCGCATCTCAGCTTTTGGGGCGAGATCTCGGATCGCAGCAGACAGCCGGTTCGTGACGGTAGCCCTGCCGAGGTGGTGGACGTGGAGGAGCAGGTAAATGAGACGAACGTTAGCCTGCCCGTTGCATGCAGATCAGAGCAAGCATCTTGTTCGGATCTGACCGGTGCTTGGAGGTGGAAAGTACGGAAACACGGGTGAGTGCTTGAGTTTCGCGTTCTTATATAACGAGCCGGGATGCTTGCTACCTTACCGGGCCATCGGCACGCTGCAAGGCCAGGGATGCCATGTATACTGTGCCAATCGTATAGCTTCGCAAGTTCAACTATACAACACTCGAGCATGGTCAGTTCAAAGTCTTGTCTGCACGGGGAGGTGACGCACATCTATGATCCACAGAGATGCAACGACATGGTCGTACAAGTGCCTGGCCCTATGTGCCCGTTTCTGCGGTCAGGTCCATACCACCACCAGCTTACCATTTACCTAAAGTAGCATACTGACATCAACAGAAACCTCACCAGAACCTCGGGATTAGGGCCATCCAAGGCCCGGTGGAATTTCATTGCAAAGAGACACCCATCAATACCTCGACGCCTCCTCCTCACCCGTATCAGCAGTCCTTCGATCAATCTGCAACCGCCGCTCAAAGTACTCGCCCGCAGTGAACTCTTCGTACTCTTTGCCCTCCTCCCTATACTTCTCCATCACCTGCACCACCCCGTTCTCGTTCGGGCTGTAAAAGAACGGCACCGACCACCTCTCCTCGCCCGTCGTGTTCCTCACCCTGTGGACGGTGCTCTGCCAGCGACCGCCCGTGATCACCTTGAGGAAGTCCCCTACGTTGACCACGAAGCTCGTGGGGTCTGGGTACGCGGGCACCCAGGCCCCGTTGGCGTTGAGCACCTCGAGCGCCGGCCGCGCCGTGGCTGACTGTGCCACGAGCGTGAACCAGCAAAAGTCCGTGTGGGCGCCGATGCCCACGTCGTCGTCGCGCTCCTGCGGCGGGTAGTGCAGCGCGCGGATGTTGGTCATGGGGAAGGTGGTGACGTCGTCGAAGCCGCCCTCGCCGCCGGGGTGGTCGAGCGCCAGGGCGAACAGCCGCAGCAGGCGCGCCGACAGCGCCCGCACCGCCCGCCAGTAGTCGTACACGGCCGCACGCCAGAAGGCCGACTCGGCGTGCGCCGCGGGCCACTGGTTGCGGGGGCCCTCGACCGCCTGCGCCGCGACGGCCCAGCCGGGCGCCTCCTGCTCCGGGTCCAGCGCGTCCTCGCCCATCAGGAAGCCTTCCTTCAGGTCGCCCCGCGTGGCCGGATCCAGCCGGGTCGAGAAGACGGGCTCGTAGCCCCGGAACTTGCGGTTCTGCCGCGAGTGCGTCTCCATCTTGACCGCCTCGGGGAGCGCAAAGTACGTGCGCATCGCCGCGAGCATGGCGTCGATGACGGACTGATCCACGCCGTGGTTGGTCGCGTAGAAGAAGCCCACGGTGCGCAGGGCCTCGTCCACCTCGGCTGCGAGGGCCTTACGCGCGCGCAGCGAGGGCGAGGAGAGCGGGCTCAGATCGATGACGGGGAGAGTGGTGAAGGTGGGTTTTGCTGAGGCGCCCGTGAGGACTGGCCGGCGGCCGGGGAGGCCACCGTCGTGGTAGTGGACGTATCGGGGTAAGGGGTCTTGGGTGGTCATGGTGCAGTGTCTGGAGTGCTGATGCGTCTTACAGTTTCAAGGCTGCTGTTGAGACCTGCCGCTGGCCCGCTGCTGGTTCCCGCGTCTTTCTGCAGATGAATCCTTCACGTTCGCATGAACCTCCCGACCCTCAAGTTGCGTTCTTCGGCGGGGTAGTCTTCTGCCCAAGTGTCATCTCTGTTTTTTCCGAAGCAGCCAATCATGGAGGGCCTCAGTCTGCAGGTTTCGTTTGTCTATGCATGAAGTGGCGATCCTCACCACCTCCACATTACACTCACCTCATATCCCGTCATGCCCATCTCGAATGGTCACGGGGGTGCTCTTGGAATGTTGAAGTTTTCGACACCGAGTCACGAATGAGAACCAGGTCTATAAGTAACCCCTGAACGACCCGCATCGTATGGCGATATCTAAAAACACGCTTGGATGCCCACTGACCAGTAGACTCGCTTATCCGACGCTCGAAAATTCCGAACTCGATCATTCCACCGTCATGTCTTTGATCGTTCATCACCAACGCCCCTCATACGCCAAACACGCCCAGCCAGGCAGCACACTCCGCAGCTTCAAAACACTCGCGCCGAAGCCTCTTTCCAAGCGTCCCACCACTTTCCCACCATCTCGGCGTAGATGAGCGCATAGGGCGAGCCGTCGCCGTCGACCTTGCCCTCGGGAAAGTGCCATGGCTTGTCCTTCCCGATGAAGTGAAGGACCTTGTGAAATTCCTTGTAGCGCCGCACTGCGGGGGCGTACATGCGGTAGCTGTTCCATTTGTGAGCCTTCTGATCGGGGTTGGGCGAGAGCCGTCCGACTGGTGAGTTGGGCATGCTTCGGGAACAGGGCGAGGTCAGCAGGGAAGGGGAAAATACGTACACCTGATGCATCTCCATGTTGTAGGTAAAGCTCAGCCGATGCCATTTCCGCTTTACCACGGCGGCGGCGGCAGCACCTCCGTCGGCGATCTCGACGCCGCTGTCGTCGGACCCGGTCGAGCCGCTGCGGCGGTCCTTGACGGGCTGCGACTGCATCGCCTCGCCGCGCGCGCCGTCGCCGAAGAAGGTGTTGAGCAGGCCCTGGTCGCCGCCGTCGAACGACTCCTCGGTCCGGGACAGCGCCAGGAGTTGGCCAAAGATGGCCTCCGAGGGCTTCAGCACCATGACGCCGCTATTGAAGCAGTCGGGGAACCCTAGCTCGGGCGAGGCGGCGAAGGCGATGGAAGCGTCGAGAGCGAAGAGATGGTCTGGTTCGTGGGGGACAGGCGTTAGTATATACATATCTCTCCCTCTCTCTTTCTCAGTTTCTCTCGCTGTAACAGTACTGCTGCCACAGTTCATTTTCATATCTCGTGAGCGGCTTTCGTCTGTCCAAGACGATGGCGGACGCATGCATGGAGGGGGCCAAACGAACCTAGATTCGTGAGGACGAGGGTGTCGGCGTCGAGATACACGACGCGGTCATACTGCGTCAGCTTCCACAGGTTGAGCTTGGTCAGCGTGGTGGCGAGATCGGGCCGTCCGATGATCTGCAGGTTGTCGCTTGAGATGCCGCTGATGGCGGGGACGGGCAGCACGGAAGTGTAGAAGAGATCGAGTTTCGACCGCGCCGCCTCGGTGACTTCCTCCGTAACGAGGACCAGCAGGGGAATCTGGGTCTGGGTGTTCTCGAGTGACTGAGCTAGCGTGAGAGCGGCTGTTTTCCCACGGCGGGTGAGCTTGACATGGTCAAGGTTGGTCAAGGGGAGGGGGAGCGTATGCTGACCATCGAGATAGTTGTCGTTCGTCAGGAGCTGGATATCGTCAGTTGATGTGTACGCTGGGAATACAGGAGTGTGTGAGAGCTCTCACCGTGCAATACGCATGCGGACTGTTTGCAAACGCCATCATGTCTTCGGGAAGAGTCTCAATGACAGATGCGGAGTGTGGTAGTCGGAGGTTATGATCACTTTCCAGAGAGTAGAGTACGAGGTTCGACCGTTGATCATGTAATAAACAAGAATCAGGCTGACATGTGCTTGGCCCAGATTGGTGGAAGGGGTATAAGCCAGTCAACCTATATCAAAGCAGCTGAAGGGTACCATCCATGCTTGCCTGAGTGAGCCTACGCTGCCTCTGGCGTTCAAGATCTCCTTCCTACTTGATCGTCCCCAGACCGCTCCTCCAGTGTCTCTCACATCGATGGCCTCACGTTCGGCAACCCCGGGATGCGACTCGGCACAGGAAACGGCTTGTGGCACCTTAGCCATGTCAACGGTTTTCAGCAGAGTTACGCTGGCTGCAGCGTTATGCATATACTGTGTACAGTAGATACAGTGGAAGCAATCAACCAACTACACGCCTGGATCGTGGATGGGTCTTTTCCACTTCTGTCCAGCGTAGCGGAACCCTGTCTGTCATGCATGGGAAGAGGCATTAATAGACTCCCCTGTCCATGTATTCCAAATGGCGCCAAACTCTCGCGGATAGTGCGGAGTTACCAAGCTGGCGATCGCACATACACAGTACTCTCGCTGCCCTTCAATGAAGGTTTACTCACATCGTGCATATGTACGAAGTAGTGCGACAGTAGTACGTTTACACAGTAATCATGCAATCATAGTTTCGAATGCCCAGTAGGTTCAGAACTAAACTCTCGTGGTAACATCGCATGGCTCTGATTACGACTCTGCTTGCGACAAATACCGACCTGCCGAGCACACAGGACACAGTAGTCCGTATCTACTGAGCGCTGATTGGAGATTTCTTATTCTGTGCAACCTACCTACTCTAGTGACTATCCGTACTCCGTACAGATTGGGCGCTACCGACTGTGTGAAACCGGGAGACGCCTGCTGGTGAAAGCTGTGTGTGGACTGACTGCCTTATTGAACATGTTCTGTCCATCAGCGCTCGACAATGACATTGTCATTGCGTTCCTGCAAATTCCCTCACGAACTTCCCCTCGTGGTCTCAGTCTTCATCACGATTTCTTCTCTTCGCCGGCCTCCAATCTCACTGTGAGGGCATGCGGGCGGGCGGAGGCGACGACGAGGTCATCCCGAGCCAGGCACAACAAACTACACGATCCGGCATGGGCAAAATGGACAATGCCGCCGTCCATTTGCCCGCTCAGCAGCCATGTCTCAGACCCCGTTGGCGCCAATAACTCGGGGGCGCAACAGATCTACACCGCATCGGAGACCAGACCGGGCACCCCAGTGGGCATCGTCAACGGAGTTCCTGCAGCAGTGCGGCACGGTAAAGCAAAAAGGTGCAACGAAACGGGGAATATGATGGAAAAAAAGGAACGACATTGCGTCCCACCAGGACCAATCAACACGCCTAGAACGTGACGTCGCTGTCATATCGAGGCTTGGACGCTCATCAGATCATGGCTACAGCAAGTCGCGAGATGGATGGCCATGCCGGCGCAGAAATGGCCCGGGTATGCGGACTAGACACTCGAGTAAGGGGGTTGCTGTCCCGGGCGTGGGTTTCGCCTCGTCTTCTCGACAGACGTGTCCTTAATTTGGGTGCGAATCAAGTGTGCGAACCATTATCGAATGTCGATATACTCGAGAGGCGTCATCACCTCGTAGCATTCTTTATGGAATGCACACACGGAAACGATAGAGGCAAAGAATGGGGTAAAGATACGGGCGAGGCATTTCCGTGAACGAAGCAGCCAAGGCTTGTCCATGTGCTCAGGTAACGTAAACGGCCATGATCTGTTCCCACGGTGGCAGCGAGGCGCTTGTCCGTAATCGTTGAGCCTATGCGCCATTGGTTGATCTGTTTTCATTTGCCATTTCTTCGAGATGATGGTACCCGGTTGGACGCCCATGCCTTGAAAGATCCGGGCGGTTCATTGCCACAGCAACGTTTCAATGCACTCAGCTGGAGACGTGCAATGAATCTGATGATGCCTGGGGCACCGGGAGCTGTGTCTACTGTCAGGTTGAAGCATCTCACTGCCATTCATTCTGGGCTACGTGTGGTTTTTATTCTGCACGCGCTGCACGCGAGTACGTGGCCGCAAATAACAACCCGATGTGCAGCTCGATGCGCAGCCCGAAGGTGCATGCGATTCTCAATGCCGAACTCGACCGGGCCCTGGCGGTGAGGTTCTGGGTGTGCGACTATCGACAGATTTGCGAATCGCGATGCTCCTCGTGACCTTCTCATAAGCCGTGTAAGAGGTAATGAATGGGAGGCAACGAGTGGCGTGGATGTGCTAGCAAGTGTACAGCAGGAGGGCCAGCTTGAGAACCTGTTCATCGGAGCCCGGAGGCTGGAGGCTGAAGCTTGCCGGAACGGAAATCGTGCCCGGAGGCTGGAGCTCTGAAGTCTCCATATTGCGTGTTGAAGCCGCCAAGTATCAGGAATTGCGCGATGGCGGTGCACTCGTCGCTGTACAAACGACAAGCTATGTATAAACCATGTATAAATTACTCCGTAATCAAGTAATAATCACTTCGCAGCACTACACGCTTGACCGGAAAGCAATACGGTTGGTGACTATTCGACGGACGGCCGGCCCCGTGCACAAGTGCAAGCAACGAGCCGCAGTGGATCCGGTGAGCCGATAGCGGTAACGTAATACGGGCAATGAGTGACGCACTTGACAATGGCCTCGTTAGTTAACCCATCCGACCATGACTGAACATTCTTGAACCCACACAACAAGACGACGACGATCACTACCACTACCACTACCACAACAACAACTGCAGCACACCACCATGGCGCCCTCACCAGACATCAAGGTCAACGACCTGACATACACCTTCCCGGACTACTCGACGGGCGTGTACAACCTGACGCTGGCCGTGCCGCCGCAGAGCCGCACCCTACTCATCGGTGCCAACGGCGCCGGAAAGACGACGCTCCTGCGCCTGCTGGCCGGCAAGCGCATGGCCCCCGGCGGCACCATCAGCATCTCGGGTGCCGACCCGTTCACCGACAGCCTGGAGGGCGTCACCTACCTTGGCCTGGAGTGGGTGCTCAACCCCATCGTGCGCACCGACATTGGCGTTGCCGAGCTGCTGCGCTCCATCGGCGGCGACGCCTACCCGGACCGTCGCGACGAGCTGACCGGCGTCCTCGACATCGACACCACCTGGCGCAGTATGTGTTTGTTCCCGCATCCCGCCCCTCGCTCCTCCATCACTAACCCGACACCAAAATTCCAGTGCACACCGTCAGCGACGGCGAGCGCCGCCGTGTCCAGCTCGCCATGGGCCTGATCCGGCCCTGGACCATCCTGCTGCTCGACGAGATCACCGTGGACCTCGACGTGCTGAGCCGCGCCAACTTCCTGAACTGGCTCAAGCGCGAGACCGAGATCCGCCAGTGCACCATTGTCTACGCCACGCACATCCTCGACAACCTGGCCGGCTGGCCCACCCACCTCGTGCACATGCACCTGGGCACCATCCGCGAGTGGGGGACCACGGACAAGTTCCTGGGCGGCACCTCGGCCCCGGCCTCTGGCAACAGCCAGCTCGGCGAGCTGGTCCTCGGCTGGCTCAAGGCCGACCTCGAGGAGCGCGGCGCGCGAAGTGGCCCGAGGCGCGGGCCAGAGGGTAAGTCGTACATCGAGACGGGACTCGGGGGTTACGGCTTGGAGAAGCGGGCATAGTAAATAGATGCAACGCTTGGAGAAGCGAGCATAGTAAATGGATGCGACGGCTTGGGGGGAAGGGGACCTGCCACACGCAGCATGTGGTGAAAATGGCAGGGCTGGCTGGGTGCACTTAACTTGCACCGGCATGGCCGACGTGGGAAAACATGACGCGGTGGATTCTCAACGAATGCATGGATTGGAGTTTTTTTAAGCGGTTTTTTTGGCGTCAAGGGGACAACAAACGGTTGGTCTCATCACCAATCGACTAGGCGGAGTTCTGGAGCCGGCATTTTGAGATGCATTTCGAGATACCCTTTCAACCAGGCGGCACGGCACAAGTTAGCACAGAGTAAAAGTGGCTCACCTAGAGACACAGGCAGAACAGGACGATGACAACAAGATGGGAGAGGTTCGAGTGTATTTTCTTTTTTACCTTTTTTTCGGTTGACGCGCCGATTCGTCATGTCCTCTTCATCAGCGTCGTCATGGTGTTGTGCATCAACTCGCCCACGCCGCCCATCCCGTTCTGCTCCAGGTAACCCAAGACGCCCAGCCGAAAGTCGTCCCAGCTGATGTTCACCCCGCCGTTCCTGGCGAGGGCATGGAGACTGCTCTTCGTCACGGGCCCCGCATGCCTCGCCTCGAGGTCCCCCATGCCCTGCTGCTCCTCGGCCGCCTCCAGCTCCCGCATGTACGCCGTGGCCAGCAGGCCAAACGGCGCCGACGCCGACAGCGTGAACATGGAGGGCAGCACCATGTGGACCTCGAGCCCTTTGACGTAGACCTCGAGCTGGTCGACGACGCCCTCGGCCAGCAGGCAGCCGTGCGAGTTGGCGTCCTTGGAGTTGAACGCCCGCGACCGCCACAGACAGTTGCAGACGTCCATCAGGAAGCCGTTGAACTCGTTGATGTAGCCGACCGAGTAGTCCGCCCTGGAGGCCGCCGTGGCCGCCTGGAAGCCCTCTTTGTAGGCGGCGAGGACGCCGCAGAGGCGCGACACCGTGGCCGGGTTGCCGCTGAAGTGGAGCATGTAGACGAGGGGCGAGGGCGGTATGACGATGCGCGCGTTGCGCAACTGGCCAACTTTCGAGGCCAGGAACGCCGCCTCTTCGTAAAAGTCCAGCACGCTCGAGTGCGTCGTGGTGCTGGACGAGATCTGGGCCACCGTCATACACAGCTTGTTGACGTGTGTGACGAGTTCCGAGACGGCCCCAAACGTGCCGCTGGAGGTCTGCTCCTGGGACAACATGAAGGAAGTGCACCGACGTAGCAGTGCCGTGTAGTACGTGAGCATCTCCAGCTGTGACTCCAGAGAACCGACGAGCACTCTGGCTTCGAGCGGTTGAAGGATGGTATTGTACAGAACTCATTCCAGTTAGCCTCACTCACGCCAGCTGCAAGAAGTACTCACCAAAAAATTCGACATCGTGCATAGCGATGTAGGAGAGAATATCCAAAATGGCTTCCTTTCCGTGCTGTCCATCCCAGAGAGTCAAAAATTCGGCGAAGAAGGCCAAAACAACCGAGGGTAAATTCTGCCTCTGTTATCAATACACACGTTACCGTTGTGCAGACCGCCGGATTAACTCACCTTGGTGGCCTTGACGTATGCTGCCAACACGTCGAGGATGCCTTCCAGCTCGTTCTCGCCCTCGCCACTCATGAGGTCCTGCGTACAAGACACCAACCAGTTGCTGACACGCTGGTGAGACTCGGCGGTAGGCTTGAGCAGCATCAGCTTCTGGAGTGACGGGTCAGACAACACCGAGATTAGTTGGTTGGGCATCTCAATTTTCTCCAGGTTCTTGACTAGCCCTTCCACATTCTCAATCTCTTCCAGGGTGACGGAGTCCTGACAGGTCAGTACACACTAATAATCCCACGACGAGAAAAAAAACGTACTTCATGGGCATGCGAGGTGTGGACCTGGGGTACCAGAAGCCCCTTGTTATTACCATGGTGACGAGCGACGCGGAAGGCTTCACCGGTCCGCTCGTTCTCCCTCAGGGATTGCAAGTGAGCTTCCTGGATCTCGCCCAGCCGCTCGCGCCAATGGAGATCCGGATGCTGTGGCGGATGTCAGATCTAGCTTCTCCAAGTCGCGGAGAAGGAGGCGGCCTACCTTGAAAGCAGATGCCTTGCCCCGGGTCGCATCGCCGACAATGATCTCGGGATAGTAATCCTTGAAAACCCGTAGCAAGCCAGTTACAGAAGGATCGTTTCCAGTCTGTCTACCCAAAGAGAGCCTGAGAGGGGGGAAAAGGGGAGTTCAGCAAGCATCCTCCGGCGCGTGATTCCGTACATACAATGCTTGAATCCGGTAGGGACGAACATGCTTGCGTCGCGTGATGAGTGCCAGAAGATGGCAGAGTGTTGGCCTTGGTGGCGTTAGTCCCCCTGTTGTCTCATTCGCAGGGTCTTGTTCGCAGGGGTTTGATGCACGTACCTGAGCGCTGAGGTATCGAGAAGATTAAACAGGACCGAGTAGCACTGTGACAAGGCGTTCTGCCTGTCCATGACATGGTAAACCATGATGAGCCACTTCAGCAGCGCAGCCTGGATGGGCAAAGACGGTTTCAAAACGCCGTGGCCGAGGCAGCCAACGACGCAGAAGACATCATCACTCTGTACTGGGGTGGCCGGGTAGAGGTTCCTGACGAGGATGTTCAGGCTCGCCTGGTCCAAATGGTTCGGCGTCGTGATGAGATGAATCAGCTCCTTCAAGCCGTCAGGCAAAACACCCTTCTCATAGCATGCTGCGCCCAGAGCCTCAATGGCAGGTTTTATGCTGGTGCCGCGACGTTTGGCAGGCAATTTCGCGCCTTGCATCAAGTCAGCACTCGATCCTTGCGCCTGTGACCTGCAGCGGGATGGGATGACAGCTCGCTCACCTTCGAGAACGTCGTTCAGAGTGTCGCGAAAGTCGTCTTGATGGGCCATCTTTTCATGTCACCATGCGACCGTACTGTCTACAGCTACACGCAGTAGGGTTGTGCATAAGTACCTAAACAGGAGGCGTCGACAACGTTCACGATGTGGGATGTGGAACGAGAACAAGACGCGCTTGCTTGACGCGTTTGGCGAGAGGCAGCGTAGGCTAACCAACAATGCTAATGAAGCCTGTGGATTCAATTCGGCAGGTGCTGTATTTAAGTGGGGCGATGGCTTAATTACAGCGGCAACTTGTCCACAGAGCATTTCCACCTGCATCAATCACCACGACCACCTAGAAGACACGGGCGTCCTCTCTCTTCTGATGGATTGACGGATATGTCAACCTCGAGAACCAACCCCCTCCTGCTGCAAGGCGAGTACTTCTCTCGCTGTTCAATCCACACTTTGAGGCTTCAGCAACTTGATGAAGCGTCCTCGTATTTCCACATTTCTGTTGGCAGGGAATCCGGTTCAGATGTCACTCATGATCCTGCGAAAAAAGGAACAAACGGCCCAACGAACCCAAGGTAGGGTCGTGGGATCTCTTCCGGGTCCCTTTCGGGTCCGCCGCTGTGCCGCTGTGCCTCGAAAAGCATGCCATCGCCATCTATCCCTTGGGGCTCGACGCGCCAACTCGTCCTTGTCCGTGCCGCTTTGCTGTGCGATGGCGGCACAGCACCAACAGCACTCACGGGCAGCCATCATCTCCGCTTCAATCCAGTGGGCTCTCTTCTGCAAATCCGAAGCCGGTGAGCTGCATCCAGGGCTACTCCGTCGTCCAGCCACACGTCAGTTGCATTCTCGGGAGTAGACGTACTCGGTTATCTACGCCCTGGGAAGGCATTCTGCAACCTGTCAAACTCCTCGGCGCCTCACGCGGAGCCACACCCTTGTCATAATCGCTCTCATTCCGCAGCTCACACAATGGGCGTCGACGGGTTTGGACATTGCTGCAGAACCCCAAGTATCACCACGGAAGTCACATTCCAGTGGGCCATGCCGTGTCTTGGATACAGATCAGAATGCTGCCCTATTGACAGTACAAGGGCGACGGCCATCCCAAGGGGCCAGGGGTACCTAGAGTAGGTAGGTAGTTAACTAGGTAAGTTGGGTACATGATCACCGGGGGGTAAGCGCACGATGGCCACCCCGGTGGCCTTCCAGTTCAAGTCACTGGCCGCCATTCCCATTGTTTGCAATCAATACGCCACCTTGTTATGGACACGCATACAACACAAAGTCTTGTGCTACCCGAACGACGCCTCTAGCAGCTTTGCCTTGTCAACTGCGTGGGAATTGCAATGAACGCTCGGAGAACCGACCAATAGCAGTGCCGTCCCCCCCCACCCTAGAGGCATCCCAAGCACCTCAACAGGGCAGGGCCTCTGCCAACTCGGTGGAACGTTAAAGAAATTGTCAAGTCGTAACCGGACACCACTCGTAGAGTCTCCTTCCCAGAACCTATTGGGCCGTTGAGCACCCGTGTAACACATAACTGTCCCTCATGTGCATCCAGTAAAGGACTGGCTGTCTTACGAGTTGCTGCGGGAAACTGAAAAGGGACGGACTTGATGGGCCATGAGTAAGTCCGCCTTACATCCATCTCCGCTGTTGGGCTGCTTCGGCTTAGACTGGACACAGACTTGAAGAGCCGGAAGAAGCCAACATCGAACCACATTCTCCGTGGATGCGATAACATAACAGCAAAATCTCACCCGTGTTGACCAATGTAACAACACATGCTTCCGTATCAATCGACGACTGATCGCATGTTGCTACTCAGCATTTGAACATATTGCTGTCACTTCCACCCCCGGGCCCCTCCCCCTCGCGCCCCCTCCCCCTTGGTTAACGAACCTCCAACAATCCGCAACCGGCCAAGGCACTGTTTCGTTCCGGTCTGATCTCGGTTGCCATTCGCCTGTCGCCCGAGAGCTGCGCGTAGGCTCGCTCGCATACACGGATACGCTCGCTCGGTTAAGAAGGGAGGTTGCCTACTTGGCCTCTGGCAAGGAAAGGCTGCCCTAGGTCTATTGCAGAACACAACCTGCGCTCTGATCATTCACTCTCAACATTTACCCAGTGAATCGAGCCGGGCCTGCCCGACTATGCCCATGTCATTCAGCCTTGTCTCGAGTGCGGCTCAGTGAGTGATTTTAGCTTGGATTCGCTGTAAGCCAGTGGCGGGCTGACTTGAGCTTTGCTAACGTCGCGGTGGAAGACCGGCACGTATAAACCTCAGTAATCCCCAACAACATATTTGGTCATAAGGCGAGCAACATCATCATCCAGCGCAGCATGACCTCGTCCCGTGATAGGCCCATCAGGCCACCCGAGGTTGCTCTTTTGCGCAACAGCCATTACTTCATTCCGTTGCAAAGGACCCTGAGCGACGGAGATGCCATTGTTCTTCTCACGCCACTCGTGGTGCCTCGGATGCAAGCCGGAGAGCCTGGGAAAGATCCGTTCGAATGTCTCGGACGAGCTCTTGCACGGCGTCATCCTCGAGTGCGGCATGTGCCATACACCCCGCAGCAAGGCATCACTGATTACCATGCAGCCCACATCTTGAGGGCTCAGGTCGTGGTCTTTGTGATATCCGGGGCTCCCGCCAAAGGGCAGCCTTCTCAAGTAGAGATGGCGGATTTGGCACGACTGCTTGGCGAATTCCAGCCGCAACTCATTGTAACGTGTTACGATTCGAAAGAGCTGAAGCTTATGGAGGACCAGTTCCCCACAGTCATACAGCTGCCCGAATACTCTTCTGATTATCTCGAGCAAGCCGCCCAGGTCATGTTTGGGGAAGTCATGCCGACAGATCAAATTGAGAACGTTGTCAACCCGCAGCATCGTTGGGATGTCGAGGCCCTGCAGGAGCATTCGATTTCGAGCACTATCGACCTTTCGCTGATTCAGATTCTATGGAACGACTGTCTTCCTAGTCAGTTCCATCTCGACAAGTACAGTCTTGGGAATTTGTTGGATCGCCACGGCTTCAGCAGTCACTACGTAGTGAGGGCGAACGGGACAGATGAAATCATTGGTTTCTGCGCCACGTATACCAACTTTCTCAATAGCAACGACACTGACCTGGTGGGATCCATCGCCATGCTCCTCGTAAAGCCTGCTGTCCGGGGCAAAGGCGTCGGCTCGAGTTTATACTATCACGCCGTCGGGGAAGTAAAGAAGACGGCGGGCATTCGGCGATTGCAACTCGGCTCAACGTTTCCTCGTCTGTTGCCAGGAATCCCTGTCGATTTTCACTCAACAAGCTGGTTCCGGCGCCGTGGTTGGGAGATGAATACGGACGCCGATGGACGCGGCCGAGAGGTGTGCGACTGGGTTCTTGATATACACGACTGGCCTGGTGGCAACTTTTCAGCAGCTTTTCCAGGATTTAGTTTCCGTTTATGCAAATCCAACGAGGTAGAAGACGTCAGAGAATTCGTGAGGACGGAATCTCTATGTCACGAGACGATGGCGCTCTGGGATCAGTATGCAGGAATCGAGAGCCATGATAGCCACGATATAGTGATTGGCATTCACGACAACACCATCATCGCGGCGGCTCTGACCTACGTTCCACGGTCAGGCTCGAGATCCGACCTTGATCTGCCTTGGGCAGGCACAATAGGTCCTGACGTTGGTGGTGTTACATGCATATGTATCGCAGGTGAGTACATTCAAGACAGTCTGCCCAGGTCATGCGCTAACAAGACGTCAGGCCAAAACCCTGCGGCTGGAAATCGGAAGGACTCTATTTTCTTTAGAATCTTGAACACGTGCATCCGATCACTGGAAACTCAAGGTATGAGTCGGGTCTTTGTCGATGCAATGAAGGGAGGGCAGGAAGGATTCCAGTCAACTGGTAAGTCTACGCTTCCTCGGATAATGAGTCGAGTTTAACATTCATAGGATGGCAGAAATGGGCTGTATATAAGGACGTATGGGTCGAGGTTTGAGACAACAGCCAGTCCATATTGTCGAGTTGAGACCTGCCTGCCTGGTCTTTTGTGCGCACTTTTCGCACTCTACGAAGCTATTCGAATAGGGAGGACTGTAGACAGAAGTCAAGCACGTACTTGTGAGACTTCCATCGACAATCTTCAGGTGGTGGTATTGAAGCGGCATGAGGCTATGCCGCTACTAGCCAAGTGACGGCTATTACAGCTTCGCGTCGACACTCCTTTTGGCAATGTCGGTCTCATGGCGACTGGGGGATAAACCATTGACATCATGACCCAGCTCCGCCGAAAGCAGTGGTTTAATGGGTACATAGATAGCGGACATGAAGGAAAGAGTGGCGCTCGTGAACCAGGCCAAGTTTCTGGTCAAGCTCGGCGTGGCTAGTTGGGCAAGTCATATCGCTAAGGAAGGGCGGTCATTAGCTGGCTTTGACGCCAATGAGGTGTCATCAGCATCATGCTGAAGCTGGTTCTACGCCGGTGTATGTTCAGCACTTTAGTCTATCGTGTTACACAGTCGGCAACTCGTTATCGACATATCACCATCCATGTGGCTTTCCTAATCCAGTTGACCGGTTTTATCGTCGTCAGGGGGGACGGCTGAAGGAATTCCCTAGCGACGTACGAGGTAGTTACTGTGCTGTCACCTGCCGTGGTTTTCCGGTGCCAATACTCCGTACGGCGATCTCGATCTTAACATGGTAGGTACATCTTTGATCTCTCTACTCATGTAGGCATGTGGTCCCAAGAGAGAGAGAGAGAGAGAGAGAGAGGTCCCCTCCAGCGGCGCCTGTTTGTTTAGCCGACTAAAGTTCCCCGCCAATACCCGCCCATGTACGATGTACGGAGTAATAAGATGCATGCTGTGCCGCCGGCCTGCAGGGCGACGCCCTTTGATCTACGCAAATGACGACGCCCCACGATCGACGGCAAAAGGACAAGCAAGGCGCCCTTACAAATTACAATGCTGACAACCCCCCAGAAAAGCCAGCTAGCTTTCATCGGTGGGGATACCTGCCTTGATCGAAACATCTTTGTCATCTTTCGGTAAGTAACTATGAGAGGAGTTCGTAGGAAAAGGGGGGGAGGGGGTTTTCCTTTCACCGAACACGAAACGCCGAGGCGTTCTTCCAGAATCTGCGTGCGTGTTACACGACAGGCCCCAGGGCGGCGCACAAGCATCTATCGAGGTTGCAGGCTCGCAGCTCGTAGCCCGCAAGAATGGGAAACGCTCTTTTCTTTGGTTACACGACATCATCATCGACACCTGCCAATTGCGCTGAGTGGGCAGACCAGACACTTTTTTTTTGCAGGGTAGGGTGATCCATCTGCCGACCGCGCCGCTCGCTCGCTGCCTGATGGGGGTTCGGCGCCTCCCCCTGTGAACGAGTCCCCCCCCCTGACCCCGACTGGGACGGATGTGTGCTGTTCTTTTGACGTCTTTCTCCCCCAGATGCCCCGTGTCCGGGACTCCCTTTCGTTGGTTCCGGGTTCACTCCTGGAGGCTGGATCCTTCATCTGCACGTGCATTGATTTGTCCACCGGTCGGTCGCTGCTTCAAACCCCATGTTGATGGTGCTTGAGGGAGGGAAGAGGGGTTTCGGTGTGCTGACTGAAAGCAACGGCGCAGGCCCTACAGGCAACAGCGCCCACGTCCATGTTTCCATGACAGACCATGTCACCACCCCCCGTACGATGCGACCTGGCTCGTCACAGCGAGGGGGTAGGGGGAGGGGGGACTGGCTCTGGGCGATCAGCTCGTTTTGGGTAAAGAGGTATCTGTTGGTTGCTTGGGGGGGGGGGGGCGTGAGCTGGGCGTGGTCGAGGCCTTGATACGAAAGGTGCATGGTGAACTACAGGCGGACATTTGGGAGGATAGACGGCCAGAGGGATGTACATGGGACACGAATCGTGCCCAGAGCGCGGCGTTGAAAATCTAAGCCGAGTCAATACAATACATCTAGCTAGCAGCGTTCGTGCCAAAGCCCGTCGTGGTGCCGACCGAGCCTGTATGCGTAGACGGTGACCCCCAGCAAACACAACCCCTCCTCATACAATCAATCCTCCGCCGGACGATAGCACGTGGCGCATACCCTTTGAAGATCCAACGGTCCTCCCGTATCGACACCCGCCACCACCTTGAACTGATATGTCTGATAGTGCTGTGTCATATCACTTACGCGAGGGGGTAGCATAGATGATCTGGATCAAAATGATGGACTTCTACACTTTGGTGGAGCGTACGAAGTTGTGTACGGGGTTGTTATGATACCGTGATAGATAAACACCAGTCGCCTAGACAAACCTGAGAGGATCTCAAGCGGCGCAGTCGTGGGGCGGACAACAAGTCGGCGTTTTGTTCTGCATGATCCCGTAGTTAGCAACCGGCGAATACTGTGTAGGCTCAGTGGCACAACATGCGGTAGAATGGTGTCCGTATGTAGCTATAGGCGCGCCGCAAGGAGCCTATGTGGTGGAGTTTATCTCACGCATGGGATTCCTACAAAGACTACTGATACCTGTGGTAAAGTCTCGTGGGGATGTAGATACACCACTAGATTTTAATTACTACAAAGAGAAAATTAGAGGGCAATTATATGGCATCAGCAACGACCGAGAGAAATCCCCAGTTCCAAGTCCTCCTTCGAAGCTTGTGAACCATCCTCACAAGAAATAGGCCACCCCTATGGGCACTCGTGCGCCAATACCTCCCCCAGTTCATTAATCGTTTCCTTGCAATACATCGTCTTTCGTAGATCTCAGGATCAGAAGTGTAGAAAATAGAAGGGGAAAAGGAGTCAAAATCAAAAAAGCAAAAACTTTTTGGTATCCTCGTGTCCAGACGCCATGCCCTTTATCGTAGTAGCCACCCCTCCAATTAGGTGCGGAACGTCAGGTTACACGAGCGTATTTCGTATCGTCTTCTCGAAATGGTAACGAAGAAGAACACTGCAATGTTGAACCAAACAGTTCGGCTCAGTTCTGATTAAGTTGTTTAGAGTGTTGTTGTATGAGGGAGGTGATGAGGTATGAAAGGTCGATCAGGCCCATTTCGAAAAGTCAACGGTGTCGATAAGTGTTTCGCCGGGGTGCAATATCTCGGTGTTTTCGGTAGGAGTTGTGGAGAGCATCGATGAACGGTGAGAATGCGTGTTCTGCTCGCTTGTGGCCGAGAAAAAAGTAGCGACTGACGATCGTCTCAAGCTGG
This sequence comes from Arthrinium puccinioides, assembly GCA_022414665.1. Lineage (NCBI taxonomy): Eukaryota > Fungi > Ascomycota > Sordariomycetes > Amphisphaeriales > Apiosporaceae > Arthrinium > Arthrinium puccinioides. Next base: position 2,763,674 of record JAIUNF010000006.1, on the reverse strand, counting down.
TGAAGCTGTCTCGCATGGCGCTGGGACCCTTGTTGGGATCAGATTGCATGCCATTATTGGCAGCCACGACGCCGAGGGACGTTCCGGGAGGGGATGGAGACGCGTGCTTCGGGCTGTACTTCTCCCTGAGGCGACTGATCTCCCGTAATCGGTTGCGCCAGGCTGAAATGTGCTCGCCGCCTTCTCGACTCGCCCAGACCATGGAGAAAACTGATGCGTTCAACGCGAGCAGGCGGATGTACGAAGGCAGGCCTTCCAAGCTCACAATCTTCATGTCTGATGCAGAAGAGATTTCTGGGAATCCAGGCTTGCTCATGACTTGCACGTTGTAGAACGAGTCCCTCACGGCCATTGGTGCCCTTTGTCTAGTAGCGACAAACGATGCGCGCGACTCGGGTGACACCACGATGTTGACATAGTTGAATTCGGACGGGAAGGTGTTGAATTTGAAAGGTAGCCCAGAATCATTGAATATGATGTTGACGAAATCGTTACCGATGTGCCGCTTCTTCTGTATGCACTGGGGATCATGCTCGAGATTCGTTGGCATCTGAGTTATTACGTGAAACACAATCTCCGTGACTCGGTCGCGCCAACAGAACGTGAACTGACCATCCGTGTCGTATCGACGGTCCAAGCCTTGCATGTTGGTGGTAGCACCCTTGAGCTTCGTCAAGGTGCCAAGACCATTCAGAAACTCTACGTAGTCGCTGCTGCCAGAGACGTTGGCCAGGATCTCCGTTTCCTTGGTTTGGCCCTCTCCGATGTAGATGACGCCAACCTTGTGGCCGTCTACGGTGGGATTGTGGTCGAACATGCGAATCGCTCTGTCCACTGTATCGTCTTTCGGTAACGGGATTGGGCGCGCCTGATCGGTACACTGTGGTAGCGAGGAGAACAAATGGACAAGCAGATGGCTAGGCAGAACGTGTTTGCCTTGAGCCAGACTGCCGTCGCCCTTGTAATCCTGGGCAAAGTGTTCCTGGTGAGCAGGCGGGGGCCTAAAGTTCTCATAAATCATGTACGACGAAGTCCCAGAAGGTTGGCGCTTGGTAATCTGTGCCCACCCGGTCGTTGTCGCCTGTTCAATGGTGACGATACTGTTGCCGATTAACCAGCGCCTCTTGAGGATTTCGCCATATCGGTCCGAGGTGAATAGAGGATCTGCCTGTGACTCATCTACGTCGGCATATGCCACTCGCTGCATGAAGTCAATTGTGATTTGCGCCTGCTCCTCTGAAATCTGAGTGCCGTCGTGATCGGTAAACAGGTTCTTCGCAATGTAGTTGACTTGGTTGGCACGGTCAGGCATTCTCAGCGCTAGGAACCAAAATGTAACAACGTGGTAGGCCAATGCATAGACGTATTGCGGAAGGTCATCGGAAGCATTCGGATGATGCTGCGCGTCGGCTAGTCTAGCAGCTGGCACACTTTGCGTGGCCGGTTCGGCAATCGACGCTTTTTTCTTCTTATCCCGGACACTTTGCAGATATCTAATGCTGATGCCAAAGATGATCCGAAAGTCATCCTCTCGGAAGTTGGAATAGAGGTTCGGCAAACGAGCCAGGCATGACAAGAACTCCAGGACGTGAATAGCGTTCGAGGGCTGGGTGACAGTCTGAGACATCTTTTGCAGGATATTGACGAGGGCTTTGCTTGTCGACATGGGGAGTTCGTAGCAGCAAATGGAAAGTGCGTGAATACAATACTTCGTGCTCCTTTCCCATGTGCCGATACCGCGGGCGAATGTGGAGACGATTTCATCCTCTTCAGGTTTCTGAAAATGCTTGTGATAGCTCACGAGCATCGTAACAATCTGAAAGATGCAGATGACAACGTCGGCGCGGCGTAGACCAGTCGCGCTGGGGGGTTCCATAAAACTTGTCATCTTGACTTGCTCGCACAGAATTCTTCGAAGTTCCTGCACCTGTGGTACCGCACCCTTGAAGATGCCGTGGTTACTGAGTTGCGAGGGCAAATGAACCAAGATGAAAGAATACACCTCCCAATGTGAGTTCTGTTGGAACTGGGCAAGAACAGCGTCAAGCCACTCAGCGACGGGGAGAATAAATTCATCAGACGACTCAGTTGCCTCGGACTTCCCGCTAGGGCGATGAGAATACACCACAGGGCTGGCAGTTTTGGATGGAATTTCGGGCAGTGCGTCCGCATCGTCAGCAGTCCAGAGTTGCGGGTGTTTCGACGCGCTCATCTTGACGCTACTCGATGATCTGATCGAGGACATCGGGAATGCCTTGTCGGGCATTTGAGCTTGGCTGAAAGAGATGCCTCGAGAGCTACGACCCAGGCCACCAGCATCCCCTCTAGAGACCCTGCTAGGCTGGGCCGTTTCTTGAGCAAGCTTCTCGTTCAGGGACATCTCTGTGCGATACAGCATTGCAGCCAGGTGCGTAGTCTCGATATCAGTCGTGACGAAGATGCGACTTGCCCAATCTGCTCTGAGCCGGAAGAGGAGCTTCATAGCACTCAAACGTGCATCCACCTCGTTGACTTCCGACTTGGCTACGGATACCAACAATTGGAACAGTCGCTTTGTCTTAACGACGTCGGTGTTCATGACACGCAGGAAGATACTGACAAAGCCGCGAACCACAATATTGGAAGGGCTTTGATTAGGTGTTGGTTTGGTGTCATCTGACGAGACTGGGGTTCCCGGTGTTGACGGAATGGTAGGCGATTCCGACATACGCAAACTGTCACTTGCCAACACCTTACGAAGGGTGTCCACTATATAACGGAACAAATGGTGTTCGGCGGTGCTGGCAATACCGGATGTGAAAGTCACGAGCTCTTGAAGAACATCAACGTCGGTCTCCTCCGCAGCACCTGCCAATAGACTCTTCACCAATCTTGGGACAAACCCTTCGTCAAGTTGGTCGTGAACCAACTCCACCATCTCGTAAGCCTCTGTAACGGCCTCAATAGCCAATACCCTAAGATGTGTGGAGCGATTGCGGTTGGCGAAGACGGCTTCGAGAACCAGCTTCAGGTTGTCTTCCCAATGAGGGTCTGACGGAAAACAACAGCGAAATTGTTTGAAGTGATTGAGGACTAGGTTTGCGGCGGAGTCGGGCAGCAGCTTGTGGATCCTGGTGAAGAATCCAATGCAATCGTGCCGTTGTAAAAATGTACCGGATTGTTCCGTCAGAAGCTGCTCGAGACGAGCAATCAGTTGCCCAACCTCGTCGTTGACCAGGGCGCTATCAGACAGCCCAGATGGGTCCGTGGAGGAGGGCTTCGAGTTATCCTTGGGAGCTAGCACTGGTCTTATAGCGCCTTCAGCGCACATGGACGCTACGTCCAGGAGCGATGACCAGTCTTCCTCAACGATGGTAGGATTGACGCCATCATGGGAATTGCCAAGAAGCGAATTGATCAAACGGAGAACACCAAGCTGAACCCTTCGAGGCGGAGCGTCCCTTGTCACAACAAGGAGTCCTTCGACGAGCAGATAGAAAGGGATAGACGGGTACCCCTTCTCAGTACTCTTGGTGACGAGTTTGGTGAGTACCGACAGCGCCCCTCTCAGATTCATACTAGTGTTTTTGGGGTTGTCAGAATCGACGGTCCCAGACTCGGACAGGACACCCAACAAAACGCGCACAACAGCGTGGCTGTTGTGCGACATGCACAGTATGCTCAAGGTGTTCCATGCTAATTTTTGCAATGCTGGAACCACGCTGTGGATGGAGCAGAGGATTAGAACAAAATCCTTCAGCTTCCATTCCGGAATGGCTCCAAATGTCACAGTAGCATTCATAACGCCAATGCAGGCTCTCAAGTCATCCGTGTTGGCCGTGTTCAAGCAAATGTCGATGATGGTATCCAGCAGGGCCTCGGCATTTTCCTGGGTGGCGACGCCAAAGTTAAACTTGATAGTGTCGGTAGTCAAAGCGAAGAGGTCCAAGAAATCTTTTTCTTCACCAGATGCGACTGCTTTGCCCTTGGATCGCGCAGCTTGACGACGGGCTACGCGGACCGAGTGGAATTTGGCGCCAAGCCAGTGGGTGAGTACAGGGAATATGTCATACTCGAATCCAGAAAGCGAGCGCCCATGGACTGTGAGCTCTGCAAGGGCTGCCAGTTGAAGATAAAAGTCTTCGGGGTCGGCTGGAGTCGTGATGGTTTGGAAGTATTCCTTGCGCTCGAGATCACTCGAGGAAGGGTGTTTCACGCAGGCCGTGAGCAACCCCCAGCCAGCCACGCGCGCCTGCAAGGAATATCTTGGTTCGATGAGATCCTTGGCGGCGTACCAGATTTCCAGGACCTATGATGCAGTTAGCAACTGCTGATTTCTACCCAAACCACATGCAGAAGATGCTCACGGGGTTCAAAGGGTAGTCAGCCACGGCATGTCGGAGCTGTAGGGCTGCAGCCACCCGCTCGTTAAGGCTCCCATGTCGAAGATGCTCTAGGGCCGCCACATGAACGGGTGGTAAGTTCAGGGCCATGGTCGAGTCACCAAGCTGCTCGGTTATCTGGGCTCTCGCAAACAATCCGGTGGTGGCCAGGGGGGCAGGAGGAGATTTCGTCAGCTTGGCGGCTCCTGCAAGGCCCTTGAATACGCTGGCGATAGACCCGATGTTGTTCTTGGGTTCCGAAGGGGACTTGGCCTCCTCTCCGGGTGATGGCGACATTCTGTCAGCTCCGACTTGCCCTTCATCGGCCGCCTGCCCGAGGGACACTATGCGGCGAAACATGTCAGCAGATCGAGGCACCGAGGAATAGACTTTGTGTGTCGTGAGAGGTAGGCAGGATTCCGGATGTTTCGCAAAAGCCATCAGATACGTTTAATTTGGTTAGAAATCGATCGAAGTGGTGCACTCGCCGATTCGATGAATAGCAAGGCCTGGTGCAGCAGTCCTCTTCCGGTTGGCGAACTCGCGATGTGCGCGAAGGAGTCATGGATCATTGGACTTCTCTGCACACGGCTAAGAGGCAGGAGGTATCGGCAGAAGTAGGACGGGAGGAGTGGGTGTATATGGCAGAGAGCGGCTTCAAGGAATGTCTTGGACACTTACAGGCAAACTGCGAGTCGCATAAGGGTGTGGATCTCTTTCGGATTACAGACAGCAACCACGGTACCTCAAGCCTCCATCAGGTGCAGTCAGCCGGCGTGCATGCAGTCACCAAGACAACTTGAAGCAGAGGCGTCCGTGGTGTGCTTCTTTCCTCCTCCTCCTCCTCCTCTACTTCTTCTCCCTTCGTCTTCGTCCACTGACACGGATACCCGAGACGGGACCTCTCAGCTTTCTTTCGTAGCGATATAGCAGCTCGACCGGGAAAAGAGTCGTGGAGCTTCGGCTGGGATAGATTCGTTCGTGCGATGGAAAAGACGAGTGTTTGTTGGGGGTGGTGGCAGACGTGGTTACACATCGGGGCCGAGGTTCTGTCGTCACGGATCGAGCTCGGGGTAGGTAGTAGCACAGGTGGTGGTGTGATGATTGCGGCGGGAGTGCTTTCTCTACCCCAGATTTCGACGGTTTGGTCTAGTTTAGTGTACGATCGACCTACTTGCCTTGGTCATGGACCTTTTCATCCCAAAAGTGGACGCATTAACATTGATCCAGCCGGCCGGTCAGAGTTCCGGTGCCTGAACCGTTGGTGGGGTCACATGTGGTCCCTGCATTTACTGTTTTTGCACAAGCGTGACCAATGACCTCAGAGATAAAGCTTGCACTAGGCTTGGAATCAAGCTTCCTCTCTACTTTCAGATGCTTGCGCCTTTCGAGTGTCCAGTTTCGTAGCCCGGATATCATCACACCACTGGGCCGCGGGTCGTGGGACGAAGGTAGGTAGGTCATTCCAGAACCACACTCCTATATAACGTTTTAGAATTCCAGCAAAGGGGATAATGACAAAATGACCAACTCCAGGCAACAGCTCTACGATAGCGCTCCATTATTAATCTCCAATGGGCGCATCGGTCTGCTTGTCTTAAATCTGCTGCCTTGCGCTTGACATGCGCATGCATAAATGGGCAGCCTCTCTAAGATTCAACAGTCTCTAGAACTGTTTGTCAGTAACTAGTTGGTGTGCTTGCTTCAGTCTCACCTTTTCGGTAACTACGGCGTAAAAGGTTCTGGCCAATAGGAACTTCGGAGGACTCTGAAGCTGTATTCCTGTACTCCTGTACGTACTCCTCCGTACCCGGGGCTACTTCTATCGATTGCAACCCCGCTATTTGGGCTCGGTTGCTGTGGTTCCAATTCGACGCCGCCAACATTTTGAAAGTGGGAAAGCAACAGACGGTAGGGAGCAAGCTTTCTGAAGCTGCAACTTTTCTTCTCACAACCACCAACGAACCCTTTTTCACTCTCTACTTTCATAACGCGGTCTGGCGAGAATAGATACGCTGTGACAGCCACACCCACACACACACCCACACTCAGACATCGCCATCATGTCCAGTGATTTGAATCAGCTGGTCCAGCTGCTGGATGCCACGCTGGATCACTCCCTACAGAAAAAGGCCGAGAAGAACCTCAAGCTCGAACAGGCCAAGCCGCGCTTCTCACTACAACTCCTCCAGATTGTCCACGAGCCCTCGTTACCGCTCAAGACCCGTCTCGCTTCGGCCCTATACTTCAAGAACTTTCTCCGCTTCAGCTATGTCGATAGCAACGGCAACTACCTGCTCCCCGCCGACGAGGTGGCCACCATCAAGCAGGAGCTGATTGGGCTCATGATCTCCTGCCCGCCCTCCATCCAGACCCAGCTCGGCGAGGCTATCAGCCTTATTGCCGACTCGGACTTTTGGGAGCGCTGGGATACACTGGTGCCCGATCTGGTGTCGCGCTTCTCACCCGACAACGCCAAGGTGAACAACGGCGTGCTCGAGGTCGCACACTCCATCTTCCAGCGCTGGCGCCCGCTGTACCGGTCCGACGACCTGTACCTCGAGATCAACCATGTGCTGGGCACCTTTGCGACGCCCTTCCTCACCCTGCTGCAAGCTACCGACGAGCAGATCACTGCCCACGCGAGCGACAAGGCCGCCCTTAAGCCCTATTTCGACACCCTGAGCCTGCTCATCAAGGTTTTCTACGATCTATCATGCCAGGACATGCCGCCGCAGTTTGAGGAACATCTGGAGCAGATCTCGACCATCTTGCACAAGTACCTGACGTACGATAACCCCTTGCTCGCCACCGACGATGACACCGAAGCCGGCGTGCTCGAGAATGTCAAGGCCGATATCTGCGAGGTGCTTGTGTTATACACAAGCAAGTTCGACGAAGAATTTGGCCGCTACGCTCAGGTCTTCATCACGAGCGCGTGGAACCTCTTGTCGTCTATCGGCCCCGAGCAGAAATACGACGGTCTCGTCAGCAAGGCGCTGCACTTCCTCACAGCCGTGGCCGGCACCGCGCGACACTCCCAAACCTTCAACGATGAAAACATATTGAACCAGGTTGTAGAAAAGGTGGTTCTTCCCAACATGACGCTGAGAGAGACGGATATAGAGCTGTTCGAAGACGAGCCAATCGAATTCATTCGACGTGACTTGGAGGGCTCTGACACAGACTCGCGCCGCAGAGCCGCGACCGACTTCCTCCGTACGCTGCAGGAGAAATTCGAGCAGATGGTCACGACAGTGGCTGGCAAGTATATCAACCACTACCTGACGGAAGGCAAGGCCGACTGGAAGCACAAGGACACGGCCGTGTCGCTCTTCCTGGCCATCGCTGCCAAGGGTGCAGTCACAGCTGGACAGGGTGTCAAGACGGTGAACTCGCTTGTCAACGTTGTCGAGTTCTTCCAGCAGCACATCGCTGCCGACCTCGTCAACGCCGAGGCCGAGCCGATTTCCAAAGTCGACGCCATCAAGTACCTGTACACCTTCCGCAGTCAACTGACCAAGGAACAATGGCAGGGCGCATTCCAGCCGTTGATCCAGAACATGGGGTCGTCCAACTACGTTGTCTACACCTATGCGGCCATTGCCGTCGAGCGGGTTTTGTTCCTTACAGACGATGCTGGTAACCACGTATTCACGCGATCCGACATTGAACCCTTCGCCAAAGATCTGCTAGAGCATCTCTTCCAGCTTGTGGAAAAGGACAAGGCTTCCGCCAAGATGCAAGAGAACGAGTTCTTGATGCGCTGCATCATGCGTGTACTCATCGTCATGAAGGACGGCGTCCTGCCCTTCGCCGAGATGGTTCTCAACCACCTGGTGAGCATTACCAACGTTATCAAGGAGAACCCTAGCAACCCCCGCTTCTACTACTACCATTTCGAGGCACTCGGTTCTCTTGTTCGGTAAGTACATTTTCTGTTTCCTGTTCTTTTTGGCGATATCAACTGATTGTTGTAGAAACTGCGCTCCCGGTGCGGGCGGCAAGTTGGAAGAGCGACTTTGGGAGCCTTTCCACCAAATCCTAACTGAGGAGGTCCAAGGTACAAGCAAACTGCTTCGATTTCAGGTTACAAGAACATACACTAACACTTGTCAGAATTCGTCCCCTATGTGCTCCAGCTTCTCGCAGCTCTTCTAGAGCCCAACCCGTCTGGTGCCCTTCCCGGCCATTTCAAAGACCTGTTGCTGCCGCTGCTTCGGCTTTCTGCCTGGGAAACCAGAGGCAATGTCCCGGGTAACACGCGCCTGCTTGTTGCTATTATACCCAGAGCTGCCGCCATGATCGTGGCCGAGGACCAAATTGAGCCTATCTTGGGCGTCTTCCAGTTTCTCCTCACGGGCAAGAAGACGGAGCAGAACGCTTTTGATATTCTCGACGCTATTATCGTCTCGTTGCCGAAGAGCTCGCTCGATAAATACTTTGTCACAATCCTCGGGCTGCTGCTGGGCAAGCTGGATCAATCCCCGCAGGAGTCCTACAAAAAGCGCTTTGCACTGTTCTACCATCTGGTCTCGGCCAAGAAAGAAATTGGGCTTGGTGCCGATTTCTTCGTCAGTCAGGTCGATGTCATCCAAAACAACATCTTCCCACCGATCTACCTGAAGACGATCCTACCCATAACGCAACAGCTAGCCCGCCCCGTGGAGCGTAAGCTGGCTGCCATCTCGCTCGCCAAATCCATCGCGGAGAGCCAGGCATTTGCGCAGCGGTACCAAAAGGGGTGGGCTTTCACCTGCGAGACGATGCTCACCATTCTCTCGAACGAGGCCAAAGTTTCAGCCGCTGGAGCTGGCGACGACGTTGTGCGCGAGGCGGATGTGGATGACATCGGTTTCGGCCTGGGCTTCACGGCCCTGAGCACCTGCAAGAGGCCCGTGTACGACCCTTACCCGGAGGCTCAGGACGTACCGCAGTGGGTACGCCAATATCTGGTGCAGGCCAATGCCGCCCAGGGAGGCGCCATCGCCGGTTACGCCAGCCGATTGTCTGATGAAGGCCAGAAGGCCTTCTCTGCATACATGAGCCAGTAGGGTACTCGGTTTGGTTCGGGTGGTGTGTGTTGGAGCGTCGGCATAGAAGGGTGTTTTTGTGTGCGGAATTGATTTGATACCTAGGGGCGTGCATGTAGACAGCCGAATCGGAAAAGCTGGGCGTAATGGATATGGACAGTTTGTCCACTGAGGAATGAATGAATCGTGTCGTGAACCCGGAGCTATGTCATATGGTGACCAGTGGTGCTGTGTGCTCAGTGTTGTCGCATTATTGGGACCTGTATCACATCACATTCATCCCCCCGGTAAAGCTGGCTTTGCGTCTTAACTGCTGTGGTGCCAGGCAGACTGCTTTGCTTGCTCCCTTGTTCGATGTTGGCCATACCACCACCACAATGCGACGTCGTCACTACGTGTTCTAACTTGTGCATGTCTCCTCTTTCTTGTACTGGATGGATCTGCTGCGAGTGAAATAGGCTAGGTGCATTATAGAGTATTAGAGACTTTACCCATCTTGACTTGGAAGCAAAATCCCATCCCGTCCTTGTATAAACTTGGCTATTTCATCGGGAAATTACTATACACCTCACTGGCCCAGCAGTCCCGCACCATGAATATGGTAGCGTATCAGACGGTTTCTTGTCGTTGTCTTCATCAACATCACCGCCATGGTTGTTAAGTGGTCAACTCATCATTTGTGATCTACAACGAAGGAGCACCACATGATGAAACTGCATGGCAACCAGCAGTCCATACAGGGTCGAGCTTTCAAAAAAAAAAAAAAAAAAACATCCCTCCCGCAGATATCAATGTCGGAGGAGGAGGGGGTGGTGTTCTCAACTACAGATGCCCCCCTTTTCACATTTGGACATCATCTCCCCTTTCCGTTTCCGAGCCAGACATAACTTAGCAGATAAACTAGTCACGCCCTTCTCGCTGACAACGAGTAGTTACCGGCAGCCCCTGTAGTGAGTACAACACTCGAGTACTTCCCGAACAACACCCGTATCTGGAAAAAGCAACACAGTGCTGATGGTACTGGGCCCCCTTTTAGAAATATGTACGTTACCCATTTCTCTCTAGCAGTCCCATCACATTGGGAGGCCTCGTATTACCATAGTATCATACCATTGTTTCCTATTGTCGTGACGCAAAGACGGCCACTCGTAATAGCGCCGCTACCGCTATCCGTATTCTGGGCACGTTCCCCTTCTCTGCCTAGGTTCGAGTGATAGGTCATGTTGGCCGTTCAGCCGAGTTTTGAGGCTGGGATGAGGATGAGGGGAAAACACACGGTCCTGCTATCCCGAGGTTCCAGAATAGAGATAGGGCCGGCAAGAAACTCCCGATTTCAACTGTCTTGTCCGAGCTTGACGCCAACTATTAGAGTGGAAGATGGGTGTTCCTAGTTTTCCACGTGGCTCGGGGATGAAACATGTGAATCACTGCTGTTTTTGCTTGAGCTTGTGTCGCGGAACTAGTGTGGTTGTGACTTCGCGCCGGGGTAGAGACATCAGACCGGTACTTGGGTTCCTACTCACCGAGATATTTACAGTTGGCCCCCCTTGTCACCGTTGGTAGGAAAGGGTATTACTCGTAGTAGGTAGGGTTGAGTGGTCTCATCAGCAGGAATTGCTAGGTGACGATCGGCGTCTAGCTGTTGTCTCGGAGCATCCAGAGCCCGCTTCGACATAGGGATGAACGGTGGTCACGAGCCCGTCTCGAGCCGTGGCATCTGACTTGGGGCAAGTAGTGGTACGAAGCTCATCGGCAGCTACGCATGGCAAGCCGAGAAAAGCAGGAATTAGCGTTTCTTGGAGTCGCGTAGTTTGCTGATCTCGGAGGTTGGGACATGAGCTTCGGTCTCCCAGTGTTGGAAATCATCACAGAGGCACGGGTCATAGCAAAGCTTGGCTCTGGTCAAGTCTTTCGTGCTCGTACGACATGCAGGAACGCGGGATTCCGTCAGCGGTCATCTCTCTGGAGCCTGGAGAGGGGGGGTTGGAACCGTGTTTCCATGCCAGCTCGCATCCATAGCAGTCCGCCCGCGAACTAACAGCAGAGCAGGTCCCAGCACTCGCCATAGACGACAGAACGAGGAAAGAAGTGAGGTATCCCGTATTGATCCCGAGTCCAAGGCCATGCCATGTGCGTTGTAGCGGATAAAGTTCATCACGCGCGTTTCAAAACAAAACAGTCCAAGGAGAAACAGGCAGTCCAAGGAGAGAAACAGGACGACGTTTCCGAACGACGCGCTCATACTCCGTACAGACGACCGTCGTATGTCGATCGCTCTTTAGTGGCATCTGCAACCCAACGTCCTGTCATTCCAAACAAGGTTCGTGTGCCTGAAAATGGACAAGGTTTGCGGTTGGACCGCAGCGACAGGCTGTCCCGTCCGCGAGTTGGTGAGACTTTATCGAGGATCTCGTGACGCGTGGGAAATCAGGCAGAGACACGCAACGCAACTGCTGACATCCAATTTTTTGATCGCACTCGCATCGCACGCTCGGATCCTTCACGATGTTTGTCCGTCGATAAGCAGTCAGTCGTGCATATAGTCAGATCTCTGGTGAGCGGGTTTGTTTTCTTGTCGGAGACGAAGAGCGGCATCCCTTGCCTCGGTCCAAGGTGTGTTTTAGTTGGGTTGCATTATGCCATGTTTCATCTCAAAGGCGTCGTAACTTAACGTTAGACGATACGTTAGAAGGTACGTTAGCGATGGGCGCGCGTGAGAGAAAGAGAGGGGAGAGAAAAGAGAGCCCACATTTCGGGAAATCCCATCATCCCGAAATCGCGGGAAGAGCCGACGCGGTACTGCGGTACTACGTACTACGGTTGTATCTGGAATGGTCGTCATCGACCTCATCACACGCGCTCTTCTTCTGTGACACTTCTTTGTGTGCCAATAATAACCTGGAACGGAGTAACTAGTTAGTTAACTACGTAGTACTTGGTAGATACGGATGACTTGATATCTTGTGGGAAACCAACCCGAGACCCACCCAGCTCGAGTCGGGGTCTTCGCAGAGCCTCTGCTCACCTTACTCGTAGGAACATGGGAGGGCTTCCCATGTGCTGGTACTGTATAGGTTGACGACTGCGTCCGTACGGATACGTCGTACTTCGCACATACTCGGTAACTACTGTGTACTAAGTATGCACTCGTCACAGCCATGGGATGTCTACCCCACCCGGTCATGCAAGGAACAAAAACAGGGTAGAGGGAAGTGGATTCGTCAGAAGTGGACGGCATACTGTGTACGGATTACTGTGTGGTTATATCGGTTCATGAGCGACACGCTACCCCCAGCCTCCAGGGTGTCCGCTATGGAAATGAAATAACCATTGCAAAGGACGTAACTACTCAGCAGACACAGTAGGGAGATGTGAAGCCCGCGCAGCAAGATCTTAGCAGCCATCTCATAACTACATCATCATCACAGCAGCCGTTACGAGCACGATCGGGTCCCATTGTGAAAACGCCACATGGCCGTGGGTTGTGTATGTGATGGCGAGACGATGGACCAGTTCTTCGGGACATTAATAGGCTGACGGCAGATTGACATGGTACCGTAGAAGTAGCGGCGGCTGCGGTGCCACAGGTACTTTTCCTTAGCTCTGCGGTCCGGGGGTGTGGCTGCTGTGGTGGGTGCGAGCGTGGGTGGGCGTGTGGGCGTGTGCAATGTGGGCGACGGTGATTATAAAGCAGGGGCCTCCTTCGTAGTGTGTATCCGTACGAAGTAGAGAAGTGGTGCTCCGTAACGTTGGCAGTTTAGTCCTCCGTAGGTTAGGTTAGTTATTGATAACTATAGCAACAGCGACGATGGCTGCTGCCAGCTGGGAATGAGCGGACCGGGCGCTGCTAGGCTGAGCTAGTGCTTGGGCTTCAGACTGACTCCCAGCGAGCGGCCCCGTACATGAATGATACACTGAGGCTCTGAGCCTGCCGACAACGCCGACGACGCTGGATCGGTAGTCGGCTTTGCTATTGGCTCGACAAGCGAGGCCTCGGCTATAAGTGCAAGACTATTGTATTCGTAGTGTGCATCATAACGTTACCTCTTTACCAAAGGGCGGCGACAAACGGAGTGCATCGTGTAGAAGTAGTAGTTTGCGACGCCAGCTTGGCATCATCACCGTCGGCAACATGTCCAGCCGCATCGCATCGCCATCAACATGTCGGAGCTCCACCCGACTATTGAAAGGGTGATGGATCTCCATTCCCGTTTCCGCTACGGATGCCCAGATGCCCAGATGCCCAGCCTACCTGGTACCTACTACGAAGTACGGATAACTTACTGTGTAGTTATGCAGTCAATGACTGCCAGCAGCGACATCCATCGCCAGCCGTGAAGAAAGGAACGCTGCGATTCTACCGTTGCGGTGCAGGCGTCAGTTAGTCGTCAAGACGTTAAGTAGCTTAACTACTGTGTACACAGTAGTAATTATCCGTACCTGCGTGTACCGCATCTTCCCGCGTCTGGGACATCTGTTTGACGCCAGATTAACGAGCTCATACCGTACAGTAGCGAGGTGGGTTTCTCGGGAAATGGCCGTGGCCCGTCGCGCGCAGTGGAGGTCCATTCTCTAACTTGCTGTGTGCAGGCTAGGATGATGCATGTTTCGTTTGCATGTATGATGTGCGGTGTGCAGGAATGTTCCTCATCATGACGGGTTGCCACGGCTTCGGGCTGAGTCGACCCTCGGATCGCACACTGACTCTCCCTCCGAGGATCGACGCCCGTCAGCGCGCGCGGGTCCTTCTTACGCGGTCAGACGCTTCTCTGCTGCGTGTGAGCGAGGGCCCGTAGCGGAGGGTTGCAGTCAGTCACACAGTAGTGGATGCCATTCCCAATTGGAACCTGGCCAGACTGTGGGGGTTACAATAACCCAAGGGGATCGAGTCACAGTATGCGGGTGTGCAAGTCTGAGTGTGTGTGTTTGAGATAGTCTGACAGTACGGAGTAGATGTGTGTGGTTTTAGTCCATCGTACGTTACTTCAGTAGGTACTGTCTCTGCTGGTCAACCGCTGTTCAACCTCCAAAATGACGATGCGAGGGGGGAGCATCTCCCATCTTCCCAACCCCACTGCTTCCCAAGGTACTCACTCCGTACAGAGATCAAGCGGGACGCACACGGTACACGGTACTTCCTTCCACACAAGGGAACAAACGTCTCGGCATCGGTCCCTTGTCGCGCCATCTCACGGCAATCTCGAGACGCAACTAGGTCCTAGGAGAACCCCACGGGCTTCGGACGTGGAAAGCGAAGCTAACGAACATTCCCATGCTGTCGGACATATTGGCAGGCATTCATCCAATATAGGGGAAATTAAAGAAATGTCACATCCTATGTCCGAGTCGTCGTATTGGTCATGGTGAGACTTTCGGTTGCATCCGCAAGGGGTAAACCGTACAGGACACCGACTCTGCCCACCCAATCTGGCAAGTTTAGTTACAAGTAGGGTATCCCCAAGTATGGTACCACCAAGTTGCTGCTTTTCTACCGAGTACAATACAGTGGATCCATGCAAGGGCGTATGAAACGCCCAGGTGACTATAAGCAAAGGGCAGGCATGACAATGCCTGCTCCAGCTTCCAGCTGGAAATTGTTGATGGAAAGGCGTGCGCAAGAAACGAGCAGAGACAGGAAGACGGACGAGAGATGACGGATGACGGTAGTTGACTGTTCTAGGTACGGATCACTAGGAGGGAAGTTAATAATAACCACCGTTGCGCTGAGGCCAACGTTGCAACCAAACAAAGCAAAGGCCGCCTGCCGATCAGGGGCAAGTCAACGTGCACACTACGTGCTGTGCAGTTACTTTATCCGGACTCGTGATGCTAACGACTGTGTACGTCGTTGGTGTGGCTGTCTCGCATCGCCTGAATTGGGCGGGCTTATTATGCAGGCACGGAGGCCCGTTCCTAATGCGAATGGACCGCCGCCCATTCCTCGGTTTACTACCGTGTAAGTTAATGTAATTAGTTAATTAACGTACGGATATCCTCCATGTTTGTTTGCTACTGGTCTGGTGCGCACATGTGGCATCCGACCCCCCCCCTCTTGGGTTGCATTCCAAACGCTCTGCCGTAGTTACGTCTGCATGTCGCAATTGCGTCCGACAGTCCAAAATAGAATCAAGGGAGACTAGGCACGCGTGGTGCTCTCCGAGACGGCAGACCTGACATGTGGTGGAAAGGCGATAGCAATGGCAATGGCGATAGCGATGGCGATGGCGCTAGTCGAACAAGCAGCTTGCTTACATGACGGCCAACGCTTGTCTGCCTAGGTTCCGATTCTGTACGTAGTATCCGTATCGAGTCGATAACTCGTCGTCTTCCATATGCCCTGTCCCGATACTTTTTCGTTTGGTACTGTCGTAAAGTTCGGGGTTGATCCAAGCCCACTCACGGTCGTATCGCCTGTCTGTATCTGTGCACACTCAAATCCGGAGATGGCCTCCAGTTGTCCAGGTAAGTGCGAAGTCACTACGTTAACGTACTGTGGTAGGTGTCGCCGTTTTTGGGCCCCTGATCCTTGTCGAGCCTACACTACTGTTGGTGACGGTTATCTCCCGCGTTTATGGTGGTCTCATGCTTGTCGAGATCGGACGGCCACCTTTTCCATCTCGCCCTGGCATAACTTAGTTACGGCAGTGACCCAAGGCACTCCGTACTTTGTAATCAATCGGTCGCCCTACACGGCGCTTCTAGCTGCCTTTTCCCAAGAGCAGCCTGATCCCCTGCGATGGAAGAGGACGCTCGCTGTTGCCGGTAAGCTAAAGCCGCTCAGCGTGCTGCGTGCTGCGTGCTGCATGTCTTGCACAAGGGAAAGAGGGGTTCAAATGCACGACGATGGGTTTCCTGGCCATGACGATGCGATACAGAGCCATCTCGCAGATTTGCAATCGCCGCTGCCCCCACCATTCCCATTGCGAGTCTTTCTCTTCTGGAATTACGCCGGGGCTAGTTTCAAATGGACAAACCTACTTCGGTATCGTCTCATGCGATAACGTTAACTACGTACAAGTAAGTGAACTATACCGAAGTAAGCGTGATGGCACCAAGTAACTACCCTAGTAATGAGTAGCCCATCGCCAGTTTCGCCACGACAGCTGGCGGTCTACGGAGTACCGAGTACCGAGTACAGGGTATAGGTCTAATTATCTGTAACTATGGAACCACGGTTATTACCAAGGCTGCGGCTCAGCAAGGTTGGTTCGTCGGTCAGACGGACGAATTGAATTCGTTGACTTTGTGGTGTCCATATCCAGCGGGGATGATGTGACGGACCAAAGGGCGGTGGGCAAATCCGCTGTTAGGTCGTCGTCCGTCGCATCCATCGCGCAGAAACCGTGCCTGCTTCGAAGTTCGGGCCGTACGTGACCCCTCGAACCACCCACCCCCCCCCATGCTCTTATTACTTCAAGTTGTTACCGCTGCTGCTACCACTAATACTACTGTGGACTACGACTACGACTACGACTACGACTACAACTTCGACTACGACTCCGACTACGACTCCGACTACTGGAGCAAGTGCCCTATCTTCGACAAACGAGCTGAGGTCATCTCGACGCATCACAGTTTCCCTTCCCATGATTCCGTTCTATTACATAGTATGGTATGTACATGGTTGCACCCCGCCTCATTAACCCGTTTGGGGCAAGAAGGCAAGGCGCCTTTGGCTGTTGAGATTGGTCACCCCTAGTCTCCCAAGGGCCCAAGGGTAGGCGTGTGTGTGTGAGTGTGAGTGTGAGTGTGAGTGTGTGTATGTGTGTAGAATCAACTTGTACCCTGCCAGCGTCCTGTTCGTACTGGAAATACTGCCGGAACCTTGTCGACCCGACATCTCGCTTCTCGGCCGGTGCCCTTGCTTAGAGGATGGGTCGGGTGGAGGCAAGTACAAAGTACACAGTAGTAACTATGTCTAGTACTAGCGTGGTTAGCTCGGGTGTAAGTTTTAGCTGCATGTCTCCCTCAAGCTTCTGGAACTTGCGTCGTTTTCTTCTCCAGCATCCCCAGCGTGGGAACAGAAATAAGTACGGCAAGGTTAACACAGGTCGATCCCTTTCGTCGCGTCGCAGGACAAGCCACTGCCCGTGCTCTTCGTTATTAAACCTCATTGGGGTCCAAACCTTTTCTATCAACATCCCGGTCCCCTGTTCTGCTCTGCTGTGCTCTGCCCTGCTGCTCCTTGCTCCCTCGTCAGGTCAGGTCTGCCATTCATATCGTCGCCTTTCCCCAGGCTGGCTATCATCTTACTCCCACTGTTCTGTTTCTTTTGACGAGGCGCCGGGTTGTTAGCCCCGACTTCCTTTTTCCCTCTCTGCCCTCCTCAGGGCCGACCACGCCAACCTTCTTCTCATTCTCGCCTATGCTTGGAATGCCACAGAGTCTTTTCTCTTACCACGCTCACTTAATCATTAATTATCAAGCTCGGTCCCTGACGTCGCCACCCCGTCTGTTCTCGACCGCCGACTCGGCCTTTCCTGCCAGCGCCGGCACTGACTCTGCGTAACAGTTGGCGAATAGACACTACTATCAATAAAATGGAGGGTGTTTTGCTCATCCCCCCAGACCGGGGCACAATCATTGGGAGAGCTCTCTGGAAGGTACTTGGCTTGGCCCCCCTCTAAATCGCCCATGGTCTCCAGAGTTGACGTTGATTGCAGGCTCGCTACGTTGTTCTCGGCATCCCGCACAGGGATAGCAATCCAGAATCGAATCCGCAAAACAACAGCAGCAGCCTCTCGCAGGTCTTATCTGCCACTCGTATCAAGGACTCCAGAAAAGACAGCCTAAAAACCCAGCAGAAGCTGTCTTCCGGTGCCATGTGCATCTCGATATACAAATCAAAGGTGCGTCCTTCCACGAGGGTTTGTCTGCATGTTTTGTTTATCGGAGGTCCTAATCTCGTACGACAGGGCGATTCGGAACCCATACAACAGTACCCCGTGACACTGGTGACCGACTGTCAGGTTCAGATGGTTGCACATCGCAAACAAGGGCCAGTCCTCCCCACTCTCATCATACAGCTTTCACCGGACCCGGCGACAGACAAGCTACGGAAGCGCAGATCGAGCCGGACCGCCGGCCTGACGTCCGCAAAAGATTCGGGCCCGACGACGTTGTGGTTGCGCTCTAGCGAAGATGGGATCCCGTTGCAGGATTGGGCTCGGGCCATCGCCAGCTTCCTCCAGCCCGCTGTTTCCGACGCCTACCCGATGAGCCCCATCTCACCTATTTCTCCAACCTTTGTCAACCCCTTTTCAATACGACCGCGAGACGGCGGGGAGTTTCGCCCTGGGAGTGGAGGTCAGGAACCTGCACGACCCCCCATGCAACACAAGCAGTCTGGCCAGTCGCAATGGAGTCGAGATCGGCCGCATACCTTTTCCGCAGAATCACTTAGCCTGCGTTCTAGGAAGAGTGACATCTCTTCGCACGCCAGCTCGGTGAATGCCATGGGTCTTGGTTACATTCCGGGTCAGCTCTACACCACCCTCCTTCCCACCGACCTCCCGTCTCCCGCGACGACGGTCAATGGGATAGAAGGCGAGTATATGCTAGGTTGGACCGCAGCGCAGGGGCGATCCTCGACGCTGAGCTCGCCCATCCGAGGCAGGGGGAGCGTGAGCTCGCAAAGCCAGGCCCAAGCTAGTGCCTTGTCGAGTTCACCTCCATTGGCTCGAGAAACCATTCTTGACAGGGCTTTTCAGTTGAAGTGCATCCCGGGTTCAGAGCGCGAGGTTCCTGGGGAGGATAAACTGAGCTCGCTCGCAAGGTTCGAGGCCTTGATGCGTGCGTCCGAAGATCGCCAGAAGCAGGAGAAACCCGACCTGTCCCTCGCATCACCTCCTATGACCAGCACCTGGGAGGAGGATGATGACTCGGAAGGCGACGACGAAGAGGAGGACGACGAGGAGGACGACAGTGAGGACGACGCATTCGAGGAAGATGTCATGAGCGACAGATCATCTATCAGGCCATCGGCTCAACGCGCGCTGAATTATATCACCAACCGGCATAGTTTGACCTCTCACAACGGCAGGACGACGTTGAGTTATCACGCCGACTCGCGACCTCTGGACAACGGTTCCTCGATTCTACGTCCTGCGACGGCCCATTCGAGAATGAGGCCAATGCTGGCCCAACGCACGACTAGTCAACCTCAGGTCCCCTTGACGTACCCGGACGCTCCCCCTCTCACGAGAGAAAACAGTACGCCAATGTCCCGCCATGAGAAGCGCCACTCGACGTCCAGCGCCAAGAGACTCAGCTTCAACGAGTTCACCAAGAGGCTGAGCAGCACTTCCAGCCTCCTTCTAGTCCAGACGAACACCAGCGGTGGCGCCAGCAGCCGCGCGAGCAGTGACGTTGAGGCTCCTCCGCAGACAGTACCGCGCAATGCCCTGAATCCTCGGGGAACCCCCGACCACCGCAGGATCAGGACCGCTGTAGCTGGCGCGGTAGCGTTGGTGTCTTTGGTGGCGAAGGCGGCTTTCTGTAGGCTGCACGACATTGAGATGTCGTTTTGCTCTCACCGTCCTTTCCACAACCATATACCCTTGCGCTTGCACCATCATCTATTCAACCATGACCTAGATCATGAATCCTCGATCTATCTCTCCTGTATGATTAACACATTTGTATTGCCCATTACGACCTGTCACGATATGATTTGCGAGCATCGCCCATCCATTCCCGGGGGCACAGAGAGGCGTTTTATCCTCAAGAGGCACTGGACTGGTCATTTTTTCGCATTTGTTGGCAGATCCAGTGGACAAACCTCGGATACATATTCTGAAATGAAACAAAATACTACGACTAGCAACTCAACCCGTCATTGAACATGGTCACCCACAACATTACGACATGAGCTTTCGATTCCCTCACTACTTGCGGTATACCCTATCACTATCAGGCCGAATTACTTGAAGGAACAATTGCGCAGCTTAGCCCATGAACCACGCACAATACGCACATGTGTCTATCTACTCAGCGTGCCTTCTGAAGTGACGTGATGCACGACTGCGACTGTGGGCGACCAGTGCGACAGCCTCGGGAACGGATGCTATTCGCCCGCTCGGTGCAGAATTCCCAATGTTCCAGATGTCCTGCGTACGTAGTACTGTGTACTCCGTCCCTTTGTGCATATGTCATCTCGCGGCCCAACCTGCATTAGGCACATGCATGCAATACAAAGTCAGTCAGAGCGGTGTATGCACCATGCACAGCGGGAGCGGGATACCCACAGTCCACTGTCGTACGTGTTTGTGAGCCCTTCACCCCAGCCAGACACCGTAGTCCTTGTCCCAGGCCCCCGGTAGCACGTTGGACGCTACTATGGTATTGCATCTAACTACTGTGTAGTTATAGGTCAGAGTCTGGGCAAACTACCAAGTGTACGTAGTACTGTGTACTTGGTGTGTGTACGGAGTACCTTGTCACAGGACTTCTCTCATCCTGGAAGGGGCCCGAGGAGATGCAAAAAGAGAGGCGACGACGCATTGGGAGCAAGAGCAAGGACACTCTCTTCTCTTGTCTCAAGCTAAATCATAATAGTATCAGAAAGTCGTGAGTTTTCTTTGTTGCGTTTCCTCCCCCCTGCAATGTTTCACCGCCCCGTGGACCGAAATCCTCATGCTAACTTACTTGCTAGTTATTGCTGTAACGAAGGATAGCAAGTGAAGCCTTGTGATGCGTGGACGAGTCGATGCAGTGACACCAACACTTTGCGACCGGGGTTTTTTTTTCTTCCCTTTTTATTTTTATTTTAGCAGCGAGCAGAACGGGTGAATGGCAAGGGTGACCTCTGGTAGTTACGGGGTTATACCACGTGCTTACTATTAGTTACCTACCAAGAGACACATGATATCCCGCTCGACCTCGACCAAAAAAAAAAAAAAAAAACAGGTTACGGCCAAAAACAGATGCGGCTGAATCTTCGAGCTCACTCTCTGAAACTTGCAACCCGTGAAAAAACCAGGGTCCGGCGCCGCTCTTCAACCTTTTGGGGTACCTGAACCTGAACCATCACTCACACCGCCATTCTCATCTGCCCATCATATCGTGCCAGCGGCACAGCACACCCACCGAAGGAAGGGGGGGTTGCATGTACTACGTACAAGGGCCGTGGAGGAACGTGGCAAGTTGCTCGTTTAGGAATGATGCAGGCGCGGCTATTTCCAGGGGGACGGGGGGGTGGTGGTGGTGGGTTGTTGACTAGTTGGTGGGTAAGTCGGACGGGAGAAGAAAGAAGAAAAAAGAAAAAAAACCATGGTGGGTTTTGGTGGGTTTGGCGGCTTTGGTGAGTGGCGTTGGTGGAGGAGAGGTGAGAAAGTGGGTTGCCCCCCCCAGATGTCATGTGTACTACGTTGGTACGTATGCAGGGGTAGGGGTAAGTGAGGCTGTACGGAGTATCTTGTTCTTTCTTACGGAGTAGCAAGTTACGTTGTATTAGTTAGGTAGTTATATGCATGACAGTAACATCAACGACATCGGTACCGTTGAAACAAAACCAAAACGCGGCAGTCGCTGTCGTACATTTCGACTAACTATACTGTTTGTACCTGAGCACATCGCCCACCAAAAAGGCAGTTACTTGTTGAACTTTTGTCCGCGCAGACAGCCAGCTAGTTACCTCCATCTCTTTTCCTTCCCCGACCACCTTTGACCGCTGACTCGTTCCCGCAGCAGCCATCCAGGAATCTGCTAATTTCCAGCAGACAAACCAAAGGGGAACCCATGGCGTGGGGATGGGGAATGCTGCTTCGGCTCGACATGACCGAACCAGCTTTTACCGTGTAGAAGGACGGGGGAGGGGGGGTTTGTTGGAGAGGACTTTGCGCGCGGAGCTATCTCAGTCTGTCTAGCGTCGTGCCTACATCGTAGACAAACTGCCACATCAATATATCGTATCCCTGCGATCCTCGGACTTGCCTGACTCTTGCCCTTTCTCCTGTGCTCTGCTCGCACGCACGCGTGTGTGCGGGTGTGTATTTGTGTAGGCTTGGCTTGGCTTGTTGGCAGGGCACACGTGTCAGATGCGTACCGGGGGAGGGGGGTTCGAAGGGGGGGAATGGGAAAGCAATAGTAAGGCACTGGGGGTTATCGGGTACGAACGAGAGCAGAGAGAGAGAGAGAGAAAGAAAGAAAGAAAGAAAGAAAGAGACGCATAAAGGAGTGCTCGGGCATGCAACACGAGGAAAAGCTTGCCCCCTGAGGTTCGAGAAAGCCTGTGCAGGAGAGGAGCCACCGTGGCGTGGCCTATGGTCGGGACGTGTACATGTCAAGCATCCGGTCTCGTCCGCAGGCCTTGTACGCCGAACCAAGCTGCGTACGGCATTGTTTACCTTTTGGGGGCGTTGATACCTCCTATGCTGGATGGTTTCTGTGGGGGGGGAGGCGATCGGTTGGCGGACTGGTCGTGTCGTGGCGAGATGAGCGACAGAACGAATAGTCTTGACCAGCCGGATGATGGGTCTAGGTACATCACGAGTACCGAACCCAGCCTCTCCCATTCCATCCCATCATGGTCGCCCGGGGTGAGAATGACATGCTGTAAACCCCAGAGCTAGGACACGACACGCCTTTCCGGTTGCCCTGTGCCGTGTCAACTACCGGTCACCACTGGTTTGTGCGTCCGAGACGAAAGTCCGCCATGATGCCTCGCAGCTTTCTTCCATCGGGGTCTCGGGGACAGAAGCTTGGGTAGACAGTGTCTGTAGCCATTTATGCTAACCACGATCAGTCAGTACAGATAGCGTGTAGGAGAGAGCCAAGATCATCCCTTGCATGGGCGAATTATTGGCCGCCGTCAGCTCGTGTTGTCGAGATGGGAACAAGCATCTACACAATGAGGTTCTGAAGTCAACCGGTTGCTCCGAGGTTGAGTCGTGTCTTGACGCCGTTTCGCAAGCGGAAAGGGGGCAAAGATGGAGGCGGTACCAAAAGTGGCACACCAAAGATACCGAGGCAGAAGCTGCCGGACATAGTAGTTTGTTGGACCGAGGCCTCGAATAGCTGATAACATTACTCTAAAATGTACCAAACTTTTCTTCAGTAATGCAATTCCGGCCATACCAACACGGCCCCTAAAGATGCCCCTCAACGCCTTGCCACGCAGGAAACACCGTACATGGACGGATCTCATGACACATCATTATTCGTCGTCCGCCAACTCCATGGCGGCGTCGTCATCGCCAAAACCCACAATCCTCTTGTCGCCCCTGACGCGCACTCTGCCCTTCCCGTTCCTCGGCTTTAGGTTGCTGCCGTTGCTGGCCCCCTTCATGCGTTTCACCGCCGCCTCGAAGCCTGCGAGGGCCTCTATCTGTGCCTCTTCTTCCGGCAGGTCCCTCCCCGCCGATTCTTCTAGGGCCTTGTTCAGTAATTCTGTGGCGATGGGATCCTGCGGCTTCATGGCGAGCGCCTGGTGTAGAATCACAACGGCCTCTTCGTGCTGGCCCATCTCCAAGTAGATCAGCCCCTTGGCCGAGAATACGGCAGCATCCTTACCGCCTAGCCGGAGTACCTCGTCAAACTGCTCGAGAGCTTCCTCCCAACGCTTGGAGCGGCGATAGGCCTGGGCGAGATTGGTGCGGGCTCCGAGCCAGGCCGAGGGTTCGGCGTCAATGTCCTCGGCGACCTCGAGGGCCTTGAGGAAGAAGTCGGCGGCCACCTCGGTACGATCTTGGTGATAGTAGACCACGCCCATCTCGTTCAGAAGCAGCGGGTCCGTCTTGCAAAGTCCGTATGCCGTCTTGAGGAACTCGTCGGCGAGAGTCATGTTGTTTAGTGCGTGATTCTGCATGCCAAGAAACACTTGGGGGAGATGGGTGCCCATGAAGAGCCGGGCGGCGGTGGAGTAGGCCGAGATGGCCTGGTCGTGTTCGCCCTCGGCGGCAAAGGTGTGTGCGAAGCCGATCCAGGCGGGCCCAAAGTGAGGGTCCATCATGCTGGCCTTGCTGAAGTAGCGTCGGGCCTCGGCGATCCTGTCGATGGCAAAGTAGTAGATACCGACGGCGAGCCAGGTGCAGGGCTCCTCTGGATGGTTGTCAGCCAGGTCGTGGGCTACCAGGAATAGCACGTTCTGCATCCGGAGCTCGTAGAGACATGCCAGGTGGAGGGGATATATGCCGAAATTGTACTTGTCTCCCTGGAGGATGGTCTCCGTGATGGCGAGGGCATCCTTGTACCGGCACTGGGTATACAGGAGGTCTGCCCGAGCGAGCAGCAGGTCGGGGTTGGACGCGAGGTTGTAATGCGTCGACAAGGTCTCGCAGGCCGTCGTAAAGGCGGCGGGGTGGCGGTACTTGGACAGCCTGGTGGTGTAGAGCATCTTGGTGAACTCGGCGGCCTCCTGCGACGACGAGGGGTCGCCTGCCACCGAGATGGCGTCGAAATCGAGCGACTCGATAAACTGCCACTCCTCGTCGGGCGACATCAGCGAGTTCTTCATGAGCTGCTGGAAGGCCTCGAAGCACTGCACATCGATGCGGACGGCATCCTTGTAACACTCCTTGGCGCGGTCGAAGGCGTTCTGCTTGGCATAGCATATGCCGCGGAGGAAACACATGGCGGCCTCGAAACGTCGGTTGGCCACCTCCTCGTCCGAGTCGTGGGTACCTCCTCTCCTCCTATCCAGCTTCTTGCCGTGGGCGCCATTGACTTTCCGCTTGTTGACCGTGTTGGAGATCAGGTGCGTCGGGTTTCGCTCGCCCAGCACCGCGAGGGCGTCGTCGTACCGCGACTGCTTGATGAAGCAATGGCCGGCGAGGTAGCGACAGGCGGGGCTGCGACTGACGAGGTCCTGCTTGGAGAGGAAGGCCTGGGCGCGTGTGTAGTTGCCCGTGGCGAAGTGGACCTGAGCCAGCCAAAAGGCGTCGTTGTCGTCGTTGGTCAGGGCCAGAAGCTTGTCGCCGATGAAGATGGCCGAGTCGTATTGGGCCTTGTTCAGGGCATCCTGCCGCCATTCTCTCAAGAACCTCTCCATGACGGGGGTCCTAGTGGCCAAGCGTGATTGGGCGACATGTGCTGCAGGTCGGAGTGGCAGCGAGTTGACGTGCTAAGCCATGAGGTCGCAAGTTGCGATGTTGTTGATGGCGCGACGGGTGTTTGTGATGTCGCGAAGTCGGACGCGGATGAGCTGGCGGTTGGCGGGGTTCCCGGGTAACGTCAAGTTGGGCGGGTGCCTAACCGCTTTGGAAGCCCACTAATACAAAACATTGGCCAGGGGTAACTAAGGGGTACTTTCTACTTGCACAGTAACTACATACGTTAGTTAACTAAGTTAACTAGTTAGTTTACCCCTTTCCCAGATGTCCTCAACCAGCCAATAACTTAGTTGCGACCACCTTGTTGCGTGAAGCAGCCGTTGAAACACCAAATTTCTGCATGCATACTCTTTACATCTCTCTAAAGTAGGGATCTAGTTCGGTCAGCCGGATACGTGGTGGTTTTTTCCCCCCAGCAGGTACACAGTACAGCAGCCGACATCTTCCAAGAAGCCTGCAAACGGCCAGTACCAAAGATACAATCCATGGAGAAGATAAGTCGCTTGACAATGGTTAGGGACACTCCACTCATCAGCCACTGCCAGAAGGCATTGTCTACTTCAAGCGCGGTGAACTAGTCGGGCATGTCGAGGCTGCGAGGTCGAGTCGTGAAGCACGGCGTGGTCTCTTCCGTGCATGTCTTTGGACTTGGCGTTAGAGTGTTTTCTCGTCGTGAGGATGACTGAAGGTGCCAGGCGGGCGGGATTCTACGTATTAGAGTGTGCCATGGCGGCATTGGGGCCTGAAAAGGCGACGGCCTTCTTGACCGTATCACGTCAGTCCGCATAAGTACCACTCCTGTTGTTTGTATGGCAGACGAAGGCTACATACACTGATGATTGCGGGCGATATCCGTACATGCACTCGGATTATGAGAAACGCACGTAGCGACCATTCATCGACGGAGTGAGTCACTGTCGGGAAGGCTGGTAAGTCATACTGACGAACTCGATACTGTTCATCTTGGGCTTAACCCACCAAAGAAAAGAATAACGTAGGTTCGTGACGGAACAGCCAGCGTCGATCAATATCGAATTTCGGTCCCGATGAGAGACCTGTGACGGTATGTACCACGGGAACTGTCAAGGACTGGGAAAAAAAACTGTGGACTAGATCCTTGCTGTTCTCGCACTCAATCATCCCAGAGCAGAGAGGCTAAGAGTTTCTGAAAATAATAAGCTGCTGGAACGTGAAGGGCGAAGCTTGATCGAGATCAAATTCAAGATCGAGATCTTGGCTAGTCGGATACGATCCATTTCATGCACGATGAGCAAACCGATTGGTAGGATGCTACGATGGGCTAGCTATCTTTGAATGACGGCCTGGAAGGTGTCAGAAGTACGCAGTCGCCGAGGATCGCCTCCTAGGGGGTATGTCAAGTATAGTTACCCGGGTAGTTCACTTGCGCGCCCGTGGCTGTGACGCAACGTGATGGTGTTTTGTCTGACAGCTCAAACAAATACCCAGTGTCGGTATGGGTCCAATATGCCACATCAGGTAGATCCTTTATGAATAGACATCGTACCCGAGAATGACGTTGGTTGCCTGATCTCCACGTCCGTCCGTTGTGATGATCAGGAATGCATGTCCTCCCTGAAAAGCACGGGATGACGTCGATGCTCGTAATTTGCCGCTTAAGTACTCCGTACAGATCCCACACGTTGCCGTCAACATAGGCTTTTTCTTTCGTGGGAATTGGTTCAACAAAAGACGATCCGAGCTGAAGGGGGGGCTTGGTCTTCTTGGTTTACTACCAGATGGTGTAGGTCAGCTGGGCTGCCTATGATGGCCATGCGGCCAAGGAGAACGGAGAGAATGGTGTAAAAGGGATCGTGGAGAGCGGCTCCCGATCTGGCCGCAACTTTCCCCTTAGTGACAACGTTTGCTACGTACTGATGTCTTTCCAGGAAGTCCAGCGTCGATCAATGGGCCCCGATGCATTCAGAGGCAAAGCGTCGAGTGAGTACTGGTAGTGGTAGTAGTAGTAGTGGTAGTGGTAGTGGTAGTGTTAAATTAGTGTCTACGGTAGCATACGCATCATGCTGTGTATCGGCTGTCGAACCCACCAAGACCATAGTTGATCCTGGTAGTTTGGAAAAGAATGCAGAAGTATGCGGCCCGGTGTCGAGATTAAGCAGCCGTTGAAACCCGCAACTTCTGTCATGGACGCTGGGATTTGCCATGCAGATCCGCCTATCCCAGCCCACACATACTAGGGAGCGTTCCGACGATGTCATCGAGTTGTCCATTCACTCGGCCCATACAATCACACATGTACTTCGTATACAGCAGATCGACGTCAGCGTGTTTTTTTGGGCTAGTCAACACAGACTGATGTCAGCCGTGCACTGATCACACGTTGCAGCAGGCAGGGATTTACACTCGATACGGCAACCTGTTAGTTAGCCTCTTCGCCCATGGAACCGAAAGCTGAAACAGTCAGGTCGTGCGGAATGATGCAGTTGCTTTCGTCATCACGTGCAGGTGGTTGGTGGTTTTGAGCTGTAGGATGCAGCGATATTCGGGCCGCCCACGACGAAATGCGAGATGAAATGACGAATGTTGTCTCTAGTGATACGGGTGAGTGCTGCACGTCTCTCGCCGATCTGGTGGTGACTGCGACGGGTCGTCTGCGGTGTGGTCATACAGCGGCTCAATAACAGAGACATTGATTTCGGTTATTGCCTGTAGTCGTTGATCAGCGCCATGTTTTCCCCGTGGTTTGCTGCTGACATCATCACGAAAGGGGGCTGCATCCTGACCTCATCCTCCCGGATGCTTGTTGAGGCGTCTTGGCATGAGGCCTCTGCTGTTTTGTCATTTGCCGTGTTCTGTTTGTTGGACACCCCCCCTTCCCCCCGGTTGGACCCTTGATTCTGCAGCACAGCACGAGAAGAGGAATGCCATGTCTTGCCCCTGCTTTGGGTGACGAACATCTGTCACTTTGCATTCCCGAGTGTGTTTGCGGCGTACTAGTTAATTGGAAGAGTGCAAGATGCCCGAGCTAGGTTGGATGCCCATCTTTCTCGCCAGGGCCCAGATCTAGTCAGTTCCCCTTGCGTTGGCTCGCTCGCTCTCTGCGATCTCTGAGAGCATGTTGGGGGGGGAGGGATTGATTCTTTGTCGCTACGAGAGGCGGTCGCGGGGGTTTCGCAAGAATTGGATAAAGTGGGATGTGGCGACCGAGGATGGCAAATTTTAGAGATGGTATTCCTAAAAGCCTAACTGCTCGGCCAAATGTGAGGCAGATGAGACATTCTCAAAGCACGATGCCGACGGAGGGAATACCGAATGCAAGGCTCCTCTCCTCATACGGGAAGGAAGAAACCCTGCCGCGATGTGCGCTTCTGGCCACAGTGCCGTGTATCGAACCAACGAGACCTCCAAATCCGGGGAGACGTCGACAGGGACGTCAACAGGGACGTCAACAGGGGACCGGTTGGTGCGGGACATCGCATTAGTTTGTCCGGGCGCAGCGACAGGGCTTGTCTTCTCACGCGAGCGACTTGATGGAACATGAAACCTTTGGGTGGCGTGACGCGTCTAGCAACGTAGTCGGCGTCCACAAGGCAGACCGACAGGCTGATGTTACTGACTAAGTTATTGACCACATCATCGCCTTGGAGCGTCGGGGCGGAGAGGGTGGGTTGAAAGAATGCTTCCGTCGTTTGCCTCCGTCTTCCACTTCCATAACTAATTGATGTACACAATCCGTCCAATCGACGTCGAAGGCGAAGGCGATTGTGAGACCGGGTGGTGTGTGGTGTATCCGTACAAAGTAACGTTATGGACAGTGTTGTGGTTGGCGACTCGACCGGACCCTTAAAATGATACCCTAATGATTCAGTCGAAAATGCGCCAGTTATGATGATGGAATCATCAATGCCTCCTCCCCCCAGCCCTCAAGCTTTCCCTACAGTGCTGCTAGCACATGCGCCCAGACTCGCTTACCTTGGTTCCCACCCCATTTTAAGGTTATCAGCCAATGGCCCGCTCGATGCCAAGGCTGGGCCAATGGAATGACATACTTTGTAAACAGCATCTAGGCTATGTCTAGGCTATGACTTCAAGGATCTGCAGGGTCGTTTCCTTGTGCGAACACATCTCCATCACCGTTCGCCAGGCAATGCCGCCGATCTCTCATTCTGCCAGGAAGCCCGCCCGCCTTTTTCGTCCACCTTTTCGTCTCAACTGCTGCCATCGAAATTGGTGAGGGTGGCCATGGGCAATGTGAAGACATAGGTGTAGCACTGAGCATGCCCCTCCGTAGCCATTGTCGCTGCCCAATCCAACTTACCAAGTGCCGGGGGCATCGTCAGCCTCGTGGTCGAGTCAGACAGAGCATGACGCTACCGGGCATACTCCGTACAGGCCAGCAGTTGGTCACGGAAATACGCCATTTGGAGTATCGGACGTGCACATGCAGGCACCGGAAACGGCCAGCATCGTTGTCGATCCCCAACTACTACTACAGTGCCCTTGCTGGGAACATGGTAAAGGTGTGGTAGCGCGTAGCACTAATCTGACGCAGGGTTTGGCTGGTCAAACATATCACTCTGAACCCTGGCAATGGTTAAGGGTACTTAGCGAGAAAGAGAGGGTGGGGGGGGACCTGATGAATGCAATTGGGAAGTACCTCGCTAGTCGCTTCGCTGACTTCACAACACCCGCCTCTTGTTTGCCGCAAGACATCATACTTAGCCCCCCTTCCTAGCCCCTGGATACCATCAGCCATCCCGACCATAAAGAGTCTCGAACGCCCTGCTCCGTCGAGGTGATTATCATCCAGATCATCTAGCCTCATCACAACCCATTCAGCCTCCTCAACATCAACATCGTCGACAAATCCACTCACCATCTAAAACACCTGATTTTGGTTTCATCCTACCAACTTCTCATCCTTCACATTTGCTCTCCCTCTGCCATCGACAGATCCAGACCCAATATCTAATCCATATTTCTTCATACATATCACAAAATGTCTTCCCGCGGCAGCTACTCCACCATGACTGGCTCCAGTGCTCCTCCTCCCCCGTCAGATATTTCGTCATACTCTCGGTTTATGCTCCAACACACCAAGAAACAAATGGAGGCCGCTTCCAGATCATCACACCGCCGATCGGACCGATCAAGCAGTTCTTCTTTCCCCACCATGCCTAATGGCACATCACACGGGTCAGAAAAGTCGACCAGTCCATGCAGTGTCTCATACCACGATTGAGACCAGTCGAACGCATGTTTAAATGACGTACACCTCTCTCTCCCTCACCTTGCTGAGGGGCTTCTGAAATTTCCATACACATTCTACGGTGGTCGTTGCTCTGTGCCTTGAGAGCAAGAGTACGATGGTACCGACGACACCCCAAAGTAAACGCATATCTGATTAGCGACGGCGTCACGGGTCATTCTGAACAGCGAGTGAAGTTTATGGATTACATTTCTCACTTACAAAAAGAAGGGAGTGATTACATGAATTTGGTCACGACCACTGCCCAATATGGGTCATGATAGATTGAAAACGAATTTACCTACTACTACCACTCATCACTCTATCACCATTATCTTGCGACTTCAGATTTGTGCTAGTGACTGAATGCTAGTGCTTCAATTCAATTCGTGTGACCAATAATCTTTCATAACCTATTAATACAATTGCGATGCTGGGTTCATGGTTATTGCTCAGGGGGGTATAACGTTTCCGCACTGCCCTCTTGGGTAGTCCGTACAGGTCTAACTCGAGTCATTTTCCAAAATACCTCAACAGCCCCGTCCAGTCGTCTGATTGAACGTTTTAAAATAGTCCAAACCCTCACGACGCGTTTGTACTAATTATAGTTATATTTTCTTGCTCACGGATGTTGGGACCATTAGGAGTTGTCACGTTGTGCCGAAGTTATCCCTTTCGCATGTAAACACCATGCTCAATGTAACATTCTGTCCGCGCAGCATTAAAGCAGAGGCCATATTCTGACCCCTCTCTGCTGGAAATATCACCGCTACAAACCAAAAGAAGATGGAAAAATTATGCAGCTGACGCCATAACCCCCCCCCCTTGCGCCCATGTAATGAATGAATTGTCCCGCTGGTAAACACTATTCCGAGTCGGAACCATACTCGACCAAGCTACTCGTCAGCGGTGCCGGTTTCTGCGGTACCGGTTTCTGCGCCTGCGCCTGTGGTGGTGTGGGGACTTTCTTCTTGATCCCCAGCGCCGTCGGTCCCGCAATCTTCTTGACAACCTTGTCGCGCCTAAACATCACGACCGGCGCGGAAGGGGCAGGCGGCGGCGGCGGCGGCGGCGGCATCAACACGTCCGCGTCCATCACCTCGTCGTCCACCGCGCCGCCCTCGGCCTGCTGCCGCAGCTTCGCAAACGCGCGTCTGGCCGCCTCGGCATCCTCCCTCTCCTGCCTGGCCAGGATGTCGTCCTCGGGGGGGCCCTCGAGCACGACCTCGGCGCCGTCGTTGCCGACGCGGTCCCGGCGCGCGTTGCTCGTGCGGATCTCGTCGAGCATGTCGGCGACCTCCATCTCGCGCTTGGCGTCGACGGTCTTGGCCTCGAGCTCCTGCATGGCGTTGCGCTCCTCCTCCTCGTTCTGCAGGCGGTCGAGGCGCTGCTCGTCCGTCTCCTCCTGGCCCTCGATCTGCTTCCACGGCTCGACGTTGCGCTTGGCGCCGCTCTCGCACTTGTAGTCGTTGCTCTTGGGGTCCGTCGCGAACCGTATCTCGGCGCTGCACCGCGTGCAGCGGATGTAGAACCGGAAGATCTGGATGCCGAGGTACTTCTCCTCCTGGTTCGTCTCCTTGCGCGCGTTGAACTTGCGCCCCTTGTAGATGAACTCGCCGCACGTCAGGCAGCGCATGCTGAACGGCGCCATGAGCCGGACCACCTGGACGCGGGGGCCGGACTGCTTCGACTTGCGCTGGCGGCCCAGCGCGCTCGGGTCGAAGTCGGGGGGGGTAGTACTTGGTGAGCACCTTGCGTTCCGACATGGTGATTCGCTGCGCCTGCTGCTGCGGTTGCTGCGGCTGCTACTGCTACTGCTGCTGCGGTTGGTGGTGTGGGTAAAGGGTGTCTGTCGGGTGAGAGTGGTTGCGGATGTCCAGTGGTTGCGGATGTCCAGTTTCGTATGGGGTCACCTGTCGCCAAAGCCTTTGCTTCTTGATTGATTGTAACGGGGTTCGAGGCAATGCAAGAAGTCGAGGATGACTAGTGCTCCAAAAGGTTTGGCGCGCGCCGGGATTCAATGCGGGATGATGTCGTGGCACGGCCGCAGATTTTAGCCCTGGGGAATCCGATAATAAGACGGGGGTAAGAAGGGCCGTACCAACCCGCATTCCGGATACGGAGCACGTCAACGTTGCCTGAAATCAGAAACACGGATATTTATCGCATTTTCTCTCACTGTAGCAAACGGTAGGTTGGGCCATTTACATTTAGTATGGTCGTCACATGGAGATAACAGACACAAAAGGCCATCTGGTGGGCAGCTGGCCAACGTCGCTAAACTACAACCGTGAAGTTGTCGGCCAGTACTCCGTATCAGATATAGTACTTGGCGCCAAAGCATGGGCTGTGCGAAAGGCAATTCGGATGCTTCCATAAATAGCAACCGCAAATCCAGGTTTATTGACAACGACCATCTTGATTGTCGTACCTACGTGGATGGAGCTGGAATGCGCAGCACTTCGTACTCCGTACGGAGCAGTGTGATGCATAATGGCCTGTGGGGCCACCAAGACTAGTAGACCATGTCCTACTTGGGGGCATCCCTACGCACACAGGAAACAAACCAGAATACTTGTACGGAGTAGGTAATCTACAATTGGTCGCTCCCTGACGTTTGTAACAAAAGACGCAACTAACCAAAAAAAAAGATTTAAAAAAATTTCAGTGCCTCGACGCGGAATCGAACCGCGGATCTTCGCATTGACTCATGTTTACGAGTGCGACGCATTACCCCCTAGTTTGGGTTAGTTATCTCATCAAGCGAGAATGAATGTGGATCGCAAACTTACTGTGCCACCAAGGCCAACTGTGCTTGATGAAATTTACCCTTGTTATCCAGATATATATCGCAACTATTACCTCCGAAATGCCGTAACTGGTCAAAAAAATCCGTAACTCGACTTCATGTGGAGGCATACATGTCTCTATTCCATTGACCAACTTGCGTCGTGTTATGAATGGTTCGTTTATCAAGCAAAAGAACAAGTATTGAAAAATCTTACTTTCCTCACCTTTAACCAGCATATTGCGGTGATCATGCCACTCTCTCCAGGCCTGTGTTCTCTGCAGGAGCTGCGGCGTACTGGACAACCAGAGGCTGTATACCGAGTTTCCTTCCCTGCATCCGAGCTCGCATGTGCCCTTTAAAATTTGTTTACATTCTATCAACCATAAGTAGTATGCGAGCACAATTTTGGGGTATCCTACGGGTTCTACAGGTACTGCTGGGTACTGCTAACTCAAGTAGCTTCGTCTCCATAAATCCATGCTAATTGATTCCATCCAACGAAGACAACCACTCATTCCTGTGCACAGCAGACCTTCTGTATTTTCAATGCACTGGTTCGAATACAAAATAGCGTGTGGTAACAATCGTATCGCTCTACTAAGCTGAACACATCATGAGTCCAAAGAATCTGTGTAGCCAGGTTATTCTGTACCTGCAGTAGGTATTGGTAGTTACATAGCCTACATTTATACAGCATCGTACGACTACCATCCTTGTAACAGAGCAAACAGACTTACGGTTTTGAATCACTCCATGCCCAAGCCTAGCTTGAGATACGAAAAAGTATGGATCATCACTCACAACGTGTCCTGTTTGTCCCACACAACAATCAGCCGTGGGTGACGCATTGTAGGATTGCATCAGCTCTGTGCTACACCGGCCCAGTTGCATACATATGCAGAGCCAGAGCTCGACGTAGCCGTCTCTGTCATAATCCACTCGGTCGTTCTCACCGAGGAGTCTATCTCGATTCTGCTAATCCCCCGATCACATCACCAGTCAAGTCATCCAAAGTACTCCACAAAAGCATGAGCCGCGCTCCAACGGGTGACGCAACTGGTGTAAAATCTTTCCGATCTTGACGGGGTGCAGACGGCGGCTACCATTGATCGTCTCGTTAGTTTGGTCTGTACGTGGGAGGCGCATCGGCACTACCATGGTTGTCCATGCTGTAATATCTCAATAGAAAAATTTGGAGACTTGTGGTGGCAACGGTTTCATCCGGGTACCTGCAAGGAAAACAGCCGGCGCACCGAGGTATCCAGTATGATGTCGTGGCGTCCAAATGTGTGATCAGGGCGTCTTGGCTTTCTCCTCAAGCGCGCCTCGTGACCCAGTAGTACGTAAACGCGTCAGCCCTGTAGGAAAGCTAAGGATCTTATGCGATGATCTTGGACATGCGTAGTAGAAATCGTCGCAACTTCTACCATGGAGTCTGCTGGACACCAACCTCTAGCATCTCGGCAAGAGTATCCCACTTGGCAGCAGCCGGATCTCCGCTAGCCCGTGCAACACCTCGAAGGCCACCGGCAACGAATCGGAGGTTCCTATCAAAGTCCGATCGTATCTCGCGCAGAATCTGTGGATAGCTCTTGATTGCCTCCTCGATGGTGGCGTCTTTGTCCTGCTCCGAGAGAAACGACTCGTCTTCCTCCTCGCTAGGTGATCTGTAGCGATCTGTCCGCCCTTGTGCATCACCAGCCTCGCGACTCGTCCGCGACTCACGTGCATCCTCCAGTCTGATGGCAAGATCAAAGACGTCGAGTATGCATTGGTGGATGGGGCTGAGCTTGCTACCGAGACACGCCTCATCCAGTACGCGTTTCGCAAAAGCCGAGTGAACTGTGATCATCGCATCCACATCCCGGGCAGCGAACAAGTCCTCCTCAAGTTTTCCTAGCAGAGGCGCGATCACGAGGGTCGAGAAATACGATTGAAGCGTGATGCAGAACCACACCAGCCTTGAGCGCAAACCATAGTAGTCTGCCCATCTGCCGTCGAGGCCCGACTCACGAGTAGACTTGATTGAACGCTGCAACACGGAGCTCGCCCGACGTAGCTGAAGCAAGAACGTGAAGACTGCCTGGTGTTGCGCGAGACTTGCTTCAGACACAATGATCCGAACCGGCCATGACATCCTGTAATCAATCGCCACGGAAGGGAGGCATTTCCGCACGGATCTTCTCGACGTCGCGAGGTTTTCCTGCGCGCTGTCCTGAGTTGCAGACGCGGAAATCCGGTCTGCGTCCGGCAGGTCGTTGAAAGCTTCGCGAGCCATCTCCGTCAACGTGAAACGATCATGCCACTTCGGATTGAGGAGGTCTAGGTTGTTAAACAACGGAAAGGCGAACAAATCCGACTGCCAGCCGTTGGTCATGAAGTATATCTGATGAACCGTCGAAAGAACAGCAAACAGTCCGCATGCCTCAAACAAGGTCCGCCGCAGCGTAGCTGAAGCAGCATGGTGCTTGCTCTGCATCCACTGTTCGAATGCCACACTGAAAACCTCGGAGAATGGTGCGAAACAACCAAAGTCAGATGCAGTAAGTGACTCAAAGTCCATCGCGGGCTCCGAGACCTGGTCCCGCACAGGGTTGAACTTCCCCAGGTGCTTGAGGACAACTACACTTTTTCCAGTCGTAAATATCTTTCCGACAGCCGGTTCCAAGAATCTGGGAGCGTATAGGGTACCGTTCGAATTCTTGCGTAACTTGAATCGGTCCTGCCAAACCTGGCTCAACGACACTTGCGTCTGGGCGTCGGTTACGAAGAAGGTCTCGTCGCCTTTCAGCAATTCTCCGTCCTCCATCCATCGACGAATGGGCCGAAGGCAGATTCGGAAGCAATCGTAAAAGAGAGTCCCCAAGAACTTGTAGACTGCTTCTTTGCCTTCAAGCTGGGCGACGCCAGTAGCATCAAAAAGAAGCTCCAGATAATGGAAGGGGTAAAGGTCTTTTGCACCTTCAAGTTGCTGGGCGATGCTCGACAAAGCGATCAACGGTTGCAAATGTGGACTGATCTCGGCGGAAAGCCTCAATAGGCTAACGACAGTGTCTTCCTTTATATCAACAAACCGACGCTCGAGAATAGAGACCTCTCGACCAAAGGCATGAAGTCTCGCTGACACCGCATCCCCGAAGACTTGCATGAGGGGTGTCTGCTGCGCGTTCGCGGACAAGGCTCGTAGCAGTTTCAACCGACGACCAGATTCACAGAAGGAAGCCAAGACGGGCTGAAATGTTTCAGACGAAGCATGCTGAAGAAAGCAGCGTGTCGAGGCTTTGCAATGCTTATCGAAGAGGCTGTTTTCGAGCCCGCTCAGCATGAAGAGGACCTCGCGAACTGCCTGAAGCTCGGAGATGGCGGTATCTTGAGCTTCGCCTCCGGCTATCTTTGAATCCTGGGTAGTCCGCCAAGTCTGCGTCTCTCGTATCTGGGATAATAGGTCGTCATCGCCAAAAGGGGTGATGAAGTCCGCGGGTCGAGGCCGGTGCTGTGCTTCAATACTAGACAGAGAAGTCTGCTCAGACTCTTCGGATACACCGGACGCGGCCTCAAAGGGGTCCTCGTCGGAACTGTTACCACCAAAGTCTACCGTCTCCCAGATGTCACGGTCCGCGGCCCATCCATCTTCTTTGGCGATATCCTCCCACTTGAGCTGAGCGCCTGGGTCGATCTCCGGCTCTTGCAAAGCCTCAACATCAACGAGCTTGGATTTCTGAACAGGTTGATCCGAGAGCTCCAACAAAAAGTGCAAAACGTCTGGCGTGAACTTGTTGGCTATGCCGGAGAGCGTATCCAAGCGTTCCCGGAGGGCATCTGCCAAGCCATCCCGATTGAGGACACGGAAGCGCTCCTCGATGCCATTCAAATGGTCTTCTACGTCGAACTGATTCGTGCGTAAACGATTGTGATGCTTCAGGCTTCGCAGACTTGATTCTCTCAGTGCGTTCAGTCGCCTGGGGGCTGGCTGTTTGGATTGTGTCAATGTCGGGGTCTCAAGTAGTGGATGTCACGCAGCATCTCGTACTTGATTGAGGACGACCTGGACCAGCTCTTCGGTGAGAGCGCTCAGATGCGCCGCAAATGCCATGTTGAATCGGAGATGCAAGCGGACGGAGGTGGCTGGCCGACTTGTTGGTGATAACTAAGTTAACGTCGTGCCCCGTTACCTGTTATTAGTCATGGAGTGTGGCCCCTTCATGCAGGGGTCGCCCAAAGACGGGTTAGACGAAGTTTATCTATCATGCAACTGCAGGGATCTGTGGCACCGGGCGGCGAAGCGCAGACCGTGACCAAGCTTAACTAAGGTTTTCGTGACGCCAGCTCCTGTGCAGTAAATTCGGCCCCTTTCCCACATTGATTATCCGGATTCTGGAATTGGCATAACATCTGGATAACATCGAAATTATCCCGATCCAAGACGAAACCTGAAACTGGCATACAGCGCTTTTGGACCCGAGACAACTCGACAGTGTGACGGTTGCCTGTTTCTTCGGGGACCACGAGCTGCTCTCCCGCGACATCCGCGACGTCCTACAGCCCCGTTTGTCATTATCTGGCGCAGATTACGAATCCCCAAAACACACCTGCTCAGCGTTCTTGGGACCGACCACGCGAGCGTTGCACGAGTCGAGATTTGACGCCACGTCCAACGGTTCATGATCGCTTCGTCGTAACCGAACACAATGGCCATCGCAAGGCCGGTGCGCATGCTGGCGTTCGCCGCCGTCTTGGTGTGGTGTTTCTTTCTGTACACGATATTCAAGCCGGCGCCGAGCGTAGGCATCTTGGGCCCGGGCGACGCTGTGACGAGTTTCGAGAGGGATCCCCTTCTGGACCGTACGCCGAGATACCTTTCTTCTGCCATGTGCCCTCTCGGCCCGTAACTGACCATCGTTTGTGATAGCCACCGGAGAGCCAGCAGGCACGCTTGTGCATGCCTCGGAGGCCTACGCGCCCGGCGCGAACTCGGCACGAATCAATGCGACCCTACTCGCCCTTGTGCGAAACGAGGAGCTGGACGGCATGTTGCAGTCGATGCGCGATCTCGAGAGGACATGGAATCACAAATTCAACTACCCCTGGACCTTCTTCAACGACGTCCCCTTCACCAAGGAGTTCAAGGAAAAGACGTCGGCTGCGACCAAGGCCGAGTGTAGATACGGTGTGTACAAGCTCCAAGAGATTCTGGAGGAAGGCAATAGCTGATCTTGTGACTGCAGAGGTGATCCCCGAGGAACATTGGGCGGTACCGTCCTGGATAAACGACGACCTCTACAAGGAGTCGGTCAAGATCCTCAAGGAGAACGACATCCAGTACGCCGACATGATTTCGTATCACCAGATGTGCAGGTGGAACAGCGGCCTCTTTTACAAGCACCCGGCTCTGAAGGACATACAATTCTACTGGCGCGTCGAGCCCAAGGTCCACTTCTTCTGCGATGTTGACTACGATGTCTTCCGCTACATGCAGGATAACAACAAGACGTACGGCTTCACCGTCAGCATCTACGATGCGCCCAAATCCATTCCGACCCTGTGGCCCGAGACCGAGAGGTTCCTAGCCCAACACCCCAACTCCCTCCATCCCAACAACGCCGTAGGATGGTTGACGGACAAGATCCGCCGCCCAACCCACAATTTCGAGGCCAATGGCTACTCGACTTGCCACTTCTGGACCAACTTTGAGATTGCCGACCTGCGTGTTTGGAGAAGCCAGGTCTATGAAGACTACTTTAACCACCTGGATAGAGCGGGAGGCTTCTTCTACGAGCGATGGGGCGACGCTCCAGTTCACAGCATTGCCCTTGCCTTGTTCGAGGACAAGAGCAAGATCCATTGGTACGTGAAGCCCCCCCAAGATTTGCTTACTCCTGGTGCTGACGTTCCAACTTAGGTTCCGTGACATTGGATACCAACATATCCCGTTCTTCAACTGCCCCAACTCTCCCAAGTGCAGCGGCTGCAAGAAGGGCAAATTTTACGACGGTGAATCGTGGCTGCAAAAGGAGGACTGCCGGCCCAACTGGTTCAAGTACGGACATATGGACTAGAGCGGTGGACATGAAACGGGAGTCGGAAATGTCGTCGGCAATGTAATGACGTCTGGGTAGCTTCAAATGATGAATATGCAGGCAAGCATGGGGAGGCACACGGTGTTACGGGCGTATGAGGGGGAGGGCATCGATAGAAGGTGGTTTCTTTAGCACTGTCACTTTGGACGGAACTGTGGATTGTACAAAGCTAGCCAAACCCCCTTTCGTATATTCATTTGGAACTCATTTTTGAGTCTTGGGTAGTGTGATGTGCAGGCTCGCGTTCAGCGATTGACGGTCCAGATCTAGACCCGAAGTGCGGGCAGGTGTGTAAAGGGTATGGAAGTCCCTAATACTATCTGTCGTCTTGTCGATATACCGGTACATGTAACTAGCTAGCTGCCTTGTTGGATGTTTTCTTTGACCTGTCAATCCTTGGGCGGAACCCCCACGACGACGAGTTCTTTCTCATCATAGTTACCGTCTTGTGTGAAGTTTACCGATATCGCCCTGAACCCAACCACGCAAAGCACTCTTGTAGTTTTTGAAACCCACGAAGACGTAAACCTACTCACCAGCCTATCTCTCTATCTATCTACCATAGCCCATTTAGCTTTTAGTATTCCCAGATCTCTTCCAGTCCTGTCACTCCCACGGCTGCGCTGCAGTCAAGCTATTTCCGAAACTATACTGTAATATTCTTTTCTTATAAATAGATGACCCAATCCTCCTTTCTCTGTCCTCATTTCTTAATCACCCATCACCTTTCCTTCTCCACTTGCCTTTCGTACCCAGCATATTCTTTACCATCATTTACCATGAAGATCTTCGTCTCTCCCCTTGCCATCACCACCATGGTCGCCCTCGTCGGCTTGGCCTCCACCGTCGAGGCGGCCCCTGTCATCGACTTTCCGCCGAACCGTCCTGTATCTAACTTGGTCTGGCCACCATCCAGGGGTGTGATATCGACTTTCACGACCACGGCCACGGCCATGACGTCTGTGACGACGACGACGACGACGACGACCGCTTCCGACGCAACGGGTTTCCTGCCGCACATCCCAACGGCCCCGGGCCCTGTCATATCCACGATCCTGGAGAAGCCCACGTCGACGGAGAAGAAGATGGTCGTCGTGACTATCATCCGGGGGACGCGCTTCAGCGACCTCTCGCACCCGGCGCACACGCGTCCCGCGCAACTCCCGCCCGTCGTGGAGCCTAGGGCCGAGACCACCGCGTCCAGCGCCCCGATGCCCAAGGTGATGCCGCGTCCGGTGGTTCTCCCCGGCCATCGCGCCCCGCTCCATTGGCCTGTTCCCCCGATCATGCCCGGTCCCGTTCAAGTCACTGCTGATGGTGATGGGGAGCTTGCTGCCGTGTCAACCCTTGCCGTGTCGACCCTTTGAAGCGGGGGGGGTTATATCTACGACGATGGACAATACCTACTGCGCTGTTGGATCGGCGGGACTTGGTTTTTCTGAAGCTTTGGTCGTGCTGGTGGGTCGACACCTCTCGGACATGTTCATGTTGATGTGTTCTGGGTTTCAGTGGGAGGTTAGGTAGGTAATAGGGCAAGGCTTGGGCTCACTGTGGAAGCAGGTGTTTCGCTCTCGCTTGTGACTGGTCTGGTCTAGCTGCTCATCTCGTCCACTCTCGCAAGATGCACGATGACCTTTTTTTAGATCCATACTTTTCTTCATAGTCCACATCCAGAATGCTTTAACCAATCCCGACTTGGATACTCGAAGTAGCTTTTGCCGCGGCTGTGACCAAACGAGCAAGTGGGTTGACTGCTTGTCTCCCTTTTTTCCCTTTCCCCTTTCCCTTTCCACTTTCCCCCCTTCCCCATTTTCCCCATTTCCCCTTTCCCCCTCCCCGCCTTTCCCCTCCTAAACCCCCAATCGTCCATGTGCTCAGATCCTCTTGGAGATATACACAGGCCAGCCCTTGGGCACAACGGTAAAGTAAGCAAGCCAGTCCCACTCCTTCTTCGGGTCCACCTGCTTGAAGTCGTAGTCCCTAATCATGGTAGCCTGGTTGTGATGTTTAGCAGATGCGCACCGCCCGTGATGAACTTCCAATGCGTGACTTACGGCAACCTTGCTGAACTGGATCCTAGCGACGTGCTGCCCTGGACACGAGGCCCATCCCAAACCCCACTGCTCTTGATCAGTATCTCTGGACGCGCATCATGTATGATCGACGGGACGGGGAACGCCCACTCACCGGACAAAAGTTCTTCTCCATGGACGCTGCGTCGGGCCCGAGCCAGCGGTCCGGGTTGAACTCCAGCGCGTCGGGCCCCCAGAGCGCCTTGGAGGTCATGAGAACGTAGGGGTTGATGGACAAGACGGTGCCTTCGGGGAAGAAGGTGTCGTCGAACTTGATGCCGCCCTTGGGCACGATGCGAGGCAGACCCACTGTGACAGGTCAGCATATGTTTTTGTGTGAGGGACTGGGCGAAAGGCCGTACTTGGGACGGGAGCAAAGATGCGCAGTGCTTCCTTGATGGCTGCCTGCAGATAGGGCAGCTTGACGGCATCTTCGTATGCGACTACGGAGTCCTGGCAGAGGCCCCCCTTGCGAGCCGTGTCGATCTCGTCCCGGAGCCGTTGTAAGGCTTTGGGGTTGCGCAAAAGGTGGTAGACGAAACTCCTATCACGCCGAGAATTAGGATACAACACACTCGTCTAGAGAAAGACTTTTTTTTTTTTTTTTGTGGGGGGTGGAGAGGGCGAGGGCGAGGGGAGGCAAGATAGATTTCCAAAACGTACTGCAGACCGCAAGAGACCGTGTCGGATCCTGCGCCCAGGTTCGTAATGGCCGACGCGAACAGCCGGCCCTCGTTCCAGTGCAGGTTCTCCTGGCCGGCCTTGTCCAGCGCGCGGAACCAGTGCGCGCAGATGTCGAAGCGAGCATCCGGGTTCTTCTTGCGCTCCTGCAGCGCGCTCTTGGCGATGCTGCCGAGGTGGCCGAGGGGCAGCATCTCCGTCCAGGTCGTCAGCGGGTTGCAGATGAGGTAGCTGAGCCAGCGGAA
Organism: Arthrinium puccinioides; assembly: GCA_022414665.1. Taxonomy (NCBI): domain Eukaryota; kingdom Fungi; phylum Ascomycota; class Sordariomycetes; order Amphisphaeriales; family Apiosporaceae; genus Arthrinium; species Arthrinium puccinioides. The sequence goes on along the minus strand of JAIUNF010000006.1, from coordinate 2,721,138 downwards.
GTAGCCAAAGAGGGAAAAGTACAGCTCCATCCCCTCGTTGACCGCGATGGCGCCCTGGATGTCCTCGCCCTTTTCGATGAAGCCAAAGGAGCGGGAGAAGGTCATCTCGCCCGTGATGTCGTAAGCCGCAAAGGAGAAGAAGTCGCCCAGCTCCATGGACGTGTGCTTCTCGGCGGCCTTGTCGAACCAGCCGAACAGGCCGCGGAGGATCTCGTCGATATGGGGCTCTGCGCGGACGACATTGTGGTGCAGGAAGCCCTGGGAGAGGAACTTTGCGCTCTCGAGCTTCTCCTTGGGATCGCGTATACTGATTGGCCCTGGGGTGCGGTAATCGGGGAAGACGAAGATCTTGTACCATTCGGCCTGTTGCTGTCAGCAGCAGGAAACAATGATTTCGGGGTAGGATCGATCTATGCTATAACTATACCTTTTCGAGGGGTGCCAGAAATAGTGCTTTCGTGGCATTGGCGTGGCAAACGCTAACTTCGTTGTGCGCGATGCGCACAAAGGGGCCTATAGTTACGCGACGTGTATAAGCATGGGTCTTATTGCAATCCCCTCATAGTTCAAGGGCCAGATGGGACGATAGATACCGTGCTTTTCATGCTGCTTAGCAACGGCCACCTGCTGGTCGCCCCTCCAGATCTGCTGAAGGTGCCAGAACCGCGAGAAGGATGCTACGAAGGGGCCCGGGACCGAGCTGATGGGCGAGAAGTAACGTCTACGGATGAATGTGACGGCGAGTAGGGTCGAGATGAGCACAGAGACCTGGACGGCAATGAAGGCTCGACTCCATGTGTCCGGTGTGCCCAGCTGGCCGAAGACGCCGTCCGTCGTGCCGTTTGCCATGGGGCCAGTCAGCAGCCAGCCCCTGAATGTCGAACCAAGCTCGTTGGATAGGCCCATTGTCGATGGCGAGTCTCTCTAGGGAACCATTTTCTGCAGACCGGCAACGACATGCGGTTTAATCTTATGCGATTGACAGGTCACCTAATGAGGGGAAAACCAGCGAGCTTGTGACGGCGGTATACTTGGTAACTAGTTGGTCTTCAGCTTCAGCTGTCAGGGGTCGATCCCGATACTCCACCACATATCATGGTCCAAGTGGATCACATCACATCGGCCGGCATAAGATGATTAACGTTACCTATATAACGTACGACCCCACTCAGTCGGCCACCCCTATGAACCGGCCACCTACAACATCCACACAATGTCATAACTACGTAACTTCAAACTATGATAACACAACTAATTAAAGCTCGAGATAGTTCATATTTACTCTAATTAATAGCTATAATAGAGGGCTTTAAACGAGACCTAAAGTGCTGCTATAGATGCTTTACGTGCAGCTAGAATCTTGCCCTATTTAGCCTAATATGCTATAGCCTCTTATTAACGGACCTTCTCGATTTCCTAAGCCTTCTTAATATTCTCGATATTAGTAAATCGTTTATTCGGACTAAGCTTAATTAGCCTACGTATAGTAGTATCGGCTTTAGGTATAGCCTCTTCTAAGGCCTATAATCTAGTCCGCAAGATCGCTATCTCTCTAGCTTACAGATCTACGTACTTTTTAAGTCTCTTAATATCTTAACGAGATATAGGAGACCGTTTAGAACTTCTCTAGAGTAGTTTTCTGGCCTAAATAGTGCTATAAGGAGTTCCTTATAGTATTTTAACGTAATAGGGGGGTATAAGTAGTTCGAAAGATAGCCGAGGACTATTTTCGGTAATAGGGGTCGGTAATTTAATTGCTATAGGCTTAACTTTCGACGGATTAAAGGGCTATATACTACTATTTCTAAAGCCTATAACGATATTCCTTCTATTAAAACTCCGGTAATAGGCCGTCTCGTATATCTAAAGGAATTCGGACTTCTAAATAGAGACCGTATAGCTAAGACTCTAGCTATAGTTTAGGCTGCTAGCGATAGTACTACTTAAGAGGACCGAAAATAGAGATATCTAGGGGTTATATAAGCATAACCGCAATAAGGTAGTAGGTAAACTAGACAGATCTTATTACTAAAATAGAGTTATTAGAAGTCGATATCTCGTGTATCGAATAGCTATCTAAGACTAGTAATCGCTACTAATCCGGATTAGTAGGCGCTATCTTAGGGATAAAAACCTTCTCGAGCTAATATAGAGCAATCTCTATACTAGTCTACCTATTTTGGGAGTATATATACTTCTAGGCCGGTGGTTAGACTCGAAAGTGTTATAGCTATAAGGATATCCCCTTATATTATAATAGTAGGTGTTATTATAAAGCTAATAGCGCTTATAGAGTGCAGTATACTAATCTACTCTCTATTACTATCCTAAATTATATATGCTCCCTTTTTTTTTAGCTAAACTAATAACTAAACCGTCGAGTCCTTAACCGATTACGATACCGGTCTCGTCCTAGTTATATAGGTTCTCTAGTAGGATACTATAGCGGCGTAGCAGAGTCTAGAGAAGAGGATAAAAACTATTTGGGGCTTCTTATAATAGCCTATTAATACGTTATCGGTCGATACGGCGGTTCTTTAGTATTCGGACGGTTAGATATCTGGCTATAAACCGAGATAGCTAGTGTTTACTAAACTGCTTTAAGACACCGGCTACCTTTAAAGCTATATATCTTACTATTCCGTGGGCCGGTAGACGTGATTCTTAGTATAATTAGAGTATCTAAGTAACGAGAAACTGCTCCTATATAGGTAATAGGTTTATCCTAGGCTTAGAAGTAGTTTATTTAGGTTATTAGTCGTGAAGTCGATCCCCAGGGTTAATCGTGGAATCTTATACCGTATCGTAGCCTGCTATTATAATATACTAGAAAGTATATCCTCGTATATAGCTTGAATAGCGGATTCAGAATAACGTTCATTTGGCATCGTGGGATTAAAATTAAGGGCGCAATTACGCGTAGAAGGTTTGGGGTATAAATGTTGTAGGTGGCCGGTAGGTGGCCGGTTCATAGGGGTGGCCGACTGAGTGGGGTCGTACGTTAACTAGTTGGAGTTGGCGAACGAACTGCATGTGGTGTTCGTGACGGGCCCTTTTGGTGCCTGTCGATACCATGCCGGGCGAGGTGATAGAACCCTCTACCCTGCGAACCACGTGTGGCATGTGCCGTGCGTGCATGAGCAGCAACAAAAGACGTCGGACAGTGGTTTTGTGTACTAACGTTAGTTAAGTACAGCCAGCAGTCAACAGTCAACAGGTTCGAGTCGGCAATCCCTTCCTCATACGGCTAGTTGCATCCCTACAGCCTCAGGCTACTGCGCAGGTCTTGGATATCCAATGCCCGCCCGGTGCCCAACACGTTTTGCAGGGAGGCAAACCACGCAACGCTGCGAGGTAACTATCCGTCCAAGTATAGTCGAGACTGGCTAGCGACTTCCACCATCACATCACGCGCGGCTAGGGGCCCAGGGCACCGCATCGCTTCTCGGATTGGGCGATGCAAAGACAGACCGATGATACCAAAGTGCCGTGTGTACTTTGTAGGTCTCGCACCGTCGTCGACCGTCGCCTGTGCGTACTTTATGAGTGTCCCGGTCGGCAGTGACGCGGCCGTTTGACCGAAATGGGATGTTGCGTAGTTACTGTCACAGTACTGTGTAAGTTACTGCGGACGTAGCAGTGCAGCGATGGACGTCGTGTGATCGCGTGCGTTCAGGGCCATGCGCGCGCCCACGGCAACCAAACCGCATCAATCGGGGGTTGCACCACTCGGAGGGGGTTAACCAGATGCCGTACCACAGTATTCACAGTATTCGCAGCGGCGCAACCCCCCATGATCCATCCTTGAAGAAAAATTGCAGGCGAGCTCATCCACAACACGGGCAGTACCACCGATTGCACGCAGGTGGTGCGGACGAGGAACGGGTTTTAATAACCGAGCGAATGCTGGCAAGTGGCGATGACGGCGAGGAACCAATAAAGTATACCGAACGCAGATATTGGGCTCCATAGAACGGACGGGTCTCACCCAAACCAGGACTTGCGCAGGATGGCAAACGGCCACTGACTCGGACCACTAATACTAAGTAAAAGAACCGGCATCAGGCTCCGCTTGTCAACCGTCCTGCGATCTGAACGTTCGCTTCCGAATTGCAAAGGGTTTCGTCTAACCAAGGTTGCCGACATTGTGATACAATGGGTACTGCGACCTGGACGGAAGAGATTCGAGCAGAGTCGAGTATTCCCAATGCCACGCCACGTGTGAAGAGTGAGACTTGTCACTTTGTGTCTGTCTAGTGGTCGGTGGAAGAACGAACGATGGAATGCGTGGAAGAACACAGATATAACGTTAGCCCGCTATAGGTCTTCTACTGTGTACTGCGTATTCATCCCATCATTCCCCTCTCTGCTCCAACTACTGCTTATATAACCAACTCGTTAGTCATCCCATCTATTGTGTATTGTGTAACCAACTATAGTATACGGATAGGCTATAGCTAGCTGCATTGACTGCGTATTTCAGCCCAGACGAAGCTCGGGCTCAACTGCCCGGCCATACCGATCGCCGTCGCATGGCTGTGCGTGACTGTTTCCGGTGATGAAATACCCACGACGAGAAGAAAAGAGGTCGAGCCATGCCCGAATTCGATAATGAGACAGTTCGGGTGCATGCGTTGAAAACAGTCAGGGGCTGGCCTCCTTCCGGTCGACCAAACCCCGGACGACTACCAACGCAGGGGCTCCGACAGCAAGAAAAAGTTGGATCGTTCGAACCGGACCCCAACCCTTGCGTGGATCCGTTGAGATATAACGTGCCAGGGTGTGATGGTTCTCAAGACGTTTCTGGTCGCTTAGAAGGGATATACGTAGGTAGTAGCTTGCTGATGGATACCGATGTACTGTGTAGACCGACGGACCTGCGCAAGGCTGTCTTGTCTGGGGGCGAAGGAGAGATAGCTTCGGCCGGATACGCATCACCGCTCTTTAGTTATATCTGGACTCGGCCGTCGTATCCCAACCGTCCGAGAAATCCATCTACTCCTCCGAAACCCAGCTCGGGTCCGTCGTTTGCATCATCGTCATCATCATCATCATCACCATCGTCATCGTCATCGTCATCGTCATCACCATGACTTACATATTCCCGATCGAGAGGTCGGCCCAAAGGACAGTCATAGCCGTGGCCGTCGTCTTTTCCCTGCTCCCGACGACGGCAGTATGTCTCCGAATACTGGCACGCCGGAAGTCGAACAGGAATCTGGATCTGAGCGATTATCTGAACATTGCCGCTTGTGTAAGTCACCGTGTGGACATGGCCAAGTACGCAGGCGATGGCGACTAACGACAGGACCCCAGATCGTCGCCGTAGTATACCAAGCAGTTGTCATCTCAGGTTAGTATGTCCCCTTTACGTAAAAGAAACATCTCCACTTCAAGTCCTCTGTCTCACCAAAGAATCTCGTAGCTGTTCTTGTCGGCGGGCTTGGATTTCACGCGACCGAGGTGGTGGCGATGGGTGGAAGCGAATCGTTGGAGACGTTGTTCAAGGTGAACCCCCTTGATACTAAAACAGCACGCGTAGGTATTCGCTGCTAACGTAACCGTGATGGAAAGCTCGTCATCGTCGTCCAAGTCCTCTGGTCCATCAGTCTCGGCCTCGCAAAGGGGTCTATCCTGATTCTCTACTCCAAGGTCTTCTCGCTGCCTACCTTCATCATGGCGTCCAAGGTCACTGCGGTGTTCATTCTTCTATGGCAAGTCATATCCCTCGATATCTTCCTTCCGTCCGCCAAGGACACTACTTTGACTGTTTGTACTGACTGGAGCGAGTATAGGGCTCTCGTACTCATCATCGGCCCGTTCGCAATGTGCCAACCTTTCGAGCAGAACTGGACCAATGTGCCAGGCGGTCATTGCACTGACCCGAAGGCGCTGTGGATAGTGACGGGGGTTTTCAACATCATTACCGACCTGATCGTCCTCTTACTGCCTATGCCGTACCTGTACGGCTTGGAGCTTGCCCTGTACAAGAAACTGGTCCTGATGGGCACGTTTGGAATCGGCCTGCTGTGAGTCGAACCCTCATTTCCGCTCTAACGGTCCCTGCGGATCCTCGCCTCCAGATCGTGCCCCCCGGGGGGCTTGCTCGTGAACTGTCCGCTAATAGCAAGCTAGAGTATGCATCGTCAGCGCCGTCCGGCTCGACACGCTCGTCAACATCGACACGGCCGACTTCTCCTTCACCGGGCCCATCGCGGTCATGTTCAGCGCGCTGGAGCCGTGCCTGCTCGTCACCGCCGCCTGCGTCCCGCTGCTGCGCCCGCTGCTGGGAGGCAAGTACAGCTCGTCCGGCACGGCAAAGGTCGCCACCACGCGCACGTCTCTGCAGAAGACCAGGCCCTCCACCGGCTTCAACAAGCTGAGCGGCGGCGCTTCCGCGATTCAGCTGCGCTCCGAGCCGTTCCGTTCGCCTGCCGCCGGGTCGGACGCGAGCTTGCGCCCGAGTATCGACGATGCATCTGCTGAGCGCGACGTCGAGTTGAGGGCGATTTCTGTCCATGAGGACTGGAAGAATGGGGCGAATGTATGAGTCGGGGCATAGACAACCTCCGCCTACTGGCGTACTGGGTATACGATTGATAAATTATAATGATAATCCACATGCTGTGGTGCTTTCTATACTTGGCTTTGGTGTACGTTTCAAGTCTGGCTCACTGTGCTCAGTGCGACAAACCGGTGCAGTCCTTCCTCGAGATCAACAGGGGCTTCGAGGCTGGTGACCCCTGAGTTTGGAGGATTCGTATCCGCTACTGTCTAAACCTGCCCAGAGACCTTCCAAGGCAAAGACCCTCGTAGTTTCCAACGACGCTACACTACTTCATGCACTTGATGCCACGGGCAAACTTTACTCGGGCATCTTAAAGTGCAAGCAGAAGGACTTTAGAATGTGTTGATCGTTAACTAGCTCGAAGCCTCGACATAAAAGCATTTAAGAGTATATATATACTGCGGCAAAACTTGACTCCGACCGAGGTCTATAGTTCTGCCGTATTAGTGCTTAATAGTCTTGCGACATCTACCTATATATTACGTGTCTGTAACGTTATCCCAACTCCCGGTTCATAAAACACATCCCGTCGCAGTTCGTCCGCCTAGACAATTCTGGTGCGAAAGAGACCGAACATGCGCTGATATCTATATCCCTCACCTGCGTCACACTTGGTCACATCGTCCTCGGGCTTCTTGACTCCGTACTGTCGGAGACAGCAGGTGAAAGGCTTGTTGGACAACACCGATGGGGTCCGGGGTCCATCCTGGCAAGCCAGGTTTGCTTCGTCATCGGAGCTATCTGGAGGTGGCTGGTGGTCAATGACACGCTGGCGTGACTGACGATCTTTCTCATACTGAGATGACTTGATTTCCTCAAGATTGCCCCAGAGCTTGAAGAGTTTCTCGCGGAGGGCGCTGAGGGCGGTTCGGTCTGCTTGAAGACTGCACACGATGTCAATCCTTGCAACACACGAGGATACTGGAAATTCCATTCCTATACTTACTCTGATGCATCCAGGCCCGTCAAGTGTTCAGCTTCGGTATTATCCACCACTGCCAACAATCTCTTCCCATCCGGCTCCTTGAGACCCTTTTGTGGTCCCGCGTCCTCGAGGAGCAGAGCAAACCGCCATTCCCATTTCTTTGGGCCCCCCAAGCGACCAAGGGTTTCGCTCTCTTCGTCCGACTGCGAGGAAGATTGCCCACTGGAATCCGACAGTACGTCGCATTCACTGCTCGCGAAATACTCAAGCTTCTGGGGGAAAAAGTCCACGACGCGCACATTTGCACGATACAAAACATTATTGAATGGGAGGGGAATCTGGACCTTTTGTTCGTCCACAAATGTCGTCCAAATGACAGGTTCGAGGATCGCTTCCAATGCCCAAGTGGGTTGGTCTTCACTTCCGCACTTGACATTGCTGTTGAGATCGAGCGAGGTCATGCAGTCCTTCATCTTCCCCTCAACCTTTTTTTCTGCAGCTTCCCGCGTCATCTTTCGTCGTTCTTTGGCGTTCGGGGCGGGAACGGAATTATCAGCCGCCTTTCGCTTGGCCCCCTTTACAGCAAGTTTTTCCACTCGCCGCTTGTCTTTGAGGCGACTGTCGCTCGGATCGATAATTTCCACCACCTTCTTGGAGGCAAAAGCATCGGGATCTTCTCTCAGAAAGCCCTCGAGGTTTTGCCCGTTTTGACCCATCTTGAGCTGTACGTTGCGTAGCATGACCCAATCGGCGATCTTGACATTTTCCCGTAGGAAATAGGCGTTAGGGCCCCAAACACTGACCTGCATAGACTTCTTGCCATGGGGTCGCTGGCAATTCTCTGTTTTTGAGACGTTGTCTGGTTCGTAGTCGAAGAAAGCATAGTTATCGGTAAAGTCGGAAACCCATAATGTGACTCTGCCATCCGTCTCAAACGGAGCTTTGACAACCTTGACCATGAGATCGTAGAATTTGCCATGTTCAACACCCTTGAGCTCGCTGTACTTGCCGTTTCTGGCGATCGGCGACTTCTTCGCGCTCTCTGGGGCTTCGACAGCTGTGGGCAGCAGTTTCCTGTCAAAAGAATGAAACAGCCATGAGACGTACTCATGCTCCTTGACCGTGGGTTGTTTGTGATTTTGACACGGAGGCAACATGGCGACTGCTGCTGATTTTGGTGGTTCGGGTATCTTGGCGGCCAAGTACACGTGGATGACGGTGGCAACGTTGGTGAGGAGGGACTTTCCCTGTCCACCATTACTCTGTACCTTGGCTTCTTTTATGAGGATGACGTCGCCGACTACGGCTTTGGGCAACTCCTGCTCGGGGGCGAAGCAATGGAATTTCAGGTCTGCAGTATCACCCCCGGCAGATAGGTCCGAGATGGTCAAGGAGCATTTCCAGTCTTTTGCAGTTGGTTAGTCACAAGTCGAGGCCGATGAAATGCATCGAAACTCGCCTGTGCGCCTTGTCTTGAAGGGCTCCTCCACGGCCATGACCAGGCCAAAGACGCTGACCAGTTTGCCATCGGGTACGCAGCCATTGAGAACATCGCTGATGGTTAAATAACCACCGGGAAGGCGGATTCCAGCCATCCTACCGCTCGTCAATATGACCTGTGGCTGTTGGGGAGTTGCAAGATGGCCTATGCCACGACGAGGTACGGAGTACGGAGTACTTTACGCGTCTTGGACGCCGCTGTGCTGGAAGCGCGTTGCCGGCACCAACTCACGTGTTGTCTTGGTCATTGAGCTTGGTGGTGGGGGTGGTGCACAGACCACTCTTTTGGTTGCGCATTTGACGCATGTGAGAGAGGAAGGGGAGGGAAATCCGAAAGTCTAAAGAAAACATGCAGCTTTGCTATGGGGTGGGGGGGGTTTCTTCCAGAAAAAGAGCGCCAAGCTCACCCGTTGCTGTGAGAGACATGGGGGCCGTGCACCACATTCTGCCAGTGTCAAGCCGGGCCTCTTCAGTTCCCCTCACACCTGCCGCCTGCAGCCAACCTTCAGATGCCCGGAAATCTACACAGTAGTCAGTCTGCCTTTCCCCTTCCCCCAAACCATTCCATTCCAGACGAAGACGGCCACTGCAAGTGGCTTCAGAGTCCATCCATACCTCTCCGCATACAGCGAAATTCGTCTCCCTCACCACACGCCCCCGTCCCCGTGGCGCACTGCAACAACATCTTGACAGTATAAATTCTACAGTACCAAGCCGACTCGGCTGTCCCGCTTGCTTGTCGGACGGCAGTCTCCATTCATTCCCACACTGCCATCAAACTAAACCACCCCGCCTTTTCAGGACGACCGGCCCCTGGGAACTTTGGAGGGACACGACCAAAACAAAAATCCCATCGCCCGCCCACTTTGAGCACACTCACTTGCCTCAGTAGCCTCATCACCTTCACCCACTCACCAAACTTCCATCATCTTTGCGCCTACACCGACCCGCAAACATGGCTGACCGGTACATTCCCGAGCATCGCCGAACCCAGTTCAAGGCCAAGAGCACCTTCAAGCCCGAGGAGCTGCGACGTCGCCGCGAGGAGCAGCAGGTCGAGATCCGCAAGGCCAAGCGCGAGGAGAACTTGGCCAAGCGTCGAGGTATCGGTTCTGGCAACGACAGACCCGGTGCTTCGCTGGGCGCCGCCCCCGACAGCGATGATGATACTGCTCCCACCGAGAGCCAGGTATGTCTGCTGCTTTTCCTCGCCTTGATTTAATCCATCTCCCGCTGGCCCGCTGGCCCGTGGGCTCTGCAATCGGACTCGGTGTCGCCTGGCCTGTCTTATTTGGACTTGCACATCAACCTTCGGCCGTCTCGCGCAGCAATATCAACGGCGAAGTCCCTTGAAGTATCGGTTTCCCGGAGTCGGGCTGGACGGGCTGGATGCTCTGTGCGACGGCCTTGCATAGCCTAATCATTGCTCAAAGTCTCACCAAGCTTGTCGCGAGTCATTGCTAATACGTACCCCTCCACAGCTCAACGAGGACCTCCCTCAGATGGTATCTGGAGTCTTCTCAGAACAGATTGACCTGCAGATCCAGGCCACGACGAAATTCCGAAAGCTCCTTTCCAAAGAGCGCAACCCTCCCATCGAGGAGGTCATCAAGACCGGTGTCGTGACACGATTTGTCGAGTTCCTGCGATCGCCGCATACCCTTGTGCAGTTCGAGGCCGCGTGGGCTCTGACCAACATCGCCTCTGGTTCCGCTACCCAGACCCAGGTCGTCATCGAGGCAGGCGCCGTCCCCATCTTTGTCGAGTTGCTGGCCAGCCCTGAGCCCGATGTACGAGAGCAGGCCGTGTGGGCGTTGGGCAATATCGCCGGTGACAGCCCTAGTTGCCGCGATTACGTCCTGAGCTGCGGTGCCCTCAAGCCCCTGCTGAACCTGCTGGGTGACAGCCGCAAGCTGAGCATGCTCCGCAATGCCACATGGACGCTCAGCAACTTTTGCCGTGGCAAGACGCCCCAACCCGATTGGAACACTGTAAGACCAACTGTGGAATACCCGCACCCTATCCTATACCGTGTACTGACCCCGGCCTACCTCAGATTGCGCCTGCGCTACCCGTTCTCGCCAAGCTCGTCTACTCCCTGGACGACGAAGTCCTGATCGATGCCTGCTGGGCCATCTCGTACCTCAGTGATGGATCTAACGACAAAATCCAGGCCGTGATCGAGGCCGGCATCCCACGCCGCTTGGTAGAGCTGTTGATGCACGCTTCTACCTCGGTCCAGACCCCCGCCCTGCGCTCAGTTGGTAACATTGTCACTGGAGATGATGTTCAAACCCAGGTCATCATCAACTGCGGTGCTCTTCCCTGCCTGTTGTCGCTTTTGAGCTCCAACAAGGACGGCATTCGCAAGGAGGCCTGCTGGACCATCTCGAATGTGACGGCCGGTAACAGCCAGCAAATCCAGTCGGTCATTGATGCCAACATCATCCCGCCCCTGATCCATCTGCTCTCTAACGGAGACCTGAAGACTCGCAAGGAAGCCTGTTGGGCAATTAGCAATGCCACCAGCGGTGGACTCCAAAAGCCTGAGCAGATTCGATACTTGGTCTCCCAGAACTGCATTCGGCCGTTGTGCGACCTCCTCGCGTGCCCAGACAACAAGATCATCCAGGTGGCTCTTGACGGTTTAGAGAACATCCTCAAGGTCGGCGACTTGGACAAGCAAGCTGCTGGCGAGGGGGCCGAGTCCATTAACCGCTACGCCCTGTTTATCGAGGAGTGTGGTGGCATGGAGAAGATTCACGACTGCCAGACCAATGCCAACGAGGAGATTTACATGAAGTCGTACAACATCATCGAGAAGTACTTCTCGGATGAGGACGAAAATGCCGACGAGGCCATGGCGCCCCAGGCCCAAGGCGCCAACGGCACGTTCGGTTTCGGCACCAACGGCGCCCAGCAAGGCGGCTTCAACTTTGCCAACGGTGGTGATTCGATGGACATGTAGGATGCCTTTGAGTTCCCCTTTGAACCGCAGAACAACCGGATACCGCCAAGTTTGACATCGATCCTACGCGCCGTGACGACTCGGCTCGACAGCGACGAGGACTTGGTATACGACGCAGCACCCATCATAACCCAACGTCACACAGCACAGCTATTGCCCCCCCCTTCCCCCCAAACCCACAACCCCAAACACCCGAAATTCTGTCCGGCCCAGGCGAAGAAGCGGAAGCCGTCCACAGGCGAGGAGACAGGTCTCTCGGTAGCTTTAAAGCTCCGACCTGAAGCGAGAGCAGCTGGCGGTGGACGACAGCATGTTTATACCAGCAGGGGGTCTTAAATGGTAGCTTGAAAGCTCCAACCCTTTTGAGGAGATTGCGCAAGGCGTCTTTCGGCGTAGATTGCGCCGCTCCGGTGGGAGGCCGACTCGCGCCAAATCACGGCATGAAATGGTGGTATTGCTGTCTCCTAGTGGTAGAACAGCAGTCGGACACCAGTGCTGAGCACAAATGGTGCGCACGTCCAGACCAAGTGGTCATGGACATGGGCTGCCCGTTTTCAGTACCGACAAAATTGAGCATAAAGAAGAGTAGCTTGTTGCCCAAAGAAAAGAAATTGTCTCCTGTCGTCTAATGGACCTCTGATGATGATATGAAAGCAGCTCGACGCTCGACGAGACGCGCGGGACGCTAGCTGACACTGACTGGCATGATGGGGTATCCGTAGCTATTCTGGACATGAATTATGTTTGTAACGTCACTGGTGCGGTGCAACCAACTAACAAGTAACCAACTAACAAGTAACCAACTAACAAGTAACCAACTAACTAGTGAACTAGTTAACTACTCCGTAGTCTGATGATTGGTGTACCCGGCGGCCGGTCTGTGCTTTGCCCATGTGATTGATTCCTCGCAGGTTTGTTTCCCCACAACGAGTACTCCGTAGTTACCGCCAACACGCAGCCAACAAGGTTAGCAACAAGGTTAGCTACTGTCGTTAGCAGTGTAAGTTAGCTAGTTAGCTACTATAGTTGGCCCCTTGTTCCTTGTTGGTGTTGGTAAATGTGCTGGAAAAGGTAAGAATGGAATGACATCGGTTTGTTCTCACGGCCCTCTCGAGACTCGAGGGTTTTTGCGACATTGCCTCGGTTCTCTCGAGACACAGTGACAGACTCACAGAGCATACTGTATGATATTGCAATGAGGGCTCTGGCTTACTCCCCCTATTGATGGCGGCTGTGGCGCGCGTGCTGGCACGGATGGATGGTGTCGACGACCAGTTTGCTCAGCCTCCACCCTCAAGACGGTTCCCAGGTCCTTGGGATAAACATATCAGGGCACCGGTCAACAAATCCTCCATTGCACCAGCCGGAATCTGGAAAGTGGAGGGGAATGTGACGGCGCAAAGTCATGGATCGGCCGTGCAAGAGGGCAAGTTCCCAAGTGGAGGTGTTGTGATCCGCGATGGCGGGCTTGTCACGGTGTATTTTGAGGAGAACATATCGGGGAGGTCAGTTATAAAGCACTGCGCGGGTGACGGGACTGCTTCATCGTCGGTCGAGATGACTGACTGAACCAACACAACAGAGTCTGCTTCGACGTCAGCTTGGTTGCAGACATGCCCATGATCAAACTCGCCTTCTCCGAGTCTTCCTTCTTCGTCGGGAAGTATTCGGATGCCACAAACGATGACACCTGGGATCTTCCGCTGGACTTTCACATTGGAAACAAGACAGGCCCTATGTGTGTCGGTCCCGACTTCGTGCGGGGTGGCTTCAAGTATCTCACGCTGTACATGGACGATGTTGCCGCACCAGATGACATGGAACACTCGGATGGCAAAGGGGTGTTGGGCAGCGTGGCCTATACAGACCAACAGGTCCTCGGGCCAGATCTGGAGGCTCGTCTACCCCCCTCGGATGGGCATCGTCGACATTCCAATGCTTCGCTTGGTATTTCGCGTATATGGGTGAATTGTACCTCGTTTCCCGCACAAAAGGCAGGGGCGTATCCTGGTTACTTTTACAGCTCCAACAATCTCCTCAACCGCATTTGGTACGCTGGCGCGTATACTCTTCAGCTGTCAACGATAGACCCCGCCGAGGGCTCGTCGCTGATACCAGTCAACCGCTACCTCGACCACAACAAATCCCCACCTGGGTCTTGGTACTCGAACTTCACCGTTTCGAAAGGATCGACCGTGACTACCGACGGTGCGAAGCGTGACCGACTCGTCTGGCCTGGTGACATGTACATCGCCATTCCAGGCATCGCCGTGTCAACTTACGATATGCTGTCGGTCAAGAACGCGCTGGACATCATTTACGAACGCCAGTACTCGGACGGCCGACTACCGTATGCCGGCCCCCCGCTCAGTTACCACGACGAGTTCAGTGACACGTATCACATGCACACGCTGCTCGGCACCTTTGACTACGTGCTTTACTCGGGCGACATTGCGTGGCTGCGCGAGAAGTGGCCCGCCTACCTCCGTGCCCTCCGAGTGAGTACGTCCAAGGTTGACTCGAACAATCTGATGCATGTGACGTCTCCCTTTGACTGGAACCGCCATGGTATGGGCGGTCACAACATCGAGGCATCGGCAATCCTACACACCGTGCTGCAGCGGTCAACGAAGCTCGCTTCATGGTTGGACCAAGACGAAAACGGTCCGATGGACGCACCAGAGACTACCGAGTCCTGGCTCATGCTCCAGGCACGTCTCACCTCGGGCATCGAAGCTCTGTATTGTCCCGATACCGGGCTTTACTCGGATAACTTGCGAGATCGCCACTGTACCGGCGACGATCACATCGACCCGCAAGACGGCAACTCGTGGGTTCTCATCTCTTCGATGATGGATCCTCGGGTCAGGGACGGCCGGATGCAGAACCTGTCGGATGGCCTGGGGAGGCGATGGAACAAGTTCGGCGCCCCTGCCCCCGAGTTCCCCAACGTCATGTCGCCCTTCTCCTCGTCGTTCGAGCTGCAGGCCCACTGCATGGCCCAGAACCACGACAGGGCTGTCGAGCTCACGCTGCTCATGTGGGGTTATCTGCTCAACGGGCCGGGCTTCACCAACAGCACGCTCGCCGAGGGCTTCCGAACGGACGGCTACGTGCACTATCCCGCCTACCCCGTCGCGAGTCGGAACAGCCACGCCCACGGGTGGTCAGCAGGACCGACCAGCATGCTGACCGCCGGTGTCACGGGACTGGTGCTGTTGCATCCGACGGCCAATCGCTGGAGATGCGCCCCTCAGCTTACCAAATGGCTGGGCTGGGCAAGGGGCGGCTTCGCAGTCAAGCAAACATGGATCGAAAGCAAGATTCGCCGAGTTCTCCTCGTAGACGCCACGGCGACTGGCGAGGAGGCCACTATCTTGAGAAAGGGCACCCTTGCCGCCGTCCAGATGTCCGAGGACTCGAAGTGCACGTTCGGGTGGGGCGACGAGGACGAAGACGCCGGCTTCCACGCCGAGCTCACGGGCGGGCAGACCAGAGTGTGGGTTAGATGGGAGAGTCCCGTCGCAGAAGAGGTTGGTAGTAGGGAGACGGAGGAATTGGTCATGCGGCCCGCCGGCTTCGAGGCCGAGGATGTCGAGTCTTGGTATACCCAAAAGATTGCGCACAACGGTGGGCAGATTGTGTACGATTACACGTTCAAGGAGCCGGTCATGGAGGCGAGGCAGCCCGGGGTTGTCGATTTCGAAGCATTGGAAAAGGGGTACGCGAAGCGTCCACTGTGGATGGTGTAGGCGATGGCTCGACGGGGGTGTGGTGTTGACTTTGGCCCAGCAGGGTAGGTTTATCATGACAGGAGTGGTCACTTGTCTGTAGAAAACGTGCGGGAAAGCCTGCAGCCATACTGGCTCTCCATATATAGTAACAACGGCCTTCATTTGCATCCGTCATGATCCTCTGCTGATGCACCCCGATATCTTGAAAACCCCCTAGCCTACTTTTGCTCTC
Source organism: Arthrinium puccinioides (assembly GCA_022414665.1). Lineage (NCBI taxonomy): Eukaryota > Fungi > Ascomycota > Sordariomycetes > Amphisphaeriales > Apiosporaceae > Arthrinium > Arthrinium puccinioides. The sequence continues at coordinate 2,705,211 of JAIUNF010000006.1, read as the reverse complement.
AATCATCTAGTAGAAGCTGTGCGCAGTCTCTATATGGCACCGTGTCTACGGAGTACCTTATCCTCAGCACCGTACCCCTACGCGCCAAACAGTCCAAGTCGAGAAATCAAAAGGTATACAAATCCCCAAGCTCCTGCCTCGCCTTGCCCCCCTCTCCCGTCCCCTCTTGGAGGCCTCCTCCAGCCCCCGGCCCAGAGCGCCCACGATCTCGCGCATCCTCCTTCTCGCCCTCGCCGCCCTCTGCGGGCCCGTGACCTCCCACCAGAACTCGGTGCTCTCCCTCAGCGCCTCCCTCTCCCTCCACAGCGCGTCCCACCGCGCCAGCTCCGCGGGCCCCGCGAAGCACACCCCGTACATGCGGCACAGCGCCTTCCACTCGACGGGGCAGTCGACGGCCAGGGCGCCAAAGAGGTACGGCCACAGGTGCTCCCACACGCGGCCGGCGAGGTAGTCGCTCCAGGGCGTGGCGGCGAGCCAGTCGGCGCTGCGCCTGTACTGGGCGCGCGGGCGCGAGGCGACGGCGGCGCGCGAGACGGCGAACTGGGAGCAGCACGGGCCGGCGAAGATCTCGGGGACGACGACGTCAAAGTCCTGGTCCTGGTCCTGGTCCTGGTCCTGGTCCCGGTCCCGGTTCGGACCAAAGTTCGCCAGGAACGCGGGCCCGACCCACGGCTCCTCCTGCTTGACGCTCTCCGCCGGCGTCTTGGTCGTGTTGATCCAGTCCGGACAGGCGCGCAGCCAGCCCGTCCCGAGGTTCACGTAGCCCCTTGCCCTACCGCCGGCGTCGTCCGGGCCCATCTCCCCCACGACGTCGAACCGCTCGAGCGTGGTCCTCATGCTGCCCCCCCAGCGCCGCGTCGTTGTGCCACGCCCGGTCGTGCCCGTGGACCAGGACGCTCACGTCCGGCAGGTCGTGGTAGAAATCGTGCAGGTACGTCATGTACATGAGGGCCTCGCGCCCCTTGTCCAGCACGGGCGGGCGGTACCGCGCCGAGGGGTCGTCCGAGACGTAGCGGATCACCGTCAGGTTGCCGACGCCGGGGATGCGCAGGCCCGAGGTCCATGAGATGTCCGTGGAGGCGGTGGTGGCGAGGACGAGGTTGAGGGAGATGTTGTGCCTCGCCGCCGTGGTTGACCAGGGCGCTCCTGGGTAGGATGGGCCTTGAGGTGGGTAGGAAGAGAGGATATCCAGCAGATGCCTTTCATCCTCGCGGCTCCGAGCCTGCGTCCAGCGCGAGATGACGGGCGCGTGATTGCGAATCGCCGGGGCGGAGAGGCAAATGAATGTGAGGACCGACGCCGCAATCCAGAGCAGCCTGCGCCGTTGGATCATCTCCCGGTTGGTTCAGGGATACTTTACATGAGGTGAGTGGAAGGACGGTAAAGGAGACACGCGTATCGTATCATACGTATGGGTCCGAGTGACCGAGACGATCGAAGAATGCCTCCAACAGAACGGCTGTGTACTTTGGAGGACACTGGCTCCCAGTGGAACGACCACCAAGCCTCCCGACTGTATCTACCGGAACCAAAAAGTCTTATCTCACAACGAATCATATGCAGGAGCATCATCGCTACTTACTGTGTAACGTATTTCCCCTTATCAGTGTGCCGTGCCTTATATCAGCCTGAACCCTTGTCATATAACTCTGAAAGGTTAACAGGGGTTGCTGATACAACGGACCGGGGCGCTAAGATTAGTTACCATGGTTCGACAGCTCATCTTTCGCTAAAGGTAAACAGGATATGATGTACCGGGTAGAATAAGAAAAAGGCGTCTCAAAACGCCACCTCCGTGCTGAACGACGACGAAAACGGGGTAATCCTTTGCTGCATCCATCCGCCTGGGGTAGAAAATGTAGAGAGGACTTTGACTCAGTCGTACAACATGCGAAAATTAAGTGGTTAACCCCTAGGTATGATAGAGTCGTTCGCCCTTCTACGCCCACCACTCAAAGCAACCGTATTCTTCAAGCCCATAGTCCAGCAACACCTACTCAAACAAGCAACAGCCGGCTCCTAACAGTCCAAGCGATCGTCGCCTTGGTACAAGACAGGTACAACATCTAGTCACCGATCACGCTCTCTTCCTCCATGGCTTCGGGCGAGGGGTCCGCCTCGGGCTCGTCGTCGTCCTCGATCGGATCATCAGCCAGCTCCCTGTTCCTCAGATCGGCAGCCGAGTCCTCCTCTTCCGGTTCATCATCAAACACGTGGTCGTCATCGTCGCTCTCAATAACAAGTTCAGCACTCTTCATGGTTTTCGTCGCCGCCGCCGCATCCTTGCCCTTCGATCTGGACTGCTTCTTCTTTCCTCCCCCGCGCAGCTCGCGCAGGTGGTTCTCATCTAGATACGAGACTACCTCCTTGAAGTTGGCTCCGAGCTTGTGCTTGTTGCGGACAATCCGTTTCCGCAACTTACCGGCATGCGGGCCGCTGTGATCAATCACCTTGGCCAGGATGCCAATGACCAGCTTGCCGGTGAGCTCACATAGGATTTTCTCCGCCTTCAGTTCGGCGGCTTGGAGTTCATGCTCCGTGAGCTCTTCGTCCTCGTCATCCTCTGGGGGTGCCTCGTCGTCGGACAAAGGGTCTTCGTCAACCGCCGGTTCGGCCAGTGGCTTATTCGCTCGCTTGGCATATGTGCGTTCAGCTGCGTCAAAGATAGGAATGACTTCCTTGGGGATCACGGCCGACGGCAGCTCTTCCACAAGTTGGCTGAGCTTCCCATACTTGGCCGCCTGCGGACCCTCAATCACAGGCCGCAGAAAGATGAACAGACTGCACGTCTCGCAGGCGCTGCCGGTTGCGGAGAGACGCAGATCGTCGTTGAACCCGCGCGACGAGAACGTCTGGATTATGTTGGTGATAAAGGTCTTACGGAGGAAGACCAACTGACTCGCGTCCGCGTCGGGTATGTCATCGCTGTTCTGCACACTTTGTTGTAACCTGCGGACCTTCCACATGAAGTACAGCTGACAGGCCTTGATGGCGTGGGCAACAGTCTCGTCCTCTGGATCATCCAAGTCTTCATCAGACTCCGTCAGAATCCCACGGTGAACAATGCCCACCAATAGCTTGATAGGCGGGTCGTTGAAGTCACTCGCGGTCCCGGGGGCCTCGAGAATGTCCACACAATCCGCAACACTCGCCAATTTGCTAATCTTTTTCACCGTGTTGTCAAGCTCGGTGAGAGCTGCTCGGTCAAGGTTGCCTCGAATTGTCAGCTCGCACGTCTTTTCAAAGTTACGGAGCGAGTTGATGGCGTTTTCCCAGAGCAGTGAAAGTTTGCTATCGACAATCTCCTCCAGCTCCTCGTACTGCCTGGCGTGAATGAGCGCAAAGGCAGCCTCGTTGAGAACTGTCTGATCGACATGGCGATTGAACTGAGTAACTACCTCATCCAAGAGCTTGTCGTAGGCGGCTGAGTTTTGGCGCAGTTGCTGGAGAGAATCAAGATCAAGGTAGTGCTCAAGTCGAAGGATAATGCCAGCAACATGAGGGTCAGAGCCAAACTTGTTGAGGAGACTCGGTATGATGTTGACAAGCTGCATGCCAGAGTCCTCCTGAGCCTCCGCGTCTGCCCTGCCTGTTCGCTTCCTCTCCACTAGGCTCTCTTTCACAGCAGCAGCGAGAACCTCGAGGAGTATAGCCTCCTCTGCCGGCGTGGGCGCAACTGCTTTCCGGGCGGCCGCCTCGACACTATTTAATTTTGCTTTGCTAGACCTTGCGCTGGTACTGTGATCGAACAAGAGGTAGCCGGCAAGAATCTGCCAGTCGCTAATGACATCCATGTTGTCGTAGAGAGCCTGAGTCGCTAGGGCGATGCGTGTCTCGGGGATGTTTGCGTTGACAACATCAGCTGCAACATCGAGGCCGTGTCGCATCTCATCTTGCTCTTGGTCGAGCTGGGCATCATAGACGGCCAGTTGCTCGGCTAGCGCCTTGATATCAAGCCACTCCTTGCGCAGTGAGTCGTAGTTGTCATCATCCACGTCGCCAAATACCTCTTCGATGGCATCGCTGCCGCCAATCTCGTCGATCTTGTTGTCGATGAACTCCTCGACTACATCACCGAAGAATGGCACAACGGCCTTGCGAATGCGCACTTCGGTGTCGAACAGAAGCCTGCAGATGGCGTCAATCTCTTCAGGGTCCAGCATACCGGATGACCTTAGAATATCCACGACCGAGATGGCGCCAACACGAACGGAGACCTCGGCGTCTCTGGTGGCCATCTCGACAAGCCGGGGCCGGAACCTGTCGATGAAGTGGGCCAGCTTCTCGGCGTCGCGCTTTAGGACCCGTCCGAGCTGCTTCAAGACTTCCTGACGGGTCGCGAAAGCAACATCTGATAAGAGCCACCCGAGATACCTGAGGTACTCGGGGGCCATGTACATGGTCGGAAGAGCGCATATCCAGTTACCCAACGACTCGACACACTCGGCGCGGATCTTGGCATCGATGTCCCGATAGCGGTGAACAAAGACAATATTGAAGAGATCCTTGACTTTCTGGTCGATAAGTTGGCGGTTATGAGTCGCAGTATCGAGCGCCTTCTGGGTGTTGGCGAGCATGTTCTGGTTCTTGCTCTTGCGCTGAGATTCGGCTTGGAGGGAAGAGTTCGACTTGGCGATCCTCTCGTCGAGAAGCCTCATGGTGTCGATCATGGCCGTCAGAGTGGCGAGGCCAACAGCTGTCGCAGTGTGTCTGAAGGGTCGCAGGGCGGAAGAAGACATGTTTCCGACCCAGCTCTGAATATTGTCAAGAAGGCTCTCGTCGGTGTACAAGACATCAGTCTCGTGCAGAAGACTGACGAGGGACTCGAAGAACCCAACCAGGAGCCCACGGAAGTCCTTGCTGCTCTTGGCCCTCGAAATCAAAGGGTAGTCCGAGATGCTCGTCTGCTCGTAAGCCTCCTCCAGCTCGGAGAGCTTGTTGGCCGCGTTCTCGGGGTCGCGAATGTCGTCCTCGGTCAGTTGTTGATCGCAGCCGGCGGCAAGTAGCACGCAGTTCATCAGATCCGTCAGAGCCTGGGCCTCGTTTGCTTGGTAGCGCTGGAACCAATGGGATGCCACGTCGTTTAGGCTCTCGCCTCCGCCGACAAATATCTCAGCTGATGGAGTGCGAGGTCAGCATCAAATGCAAATGAATGAATTCGCGGACAGTGCTATCCTACCATAGAGGCCATCGCCGTCGCGTCGCGCAATGGCGACCCGGTGTGTCTTTTTGGGTCTGCTTGCCAGTCGCACGGCGGATCGGAGTGGTGCGGCTACAGACGTGGCGGCAGCGGGCGCATCGCCGTTGGTCTTTGCTCTCTTGGCTGCGGGCTTTTTCGCTTTGGATCGTGACTTTTTTGGTCGCGGTGCTGGTTCCTCGTCGGCTGTCTCGTCGTCGTCCAGGTCGTCGCCCGTGCCTTCCTCCTGCTCCGGCTCCTCTCCGGGTTCCCCATTCTCGGCATCGTCTTCGTCGATGTCGCGGGCCCTCTTGCGCTTCGCTGCAGCACTGTCGGGCTGCTGGGATGCCGGGGCTTCGGACGAGTACTTCTGAGGGGCTTTTACGACGCGTCCAGAGCGCCGGCGCGAGGCATCTGCAGGCGTCGGCGTCGGCGTCGGCGTCGCGTTGTTGTCTGAGCTCTCCATGAGGGGCGGTCGCGATGATGAAATTGGCGGGATGTTCAGATGCTTGCGATCATTTCTCTGTTCGATTTGTCGCGGTTGTCCGATTCCAGTCGCGTCCGTTTCGCTTGGGGAGGTGTTTTGGGGGTGGGGACTAACTAGGTTAGGAAGAAGTGATGGGAGCAGTCCCCGGCGTCGTGTTTGGGAGCTATCGCGCTAGAATGCGCACGGGCCGCCCTTTATGGAAGACCGCAAACGGAGGAGACTAATAACGTTGCCTATTCGTACGGATACTGACGTTCGTACGGAGTACGGATGACTGGTTGAAACTTATTATTAACCCCACTGATAGTCAGCTAGGTACGGAGTGCTCCGTAACTCATGCTGCCTGAAAACCCCCCGGCAGCAAGTCGTCCACTGTCTTTGAGTTTCTTCACATGTCGCCAACTTTGGTACAAGGAGGATAGGGCGCAGCATGGTCGTTTGGAAGCTTGGTCGAGCACGTTACGGTTGTGACAATTCGAGACGACCATCATCTTCATGACATGAACTCGCCTTTCCCAAAATCAGCCTCAATAGCGGGCGAGGGACGCATCGTCGTCAAGTGTCTGCCGAATGACATCTCGGGATTGGAGAGCATCACCTATCAATATCCGCTCAAACTCATCTCGCCGTCCCTCAAAGCAGCCCAGAAGAGCGTGCTGGTGTTCCTCTTGTCCTATGGCGGTGGTCTCGTGGGCGGCGACCAGGTCAACCTTCACATACATGTTCTACCAGACTCGCGGTTGAGTCTCGTCACTCAGGGTCACACCAAGATCTTCAAGCCAGCAGTCCCGGGCACTGTTACGCGCCAGAGCCTGGACGTGAGCATCGCAAATGGCGCCGCACTATGTCTCCTGCCAGACCCTGTGCAGCCTTTCGAAGGGAGCATCTACGAGCAGACCCAGATCTTCAAGCTGGCTGGCTCCGCTTCCTTGTGCCTCCTCGACTGGGTGACGCATGGACGCGCTGCAAGGGGCGAAAATTGGGATCTCGTCAAGTGGAAGGGGCGCAATGAGCTATGGCTAGATGGGCAGACAACGAGCGCCAAAGACAGGCTGCTTGTGAGAGATACTGTTATTCTCGACGGCTCATCTGCATCTGCACGCTCAACGCCACTGCGAGACACAATGCATGGCCATGCGATATTTGGCACGTTGCTCCTCCGCGGCCCCCTAAGCAAAAGTCTTGGCGATTTCTTCCTTTCGGAATTCGGAGCTCTCCCACGGTTGGGTATCCGAGATTTTCGGAGCGCGGCCGAGATGAAGAATGCGGCCAAGAGCTCTCCCTTGGAGGAATGGCGGGCTGCGAGGCTGACACAAGAAAATCGAGACAAGGTCTTGTGGTCAGCGGCGCACGTCAGGGGGCTGTGTTGTGGTCAAGTTTGGCGCCTCTACCGTTGAAGCCGGCAGAGTCTGGATTGGCTCGATGCTAGCCCACGAGGGCAGCTTAGAGCACCACTTTGGCGAAGAGGCTCTCATGTGTGTTAGATGAATGGATCATGTGTGTTGGACGAATCATGAATGGACTCGATGTGTTTTCCCCCACTACTGTGTGTACAATCCCCCTGGGCTCAAACGGCTTTTTCTCGTTGAACGTGGGACAAGATTCATCTCATTCTGCCACGTGAGCGCAACGATTTGCTTTTGGATGGCCCGCAGCTGTGAGAAAGGAAGAAAAGAACCTTCCAGACCGAGTATTTGTGGCGGTGGACTGGGCTGGATGCGGCCCGTAGCCGACGTTGCGTAACGGTTACGACCGGAAGACTCGTAGCAATTTTAGTTGTCCGAGTAAACTATCGTCCTTGACTCATAATTCGGTTTCGCTCCAGAATGAGAGAATGCATGCTTCATAGTAAGGGTACGGAGTACTCCGTACCGAAGAAGTAAGTACTTGGGTAGGTAAAGACCGTAAAGCAAGGTACCATAGGAAAAGGTACCTACCGTCCGTACTCCGCACCCGGTACCCCAGATCCAAAGATCCCCGGACCTCAAGTACCTCTACGAAGTAACTACGGAGTACGACTGGCACTGGCTCCCGTCCCTTATCAAGAAGAGCGGAGCTGCAGGCTGCAGCCCAGTCGGGATCCACTCCGATTTAGGGACCTTGCAGCGGTACGGTACTGTACCATTCCGTCATCGCTAGGGTTGATTGCATGTCGTGCGGATTGGACAGAGTGAGGTCAGGGCGAAATGGCTGGCTGACACCGGTACGGCACGCGAGACATCTTTGCCGCAGCGAGTCGTGAGACATTCGATGGTCGAAAGAAGCAAAATCACACGTGGACACAGTAATAAACCATTCCCCCTTTCTCGCCCACCCCCCGCGTCCTCCTGATCAGATAGATACACAGTAGATCCCCCCAACACTCCGAGTCCGCATCACATCGCACCATCGCACCATCGCACCATCGCACCATCGCACCATCGCAACCAACAACATCACCATCCCCACACGCCGCCATGTGCCGGTTCTTGGTTAGCGCAGCCCGGCTTCACGCTTCGTACTCGACTGACTCTATTGCAGGTGTTCCGCGGTAGCGACGAGATCCTTCTCTCCAAGCTCATCCTCGACCCGACACATTCCATCCTCAAGCAGTCTTTCGACTCCCGCTTGCGACTCGTAAGAAGACAAGCCACCAGCTCACGACGACAAAACACGCACCCTCTCTAACGTAACCGCCTAGGACACACGCCGTGGCCAGAACAACGCCGACGGCTTCGGCATCAGCTGGTATACCGACCCGAAACTGGGCGCCGCCCCCTGCCTCTTCACCGCGACCATCCCCGCCTGGAATTGCGCCAACCTCCAGCGGATAGCGTCCAAGACGGCATCGCGTCTCGTGTTCGCCCATGTCCGCGCCACGACCGAGGGTTCTCTGAGCGAAGACAACTGCCACCCCTTCATCTACGGAAGCCTGACGTGGATGCACAATGGTGGATTGGGCGGTTGGAAGTACATCAAGCGGAAGCTGGGCGAGAGGCTGCACGACGACTGGTATCTCTCCGTACATGGCGGCACCGACAGCGAGTGGGCTTTCGCCCTGTTCCTCGACCGCCTGCAGCGTCTCGGCGTTGACCCTAGCTCGCAGCCGGAAAAGGGGTTCGGACCTGCCATATTGCGAAAGGCCATGCTTCAGACCATCGAGGTCATCAACGAGCTTACCATGAGCATCCCGGAGAGTACTGTGCAGAGGGAGAATGTGGACACACGAAGTCTGCTTAACTTTGCCCTGACCGATGGACATAGCATCATCTGCACTCGATACGTGAGCAGCAAAACAGACGAGGCCGCAAGTCTCTACTACTCCTCGGGGACGCAATGGGAGAACAAACCCACCTCACCCGACGACAAGGACTATCAAATGAAACGGCGCGACAAGGGCGCCGACATTGTGCTTGTCGCTAGCGAGCCCTTGACCTTTGAGCGAGGTGCGTCGTTCGGATTGCAGCAGCACTCCCTGGCGCGGTATAGCTAACCTCTCACAGAGAACTGGGTCAACGTTCCGACGAACTCGATCCTCACCATCCACCACCAGTCAGTCATGGTGCATCCCATAGAAGACGGATTCTCGGAACGAGATCCCTACCATCAACGATCATCCGCTTTTGCAACTACCAAAGGCCTCACAACAAACGAGAAGGTCGCACCGCGGGTCGTAGATACCCCTAGCAATGCTCCTCTGGCAAACGAGAGCGTCCAGAAAAGTGTGCTGAGCCCTCTGATGCCTCTGAACCACCGAAGTCGAATTACCGACCAAAGCCACAACCAAGTTGCGCCTCTGGTCATTCGCAACAACACGCCTCTGATTCATTCAGAATCTGCTAGTGTCGCCTCTGATTCTTGGAACGTCACGGCCCCTCTGATTTCTCGCCCTGATATTAATCAGAAGCAACCAAGCCAAGGAAACATCAAGAAGAAAAGACGTTCTCTAGCCACGGGTGAATGGTCTCACCCTGCCGAATACATTGACTCGGATTTTTCGCATCAACCTTCGGAGAGTCCGGTACTGGGCCCGGTTAGGACCGGTGACTACGGGACGAACGAGAAAGCTGCAAGAATCCTCGGGCTAGCGCTCTAGAAACGCAAGCTCGTAGAGGCTCGCATGAGAAGATTCGCCGACGAGCAGCGTATTTGCATTACCATCGAGGAGGAACGTTTCGGTTATGTCCCCGGGGACCGCAGCAAAATGAGCTGCGTGATCAAGGACTCGCGGACAACAACGGTCTCTCTCCATATCACCTGAGAGGGAACACATTCGCTGTATGACTGAGAAACGTGAGCAGAATCTGTCTTGTGGAAGCCGGCCCATGCTCAGGCTGCGGCGCCCCCGGTGCTACACGAGAGAAGTTACCTGCTGGCTATGTCCTCCGGTGACACACATTTCGTGAACGTAGAGTCGGTCCAAAGCGCAACGTTAGCCCGGTCGGGCGTTGTTTTCATTTCAGAAAGGTCATGATATCCTCAGGCGGTGACGTTAAACTGTATCATGGATTAAAGGGCACGGCATGGCGTCTGGTGATAAGGGTGTATTTTGGCTTCCACAACAAATAAACACAAACATTCCATAATTGCCTTTTCGGGCTTCAGGAACCCGATCGGGACTTTAGATCGATGTGTACAACCTTGCGTAACCCATGGGAAGGTGAGGTGTAGACCTAGAGTGAGTTGAACGGGTTGTCATTCTCCTGATCGGCCGACAGATAGCTTGGAATCGTGGAGCACACCAACCCCCTTTTTGACTGGTTCACACTTAGCAAACTTGTATCAAGGCAGGAAAACACCAGCAAGTTGTGTTGAGCGTTTCTCATTAACTGGCAAATGATGCCCTATTCGTCGCTGATGTTGATATCCAAACATGACTGTAACTCGTCACTTCATCTCTTCGCCAAGGACGCCAGATGTCTACCCCCCTTACTTACATGACCAAAAAGGGGGTATTTATATACGATGAGCATGCGCACGATATATACGAGCCAGGCCTCTGCCGCAAAGCATCCATTGATGATGCTCTTTTCGTTGGCTTTCCCATAATGATCGACTCTCGTGCCATGACGAAACCCGCAATAACGCGATTCCCTTGCCCTCACCGCGCGCCCCCAAAGAAAACAACAAAAACAGGCAAAGACTTAGACCATGTACCTGAACTCGGGGTGTCGGTACCCCAAGTCCCGCGCCTCCTCCTCCGTCAGGCCCTCGAGCCTGTAATCGCGGCCGCCGCGCGCGCGCAGCTTGTTCTCCCACATGCAGTAGGCGATGCCGGCAAAGGCCAAGAAGGCCGTGGTGATCTGGGCGACGAGGTTGATGGTGTGGCCGATGGGGTAGTGCGGGCCGTCGTTGGGCAGGTAGGCCCAGACGGCGAGGATGCCGCCGGCGGTGCCGAGGGTGACGATCCAGCCGCCGGTGACGGCGCGCACGGCGGGGCCGGCGGCGTTGTTGATGCCCCAGGACAGGAAGCCGGGCCCGCCGGGGAAGGCGCCCATGGCGACGAAGTAGATGCCCATGTACTTGAGGTTGGCCACGGTGCTCCACCGCAGCACGGAGAAGCCGGTGATGCCGAGGATGGTGAAGCCGGCCAGCCACGCGCCGCGCTTCTGCGTCTTGTCCGACAGGAAGCCCACGGCGATGGCGACGATGGAGGCGAGCACGTACGGCGGCACGCTGTACAGCTGGGCCTTCTCGGCGGTCCAGCCCAGGTCCCGCAGCACCGTCGGCATGAAGACGGAGATGCCCTGCACCGTGATGTTGATGCAGAAGAAGCCGGCGGCGCAGATGTAGTTGTTGATGTTGAGCAGGGCGCGCTTGACGTGGTGCCTCTGCGACGCCTCGGTCGCCAGCGCCTTGTGCTCGAGCACCAGCCGTTCCCGGGCGATCCACTGCTCGCGCTCCGTGAGCCGGGTCGACGAGTCTGGGCTCTGCGGGAGGACCAGGGGTGCGAAAGCGCCGATGACCATGGTGAGGATGCCCTCGAAGAAGAAGATGTTGCGCCAGGTGTGGATGCGCATGGCGGTGGTTCCCCCATTCGGGGATGCGGGAAAGGACTGTGGCGAAGAGGCCTGTACGAGGAATATCAGCAACTGCTTTTAGGTAACCCACACGAGACTGCTCATATGAATGCTTCTAGCGCCAGCAAGTCGTTCGCGGACAGGGGTGTATAGTGTCAAAGGGTCGCGGGCTCCTCATCGCACCCGGAACTGAAGTAGGAGGTCTGGTACAACTTACCGCCAAAGGCTCCAGCCATGGAGGCAGCACTGACGTAGATACCAATGCGGAAGTACAACTCCCTGCGCTTGTAGAAGCTGCTCAAGAAGAAGGCAATGCCAGGCATGGTACCGCCCTCAAAGACACCAAGCAGTGCCCTCATGCCACAGAGCTGCTCAAAGGTCTTCACAAAGGCCGTGAACATGGAGACCAGGCCGAAGCCAACGACCAGGCCGGGCAGGTAGAAGCGCGGGCCGATTCTCTTCAGGAGGAGGTTGCTAGGCACCTCGACCACCATGTAGACGATGTAGAAGACTGATGTGGCGATGTTGAAGCGGTAGTCGCGGTCCAGGTCTAGATCCGCTTGCATGCCCATGATGCGGGCGTTGCCAATATTGGATCTGCGGTGAGGACCGTATCGTCAGTCTTTGCTCTTGCGATTCCTTCCCCATACTCGCGAGAGCAGTTTCTTCTTCCCGCTTCGAGCCTTCGCGGGGCGTGAAGAAAGCGAGGCGGCGAGGGCTGGCTATGCAGCAGCATCGTCATGACCGGTCACTCTGACTTACCTGTCTAGGAAGCATAGCAAGTATAGCACCGTCACCATGGGCACAATCTGCCAGTCGAGCTTGTGACGGACGCGAGCCTCCTCCTCCTCGGTCCACATGGGCGCACCGGAGACAATTCCGGTATCCGAGTCGCTCTTGGTGGCCAGCTCGTTCTCGAGCGCCATGTTCTTCTCCGGCAACGACATGATTGCACCGGTAGTCGGTATCGGCTGAGGATAGGCGCAGCAGGGGGAGTGATGCAGTACTGAGGGTTTGCAGAACCCTACCGTATCGCTCTTGGGAAGCTATCGTGTACGTTCTGGTTCCTATCGAGGACCGCACATACGAATATACCTACACACACGCGGGACACGGATGAGAGGACGGACCAGAGAGTGGCTGCCCGTGCAAGCTAGGACGGGCAGGATCGTCCTTTATTTATTATCCTCGTCTTCCTCCTCCGGTCCCCTTCTTGGCAAAGCTTGCCAAGGGGACTTAGGGATTCCCATCCTCGTCAAGCAAGTACTTGCCTGTCTGATACCGGGTATGCACATCTCTCGGTATGCAGCAGGGGACCTTGGGGTAAGAGACACAGTGCCGCGGCCCAGAGAGACCTGGCATACTTGTCCAGACCTTGGCATCGACCGTTTTTTTCGGCAGATCCCACACTGAACGCAGACGTGACGGCTGCCCAGTCTCTGATTCGCTGTCGTGGGTATACGACAAAGGATGGGAAACGGCCCTACACACGTCCCCATGGGTCATTGCAGTTAACAGGGTACGCACGCCCTGCAAGGTTGGTCTGTGACCGTCTGTCGACTGATAGGTATCATTTCCTACGAAAAGACGTGGTTCGGTACTTTGCTGACGACTCGCCCCCTGTTATGCCCCTGCAAGCGTCACCGGCTACCTCGATCTTATCTCGGTCGTCCATGTAGTGGAATATCGGGCAAGTACCGAGCTAACTGCAAATACCCACGACGAGGTGTGCGTACTGTGGATAGTACGAAGTACAGCACACACTGACCCCTACCCCCTGTCCAATGCCCAGACTCATTAAACCTACATAGGCAAAGCTCCAGCTCACCCGCCCCGCTATCCATCAGTGGGCTGTAGGCTCATTGGACCACAGCCCCATGGGCCTAAGCCTTGGCTGTGCGGGGAGACAGGCTCAACGTGGTTCTGGACGGAGCAGAGTCGTCTCGCCAAGACGGACGACGAAGACGTGAAGGCCACGAGGGTGAGTGAACTGTGACTCTGGTCCTGCACGGCAAAAGGCAACCAACCACCAGCCCCCGTCCATAATCCAAGTCGCACAGTGTCGACCAAGGTTAACGAACGATGGGTTTCCTTCTCGACGAGAGACAGAATTTCAAAAAACCGGCGGATAGCCAGAGAGTTTGTACTACTAGCATTGCTACTTGCCGTTAATAAGGGTCACCGGACCGTAGTGGCTCTTACTCGGGTTGCCAAGGAAACCTAGTTGGATATCTTCCAGAGATCCCGAGTAGTTACCTAGCCGTTTGTGCGTATTTTGAAGTTTATTCATTCAACCCCGTCGACGACAACTAATTTCCACCATTATACGGATACAGCAGCCATCCAACGCTCTGCCAAGACCAGCCGCTGCGCCTAGCAGCGTTGTTCTAACTTGTCTCCAGCTAGAGTACCTAGAAACCCCTCACAACAACCGTCACCGGTGCAAGCCATTTTGCCGTTGGACTCGCGTCCCCAACTACCGACTGCCTGGTTCTTACCGAAGAGCCGGGGTTTGATTAACTATAGGTACAGAGTACGACCAAGGAATGCGCCGACGGTAACGAGGCTCCCATTGCAAATTGCACCTGTCACGCACGAGGGCGCACCGGCGACTCGGCGAGTTGTTGCTCGCAACCACGGCCCGCTGGCACTCGTATTGGAAGGGGCCGCGGCAAACACAGCGATGGACCAGACAGAGACAAGAACGAGGACACACTTTCTCTTTCTCTCTATCGACCACCCGGGCTTGATTGGATCGTGGCCGGCAGCAAAAAGCCATGTGGCAACCATCAGTCCCTCGCATCCGTGACACATCCCCCACTCTACTCCGTAACGGCTGCGGCAAAGGAAAAAGGCACTTCCCTGGGGCTGGGGCGGATCCTGGGGGTGCCAAGGTGATGCCAATGTTGGGGAAAAGGACGAATCCTCCCCCCATCCCCTCTCCCCTCTCTCCTCCCTTATCCCTCTCAGTGATAGTGTACGGCCGAGCGGAATTTGGAGAACGGCGAGGCATGCGGTGGAACGTGACCTTTGCTTATCGTGGAACGACGAATTACCCGGATCGCATTCGGGCCCTCCCCTGATCTGACTGACTGATGAAGGGGGGGTGTGGCAAACTATCAACTTTGAGTTGACTGCAAGCCTGCCCATGTCTGCATACGGATGGCATGCTGACATGCAATGCGATGCGGGTGCTAGACTGCCTTTGCGCAGATGTATATGCCACTCTCGTAAGCCGGGCATATGTGTCTCATACGGAAATTGATATAAAGGTACTCTAATCTCGAGCAGACAGGCCGCTGGTGCCGGTTCGTTGTCGTCTTCGTTTTCGTCGACGTGGAATCAACTGCCGGCGTGCCATTTCCCTTCATCTCCAACTTAAATGAAGACGACAACGAGCAAGACAACAGTCATCTTCCATCCCCGTCCCCCGTGTCGGCCTCTTTAACTCCCCGCGGTCGGTATCGAGTCGCGGCAAGAGAATAGGAAGGAAGGCCTGCAGAGCCACGCCTGCAAGAACTATGATGTTATCCATGACACCTCGAGAACCCACCTAACTTACCTATCTGCTCGACTCAACGATGGGCGTTACATGGCTGCACGAAACAGGTATATGATCCAAACCATGGCGATAGAGCTCGACCATCATGCCCAAATGAGCTTGTCTGTACCGGTACCCTCTCTGGGAACTCTATCGATTTGTATCGATTCATTGTCAATGTACACATTCAGGGTGCATCCGGTTGGCCCGCAGAGTCACCATCTCAGAGGACAGAAGGGGCAGTAGCATCAGAGTCCAGGCAGGCAGGTCACTTGAGAACAACTCATCCGCCAAACGGACCGAATCTGGTTGGCAACCATTACATCGTCATGTGGTAAGTACTATATGCGTTCCTACCCAAACTCACCATTATCATTACGAGTGAAAAAGTCGCGACTACTGGCAACTGCTACCCATCCATCGCCCAGTGAGGCTTGTGCTTGACCATCTTATCTCTCCGAGTGGCCCAGTGACTCCCGAAACCCAATTTTGTACTCCAGTATCCGTAGTTAGCCAACGAATGCTTATACTACTTACTCCGTAAGCGCTCAGACAACGCCAGATTAGAGCCCACAAATCGTCATCATCGTGCGCGAAGGGTGCGCCCATGCGCCCAGAAAACATAAACCACAGTTCCCAAAAAAAAAAAACCTGCCTATCGCAGCCTTCCCGCGCTACTAAAGTCTAAATTTTAACCAGGAAAGTCCCGTTGACGCACCACCTCGCGGCAACGAGCCAACACGCGGCCACGACCTCGACGCCGCCGCCCCAGATCTGGGCCCAGCGGAACAAGCCGCTGTTGTCGATGATGGCACCGGCCGTCGGCGGGCCCGCGAGCGTCGCAAAGGCGACGAGGCCGCAGACCATGCCGAAGCGCCCGCCCATCTTCTTGGGGTCCCGGGTCAGGCTGGCGAGGGCGACCTGGAAGGCCGCCTGTGCGGCGCCGTTGGTGATGCCAAAGGCGGCGGCCCAGACGTACATACCGGACCCTGTGGTGACGCCGGTCCAGGCGAAGAGGACGACGGCGAGGCTCGAGACGGAGATGATGTAGGCGTTCAGAGGCCCCAGACAGCTGTCCGCGAGATAGCCGACGAGGATGCGGACGGGTGTGGAGATGCCGTTGGTGAGGAGAAGGAGGTTGACCGACGAGGTGGCGGTGAACGCATTGGAGGGGAGGCTGATGGCGAAGGTGGTAATCTGTGCGAAGCTTGTGAGTAATTTTGGTATTCAAGACGTCACAACCAAAGGCTGACGGGAGGAGACTGATCGAAGAGACAGAGGTCAACTTACGTAGAAGAAGCCAAAGTACAGCGCCCAGTAGAAAAAGAAAGTGCCGACGGCGAAGAGTGCATAAGGGGGCTCCTTGAAAGCGCTGAGCTCGACCAGAGGACCGTTCTTTCTGCCAGCGAGACGTGGCTTTAACAGAAGATTGCCGAGGACGACCATGAGAACGGCAACGAACCCTGAGCACCGCACAGCCCACGCGAACCCGACCGTGGGTATGAGGTACTGCACCATGGCTGGGAAAACAAGACTTCCTGTTCCCGTGCCGGCTGAGGCGATGGTGAGTGCCAGCGAGCGCCGGCGCAGAAAGTACGAGCTGACAACTGTAGTCCCGGGCATCCACATCAGGCCTAATCCCAACCCGGTAGCTACTCCCTGGGCAAGGAATATCTGCCAGTACTCGGTCGCCTGGGCCGTCATAAAGGTCCCCAGCAGAGCCAGGAAGGAACCGGCAAAGAGAGCCTCTCGCCCGTAGCCGGCATCCGTCAGACGACCGCCCACAACACAGGCCAGGTTGTTTAGGAAAGTCTGAACCGAGCCAATCCAGGAGACCTGGGCAGCGGGCAGGCCCAGCGTTGTCGTGTAGTATAGCTGGAAGAGGCCAAAGGTCGCTGGGTAGCCGCACGCAATGGCATTGATGAAGTGTCCGGCGACCACTTGACGCCAGGCCGTTGCGCCGCCATCCGGAGGAGGGTCATCATCGTCACAATCCGCTGGTTCGCCGACAGAGGACACCGCTGCGGGAGGAGAGCATTTTTCTGCCGAGGAGAGGCTTGTCTGGCTGCTCGAAAGGGGAACGACTGTGACGGAGACAGCCAGGAGCTTCTTGTGGTCTTTTTCTCTGAGAAACATGTTGAGAACTGCAGCAGCTCGACTCGCTCGGAAGATGGATAATAACAGACGAAAGGCGGTTCAAAAAACGAGACTGATGTACAAGTGATATGCTATGGAGGATACCCCCCGAAACTCACCATCGAGCTGCCATTATCGATTCTTTATATGTGTGTGTACGCGGGTATGTGTGCCCAGTATACCCACCAGGCCAACGTACAGCAACCCAACGTGAAAATTTCAGGCCTTGGGTCATTGTCCACCCACCAGAAACCCACGATTCTTCGTAAATAGCGTAAGACGGGAGTGCGGAAAACCTCGTCGTCCGAATATGTAATAACATCCGTTAACGGATGTACAGGCCTCATCCAGGCGATCCGACAACACGCTCGCGATGACCATGTGGGGATCACACGGTTTTGGAGAAAGAAAACCCCATTCCAAGGGATCTGGACCGGTCTGGCTATCCGCTCGTTGTGGGAAACTAAACCTCGTGTCCGATACTACCGTATACATCCCCCCCTTGTGTGGCCACCAGAGAAAGACCGGGACCTAGCCAAGGTCCCTGCATGCAGTCTAGTCCTCCGGGATGGGTACCCCCCAGTGCCCCTAGTCTGTTCGGCTAGGCTGCGTGGTCCGTTCCAGGAGAAGGAAATTCACACCGCCCACCCCCGAAACCTCAAATATCGCGACCACGAACTTCACGATGTTACGAGAGAGCCCCTCCCCCCCCTCCCTTCCAGGCCACGTGCAAAGGGACTGGGTACAGAAGATCGCGTCAGAACCTGACTGGTAGGTCCATGAGCCCCAGTTCAGGAGGCGTGTTGCGTGCTGTGATGCCCAACCCGTGTTCCAACTCTGGTTCGTGATGTCGGCCAGACCGGGTGGGCAGTAGGCGGGCTCTCCATCAGGTATCTGTAGGTCCACGAGTGTGGAACGGCAGTCATATTCCCGGGGTCGTAGCAGCTAAGACGGCGAGAAACATTATTCACCCATGGTTTCGCTGACGTGGGCTAGACAGTGGACTGACACCGAGGCTCGACTCACGAGTGGAGAGGGTTGCAACTTCCTGAACAAGGAAAGCTGCCGCACTGCGAATATACGGCACAATGCTCAAAAGTGTGGAGGGCGGAGAGATTCTTCCAGAAATATCCGTAACCGAGAGTGGCTAACGGATACGCAAGCCGCAAAGCCAGCGTTCGTGAGACGAAATTGAACCAACAAATTGGTCGTGCAGCCGCCGGCGATCGGCCGTGCACTGACCAGCTTAGGCTTCAGCTGAAAGAAAATAGAGTAAACAAGCGCCCCTGATTGGATCAAGCGCTTGGCTCAGTGACAGGCGCGTCTAAAGCTTCTTCCATGTACCCCTGTTCCGTTTTGGACGGCAGGTTAAGCACTAGTCCTGATTGAGCGTAGCTCGTATCAACTCAAAGACAACGACAACCAAACTGCTGCAAAAGGAGTCGAGAAAGTACACAATCGCCATTGGTTGAACTATGGCAATATTGGGCATGTTGTGGTCGCATGGACTTGCTAATTCGCGTTCTTGGTTCGAGATTTGTATGCGACTCTTCGCGCGCCGGTGAGCTAGGTCAACACGTCTGCTGAACCGGCAGTGCCGAAGCGGCGTACCGGGGTCAGACGTTATTAGTGGCGGCAAAGCGCGGGTGGTGCCGACCAATCCCATGCGATTGGGACCAAACAAGGAGCGCTGCTTCCAGATAGGAGACTGACTGATGGGAACACACAACTAGTTAACTAACTAGCTAATTAGTCGGCTTTTTGGAGAGTCCCCCCCCCATGCATGACGACGATCCCACTTGTCGCGCACCATCTCAAGACCTCCGAGGGGGAAACTCAAAGCCTCACCATGGCGAAATGTTTGACGAGCCGCGAGATTCGTCATCAACCCTCGTAACCCCACTCTTACAAGTCTCGAATTTTCAAGGCTTCGTGGACTCAGAGTGGAGATAGTTGGTAGCTTCAAATTCTGGCGGTCGCTAACCAATGTCGACACAAGCTGTCGCATCGCTCGCGAGACAGGTTTTGGTTGGTGTCGCGCGATTTAAATAGACAAGAAGTATGTAACGTGCAATGTATTTTGTGCTACAGAATTGAGCAGTAGTTGAAAAAGCAAATCTCCGCCCTCGCTCGCACCTGCCCACCCCCATCTGTACCGTCGAGAACTACAGAGCCAGATTAGAGTAGGAAATGAGCCAGACCGGAAAGACCAAAACGATGCGCAAAATTCAAGAGAGTTATTCACCACCAACACTCATCTTCATTCCAGAAATGACGCACCACCCCACTGTGTCATGTCTTCTTCCCAATGACCCTGCTCCCACTGTACACAACCCACAACGTGTTTTACTCCTGTGCGCTGCTCGCTCAGGCAATCGCTTGTTCCTCTATATTCCCATCCTTCAGCCCCAGGGACGGTGGTTTCCAACCTCTTTTTTGTAATGATAAGTCTTATTGCGTTGGTTAAGTGATAAATTGGCGACGTCAGTGAGCAGGAGTAGACGAGAAATCAATCATATGAAACTCCCAGCCTTGACCGACGCCGTTGATGATAAGGAGCGTAAGGGGTGCAAAAGCCCATGCCTGTGACCTGTTACTGTGCGCCATTCGCCGTGTCCATTGCCGGGTCGAGAGAGACCTCCGCAGGCGCTAGATACCTCCTGGAGGGAAAATACCGCGCCTGCATGTGGTCACATGACAAGGATGGCTACCCTTGTTTTTGTGCGATACCAAATGTTAAGCCTGGCATGCTGTAGTATACGCTGCCAGTAAAGGAGTGCCATGAAGGCCGTGCCACACACTCTACCGCTTGCGCTTTTTGTTTTTGTCGGCAAATGAGGTGGGAGCGGGCATGCCGATGGGAGCAGCGGGAAGCAGAGTAGCTTGTCCCGTCATCTCAGTTTCTTGGACAGGAACGCCCATGTGACGTCCATAGCGACCTTTGCGTCCGTTGCCCTCGTCTTCGCTGACGCATTGGTCAGCACTGAGACCAGCATCTCGGCAACGTCCACATGGGCGCTGGCGATCGCAACCCTTCTTGCTCTTGCGGCATCGTTGGCAACGAGGCTTGGTAGAGAGGTCTGGGTGGTCGTCATCACCAGATTGGTTGGGCAGACCCGTGCCCGACGCGACTGATTGCTTGCGCGACTGAGTGGGGAGCGAGTTCGGCGACATCGGGCCTGTGGAAATGCTGTTGGCCTTTTTGACCTTGACACCACTTGACGACTTCTGCGCCTTCATTACTTTGGGCTTGCCAGTCTTGATACTAGGCAGGCGCGGCTTCACGAGGCCTGGAGTCTTGAACTTGAGCTCGGCGGACTTGTGCGTCCCCTCTTCAGCGCCGTCCTCGTAGTCAGCGTCGTCACCACTAGCTTCGGCGTTCTCGCGGGGTACGATGAAGTGGCTCTCGGTAGTCTGATAGATATTGCGACTGACTCCCGTGATGTGAAGTTTCTGGCGACGGGCAGGAGGCAAGCCATCTTCGCTGTCACTGTCGCCCTCGCTGGTTGCGCCCGTAGAGGAATCAGCGTCGGCCTTGCCGCTAAAGGTATCATCTAGGGTAGAAGCAGAGGTCCTGCCGTGGGAGATGTTGGACATTTCCCCCAGTCTCATAAGCTGGATGGCCACGTCCTTGTCTTCCTCAGACATGCAGCTACCCACAGTCGGGTCAGGAGTAGGCAGGATCCCAGGGCCGGTAGGATAACCAATGCTACCCCGGTGGCGCCTTGAATCAGTCACTGGGGTCGCATACATGCCAACATGGCTATAACCATGACCATAGCTCTGTGGGGACTGCAGCGGCGGGCGCGGGTTGGTGAAAGGGTTATGCCCGGGGTGGGCAAAAGGTGGCGCGGGCCGCTGGTGTTCAATACGGCGCGCAGGAGACACAGAGGGGTTGGAAGTGGCAGCGGGCATCTGCGGCGGCGCAAAGAGTGGAAGCTCCTGGGTGGTGGAGTAGACCGTTAGAGAAGACGTTGGTGCGGTGGATATTAGAGTTGAGGTCACAACAGTAACTTACAGAACTCTCAAACTTGGCTCTTTTCCGGCGGCCACCTTCAACGATATTCTCCAGACTGATGTCGGTGTTGCCGATCTGCTCCTTGACCTTGCTGGTGGTAGACCCGGCGCCATTGTCGCCGCTGCTGTAGCCGTTCAGGCTGTCACTGTGGTTCTCGTTGTTGGGGCCATGCCTCTTGGACGATCGGGAACGACCCTTCTTCCCCATGGCCGGATTCGTGCAGACAGACGCACTACGCCGTCCACGGCCGCCATTGGGCGATGGGCTCCGTAGCCGAGATGCCCTCGAAGCAGGCCTAGAAATGTGCTGACCCACTAACGGTTGAGGATGAGGTGGTAGGGCGAATTCGCTGTGGGCGGCGGAATGGGCGCCCATGGAGGCAGGGGGATAGGGGGTGGAGGTGTAGGATGGTGCCGCTTGCGGAGATCCCTCTATGACTCTGACATATACCACCATGTTGTTCTTGAAGTTTTCATACCGGGCGATCAGAGTATTGCCCTGGTCATCTTCGAAGCTGACACCCTTGCTCCCGGCCGGACCCGAGTAGAGCCCATAGAAGTTTTTCACAGTGGTGACTATGGATTCGGTGCTGTCGTGGGGGTATATCTGGACCCTAAGCGGGAGGCGCGCTCGGTATTGGGGGACTCGGGGAAAAGAAGTTCGAATGCGACGTGCTTGGGGTCCACAGGCCGTCGCACCGGCGACTCGCTGCCGGTGCTGCCAGCATAGCCCATGTGCGCCTCAATGGGAGAGGCCGACATCATTTTGACTTCCCTCGCAGATGTAGGGTGTAGTGAGGGGGGTTTGGAATATCGGATGGCCGCTGGGATGCGGATTGATGGAAAGCGCCTGCACCAGATGATGGCCCTGGATCGCCCAGCAACTGGGGATCGAATCTCGAACAAGGGGCAATGCAAGCGAGGAAAGCCTGGCCGACAAAATGACACTGCAGACTGCTTCACAGTCGAATCGACTTGGGAATTCTTAAAAGAGGGCCGTATGTTATGTTGTTGACTCGGAGAGGTTCGAAACTGTTATGGAAGAAGTCGGAGTCGGGGGGAGGGGGAGTTGTGGGTAGCGGTCAAAGTTGTGACGTGAATTTGCGGCGGATGCCTCGAGGGTTTGGCAACACAGATCGACGCAAGGTCGGGGTCGACTATGGAAGACTTTCTGTGCTTGGTCAGAAAATGCGTAGAGGAGATCAATGTACAACGGATCAAGACAGAAGACAAGAACTTGTAGAGTCGGTTCTGCTCCGCAGACCGGGCAGTGCGGAGAGCGACATTCTCGCCTTCTCGAGGCGGCGACCCGGAGTGCGATGAGCTGCAGCGAGAGACTGCCAGGAAAGGGAAATGGCAGTAGGTTGTAAAGTCGATCGCATGCCAACAAGAAACCAATTCGACTTACCAGAAGACGGATCGAGTGGTGGGAAGTGGCTTATTGACGCACCGAAAGATGCCGAGTCTCTGATGGTTTTCCAATCGAGACGTGCGGCGAGGGCGAGTGCGAGTCTAGGCGGGCAGCAGGGTTCGCGGGCAGACGCACTGAAAGTGCTGACACGAGAAGCAATGGGCCTTTTGGATGAAGGGCTCCCTGGCAGAAGTGACGGCTCCAAAATGGCTATGTTTGGATGAATGCCTCCAGTCGCAGCTCGCAGGTCGCTGGTCGCAGGAAAGAGAAGTGCGGTGGTAGAACTGGAGTCTGGTGTGGAATCGGCGACGGAGACAGACGACTGGCACCCGACTGCTGCTGCACTGGCGCCAGACACAGACATGCAATAAATCGAACCTAACTCACTACTGGTTTTAGCACCAGGTGCTTTCTAACTTGGGTATCTGCACATCCCACTCACGCACACCATTAGTTACGACGATGCCTGCTTGGATTATTATCCATTGCACAACCGAACGAATCCACCGGTGCAACTCAGGGGATAAATTCTACACCGTGGCTCGCTAGCGAACGTAACTAGACAACTAGGTTAATACGAGCGCATCCGATCATCTCTCCCCGGACCATGGTCCGCCACATCGACATGCTACTAACTAGTTAGTTATTTGTGTGTGGTGTCCGCCTGCTCGCCCGCCCGCTCGCTCGCTCTCCCACCTTGTTAGTTGCAGCGTTGAGCCCCTATGCAGGACTGACTACCAGACGCTGCAAGCTTTCCCAAGTCTAAGTCAGCAAGCCGTAGACAGTTTCGAGATGGCCATGCGAGCGGCTCGGCTATCTTGCATTTGTTGTTCTCTCCTCAGCCGCTGATGCTCGGACGCCAAGTCACTCACTACTCGGTTGGAGTTCGAGGCCGGCTCGAATGCGCAACAATGCGACGACGTGCGACGACGTCAGTGTTCCTGGATGCCGCCGTCATCCGCCCACTCGGGTTCTGGCCAACTTATCCTGTTGCGCATCGTATAAGATAGTTTAGACCATCGTAGTCATCCAACGTCGCCGACTAGTTGTCACTTGCCTCGGAAGCATTCGTGGCTTGTACGCAGTAGCATCATCCACATTGCAACGCGGCGACGCTGCGATTCATGGCCCGTGGGGAAGCGCAAGTAACGGTGAAGCGCGGATGCAAGGGTGAATCGCATAACTATCTACTCCGTAACTATGTCCGCGTTGATATCAACCAGGGGGTCACCAGGCCCAGCCTGTTTCGGACATCGTCGTACAGCCTATGCCACGGAGTGCGTGATGGTACTTTGATTGCTTTGGTTAGCCCCGCGAAAGACATCTGCTGCGCGCAATGCCCCCGATCATTCGCACAATCTACTTTCTTCGCTGTTGGATCGTTATGGCCTGAGGGGTGGCGCTCGATATGTACATCTGCATGCGCCGGCAGACAGGTGTGTGGAGCATGTGCGGTCTGTCGTCGTACTACTACGGTAACTACTGGCTGTACCCCAGTAAACTCACTTTGGCCCAGTCTTCTCAGAGAATTGACATCTGTGCATCAAGCTCCGAGGTCTGATGCTCCGGCGCATCCTAGGTACTGATCGAAGCCTCTGGCCCTCAAGGACATGAGCTCTCTTCTGTTCGGCTCAAGGTTGGGACACTCCAACTCGCTGCCAAAGCTTGTTGGAGTGTCAGGTGGTGGCGGTGATGGTGTGCTGCTGTAGTAGGTACTCCGTACTCGGTAGTTGCTTGCTTACTGTTTACTTGAATTTGGGATGGCACAACTTGAACCTGCCCGCCAATGACATCGCACTCTTTCTTGCATGCGCCGGCCGGGACAGGGGGGGTTCTTGCGCGCTGTGAAGGAGGGTTCGGTACACCACTGTTTGGTCATGTCTGTTGGAGCGCGGAGGCTGAAGGAACATCATTGGACTGCGCGCGTCATTCTCAGGGCCAGGCCTTAACTATGGAAGATACAGTAATGAGTGCGTTAAACCCCTCCTTCGACACTACGAGCCATGTTCCATGTTCCGCGTTTCACCGTGCCGGGCTAGATGGAAGGGCTCGGAGAGGAGATGGATACCGCTGTAGAGAGAACTCTGCCACTTTCAGACAAGCAAATGTATGTACCTGAGCATTGAACACAGTGCCTCTCCGACAACGACTCGCGCCATCAGCGGGAAAGTTTGTCTCAACGGAAAGAAAACTGGAGACGAACATGGCAATGCGCTGGCTGGTGGCCCCATCTTGAGGAAGCTCGATGCCGTCTATTGGCGGCGATCTACCCGGTTCGTAACAGCAGGATACTCGGCGCATTAAGGCGCCAGGAACTATGTTTACTCCAGTGCTCCTCCGAAGGGTGGCATTGGGTCTCGTAATGAAGACGTGTGTAAACATGAACAGCCGCATGGGTGTTACATACCAACTAGAGATCTCCGTAAAACAAAGCGCCCGCCCGTCTTATGCCGAACAAACGGGTTAGAAGTAACTAGGCACTGGGCAGGCGGGTTGTCGCTTGCTTGGAATAGTCATTCGGCTTGCCGATCTGGTTCTCGAGGACTTATACCTACCTACACAGCTCAGGCCACCCAGTCGCCAGACCGCTTGAGATGTAACCGACGCAATGTCCAATGGGAAGAGCGCCGCCTTACGTTAGGTAGCTACGGCGGGATCTCCCAATTCGCGAATGACGAGGCATCCACACCGCAACGAATTCTCCAGCTTCTGCGACGAGACAGTTGTCACTCCGTTTCTCGTTGGACACTGCGACCGACATACGGGGACATTGTCGGCCATGTTGCGCCAATGAAAGAGGACTCGGCCGACCTCCTCGTCCCTTCTTCGTGTGGCCGCCCGCATCTCACCACGCTGCGCGTACGTGTGCGTGTGCCGGATGCCACGATAATACTGACTTTTCCAGACCTGCATGAGGGATGGATGGCTCCTCACTAAGCCGACTAATGACAAACGAGGAGAAAACGCAATTGCGTACTAGCATATCATCTTGAAACCCCCGCACGTCACTTCACCTTCCAACTTTGTCAACACTGTGCAGCACCGCAGCTGCGTGACAATCTGACCTGCTGGCCGATACCAGGAAATGCTTTGTGCGCATGGCTTTCCGCTACGACAACAGCCCGCGCGGTCTGAGATCGTCTCGTCCAGGTACTGATCAAGCTTCCGCGACAACCGGAACCACAATGGATGGTGTCGCAAAAGATCTTTGATGCAGTCACTGGTCAACGACTAGTAGAGGCCACACAGAACGGACCTCAAAGTAGTAGACCAAGCCGTAATCAAGACCACGCGAAGAGCTCGCAACGACCAATGAATGGCATCCGGTTCAGACGGGAATGTCGCAACGGCGCGCTACTATGCTGGAGGGTTTGTTGTTGTTGACAAGTGCGTATGCGACGCACTTGCGAAAGTTGTCGCGCCAGCGCACTCGCGCCAAGTGTGCTTTGTTCGATCCTGCGACTCAGGCCCCAAGTGCGGCCGGCTTTTGCGACCAGGAGCCAACACACCGCGACGGTCGATGCTACGGCGCGCATCCTTGTCAGTTGTCGCGGAGACGGTTTCCGTGTGATGCATCTGCTCTGGAACGTTGATACTCGAGGCGCAACGAGTGGTCGACACTTGCATGTTTTGCCCGTCTTTGCGACTGAAAACCGAGAGGGTCGGGGCTCGTAAAGTGGTCACGTGGGAAGGCGTCAGATTCGTGCAGATCAACAAACAAAGCACGCGATGTTTATCGCAAAAGTTATACGAGGACCACAACCTTTCCAGAGGTCGAATGCGTAAGAAAAGGAGTCCCTAGAGAATATGAGATTGGATGGATTGTTTCAATCAACAAGAGAAGGGAGCCGGATGCAGAGACGGGACTCTGATGCTATATTGTACATGATGAGCTTGCCAAAGGAGACGCGCACTGATATCTCCGAGGTGTGCAGTTGTCGTCATCTGCATTGCAGTCATCTCCGGGTTAACGTTTCCCCTCTTTTCCTCGGTGGGGCCGGGTGTCCGGCCTGTAGTCTGTGCTCATGGCCGGGACCCGGAATAGGAGCTTCTGGGAATTTGGCTGGCCAAGCAAGGGGGGTCGGGGCGCTGTTGACAGTCTTTTAATCCGAATACGTATAACGAATAGTTAGTTAGTCAATGTCCGGATAAACGTGATGTGGAATGTGTGTGTATAGTACACGGTATCTGATGATGCACGGCTTGGAAAAGTTGCCGATGGCAGTTTGAAAGATGTACGAACTGGGACCGGTGGCCCATCTGTCTGAAGTTTCATTTGCAAGCATCAATAACAATTCATTGTTAATATCACTATCAGCTACTGGCAATTATGCCACCGCCGTTAACTACTAGTTCACCGTTATGCGAGTTCGAGACTCACAGAGTTTGGGCACATTCATTGGCTGGTCTCAGCTGCAAATTACCCGACAGAGACAGGTCTCCACAGTAATGCAAGGATATGCACGCATGAATTAGGTTAGTCGACGTTGTTTACTGCGCTTTGTGTTTTGTTTACTCGACCTGGCCGAGTCGCATCGCCTCCAAGCTTGCAACCTTCAGCTTTCCTTGAAATCTGCGAGGTGCCGCAAGGTAAAAGCTTCTCCAAGCTGCCCACCTTCCTTCCCACTTTTGAATGCATCTGTTGCCCTGTCACGATCCTCGCAGCTGGTTGAACGCGCCTTACCACAGTCGCTACCTCCTCCTACTTGACCGACTTGCCTAGGCACTTGGATCATTTAAAATTGGAATTGCACTGGGTACCCACGAGCCATTCCCAGAAATTGCGCATTTTGGTACCATCGTGCAAACGAGTTGGACTTTCATCCTTTCTGCATACAGCTACAGTACCACAAGTACATAGTTACCGCTGTGCACTTTGTTACGGATTGCCTCTCCCCGACATTTGTACTGCCCGCATGTATCTGGCCGCTATCGAGACAGGATAGCTTGTCGAGTGACAACAGCGTCAAGCAGCAGTGCTATTCGGCATCTACACCAGCACACAACATCTTCAACATGGACGCCAGAGTAAGTAAAACCAGCACATGAAACTCGGAACAACTGCCTCTCCTCCCTCCTGCACTGTGTCTGGGTACCTACTGCCTTGCGACAAGGCGACCCACGGGTTGCTTGCGCCTGGAAAACAACCAACAGCACCAAGCCCATCTTCCATCCCACGATATCGCCACCTCGTCGACTGTCACCGCACTTTCTCCGACCTATTCAACCTTAGCCGAGCGATAGCGAGAATCATTCACACATCGGAGACACGTCTACGTAAACCTCGGCAACAACCCGTTGACAGTCACCGGCAATCAACTCCGCACCCCTCGTCCCCCAATCGCGTTATCAACGCGCTTCACCTTACCCCGTCCACCTCGACTACCCTCCCCCATCCTCCCACCTGCGTGTCACGCGCAATATATTCCAGAGCAAGCCTTTCGACTCTTCCAAATTGATGCGTACGCTGACATTGATCCCTCCCCCTAATAGCCCTTCCGACCTACGCGGCCCATGCAGGTTCAAGGCAACGAGAACATGAACCCGGCCTTTACCGACAAGCAGACGATTCAACAGCGACACAAGTCGACCAGCAACCTCCTCCAGCCCGTTACTGGTGCTTTGCAAGTCGCAGCCAAGCGAACTGCATTTGCCGATCGCAGCAACACAGCCAAGACAATCCTTGCCTTCGAAGACCTAAACGATTCGACGAAGCCCAAGGTTGCTCCTGTGAACATGGTTTCCAACAAGGTGACCGGTCCGTTGGCTGCAAAGGCCAAAGAGAACGATGTTCGTGTACATCTGGTCAAGGATGCCGCCTCCAAGGACGCTGCATCCGCCCGTCCTGCCCAGCGGCCCGCCTCGAAGAACGGCCAGTCGAACCTTCCCTCAGTCACCGACAGCAATTACATCATGCCTTTGAAGAAAGGTGCCTCACTCCTTCCCTCGCAACCTCAGGATCACTGGTCAACAAAGCCTGCCGCTTCCAAGCGATCAACCAATGCCATCTACTACGACAGTCACAACACCTCTCGGCCTGC
Organism: Arthrinium puccinioides; assembly: GCA_022414665.1. Lineage (NCBI taxonomy): Eukaryota > Fungi > Ascomycota > Sordariomycetes > Amphisphaeriales > Apiosporaceae > Arthrinium > Arthrinium puccinioides. The sequence continues at coordinate 2,676,403 of JAIUNF010000006.1, read as the reverse complement.
TTCTTCGGGTGGTGAGGCTCAACCTTCCAACTTGGAGGACTTGCGAGGTCCGATCATACCCTCGCTAGAGCCTACGCAGCCCCAGCCTGCTACTCGTCAACCTCGTCATCACCAGAGCCAGCCGGCCTTGAACTCAGCCCAACACAACGGTAGCAAGTTGACCTGGGTCGCCCACCCCGACGACGACCTCACCGAGGCTCCCTACCTGGACGCTGTCGAGGAACTGCCCCAGGAGGATCACCTCGACTACGGATATCCTGAGGCGGACGATTCAGAAGGTTCTTTGATTCCTGTGCCCTCTCTACCAGAGGCTGCCGGTGTACCCAAGGCCTCAGCCAAGAACGTCGACTTTAATGTCGCAGACTATCCACCTCTTGACCCGGCTGAAGACCCTGTTGAGTTCTCCGAGGGAGACGAGGAAGACGAGGACTTCTACGAGGTTCAAGGATACAGCACGGAGCCTGGCGGCGAAGATCCTACGCGCACCTCGTCGGGTTTTACCATGACAGTCATGTTCCCCCCCAAAACTCTCCAAGAAGAGCCAGGCTGAGCTGGAAGCGGCCAAGGACTTGGTTGAGAGCAAGAGAACCGTCGAGGAGATCGAGGAGGACGCGTGGGACATTAGCATGGTTGCCGAGTACGGCGATGAGATCTTCGAGTACATGCGTGATCTGGAGGTATGTAATGTCACGAGACGGCAACGCTGTGTTGCGCCAGCTAACGTACCTTTTCCTTTGCAGATCAAGCTGTTGCCAAACCCTTACTACATGGACATCCAGACCGAGATTCAATGGTCTATGCGCTCGGTCTTGATGGACTGGGTCATTCAGGTCCACGGCCGCTTTGGACTCCTCCCCGAGACGCTGTTCCTCGCAGCCAACTTCATCGATCGGTTTCTTTCGGTGAAAGTGGTGTCTTTGGGCAAGCTGCAGCTCGTCGGCGCCACGGCCATTTTCATCGCTGCCAAGTACGAAGAGATCAACTGCCCCTCGGTCCAGGAGATTGTCTATATGGTAGATAGCGGCTACACCATGGACGAGATTCTCAAGGCTGAGCGCTTTATGCTGAGCATGCTCGAGTTCAACCTGGGCTGGCCTGGCCCAATGAGCTTTCTACGACGCATCAGCAAGGCTGACGACTACGACCTTGAGACTCGGACCCTCGCCAAGTACTTCCTCGAGGTGACTCTTATGGATGAGCGGTTCGTAGCCACCCCGCCTAGCTACGTCGCAGCTGGGTCGCATTGCCTCTCGCGGCTGATCCTTGACAAGGGTGAATGGGTAAGTCAAACAGGGGTCGCCCATAATCCACTCGAGTGAGCTTGTTGCTGATCATTTACTCTGCAGACTCCTGACCACGTCTTCTACTCTGGCTACACTTTCGCCCAGTTGAAGCCTCTCATCGGCACAATGCTCGACTGCTGCCGCATCGCGTTGCGCCACCACGCCGCTGTTCATGAGAAATACTCTGACAAGCGTTACAAGCGTGCCGCTACTTATGTCCAGAATGAGCTCCGCAACGGCTTCGTCCTGCCTTTCCAGCCCGCCTTCAGGGAGCCTTGGCCGTCCCCAGCTCTTGAGGAAGAGAAGGCCGGTACGCCTTTCTACCCCCTGGTAGTCAGTACCAGTACAAGATGCCAATCCCTACTCAGGGCTGAGTGCCGCCTATCTGCTCTGTCCTCCATTGGAGCCAGACGTCTCATCGACAGCACATTGGGCCATACGACACTGCGCCATGACCGATCATTGCATAATGAGCAAACATGTCAGGCTCCATCACAAAACCACCGTCGCAGCAATACGAATCGCGGCAGCGAGCACACTATTGGTGTTCTTCCCCGTCGGCTCTTCATTCGACTACATTGCACACAGGCATATGGCATACATGCAGTTGCACTCGAGGCAGGTCTCGCCAACTAGGCTAGACCAGCCAGCTAATCGGCCTAATTGCCGCCCTCACACCACTACATCTAATACGCGCACCCACTTTGCCATTTTCACGATGCTACACGATTGTTACGAGTCACGAGATTCCCCATCCCCTGCTAGATTTGGTTTGCGACGAGCGAGGGTATCGCTCCCGGCGTTTGTGGCAAGGCCTTCCTCGATCATGTCTCCAAGCGCTCACGTTGCAATGGCAGACAAGGTCCGCATGGACGTCAGGCGTACCGGATTTCAGGAAAAGGAAGAAAAAGACACATGTTCGACGGCTTTAATTGCAGCCATGCTGGCACACATTGGCAATACCGGCGGGTATTTGCACTGTTTCCCATACCACCATCAGGCCATCCTTTGGTGGGATCACCATATAGCTAGCTTGCCTGCTGAGGGGGAACCTGCATTTCATCATGTTGTTGTTGTGTTGTTTTTGTTAGAGTATAATATTTGCCTTTGCTCAGGGCAATGGTGGCATTTTTCCCCGTCTCGCATCCATTTTGCCGCAATGAGTGCCTCACAGGCATTCAGATAGAGCATCAAGGAAAGCATTTGACCAACTCAACAAATCTGCACTTGCCTCGGTGGCGCTTTGTTGCATGTGTGAGACGGACAGAATTCGATTTTTATGCTGAAACCGGGTTTGAAGTTTCATATATTCCTCCTGTGCAACGTGAACGATTGTTCCCGATGTTGTAGAGGTAACATGGCGGTGAGTTTATAGGAAACCCTAAAGTCCGGGCCTTCCATATCTCTAATTAATTTGTGTCGCAATTGCACATACTTCTTGCAGCTGTCTGACCAACTACACCCATTGTCAACATTCTCAGGTCTTTAAGCATTCAGACATTCAAGCGAGCCAGCTCGAGCGGATGAGTGCGCGGAATCACGGAGCTGGACATGCCGAGTCTCGACAGTTTCCAAGGTCTCCTCCCGATGCAAACTTCACTTCTTTTTACTGCACCTTGTTTGTAAGCTTTACCTTTTACTGAACTATGTTCACACGCTGGTAAAACTAGCTCACCACGTTGACATGCTCCTCACGATTGCCTGGCTTTTCAAGACTCCCTCTTGTTCTTTCAAGGCATCTTGGGCACACGTGTAAATGTCATAGAAGAAGAAGAAGAAGAAGAAGAAGAAGAACTACACGGGTTGTTGGCCTTGTTGCATCCTTAGGGGACGACAAGTTGCCGTTGTTGTCGACTTCCAAGTCGTGGGACTAGGTTCACCCCGACATAAGTATTAGTTCCTGTCAACCGAGCTGTCAATTGTGGGTGTGCTCACTGACGGATTCCTTCACGACTCTCTTATTTAGAAGCAAGACTCAACTCAAGTGTCATTTCCGGCTATGTTTTCTGCAAGTCCACTCTAGCAAGGTTTCATACAAGTGCCTAAAGTAGCTGCGAAATTGCTCAGGTACAGAGTTTCACAACCACTAGAGGCAGTTATTATTAGTTGGGTTCTTGCAACGAGTTGACTACTTGGTTTGGGCTTGGGAGGGACTGACTCACCCCCCGTTCACGGACGGGGCAAGTGGCTACGCGCTTCAAGAAATCACGACCGCCTAAAGGTGGGATGTGAGAACATCTGCTGCCACACGCCATATCATACTCCATTGCCCTTTGTGTACGTCTTTTACGCGCTCTGGGCCCTGGAAGCCAATGTACTTGGTGTTTTGGCAGGCCAGATGAACCCCGCGATACCGCCCACGCTCCTGCCAAGCCTGTCCGCTCCCGCCATTGTGCTAGTGGGTTTCTAGCGCAGCGCTAAGATAGTCGATAAGGTCGTGCTGGTGGTGCGCTTTCTCGACCCATGACTGGTGCGGCAAAGACAGAGTGGAGGAAATTGCAACCATGCACCCAGGCTCGGACGGGACAGACTTGAATTCCAGGTACAGTTCCCTTGAGACCGAAGCACAGTTCCATACGGTGTGCACCGCGATTCGGAGTTGGCACAATTTTTTGTCTTGACCGAGTCGCTCACTGTCCGTTCCTCCATTACCTTTCGTGGGTGCTTACTCCCTTTTCACACATCGCCCTCAGCGCTGTCATTCTTCTAGAACATAGAGAGCCATCATTTATTTGTTGTATCCCGATCTCGTGTAATTGAAGCTCACTTCTTCACCCCTGTGATCTCCTGATCTCCAGATCTCCAGATCCCCAGATCCCCAGAAGCCTCCTTCCTTCCTACCTTTGCGCCCACCCACCCTTTCTCCTAGCCACCCGGACCAAGGTTCACCACCAGAACTTGGGCGCAATCAGCCTCTTCTGTGTCCAGCCGATACGCGGAACGATCCACCGACTGTCCCACGCGACTGATGATTATTTTCGACCCCTTGCGACTTTAACACTCGCCAGATTGTGACTGTCCAACTCGCAGCAACCACGAGTTCTCTACCAACAAGCGACCATGTCTGCCACAACTACAGTCAAGGAGGCTGTCAAGGAGAGTCTCCTGGGCACCGATGAGCCCATGGAGCTCTCAGCCAAGACAAAGGCCTACTTTGTTAACAACGCGGTCAAGGATCCCGAGTCTGGTGATTTGTACATGGGAGAGAACGAGTTTGTCAATGCGATTGCGCCACAGGACGAGGACTACGTAAGTGGCCGGGGTCACTTCAGGGCCATGCGCATTGCGACTGTCTCACTAACAGGCGATGCAATTGCAGAAGAAGATCAAGCGCGAGCAGTATGGCATCCTCTTCCGCGTTGCCGACCGCAAGGTCTCCGGTCGCATCTCGCTGTCAGACTGGGCCGCATTCAACAACCTCCTGTCCAAGGCCGACGCCGAGTACGAGATTGCCTTTCGTCTCTTCGATGTCGATCGCACTGGCAGTGTCAAGTATGAGGACTTCCGCCGCCTCTGTGAGATGAACAAGGGCCCAGACGCTATCCCGTTCGACTGGGACTGCCAATGGGCAAAGCTCTACATTGGCGACAAGACGCGCCGACACACCCTCACTTACCACGAGTTCTCCCAAATGCTACGCGGTCTGCAAGGCGAGCGCATCCGTCAGGCCTTCATTCAGTTTGACAGGGATGGCGACGGTTACATCGAGCCCGAGGACTTTGAGCGCATCATCCGCGAGACATCCAAGCATAAGCTCTCCGACCACTTGCTGGAACACTTGTCGACCCTCTGCAACATTTCGTTGAGCAGCAAGATCTCTTACGCCAATGTCCGAGCCTTCCAGAACATGATGAAGGAGATGGACTTGGTGGAGCTGATCATCCGCAGGGCCTGCCAGAAGAGCACCGATGGCAAGATCACCAAGACGGAGTTCTTGAATGAGGCTGCAAAGATAACACGTTTCAGCCTGTTCACTCCCATGGAGGCAGATATCTTGTTCCACTTTGCCAGTCTGGATGAGCCCTCTGGCAGGCTGAGCCTGCATGACTTTGCCAAAGTTCTTGATCCTTCATGGCGAAACCGAGGCCACGACGAGGGGCAGTCCCCAGTATTGGGCCAGGCCAAGACGGCTACGCAAGCAGCCCTGAGCAGAGCCTTGGAGGGTGGCTACAACTTCATGCTGGGCAGTCTTGCTGGTGCCTTTGGTGCGTTCATGGTCTACCCCATCGATCTCGTCAAAACCCGGCTGCAGAACCAGCGAGGTGCCGACCCTGGCCAGCGTCTGTACAAGAACTCGATCGACTGCTTCCGGAAGGTCGTCGCGAACGAGGGGTTTCGTGGTCTGTACTCTGGCGTGCTGCCACAGCTCATTGGCGTGGCCCCCGAGAAAGCCATCAAGCTTACCGTCAACGATATTGTCCGCACTCATTTCAGCAGTAACGGCCAGATCACACTCAGCCACGAGATCTTGGCTGGTGGATCCGCCGGTGCCTGTCAAGTCGTATGTTTCCCTTCGTCCTGCTAGTCACGGCAAGTCTCCCCATGTGCTAATCCGCCCAGGTCTTCACCAACCCCTTGGAGATTGTCAAGATCCGCCTACAGGTTCAGGGCGAGGCTGCCAAGACGGCTGGCAACCCCAGGCGCTCAGCCATGTGGATCGTTAAGAACCTCGGCCTGGCTGGCCTCTATAAGGGTGCCAGTGCCTGTTTGCTCCGAGACGTTCCCTTTTCGGCCATATACTTCCCCACCTACAGTCATTTGAAGAAGGACATGTTTGGCGAGTCTTCCACCAAGCGACTGGGCGTCCTGCAGCTTCTTACTGCTGGCGCCATTGCCGGCATGCCCGCCGCCTACTTGACGACGCCTTGTGATGTCATCAAGACTCGTCTGCAAGTCGAGGCTCGCAAGGGCGATACCAACTACACCGGTCTGCGGCACGCCGCCACGACCATTTACAAGGAGGAGGGCTTCCGTGCTTTCTTCCGAGGTGGTCCAGCCCGTATCTTTCGATCGTCTCCCCAGTTCGGCTTCACTCTTGCCGCGTACGAGGTGCTGCAAAACGCGCTGCCCTTCCCCGGCAGCGCCAAGCAGGAACAGCTTCACTCTGGTGTTTCCAAGGTTGTGTCTACAATCAAGGATAAGGATCTGGCATCGCCACATGCTCGCAGCCGCAACGCTCTCAAGCTCATTCTGGATCTCGACGAAGATTTTGGCCGCTTCCGACTGCCGGACGCCAAGTCGTGGAAGGCTCTACCCGCTGCCTTTGGTGGAGGCTCCAAGGCCTAGTATCAGTCTGTTTGCATCCCTCCGTCTTGAGATGAGCGGCATACCAAGTAGGTGGCGATAGATCTGCTGGTCTTTGCAACTTGGCATAACCTTTTCCCAAATTACCGTAACCTCCTACGTTTACCTTCCCCGCCCCCTCTCACGCGACCGCGCCTCACAATTTTCATTGAACTGGACGCCGTTGGCTACGCGATATAGGCGCGGTAGAATGGGACGACCTGCTCCTCGTAATGGCCCACGAGTCCGGGCGTCCACCAGCTTCGGCATGACTGCGCACGCTGGTGGTCGAAAGCGGTCCGTCCCTTTTGGCACACGCCTGTCCGCCTCGGAGTCATGATCCAGACACACACTTGCATGCAAAACACGGCGTTGAAGACAGGAAAGGGGTTATTTGATTTACTTTGTCTATTTTGTTTGCGTCAGGGTGAGGGGATGTACTCACCTCGGCTCTCTGAACTATTCTGTCAATGTTTGTTTGAGAGGATAGTGTTTCGATTGCGACGAAATCTCGTGTGAGCAACCAAAGATGAGAGAGAGCATAGATCAATCTGGATGATCCCTTCTTGAAGATCATGCGCATGCATGACTCGCCCCAAGGGGGAAGAAGGAAGAGTCCTTGGTCCATAGTCGACCGTCTGATGGTTGGTCCAACGGCTGCCGCAAGGGCTGTGAAATACCCCATAGACCGTAATGAGAATCTGATGCTTTGTTTTGTACGGAGTTCCCTGGTGTTGATTGGGGTTTTGCGTGAGTGGTCTATTGCAGGTAGTATCTACGTGCGACATGTTCCCTCCGTTTCAGTATCCGGATACGGGTCGGGCAGATAAACGCACAGCAAAGACGACAAAAGTCGCGCGGTGATACGGCCCACGTGCTGATAAGAGTGAATTTGCATCCATATCAAGATATCCTCTTGGTGTAGTTACAGGTCTGCAACTTGTGCTCTGTGCATTTGCCTCGGGCCTCAATCCAACCTCCTGCCATTCTCACCCTCGCCGCTCTCGAGCAACGCAGCCCTCTCCCCGGTCTTCCCGCGGTCCTCACCGTCACGATGCCGGTACAGGACAAAGTGCTGGGTGATGAAGAAGACGTCGTACAGCATGCTCACGTTGCCGAGGGCAAACTTGACGGGGTTGCCGGTGATGCCGCTCCAGTCGCGCTGCAGCCACGAGTCGATGCCCTGCTGAGCGATGCTCAGGGCGCCGCCGGCGACGTCGAGCAGGATCTGGGCGATGCTCCAGCCCTGGGTGCTGCGGTTCCGGTAGTTGGTCAGGAGCTGCGGCGCGTACTTGATGAGCGTCACCAGCAGCTTGACGTAGGAGATGGTGTAGACGACGTCGAGCCAGGTCCAGGCCGTCTTGGCGTCGTCTCCCAACGGCGGCGACGACGACGACGACGACGATGAGGCAACCATGAGGGTGACGACGGCGACGGCCACGACGGCGCCCACGGCCACGCCCAGGACGCCGCGCGACGGGCGCGTGCCCGTGGCCCGTTCGAATTTCCACAGCGAGGGGGCGAGGTACTGCGACGTCGTCAGCGCGCACAGCACGACGGCGTGGGCGGCGAAGACGATGTCGTTGAAGGCGACGGTGGGCGTCAGGCCGCGGTTGCGGGCGGCGTACTGCGCGCGCACCAGCGGGGACCAGTACAGCGCGGCGTTGGAGGTGAGGTAGGCGACGAAGCCAAAGGTGTTGAGGAAGGGGAAGTCGACGGTCGTGCCGGACGTCGAGCGCCGGCGGATGTTGAGCAGCGGCTGGCTGTAAAAGGACGCCGACCAGCACAGCGTGTAGACCCAGCCGAAGACGGCCGAGAGGAGCGGGAGGAAGCTCATGGCTCGAGTCGCTCGACCTGAGTAGCTAGATGTGTTTGCCGTCTAGCATAGGTGACGGACCGGCCCAATGGCTATCGCAAGTCACGTTACTGCAAAGAGGCAACAAGTGAATGGTGGCCGTACTGTTAGCATGTGGCATAAGGAAGACTTGTTGGGTTGTCAAAATGAAGTCACCTTTTGTTGGTATCCGTACCTCACAAGTGACAAAAGTAGAAGTGAACCCTGTACGGAGTATCCCGTACTGAGTGCAGCACGTATTGATGATGGGTGGGGTATGACCCACAGTCCACTTTGCATCATTATCACGCCTAATGTTATCTATCATATTGTAGTGCACAGTAGTAACTACATAACGTTAGTAACTACTCCGTACGGGTGTAGGCGAAATAGCGTACCCCACCTTTCAGCGTTTTCACAGTCAAGGTACTCCGTACGAAACTAGACAGTTGAACTGCCGTCTAATTGATTACTGTGCAAAGTTTAACCTCCTATCCTTCTGCCTCCATTTCCTCTATGGCTCTCCTACGTCCTTTGGTGAAAATGACCGAATCAAATCCAGGCTCAGCCATAATGGAGAAGAGCAGCAGGGAGGTATGTTCCCTTGTTATCGCACACACTACACGAAGCCGAAACCAGGCCGCCGAGAGCGTCCCCCGCCGCCGGTCACTATCTCGCGCAGCTGGCAGCACGCCGTCAAGGCCCGGACCTTTGCGCGTATTGTAATCGAAAGCCCCGAGCTGCCGGTATGTGCGGTAGTGTTCTCGGCCAATACATCGCAACGACGCTTCACGCGCCTATCTGCGCCAACTCGTCTTCGTGGTGTGCCTGCCGACGCACGACCACTCGCGAGGCCGCTTTTGGCGATGCCTCAAAGGCGCTTCTGAACCTTCTCGGAGAGTGGGAGCGGGAGCGTGCTACTACTCCCATATCCGGTACCGGCGACGCAATCTCGACCCTCCCCCCGCTAGAGCTCCAGCTCGCGTTTACGTGGGGCGTCGTCGGTCGGGATACAGACTTCTTACCCCCCCGAAGTCGGCAACAGAGCAATCCTACGCGGTCGCATCTTGCTAGAAGGCCGCATTATACGCTTGCGAACCTCATCTTGGCCTAATAAGAGGTCTCTTCGTCGTAGGAAACCTACTGACCTTGGTCCTAAACGATATACTTGACCTGCGCCTCCATACCTACCATACTCCGTATCCGTAGTATGGCATCGACTTCTGCAGATACCCGCCGTTGCGCTACCCTTGAACTTGCAGCCAGGCTGGAATGAGCGCCTGAGCTTGTTGGCAGGGCCCGCAGGCCCCAGGGATCCTGGATCCTGGATCCTGGATAATGCGCAGCGTGCGGTGAAGAGTCGAACGTTGCGGCGAGTTGGACGGTCCTATTTTTGCCATTTTATGCTTAGGTGAGATGCCGGATTGCCTGATGCCGTGGTAACTTGCGTCGCGCGCGTCCCCGTCGCGATGCCGATAGGAAAGAGCAACGTCAGTCACGCAATTGAGACGGCCGGTGGTCTGATAGTCGGCTGACAAAGCAGAGTAGCTGCGGGTCTCGGACAAGGGCGCTAATGCCGATGCCACAGTAGCAGCAGATGCCGAGACTCAGGGAGGTGGCTAACGTTAGTTACATAACGTTAGTTACTGTGGTAACTACCACAGTACTGCAGAAGTAACTTTACTCGGTAGTGGTTGCTCAGTTAGCCTGTTTCCGAATAAGACGTTCCTGGATGTCACCCAATAAACTTGCCTAGTCGGTTGATAAATCATAAAGGTTTCTACTTTGCCTGGTTCCGTCGATACGTGTTCGGTTACATGTGTCGACTGCAGTCGTGCGGCATAGCGCAACTAACTCAAAGTGACGGGTTCATGTCTTGGATGCTCGACAGTTCAACAGCACATCTTAGTCTTACGGTACTTGCCCTCAGTACTCACCATGACCTCCTCGGGGACCCGGGGAAGCCCGTGATAAATACCAGGTCGACGTAAACCGCTGCACCGGGTAGAATAGCCCCGGTGTGTTGCTGAACTCTACCTGCAACTAAACAGACATTCAAAAGTGACCGGGTCACAAAGACTGCAAACCAAACCCGGGTTGCCCAATCTCGCTCAAAACTTGGCGTATAGCCAGCCAGCCAGCCAGCTAGCTAGCTCTCTATACATCCCACATCTCGTCATCGGGGTGTTGGTTGCGCCCTCGACAGAGGAAAAGAAGCACGCCCGTCACGCCCGGCTGACCGGCCTTTAGTGACAAGGACTCGGCAGCGGACAGCCATGTCCACGCCTCCTCGTAGCACCGCCCGCCCCTCCTTCCTCGCCCTCCCCGTCGAGCTCCGGCTCGAAATGTACGGCTACCTCCTCACCCTGCCCCGTCAGCCTTCTTCTTCTTCTTCTTCTTCTTCTTCTTCTTCTTCTTCTTCTTCTTCTTCTTCTTCTTCTTCCTCTTCCTCCCCCACTGCCCACTTATACCCCCAAATCCTGCGCGCCTGCCACAAGACCCACGCCGAGGCCCTCGCCCTCCTCTACACGACCAACAAGTTCGACGCCCACCCCAACCTCCTGACCGCGTTCCCCCGCCTGCGCGGCTCGGCCCCCGTGTGCGCGGGACCGCATCTGACCTCGCAGATCCGCCGCATCCACCTGCTGCTGCGCCTGGACGTGTCGCCCGGCTTCGATGCGGGGACGGCGGCGCGGCTGCTGAGCGGGCTCGAGGAGCTCGACGTCGAGGTCTGGCAGCCCACGTTCGAGGCCGCGGGCCGGGACGTGCTGGTCCTGCTCGAGGGGGTCAGGGGCGTGAGGGCCGCGAGGGTCAGGGGGAGCACGTCGGCGTTTGGCGGGTATGCGAGGTGGTTGGAGGGGGTCATGGGGAGGGAGGACGGGGCGTACGTGGAGGGGTATCGGGAAGGGTGATGGAGAGGTGGCACGGGTGGATATAGGGGTGGCTGTCTCTGGGTAAGCGAACCCTGGACAGATGCTGTTTCAGTCCGGGAAAGATCGACTGCATTACGGATACGCGTCAACCAGGACAGAATGGCTCCGATGCACAGGCCGGCGGCTTCAGGGGGTTTAGAAAGCGAGGCAAGACGGAAGAAGGAGCGCACACAAATCAGGCCAATGTTTGTCATTGCCGAAAGCCACACTCCGTTTTGGAGAATGCAGGTATGAGTATGCCACTGTAGGACTGTAGGTAGTGCGCAAGTTGATGGCGGTAATGGAGCTCTTGTTCCCGCGTCTGTGGCCCCCCCTTCACGCACCCAATTGCCTCAAGGCCTCGGACACCAGCTTGGCAGAGTACGTCCCATCTTCCCAGACGAAATTGTGCGTACCCTTGAGGTCCTTGAAAACCTTCAGCTCGACCCGGTCCTTCTCCAGGACCTTGGCCATGTCGTCAATCTCGGGCTCGTCGATGAGCTCGTCCTCGGGGGACCAACCCAGCACGACCAGCTTGCCCGTCTTCCATCCTTCCTTGAAACCGGGCCCGTACCTGACCGGCGACGCCTCATCCCAGCCCGACGGGGCCCCAAAGGCGTTCTGGAAGAGGTCCACATAGGCGGAACCCATGCGGTCGGCCAGGGCCCGGAGGTCGTATATCCCACTCAGACCGACGATGGCGGCCGGCAGCTGGACGGCCTCGGGGAGCAGCGGCGCCCTTGAGAGGCGCCGAGCCCATCAGGAGCTGCAAGGCCAGAGTGGCGCCGGCCGAGTGGCCGACGAGCACGTAGTTGCTGCCGAACCCGTACTTTTCCTGCAAGAACCTCAGAGCGGCCCGCACGTCGAGGATGTGGTCGGGATGCGCGGCGTTTCGCAGCCGCGCGGCCGGCGTGGCGGAGGCGTCCTGGGGGAAGTCGGCGTGCGGGCTCAGCCTGTAGTCTATGGACGCGTACGCCGCGATCTTGGACCCGTCGTCTGGCGACGCCGAGAAGGCGGAGGCAGCGGCGGCCAGCTTGTCGATGGTGGCGTTGAAGCTGGTGTGCGTGATGCGGGGGTCCCGCCACGCGCCGCCATGGATATAACTGGTGGCTCTGTCAGACCGCGGGCCTCGGCGGGGGTGAGAGGATATCTCGGGGAGGAGATCTCGGGGAGGAGATCTCGGGGAGGAGACGTACACGATCCAGTACTTGGACTCACGACTCTGACGAGTATGCGTGGTGGCGGATGTCCATACCCCTACCCTCTGGAGCTCATGGTCCCCGTACTGGAGGGCTTCGTACCGCAGAGACAACGCCATGGGTGGGAGAATCGGAACAGAAGTCCGAATGGATGTCGACCTCTAGGTTTAAGCTCCTCTGGTGAGGCTTCTGCAGGTCGCATCTATATATTGGTGCAACATATTGTTGTTGCGACAGAAGCCGAAGGTGAGCGCCGGGTTTTGCGGGGCATATCATCATACTGTGTACTGTGTACGGAGTACGGATGTACCGAGTACCGATTACGGAACACTTGGTAGTGGATGGATTGAACCCCGCGGTCCGCAATCGCGGAAGGCGGATAAGTTAGATAGCGGATCGGAACGCCATCAGACACCGTCGAGGTCGAGACTCGAGTTGGACGGCAGCAAAGCGCTGGCCAATGGAGACAAGAGAGTGAACAAGAGTCGTCGTAATCTTGAGATGGGCATCTCCGAATCGTCTCTGCACGAGCGCTGTTGTTGTTGTCTCGGTCGTTGTCTTATTTCTGTCTTGAACGTTGTCTAATTCCAGTCTTAACGTTGCGTCGTGGCTGGCTGAGCCGTCATAATAAGATCCACTGCAAAACTTCGCCGTTGATTTACAGTGGGCTTTGGCATGTGGTCTAGACGCTGACAGGGGGCCTGTGCAGAGCCTGTGCAGGGCCTGTTCAGACTGTTCTGACCTACTTGGTTAGTTAGGGATCCGCTCCAGGGTCCGCTCCAGGGTACGTCCTCCCACCCCCACCCCTGAGCTGAGCTCAGCTGCTCTCACCGGGCAGCTCTTTGATTGGTTGCCCAAGACCGAATGGGGAAGGAAGTCGGCCAGGGCACTCCCTTGACGGCACGACTACTCTTTCAGCTTCCAAACGAGATTGGACGCCGGGCTCAACTGGGCACAATACCGCGATGGCATTTCCGCATGCGCACGGCACTGTGGATGGCGAACACGCCGTGAACCAATCCAATCACCACCTCGGCCGGGTGGGTGTTTGTGGCGCAAAAGCAACCAGCTGAAAGTGACACAAGCATATCGAATCCATGGCCAGCTCGCCACCGATAGTCCGTATTTTGAGCCTCACCACGAGCACCGTGGGTTATAGCCAATATTCTAGACCAAGCCATGGTGCAAATGATCCGGCAGCCTCAGGGGCAGTTAGTTAGAGGTGATGGTCAAATAAGAAGCAGCGTGTTTCCCTTCCACAGAGAGTACCCGTCCTGCACAGGCGAGCAACGAGACATCCTGTGGCAAGCATCTTCTCCTCCATTTCAACATGCTGTTCCAACGCTTCCTCACGGTGACAGCCTCACTCGGCTTGGCCGCTGCCAAATGCGGTGGGAAGAGTCCCTATCCCGTCAGCTCGCTGAGCCCAAACAGCACCACCAGCTCGCTGAGCACAAACAGCACCACCAGCTCTCTAATCACTAATACTGCCAGCTCGCTGAGCTCCATCAGCACCACCGTCTCCTTATTCACCAACACCACCGCCACCACCAGCTCGCTGAGCGCCGTCAGCACCACCAGCTCGCTGAGCTCCATCAGCTCCAGCAGCGCCCTAATCACCAACACCACCAGCTCGCTGAGCCCCATCAGCTCCAGCAGCTCCCTAATCACCAACACCACCAGATCGCTAGACCCCATCAGCACCACCAGCTCGGTGTTGAGTACCACCACCACTGCCACCCCGCAAGCTACCCAGATATGCCAGGCACACGGATCCAGGTCGTCGCGAACTGCAGCCATCCTGACGTCCCCCAAGCTTGTCGACAATACCTTTGGCGGGTGTAGTTCACTCTGCAACACGACGTCGGGTTGTGAAAGTTTCTCCATCCAGATCGAAACCGGCGGCGAATGTAGCCTGTATGGCAGCGCTCTATACACGGACTTCACCACCGGCTCTGGTGGCCCGACCATCTTCTGGGATGCCAGCTGTCCGGAGCCTGTGATCTCGGTAAGTAACCGCTGATCGCCTTGCTTACAATTCCGAGCGACTGTGAACGCGTTGGGCTGACGAGAACCTCATCCAGGGTCCCTCCATCGTACCCTACTCGCCATCCACCACGTACGCTTCTGTGCCCACCGCCGCGGGGTCAGTGGCGTCGTTCGCACCCTACGTGACCCCGTCCGTCGTGTCGTCCGACAGCCCGCCTTATACCCGCGTCGGGCCTCAAGAGACGCCGACCGATGACAACCAATTCATGGCCACGTACACCTACCCCGAGTTCCAGCTCACCGTGGCCGCCACGGGATCACCGCCGATCACCACAGGCGTTCCCCGTCCGTCCGGAACCGCCTTGCCAGAACTGCCCTGTATGATATCACCGGGGGCGCAAGCACCATTCGTAAGTCGACTCATGATCCCGTCGGGGAACCCCAGGCTGACTTGTCACAGAGCCTTCTCAACGAGAACTTCGTCCCCATGGTCAGCAGGACCAACTCGGTCGGTCCCCTGCTCCAGCCCACCGCGGCGCCTGCTGCCGGCGACCCCATCCTCAGCCCGGAGAATCTGAGCTTGCCCAGCTTTCATTTCGAAGCGGCCCCGGGTGTCTCGGGTGTCTACGACATGGTCTATGATGGAGAGACGCCGCAATATGTCGCCATGACCACCGGCGGAGAGGTTATTCTCGTCGATGCTTCCACGGGGCCTACTTTTAGCGGTAACAGCGTTACATCCATCTTCAACTTTGACTGCTTCGGCATCATCTACATCAGCTACGGCGGCTCCAACTACACCTGGAGCACCAAAGGGAAGTCGAGCTCGATGGCCCAGGCGTCGAAGCCCGCCAACAACATGAAGGCCCTCCCTGCCATGGCCCCGGAAGTCCACGAGATGCTCAAAGACCGGAAACGGACCCAGGAACTGGCAGACAAGCTCATCCGGCGGTCAAAGCTGCAGGAGCGAGTGAACGCGGACTCGAACGCGCCGCAGTGCCCCAACACGCCGGCCGGCCTCGTCTCCAAGACAAAGGCGGGCTACGAGCTGGGCGAGGGCAACTTCTGTGACAACCTCGAGAAGCTCTCGGAGTACTGGGAGCTCAGCCCGTTCAGTTTCGACGGATCCTGCTTCATCCAGAGTCTCTGCTACGACCAGTGCGAGGATTTCAGCTGGGTGGGTTGCAACGCCATCTTTGCCTACTCGATGCTCCTCTCGTGCGCGGCCAACTTCAAGAGCTGGTGGGAGGTGGTGCAGGCCGCCGCGTGCGCCCTGCAGGCATCCTACTTCACCGCCGTCGCCGCCACGCAGACGGGTCGCGATCTCTACTACAAGGCCCAGGACGCCATGTGCCTCTGCTTCTGCTCCAGCCCGCCGGACACGTGCGTCTACAAAGACGGCTCCTTCTTCTGCGCCGACATCCACGGCAACGACAACAACAACTGCGGTGGCTGTGGGACGCAGTGTGGCGCCAACTCGGCCTGGTACGTATACCTAACCACCCCCTACCGCCCACCCAGGCCCCAGGGTGGGCTCACCCGACCTGGTGCGTTCAAGTTGCTAACAAACTTTTGCTATAGTCACGGCGGCGTGTGTGGCTGCCCGCGAGACCAGTGCGGCACGACGTGCCTCGACCTCCGAAACAACCCCAAGAACTGCGGCTCGTGTGGCAACGTCTGCAGCTCGGGCTACTGTGTCAGCGGCTCATGCTACGCGCCCAAGCCGGACGAGTGCGCGCCGGACCAGAGCGTCACGAACCACATGTTCGACACGTGGACGTCGACGTGGACCAACTGGACGATGGCCGCCTATCCGGACTCCAAGCTGGGGACCGACATTGTGTTTGCGCCCTCGCGGTACACGCCCCAGACCGGCGCGGCTGTCTACGCGCTCTCGGTGACGATGAACAGCCTGCCGTCCGGGGGCCGCCACGTGGCGCTGACGCAGAAGAAGGTCAAGATGTGCCCGGGCTTCGAGTACGAGCTCACGTTCAGCATGGGATACGTCAACCAGGTCAGCAACGGGGCCGTTGTCAGCAACGCCGACTGCACGACGCGGTGGCTGACGGGGACGCCCAACGTCTGGAACGCCAACGGCGACTTCAAGTCCTCGCCCGACTACCTGATCGGCGCCAGCAACCCGACCTACCAGACCTTTGGGCCGTGGAAGCTCAGCGTCAAGGAGGGCGACGCGGGCGTGACCAAGGTCAAGGCCAACCTCTACGTCGACCTGACGGCCGTGATCTCGTGCAACACCCCGGTCGGGGGCACCGGCCACTTCGTCGTGACGGACGTGGAGATGAACCCCGTGGGCATGGCGACGAAGAGGTCGGCCGCGATCGACGGGCTTCCGACGCTGCAGCCGCGAGACGGCGGTGCGGCCAACATGTCGGCGGCACTGGCACCGTACGCTCTGGTCATGGGGGAGGGTGAAGCGGTGTTGGAAACGTACAGGTCGTCGGGTCCCGCGGTGAACGGGAGGCGGAGTTGGGCCATGGGCAGCGGCGTCTAGTTGTATACCTACTTTGACCGTCCAAACTAGGCAGGGTGACGAGTGATGGGTAGTGACTAGTGATGGTGACTAGTGTCCACCACCCCCTCTCTCTGCCTGGCCCGAAGCCCAAAGACAAGTCATGGCTTGTACTGTGTCGTTAATAGACGAGCTGATGGGGTTTCCTGCATGTCACTTATTAATAGCAACCCAAATTATTGAGCCAAACGTACGTCCCCCCTGAGGCCACACGGTGTTCCTCGTTTGATGAGCGAGCGTGTCCCGGGTCCCCTTTGATGAAGCGACTGACTATGGCGCCTCGAGCATGGACCATGCTTACACGACCGTCGACAAGTACGGATGCCCATCCGAACCGAGACGCGGGGAGTATCAAATAGGTTACCAACGAACAATCAAGCAGACTGACGCCGAGGTGAAGCATAGGTTGGCCACGGCTGGGTTTGAGTCTTGAGCAAACCCTCCACATGAACTGTGAACAAGGCGGCTCAGAATGCCCGGGTGATCAGACGGCGTCTGGTATGCGTATTCGGCTATACGGTTCGAGTCGTGATGTGAATCGTGCTGGTAGGACCGTTGCATGGAGTAGCTCAGTTTCCCCGATGAGTCTGGGGAAGAAAACCAGGGGTGCGTGTGGTGTTGACACGGCCAGGGGCCCAGGGGTTTGACGGTGACCCCCCTCCGGCCTTCTCTATGCTACGCTGCGATCGAGGTGTGAGCCTTCAAGGTACTTGACAAGTTAGCTACCGTCTACGAAGCAAATCTGCTAGTTAGCTGGCAGTCTACTAACAAAGAGCGCTAGTAGGTAAGTGACTCACGTGTACTGCTGTACCTTGAGGCCTGCGCTGCGCTGCGATTGACGCAGAGACCACTAACAAGTTAGTTAATTTACTGTACCGAACGTAGTTAGTACGTGCGGCTGTGTAGCCAAGCCAATGGGTGGGCGAGTACTCCGTACATAGTAATAGTAACTACTACGTACTAAGTATTGAGGTGACAGGAACAGGGACAAGGACAAGGACGATGACAGGCCCACCACTATCGCTGTGTCGATCTCAGGTCGTCCGTCGCAGAGACGGCTGCCAAACCCCGACATACCCTTTCGACCTCACCTTGCTAAATAACTTTACGTGGTCAGAATACAGGTTTTGGCCGTAAACCAGCCGAACCAGAGTTGTCTCGCATGGTTGTCCATCCTTGCAAATCACCAGATGGGTTGCGTGAAACAGCCGGTCGACTACCAGCTCGATGCCAGCCAGAACTAGGCATAAATAGTACCGGGACCATCGAACCAAAGCGCCCCAAAGCCGAACGCGCAACTGCTAATAAGGCCTAGACTGCTCCTGCCCCTCTCCAGTCGATCGGGCAGCAGTGACGTCCTGGCGCGCATCGAGACGCGATCGTACTGTGTAGTTAGGTTGCTATCGAAACCCAAAAGTCCGCACCTCGACAACTCGAGTCGTTTCCACACCACACACCACACACCACACACCACACACCACTGCCACCACAGTTGCAAGGGGCCACCGGCCACGGAAGTCGTCTCTACACAGCCGCATAGTTAGTCAACTACACAGTAGTTAATAAACCAACGTAACCACCTGGTTGCGGCTCTTGCATCTCGCAGGCCTATAACCCTACCGTTCGACCCCACACGGTGGCTATGAGGACCCCTTTTTATCTTTCCTTTTTTTTTCTTTCTTCTCGGTCGGACGAACCGCTTCGCTGTGCAGTGCTCTCTGACAAAGTTGTCCCCCCTCCCCCCTCCCCCCTCCCCATATATCATGGATCATGGATCATGGCCGTCTGCGACAACGACGTCGCGGGTGAGAAACTCCCCGAGATCTTGGTACAGATCGTTCATTCTAGATCGCGACGGAACACACTTGCTCGTCGCGTGTCAACCGTCAGGGGGTAGGGGGGGGTTAAAGATGAAGGATGCACCAACCCGCCCCTTGGCAAATCCCCGCCCGCAACCCTTGCAACCCGGGGGCCGGGGCACCGAGTTGGCTCTGTTGGTTGCAAGATGATAGATCCGACTCTCTCTCATTCCGCAAACGATCTAATATTGTCTCCTCGAGGTAGCGTCGGTAGATGGATATGGATGAGATTCTTACTGGACCTTGGCATGTCATGCTACGCACACCAACGTGTCAGGGGAGAGGGGGAAGGGGAGAAAAAGCTCCTGAGAGCCCTTGGCCCTGTGTCCTGGGGAATCATGAGGCAATGCGCTTGCGAACCCTTTCGAATTCAAGACCCCCCCACCCCGTGCAGAAATCATCGAATCCGGGAGTATGCAGGGCTGTCCTGGCCACGTGCATATGCAGAGTAGTGTGTCGGAACTACTGTACGACTGATGGGAAGGGTTGGGTTGACAGGGGCAGGATAGAACCACCGGTCTGGACATGTTTATAACAAGACCCTGGTTGCCCTGTCGTTCTCCTTCCGATAGCTTGTTTCTTTTTTTTATGATGAAAAGGCGGGCGTCTCCGTCTCCCCCCTCCTCTAGTTATTTCCATAAACACCAGATGTCCGCGGCACAGGACCCCCGTGTTTCGACGGAATACAACGGCGCGCCTCTGGTGGTCGCGTCGGTAGTCTTGCTCTCCCTCTCATGGTTGGCCATCTTGCTCCGGACCTATGTCCGGGCTGTCATGTTGAAATGCTTCATGTGGGATGACTGGCTCATGTTGCTCGGCCAGGTACGCGTTTTTTATAACAAAAGACTACACAGTTGCGAGATGCCACCGCCCATACCGTACGCTGACTAGGCTTACATAAAGTTGGTATTCACAGCATCATGCTCCTTTATACTGGCGGGCGACGCCTCCGGTTTGGGAAGACACAACAAGTCCCTGGATCAGCGGAGCGAGATCACCGCCATCGAGTTTCAGGCGCTGGCCACGGCGTCCTACATCCTCGACATGATGCTCATCAAGCTGTCCATCGGCGTCTTCCTGCTGCGGATCTCGACAAAGAAGACGTATACTTATACCATCTGGATCAGCCTCGCCATCGTGACCGTCTGGAGTCTGGCCCTGTTCTTCTGGAACTTGTTTCAGTGTTACCCGGTCAACGCCCAGTGGGATTACACGATACTCCAGAATAATCCCGATGCCGTCTGCGCCTCAGCCAGCCAGATTGTCAGCGCGGCCTACGCGCTCAGCGTCATGACCATACTGTCCGACTGGTTATATGCCCTGCTCCCCATCCCCATCATCTGGGGTGTGCAGATGTCGCAACAGGCCAGGTGTACCGTCATCGTGGTCCTCGGCCTCGGAATCTTTGCCAGCGTTGCCACCATCATCCGCTTCCAGTACTTGGCGAACCTGACCGACATCGAAGACATCCTGTGTAAGTCCGCATCACGTACTCGACCTATGTTTGCACACACACACACACACACACACACACACACACATATACATATATGTATATATATGCTCATTCAAAATTGTCTAGTTGCCGGTACTGACGCCATGATCTGGACACTGGTCGAACCGGGCGTGGCCATCATGGCCTCGAGCCTCATCATGCTCCGTCCTCTGCTCCGCGCCTTCAAGATCAGGGGTTTCCGCACCACCCACAAGCAGCAAAGCGGGAACGTGGCGCCGTCCAAGAGCGGCGCCGGCCTCGCGCACAATACGAGCCGATCGAAGCAGATGCCCGGGTTCGGGTCGCAAGACACCGTGATCGTGGACCTGGAGCTGGGCCACATCCAGGCGACCAAGAGCGCGCCAACGTACTCGACGCAGTACATAACGACGACGACGACGACAACAAGTCGCGCGAAATCTGCCTTCATGGAGCGTCGGATGGCCGAGCAGGGGAACAGGCGGACCGGCACCCCACCGCGCGCCGAGGTGAACGGCTGCACCGAGACGACGTACTTCGGCCGGCTCGATCCGTCTTCGCCCCTGCCCATGGTGAGCCCGGGGTCGCAGGATACGTGGAGAGGCGACGACGCGTCCAGCACGGCGTCGTTCAACTTGCGCTCCCTGGAGCCGCAGAGCCGGAGCGACGGCCTCCAGGACCTGCGCCCGTCGTCGGGTCGTTGACACGCCTTCATCCTGTCACGTCAATAATCTCCCTCTTGGAGACACGACGCGGCCAATTCATCATTACTGTAGATATAGATACGCGTATACCCTGTTAGATGACCGGGATAGGGGGAACGTGGGCGAAACGGCTTTGGGGGGATTTATGCATCACGAGACGCGCGCATCAACAATCGAGCGACGCAGGCGGCAGGGCATAGCCAAGGAAACGGCTCGGAGTGGGAGGATTTAGTAAACGAGAGATACCCCTGATCAATTCGAAACATTCATTCGAACGTACGATGATGGAGGCGATACACACATATCTCCATGACTACCTACCTCTACCCAGCGCCCTCTCCTCGTATCAAACCGTCAACACATCACAAACTCACTTCACCCCCCAACCAACCAAACCGTCTCTTCCCCCGCCGCTGGACACGTTGAAAACGCACGCGGGGCGCCAGTCACGCACACTCACAGGCACGCACAGCACAGTTGGGAAGAATCACACACAGGGCCGGTGAGGGACGCCACCCTGCGCAAGTGCTGACCACCAACCAGACCCGAGCCGGACAGACAAGTATGCTACCCGATCCGGCCTTGGGTCGATCGATGCGAGTGTGCAAGCGGATAGCCGACGACGTGATGGCAGGGGATGCGGTTCCCGTGTCTTGGCCCTGCAGGTACCTGCATATGTGACTGAACTTGAAAAGTAGGGGGGGGGGTGGCAATCAATTCAACCGGGCTTCAAAGGTCCGTCGCACGCAGCCTTCGCGGTATATAGGGGGGTAAGTTAGTTGTCATCATAAAGAAAACCACACGATACAACCCACTCCAACGTGTAGATATTGCTCCACGTCGAGTCCATCCCGCCCTGATGCAAAGGCGCGGCGCCACGAGATCCGCCTCGTAACGCAGTCCTCATGACCCCTGCGAACATTACTTCTTCAGCTCACACTTACCCCGCCATACGCCTTTTGCATGCGCGTCAGGTCAGCTCAGCGTGACATCGCGGGGATCGAGAGCGGGCGACGGAGACGGACGTTGCAATCGCAACCCAAAACCACAGATCGATCGCTTGGGTCATCGGCGCGCGCCCGCCGGGCATCGGATGGCGGGATTTTCTTTTGTCTCTTGTTGGGTTGGTCATCGCAGAGTCTAGACAGGATGGAACACAGAGTATCATTGCAGCCTCGGTTGCAAAAGCGTGCACGTTGGGCGACCGTCGACGAGGCTTACGCATTTCGATCGAGGAATGCGTCCCGGATGGAGTGACGCCCACAGAAGAATGTGTGGAAATGGGCACACGCTCACGGCCAACGGCAATGCGTCACATCGGAGGGTGGTTGGTGTCTGGGTTGGTAACTTCTGCTCATGCTCTAGTAGTACCCCCAGTCTCCAGTGAGCCAGAGACTACAGCCTATGACGCTTCTCCCAGATCGAGCCCTTCAAGGCTCGGATTCCAGTCCGGCTCCTCGTCGAAGACGGGCGTGAGCACAAACTTGTTGTACACTTTGCCCATGCCAGTCGCTTTGCCCTGGCCCGACACCATGTCGCTCTCGGCCTCGTCGACGATGATGGCCGTTGTCAAAAAGTCAATGTCAGTCGCTAAGCCCAGGTCGAAGATGCGACCACCCCAATCCAGCTCGACCTTGCCCGACTTTCGTACATTCAGCTTGCCAATGTAGCCACCTCCTGGCGGCAGTGCAGAAGCTGTTGTCTGGGGGGGCTTTGGAGTTGGCCTTTGCGGCCTTTGACGTGAAAGGGCCACTTCCAGTCTCCACTACATCGTCGTCGTCCGACGGCTTCGTCAGGGGGGCAGGATGGGCGGGAACTGGAATAGGTACAGACGACCGTCCTTGTCGTGCCCCTCCTCTTCACCAACTTTCTCTGCGGCATTGAGTTCCTGCATGAGCGCACGCGTGTCGGCTATGGCATTCTGAACTTCGAGGTCCTGCATGGCCTTTTCTCGCTTCTTCTCCTTGGCCAACTCCTTGGCATCCGTCAGCTCTGCAAGAGGCTTCTTCATCAGTTCCGGAGAAGGAGGTGCCTCGGGCTTGGCGGGGATGCTGTCAATATCGACGTCCATGGCATCCTCTTCCAGTCCGGGTTCGGCCTTGACCTTGGCCTGCCCAGTCGTGGCCGGCGCAGCGTGCCAGACTTCGGTGTCCTTGTCCGCAGTCATCTGGACGTCGCGACGATGCAGAGACTCCAAGTGCTGGTCCACGAACAGACTCTCGTCTTCGTCCTCATCCTCTTCGGCTTCAAGCTCTGCCGTCGTAGCAACCCGTGCTTCTTCGTTCTTGTGCTCCACTCTGTTGATGCTGAAGGGCAGCATGGTTGACGACCTCTGACCGTTTTGAATCGACTCGGGGGCCACGCTTTCGCGCAGAGACTCGATATTGACGCGGACGTCATTGGCGCGTCGGTCAAAATACATGGGATAGCCCTCTTGTTTCAGGCCTCCTCCGTGACCACCACCCCCGCCGCCGCCTCCGCCTCCGCCGCTACCGCCTTTGCCAGAGGTATACCCTGCCCAGCTGCCTCCGCCTTGCTTGACATTCTCTGTGAAAAAATTAGTCCCAAACACTCCACGCATGGTCGCACTATGCAGAGACCAGCGACCTACCCGAAGGGATTGCAGAGAAGACCCCATGGCCCGTCACAGTGCGCTTGATGAAACCACCTCTAGACGAGTCGCCACGGCCGCCTCTCCCACCCCGTCGCGCTCTCCGATCGGCGTCGCGCTGCTCTCTCTCCTCGACCTTGATTCTGGCCGCCAATTCGCGCTGCCTCTCATCCTCCAGCTTTTGCCGTTCGCTTACGTCTCGTCGGATATTCTTGGGCTTGAATCTGCTGCCCCTAACAGCTGTCGACGGGCCGGGTGTGGGTGACTGCGTCGCAGACGGCGTGGAATCTATGGTGATGGCGCGCTCGGCAAGTGTCTGGGGCGCAGCGCTGGGTGTATCCGGTAGGACGGCATCGGAATCTTCGTTTGATTCGGCGACGGGCGCATCGGCTGCGGTGGCGGTTGCGCTCGCATTCGCGCTCGCAGCTGCGGAACCACCTCGCCCGGCAGCTCCTCCTCGGGCGCCTCTCGCGCTGCCCCTAACTCCGCCGCGCGATCCTCGAGGAGGCATTATGTCATATCATTGGGGCCTTGTTCGCTGAGAGAAAAGAGACTGCTTCCAAATCAGTGAATTGCGTACGGAGTACGGAGTGTGATGATGGTGCTTGTCGAGAATGGAAATTCAGAGTCATGGTGGGGCAGCGAGGAAGCGGGATGGTATTTAAATTTTAGATGGGGCAGGCGGTCAATCATCCCCACGACTTCCTCCGCTGCTTCAACTACACCACCGTGACCACATCGTGACACACACACGATCAACTTGAACCTCCGAGATGGTGCGACGTTGACCACAATCGAATAAACGGTGTAATCACTACGGAACATGAGCGATGTCATGTTCCAGCGTCACTCCGATCAGACCAACCGTGTAATAACTATCAATTGTGTTCATTCGAGTCGCTACTACCATTGCAAATGTACCTACCCTGGGGCCAACCTGTCCTTGAAGCATCCTTTACCATTATCGTCTGGACAAGAGCTTGCCATGATCCCTTCATTCCCTGTTTCCATCCATATCCGCAAAGGCGGCAAATTCATACCCCGTGGCATTTGATCTTCCCGTGTTTCCGAGAAATATACTCCAACAAGTGCAATCTGCTTGATTCCCAGCACTGCTCCACCATGACCTCTTCGTGCTCAGCTGCTTTGCAGAAAACAAAGGGATGAGTCTTTGTCAATGGTAGCTACCGTTGACCAGACAGTCCCGGGCCCACTGGCGCATCACCTGCTCCGACTTGTTTCCGTAGATGGGGTCCAAGACGATGGCGTTAAAGTTGAGCTCGGTGGCGGGAAAGCTGGGGAAGCGGAAAATATGGTTTATGTTCTCGCTCACGGGGTAGGCCAAGAAGCGGATGGGCCGAGTCTCGTCGTCGGGATCAAGCGTTGCCCACACATGGTGCGGAGTGGCGAAACGGCGCGAGGGGGCTCCAATGTACATGCCCTGGTTGCGGAAGAGCAACTCGTGCGGTGCTCGCAAAGCCCGAGCTCGCGGCGATTGCACAGAAGGGAGCTCTCCAGTGTAAACATGGTGGTTGGTAGTCTGGAAGTTGGCAACACTGTGAGAATCGACCTGCTCAGCTAGGCCGTTGGAAACACCAGTGCTGGTAGTCTGACCTCCGGCGAGGCGCTGTTGGTTGTGAGGGACAACGTCAGACACCGCGGCGACCAGCTGGTCACTCTGGCCATGCTGAGCAGCAGGGCCGTTGTCAATCTTCAGACCAAGTTGCGGGCCCGGCAGCTGAGGAGGCTGCGTTGCGACGAGTCGCGGATCAATGAGCCGCTGGTCAATGGGCTTGTATCTGATGACCTGCAGATCAATGAGCTGTGGATCAAGAAGCATATTTGTAACCTGCAGCAAACTAACCTTTCTATCAGCATCTTGGGCCTGCTGTGCTGCGACAGGCACCTCTTGCAGCGGACTGGCATCTAGTATACCAGCATCTTGGGCCTGCTGTGCTGCGACAGGCACCTCTTGCAGCGGACTGGTATCCAGTACACCAGCATCTTGGGTCTGCTGTGCTGCGACAGGCATCTCTTGCAGCGGACTGTTATCCAGTACATCGGCATCTTGGGCCTGCTGTGCTGTAACAGGCACCTCTTGCATCGGACTAGCATCCAGTACACCAGCATCTTGGGTCTGCTGTGCTGCGACAGGCATCTCTTGCAGCGGACTGTTATCCAGTACATCGGCATCTTGGGCCTGCCGTGCTGCGACAGGCATCTCTTGCAGCAGAGTGTTGTTCGACACACCAGTCGTTGGGGTCTGCTTGGCTGTAGCAGGCATCATAGTATTGTTCAGTGCAGCAGTCGTCGGGGTCTGCGTGGCTGCAGTGTGCTTGGATCTGGGCTGCACTTTGGGTCTGATGGCACGCGGCTGACCGGCAGCGTGCTTTCGGACTCGTCTGGCAGCCTTTGCACCTACAGAATTCTCCGGGCCCGTGAGTGTGGTCAAGTCATAGCTGGGGTCTGTAGGCGAGTTCTTGGTCTTCTTGGGGCGGGCGATCGTGAGGTCGCTGGCGACGCCCTTGTCTTTCTTTGGACGACCCATGGTGAGGTCACTGTCGAGGTGAGTAAGGGTGGGATGTGATTGAGGGATGGGATGTGATTGAGGGATGGACTGTGATCGAGGGATGGGATGGGCTGTGATCGAGGGATGGGATGGGATGGGATGTGAGAAAAAGTGAAGCTTTGTTGTGGGAGGTGCAGTGCAATAATTATTGGGATGCCTGCTTGGGTTGTTCATTTATCTGGGCTGTAGTGTTTTTAAACCGCACTGGACCTCAAGACGCGTTATATCCCAACAGGACGAGCCGTTGCCCCCAAGGCAGAAAGACCTAACAGGCATAGACCCACCAAATAGATACACTGGGTGGTAGATTTGGAACCAAAACAAGGTAGGAGCCGACTCCTAGGCCTCTGGTGGTATCTAATCAGCTCTGATATCGTACTGGTAGTCCTTCAGGCCATACAGAGGAGTCCTTCGAGCCATACGGAGCTCCTCAGCGACAGTGAGGTCTCACTTGTTGACCATGATGAACTAGACGGCCTTGAGGTATTCTATCTAGTATGATGAACAATGGGATACTGCGACTGCCTCGTTACTTTCAGTCTACAGCGGCCTAGATATATTGTTAATACCCACAGGAGGGCCAAGCTACCGAAAAGATCACACATTGTCCATCTTGATGGTGTAGCCATGAAAGGAGTGCATCTCCCTCCTTGATCGTCTGGTTGATGGAATATAGCAAGAATGAAGCCTTTGTCCCTCTTTTTCACAGCGTCGTGTAATTACTGCGGCCTCATATCACGCCTGGTAAAGGGACATATTCAGGTGGTATATTCGGGTCTATACCCGCAGATCACTGTCGACGATGGCCCGACAGAATGATATCCATACAATTCTGGGCCTCTAGTATCCTCCTTAACCCGTTTCTGTTTCTTTCTATCCATTTCGAGTTCATCGGTTGAAAAGACACGTCACGTCGTAGTCCTGTGTCTCAACCTCTGTCTGTTCATTCGCCCGGATGACGTGCCAGAAAGGTGTTCGTGACGCAGAGGGGTTTGCATGTGAGTACTGCCGAGGTTAGGCCCGTATACGATTTACGCGGTTCACGTGGTAGGTATATTTATTAACATTTATTACTCGCCCGGTCGCCACTACCACTCCTCTAGCGTTTCCTCCACGCACAACCATGGCCGAAGCACGCAGGAAAACCGTCCTCTTGACAGGATGCTCCGAGGGGGGCCTGGGATTCGCGCTGGCAGAAGAATTCCACAAGCAGGGCCTCCGTGTCATCGCGACGGCGCGCGACGTGAAGAAGATGGCACGGCTGGGGGAGATGGGCATGGAGACGCTGGCGCTCGACGTGGCCGATTCGGGTTCGGTTCGCCAGGCGCTAGGTGCTGTCTCGGAGCTCACGGGCGGCACCCTCGACATCCTCGTCAACAACGCAGGTGCAGGCTATCAGTGCTCGCTGCTCGATGCGGACCTGGACGAGGCGCGCAGGCTCTTCGACGTGAACATGTGGGGTCTCCTGGCCGTGACCCAGGCCTCGGCGCCCCTGTTGATGGCTTCGGTTGCGGATGGCGGACACCCGCGCGTGGTCAACATTGGTTCGATTGTGTCAAAGGTGGGAGCGCCCTGGCAGGGTATCTGTAAGTGCTCTTCCCATCTTAACATCGCACTCACATTCACATTCACATTCACGTGGAATGCAAAGAAAACATCCAACTTGCTGACACGGAACACACACAGACAACGCATCCAAGGGCGCCCTTAGCTTGCTGAGTGACACCATGCGCCTCGAGCTCCGCATCCTCGGCATCGATGTCCTCCACATCGTGACGGGCGGCGTCGCGAGCAACTTCTACACCAATGCGCCCGGCGGGATCGTGCCGCAGACGAGCGTCTACGCGCCCATCGCGGCCGACATGGAGAGTGGCATCACAGGTCATCTTGCCAACGACCACACGGTGGCGTACTCTTCTGCGGCGTATGCTCGCAAGGTGGTCAGCCACACGCTGAATCAGAAATCATCCTCGACGTTGTGGGTGGGCGGCTCGGTGTGGTTGATCTGGCTGTCGGATCGGCTCGGGCCTGCATGGTTGTTGGACTGGATTGTCGAGTCCAAATGGGATATGGGCGGTCTGAGGAAGAAGTTCACTGCGGCTGTGATGGCAGAAAAGAAGACCACCTGAGCCGTGAAGATTTCTTGGCTGAGGTTGGGTTGGGGATTGACTCGACGTGGCTTTGTTCTACCTCGTCAGAGTTGAGCATGACAAAAGAGGTGGTGCAATAAATGCTCTTATCAAAAGGGTCAATGTCTTTTACGGCGCTTCATGTGTATTGATAGTCTATCGAGCTCCTTTGTTGACAACGGGGGGTATACCATACTATGTGCAACTCTCTTTACAAAGCTGTCCATTGAGACGCCGTCACTGATCTCCAGGCAGTCTAGCAAACTCGTCTTTACACTCATTCAACAGTGTGTCTAGCAAGGTAGACATCGGGTACCTAGCCAACCCTGCTATACACTGATCATAGGATGATAAAACCCTCGAGGTATTGCATCACAGACGACGGCGGACATGTCTTGACTCTTGCCGGTAATAATCACACACCACGACTGAATCTTCCCACTTTTGCAGACTCGCTCAACTCGATCCAATCCCACACACAATGACCGCCGCTTCTCTCCTCTTCCTCCTCCTCCTCCTCCTCCTCCTACCCTCCCTCACCTCCACCACCACCAGCGCCCATCCAACTCCCTCTGGAGCCCCATACCCTACGGCTCCCCCAACACCGACATCTGCGGCGACACGCGCGGCGCCGACCTAGGCTTCTGGACCAACCACACGACGCCCACCTCGCCCCTCCTCCACGACTGCCTCACCCTCGCCGCCAGCTACCGCGGCGCTCGGGGCTGGGCCGAGGCCCCGAGCGACAACGACTCGGACGACCTGGACGTCTACCTCAACGTCGGCAGCGTCGGCAGCGTCGGCACCTGCGGCTTCGGCGTGCACCCGAACGTGTGCGGCCGCGACGTGTAGACTCGGACAACCCGCGCCTGACCGAGCGCGTGTAACGTCGTCGCCCTGCAGGCCGGGGCCGGGGCCGCGAGGGTCACCACCCAGGGCCGAATGGAGCACGGGAATCCCTGGGGCTTGATGCCGAAGGGGGCAGGTCAGCTGGCAGGTCGACCTGCCGACCGTGGAGCTCGATCCGAATCGCCCTGTTGATGGTCGTGGCTTTGTGTAAGCGCGCGGTGGTGCGGTGAGAGAGAGGGACCCTGGAGAGTGGAGGGGAGGGGCGAGGTAGTCATGAGCTGGTGATCGGCAGTCTAGGTATTCGTCCTGTAGGTATGCATCTCGTTGATCTCGCCTCTGCTACGCTCGTAATGATCCAGGATCCCGCTGATCAACATCACCCCCTGTTCCCTCCCAAGTAGTGTCCGCAACATGCCCAATAACAAGAGGGACCCCCTTCTCGACCCCAGACTGTCTCATGACCAACCCATGAGCCTCAAAAGAGACTTGTTCATGTCCGACGGCACACTTAGTAGGTAGCCGGCACAGCAGCAGCAGCAGCAGCAGCAGCAGCAGCAGCAGGCTCCTCATACTTCAACCACCAGTCAACAAACGCCGTGCTTCCATCGCCGCCGCACTTCCACGAACCCGTGTACTCGACATTCCCGCCCGCCCCGCTCAGTGCGCGCGTCAGGACGCGGGAGAGGTTCCTGTTGCCGATGCGGACGGTGCCGTCCGACTGCAGCTGCGAGTTCCTGACGACCAGGTTGCAGGTGCCGACGGTCTTGAGAGTCCAGGTGTAGTCGGTGACCACGGCGTCCAACACGAAGAACTATGATCGCGCCAGACGTCAGCAACAAACACCCCCGCCGGAGACGAACCCGAGTCGTATCATATCTACGACTAGGTAGCAAGCACGGTAGAGACTTACACCCCAGTTCGTGCCCGCCCAGTCCCTCAGCGCCGCGCAGTCCGCGCTCAGAGGGGACCCGGCGCCCGTCTTGTCCGTGTAGGTCTGCTCGGCGCACATGTCGGCCGACACGACGGCCTTGACGAAGCCGGCTTGCTTCTCGCCGGCGCGCTCTTGCAGGGCGCCGGCGGGCATGGCCGAGACCGCCATGGGAAAGGCGAGGAAAAAGGTGACGAGATGCATGATCCGAATCGGCAGTATGTCTAGCGAGGCGAGTCTTTCTCAACGAGGATGGTATATGAGGAGGACGTAGGGGATGAGAACCTGAAGCTGCCGAGGCTGCTGCTGATGACACCCCTTCGAGAGATGGTAGTACTGCAATGGCTCCAGTGCAGTATTTATACACATAGTCCATCATGTCACGCCCGTAACGGTACGTGGTCCGGTGCGATATCGTTGCAGTCTTTTTGCCAAGTACGGCGGTTCAGGCAGTCGCAGCCGCAAACCCTTTGGCCCCAAGAGATGGCGAGTTTGCTACGAGAATCATACGACTAGCCCAGACTGAGAGCATGTGGTTCGTCTTCCGGGCAAAAGCAAGATTGTTCAACGTGGGGGGATCGTATTATTGACTTTGGTCCTCCAGTTAGACGCCGCCATCTCCCCCTGGCAAAGCATCGCCGTTTTTACTGCCAGGTAGCAAACAAACATGCAGGGTCTCGTAATGATAGCAATAATCAAGATGCCGCGAGTGGGCAAGCAAACAATCGCACGCACCGCTTGCATTGGCCCAAGGCTTGACTGGTCGTTGCTGGCGGAGCCGCAGTAAGCAAGTCACCAGGTATCTGCAGGTAAGGAGGCACCGAGCAAGAGTCGTTAATTGTAGAGCGCCCAGATCATAGATGCTACGGATTCGGTTATATCTGTTCGTGAGAAGCTACTCCGGTATGGCCCTATTTGAGCCCACGACACCTCAGAGCTTGCTACCGTCGAGCGGCCTTGCGCGGGGGGGCATCAGTAGCTGGTCACGCGCGCCGCGAGACACTCTAGTTATTCATGGCCGCGGCATACTCACTTGAAGCTGTTCTTCATCTCGCGCAATTTGGCCATCACCTCCACCGGGTCTGTCTCGCCAGTTGCCTTCTGGATCACGGGGTCCTACGTTCCGTTCGTTAGCAAGACTGGAGAGGCGACGAGGCAGGGGGAGCAAGGACGTACATCGACTCGCATGAACACGTTGTGCTCCTGACAGGTCACCAGATTAGCACATGATCGCTTACCAGGGGGGGTGGGTAAAAACCAACCTTTTCGTCCCCAATGGTAAACTTCCCTTTGCGTCTCCTTGTTGTTCTCTGCGAATGCCTCCAGCTTCTTGATCGCCTCGTTCTGTAGGACAGAGACTCCAAACTTGACGTTTGCCTTGGTGTATTCGTGGCCCGGCTATCAGCGAGTGTTAGCACCCGCGAGAACCATGGAAGGACCCGGACCTGGACCCGGACCCAAACTCGGACACGTGAATGGTAGCATACATAGACCTTGGTGTCATCCGGCAGCGCCGCCAATGTCTTGTTGAGTGCTTTGTGCATCTCGGTGGCGGTGCCCTCGAAGAACCTGCCGCAGCCTGAGAGAGAAGAGTGTCAGTCAGGCAAGTCTCGCCTGCGCTGCTGAAACGAACGGAACCACGACGTACCGCCGTGGAAAAGGGTATCTCCAGTGAAGACGACCTTCTGGTCGCCGTCTTGCATGAACCAGCAGATGCTGTCCTGTGTGTGGCAAGGCGTGTAAAGACCCGTCACCTTGACACTGCCGAGCTTGAAGCCCTCGCCGTTCGCCGGTGTCTGGGTCACACCATCGCACTCCTTGCCTCCGATGATGGGGAGATCGGGGGTACCGAGCTCTGTCAGCTGTCGACGTCTTAGTATCCGTGCCGTGAGAGATCATGATGCAGTAGGCAGCTGACCATTTGCTTGTTTCCTCCCGCATGATCCCAGTGACTTGCAACGGGTCAGCAAGTGTCGCGGGGGAGCGTCCCAGTACCGGTAGGCCTTTGGCAACTCACTGATGGGTGTTGACGATGGCCGTCAGGTTGAACTGGCCATCCTTGATAGCTTTCTTGAGGACGGGAGCGACCCTACAGAATGCTCAGCAATGAATCACATCCATCACCACAGAAAAAAACACGGCTCACTCCTCGGGATTCGCCGGATCAATAATGACGGCATCCTTTGACTTGTCGTCGATGACAACGTAGGCGTAGTTGTCGCTACTGCCGACCCCTGTGATGGAAATATGGCGAATCAGCAACCCGGTTGCGAGACCGTTGCCCTCTTACTCACACATGGGAATAGATTGGATATGCATGGCGCGAGAGACGGCGAACTGGGTCGTCGACTTGGTGTCAGTCGATTGTCACACACTCGAGGATTGATGATTGGCACACTCACGACAGCAGGCACGGTACCAAGTGTTATTCGCGATGCTATCGGCCGTACCGAGAAGAGACGATTCATATGGGACTCGGAGTAGAATTCAAAAACAAAGTCGATTATCTCACATTCGATTGCGAGCTACCTTCCTCGTCTGCCGGCTTGTTCGACTCCGCTTGCTATCCATCATCATCCGATGCAGTCGGTCGGATTGAACGGGACTGGCAATGACGTGTTCGGCAGACGTCGTGCCACTTGTCAAGGGAGTATCACCAGCTGCCAGACTGATCGTCCTGCTGAACCGTGAAATCGTGAATCATGAATGCACTAACTAACTAATCCGTAGGCAACATGGCAAGTACTCCGTAGGTAGTCAAGAACTGTCAACCCATCAGACAGACAGACATGGCCATCTGGCCTCCCAAATGATCAGCTCACTCACCGGTGCATCGTAGACAGAAGAGGGTTGAGCTCAAACGGTCTTGACAGGCCAAGACTCAAGTACTTCATACAACACCTATCGGCTTCGGCTTCCAAGTCCCTTGATACATTGACCACCCTTTCACCTGGCTAGACGACTCCTCCTGCGTGTGCGAATGAGCTTCGAGCCCACCGTCGTCGATCCGCACCTCGCTTTCCACGCCGACACCCGACCCCGTAGTGACCTCGCCGTTCATGATCTGCTGGGACAGGTGTAGAGACTTGAGCATCAGCCGGGGGTCTTCGGCCGAGTCGCCAATGTCAGACAAGGCCTCGAGGATAACCGCCTCGTTCCACTTCGTCATGCGCTTCTCCAGGGCCTTTTGCTTGGCTGCATCGTCCGACTCGAGATAGGCCAGAAGCACCCGCGAGCATGCTTCCTCTGTCGATCCCGCGCCGGCTTCTTGTGCCGCCTCCTCCTCCTCGGGTAGATGCCGCCAGTAGTAGTCCCATATCCAGGCCAACGACCTCTGTGCCGCGGACCGCAGCTTCAGCAGAGACGGGAG
The DNA here is from genome assembly GCA_022414665.1 of Arthrinium puccinioides. Classification (NCBI taxonomy): domain Eukaryota; kingdom Fungi; phylum Ascomycota; class Sordariomycetes; order Amphisphaeriales; family Apiosporaceae; genus Arthrinium; species Arthrinium puccinioides. The sequence continues at coordinate 2,642,880 of JAIUNF010000006.1, read as the reverse complement.
TTGCTCATGCGTACATTGGTGCCTGAGCTCCACCAGGCTCGCAGGCAAGCCGATGGTCTTGGCGATCGAGTACATGCTCTGCTTCTGCAGCTTGTCCTGGTGACTATCCAGGAGTCCGGTGACGAAACTGTGACAGGTCAGCCTGGCTGATCAACACACGAATGACGAAGCCACGCAAGGGATGGTAGCGTGCGTCGGGTAGCGAGCGCCGTGGGCTTGTGTCACTCCCAGGTCTGGCACCGTCTTGAACCTAGTCCAGGTGACCGAGCAATCCGTCCGTCCCAGTGAGCGAACCTTGCGGAAAAAAGCACTTGCTGAGTGAGTAGGCGCTGCTGACGGGACAAGGCAAACATTGGAAGCCCCGTAGATCCGCGGGCCTGCATCTGCCGCTCCGTACCCTACCCTACCCTACCTAGCTCGGCCGTGTTTCATTCTGGCCCGACGCCTCGATCCTTGCTCGGGCAAAGTTTCATGCCCGTCATCCCATGTTGATGGGAGCGAACCTTGAGGAAGCGATCCAAAACATGCTGCGCCTTGCTTGACACATGCAGCATGCACGGGACGTAGCCGGCCGCGAGACAGTCGCGCGTATGGAGAGGAGAAAAGGGGAGCTGCCAAACCTACCGACTAAAAGCGGCCGAGTACGCAAGCCGGATGGCCGAGGTCGAGGAAGGGTTCGGCCCGGACCTGGTCTCCTGGAGATCGTCGACCATGGCGGCCGTCAGGAGACTCGTAGACTCGACCATGTGCGGGCAGCTCCCGCGCTGCATCCACATGGAAACTCGCGATACGGCATGCCGCTGTTGGGTTTCGGGCTGCTGGTGAGTGGGCGATGTCGTCGTGGTGGCGTGTGTTGACGGTGGTGAAGGATAGAACTGCTGACGGACCCTCAATAGCTCTGCGCGGTCCCGCCATGGCGTGTGGATATACTGAACCATGATTGAGCCGCAGGACGCGAAGGATGCAAGCCTAAAAAACAAAGATGGGCTGCGCCGTGAATAAACAACACGTCTACCCACGTTGCTGCACGTGTCAGAGACCGGAGATCTCACTCCGGCGAGTGTTGGCTAGGTGATGGGTAGCCTGGGTCTCGTGCGGCGCGAGTGCTTTTACCGAATATGTAAAGGCAAGGTTCGGCGAGTTGGTGGTGGTGCGTATGTGTGTGTGTGTGCGTGTGCGTCCGTGTGTGTGTGTGTTGTGTGTGTGTGGGTGGGTGAGTTCTGGGATCTGGAGCCATTCAAAAGTCGAAAAGTTCCCACCGCCGGAAAATCTCGAATCCTCAAAAGACTTTAACCTAAGTTACTCACTTCACTGGTTGGTTGGGCCCGTCACCGCACCACGCCATCACCCCGAGAGAGAAGGTTTGGTTCAACAGATCACAAACATTGCCGCAAGACGATCCAATATGTACCGCATAGAAGCGCAATGCTGCCGTAAAGTGCTATTTTTTGTCTAGCCGGTCACCCATGTCTTGCCACTCTCCCACGACTCTATAGCAGGATCATATTTTCCTTTTTGGTTCTCTAACCAACACCCACGTACGCCGCGACGCTACGTACTTACGCCAGAGTCTTCTCCTTCAGATAGATGCCGTACTTCTCCTTCAGCTCCTTCATCAAGGGGTCGTTGAGCTTAGGGTTCATAGGAGCCAGAACGCCCTTCTCCGAGATCGTACCGTTGAGCACCTGCTTGACCGCCACGCCGCACGGCACGCCAACTAGCTTAGCCATGGCCGAGTAGCCCTTGGGGTCGCCATACTCGGCTAGAGTCGAGGTTCTCGTCTCCCGCGAACCGTCCTTGTGCTCAATCTCAAACTTGTGCTGAAGCATGACAAAGTCGCGCTCACCCTCCTCGAATGCCATCTTCTTTTCCAGTGTTGCGCACAGTGTGTCGAGAGGGTTGCCGCGAGGGGTAATTTTCTCGTCCGAGAAGAGGCCGAACCATCGCAGGCCTCCAAGAATTCTCTGCTTCTCCTCATCCGAGTCGAAGGTGGCCTTGGACAGGATGGCTGCTTCCAGGGCGGAGGCGTCGCTGGACGAGGTACCCAGGATCTTCTGCGTGGCCTCCTTCCAGGCCAGGGGCTGCTTCAATGCGTCCTGCTCGACGTCATCAAGGAAGCCAATATCCACCAGAACACGGATGAACTGCGGGAAACCCTGATATCTCAGAGTGCCGCGAACAATGGTCTGCGCCTCGGGGATGTTGTATCTTTCCTTGTAGGGGGTCGAGTCTCGGTTCGGGTAGGCGACGAACGCGTAGCCGGGGTAGATGAAGTACGGCTTAGCGTGGCCCATCAAGTCCTTGGATGCCACATCGACAGCCTTTCCATCATGGTAGTAGCTGGCGGCGTTGCGCAGCGCTAGGAGAACGCCTCGAGAAGACCAAGAGAACTTGTAGCCCAGCGGGTTGTCAGAGTCCTCAGGGGCCGGCAGACCGCCACAGTATGAAAGGAAGCTGAGTATCTTGCCGCCCGCCTGATGGACCTCCTCGATGGTCTTGACGGCGTAGAGGTGGTCAATACCAGCTGGAACATGGGTCGTTAGTGACTGATTTTGAAGTCCGAGTTCGGAGGCTTTGTGGTTCGACCCCCCGGTCTCAAAACCATGCCGACGGGGGCTGGAGCAGGTGTGAAAAATTCGGGATGCGGCCCGGAGAAGCAGAGAGAAGTTTCTTACGGTCAAGGCCAATCTCGTTCATGACGGTGATGCCGGCATCCTTGCACTGCTGGTCCAGCTCCATCATGGCCGGCGACACGTAGCTCGTGGTGACGACATGCTTCTTCTGTCGGATAGCCGACTTGATGACAGTGGCGTGGAAAGTGTAGGGGATCAAGCTGATGACCAGGTCGTGCTTGGCGACTTCGGCATCCAGTGCCTTGTCGTCTGTGACATCGAGGGAGATCGGACTGGCGTTCTTGACACCCTGGGACAGAGACTTGGCCGAGTCGAGAGTCCTGCAAGCTGTAGAGGGTCATAGGTCAACCCAAGCCCACGGCCGCACGTTTCGGGTGCGTATCGAGAGAGCAGGCAGCACTTACCAACAGTCACAGGGATACCGGCGTCGCTGAGGATGTCGAGGGTGGGGCGTGTCACGAAGCCCGCACCGAGCATCAATACTCTGCACTATGTGGTGAGCTCAAGCAGGGACCGAGAGGAATGTGGGACTGGTCAGGGACCACCGCGCTTACTTCTGAGAGGAAGCCATTGTTCGGTTGGATGTCCGAGTTAGCAATTCACTGGAGGTGTATAGATTGGCACGAGTAGGTGGTTGTAACTTCAAGTGGTTTTTTTAGCTTGAAGCTTTTCAGTCGAGTTCGAAATTCCATGGTGGGGTTACTCGCTCTGCAGCCGATGACGGAACTAGAGTCATTCGACGTGTTTTGGTGCTGGTGGTCAGAGGTTGTCGGCCACGTTCAGGTATTTATTTGATGCGACGATTTTGCCATCTCGGTAATCGTGCAACTCCAGGAGCCATGACTGCCTTGGTATCGATGCTACGATACACTGTACTGCCACTCGACTGCCCAGCAATGTAGAGAGCTCGGTGCATACGAAATATATTTCAATACGAGACGAGTCTCAAAAAACGAGCTTTGCCGGTGGGTATGATGTTCGCCCCTCCTCGACGACGCCGAAATGCGCGGGCGCCGCACCAAGATCGAGTGTGGGGCACATCGGTGAAGATTCGGCTACGTAATGCGCGTGTCCACTGATGAGGACAGGACTCGCGAGTCGGGTGACAGTCGGCACGTTACATAGTACTTTTACGGTGTGCTCCGGAGAAAACCCGCTGTGCCATTGCAGGATGGTGGGGGACTCTCTGGTTATGGATGGAGGAGGGCGAAAACTCTTACCAAGTAAGCCTCTGACTCCTGATTGATGGTACTTCGTAGTGGATCTTTACTTTGTACCCTCATCTTCATTTCACGCAGGCGGCAGTGGAATGAATACCAAAGAAGGAGTACACCGCTCCGAAGTTTGAACCTCGATAAAGGTTTCATCGGCCAAACCTCCGGGATTCTAGGTTGCACCACCAGGACTTTCCTTTGTTCGGATTCTTGTCGTTCTTCACCCTCGCGCCAAGACAAACCAGCCGCGTTCTTGAGCTTGGATCATCTTTCCGAAATAGAAGCTCGCACCCTCCCCCCTGCCCCCCCTTCTTCTTGTTCGATACCCCACATGATGGATGCATGGAGGGCAGGGATTCACGGACGGACAGGGTTCATTGAATTAGTCTCAGTCCTTGCTTACCCTAGCGCGCGGGCTGGACCCTGTCTCTTGCTGAGTCTGGGAAATAGCGCCTGTCGTTATACTGACGGTTTTATGTCTGATACCCGAGCCCGGGCTGGTGTCCTATGTCTCTGAAGATCGCTGCGACGGGGGGGGGCATTATAGTACCTCCGTAGTACACAGTAGAGTTGTAGTTCCGCACGAATGACGCGGTATGTCATGTTATCGATGCAACGAGAGAGATCAACACGATCGGCATACTTTCCATTATTGCCCTTTTTCACTACCAAGTTGCACCAGAATTGGCGAAAGGGGGGTACTTATACAAGGGCGGCTCACAGATGAAAACCCCGTCGGCATAGCCGCATCCACGACGGAATAAACCAACGGCAATCCCATCACCACCCATCAAAGTTTCGCCAAGACCTGCGTACCAATGTACCTTGGTATTGAACAACAGGGGGCTTCAGAATTCAATGGTGTGACGAGAGCAAGTAGCATCGTCCTCATCGTCACGAGTTGTCAGATAGGCGAGAATGTTTAAAAGTAGATGGAAATCGGTTTCTTGATTTTTTTGGTACATCGGATCAAGCCAGGCCTTTGCCTCATGATCCGGGTTATGCTGCCTATTTATATCTCATGTTCATGTGTAGAGAGCGGGTGCGGAAATGTCGTCGCATGCCCAGCACCATCTCAGGACTCGAAATGTTTCGAGGAGATGTGTCATGGACCATTGTGCTCCTGAGGGAATCCGGCCTCTGGCTCGGATTTACGCTCCATTCATGCCCGAGGGAGTAGCAGACCGTCTCTGTCTCCCTCTAAGCTTCGTCCTCGTCTTCGTCCTCGTCCCCGTCCTCTTCTGATTCCTCATCATCTATCGGTGGAGCCCATGCCTCCTCAAGTTTTAAACCGGCGCCCTTTCTGTAGGTTGTGCCTAGGAGAAGGGATGTGCTTGTCCTGTAGTTGTCCAGTGCCGGGTCTGTCTCGCTCTTGTCGGGGGCATCATATAGGCCCATCCCTACTAGTATCTCCCCCTCCTCTTCGGGCGCCTCCAGTGGTTGGTACGGGATAGACTCCTCTGATGGCACAGCCGGTTCAGACTGTGCCACGGACTGGAAGTCGTTGGGTGTTGGTGGTGCGGTGCAAGAGTTGTAATCCTGTCCGCTATAGCAATCCCAGCTAAACGTCGACTGTCCCGTGTAAGAAGGGAACGGCTCGGCGATTTCGGGGCTCACACTTGATGTGCATGTGGCTGGCATGAAACTGGCAGCTGTGTTCCAGCTGTCGTTCATCAAATACTGTGGAGGGTCCTCTGCTTGCGAGGTAGCAAAGGGCATAGAGAGAGGTGAGAATGATGCCGATGGTGATGTATGTCCCGAATAGGCCATGGGCGTGGGAGGCAGGTGGTGATATGCTGCGTAGATGTCGGCTTCCGAGTAGGGCGCGGCAGCGGGGACAACATATTGTGAGTAGTCTAGCGGTGCTAGTTGTTGGTGCATCTGCATCTGAGGTTGTGTGATGTGAGAGCCTGGGTGCCAACTGACTGGCCGACTTGGGCGTTGAATCGGTTCTTGAAACTGCTCATAAGGCATATCGGCCATTTGCATCTGCTGGAGCATGGCCTGGTCGAGGGCAAATTGCCGCCTCTTGGCGAAGGTACTATCGTTCATCAAAGTCCTCCTCCTCGCCATCATCGACTGGGGACTGTTGTTGGCACTGTTGGGTTTGGAAATACGCATGGCGTTGGCAGGCCGGTAACCGTTCGGCGCGCGGGTTATCCTCTGTGTTGAATCCATAAATGCCACCTGGCTTGCGTACTCATCGAACATGGAGTTGGATATGTACGTTTGGGGGCATTGTGAGGGATGCCTCCCATGGCTGTGTGCATCATATTGAAGGCGTATATGAAAGTGTGGTGGTGTATGCGGCGAGTAGCGGAGCGGTTGTGGGAGAGACAGCTAGCTGGTGGTGGTGGTGGTGGTGGTTGTGATGGTGGTAGTAAGTAGTATTGGCGTCTTGCAGAGGAAGAGGGAATACGGGAGGTTAGAAGGCTATGTATAGAAAGGCCAAAGAATAGAAGAAGAATCCAAGAATCCAGGCCCTTAGGTAATCTAGAGACCAAGAGACTCATCAACGGGGTAAATCAAACTTAACATAACCAGGCTTGTTGGCATATGGATTATATTGGGCGTCGCAGCCGAGAGACAGCAAGTACGTGGAGACATGGGCCAGTTTGGCATGGCATGCGTAAGGTATGCAGGCAAAGGAGCGTGTGTGTGCGCCGAGCCCGCGCGTGTTTAGCTTCGTTCTGTAGGAAGGATGCTAGGATGTACTTTGGTAGTCTCTGCGTCATACGGTTCTGACAGGGATTGGTAAAGGGCATTCTTCATTGTGGCCATGAATACCGTGCTGTCTGGGCCGGGGCATGGGGGAGGAGGGACGGGCGGACGGCGATAGAGTAGCGTTGGTGTAGTGGGCCAGCCAGGCCAGGCCAGGTTGTAATTGAGTCTTTGTTGATCTAGTGACAGGGCTATCTGCAATGTAGGTTTCTAATTGCCCACCGGGCGGCTGTGGTATGTATGTACGTACCTGCTGTGTAAGTGGGCGGTCAGGGAACGGGTTTCGAAAGGTTCAAAGGGAAACAAAAAGCCACAAATGTCGTGGATACCCTTGGTAGGTTCCTCTTCGTCTTGCCTATTCCGTATGCTGCAGGCCGCGAACGATGATAGGGGGGTGTCAGAAGGTGGGTTGGTCTCAGTGAGATTTCAAGGGCGTTCAAAGGGAAGCAGATCCGAGGGAGATGGGGCGTGGTGCATGTATAAAATTCGCTCGGGTACTACGACAAGAGGTGAAAGAGGTAACGCTGATTCGCGGCCAACGGTTGAGCACCAGACAGGGGGGGTGGCTGGAGGAATGAACCTGTCATGATTCACGGATCGTTAAGAACAGGGGGGGTGGCGCTCGTACATGTACGACGGACGCATTGACGGGGATGGGTGATGCCAGGGTTTGTTAGTGGGCGGGCTGGGGTTGTGTGTCAAAGCGCCGCTATTTGTATACTCGGCTCCACCTCGTAGCTATACAGCATACAGCATACAGTATCCGTACTGCGTGCATGCAGTACTTTTCTCCAACAGTATGCTGCAATAGTGGTCCAGCACTAGTGGGAGACAGAGCACATACAGTAGCAGCGGTTGTGGGGTGGTATCATCAGTCGTGGATAGGAGGAGACTCGGTATTGTACTCGTAGCGGGCCCAGCCAAGCTCACAGTAGGTACCGGGCACTTGCCCACACCCCTGGGCGTGGTAAGGGTATGTACTGTGTATGGGCATGAATCCCTTCCACCATGGCAAATGGGATGAGCCAGCTGCGTACCCGCAAAAACCCCGGAGCGAACACACACCATCGCAACCCCTGACCATTGTGCGCGGGAAACGCTTGTTTGGGACAAACGATGGAGATTCAAAGCAGGGTGCGATTCCGTGGGTTGCCTGGGGTGTGTGCCGAGCTGACGGTCGATGGTCGAATCAGAGCATGTCTTTGAAAAGCTGATGCCTCTTTCCACATGGATGTCTCTTGATCCCCGACTGTAACCTCGACTAGGGCGCCCCATCCGCGTGATACGTACAGTAGTAGTTACCACAGTACTCCGTAAAACCCTTCCGCCTACGATAGCCTCAACGACATGGTCAAGGTATCTCCACGCCTGTGCCATACTACGTACTACGTAACTTATTGACCTTCCAGAGTTGGAAATTATCGACCACGACTCGCCGAAGGATGGCATGGTAATGAAAACTCGCTACTCCGTACTCCGTACCGGCCATGTGGGCTTTTCTCTCTCGGCTTTAGCCTCGAAGGTTTGTTGTTGGTTAACAAGGGATAACCAGCTAGGCGCTCTTTACTTCGTACTTCGTACTACACTACACAGTACTGTGTATGTACGATATACGAAGTACTCCGTACAGCGGACCCACATGTAGCAGGAGCAGTGTGAGCAATAGTAAGTTAAGTATCCGTACGGATAACGTGCTCCTCGAAGCCGCAGTGCCATGGCTAGTCAACTCATGTACGAGGCATGTGGAAAGAAACATTGGCGCTGTGAGCGAAGGGGCGTTAGGATTTGCCGCCCACCAGCCTCACCAGCGGGTCTACCTACACTACAGGTGCAACCAGGTCGACGACGACGCTCGACCACATTACGATGAGCACATGAGCACATTATAGTTCCAGAAGACGTGCAGCACCGTCGGCAGCTCTGTTCGGAGCCCAAGGGAATGAGCTATGCTGAAGAATGTTTACGCCGTCCAATATCATGCGACACCAGGGCAGGGCCAAAGGGGGGATGGATGATCTTGGACGTGTCTGAAGTGAACAGGCACAGAAAGCATGCACTCATTAGTTGGGAACTTGCGCTAGGGATGGATGCTGCTGACTCCTGAGACTGTACCCTGAGAGTGCCTCGAAGCAACCCAAATTAGCAGGTAAGGTAGCCTCTCCAACGCGCAGTGTACCAAGGGTAGCAGGTGCAACCTAGCTCAAAGTACGGTAATCTCACAGCGGTCCACAGCCACACGCAAGGCAACGTCAGTGGTAGGTAGTACTGTACCAGACAGCTTCCGTCTTCCGTTCATTACCTGCATGCAGCCTCCGTACCTCGAGGGGCTGACCGCGGTACTTGCCATTGATTGGGTTCGGGAGCAGACTTCCGCCAGGCTTGGGGGTCCAGTCGCTGCGCTCTCTTCGATTGGCGCCAGTGACCATTGACCCCTACTGTGGGTACGGTAGTCAGGCTCTAGCTGTGTGAGGAGTACCAAGCAAATTCTCGACCGTGGTGTCTCTCGACCGTGGTGTCTCTCGACCGTGGTGTCTCTCGACCGTGGTGTCTATCCGTGCAAGAAACTGCATACGAAGTAGTTAGTGACTACTGTGTAGTTATTCGGGGAATCGCAAAGACTACGCACCAGCGGCGCGGCCCACGTCGTCTGCTCAGTCTCAGACCTTAGCATCGCTTTTTGCAACCTTGAACCTGCTGCCGCCGGTTGCTGGCTAACTTGAGTAATAATAACATTGGCCGACCAGGATCAACAGGTCCAGTCGATTATTCCTGTGTGCGGGCCCCACGATCCATCTTCCCCTTCGGACGGACGCTCCTTACGCCCCAGGTGCGCCCTACTAACGTTAGAGTCCTATTGTCGTGAGAGTTCTGTAATTGCCGCTATGGACGCTTTGTTACCCTGACAATATGGGCCATCCCGGCGGACATCATCGATAGGTGTTTGTCGTTTTACTGGGGTTGACGGTAGACCACTCACTGGGCTTCATGATCATCCTTGCGCGTACCGCCCGCTACGTGTCACGGAGGGGAGCAGTGCCGCCTCCACCGCTGGTGGGCGATGGGCGATGGGCGCTGGGTCTTCTGCGGCGCTTGATCGTTGTCTTTACCAAGTAGGAAGGCGAACTGTGCGTCGCGTCGCCTCCACGTAAAGACACGCTCATCATAACTAGATCAAACACACCTAACCGTTTTCTGCGGTCAGCCGGAAACCAAGCCGACGCAATACAAGTACTGCGCCATGGTCGGGTACCGGTATTGGTTGGGAGGGGGTCTCCCATGCTGCCGCTTGACAGCACGCCTCACATCAACACCATACCATACCAATGGTGGGAACCTTCGCGGGTTCGGTGTATCCGCAAGTTTCCAAATCCCCCATTGCCAACGGGGACTTTCGCATAACGTTAGAGTACTTGGTGGCCTGGAACGGCTACGCGAACACCTGGACATTACTCGGTCAAGGATTGATGGAACGCCATCGCCCAGCATTGCAACCATTACGAGCGTATTCGAGTGGGCTCGACGGCCGAAACACCAAACCGCTCAAACCTCGGGAGGCGGATCGCAGTCCGAGATCAAAGGTAGTTAATAAATTAAGCTGTGCATATCGCAGGCACACCGTTGTGCCGCCGTAGAACCAAGGCAGAATCGAAACCGAGGCGTAACCACTCCGTACTTCGACCTCGTGGGACCAGACCACCCGCATGGGAGGGAGGATCAATGCTGATGAGAAAGAAGCCTGCGTGCCGGCGTTCCCAAGTATCCGTTGGACGGATCTGGGTCGCCAAGTTCCAACCGACGGCCATGCTGATCGGCAGAGGAAGGCGGTCGGGGTGTCCGCCCGTGCAAGCAACGTAGTGACTAAGTAACTCACATTCATGACCTGCGCTACGTTTGCCCATCACAGAGTCATGTCCGACGGCCGATATTGTTTGTACTCATGGTCCTGTGGAGCTAATAGGTTCTTGGGCAACCACAGCACTTTTTTTGTCTCGTCATCTCCTGGCACCGAAAAAAAGCAACGCGCCATTCTGCTGATGGAACTATGGTCTTATTAGCCGGCTCTTCTTACGTCTGACCTGTGTGGCAGCAGCACACCCCCCTAACTAACTAATCCGTTCGGTTGGTTGTGCGTGTTAGTTCGCCCCTTGCCGCCCATATCCACTCGAGTTCCAAACAACGTCGTCGACTTTGTACGTGGTAACTAGTTAATTATCTGCATGTGCGCACATCTGCCATTGCTACCACAGTACGTACGTACATGACTACATGCCGTAGTAGTAACTTGGTTGACTTGTTCCAAGGATCGGTGGGACGGAGCGACCCTGTACCCAACAACAGTACACACTCGCTGACAGGCATTGACGGGACAGCAATGTCGGTGAGACTGGCTTTAGTGGGCTGGGGGGCTGCTTCACAGTAAGTTAACTAGAACCCATCTAACTTGGAGCCCATCTAACTTAGAACCCATAGTTATAAGTTAACCGGTGACTTATGCCTCGTCGCTGCATGGCAAACTCTGAATGCGGCATGTGCATGTTTATCAGCTCCGAAACACGAAGGCTCAAGTATCATTAGTGTGAATATCACAACCGTCCCATCTATTTGGTGACGTCGGTTATCGCCGTGTGTCGCGTCAGCTGGTATCAGATTGCTAGCTACCATAGGCATGGCTCACGAGTGCTGGCTGGGTCTTTGGCCCCCTGTCGTGTACAAACTCTCTACCGCCTCTCCCTCCCCCTCCCCTCCCCCTCCCCCCGGCAGATTCTCCCCTCGTCCCTAGCTCAGCCACCGTGCTCACGGGAGGGACTGGACAGGACTGGGGCATCTTGTCACGTTTTGTCCGACACCCGGTGCCATGGGCTGACCGGGTCCCGCTCCCCAGTGGCGCCGGTTGGCACCTGGGCGCGTGCATTGCGCTGTACCTCCGTACCACCCACAGTACTGTGGTAAGTTACTGCAGTTTTAGTGACTTCGCTCCGTACTCCGTACCTCCTCTTCCTTTATTACCCCCCCGTGGCTGGCTGGGCTCATCCAGCATCCAGCTTTCATGCGCGTTTGAGCGAAAGCCCTGGCAGAGAGGCCTGCTGCCTTGGACTGGCCGTCCGTTTCAGAAGGACGATGGCCGGGGATACCTGACATGTGGAACGACTTATTACTTTGTGCACTCTCTCACACTCTCTCACACGCACACACACACGCACACACAGAGAGAGAGCTTCATGGCGGTCAGCCGGTTGGCCAACTACGACCAGGTGTGTCGTCGTTCTTGATCCGCGACCCAGTGCCGCTGCTCAGCCTTCGCGACATCCAAAGAGGATGTACGGCATTGCGCGTCGCACTGGAGAAGGGGGGCCAGCAGCTAGCGACTGGTAGTTTCGTTAACATGTGGACATGACCAGATTACGGGCCAAATGGGTTTAGATTGTCACCACAATATCACTCCAAACTTGAAAGCTGAGGAGCGCGCTCCGTAGAATCCTTCCAGAACTGTTTTGTCCCATCAGAGTTCCAACAGTGCAAGTGACTAGGCAAGGGTTGCGGACCCATGACTCGCAGGTCGAGTGCCAGGGGGATGCCTGTGGGATGAATGGTTGGATTCTGCTTCCAAGCTTTGGAAAGTATTTGCGTGCTTTTTCCTCTCATTTTGTCATGTGCTATCCGTAACTAGTTTACTCATCACCAGGACTGCCACGAACGACTGGGTTCTTCTGGTCGGGATACCTCTGCTTATTTACCCCCCCCGGCCAACGAACCCTGTGGCTCGAGCCGCTCATCCACTGGCACGGATTCGCTTCGGTCACATTTGGGATTTGGTATCCGTACTACTGTGTACGTTAGGTACTTTCTTCTTGCCAAAGCCCTGCATCCCCCTAGTTCGGCCCCCCCACCGTCCGGGAGTGCTTCGGACCTACTGAGTAATAGTAGATGAAATCGTAGGTACAGTATATACTCTACGTGGGTACGTTACCAGAACGAACAAAGGTGACGATGGGATCCGAAGGCTGGTAGCTACTCCGTACTCGCCCCCAGCGCTAGGACGCCGACGAGGCAGTGTTTTTCGCAGATCTGTCCGCGACCCGGCACTTGCCTAGCGGATAGGATACTGTTAGCGAAGCGAGGCCAACAACAGATTCGTCGACTGTATCCATCCATCCGGCATGCTTCGTAACTAACCATTCGCTGGTGGCAAATTGGTTCGAGTTCAAACGCGGCCTATGCAAGGCTTCTTCCACAAGGTCACGAGCCAAGCGCTGCGGTCATACGGACAGCGCTTCAAAGTTCGGTGGTGAGATTCGGTTTCTCACAATACTTAAGGGGGTTGCGGTTGCAGTTGCAGTGCAGGGAATCAATCCAGCCAGATCTGCGTCCTCAGGATTCCAGCAGGGTGTGACCAACCAGATACTGCAAAGTGGACGGCCGGCCGTCCCCATTCCTACGCTTGGTTGGATATGATTGCACGTACCCGCCCTTACAGCACGCGCTCTTTGATGGAACAAGGGTACGGATACTGCGGGCACACAAACCAGTGAACATCAACGGACCTGAAGATGCGCAGGTGGGTCGCATCTTGGGCTGGCGCCGAACACCTCAACCCCCAGATTCGGTCCTTGGTCCGAAAAGGCACTCATGCCGGGCTGACGGACCATGCCATGCCACCTGGAGAGGAGAGGGGGGGGTGGTGGTGGTGGTGGTGTCGGGTCTGAGACGGCAAGGATCAGAGATCGTCAGTAGGTACAAGTGACGCGGTGCGTGCTAAAGTAACTTGAAACCAACCATGTTGAGCCTGCCCTAGGAGAAAAAAGCAGATCGGCTTCATTATGGGACGACTGTTATTGGAGCTGCGAGGCCGAGACAAGAAGCGGTACATTTGGAATATGCCGGGCGGGCTGCCTTTTCTTCTCCGCCATGGATGCGTGGTATCAGATAGCTCCCGGATGTTCCATGCGGACGCCATTCGTTCATGTTCATTTTACCCTCCGCGATTGGCGGGCATCGTAACCGAAACAGACGCTGAAGTTGGCTCGATTAACCTCGCGTGCGTTCAGGATATCCCGTCCTACCCGTCATGTAACAAGGTGCGGCAGGAACACATTGCACGTACTAAGTAGTTCACTGTGATATCTCGATGGCTGTCGTACCAGATCCCTGACTGGAGAAACCATATTTTCGAGACAGGAGACAGGAGACAGGGGCTCGCTCGCCAGAGCCATCTGATGGAAGCCCGCGGGTCAGGCATCGAAATATCGTCATCAAGGAACCAGGCAGCTCGCCTCCGCGAAACGTGATTGCCTGTCGGCGCAGCTTGACGGACCCGTCCCTACGAAGAAAGCCCAGTGCAACAAGTGTCGGAATGCTGGACGCCGATACGGGGCTGACGGGATACTGACTCGGACGGGCATGTCGTGTCGTATTGCTGGGGTGGGAGGTGGTAGCGGAGATGCGTGGTAGTACTGTACGTTACTGTGTACGGAGTACGGAGTAGTAGTGGTCACTGGTGATGGTGGCGGTAGCAGTAGCAGTAACTAGTAAGTGCTTGGCTTGCTTCGCACTTTGGTAGAAGAGCGAGTGCGAACCGGCCCAAGCCCAGGCTCGACGACGCGCAATGCAATCGTAAAACTCACTTCTTGTTCTTATATCGAAGCTGACTACTACGGACTGTGTCCTGCTTCCATCGGAACCCAGCAGCCCAGCCCGTCGAATCACAGCCTTCCGCCCCCCTTCCCCCTTGTCCGAAGTACCGTACTCCGTACGTACACAGTAGTAGTTAGTAGAGTCACAGTATGCCTGTTCCCACTCATGATGCAATGCACGCACTAAGGATTAGGTGTGTGATACTATGTGCGTACATGCATACAACGTACAGGCAGGCCGCGGCTTGGGCTCGGCGGATGTATTAATGCACAGGACCTTGGCTAGGTTAGGTGCATTGCACGCGTTGCATGACGATGAGCGTACGGTACGCCTCGAAGAACTGGGTCGGCTGTAGAGTATCCGTACCCAGCCGCATATAACAAAGCATCACCTTACAGAGTACGGATACGGCAGATACGGCAAAACTGGTTTCGCGCAGTAAACAGTCTCACCGCTTCTTGTGAAGCTGCTAGTGTCAAGACCGCCAAACACCAAGTTTATGCGCTTCGGCCCATCAGTTATGCTAGGGGGGGGCAAATCGGCGCCCGGAAATTCGGTCAACGTTTTCTCCCGCAAAAACTAGCTAGACTAGACTAGTGCTTCTCATTTTCGGCTCCTGGCTACTTACTTGTTCAACTAACCAACCCCACAATCCCTCCAAGCCTCCTTTCCAACACGTTGCTCACTCTCGCTGCCTCGCATCAATTTTACGCAGTATGGTACGGTACGGTGATGGGCCGCGCTTACTTGCTGCACGCATCCCCTAGCCGGACAGGACAGGTCACAGGCCATTTGCGATATGGACGGGATGGATGCCTATCCAAGGGTATCATCAGCACGGAGTATTGCGCGTCCCGCAAGGCGTCGAAAACCCAGTCGCGTCGCACGGAAACAAACGCCCACCTGAAGACGACCCCGTCACCCATGTGATCCAACAACGCCTCCAAAGCCCTCTTGCTGCACCTTGCAGGTTGCGAGCTGCACAGCAAACTCGAGCTGCCTCTCCGCACCCCAGTCCTCTGCGTGACACAGCAGCGCGAACAGGGTGCCAGCGAGGAAAGTGTCACCCGCGCCAACGGTGCTACCGGCCAGGGTTCTGTCAGTCATCTCTCGCCCATCCACACACACTCTCCAAGCCAGCGGTCCCCCCGTGGGGTGTTGGGGCGTTAGGGTGGTAGGGTAGTCTGACATACTCAACTACGCGAATCTTTTGCCCAGGTGGTAACGCGGCCCAAGACAGACAGTTCTTCGTCGGGAGAGTCAGACTCGCCGCTCCCTCTGCTCCCCATGTACACAGGAGGAGACGGCTGCAGGCGAGGGTCATCCATCAGCTTATGTCCCGTTCTCATATCGCTTACATTATCGGCGATTCGTGCACGACTCACGCTCGCCGGGCCACGCTGGTTTGGGCCATCAAGCAACCACGGGCACTATGGTATCCTTTCTCCTGGTAACGTTGGGTAGTTAGTCCAAGTCAGCACCGCACGCATCCTTGCTCGTCACGCATACCCCATTTGGCAACCCATGACTAAGACGTAAGTTACGTACCTCTGCCCAACTCTTGCTGTAAAAAACAACATCCGCCTCGGCTGCCAGCCATTCAAGACCCTCCCGGCCCGGCCTCTCAATTTCAACACTGATTCTGGCCTCCGGCTTCGACTGCCGAAGGTGTTGGATGCAGCGTAATGTTGTTGCCGGGATTCGCCCCTGTCGACAGCGCCCGGTCATGTGAATATGCACGCCTCTTTTCTAGTTTGCGTCGACTCCAGTTGGGCCAATGGGGGCAGGAAAGCAACGCACCTCGAAATGCACCCACATGCCATCACCATCACGGTCGTCCAAGCCCTCGGTAGCGGCGATGAACTCGCTCACCGTCATGTCTGGTAGGTCATTGTAACTGACCATGGTCCGAGACCCGGCCTCCTCGCTGCGAATAACGTAGCTGCTTGCGGGGCTCGTATGCTGGTCCCGGTATATGCATCTCGTGAGGTCGACCATCGAATTGGGTCCGAACGACTCCTTGACCCTGGTCGTCGCCGGCGCCTGTGCGGATGGCAGGCATGCCACCAAGTAAGGCCTCACATTGCCATGGTTTGGCTCTCTGACCAGAAGCTGCTGCAGGACCTCGAGCGAATTAGAGCAGTTGCCACCCCTCCTCTCGCTTAGGCTCGTCGCACGCAGCTTGGAATCCTCCTCGGGAAAGTAAGGCACGCTTTGTCGCAGTCGTCAGTCAGCAGATCGGCGGGAAGAGCGATGTCAAGTAGCACTTGCGTCAAGATCGTGTCTAGGTAGCAAGCGCCTACGCAAACGAGGTTGATCATGGTTTACCGGTTAGCTTTTGTCTGAGCCGAGTAATGATCGATTTGCTGATGATCTGATGATGATCTGTCCTTCGGTGACGAGTTGCGCTGTTTCCGTGGCGAGGTGATGTACAGCTGAAAAACGGGGCCGTGTCTGACCAACTTGAGAATGCGTAGCAATCTCATGGTCCACCTAATCTGCTGTCACTCCCCTTTTTTCGGAGGCGCCTGCGTACAGTATGGTAATATGGTACGCCACGTATGTGGATGGTACTAAAAAGCAGCTTGCATATACAGTACAGTACAGTCTGAGACCACTCGGTTATCTTCCGCCTGGCTTACATTGACGCACCTTGATGCTTGAGTCAGATGGAAGGCAAACAGATGAGCCGTCCAAGGCTACATACAGGTTCTTGTCTGACCACCACTTATTAGAAAAGCATTAAACTGTACCCGCCCGTTGCTACTTGCGGCAGTCCAAGATTCCAAGTAGTCAGCATAGTCCTCGCCTGGTCCCCGCCTAGTCAGTCTTGACCGCATTTTACTCGTTACGATCTGGAACTCTGGGTACCAAGTACCAGCAGACACCTCCAGCCACGATGAGAGCCAGGACGATGGGCTGCAACACGGCCACGCCCGCATTCGTCGCAATCAGTCCCGTGATTGATGGGAAGATGGCACCGCCAGCTTGGGCTGTCACGAAGATGAGCCCTAATGCCGCCGGCTGTGACTTCTTGGGGAACAGCTTGGAAGCCACGGACATGCCCTACGCGTCGTTCGTCAGTCAGTGCACCCCTTTTGTAGACCACGGACAAAGCCGCCTTCTTACCGTGGCAAAGAACGGCCCGTAGAAGAAGCCCATCAGACTCAGGGCGGCAGCGCTGGCAATAATATTGGGCTGCAGCCAGAAGATGAGCTGCAGGACGACGCAGATGGCACTGTAGATCAACAGCATTCGTCGCTCGCCGAAACGAAAGGTCGGCTCGGCCAAGAGTAGTCTTCCCAGTAGCAGACCGCCGTAGTAACCAGTAGGGACGTAGCCCATCTTGGACAGGTCTCCGCCGCGGACACTCGTGAGGAATTCGACTACCCATCCTCCTGCCGTCATCCCGGCTCCCAGCTCAAAGAAGTAAAATAAGCTGAGCAGCCAGAGAGCCTTTGACCTCAGCAAGACTTGCACGTCATACAGAGCGCCTCTGCTCTTGCTGCTCTTTTGTTCGCCGTGGCCGGCCTTGAACCTGCTCCAGAGGGTGTCCTTAAAGCCCACGGCGACGCCACCCACGTTGACGAGACCTATCCCGATTAGCACCAAGTAGACTCTCCGCCATCCTTGCAGGGCAGTCGAGCTGGGCGAGGTCGCGATGCCTGTCGCGATCAGGGGTCCAACGAAGCACCCGGCAGCGTAGCAGGCATGGATGAAGCCCAGCCAACGATGTGGCACGTTCTTGATACCGCCGACGAAAGAGTTGGAGTGCGTGTCCTGGTATGCCATGCCCAGCGCCTGCACGAAGAAGGTGAGGTAAAACAGCGGCAGGGGACTCCATGGCCGCAGGCACTGTGCGAGCAGCTGTAGGACGGCACCGACGCCCAGGAGTTGGCCCAGAGTCAGATGCGCAGTGAGTATAGGGTTCGTCAGGGCTGCGATGAGCCAGCCAGCGAATGTCGTTCCGTATCTGCGCTTGCCTCGTCAGCTGCCTTCAGTGGCTCGGGTGGTGCGTCGGTACTCACACTATGGCAATGTCCCCTGTGCTAATGTCAAACGTCAAGAGTAGGTACGGAATCAGCGGGCCCAGCGTGCTATCGTTGACGCCGGAGAAGAAGAAGGAGAATCCAGCGACGCCTAATTTGAAGAGGGGCGGCGCGGCCTCTTGGTCAACGGCAGTCGAGTCTATTGGACATTCGGCAGCAGATGCTGGTGCCTCTGTATCTTGGGGGATGGGCTCGAGTTCTTGCTCAACGAAGACTGTTTGGGTGGTCATCTTGTGCGTCCTCGATGTTCGTCTCGCGGTTCACCCGTAAGCTGCAAGACAGGCAATCATGTCCCTCTCATCTCTCATCTCGATGTGGCAGAGGCAGTCCCTGATATACAATCAAATATCCAGGCGCCGAGTATCCCATCCGAGTGATCGACACTGCACTGGGTGCACGATCGGTTGAAGTGCGGTAGTTGGGCTAAACATCGGAGGTTGACTTGAGGAGCAGACGGCCCGTCATTCCACGGAGCGTCGTCCTAGATGGCAATAGTTACGGTCTGAACCACCGTGGTTTGATCAACAGTAGCGTATCAACGAATGGTACGCTTCGATAGTCGTGGCGTATTACGTACGTGAATGCACGAATTGCTGTCTTCCCGAAATGCCTCCTTGAAGTGATTCCAAGCACGCCAGCGGAGGCAAGCGTCTTGGGACCGACGCGATCGTCGCGTCTCTCTCTACATACATGACGCAGCCATAAACAGTATGGACTGTCCTGTCACGCACACGCATCACCTCCCCATCAACTCCAGACGTATTGTAACGTCTGCTCAATATTCGTAGTGCCAAGTTGAGGCTGTCACACTTTCTCTTCTTCACACCGTTCCTCCAGGGATCGAATGCAATGAAAAAAATCTCGTCAAGAGTAGTGTGTCAAAAATTCCCTGCCCGGCCGAAGCCAAACAGGAGCGGTCATGTTATAGTTTTCAACTAGCAAAAACGAAGTCTCGGACGAATCCTCACTGACATTCGTAAAGCCCATGCACCTTTTAGAAAGTAGTCAGCACCGATTCGCTCGACCTTGGGGTCGGGTTGGCGTGGACTCACTTAGATGAAGAGGAAAGGAAGCGGAAGAAACACAGGCGGGAAACGAAGAGTTTTGTAAGTGCAACCGTGGGGCTACTGATTCGGAAATCGCGCTAAGCCCAAACTGCCTTGTCCCTCTTGAGAGTGTATTCTACGGCATCTAATTGGCTCCAGATATGGAGCTTGGAGATAAGATGCACGGTCCGGCTACAGCTGCCAGTGGGAACGTTGCGCAACCCGAACCACTGTTCTGATACGGATACTCCGTACTCCGTTATCCATCCGTACAACGAACTAACGTTAGCCAAGTTACTTACTGGTTCGAACGAGATACGTACAAAGACTGCCGTCATTGAACGACATCATCGACAATAGTGGCCGAGAGTGCTTAACGTAGAGCCACTCGTGGATTACTTGCCGTACATTATTTGCCCAGGTCGTCTCTTTCCATTCTCGTGAGATTGGGCTTGTGGCATTCATCAGTTCACGGATACATAACGTACTGTTCGTGCGCTCTGTCCAAAACGCTCCTCCCTTATCCGTACGACGCACTGCGATGCGCTCGCTCCACCACGTAGGAGTCCACCTGCCAACTACCACCGTACATTCGACCCGAACGTCATTCCTGTGATACTGCGGAAGCTCTTGACAGCACATATCCGTCGTCGCAGCGAAACTGAAACCGTCAACGCTTGAAGTAGTTCGGAAACCCCCATGATATGACGCCACCATGGGTGCCAGCGACTCCAAGTTAACGTTCAAGAAGGGCATCTTTCGACTATCCGAAGAGCGACACATTCCAGCTGACGATGCGTACTGGACCTCGGTATGTACTTCATCCCAGTCGCGTGATTTGTGCGCGTGTCTGCTAAGAAATGTTGTGTAGTTTTGGGAGCTCCCGGAGTCGTCGGAAGACATCTTCAGCCTCTTCTCAGCAGCCGACATTCGGAGAACCCGAGATAATGCGATAGAGAACCTCGAAACCCTCATATTGGCCGTGACGTCCCGACTGTTCATACTACGCCATCATCCTTCATTCCCCGAACCGGAGCTCGCCCCTGAGCGAGATGCGCTGAACTGCATCCGGGTCCTGACACGCATACTGCCGTTCCTGTACGAAGTTGACGGCCTTGCGGCATGGGAGGACAAGTTCTTTTGGGGCGTCAGGCGGAAGCGGACCAGACGCGCCGCCATTGCGAACGAGGTGCTCTTCGACGAGGCGCAACCCGAGGTCGATGCGACACTGCCTGCCGAAGAGTTCGAGGAAGCAAAGCCGCTCGCCGAAGAGTTGATAGACACGCTCATCGATCTACTCTTCTTCTCGGACCTGACAGTGCCCAAGCAGCCCCATGGCAATCCAAAGGTCACATATGCCATATGGCAGAGCGGAGTGGGCTGCAACACCGCAGTTGCCACTACCAAAGAGCATGAGAGCAACCGGTGCGATATACTGCGGCTGCTCTTGGCTCTGACGGGTCAGAGCATGTATATAACGCCCAACGTGCTACCTACCCGCGGTACCAGAGCTATGACCTACATGTGCTCGTGTTCGGACAAGCAAATAGTGCTGTCGGTGCTATGCTCCCTGTTGAATACGGTATGCGCTCACTCTCTCCCTTGCTCCAACTCTCCCCAACTCTCTCTTGTGACCAGCGCTGCGGAGGTGCTGACTTGTGCAACTATTATAGACCCTCAAGTACAACCCAGCAAGCTGGAGAGTTCCGTATAATGCGCTGGCTTTCAAAGACCCTAAAGAAATATTGGTGACGTACACCTTGCAGTTATTGCTGGTCATCGTGCTGTATCCCATCCCCGAGACCAGCTCGCCATCGCCCACGAAGAACTTCTACCGCCATTTCTTAGGCAGGCTGCATCGTCCCCAAGATTTTCAGTTCATCGTAGACGGGATGACCAGGATCCTCAACCAGCCGTTTCAGTCGAACACTTCCTACTTGCCTGGAAACCAGGCCACGGCCAAGTTCGCCCCAGAGACCATCATGTTGTTTTGGGAAACGACTCAGTGCAACAAGAGGTTCCGGTCGTACATTATCGACACGGAAAGGGCTCACGATTTTGTCATCCTTGTACTCTACTACGCAACCGAGTACAAGACGGATGCATCAAAGCAAGGCGTTGTACGCATGTGTGCATTTCTTCTACAGACGCTCAGTGTGGAGCCCAAGTTCGGAATCAACCTCAACAAGACCTTCGAAGGTCAGGACTCCCTACCAGCCATCATCAAGATCCCCGGCTTCCGTGGAACGTATGCCGACTTCTTGATACAGGTATGAACCGTACACACCCATAAGAGGGCGTAGCTGATCAAGACTTAGTCCATTTACAACCTCATCACAACAAGCCAAGGGAAGCTTTCGGCCATCTATCCAGCGCTGCTTGCTGTTATTAACAACATAGCCGCGTATCTGGAGAACATCAGCAGGTTGACCTGCTTGAAACTCCTCCAGCTTTTTTCATCCATGTCATCTCCCTCCTTTCTACTTGCCAACGACAGCAATCACGATTTGCTGAGGTCGCTCTTGGAGTCAATGAATGCCATCATTGAACACAAATACAAGCGTGAGTGCCCCGAAAGGAACCTGCAAGAACGATGATAGCTAAAATGTTGATAGGAAACACAAATTTTGTGCATGCTGTTCTGAAGCACAGAAAGCGCTTCGAGGCTTTACGGTCTTTCACACTCGAGAGCGGGCAGGAGGAGATCGAAAGACGGAACCGTAATCGGAAAGAATCAAGTCAACCTTCTGATCCGTTCGACCTAAGCTCCAGGAATTCGGCAGAGAGCATACGAAGCCCCACCACTGCGCAGCCTAGGACAGCAACCTTGAGCAATGTGCCGGAGGAGGATAGTACATTTGCCATTGGAGACGACGATGACGAGGACGACAGCGACGGAGATGATGAACGTCCAACCCCTGCCCAGTCCAGCCCCAGGGAGGCACCATCTCGCTCATCATCTGTTGTCGATCCTGATGACGCGGTTCCTACGCAGCTCAGGGGTATGTCGGAGAAGGCCAGGGGCAAAATGCCGGCGGGTACACCTACTTTCTCTAGACAGAACAGCGTCACCAGCCTCAGTGGGTTCTCCGCGCAGTCATCCGGCCAATCGCCACCGGGAGCCTTTCAACCTTCGGCACAGTGGATCGAGAGCTGGCTGCCCGAGCTGCCTCTTCACACCATTCTTACGGCCATCCAACAGTTGACGGCACTCATCAATCGCCGAGGCATGGCTACGGATGCACCCACCGCCGCTGCCCTCCAGACTATTCAAGATGCTGATCTTGTTGGGATCGAGCCATCGCCAATCCGTGTGCACTCTTTCGAATGGTCGCCCATGTCTCTCGGGTGGTACGAATCACTGGTTTGGAGTTTCGTGTTTGCGAGTGAGATGCAACTTGCCCGGGGTACTGTAGGCATTTGGAATGGAACGGCTATCAAGCTTTTCAAAGTTCAAGAGACGGCAGCACAAGGGCCTTCTCTGACCAGTCCCAAGGGCGCCATCGACATGGTCGGCAGCAACATCGTGTCAAGGATAGGTGCGATGAATCTCAGAGGTGGTCCAGTCCCTGGTACCTCAGCACCTGGAGGCACGAGTACGTCGCCACGAGACGGTCCGAGCTGAACATGGCATATGGGTGTTAAAGACATGCAGTTTCGGGCTTCTAATAATTAGGAAGGGGGTCCTGATTGTGTCTTGAATAGATCGGTTTCAGGACTGGCGGTATCTACGAATTTCCTCAACCTTTTTTCAGGGAGCGACTGAAGCGCCGGCTTGACAGCAAGCAGTATCGTGGCGACATGGGTTGACGCAAAGTGACACGAGGGATGAGATGCTCCAGCCTGGTGGATTGATGGAAGGCAATATGCCAAGGCCGAGCAATCTAGTCTCAGCGTTTGCATACATGGATTTTATAGATTACTAGAATGCCCCGATCATGGATTGGAACGGTAGACTTGATTTCCAGACTGAAAGATTGGATGAACCCGTACGCAATAGCAGCAGCACTTGCAACTAGACAATTAGCGCATCAATCCAACCAGTCTACATTGCCCTGAACAACTGTCATGTACGCGCCCGCGACAAGATCCCCAGCATCATTTCCGACATGCATCACACAGCATCGACAGTCACACAAGAAGCCATGATATGCATGGATTGAAATGTCCCCCACAGGCCCCAGGCGTCCACCCACAGGGAGCAGACACACGAAAGAGACCCGCGGGACGAGACCAAGCGATTGAAGGGTCGCCGGCGGCCACGTTAAGGGTTTGATTTTGCTTCACTGTCCACACTTGCATCGCTGTATGGGATATCGAGGCGGCAAGCTCTAGCAATTTTAGAAGCGGGTTCATCACGGTTCTTGATCATTATGATAGTGATGATTTGAAGGTTTGCGGATAGGTGGGAGCACATCGCTTGATGTGCGGCGGGCGTGAGGGTGAAGTGAAAAGAGAGCAGAGAAAGTCAAGGGACTTCGGAGATCGCGTACGTGAGTGCGTCCTACCCGTGGAAGTATTCCAGGCTGGTACATTGACTCGCAAAAGTCGCAGACTGGATGATACTGAGCTTGATCGAGGCTGCTGCTGCCCATAGTAAAAATGGTGGAAGTTGTTGGTTGGAGTGAAAGGGACTGAGAGAAAGTTTTCGAAAGCTGGTTGTTTTACAGAAAAATTTCAATGTCCACTGAAAGATGGGTCCGATACAGGGCGAATAGCACTGTGCTTTCCCCGAGTGGCTTTCTGGGTGGTGCACAGTTAATTAAGAGGTGGCGTGCTTGAAATGTATGTGGCGCGAGATCGGAGTACACAGCAGATAGGGACTTGTGGCTCAGACGCTGAATTGCATGTAAATAGTCATGAACAGGTAAGAAATAATCGGCACATATAGTGTAGTCGTCGCTGTAATCAGTGACCGTCTCTACAATCAGCGACCGTCCGTCCTCGTCTGCAAGCTCACCTCCCATCGCAAGCTATTCCCTTTGCCATAGCCTTCTCCCAGCCTGTTCTGCACCAAGGTAGCTACCCGTGTGCGCAACCGGCTCAGTGACCCGTCGTCTGCCCCCTTCGCTACGCAAAGCTTGAGATTGGCCATGCAAAGTCCATAGTGCACTTGCCAGAATTGCGCCTCCTCCACTCGCTCTACGCTAGGCTCGGTCTCGATCTCTTTCACCACGTCTGATATTCTCATGTCCTTGCTTCTGCTCGACGAGCTAGCCCGGCCACTGTATGACATGAGCAGCATGAGCCCCTGAGCCACAGCCAGCCTCACGCCCAGCGCAAACATCGAGACGGCCACGAGCCCGCACAGAGAGCCATCAAGCCAGATAGGAATAGGAATCGAGAGCAGGGGCAGCAGCAGTAGTAGAAACGAGGTCGACAAGGTGAGGAAGTGAAAGGGATTTGATAGGATGCTAGGTAGACTAGCAAGGTAGCTCACGCGCATGACCCTGCTAATCCTACCATGGTTCCTCAACCCGTAGGCGCTGACAAGTGTTGCAACAATGGCAGCTAGGCTTGCTAGATCGATACTTCCTGGTGGGATGCGCGCCGATCCTTCGTCGTGTGAATGAGGGTGGTGGGCTTCATGATCACCAAGACCTTCCAGGACATGCTTCAGGTTGTGGCTCACGAGATCGAAACCGCCAAAGATGAGAAAGACACTCATAGCAAATCCAGCCAGAACCTCGGTCCTCTCGAGTCCAAAGGGGTGCCGGATGCTGCTTCTCTTCCAAACTTCAAAGTTGCCCAATACCTCGACCACCACGCAGACAGCGGCGCTGCCTACATCAAAGAAGACCAGGTGCGACAGCGCAGTCATTGCCAGTGAGCCGTGCGCAGATAGAAACACACAGATAGCAATGGCGCAATGACACAGGCACCAGTAGACGCGGCCGCGCTGGTTCTTGGACGTCGACTTCCAGGCCTCCCTGATGGTGGGTATCGGCAGGTCGCGGGGGAGAGCCAGCGGGGGCCGCGGTGGTGGCTCTTGAAAGATCTGATGTTGTGCAGATATGGAGCTGTGCTTGTACCTGTGGCCACGACGCTGTCCGACGTTGGGTTTCACGGGCGACGTGGATATGATCTGGGTCTGGAAGTTGAAGGGGTTTGGGGAGCCCGACGGGACATCGACAGGCGGCGTGCTGTCCCTCGCGAAGCCGCCGTTGGGGTCACCAGACGACGAGAATGATGGCATGGTTGGCGATGGGGTCGAAGAAAAGGTCGGGGATAGCAGCGAGGTATTCTGAGCAAAGGTCGGGGCGACAGGCGACAGGCGGTTCGGGTCGTAGAAGGGGTCGTCGCGACTGTAAGTACGCCTCCTCGGGCTGTCGTTGTCAGGAACGCACAGCAACGGCGCGCTCGTGTTACTCTTATGGCCGAGAAAGTCGGACGAGTTGCTACCTCGCTCTGGAGAAATCGGTGAAGGTGCCCTGATGGAGGGAGTAAAGATAGGGACTTTGATGGGCTGCGGGCGGCTACTTGGAGCCATTGATGGGGTTGTTGTCAACAAGACATTTGATCCCCGTACTGGCTGCGGAGGGTATCCCATTCAGGTAGCGGGTGCCAAAGACAGGGATAGTTAGACGTTATGGTGCCGTCAGGCCGTACCTGGCAGGAGGACGAACTCTGGAGATAACGTTGACTAACCTTGGGTGGTGTGGGTACTGGGCGTACGTACTGTAGTATGGGCACTCACGGTACTACGGTACGTACAAAGTACTGTGTGCGAAGTGCAGTCGGGCAATGCAGCTAACTACACAATCACTACTTCGTAATGCTACTGTGTACAGAAAGGGGGGGCCCGACAGGGGAGGCTGGAGCTCCAACAGAAGGCGACCCGCTATAATCAACTGCTGGCTGCCGCAATGACAATCGGAAACTGGAACTCGCCGACTCACAATCAACAAAGATGCTTCCTCAATTACCACGAACCCACGAAAGCTTCTTGTCGCAAACCCCCCTACAACAGAGAGGCTTCCGTCTCGCATAGATTCAACAAGACGGAACGATGGTCTCTCTGCGCCGCCACCACGACATATAGCCAGTCCTCACTCCGACCCTAGTCACACCCTGCGATGGCATGACGCGCGCCACGGCTCAACTTAAAGACAAGGTTCAACGAGACCAAACGATCAACGAGACACGAACACAATGGAAAACGCGCCGCCGACACCCCCGCCCCCTGCTGGCCACTCGGCTGCCGAATCGTTGTCCAAGTCCAACAATGTATCCTCCCCGACACACAGCCTCAAGCGGAGCGGCTCGGGCGGCGGCATATTATCACGCTTCCCCTTTCTGCGCACCGCCGACAGCAAGTCGTCTCTCAAAGAGTCGCGGCATATCGACATCGCCGACAGTGCTCTCGCCAAGGCGCCGCGAGCACTAGTCCCCCTCCCCCAGCAATCGCTACAGCAGCAGATCAAGACGCGCCGACGTAAGGGGTCGCTGCGCAAGGTCGCCTTGTTAGGTCGCGGCGCCCAGCGAGACAGGCGCGACCTGAAGCTGGAGCCTCTGCCCGTCGACACCGCCATGAACCCTACCACGCCGCAGTCGCAGTCGAAGTCGCAGTCGCAGGAGACCACCGTCCCCGGGACAAGTGTTCTTGGCGATTTTGCCGGCACAACCATCTTGTCGTCGAGCCCGCTCCTCATGGATTCCGGCCTCGGCCTCGGGCTCGGTATCTCAGACACCACTCCGCGCCCGTCCATGGACGGTTACGCTCACAGGGCCCCCGATCTACCAGCTCGTCCGCTACCACCTAGACCTGCAACTAACGCAGAGCCTCAGGCCCCTAGCCCGACCATCTCCTACACGTCCACAACCGATGAAGAAGATATACTCTCTCTCAAGCCGCGGAACGCCTCCCCTTGCGTCCCGTCGTCTCACCCGTCTCCTCTGGGGAATCATACTTTCCCAAGACATCTCGAGCGCCCTCCGTGTCTCTTCAGCGCCGCCGCTCCATAAAACACACAAAGTCGCCGCTCTCCCTACAGGGTCTGGCAGTATCACCACTGCCACCCCCGAACGCCGAGTATGACTATAGCGAGACGGAATGGTGGGGATGGGTCATCCTTATCGTGACATGGACTGTGTTTGTCGTGGGCATGGGCAGCGTTCTCGGTGTGTGGAGCTGGGCGTGGGATGTCGGCACCACGCCGTATGCGCCCCCAGAGTTCGAAGACGACCCTACGCTGCCCATTGTTGGTTACTACCCCGCCTTGATGATCCTAACATGCATCATGGCTTGGGTATGGGTAGTGGTGGCATGGGTGGGTATGAAGTACTTCAGACATGCGAAGATTACGGGGGATTGATATTGATGAACAAGGCAGCTGTCCGACTCTACATTACTCAGTATCAATACAAGCTCGATGCATTCGTGTTCGGATTTACCGTGGAAAGGAAGTCTCCATTTTCCTAGGTCTTGTGAGTGGTCTTCGTTGCGGCTTTGATAGAGGAAGGGATTCTGCCCCCTAGTGATCCCTATAGCTGTGCTACGATCGTCACCTCGTGGCCATAGAAGTAAGGTGGACGGACGAGCCCATGTGTTTCGCCTGACAGCGAGGATAAAGGTTCAAACTTTGACAAACAATCGCAGCTGCTCCAGGCTGCACAGCACAAGCAAGGGGCCAAATCGACGACGCGCAGGTTACCGGCAGATGTCGTGGCGAATGGTGTACACAGAAAGGCCCCTGTCATCCAGGTGTCTCTGGTATTCACAACTAAGGGCTTCACGTCAATCTCGGTGCAGGAAGGAGGCCGTTGAGGGGTAGAGATGATCTCGTTCAAGGAGGGGGGGTTGACGGAAGGGTCTCAATGGGTAAGAATTCGATGACAAGCGGGGGGAGAGTATCTGACGAGTAAATCTTGCATAAGTGAAGCACCGGATTGGGAGATGGAGCTCGCCTAGACACTCGTGGAGGAAAGAAGTTGGGTGGATAAAGTTGGCAGCCACCGAAACGGCCACCGAAAGGGAAGGATATCACCATCTCGAAGTCTGACAACAATTGGAACCTCGTTCCTTGGGTTTTCCGTCCACTTGTCCAATCTCGCCACTCGGTTGCCCACCACCAAAAGGGCCACTTGGCAGCATGCTGCTCGTCTGTGTCAACGTCCGCCTAGTTACCCGAAATCCTAACTAAGACTCGCCACCTCAGCCCTCTCCGTCTGGAAGTACAAGACGCCTCCGGTAGGCCTTTACACCGCACCATGATACGGCAGACTGGAGTGGGCGTATATACATATACCCACGCCTTCGCAATTTTCACTCGGCCGTGAGTCTCGTCATCCGGGGTACCGTACATCTAGCACATGTGCATTCTTTGTGCTTCGTGGATCTCCCGAGTCTTTATTTTCTTCTGCAGAGGTGAGTACTATTAGCTGCAACCCTATGTCGCATCACTCACTCTTTCTGATGCAAGCTGTCGCGTGGCGTAGGTAGCTCATCCGACAACGCAAACGCTCAGATGCAATTCGTTGCCATCTAGGGTGAAACCCGCATCGGAATCCCTTGTCTTATTTGGGTGCTGCATCTACTCGGGATGGGGATTTGCAATGCGGCGAGACCGGTTTTCTAAATCCCATGAGGGGACTGGCTGACAACCTTGGTTACAACCCACAACTCACAGGCCCGGCTGCAGTGTTTCTGCACGCCGCCGGAGACTACCGGTATCGAACCCGCCACCGATCAGCACGTAGTCAGTCTCCTTGGTCCAACTGCCTCGGGCCAATCGTCTGGACGAGGAGGTTGTCGCCACGGGTGCTGACAACACCTATGTCAAACCTTGGGTCATCCATCACCCCTGTGCGTTTGGCCAGACGCGTGACTGTGGTCGCAATCGCTGTCACGAGGGCTGATCGCAACTGCACGTGGTGTTCTCCCCGGGCGGTGTGCTGTGCCACGTCGAGACCCAGGTACGGACGGATAGAGTCGAGGTAGCTACCCGACGAGGAGGAGTGCTCATTGGAGAACCCAAGGTTCCGTTACGGTTCCGCACCCGCGAGGGAAGCGCGGACTAGTTAACTTACCGTCGTCAGCCCTCATGTCGACCGCGGATGCTTACTGCGCCCATGGGTATTTAAGTACTCGGGTAGCTTTGGTTCAGGCCGGCACGCTGTCACTCGACTATTAAAGTAACTGCTGCATT
Organism: Arthrinium puccinioides; assembly: GCA_022414665.1. Classification (NCBI taxonomy): domain Eukaryota; kingdom Fungi; phylum Ascomycota; class Sordariomycetes; order Amphisphaeriales; family Apiosporaceae; genus Arthrinium; species Arthrinium puccinioides. The sequence continues at coordinate 2,613,437 of JAIUNF010000006.1, read as the reverse complement.
GGGTAGTTTTTGTGTGTTTTGGCCATCGCGCATGTGCGTTGGTTGTAACTTGTCGCGTCGCCGTAAAGGGAACCGAACCAACCACCTTGTTGATGATGCGGCAACCCCCTCCCTCTCCGCCAGCCCCCCGCTATCTCCTCCCGCGACTAGGCCCCAAGCCAGCGCCGGCTGTAGAGGATGTCGCGCTGAGACTGAAGAGGAGGGTTCAGGTCTCTGTTGCTTGTAAAGAATGTCGCACCTGTAAGATCCGAGTAGGACGGTTTCTTTTTACCCTTCTTCTTCTTCTTCTTCTTCTTCTTCTCGTCTCCGAGCCGTAGTCGTTTGCCATGACTGACTCGGCACAGTGCTCCGGTGAGAAACCACAGTGCCTCCGATGTTCGACAAAGGGGGATCGAATGCGTCTACAAGGACCGTCGACGCGGGGAGTTGGTATTGAAGGAGGAGAATGACAATCTTCGGACGGAGAACTCGGCAATGCGCTCCGAATTGCAACTCCTCAAGCAGCAGCTTTCTTCTTCTACTGGTAAAACCTGGGAGCAAGTCACGGCAGAGAATGACGTGCTTCGAAATGAGAACTTGGCGTTGCGCCGGGAACTGGATCTCGAGCAGCGGAGTCGTCTGGTAAAGGAGAACCGAGAGCCGGTCAAGACCAGAGACCACATTGGTGTAGTAAAAGAGATATCTCTGCAAGAACCTCTTGCGGGAGACGTCACAGCACATGCCGCGCCGTCTGGTCGGTATCTCACTGTTCAGGAGCTAATTACTACGTCACATGCGATTGTGTAGTTATAGACCACTGGCAAGGGAAATGAAAAGACGGATCAATCCGGCATCTTTGTTGGATACCAGTGACTCGAGGAGCAAATCCAAACTCCTAAGTTACCATGTAATCAATGAATTGGATTAACCAGATACTAGAACACACTGGTCTAGTATAAGGAACAGACTAGGACAGAGGGTAGCATGCTAAGATATCTGACCCACTTGGCTGGCCAATGATAGCGAGGTTCACGGCTTGATTGGGAAATTTGGGGTAAAGGGTGGCACGGTATTTGACTGACCAAACCACCTATTCTTAACTCTCACACACCCTACATAAGTGTGCTCGAGGTCAAGAAGGGCTGGTGGAGCGCGAGCGGCCGAGCTCATCGTCGCAGAAAATGACGCTGTAGGGACTTAGTAGGGACTTAGTAGGGACTTGTATTGAAGGGAAGAAGCTACGCGTTCCAAGGGTTTCAACAAGTACTCGGTACTTCTGGAGAGGTGCATAATAGATTAATAGTAAATGCGGGTGGTTTTCCAGCAGTTATGCACGGCGCCCACGCTAGAGTATGACATTATGTATATACTGTACGGCCCGGGCCGTAGCTTGATGAGTAAACTTACCGTAGCACCACCTGTGTATGATCATATGCGCATCACGAATACTCACTCATATCACAAGAGCTTGCTACATGGGATACGAACGCTTACGAGATTGACATACATGAGACATCTAGCTGCATACACTACAGCTGCTGTAACAAATATTTACCTAGGTTATCTATAGCCTATCGGTAGCTTCTCTCTGCTATCGAACTATCGGGCCACTGATCGTTTGGGTGTTGTTTTCTCCTCAAAGGCCAACATGCCAGTCGTCGAATCCTTTTGACCCTTGGTTACTAAAGATAAACCTGTAGCATGGCCCTGTTTGACTCAATCATACATTTCATCATCCTTGTATTTGCAAGATGACCGTTTGGTCAGCGCATAAATCATGTGGACAGTCTCACCCCAGGAAGAGCGGTGCTGGGATGCCTATGCATGCTCTATATATACCTTAGTGATCTCATGGATTCTACTCAGGCTTGAATTTACCCGGTTATTTTCAGCATTTTTCTTACTACCGAGATGGAGAACATCACGGTATGATGCTTAATTCATGGAAAGTAGAAGGCGGGGGTCGGATGGCCAAGAAAGAACATGCCTTGTTTAAATCATTCTTTCACGCGGTCAATGTGAAGAAGGTTCGACACACACGTACGTCGGGTACGTATCTGTATCTTGATTACACTGCCTTCTATCGAATACGGCCAACGATTCAGCCTCGTTGGTAACATCTATCAGCGAGCGAGACATGTGATAACGTTGCTCCGCCCCGAAAAAGGATGCTCGTGACGGGACAATCGAGAATGATCCTGTGGCTTTCCCGGATGGTGTGGATACTAGGGATATTTGCCAACTATTTCCCCTTATGCTGTAAGTGCCCTCGGAAGCACTGAAGAGGACGTGTATAGTACTGCAGGACTTCTTGTGAGGGACGGGCCTTTCTAAACCATATCTCGCTAGTTCTTGGGATGTTGCAAGACTTTCGGGCGAGTTGGATATGTTCTGTTGGTGTGTTGTGTGTTCCTATATCAGACTAATGGGTCCCTATAGCTCCCATAGCAGTGACGAGCCAAGATAAGTCGCATGCAGTCTTTACCAGAAGTAACATAACCGCAAGCTCGGAGGCGTGCCCGTCAAATATTTATCTGCTAGAAAGCCGTCATCAGTCTACATCTTCACATTGATATTTCATCGGCGACAAATGAAGTTGATACCAGCGATACCAATGATACCAACAGAGCCTAGGGGCTTATGTCGTCAGCTCAAGATATCAGGTGATCTCTTGACTGGGATTTTCTACCGAGAGCGTCATTTAACAAGATACCGTGACTGTACGCTGGCCGTTGTGAAGTCTGCCGGTCTACTTTTGCATCGGATATCCTCTGGAGTTGCTCTACATGTGCAGTTTCTAGACCACAATATCTATACCCGTCCCAGCAAGTCGAGGGATGTAAGCGCCCCGAGCACTGGCATGGCATGGTGCCTTCGTAACTTCTCACGACTGTTGTACTTCCGTGCCGTGTAGCTGGTGGTTAACGTACCCGACTAGATTCGACCCTGGACCCCGGACCCTCGGAAATATAGCGAGGTAATTTACATAACAAAAAGACAAGAAAAACATTGTTTGTTGCCTTTGGGTGATAGAGAATAAACGCTCCACAATATGCAGCCTTGAGGGTTTTTTTTCTGTTTTTTTTTTTTTGGCTTGCACAACGAGATCGGCCACGAGCTATGGACTTGGATTCGACCTTCAAAGTTTGCATGGCCCATGGCCGACTCAGCGGCAACCTTATCACCCCGGCGCTATTGGTAACACATTAACTACTATCATGGACCTTGTTCGTTACTTCTATTCTACCTGCCCCGTTGCCTCAGAATGTGAAGAATACAGGGATTTCGAGACCGGATCTTGAAAGTTGACGGTGTATTCGGGGATCTCAGGGCCACCCGAAAGGTCCAACCCGGTCGACAAAATGGCAAGGAAAAAGCTCACCCAGATGTCAATCCCGGAACTGATGCTCAGACAGGGCAGGTAGGTCGTGCCAAGATGACGGCGTAGATCTGCAGAGGTATGTGGTCCAACCTCGTGTCTGTCGAGTAGTTAGTTGGTACACTTCGCATATCATCTCCAAAGGCCAAGGCGACTGTCGCTGAACACGCAACAGTCCTAACGTTAACGTTAGGTGCCCCTTGCGAGTGTTGCTGCGCCTTGGATTCCAACCTGTTTCGATACATCCCAACTAAGCTACGCCATATCGACCCGGCTTTGAAGTTCACCGCACCATGCCATATTTAAGGGCCAGTCTGTCAAGTAGTGAGTGACTGCTGGCTGCCGCTCCGTCCCGTCTTCGCCCGCACAGCCGAGACAAGATCATTCGTCTCAGTAGAGGTGCGACGAACTCTTGACATCCGGTTCCTGTTTGGTACCGACCTGGGAGGGTGGCGCCCAGCTTTTCCCACGCGGACAGATCTGACTCGCGAGTTGCAGGCACTCAATGCATTCTACCCAGAACGATAACTACCTGGTTACTCATCTACTGTGTACAGTACTCCGTATTAGTGAAAGGTTCTCCATGCACGCGATCCAGATGTTACCTGCTTCGGTACAACAACTATCAGTTGCTCAATGCATGCAACCCGGATGACGTCTACTTACTCGCCCACATTATTTACAAGCCCAAGTACGGAGTACTCCGTAGCAGACCCCGGATTCGAGGGCATGACAATCCTGCGGTCTCGCCCCGTGACCGCAATGCGACACCATGTTTCCGACAGAAAAAGCTTGGTTACGGTATCTTACGTGAGTACCTCGCATGCCACCCCCTCATCGAGACGAGGCTCGTTTCAGTCGCCCCCTGGGTGCAGAAGTCGAGCTTGGGTTCTTTCATGCGATCGTCTCCCGAGCATCAGACAGCCATTGCATGCGTTCGCGGGATCTGAGACAGTGGCGGAGGTTTAGAGGATGGCACCGAAGCCTCTGCTTCTAGAACAATTTCCAGTCCCTATGATGAACGCAGCTGTTCACGTTACGGAGTAACTAACTAATTGTTGCAAGCGTTCTCTCGAATGGACAAATGCCACCGAGGGCGGCCAAGGCGGCTCGGATGGAAACAGTTCTGGGCAAACTGCGGATAACCACTTCACCCCCACTTGCCCGCTTCGTAAGTACTCCGTACTGTGTACTGTGTACTGGGTAGTTAACGTTACTGGGTATCCGTACGGAGTATTGATAAAGAAGATCCTGGCAGCAGTTCACCAGCCATTCCCGAGCCGCACTGACAAAGGGAGGGAGGGGCCTGAACACCACCCGGCTGGGGGTCGCACAAGCCCTCGAGAACGGAAGGTAAATACTACACAGTACAGTAGTTACCGTACTTAGTAGGTTCGAAGTAACTATGTGACCAGCAGGATCTGGGCGATTGAGCACGTCAGTCGGTGGGGATGAGAAGGGGTGTCACGCACCAATGTTCCGAATGGCTGGGCTGACTGCCACGGTACTTTCAGTGCAGTGGCAAAGTCAGCAACAACACACGGATCCCCCCTCCCTCCAACTGTGTCAGCCAACAAGACTCCTGCGACCGCCAGATGGATATCGGAGAGCGAGCTAGCGAGCCTCGAAATGAGCCATCGGCGCTAAGACAAAGTTAAGCGCTCTTGAGACAGGGATGGCCAGCACATTCTCAGGGGGTCTTCAATCTGTCAACAATGGCTGTGATGTGTCTCGCAGCTTCACCAGTACTCGAGGGTTCGAGTAACTAAGATCTTGACAGGAAAGGAAGCTGCATAGATCGCCATCGGTTGTCGGATCACTTGGGCGTCAAATGGACCATTGAAGACTCGCCAGCAGATATATATATCCTGCCAGCAGATGTTCATCCCGCCAACATCGCCTGCTTCGACGAGTGCAATAGGCTCCTGGGGACAAGGTCGAGGGATCATGTTGGCTCAAAGCCAACACTTTTCTTAGCCGCGCGGATCCAGGGCCGACTTTAGTTACAGAACTCTCATCGAGACCCATCTTCAATCTGCTCGGCGCGGCTTCGTGTTGTTTTCTTTGTACTACGTAGTTCGAACCTACTGATCTTTGGCAAATGTACGCTTTTGGAGGGTCGATGCGAATTCTGTATAATACTACGTAAATCGGTTCACAGTGGATTCGCCGGAGCTCCTACACCGCTCCCTGCCACCGGTATCATTCATCATCCTGTAACTAACTAGTTACTCAGTACGGGAAAAAGCGGATCGTCAATTCCCCGCGAGATCTTCACGTGTGACAACGTAAGTTAATTACTACGTATTTGGGAGTACGGAGTACGTTCACTTATTGTGAGGGTCAGGGGTGACGGCTCTTCTGCATGACTAAGGTGCTCCGTAATCCGCAGTTGGCTAACTACCCCCTATGAATGTGTTGAGCTCAAACGTGGGGGAGTCACGTTGAGATCGCGACTGCTCGTGATGCAGCTCAGGCGTTTTCTTCCTGTTGACGCGTTAACTCGAAGCAAGCTTCAAGCTTACAGCTGCCAGCTGCCAGCTGCCAGCGGTAACGCGAATCCTGAAGGATACAATTTGCGCATCAAGGCTAACTATTACATTACATTACATTACATTACATTACATTACCTTACATTACGTCTGTCCTCGGCCCGGAATCTACCGTAGGAGGACGCGAAGATAGGTGGTGGTGGTGGTCCGTGAGACGGACGGGGCAGTTAACCGCCCTTGGCTCCTCCAAAAGTGATAGGTCGATTCGCACGAGTCGCATTGAATGAGTTGAGTGTAAGTTACTGTGGTACTCAGCACTAGTGAGGCCTGGTAAATTGGTAGAAAGGCGGGAAGATCGCCAGCTGTCTTCTGTGAGCGAGGCGGGCGATGCGGGGCATCGAGAGCCCTTTGTTGTTGACCTTGGGATGAAGCGAAAACCCAAGGTTGGTAACCAACTAAATAGTCCAGCCAGGGTTCGAAGTCATGACTATCGATAAGACAATCGCGCTTCACGATAGGTATTGGCCGCCATAAGGCCCAAGACCAAGACATCGAGGGGTGGAGACTCCACTTTTCGCCAGCCTGACGATGATGTGGTTGGGATTCGGAAGGCGACATGTCGTGGTTGAGTGTAACGACGGAGTAGAAGCCTGGAGCACATCTGATGGTTGCGACGATCCTATCGAGACGGCAGTGAGCTTGGGCGCGAGTGTAGATCATCTGTATCAACTTGCAACCTTGACGAGGTGTAAAACGCCCCCTACAGCTTATTATTCGGTAACTATCGGATATGCGGGAAACTTGAAGCAGAAATATACTATGTAATGCTTCGTATTCTGCAGAGAACAGCAAGGTCACAGTAGGGGAAGCGGAGAAGGACTCTCAACGTCTCAGTGAGAAGGCTTGGAAGGCTTGGCGGTTGGGTTTCATGGTTGGTTGATAGGCTTGGCTTCTGGAAGTGAAGGAAGTGGGAGGGCTCGTCAGCATTAGAGCGGTCCGGGAACTCTAAAGAGACACGATGGACGAGACATCTGGCAGATGTCGAATTTAAGACATGATTGCGTTCTACCACAAATAGAGACCGTTGGCTTGATGCAGATCTCGAACTCTGTTTACGCCAGCCTGGGCCACGTAACTACTAGCAGGGACGCCATCACGTTGGATGAAGCGGGCTCGACGGGCGGTTGTTGACTCGTAATTCGCCTCCAGACCAATCTCATACTTACTGCCTGCACCTGCACCTGCAGCTGCACCTGCAGCTCCGGTCATCGCGGTAGCACCACCCGACGGTACTTGTCGACGGGAAAGCCGGAGCGGGCGAGTGCACCTACACTCACGATACCCGGAGGTGTCTTGTCTTGCACAGTCATAGTCACAGGGATGATATGTGCTGGATGGGCATTGATCGAGCGCATCAAAGTGCGTGTTGGGCCATGGCTGCGTGCGGACAACGGTTTTGCGGAGTCCTTCCTTTGATTCGAGAAGCAAGGCATCTTTCGGTGGACTGGAGGCGCTTGAGTGGCCCAGCGGAAACCGTCTGTCTGACGCGTGACGTGCAGTCGCTGGGCTTCGACTTGCGGGAGATCCTCCCATCCTCCTCCCATCGTGCACCACCCGGGGGCGAGCCATTATAAATCAATCCGTATGTATCCGTACGTATGTGTAGAAAGAGCATCGGTGAAGCTTGGTAATAGAAAGAACACATTAACTACTTGATGAGCCCGCTCACAAGCGGCGACGAGTACGGAGTAAGTTAGTTGGTTAACTACTAGGAGATTTCCCCGAGTTACGGATGCCGTATCGTAATTAACAAGGATGGAGTAACGTACGGATACTGTGTAGATTCTCGAGCGAGTCCTGTCGAATTTGCCTCCGTTCCTCGAAAGGTACGTACCCACAGCGCCCAACGAAGTGTTACCCTGTAAGATGCGCCAGAGGACCCGGCGGCAGGCGACCTCGACGGGCCCGGACCCCAGTTCCCAATAATGAGACGGGGGTTCAATTTGCCAGTCTCCGTCAGCTCCAAGTACAGAGGGTCCTCTGCAAAGCCTAGCTTGCCTGGCCCAGCCTACGGGGTTTGCCCATTGCTCCAACGCTTGCTCCCCTTCCCCCCAAACCTCAAATCTCAAATTGGCCCGGGCTGCTTTCGGTCTTTCGTTCGCAATCATCAATCTTCGAGCCACGAAACTCGACCTTTGACTGAAGCCGACCGACAATTATCCAAACGTCCCGCTCGCCGTATACTTCTTCTTTTGATCTGTTCGCCGCACGTCTCGCATTTCTCTCGGCCCGCCACGCTCGCAGAATTCTTGATGGAGGGTGTTGGTCTTCGTCTCCTCGTCTGAGCCTTTTGTGGGAAAATAGGAACATCGGGGTCGCCTGTCTTCGCCAGTCTGCTTTCGCTCCCTCTGCCTACAAGCACAGGTGAACGAAACGGAAACGGAAGCAGAAAGAGTGCACTGACTGAGGCATAAACCCGGCGTCTGCAAGCACCGCAGCTCCAGCGTCATTCTTCACCATCTGAAACGAACAAGAGATACCCCTTGGAGTCACATCCGGATCTGCATCCAACTCAGGCCCAGCCGGCAGACGCGATCTTCTTCCCTCACCCAGCGACAGTGCCGACAGACAGACACTTGCTGCTGCGACTTACTACCACTATTAACCCCTACCTCCCTGGCCACCACCGATCACGCGCACAGCTCTCGTCATCCTTTCCTGGTGTGTTTTGCGCTTCGTCCATCGAGAGGGCTTGATCCAACAAGGCCGGCCTGTTGTGTTGCAGACCGGACAATCGTCAAAGCAAAAGGCATAGAACCGGTACACCGTCTGCCACGACCGTCCGTCATTGTGCCGAGCGGTTTTCAGGAACACAATAAGCTGGTTTTCAACAACCCCATCCCGAGAATTGACCGCGGTCTACTTTGATTAAGGGGGCTTTTCCACTTTGGTTCTCGTATTGCCTATATATTATAACGGATCTGGTCACCGTTCTTCGTTGACCACCCAAACCGGCTCACCTAGTTGTCTCGCGAGTCTACGACTTCATCGTTCCTCCCCCATCATTCGCCGCGTCGTCGCCACCTCGCCAAAATGAGGGAGGTCAACTTCAGCATCCCCAACGTCAACAAGGCGTCGGTGGGCATCACCACCGCGCTGTATGATCGCCGTGCTCTCGACTGCACATCGACCCTCCCGCTAATCAACTCTCTCAACCACCTCGCGTACCTCACGACCTCATCGGCCCGCATACGAGACATTCTGACGGTCGATGGCGGCATCGAGCGCCTGGTCTGCATCCTGAAGCAGGGCCGGAGTAAAGACATGATGGACATGTGGAAATGGAATCTGGCTTTCCAATGCGTCGTGAACATCGGGGTTCGCGGTACCGAGGCTGTCCGGACAAGAGTCGTCGAGGCCGACATGGTCCCAGTCATCGCTACCATTCTCGACAATTACATCAAGGTCATAGAGAAGTGCCGCGAAAAGGCAGAGGAGGCCAAGCAGAAGCAGATACAGGATCACCATCACCGCCACAGGAGTCATTCTCACCGCGAGTCGTCTTCCAAGTCATCGTCCTTCACCAACAGGTCTGGCCGGTATGAGTTTCCGGATTCGCACCAGCGGAGCTCGCGTCGCCAGGCTCCTCCGCCTTCCATCGACATCTCAGCTGCGGGATATGGCGCGTCTTCGTCATCGGCTTCTGCCTCGACCTCCACCGCCACAGAGCAGCATGCTGCCGTTGAGACTCCAACACCGGCGGGTCCATCGTATACCATCAGCTCTCCTGCCGAGCGCGCTTCTATTCCCAGCCACCGACATCACCACAGCCATCGTCCTGAGACCCGACAGAGCTTCACCACTCCGCCATCGCGCCCGACAATCCAGCCGCTCGCAACCGCGGTGCCAAACGTGGACGGTGCTGATACGTTCATCCGACCCGTGCGCGACATCGACCGCCTCCCGTCCATGGTTCCGGTCTTCCCTGCCGCGAACCTAACCTCGCAGCCAGCTTCGCCGACCACGCCTCTCCCACCCCCCTCAGGCTCGATCGCCTACTGTTCGACCAGCATCGGGCTTGGGCCCCAACGGCCGTTCGCGGAGACGTCCCTCCATCAGACATCAGAACTCGACCGCTGACAACGACGATCTCCAGACCGATAGTGTCCAGTCGGACGAATCCGGTGATGCTGACATGTCCGGCACAGCCGAGGTTACGCCTGCGGTTGCTTTCCAGGATATCGCAATGGAAGAAGGCGACAGCACCTTGGCTGGTGCTGCTCTCGAGCTGACGACCCCTACCGTCTCCGAGATGGCTGATGCTGGTACCTTTAACATTACCCATCGCACGCCAATGGACGGTAGCATTCCCAATACCGCCACCACTCCAGTGCCTACCATTGGGCTCTCTCCCAACAGGCCGATTGTGCCCACCGCGCAACCGACTATGCCCAACCATGCGAGTGTCCCGCGGTACCTCCTGGACCGGCCTCTGCCTCCCAACCCGCAGATGCTCGCTGCCATGCCACGCGACGAAGATGTGTTGATGTCGCTCCAGCTCCTTGCATATGTGTCCAAGTACTGCAACTTGCGATCGTATTTTCAAAAGAGCCATTTGGTGCCACGGCTCAAGATCGGGAAGGAACTGCAGTTACTCGATGGCGACCACGTCACGCCGGAATCACTGGGACCCCAAGAGGAGTTCGAGGAAGAGTACCTGCTGCCCGACGACTTCAACATCTTCCCTTTGGTGGAGAAGTTCACCGTCCGACACCACAGCACTGACATGCAATACTGGGCCGGCGTTGTTATGCGTAACCTCTGCCGCAAGGATGACACTCGAGGTGGGATTCGGCAATGCGCTTACTACCAATGTGGCAAGTGGGAAGAGTTTACGCGCCAGTTTGCTAAGTGCCGTCGGTGCCGCCGTACGAAATACTGCAGCAAGGAGTGCCAGAAGAGCGCCTGGGCATTTCACCGACACTGGTGCGTAGCCGCCTCACAATGATGACCTCGACGACTTTGACGAATCTCTCAACAACAACCAACGCATCAATTTTTGCTTCAGGCGTTCTCAGCATAATGTCTATTCCCGCATCGAGTCTTAAGCATCGGTGACAAATTGCATGGCGAAGCAAGCATTTACGATTTGGCGTCTTGCGCTTTGATACCTCTGGTTTCCACCGCACAACGGTCTTCATTTGTCACCACCATCCGGCCGACTACTGCGCCATGGCCCAATCGTGGTCCGCTCCACGGCTGGGGCGGGGGGGCGGTTTAGTCGTTGTCCGGCTTTGTTAGCCACCGTTGCGACGTTGGACGTTATGCTTCGAGATTGAGCCCGGTAGATTTTGCAGCGGCAACGGATCTAACTCTCGATACGCCTGTCAGGGGTCCTCTGGCCCACGTCTTGGGTACAAATCGATATTCTATGGATCGGGACAAGGTCCACTTCGACTTGCCCCTGATACGGCGTTTTCTTTATTATTTAATGTTCTGGGGGCTCGAACTAGGTTTGGAGAACGGAAGCAGTGAAAGGCAATGTACTGTTCCGCCACAATGCTGCAGCAACACGAGGCCGCTGTATTCAGCGTTCTCCATCTTGCAGCTAGACCGGCGGTGGAAGACAGGCCGGTAAGCACTCGAGTTCGGCCGAGGCAGATGAACGATTTCGGGACGGGTGATCACCCTGCTGCATTTTCATCAGGGCTGCAGTTTAGGATGATGGGTAAATGCGCGATGCTGGATATGCGGGTTCACATGGCAGCCTGCCTGCCTGCCAGTCTGACAGTAGCAGCAGGCGGATCATCCTGGAGCCGTTCTAAGAATGCACACTGGGATTTTGGCTTTACGGGTGTTTTCGAGGGGCTGTGGGCAATGAATGGGCGCCCACAGAAGCTTCTTCGGGAAGACGGACCAACCTGTATTCTTACCTACCACAAAGCACAATGGAAAAGGAATAAAACAAAGCTCGAAACCTCTAAATGCACTGAACTGTCTTGGGATGTCTCAACTCGACGCGTTGACCGGCACACGCATTCGTCCGTGTTATGCCGACCGACGCGCGTTGAGGTTATAAGTTGGGATGAATGAAAACTACGGGCCCGATCTGACGGCACTCGTTGTTGTCGATGTTGAACAGGACGAACTGTATTCCGAAAAAGGTGCAAGCCGCTTGTAGAGGTAGAACAGACAGACGTAGGCGTCGTCGCGGTTTTCTGCACGGGCGCGGCGCCGCTCTGGGTATTGTTTGGAATAGGGGTGCTTGCCGTCACCCGGGGTTGGCGGCGATTTAAGCTTAAATGACATCCGTGAACCCTTCATGGTGGAACTATGGGGTCGGCAGGTCAGCAGCACTGGAGGTTCTGTTTTGATAGCGACGGGGGCAGAGGAGTGAGTATGGGAGTGTGATGTCGGCGGTTGTCGGGCACTGACTGATTTGGTTACATTTTGGGGGAGGGTAGGGAAGGGTTTGCTCAGTACAAGTTGGCCTCGGGGTGAGTGAGTGGTGTTGCTGGAAACACTTTAGGGGGTGGTGGTTGTCTCGGGTTGGAACTTGGGTTTGAAGTGTCGACGAAGCGCGGATTCGGGAAACAGTGTGTGGCCATGTCGCGCCAAAAGGGGGTGCGGTCTTACCTACTTTTCTTGGGTGGCACATGTCCCGGTGTTGGTCCGTTACGTAACTAGCTGGTAACTCGGCCAACGGTGCAAAAGGGCCAGCCGAAGATAATGGTCGAGTAACGACGACGTTTTGGTTAACCGAAACTCTGTTGTCGTAGGGGTTGTTCCTTCCCCCCCCCCCCCGAAGCGTGGCGTACCGGTGCCGGCTCTCAACGGCATCGCGGGACTTGGCAGGTCTGGTTACTTGACGAGAACGAGTATCTCCCGTGGTAGCAGGATGGTGTCGGCGTGATGGTTCAGTCGTACAATTCCTTTGTGATAATGTACTGCTCCGTACTGGGGATATCGTAAGTATGTCGACTCTTCTGTGGACGAGGAAAGGGGCTGCTGGCAAGGCGAAGGAAGCTCTGCTGAATGACACGAATGGTAAATGCACCACCTCGCTCCCAAACCGAATAGACCGAAAGTTGGATGGCCTTGTCTCGCGCCAGGCAAGAGGTCACGGTAAGGCTTCAGGTCTCTTTTCTACATGAATGATGTCCTCGTTCGATGGGATACCTAGTCCTTAGGCTTCAAAAGAGTCGGGTTAGGAACCATGCGCACCGCAAAACTACGCCACAACTGATATATGTCCATTCCACTGAGTGAATAGAAGAAGGGTAACCCAAACACAGCAATGGGTTCTACGGTTATATGTTATTTCACTGTTACTCGCTCGAGTTGCGTAGTGTAGTCCAAGGTCCTCCGTCAGAGTTAGCCCGCAGCTAAACCTCGGTTTCTGGGGCCAACCCCTATTTCTCGACCTCGCGCCAAAAACAGCAGTAAAAACCCGAGTCAGAAGACTCTTATATAATCCACGAGCATTATTTTGTTGGTTTTCTCCGACAGTGCTGTTCCGTTGCCCATGTTGTCAACATCGGCCCATCTCCTAACGCTGTGCATCGGACCGAGCACTTCTTCTCTCGATCTCACCAACGACGGCATGTCGCCTCCGAACCATCGTCTCATGTAGACGACTTCAGATTTCCTCCAATGGGCCTACTGAGAATGTTGTGAGTGGCGACGAACACTTCAGACGAGGTGTGGTCTCGAACAGGCCCAACGTCTTTTGCAGATTACGCCGCCATTGGGTTGAAGGAAGGCATACACGTTCCGATCCGAGGGGTTTTTTGCTTCTTGACCTCAGCAAACTTGGGTCTTCATTTATTTCTACCTATAAAGGCGTTTTCCTCCGGCTTCCCGGAACAGCAGCGGGAGATTGAATCTCTGTCAAACAGTCCCTACCTGTAGCCATAGATGGCCGTGAATGTTGTCTCTATTCATGCCAAGTCGGGGACGTAACCCAACCCAGAAGTAGTGTCGTATATCTCGGTTATCTGCGAACGAGGACTCGATAGCCTCAACGTGACTTACAGTGAGAGCTTGTATGGAGGGAAGTCCAAAGGCGGTGCAACGAGATTACTGTGTAGGTAAACGGTAAACCCCAGATCTGGGGTAGGCTTGGAAGTTGAGTAAGAGCCCACGCACATGCGTGCGTCGTACGGTTAGCGTCTACGCCAAGAACAGCTCGAGTCGGGTGAGTATCGAGAACTGTGGCATCATGTACGCCATCTAAGGTCGATTTCCAAGGAGATAATGAACAAAAGGCAACCACCTACTTCGTACGGTACCTCACTTGCTCAACTAGGTTAGTTGGTACCTACCCCTGTCCCATAGCAGGAAAGCTTCCGTCCGTAGTGGGGTCTCCTGCACGTCACTGTCAGTCTGTCACCAGCGAAATATTTACGTAGTAAACGAGTGAACGTTATTATAGTTATTAACTAGGTTAGTTACTCTCCTCCACGCAACTCTAACGTTAAACTTCCGACTTGCGCACTACAAAGACCTCGCCTACGAAGTACCTCTGTTGTTTCGCCCGTATCACGACCAACACGAAAAGTCCCCCCCTTTAGCAAACCATGGTGAGTCTCTCTCCCTACCCTACAGCCCGCTCTCCTCTCCCCACCACTCACTAGACCTTTCCCTCCAGCCCGCCAAACGAAAAGCACCCGCCTCCACGGCGCCGAAAGAGCGCCAGTCCAAACTCGCCAAGGAGCACGGCATCAGCGCGCGCGAAGAGGCCGAGATCAAGGAAGCCTTCGGCTTGTTCTCGGAGCCCATGGCCGGCGAGAAGGAGGGCGTGATACCCATCGACGACGTGCGACGGGCCATGGTGTACGTATGCCCCCCCCCCCCGGTTTTCATCGGTCGACTAACTCAATGGCGCCCGCCCCCTCTCGCGGGCCGGTGCGAAAACAGCGCCCTCAACCTCCCGCCCTCCAAACCCGAGCTTAAAGAATTCATCTCCATCCTCGACCCCGACGACGAGGGCTACGCTTCGTATGAGCCCTTTGTCGCCATCTGCGCGCTCAAGATCCACGCCCGCCACGACGACGACACGGACGAGGCGCACGCCGCCGAGGTCGAAGAGGCCTTTCGCCTGTTTGCCGGCCCGTCCGCGGGAGTGGGTGCGGGTGCCGAGACGACCCTGACGCTGGCTCACCTGAAGAGGGTGGCCATGACGCTCAAACAAGACGTTGACGATGCCCTGCTCAAGGATATGATCCTCGAGGCCAACGGCGGGGCGGGGGTAGGAAAGGGCGTGGGGAAGGGGGAGTTTGAAGAGGTTATGCGGAGGGCCGGGGTGTGGCGGAATTAAAAGACGGGGGGAAGTGTCCGTAGTCAAGAGGTCTCGACTCACTACGGACTCTTATGTTCCTACAGCGTGTTATTGTATAGGTTCGTGGATTGGCGTTTGGGACGTAGGTATTGTATGTAGCATGGCGTTCATGGGCCCGTTCTGGAGGGAAGGTTACGAAATATGTGTCAGCTGCGGAGAACAGCGCACAATGATACCCATTCAAGAACAGTTGGACTACGATTATCTTTCTAATAAATCGAATCTACTCTCGACCAAGATGTCTGTATCTATTTTCGCCGCTAACGGCATGTGGCTGTAAACAAATCTTCACAAATGTCAGCCCAGAGATTGCTCACCATGCCCTTTTACCGGGCATGGGAGAATAGCGCCTGCTCTCTGCCTCGTGCCATGTTCTTGCACCACCCGAGTCGTCTCATGTAGACGGCTCTTCAGCAGGCGTAACCTTGACGTTCTCATTGGCGTTCGCCTGGTTCGCCTTCTCGTTCGCCTTCTTCTGCGAGTCTAGGACGGCCTGCAACTCAGGGGGCGCCTTGAAGCCGGCATGGTCCGAGTGCTTCTTGTAAAAGTAGTTATCGGGCTTGGGCTTCAGCTCGTCGGGCAGGTTTTCGAGCACACACTGCAGCATGCCGTCGATGGACTTTTGCTTGGAACCGTCGCGGTGCCAGATGGTGATCAGGTGCGAGTTGAAGCGCACCGAGAGGCCGACACCACAGAGCTGGTCGCCTGTATAGGGGTCAGCATGCCATTCGGCCAGTATATTGTATAGGGGCGTGGGTGGGGGGTGGGGGCATCTTACCCTCCTCGAGCACGCTTTGCAACGTCTCCGAGACGGCCATCAGCTGCACGCGGTCCCAGAAATCGGACCCCACGGCCTTGGGCACGCGGAACGTCCAGCTGCCTCCTAGGATGTTGCGGCGGTCCTCCCACACCGGCTTGAAGCCGCTCTTGAACAGGTAGACCGACTCGCGCATCTTGATCTGGTCGACGGGGAAGTTGTTGTTGTACCGCCAAAAGTCTTGTACCGATTCGATCTTTGTGTCAAGCTTCTCGAACGACACCTGATAAGAGTCGCCCTCGACGGGCTTCTGGTCCTTTGCTTGTCTGGCGGGGGAGGGTCAGCGAGGATCCTTGCGTGTGTAGGCCGAATAGAGGCTGCCGCGTGGAGGGATTTACCTGTCAAAGTAGACATCCCAAGTGTGGTGGGTGTGCAGCGGTCGCATGGTCTTCTGGAAGTTGCGCAGAGCATCGCTGCGCTGCTCAGCCGGAGACGCGACGCTGGGTTCGGCCGGGTCGGTGCTCTGGGAGAGGCTGGACAGCCCTCGGGTGAAGAGACTTGGTCGTTGTGCGGCCATTGTGTGTGATGCGTTCTTCGTCGAGGTTGGCGGAAGCGTCTCGGTTGTAGTTGTCCGTGGGTGAGATGCACGATCCAAGTTCAACAAGCGGCGTGGAAAAAAGGGGCGAGACTGCAGCAGCTATCCGGTGACACGCTTCTTCGTGTCGTACGCAGCAGCAGCAATGACGACGGGCCGGACCGTTGCCGAGTGGAGGAGAGGATGTGACGGAGGTGAGGGGTAAAGGAGAGTGGGATAGGCAGCAGGACGAGCACCGGTGAGGAGAGAAGGAGGAAGGAAGCAGAGAGGAGGCAGTGTTGGACAAGTCGCTTTATCTCCAGATGCTGCTTTGCTGCTTGCTGCTTGCTGCTTGCTGGGTCATTCATGTCGCACAGGCGTCGTGAGTTTCAAAGTCGACGGCCCCAAACGAACGCATGTAACGCTGATTCGTAACAACCCTGGATGAGGGCCTGGGTGGGAGGATGAAACAGGCACACTACCAAGCCGCCGCCCCAGCGCTAACCCTGCCCACAGCCTCTGCTTCTACTTCGAGCAACTACCTTACTCCTACTGACTGTATCCGTACCTAGTATAAGTTACGTAACTACGCACATACCCGTACGCAGTAATTCGTGCAAAGTGGTTAGTACACGGTGATAAGTACATCCGTACTTTGTGCAGTATCCTCCGTACTTACGAAGTACTGTAAACTACCGCGATCGATCTGGTGGGCCGTTTCCATGGGGTAAACCCACATCCGGAGCCCCTATCTCATTCCATGGGTTGCCGTATCCGTACCTCGGAGCAAGACTGAACTCGTCCAGTGCTGTGATGCCGGCTTCGATCCCTTCGTGAATGCCATGCCCTGCATGCGTCGCCAGACAAAGACTGCGGTGCGCGACGATAATAGACTTGCTGCACGCATCGAGCTGGGTTGCTGGGGCTGGCGGCAGGAGAAACATAGTTTCAAAGGGTCCCTCGTCTCAGACCGTCTCCACTGCCATGCGGGGTCATATATTCGCTTCCAGCCCTTAACGTTAGGAGCTAGACCGGCAACGGCTTCCACTCCCAGTGACATTCGAACGTCTCCTTTCCAGAAACATTCTTCGGCACATGTTCGGTCACTTCAGACGAATCAAGCTTTCAGAACGACACTCCTTCCAAAACGGAGTAGTTAACCCAAACGTTAAGCCACATTCGCTGCCAGGACGCGAGATTCCACGTCCCGAACCCGGACAGACCCCGCCTGCACAAATTTGGCACATTGATCTTGTTTCGTATCACATCACTTCGGTCACATCATTTCGGCTGACTCGTGGGAGTTTTACGATGGCATTGAAGTCCAACCGACAGGCCTGATGCTGCTTCTTACCGACGCTCACTGCATATATCCAGCTAGGGTCGTCATGTGCTATATAACTCTGCTACGAGGTCGTCGCATGCACGGCAGTCTGTAACGACGCCCAAGGCTGACCCCCCATCAAACAGATTACTTCTTGGACTCACATGCTCACATCAGAAACAGACCCGGCTTTTTCGACTTCATGATTGCTGCGCCGAGGGGTTTCTGTGGCAGGGCAGTGAGGGCAGAGGACCTCTGCCTCCCCCTCAAGGCAATCGGTTTTGCTTACCCGAGGGCTCCCGAGGCCTCGAGAAGACAAGACTGATAGGATAATCCAAACTAGCGACTGTCCATGAGATTGAAGTTCTTCATATTTAGATTGCCTGCTACTAATGTAATAAGCGGGGATCCGTTATAATCATGACATCGCAAAACAAGAGAAAACCTCCAGGCTCGGAGAGCCAAAGCCATTTCTTATCGGGAGAGGAAAGTGATATCTCAGCATGCGGGAAATCCAGAACAAACCCACCCAATGAAGCTCCCCGTAACTCCTAGTGTCCCATCAAACAGCGCTGTGATCGTAATATGTACTTCTGCTGCTACTCGGCCGGAAGCGTCTAAAAGATACCCCATCGGGCCTGGCCCTTTTCCTTGTCGGCAGAATTTCCTTTCTTGCCGGCGGTCTTGCTCCCAAGCTTGGCTCGCGGAGCTTCGCGACCTTCCAGCTGCCGCAGGCTTTCCATCTTTTCCAACACAAGTTCGAGAAGCTCCTTGCGGCGGATAACCTCGATATGCTTCCTGATCTTGGGGTCTTCTTTGGCAAACTTCTCGACGTCCTCTTCGGACAAATGACGTCCTAGGCGCATATCAAGCTCGCGCGGAAAGTTGTAGTAGAACTCGGACAGAAGCTCTACATTGAGGAAGAGCACGGCGGTCGAGGCAAGTTTCGTTGCCACGGCATCGAGGAAGACCTCGGGGCAGTAGTACTTATTCTTCATGTTGGCGCACTGTTTTGACTTGACGGCAAAGAGACGCATCTTGATGATATCGGCGCGGTCACGGAGAAACGCCGCCTCTCGACCTAGCAACTGTTAGTTTCTGTCCGGGCTCAAGGACTGCGCCATGGAAACTTGCCTTTTTGAAGCAGGGCAGCGCTGAAACCACCAGCTCCCGTTTGGCCCTCGTTCTCGACGATAATGTCACCCTTTCGTGCCCTGTCCACGAAGTGGAGAACCTCCTTGAGTTTTCTCTTGCCGCCAATGGTTGACTCCAGGTCCTTCATGGCGCCTTCACAAGCGGCAAGTTCCTTCTTCAAGACGCCCTGTACGTGATCACGTCCCTGGGACCACTCGCGCTCTTCCATATCAATGTCGAATTTAAAAGGCTTGATGCAGTTCTCCACCTGATCACTGGTGCTGTAGAACCTGTCGTCCAGGATGTTCGACGCAGCGTCAGTAATGGCTTGGCGTGCGAACGGGTGATTGGAGAAAGTCGAGTGGTTGATCAGCTGCTCAATTTTGGATTGTATAGCATTGGCCACAACCGTCGTGGCTAGACGACCAACACCGAGCTTGGTAAGTGCGGATGTAGATGCGTCAAGTCGGCGATGCCAGAAAAGTGAGTTCGGGTCAGCCTTGGGAAGGTCGGCGATAGTATCCGGTTCAGCGACAGGAACGGAGAGGTCCATGATAGGCTTATTCCAGTAACGCGCAGCGAGCATGTCAAGGACTCGCTGGTCGAGCTCGTCCTTCAGGAGCTCGTGCATCTGGGGACGCCCAAACTCTTCGGTCAACTGCTTGAACGAGTGTTTGAAAGCATCCAAGCTCTCTGCCAGATACGACTCGGCTGATAGCGGGCGATCGTTGTACTGGACCTTGAACTCATATGTCGCTTCCTCGAGTTCTTGGCGAATGGCATCGCTGGTGCTTTGCAAGCTGGCCGACATGGTTTGCTCAAGCACATACATGAGCTTCTTTCTTAATGTAGTGGTCCCCACGCTTACGTCTGCTTCTGGCCCAAACTCGTGGGGATGTGCAGAGAAGTAGGCGTTTTCGTTCTTGGTTATGGCGCTTGTAAGGTTCTTTTTCCCTGACTGGAATAGGCCAGTAGCAGTTGGAACACGAGTTACAACTCCGACATATCCAAGACGTAGAGGGTATTGCCGGTCGGTGAGAATGGAAGCTGCCCGTTCCGGGTCGACAAGGTCCATCTTGGTGACTACTCCTATCGTCCGCTCACCTCTCGGGTCGACTCTCCTGCTAGCTCTCAAAGCTGCCGAGTTTGCCAGATCGACGTCGGCCGCTGAGATAGCCAGGATGACGTTCGGAGCTTGTATGTACTTGTCGCACAGTTCTGAAATCTTTTGCTTGAGCTCTCCCGGCTGATTGTGGCCCACAACTTGGATGTAGCCAGGGAGATCAATCAGCGACAAATCAGGGACGTTGGGCGAGGAGATGGACAGGCGGATGGGGTCGTCGGAAACACATTGTGTATCCGGGACAGCTAGGTTGAGTTCCGTGAGGGTCCTCTGGATGGAGGAGAAGTCGAAGACCTTGCCCAGGCCAAGGTCGGTAAACTCCCCATACTCGGCGGTCGAGTTAGGGGTATTGATCAGGGTGAGCTCGATCGGCCTCCGAGTGACCATGTTGGTTCCTTTCGGCAAGAACTCGTGACCGACAATGGCCTCCAACACGGAGCTCTTGCCGGATGACTGTGATCCAATAACCACAATGGAAGGTAACGTCAATGTGCTGGACTGGCCGATTTTGCCGAGCATGTTGCGGATCTCGATCATCTTTTTGGTCAGCAGCATCATCTGATCGTCCTTGGCGATCTCTTCGTCTTCTCGTGGATCGTCTTCGGTAGACTGTTCGTAGCCGTACGCGGCTGCGGTGCCACCAACTACGGTTGCAGCTCCGGTCCTGCTCTGCTTTGGGGGTTTGCCGCCAGGACCACCGCCCCCTTGATCCCCTGTGCCAACATCCTCCTGCATCCTCAAAACCTTTTGCATCCACTCGGGGAGTTCGGCCTGCTCTTTCGTGTTCTGCCATCCCTTGCTCACCTGCCCCGCTATGTCTCGAACACCGCCGAGCAGGCCGCCGGCTGTCTCCGAGACGGTATCCGTGGCCGTGGTGACGATTCCCCATGCGTAGTTCCCTGCCGCTGTAGCCTGATACTGCACCCAGGCCAACCCGGCGACCGTCACACCACCGATCATGGCTGGCACACGAAGAAGCTTCACGGCGAGTTTGGGGAGGAAGCGGGCGAAGGATGCATTTCGGACGACGACCTGGTTGTGGAATGCGTTACCCGGAAACCACATGCGCCGCCGTGTTGCTCGTATGGCAGCATCGGCTCGGAGAAGGCCGCCTGACGCCGGTAGGTGATGATAGTGGCGGGCGGCGTTGACGGCACCAGCGCGCGTTGACGGCAGCCGAGCGGCCGCCGCTATAAGCCTTCCGCTCATGCTGTCGAGGGGCAGCGGAGGCAATCTGTCGGGACTGGAAGGGGGACCATCCAAGTTCAAAGTTGGAGATATTCCTGCGTCGCGCGTTCGTCAGGAGGGCGATAACGCTTTCGATGTCGCCGCGGTGTAAAGAAAGGGAAGTGGCGTGTGGAAGCTTGTGAAATTGATTCCAATGAATTCGGAATGGATTGGCGGTCGCCGTCATGCAGCCAGAACCCGCCAGAACGACTCCCACTCATTGGATCCACTTTTGTAATCCTGTGGCGCTTGCGGCGTATATCTTGTGGCTCAGTTCTCCTTTTCGAGGGGCTACTCGAGTCTCGACCCCTGACTAAGGTATAAGTGAATACACCAAGGAAAATAGCCATCTATAAGTCGAGTCTTATCCCAATTGGATATCTTTAGGAATATTATGACTAGACTTGTATTATTTTGGCAGACCGCTGAAACCGACCAGGCGGCATGCCACTATACTCTGGATGCTGGCACCAGGCTGATGCGTACGTCTCCAAGAGAGCACAACAACCAGCCTATGGGTGTATCGGTACTCTGCGTGGATTAGGTGCTTGCTTACAATTACTCCGTGGTGGCGTCTGATTGACATGCACCCTCGGTTATGTCAAAGCCCACTAGCATCTTGTCGATAGCATCTCTCAATCCAGCTTGCTCCAATACCACGCCCCTGTCCACTTGTAGTCGATTTGCGCATGACTCCATTTCCTCGTGCAAGATAGCTCGTAAGGACGATGTATCGATACCCAAAAGCGCCTCGCTATTGTCACCGAGAAGCCATCGACGCTGGGCCATCCAACTGTGAACTCCTCGGCTCGAAACAGATTCGAACAGAAGCTGCCGCCAATCCAAACAGGGAGCAGAAAATACAGATAAGAATGCTGTTTTTAGTGGCGGAGTAGCTTGATGTCTAGCATCCGACTCAGCAGCTTGGGACAAGAGGCACGAGACGAAATGCTGGCGGTCTGTCCGGAGAGTCGGGGATAGTTGGAGAGCGGAAAACCCGGTTATGGTTGATGACGGGTTGTCTAGTTGGTCGCAGTCGATGCTAATCAAGCGAGGCAAGCCAATAGCGAGTTTCAAAGGAAGAAGGCGAGCGAAGCCCCAATCAACAAGTCTGACATTGACTGACATGTTAACCTGGCGCTCAGGTTTCTTTAGGGGAGGGGGAGCGGATTTCTCACGAAATGTTCGACTTACCCCTTCACATTGTACTGGTCATCGACGATGATATTTGACGGGCTTATATCCTCATGGGAAATAAGTGCTGGTTCTTGAGCATAGTCTGCCGTAGCGGCGAAAGTTTTACGAACTAGCGCTCGTTGAAGGATGCAACTTTCTAGGTCGATGCCGGAAAGACTGTTGTTCAGGATACGAATGACTTTGCGGTCGATAATATCCGTTAGATACGTGACCGCATCGGTGTTGTTCTCTGCCTCCGAGTTAGAACTGTCTAAGGAGGTTTGTGCAAGCGACATCTACCGGAACTTTGGGAGCATTCAGACAGGTTTACCAGCATCAGGCTTATCTGGCACATGATTTTGTTGCGCATCTCTCGACAAGAGGGCAATAAAGACGTCCATTCGAGTGGCGTGCCATGGATCCAGGTCAGGACCAGATACGGGAACCTGATAGGATTGCCGAAGTCAGAGCTGTGCCCTATCAACCTCGGCGACCAAGCGAAGCCACATTGGTGAAGGCGATTCAGAATAAAAGCTTCATATTCAACCATGTTGGCTAAAGCTTCCCGGTCCAGGTGACTTGCATGTACCGGAATGCGAACTGCCCAAACAGTCTCGTCGGGAAATTGAACAGCATAGACCTGGCACTGCTTTCCACCAAGGGGCAACTGCTCTGTCCCAAAGCACAAAGTACCTTTGGCTCCATCATGGCGGTATGAGCTAGCAATCTCGAGTACAACCGAGGCGATGATGCATTTCGGCATGATACTCTTGAGCAAACCGGATCGAAACCAGCGAGCCGACTACGGACGGATGGTAACAATGCTGACTGCCGGCTTTGGTGTGCAAAATGGAATCTGTAGCACTGAGGAAGCTTGGACCTTATTCCATTCAAAACAAGCTGGTAGATACTTTCTTTACCTTGTACGTCGCTAACTATGCATGTGCTGGCACCAAGCTATGAAACAACCTTTAACACCATGTAAGCGCCGCTGTGAGATATGCAACGTAGATCATATCCCAATTCTAGAGTAAAGTGTTTTGGTCTTTCTTATATGAAGTCTAGTAAGTCTTGCAACTCTGAGGTATCGCCGAGGATGATGGCTGGGGTACGGAAGAACGAGGACCTCTTCGGGCGAGGAGAATTGGGTAAAATGAATTGTACGCAACGCCGGCCCATGACAGTGGCATTGTGTACTTTCCAACACTACAGTCGCTCATGAGCCTCCTCGAACCAAGTATCGGCATACTTACGTGTCATATACCATCTCTTGGTCGCTGGCTCAGGAAGCTCACATCATATCATGTTGGGCGGCACAGAACGGAGTAACGCGTTACGCAATAAGAGCCACATGCCCTTTGCCTAGGAGAAATCAGGCCAATTGTTTTGTCCAGATGCAAAATATGTACAGGTACATCTGCGGCCCAATATCCGTACGGCAGTTGGCTTTGCCCAAGAAGGCGACGGCTTGGAGCAAGGAGATGCTTCTTGGTGGCTCAGCATGTTGTGTTGTTGACGGACGAGTCTAGACCGTTGGAATGATGACTCCAGAATGGAATATCCCACAACTAATGTGGAGTTCGGATGTGGACTCCACTCCGCACTCGGATCGCGCGCTTGCAGGAGAGTAATCTTGTTGCCACCCCCATGGCTCTAATCCAATAGCCATGCCGTTGTAACTTGTTAAGCCTTGGGTTCCCTCCTGCCTACTGTGAAGTGCCTGCCGTCAGCCGTTCACTCAGCGCCTTTCGGCGGGTGGACCGGATCTGACCCAGGCCGGAGATCATTTCCGCATGTCCAGGGTATCCCTGGCGCTTGTACACGTATGCAAAGCCACACACAATTTGGCTACATGGTTGTTTACCATGCGTTATACTGTGCACGTATCTCGAGACTCATAGATGCCATGCTATGAGCAGTGGTAGTCAACTCGGTCTCTATAAGGCGTTTGACTTGTTTGACTCGGACCACGTTATCACAATGACCATGACTCGAGTCTCATCAAGCTAGTCAGGACACTATTCACCTTGTACGGAGTACACAGTATGTTGTTCGACGGTCTTGGTGGTGACATGTTCCTTGAGACAGACCCTGCTTACGAAGTACTAACGTTACAGCCGGCACACTTTGCGGCACACTTTGCAGCACCGCCACTGTTGGCTCACTCTGTTCAGGTACTCAGGGTCCTGGAGATGAGATCTAGCCAGGGTCGATCCGTCAGATGCCCCCCCCAAATCAGGTTTCATTTCCTGCCAGACCACCTCGGCGAACCAGGTAAAAGCATACGCGCAGGGATCTTCACTCGCCACAATTACGAAGTTCGGCGTCAGGTCACATCAAGCCACCATAAGTCCCTTGAATACCCATCTATAATTTCGACATGGTAGCATTATGCCAATGGGTGTGCAATGTGGTTCTCGGTGTTGGTACTTCTTCCCGGCGCGTTTCTGAATCTGCGCGCTGCAGTCGTCCTTCATTGTTTTCTGTTCCTCCCCCAAGTTGCCCATGTGCGAATCGCTTTGGTCGAAGTGAGGTGAGCGAGAGTTATGGCTTCTGCTGAAGTTGAGGCTGTAGGCGGCGGTGCAGATGAGGAAATCAAGCCGTACCAGTTGCATGTGAGTGCGCCAAGCGAAAACCCTCCGAACGATCTGCGCGACCCGTGGCTGATGAAGACTTTGTAAACAACAAACAGGTTGCAACTCGCTATCTCGATCTCACTTCACAGAAGCTCGAGATCACTCGACTCCCGCGCGAGGTTCTCGAGCCAAATTCGGATGAGTGGTGGGAGCCAAAGGCCCATGTTGAGCCACTGATTGATTTCTGGTGAGTCCGCAGGCATACCATACCGGTACTTTCGCTGTCAACTTAAGCTAACAATCGTCGTGAGGCTTGAGCATTACTCGTGGCGCGAGCATGAAAATGAACTGAACGCCCAGCTGTTGCAGTATCGCACCAGCTTTACTATACCCGACTCCGAGGCTCCTGTCCGGATACACTTTATTCATATTCGTTCGACTCATTCTGCAAACGCGATTCCCCTCTTATTGATACCCCCTTTCCCCTTCACCAACCTGTCTTTTGGACACATCATCAAGGCCTTTACCGAGCCTGAGGATGCCACGACTTGCCAACCCTTCCATGTAGTCATCCCCTCGCTGCCAGGACTGGGCTTCAGCGATGCCTTGCCTAGTAATACCGCCGCTATCTCGACGACGGGCGAGATACTTAATTCTCTAATGGGACGACTAGACTACCCGCACTACTTGGTCACAAACGTGGGCTCAGGTTCGGCCTCGCCCGCCGAGATTGACTGGAATCTCGCCAACTACCTGGCCACGCGACATCCCGACTCTTGTCTGGGCACGCATTTCATCTCACCGCCGCTGGCACAGCCAAAGCTCCAGGAGGCTCCGATCGAGTGGGCGAAATGGTCCATCGCGAGCCTATTCAGCGCTCCTATCCTGGGCTATCAGAGGGAGGATTTTTCGGCCCTGCAGAGGAACCGCCCGGTCAAGTCGTCAAAGACGACGCCGACACCTGCGCAGATCGGCCTGAACCAGCTCGGCCTCCGAGAGCCCAACTCGCTCGCCTATTCGCTATGTGACTCGCCTACGGGACTACTGGTCTTCGTGCTGCAGGGCCTGCGGCTTCTGAGCCCCAGAAAAGCGTTTACGCCGACGGAAATCATCAACTTCACACAGCTCGCGTGGCTGCCAGGTCCCGAGGCAGCAATGCGGCTCTGGGCGCACTGCGCGCAGCACCCGGAACCGACCGAGAAGAAGATGGCTACGAAGCCCAAGGTGGCCCTCACCGTCTTCCTCGGGGACGAATCCGAGGCAGCAGAGCCCCAGGCGGACGAAGAAGCGGCGCAGGTACCGGAGCCGCCGGGGCCTAGGGACGGCTACGCGTGCCCGAGCTGGGCCAATTCGAGGTACAGCGTAGTGCACACTCACAGAGCCGCGGGCAAAGCGGGAATGTTAGCATGGGAGCGACCCGAGCTCATCTCTGCGGGCGTGAGAGGGCTGGCGAAGGAAGTCCTGCGCTTGGACTCGCGGCTCGGGCCCAAACAGCAGCCCGCCACGGCGCCCTTGGAGCGAGTTGTCGTGGACGGGCCTGACGGCGGTGCGGGCGAGACCGGCGAGAGCGTCGCACCGTCAGCCGCGGCACAGCCTGTTGATGTCCCAGAGACCACGCTGGAGCCGCCGACACCAGCACCCGACAGCGAGGACCTGCCCCCGTTACCAGCCGCGGGCGGAGACGGATTGTTGGCGCCAGTCTCGGAGGAGCGCCAGCAGCCCCATCGCGAGATCAGCGAGGAGACCCGGGTCGCGTCCGATAACGAGGAGATGGACAAGCTTGGCAGCATGGGCAAGAGCGACGACACGCTGGCAGTTGCGAGCCCCGACCCCACGATACACATGGAAACGCCGGCAAGGAGTTTGTAATCTGATTCCCTACTTTTACTGGACCTTTCGAGGGAGGCAACATATATATTTGGAGTGGTCTTATTTACGCCGACAGAGAAGAGTCACGATGAATTACGAGGAGAAAAGGTTGGAAACACGCAACTTGTCACTATACCCATGATATTCCCTTTATAAATCTAATTGAAGCAATCATTCACGTTGCGTCCGCTCACATGCTTTCCGTGCCATACATTAAACGGCCGAGTTGTTATTCATTGTTATATATTGCTATAACGGTGGTCCTGCTTTTTTCTTCGCCACCAAGAAGCAGTGATATTGCATTGAAAGTAGTTGCTTATTGGATGCCTAGCAACAATTGACACCTCACTGATCACAACAGTATAGTAGCTAGTTATGGCAAAGGCTATCCCCCACGTGAATTGGCAATGTCACTGTTATTTTAGCATGGTTGTATGGCGACAATAGTCAAGTAGTGAAGCCCTAGTGTTAGCGAACGGATTCATGTATTACGATAAACCTAGGCTACCCCTAGCCATATAGCGACAGCTTACCTTAAAGGCAGGCCTCGGGGGTTTATAGGCTTTGCTAAGGAAAGCAGCATGGCTATCGGAATAACAATATATAGGGCCAGGTGAGCCTGCATTTCATATACTTTGCTTCTTTCCTTTATAGTACGTGCATAACGTCGTTCACTCCACGAGTGAAGCGGGTACTTTTGGTTGCTTAACCAGAAAGCTCCCAAGTAGAGAGGTCCACGCAGTTTACCCCCTGGCCAAACCAATAAATGACTCCTAGCTCAAACGATTTATAGTACGCCTCGACCGTCCAGCACGTGCAAAGCGATATATCGCGCTCGCAAGACACTGCCCAAAAATGCAGTAATTGTCACCGCCTCAGTCCTCTGTTCCCTCAATCTCCATGCCCAGAGCATTCGGCATGCCGACCAGAATTCTTCCCCGGGGGACTCGAACTTCTCTCAACTTCATGCAACCAAAAACGTTCAACAGCTTTAGCTTTGGGCAGCTCCGAAATATGCAGCCGACGACAAAGTCCGTCACCTCTTCGCAAAAGCTTATCTCCAGGTTTTCTAGCTCGGGGTAAACCTTGTCAGCGGCAAAAACTTCCTCGAAAGCTTCTCGCTTGATATGTCGACACGAGTGGACGTTGAGAACCCTGAGCCACCTGCCAGAATGTTTCATGAGTGCTCGGAAGCCATCCGAACACAGACCGATGTTGTGTGCATTCTCGCGGGGTTGGGTCGAGTCGATGAAGCGGCATTTTTGCAAATCAATAAATGTAAGTGGTTTGTTTGGCCAGTCCTTGAAAAGCTTCACGAATCCAGAGTCAGTCATCTCCTCGCTATCGGTGATGCGAAGCTTGGCCAAACTTCGACAGCTCCCGTGGATGGCGTCTAGCAGCCTGTCATCCAAGTCGGCTAAACTCGGCCCGGCCAGAGAGAGCGTGAGCAACGTCTTGCCTATGCTCTCGACAACCTTGACAAAGGGCTCGGTTTTGACACCCCCGACCAACTGGATGCCGAGCTGTTCGAGACCTTCGAGCCCAGCGATGTGCTCGATACCTTCATTTGTGACTGCTTGGTTATGCATTATCTTGAGGCACTTGAGCGAGGGGCAAAGTGTCTTCAGTGAAGCCAGCATGCTATTGCCAACATGTCTATCGGTATAGTAGACTCGAAGCGAGCGAAGGTGCTGGCCTTTTGAGATGAGAAACTTGTTCCAAGTTTCGTCTGAAATCAAGCTGGCTCCATGGAGATGGATGCTCTCAAGGTTGATCTCGCGGCCGATCAAATACTCCATTACTTCATCCTTGAACTGGATGGCGTTCTTCAGCTTCAAATTGGTCAGCTTGGGAACAGTCTGGAAGATCCGAATGAAGTCGTTCGAGCTGAGATTGCCGGCATCGTAGATAGAAACATCCTCGAAGCCGGACTGCAGGAATAGCTGCAGGTTCATTGGTGTAAGAAGACGCCGTTTTGAAAGCTGGCGGGCGATGCGGTCGACCAAGGCCGGGGCGAGGTACCCAAGATCATCGGCCAAATCGATGTTATTGGCCACCGTCTCGACACACAGGGCCAGCAGACTCTTGGCTCCAGTGGCAGAGGTACCATCGAGGACCCGGCTAGCTGCCTGTCGTCGAGCACCGCCTCGAGGAGCTGCCTTCTTCTGTGGTTTCTTTGCAACTTTCTTATCATCTGCAAGGTCCTTCCCACACTTGTTGCAGACCAAACCGCCACCGGGACCTGCGCGAGAATAAGGCGTAACGGTGAAGCGCTTATCACAAATCTCACAATTTTCCATCTGACCGGGAAGGGGGGCTTTGGCCTGCTCGAAAATGGCAAGTGCTAGGTCGTCTGAGTCCGAGTCGTCGTTCTCCGCTTGCCTTCTCTTCTTGAAGCTCTTCGACTTCTTGATTTTGGCAATGGCATCTTCCTGCCTCTTACGCTTCTTAGCGCGTGCTCTACTGACGGCACTAGAGATGGCAACTGCTGCGTCTTCACCCTCTGCCTCATCGTCCTCGTCTAGCGCTAGTGTTGACGAGCCAGCTGCCGCTGCATTGGAAGCTTCCGCCGCCGCCGCCGCTGCCGCAGTCGCTGCCGCAGTCGCTGCCGCAGCCCGGCGAGCATCAGCAGTTGCACGAATCTGAGCAGCTGATATGTTTTGAGACTAAGGCTGAATGTTAACTTGTCTGTCCCGGTTGGGTAAGAAGAGGGTAATGGATATCTTACGGCGAGGAAATCTGTCAGAGCTGATTGGGGGCCTCTAATAGAGCGCCCGGCTCGGTTCTGGCGACCACTCCTGTCATAATCGTCAGCCATCGTGTCGCTAGCAGGTAGTCGATGCCCCGGATAGAACGAACATGGTGAGAATGGGTGTCTTCCCGGGATCTCCAAGAAAGTCGGATCGGAATGAGGTTATAGAGCAGCGACCTAGGCCAAGATTTCTGAACAGGTGGGTGAAATGAGTTTGGGACTCGAATAACTGTGCAAATACGATTGCAAGTGGTAGGGCGACCTGATAATGAGATGGATGTGAATGTGTGAATGTTTGTCACATACTTTTCGTCAAAGGAAGTCCAGGTCCCAAACTGCCTTCTCTACTAAGTAAGTGGTTGCAGTTAACCCCTGCAGGAACAGCTGCAGGGATAAGCGAGATCGGGGTTGGTGGGGCACAGGAGGGTTCCACTAAGGCCTATCGCCACCTAAAATACTACGTACTACTGTGTACTCCGTACTCCGTACAGACAATGCGTACATAGTAACGTCTCCAGCATCACAGTATTGTGAATTTGAGGCTGGCTACTTTGCTTGCTCCTTACTTACTAAATGAACTATTCTCTCACGGCTTTAAAAAGGCTGATTGAAACCAAACGATTGACGATTATTACCCTAGTCAGCACCGCAGTGCGCCAGTGAGTGTAGTATCTTAAGTTATTACTTGTCACTAAAACCCTCTGGCGTCATGACCTGCAGATGTGGAGATGGCTGCCTGGACAGTGGAGGGAGATCAGATACTTTGTTCGGATATATTTACGGCTGTAATTGATATGACAGGTCACCTGACAGCGCGTTTTGGAAGGCGCGAAACTCCAGGGATCCAATTCAACCAATACGGAGGTACGGAGTAGTTACAGTTGCCCTTGTTGTTCCTTTTTTTGCCACTTCATTCATTTTCTTCTGCTGGCCTGCTGGGACTACCATCACTTAACGCCGACTGCCTCGAGGAGGAGTTCTGCAATAGTTAGTCGGCTTCGTCTCACACGCCACCTTGAAAGGTTGCTACCCTTTTAATTCTCTCGTCCGCTGCCGAGGCTCTTTATCTTGAGTCTCCCTAAGCTGACGGTGGACACCTTCCAAGGTGTAAACCAGTCGACAAAAACAAAGCGATTGGGCGCATCTTCCGCATGTTTGCTTTCCCTCTTGACCGTCTTTCATCTCATGGTGTGTTACATCGACGATAAGTTCACTTTTCATCCCACAGCTGTGAGGGGTCATCTCCTTTCATCCCGTCGCCTTCTCGCCCAGACAAGCCCAAGCATTTGTACATCATGGCGCCTCGCACACGTCGTTCCCTCAATGTCATAGACAGCCCGGCCGTCGCTGCAAGCAATAACGGCAGTACCCCTGCAGCCAACAGCCTCTTACCCTCGGGAAGTGGTATCTTCGCCAATCCTGCACCTCCGAAACGAGGTCGAGGTAGACCTCCTAAGACCTCGCTACCTGCCCCAAAGACGGAGTCTGTATCGTCTGTCCTGTCTGCTCTCAGCCCTGCGGATTCTTTTTCCCAGAATAGCGAGTTCTCGACACCCGCAACTAGCAATGTCGTTACTCCAGCACCATCTGTGTCGACAAAGCCGCCAACCGCCAAATCTATCACCAGCCGACTTGTGGTCGAACTGCAGGCAAGCAATGCGTCTGAAGACGAGTTCAGAAAGCCCGAGGGATTCGGTCCTTCCACCTCCAGATTCCGCAAAGGCCGCAGAGTCACAAACCAGATTGTAGATAACTCAGAGGATGACGCAGACTATGGCGATGAGTACGACGATGGTCCAGATGCGGCTCTCGCCCGCCGTCTCCAGCGTGAGGAGGATAAGAAGGTTGCCGCCGCCATTACTGCACAGCCATCGAGTTCCAAATCTCTGATACGACCAAGTACTCGGCCTCCCTTTGCCGCTGCCGTTGATGCTGGCGAAAACAATGGCGACGAGGAGGAGGAGCAATACATGAAGGACGTTATCTCCGCTCTTTATGATACTTCGAATGTTCAAGGAAAAGCCAAAGCCATGAATCTATCACCGGCTACAAAGCGCAAGATGCCAAGTGCACGACGCTCCAATATTGTGCCGGACTCGGCTGAAGACGATGATGAGGATTTTGGCGATGAGAAGAGCGACGGCTACAATGACGATGAGCCGTTAGCGCACTCTGCACCATCCCGAAAAAAGGCCAAGCCTTCTTCCGTTATCAACCTTGATAGCGATGAAGAGCCAATGTCTTCATCGCGCGTTGGCCGGCTTGCCATACCCAGAAAGCCGACCCTGTCTAGAAAGCCGCCCTTGTCCAGAAAGTCGACCCTGCCCAGAAAGCCGACTATGCCCAAAAAGCCGACCTTGCCCAGAAAGCCGACCCTGTCTAGAAAGCCGCCCTTGTCCAGAAAGCCGACGTCCAGAAAGCCGACCATATCCAGAAATCCGACCATGTCCGGAAATTCCGGCAATCCCAGTATTATTATCTCTTCCAGTAGTGGCGAGGACAGTTTGGGTTCTCTGAGTTCTGACGCCGAGTCTCTATCTGATCTCAGTGACAGAATGGATACTGACGTGGACGATGACGAAGATGACATGGACACTGTTATCCACGACGTACTAAACGGGGTTGACAGGCGTGCTAAGAAGGCGCGTAAGCAATTGGAGCTGCATCATCCAGATTTAAAGACGATGTGGATTGAGCTGAAGAAAATGCCGATCCTCAAAGCAGGCAAGGCAGAGCAACCCGTATCTATCTCGCGACAGCTCAAGCCCTTCCAATTGGAAGGTCTTGCTTGGATGAAAGCTATGGAGGAAACTCATTGGAAAGGTGGATTGCTTGGAGACGAGATGGGACTTGGCAAGACCATTCAAGCCGTTTCTCTCATCATGTCCGACTACCCGGCTAAGAATCCCACACTGGTTCTGGTACCTCCCGTTGCCCTTATGCAGTGGACTGCCGAGATCGAGTCGTACACGGGCGGCAAACTGAAAACCTTGGTCTTCCACGGCACCAATACTAAGACTAAGAACATGACTACGGCACAGCTTAAGAAGTACGACGTTATCATGATGTCCTACAACAGTCTGGAGTCAATGTACCGCAAGCAGGAGAAGGGGTTCAAGCGCAAGGACGGTCTCTACAAGGAGAAAAGCGCAATTCACTCCATCCAGTTTCATCGGGTGATCCTGGATGAGGCGCACTGCATCAAAACCAAAACCACCATGACTGCAAAGGCTTGCTTCGCTCTGAAGGTCGAATTCCGTTGGTGCCTCTCAGGAACGCCTCTCCAGAATCGGATCGGAGAGTTCTTCTCTCTGATTCGCTTTCTCAACATCACTCCATTCGCGTCTTACTTCTGTCAGAACTGCCCTTGTTCAAAAATAGAGTGGTCCATGGATGCTCATGGAAAGTGCACTCACTGCCGTCATACCTCGATGCGACACGTGTCTGTGTTCAATCAGGAGCTCCTCAACCCCATCCTCAAGCACGGCAACAAGGGCGAAGGCCAAGAAGCATTCAAGAAGTTGCGTCTCATGACCGACAGAATCATGCTGCGACGCCTGAAGAAGGACCATACCAACTCGATGGAGCTTCCTGTCAAGGAGATTTATGTTGAGCGCCAGTTCTTCGGTGAGGAGGAAAACGATTTTGCCAACAGCATCATGACCAACGGTCAGCGCAACTTTGACACCTACGTGGCTCAGGGTGTTCTTCTGAACAACTACGCCAACATCTTTGGTCTGATTATGAAGATGCGTCAAGTTGCTGATCATCCGGACTTGATTTTGAAGCAGAAGAGCGAGGGCGGGCAGAATGTGATGGTGTGCTGCATTTGTGACGAACCCGCCGAGGAAGCGATTCGATCCGCCTGCAAGCACGAC
Source organism: Arthrinium puccinioides (assembly GCA_022414665.1). Taxonomy (NCBI): domain Eukaryota; kingdom Fungi; phylum Ascomycota; class Sordariomycetes; order Amphisphaeriales; family Apiosporaceae; genus Arthrinium; species Arthrinium puccinioides. The sequence goes on along the minus strand of JAIUNF010000006.1, from coordinate 2,579,857 downwards.
TTTTGTCGCTCTTGCGCTAAGAGTTATGTCAACTCCCAAGAGGTGCCTGACTGTCCTGGATGTCACATACCTCTTCAGATCGACCTGGAACAGCCCGATATCGAGCAGGATGAGGCACTGTTCAAGAAGTCCTCCATCATCAACCGCATCAAGATGGAGAACTGGACATCGTCATCCAAGATTGAGCTCCTTGTGCATGAGCTTCACAAGATGCGAAAAGACAATGCGACCCACAAGACCATCATCTTTTCTCAGTTCACCACCATGCTTCAGCTGATCGAGTGGCGTCTTCGTCGAGCTGGTATCACCACGGTGATGCTTGATGGAAGCATGTCGCCTGCTCAGAGACAAGCTTCCATCAACCATTTCATGACGAATGTCGGTGTTGAGTGCTTCTTGGTTTCTCTGAAAGCTGGTGGCGTAGCCCTCAACCTCACAGAGGCATCTCGAGTTTTCATAGTCGATCCGTAAGTCCTAGACCCTTCAATCCATAGTGCAGTAACTTACGACTGACAACACTGCTAGATGGTGGAACCCTGCAGCCGAGTGGCAGTCAGCCGACCGTTGCCACCGCATCGGCCAAACTCGCCCCTGCATCATCACACGTTTGTGTATCGAGGATTCAGTCGAAAGCCGAATGGTTCTTCTTCAAGAGAAGAAGACCAACATGATTAACTCGACTATCAACTCTGACGATGCAGCTATGGAGTCGTTGACACCCGCAGATTTGCAGTTCCTTTTCCGGGGAAACTAGACGATGACCAAGTGACAGCAGTAGTTATGGGTTACAGCCGATCTTGGTTTCCCCAACTTGATATCGTTGTCTGCCGCATTTACCTGTCTCCAGCCCTTCTTGGTCGGAATGGTGGCCTGCTTTCTTCTTCTTTTTGTTTTGCCTTTTCCCTTTTTTTTCTATCTTGCTGCTATGCCACCACGTCTAGAACGATTCACGATGCAAAGGGTACTTCAGGAGTTAATAATGCATGGCTTGTAAAGATAGAAGAGATGCTTGCTTCATGGGCGTCTCATACAGCTAGCTACAGCTCGCAATAGACGCACAAGGACAGCCGGTTGTTATACCCCAATGTTCGTAAAGAGAAGATGATGCGGAGCCTGCACCATGAAACGAATGAGTTGCCGTTATTGATACAAGCTATGCTGTTCTATCGAGGATGTCGCTACCCGCGGCGTAATGTCTACCTGTTTTGGTCGTGATGAACAAGTACTTAACTACTTGGTACTGTCAGCCCGACTTGAACAAGCCAAACCCCGAATGTACATAGCGGGGGGGCCGATAACTAGTAACTATAGGTGTTTGTGTGGCAGTGTGTCGGCGATGAAAGTTTTGTACCGTGGCTTACAACTTGCCCAACTTGTCCAACTTGTTGACCGGTGAATTTTCCGAGATTTCCAAAATTTCAGGAGCTTCGTCCCAGTCTCACTGGACAGACAGACACACAACGGTCAGCAAGTTACGAATACGCCTCGACCATCGCGCTAGTGCGGGTCAATTCGTCTTTCTCGTGGATCTCGGCGCTCGCTATACAACTTCATTAAGTAGCAACTTATCGTACCTTTCCGATACTGCATCACACTTCAGTCTTCGCCAATCGTCACGACTCACACCCTCACCAGCAAACAATGTCGCTGCCTACACCCGAAGTGCAAGCCAGGGTTGCCAGTGATGGTATTTTACGATCCGCCTAACCCGGTCACGACGCGCAGCTAATATTCTTTGGTCTCGCAGCCGCCTCCAGCTTTATAGACCACTTCTACGATGCCCTTAACAAGCGGCACAGCCCAGCGGCGTACTACGTCTCCACCTCGGCGCGGCTCACGGGCGCTCAAGTGACGCCCGACATCAGCATCAACGGCCGCGTGTGCGCCAACGTCGCTGAGTACGAGGCCCTGCTCGCGGCCCAGGGCACGCCGGTCCACTACGAAGTCTTCTCCTGGGACGCCCATCCGGTCAACCCGCACTACGTCATCGGCGCGGATAACCAGGCTCCGAGCAAGGACGGCGACAAGCTCAGCTTCATGCTCCAGGTCAACGGCACGCGCAGGCTCGGCAAAGGCGAGGACGCCAGCGAGGTCGGCTTCAACGAGGCCTTTGTCCTGGTGCCGCACTGGGAGGCTCAGGGCCGTCACGCCGCCAGGGGCATGAGGAAGTGGTTGATTGTCAGTCAGAACTTTCGGGCGCTGTAGCATTGTGTCGGGAGAGAGAGAGAGAGTCTGATGGGGGTTGTAGCTTGTGGGCTCACAGGCGGGACGAGGATGGAGTTTCGCGCTTGGTGATGAAAGGTTTTCTACCAAGTTGAAGCGGTCCCGGCACAAGTAACACAGCAACCGTCAAATCACGTTCTGCAAAAGGAGATGCGGCCTACATATTCAATACAGAGGCAGGAGATCATGATGTTCATCGACAATACCTACAAATTTGCGCCAATCGCCGCCACAGGAAGCACAGGGAGGAATTTCATTGGCTCTCGATAGTTCCGGATGTAGTGCCGCATCTATGATCTCGGTGTCGCGACAGGGGGCGTGGGCGTGAAATACTATACTGTTCCGGCCGATTCTCTGCCCGTATTGTATATGGGCTGTTTCTACTACTACGACCGACTGCTACCGGCTACTGCTACGACCGGCTCACGCATCTCGTGTTCCTGGCTCTGAAAGTCCTGCTTGCCAAAATGCTGCAGGCAATCTGTTCGATTACAATAGTCTGAACGGAACGAACCAGATGGAGACTGGCTGGTTATGAAAGCTTTTCCTGTTAATGGCTCCGCACCTCGTATCATCAAAAGCAGGTAGAGTAGAGTTTCATCCCATGCAAACTTTACAAGTATCTGCTTTACTGTGTAGTCAAGTACGGAGTACCTTGGGTACCTTTTGGGTACGCATAACTTGAAAAACCCTGAGGGCCCGACACGTTCATCTTTGGGAACCCAATTCCACGATAATCCCCATCTGACCCTGGCCTCCTGATATCACGAACAGCGCTCGTCCCGGCAGGTATAGGGTAAGCGTAGGGTAATGGCCAGCGTGATTCCCCAGACTTTGGGGCCATATAAGCGGGTATAGGGTAATTCTAGGGTAACAGAAACTCGTCCAGCTCGACGGTTTATCACGGCAAGCCTCGGGCGTCTCTGGTAGAAGGGTGCAATGACACGACGAGCGGAGGGGTCTAGTCCTAGAGGCTAGACTTCCTTTTAGTCTCTAACGCTGCCGGGTCCGCGTGGTGTCATCGAGTGGCTGAGGCGTCGCGGTTCCTGCCACGCTTCGGGCTCTCGTTTGTTCCAGGTACATCGTCATAACTTTAGGTACATGATGCACACAGCTGCAGAACCAGTACTGTGTAACAGTGTAGCTATGCCACACACTCCTAATCGGGGTGGACGCCGGAGTCGGAGTGCTAGTGGATCCATCATCATCCACCCTTCTTCATTGGCCGGATCTTACTTATACCTGCAACTCGCAAGCAAGCATGCACACACCTAAACACGCGCCCTACGGATAATAGAGCCGGTCGTGTGCCGTTGATCAACAAGGCGACAAGTGTATTTCAACCCACTCCTGGCTTGTACATATAGATGATCGAACCGCACCGGCCTGCTTGGTGCTCATACTTTGAGTGTTGCAACAAGCTTATCTTGTGACTTGTCCCAGACTCCCAGTTACCACTCATTTCATCCCGACTCGACACACGATGGGCTCCTTCACCCCTGACCCCGAGCCCTCGAAGCTCTGGATCGAGACGCCAACCATTCCCTCGGCCCCCTATCAAAAGCAGCAGGCTGGTACGTAAACCATCTCCCACCCCAGGGCCCCAACCAAGACCCGACCTGACCTTGGGCGCAAACTAACACTTCTCAGCAACATCTACCTAAAACTAGAGAACCTCCAACCCTCGGGCTCCTTCAAGTCCCGCGGCATCGGGCACATGATGCACCGGGCCCTCGTCGCCAGCAACAAGCCCTCTCCGCAGACCGAGACGGCCGTCCGTTTCTACTGCTCCTCGGGGGGGAACGCCGGCCTCGCCTGCGCCACCGCCGCCGCGACCCTGGCCCGGCCCTGCACCATCGTCGTGCCCGTGACGACGCCGGCCCACATGGTCGCCAAGCTGCGCCGCCTGGGCGCCGACGTCCACCAGACGGGCGAGCACTGGGCCGCCGCCGACGCCCACCTGCGCGGCGAGCTCCTCGCCCGGGACCCCGCAGGCGTCTACGTGCCGCCCTTTGACCACCCGCACATCTGGGAGGGCGCGAGCTCCATCGTCGACGAGCTCGCGCGGCAGCTGCGGCCCTTTGGGATCGCGGGCGGCGCTGGCAGGCCCGACGGCATCGTGTGCGCCGTCGGCGGCGGCGGACTGCTCAACGGCATCGTCGAGGGCGTCGAGACGCAAAAGGCCTGGGCGGAGCAGCAGCAGCAGAAGCTACCGCCGCCGCTGATCTTGGCCGTCGAGACCGTCGGCGCCGATAGTCTAAACGCGAGCATGAGGGCCGGGGAGCTCGTCACGCTGCCGCGCATCACGAGCATCGCAACCAGTCTCGGGGCGCCGACCGTGGCCCGCCGCACCTACGAGTACAGCCGCGAGAAGAAGAACTTGATGAGCGCCGTGGTGACGGATGCCGACGCCGTCATGGGCTGCGTCAAGCTGGCCAACGACGCCAGGCTGCTGGTCGAGGTGGCGTGCGGGGCGGCCATAGCGCCTGTCTACAATGGCGAGTTGAGGAGGTGTATGGGCAAGGGGCTGAGCGACGACGAGTGGAGTAGCAAGAACGTAGTCGTGATTGTGTGCGGAGGGTCGAATGTCACGCTGGAGATGCTGAGGGACTATCAGGAAAAGTACGGGGTTGAGTGATGTGAAGCAGCTGCTAGAAAGCACACGGAGACGGCATAGGGTTCGCTTATCAGTTGGCCTCGATGCGGATATAGAGAGAGACACGTACGTGGATGACTTCAAATGTCCTGCCTGAAAAACAAAGAGGAGCGAGCATACGTATGGATATCCGAGCCCGCCACACACACCAGCGCCAAACGCTACAGAAGAATTAAACCCATGTTGCCACCCTCATTGCTTGCTCTTCCCGTCATCCTTGCCGACCAGCTGGGACCTATCATACCTCAACTCCCTATACCCCTCGACCTCGCCCAGCACACTCCCTATGGACTCCTGCGTGAGCGGCAGCGCCATCTCGATCTCGCCAAAGTAGTTGACGTCGCCCCTCTGCCTGAAGCCGAGGCCCTTGAACAGGGCGATGCTCCCGCCGTTCGACGCCTTGATCCTCACGACGAACTCGCGCATCTCCACCTCGCGCCCCCCGGCTGCCGAGTTCGCGTACTCCCCCATGACGCCCTCCATGTGGCGCGCTAGGAAGAACAGCAGCGCGCCCACGGCCGCCTTACCCACGCCCCGTCCCCGTTCCACGCTCTCGGCAATCATGACGTCGATCTCGGCCTGGCAGTACTCGACGCGCGCGTCGGGCGCCTCGATGCCCTCCTGCGCCCGGTCCGCTTCGCCGAGGCCCTGTCTGTCGTCGCCCACGGCCGGGTCGTCCCACGGCGTCAGGAACATGTTGATGTCACCGATCATCTGCGTGGGCGCATCGTGCTGGCCCGCCACGACCGCGGTGGCATGGGACCCAGACGCGGACGAAGGGGACGACGACAGGGGTTGGCACAGGATGAAAGTGAGTTTGTCGGCCGAAGTGCGCCACGAGACCTGGTTCTCGTATTCTTCTTCTAGGGTAAGGCGATCCGAGGCTGTTGCTTCGCGGATGGCCTTGTAGTCGGAGTTAGTGAGTTGATGTGCTCGTGAAGAGCTTCACTCGAATGCGATCCGGCGCCAACCATGGTAGAAATGGCGACACGGTCCTGCTCACGTACCGCATCTTCCATCCACGAGTGATACTGTGTCACGTGGTGCGCATCATACGGGACGAGCAACGCCTTGGTCGTGGAGATGGCTAAAGTAGGAGTGTTAAAAGGCTCGGTCGGTTTCTGTGGGAAGCTGGGAGAAGCACACCTATATCGGCGTTGTATCTCATCGTGTCGGCTTAATCGTGTCCGCTTTGTTCTAGAGTCGCTCAAGGTTTCGGGTTTCTGGCTAGGTGAGGCTCACGAGTCGCACGCAAAGAAGTCACTGGCCGAATCACCCGAAGTTTTGATTGGGGCGTCGAGTTTCGTTTACAGCCTCCACTTTGAGCGACCAAAGAAAGGCATCAAGACACTAACGGTTGCATAGCAACCGACTGGTATAACTTACAGTTTAGGTACGACCATCCATCGTATGTGTATATGCAGACTCACATTCAACCATTCTCAGCCTTCGACCGGAATAGGAGGGAACAAGCTGGAATGAGCCCCCTCGCCCAGCTTCACTCTTGGAATACCATAAGATGGATCGCAATGAAACACAGCATCGCTGTACTTTCTGCACCTCGGGTCGACGCCGAGCCTGTCTAAAAGTTGTGCCGACTTATCCGGCATGAAGGGCTGTAGCAAGATGCCCGCAACACGCAACGTCTCTCCTGCTTCGTACACGGCGGCGCAAGCGGCGTCCCTTTCTCCGCGCTTCATCAGTACCCATGGCTCGATGAGTGACAAGTGCTTGTTGGCCTTGTAGCAGATTAGCGGCCACGAAGGACACGACGAGTGTACGTCAAACTCACATCGAATATGACGTCCATGATTCTCTGCAAGGCCCGCGAGGGATTGAGAGACTTTTCCAAGTCGTCTTGCATGTTTGATCTCAGATCTATTACGGACTGCCTTAGTGACCCTTTGTACCGTGTGTCGACGCCCACACCAAAGCCTTTGTTGTGTGCCTGCTGAACTATATCTCGAAAGTCCCAGATCTTTGTGCGAGCGACACGATTCAAAAGACCACCCAGGCTGTGCTGCAGACCCTTCTTGTATTTCTCGACGATGAAACTGTTGTCATAGTCGGCATCGTGAGCGATGCCACCGCAGTAGACCATAAAGTAACGCATCGTATCGACGCCCCAGCGATCCAGTGCGAAGAAAGGATTTACGACGTTGCCGATGGATTTGGACATCTTCCTCGAGCCCATCATCCAGTGTGCGTGGCTCAAGACGCGTTTCGGCAACGGCAGATCCAGAGCAAGCAGCAGCGCGGGCCAGTACACGCAGTGAAAGCGGATTATGTCCTTGCCTATGACATGCAGGTCGGCGGGCCATAAACCCGTTTGCTCGGAACCTGCAGACCATGCCGGGTAGCCAGACTTGGTGAGATAGTTGACAAGGGCATCCACCCAGACGTAGATGGTTTGACTGGCATCGTCGGGAACGGGTATACCCCATTCCTGGCGAGACGTGGGACGAGATATGGAAAGATCCTCTAGGTTGTTCTCTACCCAGCTCACCACCTCGGACATGCGACTTGCTGGAACCACCCACGAGGGATTCTCTTCGTAGAATGCAAGTAGCTTGTCCCTCAAGGCCGTCATTCGGAAGTGGTAGTTCTTCTCCTCGGTCCACTCGACGGCATTTCCTGTCTCCACCGAGGCCATGAAGGCTTTGCCCGTCATCGAGTCGACTTGCTTGGTGACCATGGTGTCGGGGTAGAAGGTCTCGTCGCTCACGCAGTACCAACCCTCGTGCTTCGTCTCGTATATATACCCACGATCCCGGAGGCGCGTCCAAAAGTAATTGACGGCTTCCTTGTGGTCTGGGTCGGTAGTCCGTATAAAAAAATCATTGGAAATGTTGCCTCTTTCGGCCAGATCCCTAAAGGTTTCGGCATTCTTGTCGCAAAGGGACTTTGGTGACTCCTCGGCGAGTTCGGCGGCGCGCTGGACTTTCATGCCGTGTTCGTCGGTGCCGGTGCACAGATAGGCGGGCCGTTCGTCTTTGAGGACTTCCCAGCGCTTGAAGACATCGGCTAGGATCATGGAGTAGAGATGGCCAACGTGGGGAGCTACCGTCGAGTGTCATCAGTACGATGGGTTCACGGAAAAAACACGAGGACTTGGCCCTACCAGCATTGACATAGAAGATTGGCGTCGTCACATAGTACGGCTTGACCGTGGCGTCTCTCTTGACGGCGCTGGTGCTGAAGCTTCTGCCGTGACTGTCATGGCTCTTCTTCTGGCGGATGGTGGGCTGGACTGTTGCAAAGCTGCCGTATCGACAGGACGCGCAGACCCAGCCGTTACGAAGGGCTGCGTCGGCGCGCAACCTAGGCAGTGTCCGTAATGAAGCTCTCACGACACCCTGCATCGTGTCCTGCTCCGGGTCTCTCTCTGAAGCTCTGGGATCAGCTGCAACGGAACGGAGCTGTTCTAAGTTGGTCAAGCTCTGGAGTCCCAGTCGGCGTTTCTGAAGCTTGGCCCGACGCAGAAACACAGTGCCCCTTTCGCACAAAAACAGTTATTCGCACACTGTGCTTCTGGTCAGCGGCAAAGGAGACGTCGAGGCACGGTCGAGGCTGCCTCCCGCCATTTAATTAGTACACGTCGAGGTATCACCACCATCCGGGCCCCTCCCTTGCGATTCTCGAATCATGCCCAAGACATGGACAACAAGATGGGCATGATGGACAAGACGGACAAGAGGTGGATGATGTGATAAAAGATGCGCGCACCGGCCCGATATCCAAAGCCGTGGACCGGCAACCTGGCGAAGTACGGTACGTTGTACCGCTGCTCCATTGCACTTGCCGGGCAGCTGTCCAGGGGTCGAGGTGGCACGTGGAAGCTAGCGTGAACACTGTATCCGTACACAGTAGCCACTAGCATTACTGTGTTCAGGTACAAGCACGGCAGGTCAAGCGATTAGCCCGGCTCTGAGTGGCTGCTCACGCCCCACGATGACCATTTGGGGGGGTCGTCACACAGAGGGGCTTCCAGAGGCTGTGCACGTCTTCGTAGTACAAGGTACTTAGAGTAATACAACCAAGTCCCTGTCGGTTATGTGCATCATGACTATTGATTTCGCAACTGTCATCGGTCCTCCTTTCTATTTTTCTCCCAGCACAGTAATGTTGTCTCTATTCGCTCGTCGGGGGAAGCCAAGAGGGTCGTCGACTTTCTGATTCGTGAATTGCGCGCTGACCGATAGATAACACCCCCTCTCGCGAATACTAGGGGTCTTGAGTCACGACTCGTATAACTTACACTCTCCTTATCCCCTTTGCATATCGATCGAACGGTCACGCGCCTGCTTGCATTCCTCACCTTTCACATTTCCTCTCTTGCTCTTGGTCATCACCCTGCTGGAATCAAGCTCAAGCTTGACGCCCGTCACCCGATCTATTTCAGAGTCTATCGCAGTCCCGACCAGTCCGACAGGATCCCCCTTGGCGAGCCCGTTCGTCTAGCCCCTAGGTGCTGTTGGGTCTTACGTTGGCGAGACAGACCTGTATGAATGACTTGCGTCCCCCCACCAACAATCGTACGACTTTGAAAATGTCGAACGGTAGCAACGGATCCCACGAGGGCATGGCGAATCTCAGCTTGAACCGAAAAACCAATGGCAACGGCAGCGCTCACGAGAGTGACGATGCGGAACCGAGGCACAAGATGGCCCGCAAACAGTCTAGCCCCATGATGCCCGCTTTCATGGTGTCGGCACCAGGCAAGGTCATCGTGTTTGGCGAGCACGCTGTGGTCCACGGCAAGGTAAGAACGTGCGTGCGTGCGGCGTGCGTGTGTGTTGGCACGACGGCGCATGGCTACCGTGTGTGTTGTTTCGCAAGACTTACACCATGCGCACATAGGCTGCCATCGCCGCTTCGATATCTCTGAGGTCGTACCTCCTCGTCACGACCCTGTCCAAATCACGGCGCATCCTGATCCTGCAATTCCCCGACATTGACCTAAACCACAGCTGGAACATCGACGAGCTGCCTTGGGACGTCTCCCAGCACCCGTCTAGGAAGAAGTCATACTACGATCTGGTCACGACCCTCGACGAAGATCTGCTGGCAGCAATAAAACCCCACCTGGCCGACATATCGCCGGACAAGTCGGATGCGAATCGCAAGGTACATCAGAGCGCCGCCCTGGCCTTCCTGTACCTCTTCCTTTCGCTAGGATCCCCCAAGTTCCCCGGCAGCACGTATACCTTGCGATCGACCATTCCACTCGGCGCAGGACTTGGAAGCAGCGCGTCCATTGCTGTCTGTGTGTCTTGCGCTCTGCTGCTGCAGCTACGCACCCTGTCGGGGCCACACCCCGATCAGCCCTCGGACGAGGCCCGCCTACAGATCGAGCGCATCAACCGCTGGGCATTCGTGTATGAATCGTGTATTCATGGCAATGTCTCGGGCGTCGACAACACTGTCTCTTGCCAGGGCAAGGCTGTGGTGTTTCAAAGAACCGACTACCAGAAACCGCCTACCGTGAAGCCGCTTTGGGACTTCCCAGAGTTGCCGCTGCTACTAGTCGACACTAAACAGCCAAAATCTACAAAGGTCGAGGTGGCCAAGGTCCAGAAACTGAAAGATACCCATCCAAAGTTGGTGGGTTCCATCTTGGATGCGATGGATAAAATCACACGCAGCGCAGAGGGTCTGTTGGACGAAGAGGATTTTGACAGCGAGGAGCCCGAGTGTCTCCGGAGACTTGGCGAGTTGATGACAATCAACCATGGACTCCTCGTCTCCCTGGGCGTCTCGCACCCCCGCCTCGAGAGAGTGCGCGAGTTGGTGGATCACGAGGGCATCGGATGGACAAAACTGACGGGCGCAGGCGGTGGCGGCTGCTCGATAACGCTGATGAAGCCCGACGTTCCTAGAGCAAAGCTTGATCGGTTGGAAGGGCAGTTGGAGGATGAAATCTATTCAAAATTCGAGACGACACTGGGAGGAGATGGTGTTGGCGTGCTCTGGCCGGCTGTGTTGAAGAACGGCCTCGACGAGGACGAAGAGGGTGGAATGGAGATCGACCTGGAGAAGTTCCTGAGTGCTCCTGGCAATGAAGGCGTGGAAAAACTTGTGGGTGTTCACAGTGGAGGGGCCGAAAGGGAAGGTTGGAAGTTTTGGCGCGTAGAAAGCTCATAGCTTTTACATGGATAGGGGTATAATGAAGTTGGGGGTATATAGAGAGGTTGGGTGCTGCCGGTGATTGGTATAACTTACTTGATTTTGAGCGATCTTCGCAAGGCTCACACACTACAGTAATAGCGACACCGCTCTCCTACAGAGTCTCTAATGTCTTCCAGGGTGCACAAGACATGCTGCTTGCTATGAGTCTGAAGCGTGGTTTTGTGTGTACTCGGTCGGGTTTCTCACGAACATCAGTGCCTCCCACGCATCCATCAGGTAACTAACCTACTGGTCCTGCATTCCTCACCATGAAATAGTGCGAGATTGAGGAAATAGATTGCGCGTAGCATGCAAATAAGCTTCCCAAGTCAACAACGCACATACAGTCACTGCTGCAACTACACACATGTGTACGGAGTATAGGCCCGATTGTGTCCGCTGGGCAGGTCGGTGATGATGCCCCTGCACTGCACTGCAAAACGTACTGCACTGTACGTAATGCAACGCACTGTTGCCCAGCCAGGCCGTCCTATCGGCGATCGCTAACAACCTTGGCTTAGGAGGGAGCTCCCCCTCTGCGACCATCGACCCCACCATCGAAAGTCAACATCAAAGCTGCACATTCCGAGCCAGCTTCCCGACAAAACATGCCACCCAAGCACAAGGGAGCAGCCTCCAAGGCCAAGGAAGTCGCCTGTGAGCACTTCACACTCCCTACGCCAATGCACGGCGACTGACACTCTCTACCCCAGCTATACACGACGACGCAAAGAAGACACAGACGGTCCTCGAGCATGCGCAGGGCGTCTACGATCTGACGCGGCCACCCTACGACAAGGAACGTGACGAGATCGGCCTCCATGCACTATCGACCGTAGAGAAGACGGCCTACGCGAACTCGTTCTCCACCTCGGCCGCCGCCGCGAGCATCCTCAATAAGAAAGTGCAGAAGGAGCTGTGGAAGCAGGTCAACGAGACCAACCGCCCTCTGCGCAGGAATCAGATCTGGACGCCGAAGCCTGACCAGTGGGGCAAGGATAAGAACGGAACGGAGATCAGCAGTTATAGCCTCGAGGCGTACAGACAGCGCTCCGTGAAGCAGAGCCGACTCGGTTGTTTGAGGATCTCGAGCCAGTCGTTCCAGACCAAACGAGACCTGGCCGCCAAGAAGCTGGTAGATACGCGGACAGGCGAGAGCATTACCGTCACAGACGAGGATATCGAGGCAGAGCGGATGCGGCGACGTGAGATGGCGGCACTCACGAGGGATCTGTACGGGGAGAAGATGGGTTCGTACTCCGTGGACCCGGACTGGGACGATGTTGTACCTGTGCCGCAGATGGAGCCAGAAAACGCCCTTGCGAGTATCGCATACCCCGAGGACTACGCCGAGTGTACGCATCGCCCCCCTCCAGTCTACGCCCTACATGTTTCCCGTCTTGCTGACACTCGCCGGCAGCAATGTCCTACCTTCGCGCCGTCATGGCCGTAGGCGAGCACACCCCTCGCTGCCTGAAGCTCACCGAACACATCATTTCCATGAACCCGGCGCACTACACCGTGTGGCTGTACCGCTTCGCCATCATACAGGCGCTTGACATTCCTATCCTGGACGAGATCACCTGGCTCAACAATGTGTCCTTCGAGAACCATAAGAACTACCAGATCTGGCACCACCGGCAGCTTCTCCTAGACCACTATTACCCGATCATCGCCGGTACGCCGGACCAGGTCAAGCGCTTCGCCGCGACGGAGCGCGACTTCATCATGGAGATGCTGGCCGAGGACGCGAAGAACTACCACGTCTGGAGTTACCGCCAGTACCTAGTGCGCAAGCTGGACATGTGGGACGAGGAAGAGCTGAGCAGTGACGCTTGGCTGATCGACCAGGACGTACGGAACAACTCGGCATGGTCTCATCGCTTCTTTCTCGTGTTCTCAAACCCGGAGTACGCCACCCCGGAGTCGCACGCTACGGAGCACGACCCAAAGGTGCCTGCCGACGTTGTGGACCGCGAGATTGAATACACAAAGGAGAAAATCGCCCTGGCGCCGCAGAACCAGAGTCCGTGGAACTACCTCCGCGGTGTCCTCGTGAAGGGCGGGCGCAAGTTGGGCAGCGTGCAGGAGTTTGCGGAGAACTACGTTCATCATCTTGGTGAAGACGGAGAGGAGGTCCGCAGTTCGCATGCGCTGGATCACCTGGCGGATGCCTACGCCGAGGCTGGAGACAAGGAGAAGGCGGACTTGGCCCTGAGGAGGCTGGGGGAGCGGTGGGATCGTATACGGCTGGGTTATTGGGAGTGGAAGCGTAACTCGCTGAAATGAGCTACCTGGGATGGGGCTGGCTGCAGATTGGGGGTTGCGATGGAGTCAATACCGAGTTCCAGAACAATAAGAAGAAATGACTCCCGACTAGCCGTGATACCTACGAGTTGTCGATATTGCTCACTTGGGTCATGGTTACCGTCAAGAATTACTATCTGACTCTATCGTCTGCATCAATCGGTCGCCGCTATTTTGCACACCCTGTTTACTTCCGTGTTATCACTTACGAGCCTTCCGAGTGAATGTAAAACCTGGGTGAGCCGAACCAACACTGGCCGCTCGAACCGTGATTGCCAGTAACTGAGAACAGTTGGGCAGGATCACCACAGCCTAATCCCGGATCCCCAAAGCAAGCGAAACAACCCTCTTCGATACAAGTCTAGCTCCCTAGGAGAGAGACTGTCGACAGACACTTGATGGCTTTCTGGCTGGCGTCTTGTTCGTTTCCTTCCTGGGCATCATGTCGCTGACGATGGACTGTGCTCAGGGCTGGGTTTTGTGTCTGGCTCGGTACATTCCTTGTCTGCGGAGTGAAAGGGGAAACGATGGCTCCGTATCGGTTCGCATGGAGAGACATGAGGACATTATTTGCCAAAGAGTTGAAACATTTATATATGAACGAGCGACTGAGACTATCAACAACAAGTGCTATCGACGATTGAAAAGTTGACACGTTGGAAGAAGAAGACCACATGAGCTTACGCTCAAGCTACCCTGAAGACAAACGCCATGCACTCACTCCTTACCCCCTTACTGGGCGCCTTCGGCCAGGGCGGCGAGGAATACCACGAGGATGGCAACGTAGGCGCACAATGCCACCATGGCTTGAGCATTGTTCTGTCCAACCTTGACAGTGATGGCCAAGAACAGGGCCGAGAAGGCAACAACGACGCCAAACGAGGCCGCCCGGCTAAGCGAGGCAAGATACAAGATCCCCACAGGCGTGAGCAAGAGTCCTCCACTGGCCAAAGCCGACAGCACCACGTCAAACAGTATGAACAACCATGCAGGGTATTCGATCTCGTCCAGGTTAGCGTCTGCTCCACCGTGCTGCTGCTCGCGAAGTCTGCCCGTGAAGAGGAAATAAAGAACATTCTAAAGAAAGCCGGCGTTAGCATTTATCCGAGGTCGTCAAGGTGCTGTGTTCAAAGGCAAACCGACGTTGAGCAGGCTATTCTCGCTGTACAGGATGTTCTCAAACTTCTGGTGAACAAGGTCTGGAGAAGTGGTGATAAAGTCATCTCTGGGCCAGAAATGCTGAGACGCGTTGTCGTGCAATTTATCCTTTATCCACCGGTAGTGAGCGAAGTGCTGTGGGCGAGAGATCTGAGGTAACCGCTGGATCATCCCGTCCCTATTCAAGAAGTTCCCTGCAGTCATGTCAGATTGCCGTGGTGGAAGGACTACTGCAGGGGAGACAAGATTCTCGCTTACAGTAATCCATGGATAGCACCTTGATTGCATCGAGAAGGTTGATCCTCTGGTCGAAAGGCATATCGCGACCTTGCCGAGACGGATGATTCGCTTGATAATGGGCCTCGTTCGAAGCGTGGGCGCGATGAGAATACCTCCCTTCACAGCACTCCTTTATAAACTCGTCACGGTCAAACGACAGGCTTTGTGAGCCCCCTCTGGACTCTTCTTCTCTGTTCAGTTCAAAGAGCTTAAGCTCGAGACATCCCAGCCGTTGTTCGAAGTCCTGCAGGATGTATTCCATCAGGTAGCCAAATTTGCGGTTGACTTTGGCATTGCCATGATACATCCGTCTTGCAGCGATAGCGGGCCATCCTTTGGTGAAGCTATCCACTGAAGAGATGAATTAGGTTCTGAGGCAAGCTTGAGGTCATCATGACCTACCATAGTCTCTATCTCTGTAGAGTTCGTGGAAGTTTTCGTCCCTGTCGGATTCGTCTTGCGCAGAATCGAGTCAGTATGAACAAACTTGGACACGCGTATACGAGTCTAACTCACTGCGCGTTTCTGGTGTCTGCTGCAGATTTGGGGGGTTGCTTGTCGAGTTAGAGCCGTTGTTCGACCCAGTAGGGCCAGTGGATGAGGTGCCTTCCATGGGTGTAAAGCAGTGATGATAGCACTGTCGCCGATGGGGAGAATTGACGCCGTCGTCGAAAGGGAGATTTTTAAGCCATTTATATAGTTGCCGTACCCGATTTTATGCAGAGAGTAATGTTTCCATCGTCTAGTAGCCTCGCAAGAACGGGAGACACGGCAGTAGCCGCCGTGTAAACCGGTGTGTGATCAGGCATGGAGGATGAGGCTCGGAAGTGTGTAAAAGGGTGTGCGGCGAGTGGTTACAACCGACAGGACCTGAAATATCACCCTATGAAGACGAGAGACGAGTCACGAGGCGATTCAATAAAAATGTTGGTTATTCCCTGCCGAACGGCATCACACGCTGATGATTGTGTGTGTGGCCGGGCCGTTAGTCGGGGGCGGTTGGGCATCTCCAATAAACTCGCGATGCCCGCGGGATGGTGTGTGTGTGTGTGGGCTATACGTCTTGGTCCCGACAGACGTCCTGCTGCAAGTCAGATTGAGTCTTGCCAAAGATGCAAAGATCAAAGTCCATCTCGTAATGGTGTGCGTGGTTGAGAAGAGACGACTAGCAACCAACTGCTCAAGTCCCTGGGATGCCATTGGTGGCTACGTAGCCCGATATCTCGGCTCGGGAATAGGAGGGTCATCGTACTTTGGATAGCTTGGGGGCGGAGAATACAAGATTCCAGTCTTGGAGTTGCTTCTACCTATGAAAGAGGATGGTTGGATCCATACGCGCGTGGTCTGAGGAGGAGACCGGTGAGACCGCGTCGGCGTGTACCCCAATCCTGGCACCAACAAACAGAAAGACCGAGTTCGATAGTGGCCCCGGAGGCTGACGACATACATAATTAGAAGACCGTGGAGGAAAAGTTGGATGAGACCAGAAAACAGACTATCCATGAATCGGAGACGTGGCGATCAAAAAAGCAAAAGGGGACTTGCTCCAGGTCGCTGGGTTGAAGGAAGCCTTTGACCATTTTTATCAACACCGACTGCGATAGGAACAGTATTCATCCATCGAGTGGCATCGGTTCTCGTCCATACCCGACACAAGACCTTAGATCAGGCTGCTGACTGTTGCCGCTGCGTTGCCGCCGGCAATGATGCTGTGCCTCACTCCCGCGATTCTCTCAAAGATGGCAACCCCCAAGGCCAGCATGACCAACAGGGCAGGGCACAGGTGAGTTTGGAGGCATCTGGAGACGTTTCTCATTGGCTGGAATGAGAGACGGGTAACTACTTGCTTGATGTCCAGCAGGAGGACCAGACTGTTGTGCTTGGTGTTGACGTGCGGCTAACTACCTGCCTCGTCCCTCGAGAGCTCAGGAACTATGCGACGCATCAATGGGGTTGAGGACACGATGGCTTCTTTTTGAATGGCATTGAGCTGGGGGTAGTCAATCGTTGATAAAAATGCCCACAGCAAGTGGATGCGGAGCTCTAACTTAGCTTCTAGGATTGTGGACTGACTAACAAACGATGCGGGAATGGGGGCAAGCTCTGCCCTTCAAGTTCCCTCCTTCCGACTTTCACCAAAGTTCAACCATCCATCCTGCCAACCCAAATGGAATCGCGTCACACAATTGTTTCTTGCCCTGCCTGCGGACCCACGACTGACTGACTCTCGATGCTCTCACCGGCCGAGCATGAGCTCTGAACGCGAGTGTTGGTACCCAACTAACTGCTCAACCGTCTAACGACTCTGGCCGTGAGCCCTTTCGCATCTGACAATACCTTGAGCACAATCCCCCCGAGCGCAAGCGAACCGCTCTCCAGTCTGGACGTGTTTCGATCCCGCCTGGAGCACCAACACAATCGAGACGGGTCTTTGTGTATGCTTGACGCCCGAAGGGGGGACGAAACCGGGTGCAGAAGGCCGTACTATGTACCTAGGACCTCCCTCCTTCCTATTCGATGAGCAGCTAGGCAGGCCCATGCCGAATTCGTGGGCATAAGCGAGAGGGATGTTGTGCAGGTGCGGAGCGATGGATCGATAGATACATCGTAACGGCCCGATACCTTTCTCGCGACATCTGAGCCGAGGTACTGCCACAGTATGAGGTTCGGCCACATCCGGGTCGGCATTCATTCAGGGGTAGCGTGCCTAACGCCAGGTACACACACAACGCATTGCGAGTCAAACCTGGGAAATTCTCGACACACGATAGCTCAAACGTCGGGAGCAAAGATGTTCAAGTATTTATTACTTGTCAAACTGTACAAAGTCAACAAATGCTAATCTTTTTCCAGAATTAGGACCACACTTGGGAAAACTTCTCCTTCCCGGGTAGGCTAGCGACGATCGCACCAGACAGACCCTGTCAGTGAGGATGGCAATCAACGAGCCGCATCCATGACTGGGGCAGTCTTCAGGATTGAGAGTTGAGAGTTGAGCGTGGCGAACAGAGCAGGGCAGATGACCGTCGAATGTCAACTTGATTGTATCCGCACTGGCGTTCTCCTCTTCGGGAAGCGTGTTTCGACAACTCGACACGCTCACGTACAGAGCCGTTCTCATTCGCTAGTGTTGCTTGGTCGCCGCGATGCACACAGTCAAGAACGGCTGATGGCCAACCAGTCTGAGCAAAAACGAAGATTGACGTGGCTCATATCTTAATGGCAAAAAACTCTGAAAGCCGGTACTGCCAGAGCGGCGCGCGCCTGGGCGGCTGGAAAACGCATGGGCCTTAATTTTGACGGGTGCCTAACAAGACAAGCAGGGGGCTTGTCGAAGATTTCGTTCTCGCTCCGATCTTGCAAGGACCCAACGCGAGTCTTCCCTTGAAGACTATACAACTGTTGGGACAAACCCGTGCCGCAGAATGAAGCGACTGGTGACCAGTCGCGCTTTGAGTGGAGTTGTCGCTCGTCAACACACTAATGCACCGGGTTTGAAACCTTTTGCTTCCGGTGACCCTGGGCAGAGAGGTCGATTTCTACACGATGTACCGTCTTGTATAAGAGATGTCCTGCCGAATCACGCTTGAAGGCAAGTCGGCAGCATGTTTACAAGGAGAGGCCGAACCATGATAAATAGCGTTGGCTATCATGTACAGAATACGCATTTGTCTCTAGGCTTACTGACACCAGACTCAACCTCGCACGACCTTGCTGCATCTATTACCCTGTCGCGCTCCAGCTGTCCTTTCTGCCTCTACGTGGGTAGATCAACACAAATAGGCAAGTCAGGCTGTCTTATCTCCTCGAAAGCACCTACGTTGCAGTCTAGTGATGCCCTGATGCTTACAATTAACGGCGAAGCAGGAAGTAACCGCGAGCTTTGAACATTTGCATCAACCATTCCCAAACTAGTCTTCGAGCTCCGACTTGACACTCGTCTCAAACTGTACTCTTCCGCAATGGCGAAATCACCGTCTCCGTCCTCCACGGCGGCCGATACCAACCCTCAGCCTAGCAACCCTCGGCCTAGCAACCCTCAGCCAATCGCCCCTCCGCAAGGAAAAAAGCCCTCTAAAACCAACGGCCGACGTGGTAGCTACATCGCCCCAATAACTCCCAGGAAAAGCAAGACACCCGAGAAGAATTCGCAGAAGACCTAAACAGGGCCACAGGGTTGTTCCACTCTAGAAGCGGTTCGTAGTGAATAGTGGTGTAGAATGGCCAGTCTCTTGGGCTTAGCAGGCAACGGGTGCAAATCTTCTACACTTAGACTTATTCACCACGTATTGCTACTTCTCAACGCACCACTTGTGCCCATTGGCCAAAGCTCACAAGACAAAGACGAATCCGTGAAGACTTATTGTTGGCCAGACGGCTGACCGACATTCTTATCCCTGTCATGGTCATGGGCAGCCAAGACGAAAGAAAGCCAAGCAAGGCTAGCTCTGCTACCCAAATGACGGTATTATTGTCAACTTGTAAAAGTCGAGCGTCTAGACCATCACACCCAGGGTTTAACGGCTGACCCCTAGCGGCGAGGGGAGCACTGACCATAGCCAGCCACCCCGTTCAAGCCGTTATGTTCGATACGGAGTAGAGTATCCGTAGTTTCCAGCCTTTGATCAGACTGGTGAAGGATTGTTCGGGGTTTAAGACCGTGTGTAGTTTACACCTTTCCACCTCGGTCTGTGGTAGCCCCCTCATATCCTTCACTCTTCACACACCGAGACCAGAGGCGTCTGTTTACTGCCGGCAAATATTCCAAACCTATCAAGCAGAGGGGAAAGATAAGCAGCCACGGGGGGCTTAGTTTCCCGGGTATCCAGCCGGCGTGCAGCTAGGAATTCCATCAGATAGATTAGATGTAGGTCGCCCGACCAAAGTGTGACAATGTAAACCCATGACGATGCCCAATAAACAAGCGTCTCAGGTGCTAAAACGTTACCCCTTGGTGAGGCAATGCATTAACTAAAAGTCGGATGAACTGTCCGCGTGAACATCATCCAGCTTCCGTCGAACGCTGTCCACTTTTCACGTCAGCCTGGCTGCGAGCGCGTATCTTGTCCCGCGAAGCGGTCAGAAAAAAAGATGATATATCAGATAACCTGACTCATTGCAGCCTCATTCATGGTAAGCCGCCATGTTCGACCCAGTGTAGCGACTTTGTATTCCTGTGTATCTTGCGCTTTGACAGCATAGCTCACCGGTACGTGGGCGAGGAGGGGGAAGGGGCTGGGAATAGGAGGAGTCGACTCGATGTAACGAAGCTATCCGAATGTAGATATCCGTACGATGATCAAGCTACGAGGCTCTGGTTCTGTCGGGTTCGTTGTGACTATGGTTCTCCCAAGGCGCCTCGGCATTCCGGACCATGAGTGTACCACGACGCTGGTCGACAAGAAAGGCCTCGGAGAGTGCTCCGCAAACATCACTCGGGATTTGACAGCAGTTTCGCTTGGATAACATCGTCGAAATCGGATTATACGAATACTTTGATTGTTTCCAACCTCGAGTCGCCTGCAAGCTATCGATCACCAGCTACAATGTCTTTACATAAAGTTATGCTCCACGATAGACCCTACATCCGTGACCTGCATAGGCAACTTCGTAGCCTTACGGAAGATATTTTGGAGCATGGAAGTTGAAAGGCTAGTTGTAACTTACACTATACTCTGTCCCACACTTAAGCACCATTTTATGCCAGTGAGTGAACACAGCGACACACTCAAAAGACCCGTCAACCGACAAACCCTTCAACTCCTCGAGCACACGATCTCCCGACGAGCTACCAACTTTACGAACCCTATCGCGCATAAGCCCGTCTGGAGCCGAGCAAGGTTCGAGTTGGTCTAGCACCAAACACGTCCAGCACCAAACACGTCCAGCAAGAAGTTTGCGTCCGTCGTAGCACCCTCGGCATCGGCCAGCGTCTAGTCGTTCGAAGCAGGAACTCCAATCGAACCAGGCCTCACAAAGCTCGACATCGCGACCGAGCGGACTCGTTCATAGTTCAAAGGCTCTTGGTGTCACGCCAATCCTACCCAGGTTGTAGAAAGGCTTTACGGCATCGTTAGTAGTGATAAGGACGTGGTTTTTTAAGCAGCTTACACGCGTGGTTACTTCGCCATCGCAGGCCAAGACGCCTGCGGTTACAAAGAAGACATCAATATCTATCCCGAAAAAATAAAACAGCAACCAGGGAGCAATCAATAATGCATGTGGTTTCGTACTCGTTCTCATCGACTAGGATATTTGTTACGGATAGTGTAACAGAACTACTACGTACGGTACGTAGTAGCCTGCGGTCTTGGGGTCGACCAAGACCTGGATGTCAATAGGTGCTTTCAATATGTGAAGAATGGGATGGAGGGGATTTCTGATAGTCTCTACGTCATAACCACGACTCATCCTACTTCGTAGCAGGGCGGAAATGACTGATCACGAGACATTGATAATGGGAGGGCAAAAATATAATTGTAAAGTGCGATGGCTAACTAAGAGGCTTCTGTCGTTGAGGATCAGATTGTCTACTTATACAAATGTGACAGTGCGAAGTGTTGAACTAAGCATATCCTTGTCACGTTTTAGCTGCCCCTGTTACAATAGGTCGGTATGTGAAAAGACTTGTGGCTGATCTTGACTCAAGAGCGAGGGAAATCTGACGACGAGCTTGGATAGTAACTAGGTGGCAGAATGGACAGCATGTCTTCCACAAGTTGATTGAGCCTCTTATAAGTTCCTTCTTGCCGCTCTGCTAGAGTCTGACGGTCAACCCCTAGCAAAACGTGCATGATATATCAAGAAAGGTTAGTAAAGCTGTCTTTCAATAGCGCTTGGATTGCTATAGTTTACCAATCTAGGTATTTATCAAGTACTTCATGCTTGGCTTAGCTTCGTAGGGGCCCGTTTCAACCTGAAAAGGGTCATAATTTCAACGCCGCAGATAGCGTATGGAGTAATGAATAACGGCGGACCGGCTCCTTCTGTAAAGAGGCAATATTTCCACGGTCTAATCATCGAACGTTGGGTTATCTAACCAAGAGCGGATCTTGGTGAGAGCTGAAGTATCGTGTCGCGTCTCTGACGTTTTATAGTCCTTCATCTCGCAATCGATCCAGCCTTTGGTGCCACGGCTAGTCGACAGGTCCGCCCCAATCCTTCCAGCCGAACCAAAGTCGATCAGGATGGGTCTTTGGTCCTTCGCCACAAGCACGTTTGAGGGGTTGAGGTCGTTATGGGCCCAGCCGAGCGAGTGTACATGATGGATTGCGGCCTCTAGCGATTGCATGAAGAGCTCTTTATCTTGGATAGTGTGACCACTCTCGAGGTAGCACTTCAAGTCCTCGGGGTGTCGGTCGAGCACGAGTCCAGTGATGTAGCCCCGCCGCAAACGGCAGCCATGGTATCCCACGATGTTTGGGTGAGGTTGGCTCCGGAGCACTTCCAGGGCTTCTGCCTCTTCCAGCAGCCCCTTGGCGAGGAGATGAACGACCTGGTGATGTGAGAAAGTATCGTATAGCGTTAGCATGGGCCGCTTAACGAAAACATCTAGCGGGAGCTCCTCGGGGGCCACGGTGAGAGTTAAGCCATGGTGCCACAGGGGAAAGATTTCCTCGTCAGGGATTCGAACAAGAGAGTCGGTGATGTCCTGAAATGACATGTCTGCCTTTGGCTTATCTAATTGACCGTAGTATACCATGTCGTGCTCTACCATTGCGAACGTGGTGTATTGGAAGTCTCCAGTATCCTCATCGACTTCGGCAGATATGTAGAGCAAGTCCTCCCAGCTGGTAACCTGTGGTGCCATAGCCAAGAAAATGCCACGGATTTCCTACTCGACTAGGGCGCCTTTCAGTACCGGGCCAGAAGATGAAATGAAGCTGATGACGAGTTTATCCAGGAGACCACTTGTCAACTCTGTTTCAACTACTTATACTACGGAAAGTTAGTTGAACCACGGTGACCCCGCATTTATACCGATATCGGAATGTCTTAATGTTATAGGTAGTAAGAGTTATGAAGTTACAACTGAATACGTATAATACAAATATGCTTGCCACTTATACAAAACCGTCTTCAATAGATTATGTTCGCACTGAGTGGAAGTAGAAGCCTGATCTCGCGGTCTAATGTTGTCAACTTGAAGTAGGCTATATTGGTCGACTGCCGTATTCGACCCAGAGTAGAGAACTGTCGTTATTTCCAGAGAGTTCCTGTCGAGACTGGAGAGTTGCCGGTTCCCTACAAGTTGGATAAACTAACACGTAACGTCCCCCCCCGTCATTGTGGCCACCCCACCATAGTGGCCACCCTGTCTGGAACAACTTCAGAATTTCAGAGTACTGTAACAAAGCCAAATAAATTCCAATTAATTCGGTTGAAGATCTAGCTGGAAGTTGATAAGACAACCTTCATACTGAACGCGTTGAATTTCTCGCGATGCCTCACTTGCGGCTAAGATTACCGCGTTACGTGCTTGTACTATTGCTAACTCCTCCTGGCGTTTTTCTTCAGCCTTCCTTGCCAATTGGATCTCCACGATATTAGCGAAGCGTTAGTTAGGGCCTAAGGTAATAGCCCTCCGGTAGTTGGTCTTTGCTACCGGTACAGCAGTCTGAACCGCTGATAATTCGGAGCGGAGTACAGCTAGTTCGACAGAAGTGACATCGACAAATTTCTGAACCTTGCGAAATAACCGACGCGTTATTGGTGATTTTCCTACTAACTCCCTAAGGATTTGGCGTACTTCGGAAGCACTCTAAGGCGTTGAATTGAAAAGATTCCTCTGTAATAGCGCTGCTGCCGGTGGTGTAAGAG
The DNA here is from genome assembly GCA_022414665.1 of Arthrinium puccinioides. Taxonomy (NCBI): domain Eukaryota; kingdom Fungi; phylum Ascomycota; class Sordariomycetes; order Amphisphaeriales; family Apiosporaceae; genus Arthrinium; species Arthrinium puccinioides. The sequence goes on along the minus strand of JAIUNF010000006.1, from coordinate 2,556,246 downwards.
GTGTCTTAAGAGGTAGTCCCGGTAGATCTTGTATTAAAGGTTTGACACGCCCCGAATTGAAAGGATAAATCCCGGTAGCTTCGAAGGACGCATAGATATTAGCGGAGGTAAACGCTTTTTTACATACGGTGTTGTAAAAGCGGAGGAATTCGGCCTTTTAGATTGGGATAGCGAAATCCCAGCAAGTATACTAGCTAACGATCTAACGATAGTATCGTTTAAGAGGACCGAAAACGCTAATATCCAGGGGTTAAAGAGCATGTGAACAATGTGCTGGAAGGTATAGCAGTACTATTTTATTAGTAAAACACTTCTATATGAAGTCGATATCCTTATGGGTCGAGTGTCTATCCAGGATTAGTAATCTCCACGCGCCGGTGTCTTTTGGACAGGTTTAAGGTATAAAAACCTTATCTAGCCATTCGTGGGCTATAGCTCGTGATGTCCATCCGTTTTCCGAGTAGGTAAACATCCACGGGGGAGGTTTCTCGCGAAAATGCTGAACTTGGAGGCTTTTCCCTTGAAAAATGATAACCGGCTGGAGACTCTGACCCGTAGCAGATATTCCGTGGAGAATACTGATCTATTCCCTACTACCATCCTGTATAGTAGCAGCCTGCTTCTTTTCGGATGATCCAATTACTAATCCGTCGATCCCCTGACCAAGTGCAATGCCGGTCTCGTCCATATTATAGATATCAGCCGGTTCGAAGTCGTAGGTTAGGCAGAGGACGTAGAGGAGGTTATAAAAATCGTTTAGGTTGGTAGCTGATAAGCCTTCATGTCGGTTTCGATCGATCTTACGATTGCGTAAGGTTTTTATCGCGGTATGGCGGTTAATAAACCGGTCGACCCAGTGGTGGCTAAGAGGTTCGGCTCGATTAGCTACCTTCTAGGCCATCTGAGCAACTAATACACGCGTTAGGGACCGACCCTCCTTATCTAGGAGCAAGATCCACTGAATTAACGCGTGTTCCTGCTCCTTAGAGAGGAGTTGCTAAGAAGCTGCGTATTCGTGACGCGCTTGAGTGCTAGAGAGTCGTTTTTGGAGTGTTGTACGTGATACCGCGTGTACTTTTGCCGCCTCGCGCTGCGACATGCCGTTACTGATATCAACAAGTGCATCTTGGATAGAGGATTCGGAAACCATAATTATCTTCGTCTGAAGCCGAAATTTGATTATGATATCGTTGTTGTAATAAAGATGGTGTTATTGTAGAGAGTGGCCACTATGGTGGGGTGGCCACAATGACGGGGGGGACGTTACGAAGAAAGTTGACATGAATCTTGGCATGGGTAAAGTTATGGAGTATCCGTACTCACTAAACTTTTCCCCTGGCAAGGTAGACATTAACTAGGGTACCCCCTAGTCAGTTCAAGGCGGCAATGCAACGTGTCAGCCACAGACCCACGTAGTTTCAGAAGCTCCAGCCACATTGTACATACGTAGTAAGCTCCTAAGTTAGTGGGGTTCGCAATGACACGGTTGCTACTCCGTACAGAGAAATCGCAGCATCTATCTACATGAACCCATTTACACGTCCCAGACAGAACAACCATTCCGAGCAGCGCCGTCACGATGGATTTCCTTCAGGTATGTAAATATGATCGATGATGGTCGTCCTCCTCCTCCTCCTCCAGCAGAGGCGCATAAGCTAACGCCCGTGTTGAACAGCGTCTCGCTCGATTCATCGATCGGCCACTTTTCCCCTGGAAACGCATCATCATTGGATTTAGTGTAGGACAGTATCTGTTCGAAGAGTTCCTTTCGTATCGCCAGTACCAGGTCCTGAAGAACACCAGAGCGCCCAAGGTTCTCGAGGCCGAGGTGTCGCAAGACGTCTTCGACAAGAGCCAGGAATATGGAAGGGCCAAGGCCAAGTTCGGCTTCGTAAAGGGTCTTTGGGGTCAAATCCAGAACGTCGCATTCATCCACTATGATGTCCTGCCCAAGTTATGGGCATGGACAGGCTCTCTCCTTCTCAGCGTTGCGCCGGCTCGCTTTACGGGCGAGATCACCCACTCCATCGTCTTCGTCCTGTCCTTCGTCATGATCCAGCAGGTCATGTCTCTGCCCACGTCCGTCTACCATACCTTTGTCCTGGAAGAAAAGTTCGGCTTCAACAAGCAGACGCCTAAGCTGTTCATCACCGATATGCTCAAGTCCAACATGTTGACCTTTATTCTCGCGCCTCCCATTCTTGCTGGATTCTTGGCCATCGTAAAGAAGACGGGCAACCAGTTCTTCTACTACCTCTGGCTCTTCGTCGCCGGTCTCCAGGTCTTCATGATCACCGTCTATCCTATTGCTATTCTGCCCCTGTTCAACAAGCTGTCTCCTCTCCAGGAAGGCAAGCTCAAGACCGATGTCGAGGGTTTGGCCAAGAAGCTCAAGTTCCCGCTCCACGAACTCTTCGTCATCGATGGAAGCAAGCGCAGCGCTCATAGTAACGCCTACTTCTTTGGTCTCCCCTGGAAGAAGCACATCGTCATCTACGACACTCTCATTGAGAAGAGCAAGGAAGAGGAGGTTGTTGCTGTCCTCGCCCATGAACTTGGTCACTGGAAGCTCGGTCACACCACCAGACTATTTGGTATTTCTCAGGTAAGCTAGCATTCATTCGTACCTGCGCATCGTTTTCGCTAATCTTGTCCAGGTTCACGTCTTCTACATATTCCTCCTCTTCTCCGTCTTCGTCAACAACGCATCGCTGTACGCCGATTTCGGCTTCATCAAGGAGCACCCAATCATTATCGGTTTCATCTTGTTCTCTGACGCTCTTGCTCCCATGGACACCGTCATCAAGCTGTTGATGAACATTATGAGCAGAAGATTCGAGTTCGAGGCAGATGACTTTGCACGAAACCTTGGATACCAATCTGAGCTTGCGGCATCACTTATCAAGCTGCAGATTCAAAACCTGAGCACCATGGATGCCGACTGGATGTATGCAAGCTACCACTTCTCACACCCGATTTTGTCCGAGAGACTGAAGGCGCTCGACTGGACGCCCTCTGGAAGAATCACCGAGGAGAAGACTGAGAGTGATGTTGCCGAGAAAGCAACGGGCATAGACCGGGAGTTGTAAAGAGATGGACTTGATGATACGGCCCAGTAACACGATGCGGAACTCTCCGCCGAAACTGGCCTGTCTCTTTTGAAAATTACAAGATGTTTATAGAAGAATTGCAATTATATCTACTCGAAACCGCGGTCTGTATATTTCCACGTCGATTTCGACGCGGTGTTGAATTTCGGTGTCGTTTTGAGCATGTTGCTACCCTGGTTCGGTCTTGGGCTGACTTGTTGGGAGACGGGAGTGATGTCGCAACGGCGGCTTGGGTGGGAGGGAATGGTCTTGTTTTGCTTTTTTTCATTCTTTTCCATGACGTGTTTTCCATACTGCCCGCCTCGCGACATTATATAACATGGTGCTTATCTGTGTTTCACTACCGCAAGACATCGCTCATCGGTAATCTACCCAGGTGCAGTGTCACTCTATGATTACGAGCCGTACGCAGCCAATGCTGCATCCAACAACTGTCCGCGTATAAGAGGATAAGATGCATACAGCGGGTTAAACTGGATAACAGGAAGTTAGGCTGTTGTCAGTCGACCTCCAGATCTCATCGAGGAACGACGAACCCCCTTCTTGAATAGCCAGATACCTGCCAAACGAACGACTTTGAGACAATCATTTCGCAAGACACATGAGCGAGCGTCATCCAACACTTGAGACCTTTCACGGCGAGGTTCGGACAACCCCCACACCCCCATGGTCCCGGAACGTCGGATCAAGTTGCCTCACGGCATATTTCGCATGTTGGCCTTGACTCTCTCCAGCAGTGCCTCGCGCGTGTCTCGCGCCTGGGGATGCAGATTACGCTATGAGTGGCGCCCGTTAGCCACGAACCCCTTCCGAGTAGTCAACTGACTCCACGAAAACAACAACAATAATAATGATGATAATAATGAAGAAAAGAAAAACCCCGAAAGAAAGATAAGGAAAGAAAAAAAAGGGCTCACAGCAGCAAGCCACCTTCGCATCTCCTCGCGCGTCCAATCCTCGGGGTTGCCCGTCGGGTCCGGCTCGGCGGGAAACATGTCGCCGCCCCAGATGGCCCACACGCTCGCGGCCGCGATCAGGCCGGCGAAGCCTGTCAAGGGGGAAGGATTCAAATCAACATCTGGTTTGGGGTTCCTGTGGTTTTTGTGAGGGGGGGAGGCAAGGTACCTAGTACGGCGTTCTGCGATCGGTTGTTAGCTAACTAGCTGGGACACGCTGGAACATGTTTCCGGCTCACCTTTGATCTCAGTGCGCTGTCGAGAGGTGTTGGCATCGTGGGCAACGCGGTTGTTAGATGGGAGGGGGTGACGTGGTGCGAGTCGAGGTAGTGAAGACGCGGACAGTGCAGATTGTTCGTGATGCGGAAAGTGAATAATGGAATTGGGGGAGGGAGAAGAAGAAGAAGAAGAACTGACTAACTGATGGGTGGCGATTGATTCGTGGCCGCGGTTTCTAAGCCCAGGTTTCAAAAGGACACCCACCCCCTCTAATAAATACTACTTACTACTACTGCCTAGCACGCACCTCGCAATTGGACACGCGACAATTCATTGCCACTCTCTCGTTCCCAACACGTTGTACCCGAAAAATGCGAGGCGAACAATTTGTCGATTTGGTAGACTCGGCAAAGAAGGCCTTATCCTATAAGCTAGTTAGCTAACTTTATAGCCCTGCTTGTTGGTGCAGCCAACTATGAATGAATCTACCAGCATCATCTCTCTGACTCTACCCAAGCCACCATCCCCCAATGTTCCCCCCGGCTCAAGCATCCAATCCGTCCAGCTCTATGAGTTTCGTTACCAGCTTGATGACCTCGTTCTCGTGCACGTTCGTATTCGGGTTGTTGACCTTAAGTGCAATCATGTTGTCCACCATGCCCCTGAGTCTAGACACCAAGACGCCGATTCGCGCCCATCCTCGTAGTCTGTATAAGTCGTGGAGCCGTCAGTCAGCCAAAGTCCGCACAGCACATCAACAAACACGGTCAACTTACCGCAACCACCCGTCGACAATGAGACCCCTGCCCATGGTGTCGAGCTCAATGGCACCCGAGAAGAGGAGAAGCGTAAACGCATTGAAAGCTACGACGCATTAGTCACCCTCCAGACACACACATCACCGTTGGAGACTCACGTGTCAGATCGCGTACGAAGATCTTGCTGGTCGCCATCATTGTAAAGTATGACACGAAGGCCGCGCTCCCCGAGGACCCCAAGCTATCGAAGAGGGTGCTGCTGGGATGGATGAAGACGCGGCCGTGCTCTTGCGTGAAATACTTGATAGTCTTGGCCTCTGGGTCGAGCTCTACCGCGCCCGCCATCGAAGCCGCGAACTTCTTGTCCGGGTACTGAATACGCGCGATCTGCGGCGCAAAGGCCGATGCTGTCAATGCACGGATAAGCGACATCGACGTCGGTTTCCGGTCAGAACGGCTCGCTTCGTGGATGGCGGAGGAGGAGACAATCCCTATCTCTACCAAGGCTGAGTGGTACTGTGTCCTTGTCGTGGCGATGTCCGAGAGCGTGTTGTACGAAAGGAAGTTCTCATCGCAGAACGACCGCACTTGTCGCTGAGGCATTCTGTCTTCCATCATCGAGTTCCAGTGCTGGAAAGCACGAAGATCCGTCAGCAGATCGCCGTCGCCCTTGGCCGCAAACTTCATGCGCGCTTCTTTGGCCATGTCTCTCTTGTCAGGTGGCGATAGGAAGGGGCTCTTGCTGCTGAGGATGGATGCAATGATGACGGCCTCTTCCAAGCATCCGAATATCGCACCATACACCATCAACTTTCCGCATCGCAGATCGGCCGGAAGCATAGCCAGTTGCTGGCCCAGGGCGGTGAGTTCGTCGCCGTCGAGAGCTCCCATCCTCTGCAGGAGCTTGATCGCGCCATCGACTGCAAGCGTGGCGGGAGGCGTCGGCGTCCTTCCGAGGAAACCGGCGACGTCTTTGGTGCCCATCGCTCTCACCGAGAGGCAGAGCTGCTCCAAGGGGACTCGTCGGATCTCGGGCTCGGGACGTTCGGCCATCTGCTGCTCCAGACCCTGCGTGTATAACTTGTAGCAGATTCCGGCCTGTACACGTCCAGCACGTCCGCGTCTCTGCTTGCATGCCGCACGAGATGCCCACGTCTCCTCGAGCTTGCGCATGTTGTTCTGCGGATCAAAGCTAGTCTCCTTGACTCTGCCCGTGTCGATAACTGCTACAATGTCGTCGATGGTGATGGACGTCTCGGCCACGTTGGTGGCGACTACGACCTTCCGCTTACCCGGGGGAGCACTGGCGAATACTCTCCGCTGCTCTCTGGTGTCCAGCGAAGCGTGAAGGGGCAGCACATGCAGGGACGAGATGTTCCTAAGCTCGTTGACCGTCCGGTTGATCTCCGCCACGCCGGGCAAGAAGATCAGGATACCGCCCTTCTTGTTGCTTTCGTATAATGATGCGTCGATGGCCTTGGCCGTCTCGGCAAGCAGGCTGTAGTTGACACGTGAGCCAAGCTTTTGTATGATTTTGTTGATCGGGTCCGTTGACGTCTTGTCGACATCTTTCGACTCGTCATCATGCCACCTGTTGTTGGGGATGGTGAAGTTGGTCATGCGAATAATCTCGTCCAGGTAGACGTCTTCGACCGGGTACGTCCGGCCACTGATCTCAACCAAGCCAACAGGAAGACCCTCCGACGTGAAATAGTTCTGGAAAGTCGCGGCATCGAGGGTAGCGCTCATCAGTATCAGCTTGAGGTCTTTCCGGCGCTTGAGAACATCCCGGATGATGCTCAGCAAGAAGTCGGTATCCAGACTGCGCTCGTGCACCTCATCGATCACCACATGGCTCACATCGGCAAGGGAGGCCACCACGTCTTCTGTTCGTCCTCCCGACGTCTGCAAGCGTCGCAGCAGCACACCAGTAGTCACAAACGTGATTCTGGTCTGATTACTCGTCTTGTGTTCACCTCGGATCGAGTAGCCGACTTCCTCGCCAACTTTGTAGCATCGTTCGTCGCTCACTCGGTCGGCAAGGCCAAGGGCCGAAATACGACGAGGCTGCGTGCAAATGATGTTGGCGATTTTCCCTAACCCCTTGCTGTACAAGTCGTCCAGGATGAACTGGACGGATTGTGTCGACTTTCCGGATCCCGTCTCTCCAGCAATGATGGTGACCTGGTTCTGCGCGACCGTGTAGACGATGTCGTCTCTCATTTCCCAGGCGGGTAGCTTTCGTCGTTGCGCCAGCATGTTCTTCACCGACGCCTCTTCTTGTCTCAAACGCCATGCCTCTGCGCTCCGAGTATCGGCGATCCATCTCAGAGGTTGCGGATGTCGGGCAACTTTACGTCTTCTCGTTGTGGCACTCCGAACCTCGGAAACAGCCGAGGCCACGCCGGAGATGTCTCGTAGTCTACCGGGCCGCTGGATGATGTCGTTTATGTTTTGCTGGATCCAGTCCAGAATGCAGAAGATCTTCATTGGCTCCCCGGCCAAGGACTCCTTCACATACGAAATGGTCTTCTTGATGATGCTCAGCTTGATGTAGGAGGGCAGTTCCGAAACCACTGTCACGACAACCTCGATGGGGTACTGCGGTGTCTTGCGTATCTGAACCGCCGTCTTGATGTTCTTCGCAGGCCCATTGGTTACGGACTCGATCCCAACTTGGCAAACCGTGTCAGAGATGCGCTCGAAATGCTCGCCAAAGACGGATTCCAAGCTCTCCATCTCTTCTTTCCAGAGTTCTTCGGGCGTGTCGAGAATGAGCGGCTCCTCGACGTCCTCGACCTTTTGCTCGGAAGCATCACCACTGGCTAGGAGGATCTGCTGCAGTATCTCCGCAGTGGCACCCTCGTCCGCCTTGCTTTCGTCGTACACCTTTCTGCACAGCTCTGCCGAGTATCCAGACTTGGAAAGGCGATCGATGGCGGCTTCACGCCTGAGGTCAGAAGTAGCAGCGACAGAGACTCCCGCACTGTAATTTCCCGGAAGCGCCCACTTGGGGAGATCGTCCTCGGGGACATGAATCAGCAGCCACTCGAGTGCCTCCTCGCGGTCTTTGCACTCTTCCACCGCTTCCTCGATGTGGCTCGGCCTGAACCCCGAGCTGCTGAACTCCTTGACGATGGCTGCTTTCTGCGCTGCCGACATCTGTACTCCGTGTGGGTTCCATATGACCTCGCGACGAAGCAAGTCTTCCAGCTGGGAACGCGTCTTTCTGCCCATCTCGATCTTGGGGACTGTGGTCCAGCCCTTCATCGGGTTGTAGCCGCCTCCGCCAGAACTGCTGGAAGCGTTGCCCCTCATCACCAGGCCGGCGACACCGGGCATGTCCTTTGCCTTCTCCCGAAGCGCCTCCTGCTGCTTTCTCTTCTTCTCCGCGGCAGCCTTGTCATCTTCGCGTTGCTTCATGGTGGCAAAGGGATCTGCTTCGTACATCCACGCTTTGCCTTCCCTGACGTCCTCCTTCTTTAGCAGCGCGAACTCCTTCCACAGTGCCTTGTGGTCGGGGGGCAAGGTGGTGTGGATGTTCTTCATGTTGCACACGCGGAACAGGGCGTACGTCGCAGCAGCATGCCGGGCCTCCAAAGCCGTCGGCTTGGTCACGAGGTGCTTGTGGGAAGGAGGCAACTTGAAAGGGGCCAGGGTCTGCATCTCCTGTGTCTTGGGGTGCTTGGCCCTGAGTGTTACGAAGCAGGAGTAGCCTTCCGGGGTGTTCATCATCTGAGAGAAAATCTATTAACTAGGTACACCCCCTGACCTGCCCGGTTGAGACTGCTCACATTGTCGAAACTCGGCCGCTCCCACTTTTGCTTCTGACAATGCTCAGACAACAGATTCACCGGCAATTTACCCGTCCAGCTACTGCCCCCGATCAGCTGTTTCACGGTTGGCTTCGGGGGGGCCATCTGGCTCTGCAGGCTCTTCTTTTGGCGGCGCCGGCGCCGCTCTCTTCTTGGGCTCCTTGTCCGAGTTGGAGAAGACGATGAAGTCATCCTCTCTGGGCGCAGGAGGTGGCTTCACTGGCTTGGGTGGCTTCTTTGCAGCGCTTGATGAAGCAGTCGCAGCAGGTGCAGCTGGCTTTGCCTTCTCTTTCCCCTTCTTCACCATTCTGACATTCGCTCGCTGGAGTCTGGAGATGTGGTGAGAAGTTTGCGACGTTTGAACTAGTTGATAGCTGCCGGTGATGGAGTTCCCCGCATTGACTGCAGTCTGCGGCGAGTGTACAGTGTGCAAGGTGCGAGAATGACTGTACCGGCTACTGTCTTAGCGGCCAACTTGACCGTTTTAGGGGGGGCAATCTGGTTTGTTCGCCAATCCTCAATCGCGAGGAATGCACAGTGCGTAGAAACAGTCCTGGGGACATTCTTCAATCGCCTTCGCTGGCCTGTTGTCTCTCATTAACAAGCAACAGACATGGTTTGACAACGTGCTCCCAAGACCTCAACATATCTATCGTCGACGCGACAGTCTCTTCGCAATTGTTCTTCATCTTTCGATACCCATCATGATGCCGAGCGACTTGGATAATGACAAGCTCATTACAGCTGAAGACGAGGTTGATGGAGCAGCCTCAGCACCGTCATCTGGGCTTGTCGCTGGCCTGAACACCGCAAAGCTTCACCGCAATGCATGTAAGCTGCAAGGTTACGTCGGACGTTGGCAGCTACCCCGTGACTTTAAGGCTGACCCTGCGCCAGTCACAGAGCTCATGTCAGTGAAGACCATAAGACCGTCGAACAAACCCTCTTTACCTGCCCCATCGAGACAGGTTTTTTCAGGCAAGGACGGGCTCGGCACATATATTGCCCAACCGGAGCTGTGGCCCAGCGACCGAGTCGTCTACTACACAGACGACTTCGTGGCTATCAACGACATGTACCCCAAGAGCGCGGTGCACTGTCTGCTACTCCCACGTCACGTTCCCAGGGACGTGGAGATGTTTGAAGCATCTCAGGATCCCACATTCCTAGCAGCAGCCATGGCAGAGGTAGAGAAGCTGAAGAAACTAGTGGCAAAGGAACTCGAGAGACGGTACGGCCGCTTTAGCAAGGCCAGTGAGAAGCGGGAAAGGGTCTTGAGCGGCGAATTGGAGTGGGACGAGGACAAGCTTCCGCCGGGGCGCGACTGGGAGAAGGAGGTCAGGGTTGGCATTCACTCGAACCCGTCCATGAGCCACCTTCACATCCACGTGCTGTCTCGCGACATGTTTTCGGAATGCGTCAAGATCAAGAAGCATTATAATTCCTTCAACACCGACTTCTTCGCCCAGCTAGAGGAGTTCCCCATGTCGGCGGCAGAGCAGAGCCAGAGGAAGCATTCCGATTGGGCTGACGAGGATCTGGTTTGCTGGCGCTGCGGGGAGAACTTTGCAAACAAATTCAAGCAGCTCAAGCAGCACCTGGCCGACGAGTTTGAAGAGTGGAAGAAAGAGTAGAATGGCGGAAAATAGCACATTCCAAGAGTAGGCCGAGAGTACTCTTCTTGTCATCAGTTTGCAGCTAGAAAACAGTGTGGAAGACACGGAACTGCGAACCAAAGCACAAACCTCCGCGGTGCAAGCCAAGGTAACTTTCCGCGTCGAGGACTGGCGCATCACACAATTGTACCGCCCGAGTGCGTTGCAGCGCATCCTCGGGTAGTCACCGTGTTGTGCATCTGACATCGGTGGCAATGCTCACTGCTCAGCCTGCATTCGAACTCGGGATTTCCAGCATCACGGAAAAGAAATATCGGTACTGGAATGAGCAGTTGAGTGAGGTTCAGGTGGTATTGGGGTGAGTGGCTGTGTCGGTTGGTTGGTTGCAAGGAGAGGGGGGGTGCTAACTACTACGTAATGCTGGGGGAAGTGTGCGTCGACGAGCAGAGAGAGGTGTTAACTTAACCTTGTGAACGGCTGTGTGTTACCGGCAGTTCGTTATTAAGTAACTTAAGTACTTCCTTCTAACGTTACTGTGTATCCGTAGTTAGTAGGCTACAAGCCTACAATCAGCTAACTTGGCGAGGCTAGGGCGAGGGAACCAAAGTTAGGGCATTGCACTTCGGCAACTACCTTGCCATATAGTGGGACGGACGTTGGGGAGCTGCCAAGGAGCTACTAAGACACGCGCGACCCCTGCGATCCCTACAACCCCTGCGACCCGCTGATTTTGTGGCGCGTCGAAGCTCTCGTCTCTCGTCGCAGGGTATCTTTGCGACCGCACTTTCCGTGTTGTTGACGCGAGCAGTTCATCTTTCCGTCCTTCGTAAATCATCATAAATCCATTTCGTGTCGCAACTTCTCGACATTGCCCCCGTAGCATCAGACCACACAAGAGTTCCCTCTTTTGATTCCTCACACATCTCCCAGAATGGCGTCCACTCGCACACGCGGTCGCCCGATCGGACGCGACCCTGCGCCCAAGAAGGCCGAGCCCATCTCTGCGGCCGACGGCACCGTCGTCAAGAGAGGCCGCGGAAGGCCTCCCAAGAACGGCGTGAGCAAGGCAGTCAAGCCCGCTTCTACCGGTACAGGTCGAGGACGCGGAAGGCCTCCTCTGGACCCCTCTGAGAGGGTTCCACCCAAGCCCTCCTCTGGCCGTGGTCGCGGCCGACCTCCCAAGAATGCCACCGCTGCTGCCGCCACTCCCAAGCCAGCCGCCGCCACTCCCAAGAAGGCTGCCGCGTCGGCTTCTGACACCAAGAAGGCGAATGACAGCGCCAGATCCCAGCGCGTAGGCCGAAGGCACAGTGCGCCCACCACCCAGGACGCAGAGGACAGTGCCGAAGACGGCCCAGAGGAGAAGGGTGATGACGAGGAGCCGGTTCCCATCGTCGCTGACAAAGTTGAGGACAACCAAGGTGAGTCACTTTTCAAGGAGGCTTTTTTTCTTTTTTTTCGCCTCAGACCTCTTGGCGCGAGCGCCGTGTCGTCACCCCGCCGTTGCAGCTCACACCTGCCTACAGGTGTGAGCAATGTTGATCCTGGGGCCGAAGCTGATGTAGAGGTTGGTACCGCTTTAGATGGAGAAGATGATGACGAGGTGCCGCCCGTCAAGGGCGACATTGTTCTGGTAAGACTGCTCCGCTCCCCTCTCATCTCAATGTTCTGACGATGAGTTCTCAACAGGACAATTAGGATCACGCGAGGAGGGCTTACGTGGCCGCTTTCATGGCAATGTCTTTCAGGAAAATCAGTGGCGTTAGGGGCAGTTCGTAGTATGGCAAGTTCTTGTCTTGGTTCACGGTTTTCGGTGTCCCAACTACCATGAGTGCGGGTTTATGGATTGTGTAAACACGGTCTGTCTGGGTTGTCGTTTGGCTTTGTATGAATTGGAATGGAATGGACTTGTCTTGCGAATTGGATATTCGGGTTTCGCTGCACTTGGCGTTGTGCCGTGCTGCCGCCTGGCTGTGTGGTGCTGGGTTTGCAATAGCCCCCAGCGCTGAGTATCCTGCCTTGTTGTTTTGGTTTGCCCTGCCAAGCCGTTCTACTGCTGCTCGCATATGTTCCACCCAGCAATGAAAGCAGTTTGTTATATTGTGTGGGGTTGTCTTGACGCCTTGGACACGATCCCGTATGTTATCTCAAGCAGTAACACTAGAGATGTTACTAGTGGTCGGCAACAAGCAGCGATCACGCATTGATGTGCCAAGTAGACGAAGACTGTTGTGCGGTATGAGCTCCCGGGATGCTAGAAGCTTATATACACGTCACATGCCTACCTACCTAGTGCTCCTTTCCCATTACAGGATGTCCCGCTTGGTCCCGAATCATGTCGTCCATCTCACTGGCATCGTTTGGAAGCACCAGGTTGAGAAAGACGCCGATCACAGCGGCCACAATAAAAGGCGTCTCGACAATGAGATTGACACCTTGCTCGAACCCGGCCAGAGCGACATTGTCACCAGAGTATGTCAGCATCTGGGAGAACCAGTCCGGCTGAGTGATGTCTAGGAAGCCGACGCCCAGCGCTACCGTCAAGATGAACCGGTTTCGCCGGGTATATCTCACGAGCCCGAGGACTCGTAGTCCGGCAACCTGGTGCGCGTACCGTTAGCGGAGCAGCGTAGCGGTCCCGACGAGGTACGGTAGTTACGACTTACTGCTATGGTGGAGTAGAGGAAGACTTGCATTCCTCCCAAGACCGACGGCGGCATCGAGCCGAAGACTGCCCCAAACTTGCCAAAGATTCCCTGAGGGGGGGTAAGTAAGTATAGATGTCAGACATGGGCTCACGGGATCGCGTGACGTCGTTTACTAACCATGAGTATCAGAAAGGCCGCCGCACACCACCCTGCGCGCCTGGATGCGCAGCCGGTGAGGGTGATGACTCCGTTGTTTCCCGCTTGGCTGTCAGAATGTATGTCTGTTAGCATCCACTGCCTCTTACACGCGTGGTACCTACAGCACCAGAACGGGTTTGGGGATCGTCGTACCTGACCATGGGCGGACCTGTTCCCAGTGCGCTGATCAAGCTGCCGATGCCATCGCACAACATACCGCCTTGGATGCGCGAATTGAACTCGGTCCCCTCAAAGTCAACACCGCTGATCTCGGCAGTGGCCAGGATGTCCGGCATGCACGAGACTGCCTCGCAGATGAACATGATGATCAGCGGCAGGATCAGGGCGCCGTCGACCGATAGACGGAACGTGTGCACCCAGAGAAAGGTGGCGGCAGGGGCGGCTTGGATGTTCGACATGGACCAGTATCCGGTCAGGCCGGACACGAGACAGCCGACCAGGAGTCCGAGGATGACGGAGGAAGACTTCATCAGGGGCGAGCCGAACTGCTCTACGAGGACGATGGAGACGAAGACTGTGAAGCCGAGCCCGATCAACTTTGGGTGACCCCTATCGGTTGCGACGAGTTAGTTACCGGCACTCTTTTGTATGTATATGTACAGTTCGTGTATTTCTCACCAAGGCAAGGGTTCCGGGGCGGAGATGTCGGGGCACATGGCGTAGAACCCCTCGCCTCCGTGGCAGTTGCTGCTTCCGCCCCAGTTCTGCATCCCGTTTCCCACGAGGTAGATGCCAACCAGCAGCAGCAAGCTACCGGTCACCACCTTGGGGAAGATCTTGTTGAGAGTCTTGGGCGGGACGAAGCTCATCATGATCTGGAACCAGACAGTGCAGAGAATAGACCCGAGAATGGCGCCCCACGCATCCGGGCATGGGAGCGGCGTTCCGTCCGCAGCAGTCGGACAGGTGCCATTGGCATATCGCATATTGGTGTAGTTGAATGCGATGGGCAAGATGTCAAAGGTCGGCCCAACGACCGAGAGCAGACCGGTGCCGATGAAGAAGGGGGTCTTGGCCAGATGAACACGGGTCACCTGGAGAGCGGTGGCGATCCCGGTCGTGATGAAGGCCGCCGAGACCATGTACTGCGTCGTCGCCGAATCGAGATAGAAGGCGCCCCCGGCAATAGCGAGCGGTGGCGACACTATGGACCCTATCATGGAAAGAGCATGTTGCAGGCCGAGTATGATGGTCAGGAGGACCGGCACGTCGTCGTCCAGGCCGTAGAATGGCGTCTTGCGGTTCTTGTACTTGCGGTTGAGCGGCCAGATGTTTGGCGTGACGAGGTATAGATAGTCCTGCGCGTGTATCAGGATCTGTGTTACGGTGCTATACCGGTACGATAACATCAAGAGGTAGAGACGCATACATAGTCGCCAAGCCAGCCCTCTCTGGTGGTGAAGTACCACGTAAGGTAGGCCCGTCTCGACGGAAGCCCTTCGCGGGCCGAAGTGTACTCGGTGGTTGTGGTTGTACCAAGAGGCAGTGGCTCCTGTGTCTCGGGCCCGCCTGGCGACTCGGCCCCCTTTTCGGAAGACGGGATTGACAGTGCCATGTCGGCAAAGACGTTCGTAAAGCCAAAGCAGACTGGAGACTTTACGAAGGTTTGGATGCGGAGGATGGATGGTCGGATCGAAGTCCTCGAGGCTCGAGTCAGTATTCGTTACCTAGATCCTAGGTATACATACCTACCTACAGTAGCCTCTAGGTATATTGCAACACTTTTTTTTTTTTTTCTTTCCACAAATCTCATAGCTACCTCGGACCGGCGCTCTCGCAGTGAGCACTCGCAGTGAGCACCATATATCTCCCGGCTTTATCGGCGAGATAAGGCGGCAGGCAATTTAGGGTTCTCCTGCGCTCGACGATTGACCCCATGCTGCACGCCGGTATATGTACCGGCAAACCACATCCTATTGGCTCTCTCAGTATCTTTGTATCAAAGTCGGACTTGGCCGGTGTGGGGAAGTGGCCCGCGTCCAGATATAATCTCTCTGTGGAGTGCATATGCAAGGAAGGGTGCTTATTAGTCGCCTGATAGCAGGGATGCTGTGTACGTAGTAAGTACGGATACTCCGTAACTACTGTACTACGTAATCCGTAATCTGTGTGACCAACCAACCAAGTTAATTACTACTGGCTGGCTGATGCAGGAACAGATACGCAACTGCGCAGTAGCAAATAGTTAACTAGCGGGTGATACTATGGACTGGATTCGAATCGATCTCCGCATACTTCGTGAGACGGCACAACGGTCACTTTCGATGGGTTATCAGTAGGGTCGCCTTCTGCCGTCTTCTTCACTCCAATCAAAGTAGTTTAACTACACTACTTCGTACGGAGGTAGTTGGTGAAGTTTGTTGGACAGTCTTGCGATCAGTGACTTGTGTGCCGAGTGGGGGTGATGGACAACGACATGACTCGTACAGCACCGTGTAGGTACCACCACCCCCTGGACACTCTCGAACCCAATTGAATTGCCTCGCCAGCTAGTTGCTACACAGTAAGCATCTTCGAAGTCGTTAGCTAACTAGTTAGTCAACTAGTTAGTTACTGTGTAGTTACGGATACACAGTAGTTAGTTACCCGTAAACCCAGCCAGTCTTCCTGACAGCTCTCACACCACTGCGATCCTGTATCCCCTTGACAGCGTGTCTCGCCGATGCCAGAATATCTGCTTCTCTCGCACACAGCAGCGTGCCGTCTTCCACAAGCATCTGCCCATCGACAAGCACGTGCGTGACATCTCTGCCAGTGCAGCTACCGACAACCAGGCTCACGGGGTCCATGCCCCCCGAAGATACCGACTCGGGATCCCAGGGGGCTGCCCAGGTACCACGGAGATCCAGCACGGCCAGGTCTGCCTTCTTCCCGACCTCGATGCTGCCCACCTCGTCCTCGAGGCCCAGGGCTTTCGCGCCGCGGATGGTGGCCATCTCCAAAGCCTCGTGAGCGCCTATAGAGTCCGCGTCCAGCGTGGTCCCCTTGTGCAGGATGGAAGCCAAGTGCATCTCCCTCAGCATGTCGTACGTGTTGTTGCAGGGTGCCCCGTCCGTCCCCAGGGCCACGTTCACTCCGCTCCCCAGCATCTCGGGGACCTTGGCGACGCCCGAGGCCAGCTTCAGGTTGCTCGTGGGGTTGTGCGCGACAGACGTGCCCGTGTCCCGCAGGATCTTCAGGTCGCTGTCCAGATCCAGGTGGCACATGTGTGCGAGCACCGTCTTGGGGCCGGCGAGCGCGGCCTCGTCGCAGAACTGCATCGGGGACTTGCCGTACACCTGGCGGAAGATGGGCAGGTCGCGCGGCGCCTCGGCGCAGTGCATCGTGATGCCGATGGACCGCTCCCTGCACGCCCTTCCCACCTCGGCGAAGGACGAGATGGGCGCGCCTCGGGGGTGCCGCACGCCGCCCAGACGTGGATGCGGCTGTCCGCGCTGCCGTGAAAGGCGGCGTGCGCAGAGAGCAGCGACGGTATGCTCATGTGTTCCAGGTCCTTGTCTCGCGCGTCCGCAATGTTGAGGGCCGGGTTTGTTTCCACGAACTTGACAAGCTTGCCCTAGATAGGTATTTCGCAGTCAGCCGTTGCGCCGGGGTAGATGATATGCGGTGCCTGTAGGTAGGCTGTACCTAGAACGCAACTCACAAGACATGCACGAATGCCCATTTCCGACACGGCCCGCACCACATTGCCGATTCCGCTACCGTGTGTGAGCATGGCCTCGAGGAAGCAGGTCGTGCCGCTCAGCAGCATCTCGGCAATCGTGAGTCTGGCGGCTACGTAGCCGTCTGCCGTATCCCCATCGCCGCCGTATGCCGCCTCCAGGGGCCATATTCGGTCGCATAGCCACGAATGCAGAGGGACGTCCTCGGCAAGGCCTCGCAGCAGAGATTGCGCAAGGTGGGCGTGAGTGTTGATCAGACCTGGTATGACAATGCGACCGGGCAGAGACAGGGTTCGGGCGCCTTTTGGTATCTCGTCCGGCAGCTGGGAGGATACATGTGTTATGCGTCCGGCCTGGATGAGAATGCAGCCTTGGAGTATGACCCTTCTCCGGCTGTCGACGGTGATGATTGTGACGTCTCTGAGAAGTACAGGCTGTAGTGAGTCTAGTGACGAGTCGGCCATTTTCCGGCTCGGAGAGATCAACCGGTCTTGTGAGTGTCAACTCGGCTCACAAGGCACCTTGTGCAAAGTTGAACAAACAACTCGGGGCCGCTCGGGTAAAGAGAGAGGGCTGCAGATTCATTCACCCAGTAACGTACGCATTACTCTCTCACTCCCCTATAAGATACGTACGGCCGGTAAATCAAAAGACTCAGTCGCTTACCCAAATCAGTGTGTAACCGTTGGACGAAAGAGAAGCTAACTAACTAGGTAACTACTCGCTAACAGTCCAACTGCTCCGTACCGTAAGTCAACCAGTTATCTATCGCCCGACGGTCGACTCCGTTGCCGATAACGGCTCCGCACTCTTATGAGACACAATCCACCACAGTCCACCGTCACACACCCAGCCAGGTCATCCTCGCCAATCGACACGACGGCGCCATCCGGCCTGATTGCTGGGAGATATCGATGGTTTTTGGAAGCAAGCGGCCTATCGAGCCTCGGCCAGACGAACAGAAGCCGGCATCTCGGCGGGTCGAGGAGCAAATGAAATGGTGCGACACATGGCGTGCGCAAGGCACAGTCTAGATATAAGACAGGCAGACTTGGTTGGTTGCCGGTGATGCGAGCTTGCAACATCAAGGCCTGCAAGGATACATACATGCAGCTCTACAATTCCCACATCCTTGCCTCCTTGTCAGTTCACCGTTCAAGATCGTATTGCCATGGATGCCACCAAGTACGCCGACAGAGCCATTCCCAAGATCTCTCTTCACGACTTTGACGACAGGATCGACGAGATCACGTCGGAGCTGGTGGCAGCCGCAGAGACGGATGGGTTCTTTGCGCTGGTCGACCACGGCATCTCCTTCGAGGAGATAGAAGCACAGTTTGAAGAAACCGCGCGGTTCTTTGCCCTGCCAGACGACGTCAAGACCACAGTCCCATTCTCGCACAAGAACACCGGGTGGGAAAAGGCCGCGCAGATCCGGCCGAGCACCGGCAAGCCCGACCAGAAGGAGTCGTACCAGATGCAGTACGGCCGGAACATGGAGGGCATGTGGCTGCCGGAGGACACGCTGCCGGGCTTTCGCGAGAAGAGCCAGGCATTCATGAGAAAGGTGCAGAAGGTGTCCGAGAAGCTGATGGTGTGCCTCGCGCGGGGCTTGGGCTTCCCAGACGACTACTTTGTCAAGTATCACGACATCTCCAAGCCCAACATCCAGACGGTCCTACGCGCCCTGCACTACTTCGCGGTAGACCCGTCGGTGCCGGTCCCGGAAGGCTACTACCGTGCCGGGGCTCATGCGGACTGGGACTTCCTCACGCTGCTGTTTCAACGTCCCGGGCAGAGCGGGCTGGAGATCTGTCCCGGTCGAGAAGCGTTTACTGCTTTCGGGCTTGGTGATACCTGGACAAAGGTTGAACCAGCTGCGGGGACTATCGTCTGTAACATGTGAGGGACCCTCTGTTTGCGCCATCGCGCCATCTATCTGGTCGGGTTCTGGATACCTATGCTAACCCCCTTCTCAGTGGCGACCTCCTCATGTCTTGGTCGGACGACCGCTTCAAGTCCACATTCCACCGGGTCAAGACGCCTGCGGATCCTGCCGTGGACCATTTCGGTCCTCGGTACAGCATGGCTTACTTCAACCAGCCCAACACG
The DNA here is from genome assembly GCA_022414665.1 of Arthrinium puccinioides. Taxonomy (NCBI): domain Eukaryota; kingdom Fungi; phylum Ascomycota; class Sordariomycetes; order Amphisphaeriales; family Apiosporaceae; genus Arthrinium; species Arthrinium puccinioides. The sequence goes on along the minus strand of JAIUNF010000006.1, from coordinate 2,537,131 downwards.
GACTGCGAGATCCAGGGGCCCCTGAAGAAGTATCCCGTGGTAACCGGGTCGCAGTTTACCGAATCCGCCATGAAGCGGAATTTTGCGGCTTTGGAGGCAAAGAAGGCGGCTGTCAATCTCGGGGACGCCGCGGGTGGCTTGGTCACAGTCGCGTAGTAAAGATATATTGCCAGCGTTGTGGCCATATGCCATGAAAAATGACAACTCCAAAACTGTGATGAGAAAGATACAAGTACCGAGTACTCGCTGTTCTCTAGAAATCCCCTGAAATATGACATTGTAGGTAGCCTCCCACACTAAAGGTTAGAACAGCCTCACTGAAGCCGCCTCCATCCGTCCGTCGCCTTGGAGACCCTGGGATGCCATTGTCTTCCTGACTAACTTGGCTGGGAGCTACATCCACGGTGGATTGATGAAATTCAACGTCAGAGTACCATTTTCCCTTCCTTCTCAATCTAGGCAATAGGGAGATCTTGGTTTGGTCGCTATACATCAACACAAAAGGGCCGCAAATTACAGGTCGATATATCGAGACTACTTGGTGAATATTCGAGACGGTTTGCTCCTACTTCCTGTTCGATTGACACAATGCTGGCAACGGAGAAATAGCGGCAGCATACTACGGTGTAGTCTGGTAAGGACCGAGTAAGTACTTCGGCTGTAGTAATACGGATGTAGTTTTCAATACATCATTGCATAAGCCACTGCCTTGATCGAACATGCCTCCCTAGGTAAACATATCTGAACAGACTTGACAATCTACAGTTCTCAACGTAGATAGCTAAAACCACCAGCCCGACTTGATCGTCACTGGCTTGCCTAGAAACTTGGTAAAATTGCTTGTTCTTGTAGCAGAGGGAGAGCGGATAGTAAGCCACGACTATTTAGCACCGTACTAGCAAGCCTTGAAAGAGCTTTCGTCGCTCAACGTAGAGTGGCGCTCGTCGGTACCTACTCTGCCGTTCAACTATTGACCCACCGGTAGGTAGGTATCTGGATTTCTCTTCTCACAAAGTATCTCAAGTGGGTTCCTGAGAGCTTGAAACCCTTCGTCTCGGCTGCATTTGGGGGCCACGAGTCCACTTACATCGCCAGCCCGAGTGTTTACAGAGGCTGCTTTTCCACGTTAAGCTTGGCGAGTGGCCTACTGTCCTCAAACGTCACAGCCCGTCATCATCTCCGTCCACCTCTCCCGCCTACAGTCCGGGAGCTCTGACTGTCGCCAATCGTGGAAGTGAACGGAGGATGCCAGCACAGAGCATACGGAGAGGATGCCAGTCGACCACAGCCAACGTCTAGACACCATCTGCCCACTTTACAAAAACACGTCCTGGATACGTGTTGTCTGTCTCACCGAGCCCATCGATGATGGCATGAACAAGTAATTTCTGCAGTACATATGCGTTCATGAGAGGCTCAAGTCTCGGCGACGTGACATATGTTTTGATGCCCAACGCGGAACTAAGGTTCTAGGGTCTTACGCCCAACGAACGTGCTTGTTGCGAGGCAGCACTGTCGGACGCAGCACTGGGCTGGCTGTGTTCGTGGCCAAGAAACTCTGATGAGAGCTATAGAAAGTAGTCTACTTTGAGTATCCCGAGACCGTGTTACAGAGGGTGTAGATCCAGGTGTGTTCGTATTCGACCAGGTAGTTCCCTGGGGTAATCAAGTAGTTCCAGTAGTTCCATGGGCTCTACCGTCCTGTAACATCTTCAGAAGAAATTTCCGGGTTTGACCGGCCAAAGCCCAAGCTAGACATCCAAAGCAACGTTTCTGATGACATGCAGTCAGAGATTAGGCAGTTGTGAGACTCCCCACCAATTACCGGTAGCTTGCGTTCAAGGGTACCATGTCGTAGATAGCGTCAACTACCGAGGCTAGGTAGTCAGCAGAAAGCCATGGCGTCGATATCTAGTGATAGGAAGTCCAGTGATAGTAACCCCTGTGATAGCAACGGGGTATTGATACCAACCCACCCACTGCATTGTTCGTCTAGCTTCGTTGGAGACGACGCTCGTTCGTGGCGAGGGTCATCTATCTCCTAGTGTCTTGTGCTGGCCTCAGATACTACGTTGGTCGTTTGCGTTCCACGACCTCATCTTGGCAAGCCGCCTACGCTGACCGTCCTGCCTATCAGGATGGCCATGCAGCACTTTCCAGCTTCCTCGTGAATGCTCCCTTGCAAATTAACTGGTTGGCGCATCAAACCGGATCCAAGCTAGATGGTCATCATTATGGGTTAGATCCCGGGAGCATGTTGCGGTTGGGAAGTGATGTTGCTCTTTGAAGCGTCATGTAAATCAACACCCTGGCATTTACTCCTCCAGCCAGTAGTTAGATGACTAGCCCTTGTGACCCTCCATCCCCCTTCTCATCAGCCGCCTCTGTCTCCGGACTCTTGGTCACGACGGCAACCAATCGGTGCTTTTATAAACCGTCAGCTTCTGCCGCGATGCCCCGCAAACCCTGGACTTATAATTGCTTCTGGCGATCCTGGGCCTTGCCAGGGATTGATTGCCACACAACGCAGCTTTCGGGGCAGCCGTGTGCTTTCCACATTCTGGCAACCGGCATCATGTGTCTCATTTTATTTCAATGCGTTATAACCCCCCGACGTGCTATTATACAGAAACGTCTGGATTTTGGCGGCCTTAGAGTCGTTACTACGCACAAACCGAGTCGGTCGTGCAACGTGGAGAGTCGGAACAACGCGGTTAGGCAGTGTGTGATTACTCTCCGCAGCGAGTCCAACAAATACAAAGTAACTAGTTGATGTTTTGCTGGGTGAGGCGCAACGTAATGGCGCCTTGATATGCCGTACCCAAGGTCCTAAGCATACGGATAGTTCGGTCCCTTTCTCGAGCCAAGATCTGCCATCGGTCAACGGCTCCTTGCAGACGAGATCCGACCCAGGTGCTCGGGACATTGGGCTGGAAAGTGGCGCTCTTGTGGTACGGTACGGCTAGATCATGACTAGACCACGAACGGAACTGGTCTTTTCCGACCTCAACACGGCTTTCTTGCCATCCATCAGTCAGCCAAGGTGGCGCCCAGCTGTGGACTGTCCAACGAGTCGGAATTGTCAATATTGTACTGTAGGCCATGCCGTCATTCTCGAGCACCCGAATCTAGACCTGACTGACATAAACGTCTTGTCTCAGGCGCCTGTCGGGAGTACGGTAGCGAACGGGTTTCTGCTAACGTACTGTTGCCAGGCCGGCCGGCAATGGGCACGGTGAGACCCGTCAAGCACGAGAAGGCCGCTTGCGGATCGGCACTGGGGATTGGCGAATTGGACGTTGATGCACGTAGCAACCATGTGTCTGTCGATCTCTTCATGGTGTACACAAGCCACGAGTTCAATGGGGAAGTTGGTGTACCTTCTATTGGTGGGATGCCAATTCTCTGACATCTCCAGAGGCACAATCTGGACCAATGGGGTGCCCTGCGAGCCTGAGAGGCGTATGGCCAGCGAGTGCGCCTCATTGGGGTCGTTCTGTAATCCAGGGTTGAGCTGGCTTGGAGTTACGTGCCCTTCAAAAGCAAACACACCAGTCAATGTTCATCGCGGGGAGGGTAAAGTTAGATCTTACAGGTTTAGTGGAGCTGACTAGATATACATCAGTGGTTTGTAGATCAAACTAGTTCAGCCTTGGAGATTCCCGACAGTCCTGGACGGGGTTCAGGAGAGGAGGTAGAAGCGCCTACAGTAGAGCCGCCGAGGGTGCGTGGGAACAAGTCGCGACCTAGGTAGTAAAGTGAATGGAAGCGGAAGACTCCGCGGGGCGGTATCGCAATTCCCTCCTCGATGCGAGCTGTGGACGAAAAGCAGCCGACAAAAGAAAATATTCACATACTTACGATGCGTTTGGAAAATAGATGGTTAAAGGCTTGAACTGCTGTAGTTTCATATCCATTACGCATAGTCCCAAGCAGATAGGCCTACGGGGGCAGGTGGTTGGTCAAACCACAAGAGCGCTTGGTCAGACAGCAGAACCACCCGCTTCCGAAGGACAGTACTGGTACGAGCCAATAGCAGGGTATTGCTTTCCTACCTGTGTATGTTTACGACGTAGCATACAGATACCTTGGCTTTGACTCGGGTGCGTCAAAGAGCGGTGTTGACCAATCCGGACTTGCCCCTGGGTAGCTTCTTGGGGGTGAGACATGGATGGCATTATCGTGAAGACGGGTGGGAAAAACACGACCGAAGAACACAAGCTGAACATCAAACCACACCCATGCACTGTGACTGTGGACTTGGTCAGCCGTATAAGTACATCACAGCTTTGATGGTCTTACTGAGCACAATCACATTACCGTGACTATACTCCACACGTGATCCCCCCCTGCGCCGTAGGGACGTAGCAAGTAGTTACCACGATCCAGCCAAGCACCGAGTTAAGGCCCGTCTGAGGCGACCGTACTTGAATTGGCTAGGTTCGACCTGGTCCCAATTTGCCAGATGCAGCTCGGGAGGCCTGCAGGAAGCCACAGACCCTGGACGCATACAATGCTACACAGGATCAACACCCACTAACCCGCCGGCATGTAACTGTGCGTTTCGAGGAGCAATAAGCCGGAACTCCGCAAGCAATCTGCACAGTAGGGGTGCGCCATGCGATAGCCGTGTTCTTGTAGGAAATCAGCGACCTGGTGTGACCACTCTCCAGTCACCTTCAAGAGGAGAGGGGTTGTTAGTTGGACGCGTGAGATGATGGTACGTGCCGCCCTTGAGAGCTCTCTTCCCTCTTTGCGCGCGCCCCCCGCCTCAGCTGCAGAGACGGTAGACCAACCGGTTGCTTCTCATCTCACCTCGTCTCCCTCTCTGGGCACCCGCATCCACGATAGTATGCTGCTTACCTTGTGTCGGCCGGCATTGCGCTTACACTGGGATACCGCTCTTGCCAGTCGGCAGGTTGCCGAGTCGTGCAAGCCTCACTTGACGGATTATATAGCCGGCGTGCGAGGTAGGTAGGTAGGTAAATAGGGGTGTGTGTGTGTGTGTGTGTGTGCGTGTTGTGTTGTGTTGTTGGCGACCGTCTCGGCTTCGTCGACCCGCCCTCTTAGTTACCTGTCTCGACGACAACGGGTGGAATGACGACCGCAAAGGCCGCACGCATGAGGCGAACGAACTGTCTCACAGCTCTTGACAGCAGAGTGGTGTCTGCAGCCGCCACGATTCCATGACCCGCAGAGTCGCAGACCTCTTGGAAGATGCGGAGCCTAGCGGAACTCGGAAGAAGCAAGCAAACGGTCTTTTCGATGGAATTGGGGAGATGTCAAAATAGCCGTGGCTTGGTCTAACTTTAGACCCACGGATGATGGTGGGTCTCTCTGTCCTGTCAGAATCTTGTTAACGTCAGCAGTCCCTTCCTTGCACTCTTCCCTCTACCAAGTACGTAGTTACCCGTTTCTTTTGCGCAGCAACTTTGGAGCCTGATAACTGTCAGTTACACTGCTTACTGGTTGTGTGACGAACTACTGAAGTAACTAAACCGAGAGGAGCCTGGCTGTGGTGGGTCTGACCTAACTAGTTAGTTCACCCTAGCTGCTTGGAATGATCGCCCGCCCTCCACCCCACTTACTGGCCAACCATCCGCCCGTGAAACAGCCCTGTACAGTGGTACTTGCTGGCAGGCCGCGGCTCTCCCTCGCAGCACACACATAACTACACACAAAGTAGTCGGTTACACCCTAAACCTTGGGCAGTGCGTGGGGACTTTTCCGATCCCCGTGATTTGTTCAGCTGCTCGGGCCCTGGCCAGCCCGCCAAAGCATTGTCGTGACCCTACCTCGACTTACCCTTTGCTATACTTCACCTCCCACATACACTTTCTCGTCTTTGGGTACTTGCTAGCAGCTCAGCCATCACGTCGCCCCCTCTCCGGACCGGATTAGCACCGCTTCTGCCCAAGTCCCTGGTTTGGCATCTATCTCCCTGGGGTCGCCCGTCCCGAGCGGGGGTATCCGTAAAGCGGTACCTCTTACTTGTTCCTTCCTGGCGATGAGCTAATCCCAAGTGTGTTCTCGCACATGTCCATCCATCCTGACCTGCAGCCACTACAGTCCCTCTACAACGTGTATTATAAAGGCCCTCTGATATCCTCTCCTCTCCACCCCGTCCCGTGAAGCTCCACACCTTGAAACCGAGTCAGGTACTTGTCGGAACAGGATTGTTTTACCAAACTTCAGTTCAATGTGGCTCTCACGAACGACATAGACCGGTACGCCGCCCTCATCACTTCTAAGTACTCATCGATATCTGCAATCCCCTCCAAGGGGTTGCCTCTCGCTGGCTCTACTTGCCCCCCCCTCTTCGTCAGTCTCCTGTCCTGAACGGTTTCAGATTCCAAGGGGCTGGCTGCCCTACGGTGTTATTAGACACTCTCGGTGCCAAGACTTGAGAAGACTCCGTTTCCCACGGGCTGCCTAAATATCATAACATCACGACTATTGATACCTGCATCCGGGACGCCCTGACGTCCCAGGTCGCCCACCACCAGCCACCATGGCCTTCAATCCACACCGCGGTGGGCCATCGTCGGCCCCCATGTTCTTTCAAGGCTTTCAACCACAGCAACAACAACAGCAACAGCAACAACACCACCATCCCCATCCCCACGCTCAGCCGCCTCCGCCTCCGCCCTCAGGTTCGGCCGCACCTGGAACACGGGGCGCCGGCCCGGGATTCGCTTCGCCAAATGGCGGTGGCTTTGGCCCCGGCTTCTTCTCCAACGACAACAGCCAGTTCGACATACTTGAATGGTATCCACAGTTCCAGTCGTGCGTGCGGTACTTCCTGGACCATGCGCAGCACTCTGCGCCGGTGCAGGCCGTGGCCGCCTTTGTCAACATACACCTCCCGTATCAGAAAGTACAGAACCCCATGAGCAACGCAAGGTCCGGCGCCAGCAGCGGCTCGGCTTCGTCCGTACCATCACCGACGTCTCGCGCCGCTGGGAAGCTCCCCATGCCGGCGCACTCGCAGTCACCCTCGCCCGGGCTTGTCACGCTGAACCCGTACATCCGGAGGCTAGTGGTCACGGGTTTCGATTTTCCTGCTGTCCTCCACGGCTTTTTCGGCGACAATTGGGCACAGGGGATCGGTCCCCTGCACGAGGTCGAGCGCAGGAACTACCTGTTTGCGGCCAAGAGCGCGAGCTGGCTAGAAGTCAAGTCTCACTACGACATGGGCGAGGAGCAGAGCATCCCCTTCCTCCGGCCGCTCTCCAACGTCACGGAAAAGGAGATTATCAGTGCCGAGTCCAACTGGAGCGAGTGGCTCGCCATGCAAGACTGGATGGTAGGACCGAGGTCGCCCGAGATTTCGCGGAATGGGTCTACGCGTGTCAAGATGGAAGACTCCTGACATGGTTTGTGTCCCAATTGCTGAGCGGCACAGGGATCGTTCGTGCCACAGACATACCTGGGTAGATTATGCTAGGTCGTCGAATGTGTTTCAGCAGGCGATAATAATGTATTGATTAATTGACATCAGCTCATTCGGTCCTCTGTCTCCGTTAGTCCCGAGACAGTGAGTTCCAGGCTGTATAACTCGGCCAATCAAACCGGCTTGAATGCATCAGGGCATGCCAGTGTCGCCTAGTCATTGTGTCTGTAGTTTGGTCGAGTGCATGCCAGGTTCTCGCGCGTAACGTACGTAGTGAATACTCACGTCAGGCTCCTAGCTCGCTGGAATGATGTCAAAGGCCAAGGATCGGCCATGGCCATCATTCAAGTCTCAAGGACTCCCTGTAACCACGCTGAAAATGGATCGGAACATCGCGCTTGGGAGTCTGAAGCTGCCTGTTTTCACGCACACGGCCACTTTAACTCGGGCCATGGTCAGAACTGGTAGTTAGGTAGTTAGGTAGTTACCTACAAACTTACGTAGTACGACGAAGTAACAGCGTCACACTTTGCACCCACATGGGAGAAAGACCCCACTAATTCGTGCGTTCCTTCCAGGGGCAGGGGGGTCGGCTAAAATTCACGGGCTCGGTGGTGCTAGGACTAGGTACTAGGCGCTGGAGGGTCTACGGATAACGCTACGTACGGATACGATTGGCTGTCATGACAAGTCGACTGTCGCGGTGCGTTTTTGCTTTTCAGCCTTGCGGGACCGGTCAACCGTGAACCTTTGCTTGTTATCGACGCCTTCTCGTATCAACAACAAGGACGGATAACTACCCATTCCGAGCTGCGTTTCGATACGCTCGCCCGACAAGACACAGTCAGCCAGTCGACCTGTTGGCCGTTGTCCCTGCCCGGTCACGTTCGATGAATGCGCATCTCAATGACAGCTCATCACCGGCCGTAGCAGCTATTCTGGGAGCGGAGACAGCTGAGCTGAGCTGAGCTGAGCCGAGCCGAGCTCACGATGGATTTCGGCCTCGAGATGGACCTGGACAACCATGACGACAGCTCCGGAGTCGCAGTTGGGAACGGTCAGCGTCGCCACAACAACAGCCACAACAACAGCATCCGGCAACGCGCCGTGCAAGAATGGAACCGGTTCCTCGCGCTGTGCATAGCCCGGCGACTCGATCCCGACATATTCGCATCCCATGTCTCCATCCTGTCGTCGAAATGGCCGCTGCCCGCTCCCGTCGTCGCCGACATCATGCTCAAACCCCAAGCGACGAATCATGAAAGCCTCGACCCGCGCATACCCCGTTACATACACGTCCTTACTGAGCAGAACCTCGTCGACACCCCGTCCATATTGATAGCCCTGTACAAGCACTCGACGTCGCACTCGCACGCAGAAGCCGCCGGCGAGCATGCGCCGACGGGCTACAGTCAAATCGGCGCCGGCTTGCGATGGAAGATCTCGTACGGTCCGGAAGAGACCATTTTCTACCGCTTGACCAAGGCTGTTGGGCTGGGCACGGGCATTCGATCGGCAAGAGATGCCATCGAGACCTGCAAGATTATGGCCAAGTGGATGACGCTGTTCACCTCGGCCGCAGCCGCCTTTTCGCAAGACGTCCTCGGCCAAATACACAGTGCCCAGACTAGAGATGATATGGAGACATCCAGAGCTGCGTTTGTGATGTTGCTCCTGGGAATATGCGAGAACCCGGCAGTTCTCAAGGCCTTGAGCCAGCCATTTGCCCGAGGTGAGTCGACCAGGTAGGCTCAGCTCGTTGGGGACATGAAATAACACCACGTAGAGGCCAGAAAGGTTCTATCCGAGGGTCTTGACGCATTTGTACCCTCCATCGTGCAAAGCGCCTCGCAGATTGCTGCTCGCCTGGAGTTCTTCCGCACCGAGACTCTGGCTAGCTTCGAGCCTATTGACAAGAAGAAAGAGGCGACAAACGTCGAGATCGACGACATACTCGACTCCACCGTGGGCTTGGAGAACTTTGCCATCCCGGAAGTGCCAATCTCAAACTCGCGAGCTGGGCTATACATATATCTCAATGCTTCGGTAAGGGCTCCATGGGAAAATTCTTCTACCTGATGCATCGGCACTAATCAAGCGCAGCTCGTAGGACGGCCACTACTAGACGATTCTACATTCTATAGCTACCTGCACAATCGTTACAATGTAAGACGGGATACAGTCTGTGGTGAGCCTGCTGGCTGACAGACACGACTAGGGTGACATTCAAACAACTACCGTAGATCTGATCCTGGCGTCGTTCGATGTTCTCGCCAACGCAGTGTTCCGAAACGAGGGACAAAAGACTGCCCACCTCCTGAGATCATACTTGATCAACAAGCTGCCTTTGCTGCTCGCTACTTTGGCCACAACAATGTACCCCCCAGCCACGGCGCAGTACTGCATCACCGAGGCATTGAGTCAGGTCGACACTAACGCCTTCCCTACTCTGTCGGCCATGTTCGACGTCTCCAACAGCAACAACACCTTTACTGACAGTGTGCGGCAAGACTTCTGCTTTGCCTGTTGCTTGCATGGACTCATTCCCGAGTCGGCCATCGAAGGGCTACTTGGAGAAATCACATATCAGACATTGCCTGCCGGCGGCCGATACGTCAAAGAAACATTGGTCAACCAGTGTGTAACAGATCCGGAACGAATCCATGGGCTGATTAGCGAACTGGACAACATGGATGGCAATGTGGGCGCCGTCTGTCAAGCTTTGACCGAGGCATGTTGCTTTCTCTCTAGGCATATGATTGAGGCGAACTGACACTTTCATAGCTGATCGTCCGGCTCTGCAGCAACAAAGAAACAATGTCGTTGAAACTGCTGTGTGGCCAGCTCGCCAGGAAACCGCTATCGCTCGATGTCATCCTGCTGTTCGACAGGCCTATATCCATCTTGCACCCACTCTGCGAGCTGCTGGACAATTGGCGGTATGACGATGACCAGGGTGAATACCAGCCAGTGTACGAAGAGTTTGGATCCATCTTGCTGCTCGTGATGGCCTTTGTGCGCCGATATGGTCTATCGGTTGCAGATCTTGGCATCCGATCTCCGGACTCCTTCATGGCGAAGCTCCTCAACAGTGGGCACCTTTGTCGGCCATTGGAAGAACTGTCGGAACAAGAGCAGGGCCATCTCGGCGGCTGGATCCAGGGCCTCTTTGACAACGAGAGCGGTGGGCTGGGTGACGAGTTGATGTCTTCCTGCCCGCCACAGGACTTCTACCTCCTTGTTTCGACTCTGTTCCACCAGACTGTATTGGCTCTGGGTACGGACCGCCTTGGTGAAGAGAGTCTCAAGAGCGGGGTGGAGTGTAAGCATGCGCTACAAACGACCTCGAGCATAAGCTAACCATTGTTCAGTCCTTGTGGACACCTTCTTGCTGCCGTCATTGGTGACAGCGATATCATACATGTCGAATCTTCTCGAAGTCCATAGACCCGCGGAGCAGAAATCCGTCATTCGCATCCTGCAACTCATCCTGCTGACCAAACAAGGTTCCAACGAAGCACAGAACATGCTGTCAGCTGTGCTCAACATTGTGGCAAGACCACTGGAACACGGACTTCGGTCATACCAACGACAAAACCCAAGCAGTCAGGAGGTCGAGCCTCTCCTCAAGGCGATCAGGGACAACACTCGAATCTCCCGTCGGACTGCCGGCGCCGACCACAAGGAGCTGGAGCAGTGGACCAGTCATCCCAACGGCGGGCTGGTTGCCTCGTTGCGCCAGACCATACAGCAATTCGTGCAGTGGAGCTTGCATCCGGGTATGAACATCATGCCGACTTCTTATACGCATCGCCAGTCTCTTGTCGCGCTCAAGCTTCTAGGACCAAAGAGATTACTCTATGTGATATTGGACGAGGTCAAACAGCAGACAGATGCCGGGAGTGCCAGTCTCATCTATGACATTGCTACAGCTCTCATATGCGCACCCGATGTTACTAATGTCCCTCCTCCTACGACGATGTCAACGATGCTCAATGATCAGAACCAGCAGAATGGGCCAACACAAAGCCGTATATCGTTGCGCAAGGTGTTGAGATGGGAGGCTGAGGATTTCAAAAAGATTCAGAAGACGGACCCGGCCATGGCCGAGATTGTGGTACGGCTCTACAGGAGGGTTGAGATGCAGATGATCTTGCCAGACCCACCTCAGATAATGCAAGACGGTCTTGCGCTCGCTTTGAATGAGAGCGCCGCAGCTTCCCTAGGCGACGCACTGGCAGCTGCTGGCAACGACAACATGATGACCGACGACGGAAACGTGGACTTGGATCTTGGGGGTCACAATGACATGTTGGATATGTCGTCCGCGCATAATGGCGGGCTCGACTTGACCGACGATGACATCTTTGGCGGCTTGGATGTTGGCAACAACGCTGATCTCCTTGAAGCATGGGACGGCATGGACCTTAGCTAAAAGTCGTGCCAGGGAATGGAATGGAAGCAAAGGACAAGTTCTGGACAGAGCTGGATAAGAGCGTTGGTGGATTGACACAAAGTCTTTGAATACCTTGAATTTACATGTTGCAAAGCGACACGATGGAAAGGATATATAACACCATACAGGAAAAACTCCGTACCGAAAATCGCCTCTACCACGTGCCCAAGGTGAACTGCGAGTTGCCCATGTTGGTCAGCTCCCAGGTCTCGGCGCCAAGGACGCCTGGTATTCCCTCGTCCTCTTTGCTGCCGCATAGTCCTGCGACGAACAGAAGTGCCATGAAGTGATCGTCGGTGCCGTGCGCGTCACGGTACTTGGGGTGCTTCATCAAGCTCGTCACCCTCCGGCGCAACATGGGTCCGCCGGCACCCTTGGCGCTCCGAATGATCTTGCCGCCGCTGATGGCCTCGTTCACGGGGATGACCTCCTCGTGGCCGGGGCAAAAGGCAGAGATGACCTCCTGACGGAACTCGAGGGCCCAGGGCTCGGGCGGCGTGATCTGGGCAAAGTTGTCGCGGTACCGGAGCATGGGGCCCCAGATGTTGCGGTACAGGTTGTGCACGCCGCCGCCGCTGCCGATGAAGAGCGTCTTGTGGCGCTTGGCGCGTAGCGGGCGCAGCGCCGCGCCGATGGCGACGTGGTAGTGAGGGTCGTACAGCTGGTTCATGGAGACGAGCGTGGTGGGCGGACAGCCGCGCGGGAACATGCGGATCAGGATCAGGTAGGTGTCGTGGATCCAGTCGAACTTGGGGTCGACGTCGCTCGGGATGCCCCCGGCAGCGAGGTGCGCCCGGATTGTCTCGATGTAGTCCATGTCCGGGTTCAGCACGTAGTTCTTGTACTTGGCCGGGTCGACGTAGGACACGGGCGACTTCTCGGGATTGGGATTTGCGGCCACGAGGACGCCCGGCTGGGAGGTGGCCCAGTGTGCGCCCTGGTTGATCTACAGTCAGCTTTCTGTCTCTGGGAAGGGGTGGGTTGGCCACAGTCGGATGCTCCACGTATATAACATAACACATGTGAGATGCCGAGTCTGGAGGCGGGAGACACGACTTACCATTATAACCACATGCTCGATGCCATTCGCCAGTGCCTCGTCGCCGCACTTTTGCCAGTAAGCCGCCGACTCAGACTCCTCGCCCAGCATCATGGTCGATCCGTGTGAGAACATATGCACCGGAGTCATCTCCTCTACTTCCTTCTTGCCCACAGCCATGGTCTCGTAATTCTCTCTCTCTCTGTGTATCTCACGGCTATGAAGTTTAGAGTTGGACAGCGGGTTCAGGTATGGTGTTGTTTATTTCCGATATAGAGCAGGTACAAAGGTGAAAGGAAGGTGTGTGTATCAGATGTCGCACGACTACTAAACCACGGCGACTGTATAAACAATATGGAAACCAGATAGATAGTTACGGCGTTCTCCTGGGGTTAGTAAGAAGAGGAGCTCAAGTGGATTCCGGTAGTTAAATGCGACGACGTTCAGGCCAATCTCGTGTGCGGCTTTGCTCACAATGCATGCTCATGGTGGCGAAATGAAAGCCCCCCCGCGGATCTCGGGGGAAATGGGGAGGACTACGAAGCACGCGTGGGCAACGGAACCCGGTGGGCGCGTCTCACATGCCTCCCCCCCCCTCTCCGCCCCCACTCTTCCTTTCTTCCCCCACCTGTCCGGTACAGCAGAGAGGTGGAGCTCGGTTGCGGGAGAGAGCCGAGACACCTTTGTCGGCCCCTTGAACTTACGGCCAAGCGTTATCGTAATATGAGGGCAGTCGAGGGCCCCAGGAGTTGGGCGGGCAGATAGGGGGCTTCGGCATAACTTACACACGAAACGGTAGACAGGGTGGGAGTTGTTGGCAAAGACACGAGCCGGTCCATGGATGCTGTGCTATACTTTGTTGTTGCTACGGAGAAGTGCTGTACTAGTACGGGATGCTGTACCCAGTAGTTATTCCCTAAAAGTTAGAACGCCGTTAAGGTGTCAAACTAGTCTCGATTTGGTGATGGATAGTCTCCCCCCACAACGGCGCTATACATAGTAATCATACATATATCTTCAAAGTCATCGAGATGACCGTAAACAATATACCTCTCTGTGCAGACACTACTTGCGAATTCTGGTACATCTATTACCTGCAAATTCGTGAGAGAGTTAACGGACTGCAACTAAGCCGGATTCGTATTGGCTTAGACGATGATGCGAGCTCCATATGTTGACGAGACGTTGCTTATTAGCGCCAGGCCCCCCCCCGTGGGGGCATGTGGGCGTGCTGTAACTTACGTCCTCCGTACTCCGTACATTCGCCAAGTCTCTGCGGAGCCTTAGTAAATCTACAGAGTAGGAACCACCGAACCAGGCACAGAGCTAGCGTTGGTCCCCTAAAGTTTGTAGTCGGCAGCGTTCACTATTTCTTGCTTGTGACGAGCAGTTTTCCCCGCGAAACGTACTTTCTAGATACATTTCCCTCGAGCCTTCCCGGACGAGCGACTAGGTTATCCGTCCACGTGCTAGTGCCGGTAATATCGGAATGACTGGCAGGCGGGCGCTCGCGACGACTTGCTTCCCGTGAGCTGTTGTTTATCGTCGGGTCTCGACAGTACCTCGTACGTTGCCATGTTTGCCAACTTAGAGTTTGGGTGGATGCTGCTGCTGCTGCCGCATGTACGGAGTAGTTACACCGTATGTATTTGCCCAGTCTCGATTGCTCGTAATGCTGGACCAAGCTGGGTATAGTCAGTCAGTGGAGCCGAGGCCGTTCGTAGTATACTAACTAACTAACTTGTGCACAAGGGGGAATTAACGTTGACGGGTATTACAGAGTACACAGCATGCGTTGGCTTTGCAGGGCGGTGACAGACGCAGGTGAAGCCAAAAGTGTAACCGAACCGTGAACGGCAGACCATCGTACCGTGCATGCTCAGGGTATCCGTATCCGTAGTCATGAACAACGTTCCACGATGAAGCCATATCCATGCGCATTGTCCAGCGTGCAGTGTCTTCCCCCCTGGTAAACACGGCTGTCCGAACTCAATCTCGCACGACAGGGCCGGCAGACTCGGACATTTGCAAGTTGGCCAAGTTGCGGGAGCAAAGGCTACTGAGTAACTATATGGATTCTTAAAACACACCAAGTGGCAAGCAGGCTGCCAAACCGCGCGGACACGGAGAGCAATCCTCCGTTTGACTTTGGGAGAGTCAGTGGTGGACGGTCAAACTCGCCGGTGTATCCGACCGAACAACGAATGCCTGTCCAAGGATGCAGCTTGTAGGCTGTAGCATTGCCATCGGCACCGTAGACTGTATCCGTAGTGCAGGCGAACAACCGCGAACAACCGCAAACAACCGCGAACGACGTCCCACTACGACCAACCAACTACGGATAACGTTATACGGGATGTCAAATGGTGGTGCGCACTGCGCAGAGCAGAGCTGGTTGTGTACCGTAACGCGCTAACATTACTATAATCGCTCGTTGCATGCAGACTGTGTCAACTACAGTCTACAGCTAGCAACCGCTGTAACCCCCGCGTTACATGCAGGCTGTGTTAATACGGCTACTCTGTAACTAACAACTAGCAACCGACTCTGACCCAGTGAACAACAGACAATGGGTCCAACAAGCTGGAGCGCGCATGGCCTCCAAAATACGTACTCGCATGTGTAGATATCGCAAAAAGTGACCAAGTACACACCAGGACGACTAAAGTACAAAAAACGCTATAGACGACCTACAAAATCCCCTAGCGAAACGCGCCACCGCACAACCAACTAACTTGTCCATCCCGAAATCAGGTTGAAGCCCCTCGCACCAACGCGCCACGCATTGTATCCCACGATCGGCAGGATGCCAAACAGCGTGAGACTCAACGTGATGCTGACCATGGTCAAGGCACCGGCATCGAAGAAACCCATCTGCTCGTTCGTGGGCTGCCCCGTCGGCTTCAGGGGCGCCACGGCGAGCGCCCGTACGGCGGCCGTGTTGAACTTCTCCGCGTCGTTGAGCAGCTTGTCCGCCTTGGCGAGGGACTCCGGGAGCGGCTCGATATACTGCGGCCGCGCGACCGAGAACATGTCCTTGCTGTACCGGTAGTGGAAGTCTGCGTCGTACGCCATTGGCGCTGCGGGGCCCACGAGGAGATGGACGGGGATCTGGTTGAGGCAGGAGACGTGGCAGGGGCGGTGATGGGCGAGGTACTTGGCGGACCCGGCGTCGCCGAAGAAGTAGCCGGCCAGGAGAGGTTCTCTGTGAAGCGTAAGCATTCATGTCCCATTTGGTTTGTTGATGGGACGCGCGCAGTGCACTTACTCGACGTCGTTGGAAAAGGTGGCATCCACGAGCCCAGAGCAGGCCACGATAGGCAGGTATCGGCCAGTTATCTTCATGTGGAGAAGCGGCGATGATCTGAGGCTGTTAGAACCGTCTCTCTCTCAACCGTCTTGTCTGATTCAACCTCACCTGTTGTGCACCTCGACGATCTTGAAGCCGTCTGCTCCAGAGATGGATACTTGTTTCTTGTCCTCGGCATCCTTGACAGCCTTCCGGGTCTCTTCACCCTGGTTACTGCTGACCTTCTTGATGGAAGAGTCCTTGGCAAATGCCGTAGCCGCGAATTTGGCGCAAGCGTCGACGAACTCGTCCTTGACGAACTCGTTGACGTAGACGGCGTCAGGCGCATACGGCGAAGTTCCGCCGAAGCTGAAGCGGGCTTTCGTAATCGCCTTGGCCGCAGCCTGGATGTCTGCAGAGCGGCTGACAACAGCAATCGTCCGGGACTTGGATGACGAGAGCAGTTGAGACGTCAGGCTCTTGGAGGGGGCCGAGCTGGTTTGATCCACGAGCAGGGCCGAGTCGAGAACGGAGGAGTCGGCGAGGGTCTTGGTCAGATAGAACGTGTTGACGTCCAGGGCGGCCGGGAGGAGCTTGTTGAGGATTGAGTCTACTTGGAGCAGAGTGTCTTGGAGCTGTCATGGGCCGTTAGAATCCATCATGGCGACATGACATTGCCCAATCTCACTTACCTCGACTACAATACAGTTCCCAGAAGATATAGCCGCAGCGAGCGGCGCGACAACCGAGTAGAACCTGGTGTGGCTCGTCGGTCGGATGACGACCAGACCGACGCCTACCCTTCGAGTGGCGTTGTCCTTGCCGTGCGTGACGGCGTACTCCTTCTTGTGCTCTTCCTCAAAGTTCAGCGTGTCGTAGAAGTGCCTGACGGCGTCCATGGCCAGGTAGTACTCGGTCTCGGCCTCTGCGCTGGACGCCTTTGAGTCTTGCGCAATAGCACTACATATCGCGCCGGCCTCGCCGCGCAGAGCAGCATGGAGACTCTGGAACTGGCCTTGACGGTATCGAATGTTCTCGGTCCGCCCGTCCGTGACGGACTCTTGCAGTCGCTCAATGGCCTGTGAAGTCATGATGAGAATAGTATGGTGTTTCGTGTTTTGTGTTTTGTGTTTTGTGTCTCGTGTTCCAACAAGCAAAGCAACAAGACAAGCGAGTGGCAATGCGACGATGATGAAGGACTTTGGATTCGAGTCTGTCAAGGTTCTCGCTCGGCACAGGATGTCTATCTCTGCATAATTTACGATCCGGAAGAGTGTCGCATCACCGACTTTGACTAAGTTACTTGGAGTCCTGACAGAGCATTAGGTACCCACCTTTCCGCATCAACCGTGACAGTAGAGGAAGGATGGGTGTGGGGGTTCCGGGAAGTGGGGGAAGTTGTCCTGGTATGAATGAAACCCTGTCTGGCAACTGAAGTCTGTCCGGTACTTCGTATTCGCCCCTCCTCCCCCCCCCACTTTACCCCAGTCTCGACTTGACTTTGAGACCCCTTCCTTACTTTACCTCCCGGGTGATGTGGGCTACGCGTATCCGTACCTAAGTAGTTATACCGTAAACCCCATCCATGCCTATCTATGCTCGGGGAGTGCGGATACTACGTACAGTGTTGTTTCTACTCGGGCCATTTTCAGCGACTCGAAACCAGCTGCTGCCATTCATTTCCAGACCCATCATCCAAGATCGACTGACTTGGCCGACTGACTTGACCGACTGACTTGACCAACTCATACTCACCTACAATTCCCGCCGTCGCTCCAACTCCAGAACACACACTCACACGCCTCATACCAAACCAAACCCAACCGCCATCATGTCCTTGACAACGACAACCAACCCCTCGGCCACCACCATGCGGGAGACCATGCAGGACTACGAGATCCGCCTCACCAGCGGCGCGAACGCGAACGCGCCCGCAAACGCGCCGCCACACGTCTGGGTGCCCCTGACCGATCACGAGGCTCCTGATGTCCCCAACCCGCCAGGCTGGCCCACGGATCATCGCGGCGTGCCTCACTACAGACCCATCAACTACAATCTGAATAGGGAGGCGCGGCCCTGGGGTTCCAATCCGATCGAGACAGTCTTTGTCCTGCACTTGCTCCACGGAGTTTGGCTGACTGGGGTAAGTACTGGTGGTGGTATTCGTGGCTTGGAGATTGCGTGATCCGAGAGTGCTAACGATGCGCAGCTCAGCAATTGGGCCTGGAGGAGCACGGGCGGGCGGTTCAACACCACCTTTTGGCGATGGAAGGTGGGCGGTGAGTTCTAGTTTGGTGACGGCACCGCGAGGGATTACCTGTTATTATTGTTGTGTTGTTGCGATCGTACGCGCGTTGAAGAACTAGTCGGTGGTTTGTGCGAATTGTCATTTTGGGTGTAACAGCTATGATTCGAGTTCGAACACAACCCGGTTTCATCGTATAGTGCGTGCATGAAGACATAGTCGAGAGCGTGTATATCGCTTCGAGTCTCACTCAATCACATAACTAGTTAACTTAACGTCGTCCTTTGAACTAGTAATTAGTGAGCGAGCCCGTACCGTCTCTGTAGGCTTCCGTTTCTCCGTGCTCCGTAACTACTCCGTAACTACTCCGTACACTTGTCAGACTTGGCATTTCGATCAAGACACCAGAACCGTTGCTTTCTCATACCCCAACCGTCCATCTCATTTCCCATGATGTTACAAGTATGCAGCTCATAGCTGACTATACTGCCTAGCCGCACCTGTCAGGTCTGCACAAGGGCACCTCCGAAGAGACGAAATTATCGGGGATAGTATAACCAAAAAAGGGACCCGCCCACTTCACAGCGTAGTAACTACTTCCTAGGCGTCCTTCCGGTACTTCCCCTCCTCCACTTGCCGGTGGTGTCTCGTACAATGCAGCGATCGAGGTAAATCCGAGGCCGAGGGGTAATGTATGTAATACTGCCGACATGTGCACTGAGACTTCTTGAATACTCCCAATCATAACTACACTATCCCCACTGTACTCTCGTCTGCATCTTCAGCTTCACATCGCACCAATTCACTCTCGTCGCACTCGCTAGCCAGCCAGCAAGCAAGCAAGCCATACAGTGAAAAATGGATGTACAGACACCCCCTCTTCGTGACCTGCTCACGGTCACCGAGGACAAGGAACACGGCCTCAAGTTCCTCAAGAACGTCTCCATCCCCCTCAAGGCCTCCAAGCTGCCCATCCGCGCCAACGTCTACCTGCCGCTGAGCGACGACCCCAACGCAAAGTTCCCCGTGCTGGTCACCTACGGACCCTACGGCAAGGACATCCCCTACCAGACCTTTTACACGAAATCCTTCAACGAGGTCAGCCCGGAGCACCGCTCCAAGTACTCGGCCTGGGAGACGCCCGACCCCGTCTTCTGGACCAAGCATGGCTACGCCATCGTGCGCGCCGACGAGAGGGGTCTGGGCCAGAGCCCCGGCTTCCTCGACACCATGAGCAGCGGGACGAGCGAGTGCTTCTTCGACGTCGTCGAGTGGGCCGCCGAGCAGTCCTGGTCGTCTGGCAAGGTCGGCTTGTTGGGCATCTCCTACTACGCTGGTACGCAGTGGCGAGTGGCTGCGAGAAAGCCGAAGGGACTGGCGGCTATAATTCCTTGGTATGTATACTTCCCCTCCCTCCGCTTCCCCTCGCCATGCTTGACGATCGAGCGAGTATCGAGTCCTAGGACTGACCAGCCAAACCAGGGAGGGCATGTCAGACTACTACCGGGATCGCTGCCAGCACGGTGGCATCCTGTCGGACAAATTCATCGACATCTGGTGGAACCGCCAGGTCCTCGTGAACCAGTACGGCCGGCCCGGACGGTCGACGCTCAAGTTCCCCCCGGACGGACCCGGCGCGCGCGGCCAGGAGGACACGATAGAGGGTGACCTGCCCGAAGACGTGCTCGTCAAGAACCGCCAGGACCAGACCATCGACAACGCCAATAACAAGTACCGCGACCAGGCGTACTACGCCAGCAAGGAGTTCCGCCCCGAGGACATCGAGGTGCCCCTGCTCAGCGTCGCCAACTGGGGCGGCATCCTCCTGCACCTGCGCGGCAACGTCGAGGGCTACGCCCACGCCGGCTCCAAGAACAAGTACTTGCGCTTCATCACGGGCCGCCACGACCTGCCGTTCTACTACAAGGAGGAGGTCGAGCTTCAGATGAGCTTCCTGGATGCCTTCCTCAAGGGCGACGACCGTGTGGGCTGGAGCGTGCCCGGCAAGGTCGCCCCGGTCACCATCACCCTGCGCAAGGGCAACGTGGGCTTCGACGACGCCGAGAAGGAAAAGGTGTTCAAGAAGCGCGAGGAGGAGGCCTGGCCCATCCCCAGGACCCAGTACACCAACTACTACCTCACGGCGGACCAGGGCCTGGTCTCAAGCAAGCCATCGGCCACGGAGGCGAAGCAGGTCTCATACCCCGCGCTGGGGAATCTCGCGAAGCCCCAGGCAGTGTCCTTCACGACGCCGGCGTTTGAGAAGGAGACCGAGATCACGGGCCACGTCACCGCTCACCTGAACGTGTCCATGACGCCGGAAGAGGCAGCAGGCGAGAAGGATATCGACCTGTTCGTCACACTGAGACATCTCGACGCCGCCGGCAAGGAGATCTACTACACCGGTACCGCCGGCGACCCCATCCCTCTCTGCAAGGGCTGGCTGCGCGTCAGCATGCGCAAGGTCCACGAGGACCACCCCAAGCACCGATCCTACCTACCATACCGCGAGTACTTCTCGACGGATGTCCTCCCCGTCAAGCCGGGTGAGGTGTACGGTGTCGACGTCGAAATTTGGCCCACCAACACCGTGGTTGAAGTCGGCAACAAACTCGTCTTCGAGGTCGCCAGTGGTGACACGCAGGGCTCTGGTATATTCCAGCACAACTCGCCTACTGACAGGTACGTCCGCCGTAGAGAACAACACCCTTTGAAAATATCTAACATCCCGCAGACCTGCATCCAAGTTCGCCGGAAAGAACACCATTCACTTTGGCGACGGCCTGGAGAACTACGTCACATTGCCCATCATCCCCCCGAAATAAGTTGTCCAAGGACGAGAGATGGATAGAAGGATAATGTGACGGAGAAAGTAAAAGAGGAAAATATAATCGCATGCCCCGAGGACTTAATGTCATACTCTGCTTCTTAGTGATGCACGCTGCCTCTTCGTAAAGGGGCTCTTCTTCGTGATACGGTGTTCTTCATCGTAGTGTACTCTGCGTCCTCGCAATGGACTCTGCTTCTCCGTGAATAACAATGCTGCTCCCGATGCCCTCCGCTCTGTGCACATACTGTGTAGTGTTACCGGGCCCATACACACCCGGTGCTTTTAACGTACAATTATGACTGGGAATTGTTGTGACCAGATCGGCACCGGCATGAATGTCAGGCATACTGTCTTGAGTAGACAATATCAGATAGACAGCCACGAGCGTCGAGTAGTAAAGTAAGTACACAGCATCAGACAGACAGACCCGAGCAGCTAGTGTAGTTTAATGACGGCAGGATAAAGCCAGGGCATGCCTGCACTTCAAGGCTTCCGAATACTGTGTAAATCACAACTTCTTTCGCGTGTCAATCAACCGAAACGTGGTCACAGCTACCTACCCTGAAAAGCTTCGGACGGGTGGGGGTGGGCCGTTTCCCGAGGCACCCGAAGGTTGGACGGGTACGGATGGATACCCCGCGGGGGGGTGGGTAACGGTTGACGCTTTGGGGGGCCTCGGGGTCTTCTCCGTGGCCGCGGGGCAACGACACGATACAGCTAGAAAATGTACTGAAAGACAACCGAGTCCCTTTGCTGTGTGAACAACGTAGGTCAGTAAGAAACTCTCGAGCTGTTCAAGATGGCGTACACAGAGCACTTCTCCATCGCAAACCTCCCTTACGGGATCGCAAGCACCAATGCCCGCACTGAGCGGGCAGTAGTCACCCGGCTCGAGGACTCTGTCTTCTTCCTGGCGGACTTGAACTTGGACTGCTCCGGCACAGTCAAGTCGGCCTTGACCAAAGTACGTTGTCGCCGAATGGCTGTCGAGCAAGAGGCCATACTGACTGCATTGTTTACAAATTACAGCCGACCCTCAACGACCTCGCAACGGCTAGCAGAGCAGAGCTTAAACAGCTACGAGCCAGCCTGCAAAAAGTGCTTGCTGACAGCGCAATTGCCTCGAAACATGGTCACAAGATCGGCGATGTCACACTCCACCTGCCAATCACCGTGGCGAGCTTCGCGGACTTCTCGTGTTCGAAGGAACATGTGTTGAATGCGGGAGAAGCCGTCTTTGGGAAACGTGTAGCGCCGCCAGCGTTCCTGCACATGCCCATAGCTTACTCCGGCACCCCGTCGACCATTGTTGTCTCGGGAACGCCAGTGCAGAGACCGAAAGGTGTGTACCGGGCCGGCGAGTCGATCGAGTTCGGAGCTTCCAAGGCTTTGGACTACGAGCTCGAGATTGCCGCCATCGTCGGGAAGCCCACCAAGCTTGGCGAGAGCGTCGCTCTGAACGACGCGGATGACCACATCTTCGGCCTGGCCTTGCTCAACGACTGGAGTGGTGAGTGAACATTCACGGCAGCTCATGTGGAAGCCCTTCTTCTGACGTTAGCAAACAGCCCGAGACATCCAAGGGTTTGAAATGAACCCGCTGGGCCCAATGAACGGCAAGAGTTTCTGCACCTCGCTGGGGCCGTGGGTGGTGACGCTTGATGCTCTGGAGCCATTCGCCACAGCTGCCCCGGCCAAGGAGGTGCCAGTGAGCACCTTTCTCCAAGAGACCAAGGCAAAGCCGAGCTACGACATCAAGCTCGAGGTTGAACACCTGAGAGGGCAGATCTCGACCAAGACGTGCAGTGCTAACGCGTCGTGGATGTACTGGACGTTCCGAGACATGGTGGCTCAGCACACGATCAATGGCTGCAATCTCAACACGGGAGACATACTGGCCACAGGCACAGTATCAGGTGTTGGCGACGACGAGCATGGCTGTCTACTCGAGATGACCAAGGGCGGCAAAGTTGCCTACACGCTGACTGATGGGTCATCGAGCACCTACCTTGAGGACGGAGATGGTGTTAGGTTCACGGCGTACTGCGGTGCCGGTGTCGGGTTTGGAGAGTGCACTGGCTTCGTCTCTCCCGCACGACCCTTGTAGGAGGGCATGGTCTGCAACGTAGTTTGTCCACGTGTATACAGAAACATACAGAAACCGTCCTGGCAGGCGTCATGGCTGGTATAACGTTGCAACAGTTGCCCTGTGTGACGAGTCCGGCGCAAGTCCAATCCCACGCACGTACGGAGCGAGTGGCTAGCAACTTATCGCCGTAGTACGGAGTACGGAGTAAAATGATAAAATACTACGTAAAAGCTGTAGTGGATCCCGTTACAGCTCCCATCATTGGCTGAAGCTGCTCTAGCTCCAGCAGCTACCCCAACTGGCAACAGCAGAACACGACAGGGAGCTAGTTAACTAGTTGACTAGCTGTAACTGCCACGTTCGCTCAATCTTTTTCGGTGCGTGCGTATTCGAGCTCCATCTCCGCATCTGTCTAGAACTGTGACATTACGTCGTCGCAAACTCACCTACATCTCGTTCTTCTCTCTCTCCCTCACACCCCCCAATTGGTAACTCGCACCGTCTCTGCTCATCACTCATCATGGTCTCCCTCAAGTACTCGGCTCTCGCTGCATTGGCGCTTCGCGTCGCATCTGTCTTTGCTCAGGACGGATCTGTAAGTAGCAGTCATGCGCCGCCCCCGTGCTTCAGGTTGCTCGCGTGAGCTTCCATCTACGCATCACGCCCGAGTGCTCTACCGATACTGACTATGCTCTTCCGTGCAGCCCCTCGCCAAGGACGCCGAGCTCAAGGCCAACGTCGTGGCCACCTTCCCCGAGGCCGACATCTTCGGCGTAAAGCTGGTCAACGGCCGCGCCACCAAGACCGTCGTGGACATCACCAACAACGAGGCTGAGCCCATCACCGTCTCCTTCATCGGCGGCGCCCTGTACACCCTCAAGGATGTCCCGGCCAACGCCCCACCCTCGAGCGCCATCGTCCGCAACCTGACCTCGGTCCGCTACGATGCCACCATCCCCGCCGGCGAGAAGCAGTCGCTGCCCTACTCCTTTGTCCTCGACATGAACCCCCAGGACCTTCTTCTGCAGTTGACCGCCGTTATCACGAACGGCGCCAACCAGATCTACCAGATCCCGGTCTCGAACCAGACTGTCAGCATAGTCGAGGCGCCCACCAACATCTTCGACCCTCAGGTGTAAGTCTCCAAAATATCCCATCTATTGCATTGCTCTATAGTAGAAACGGCCGCTGACTGCCTATCCACAGCATCTTCCTGTACCTCTTCCTGGGCACCATCTTCAGTGGGCTCTGCTACTTCGTCTACAACACCTACATCGCCGCTTTCTTCCCTCAGCAGAAGCGATCCAAGGCTCCTAAGAAGGCCGTCGTTGTCGTCGAGGAGCCGGTGTCTGGGGGCGAGGGTTCTGCAAGCGGCACCGACAAGATCGACCAGAGCTGGATTCCCCAGGATCACATCAACCGACCCGTCGCACGACGCGTCAAGAGCGGTGCTAGCCAGAAGTCCAAGACAAAGGTTGTCGCGTAGGACGGAGAACCTCGCCCCGGACAAAAGAGCTTGTCAGTTGAGAAGATGTCCAAGGGAAAAAGAAAGGACCGCCACTGATGACGGGTGGTGGATCTGTAATCTTGGGCAGTTTTGATTCGACTTTTAGATACCGGTGGTACGGGTTACTGGATGAGCCGAAACGCAAACCAGTCCGAACGATGACGACCGCAGCGCTATGTTTGTATAACCAGTATATTCATACTTGGTACTTATCCATCAAGCTATATGTAACTCCAAAACTCCAACCTGGTATCTATGTAACGCTCATGACCAGTATACTCTGGTAAATTTCCGTCCCAGATCTTGGCCTGCTCTCGATTCTCGACCCGGAAAATTATCGTGTAAATTATCGTACATTCGTTTGCTAGTATATTCCGCCGTCGTAGCATTTCTTAACGTTGCAATGAGCCTTCCGACCTCTGTCATGAGTTCAACGTACCCATCCAGACGCACGTCGCATCTTTTCAAAAGTGACGGTGGATTGCGCGACATATGATGGAGGCATGCGTTAACAACGAAGCACAGCTTCAAGTACGCAAACATCCTCTCGTGGCGAGCATGATTCTTGGGCTGACGCGCAAGCACAACGCAGATCCGCATTATATGCGCAGACACTTCGAACCAGGCGGGCCGGGGCCGAATTCATCCCAACTTAAATGGAGATGATCGATATTCGGACCCGCGAGATCTCATCCTCTATCAGCTTTCCCGCAGCTTTCTGTGAAGGATTCGTATCCTTTTCTGGTCGCTTAGAAAGTACTCGGCTCGTACGAGTTGTAGCTAGTCCGCGTCCCAGTTCGCGACGATATGGTCGCGGGAGAAGGGTACTGCGCAGGATACGAGGACGCGGGCGAGGGGTGCTGAGCAGCATAAGTTGATACAGCACTTTGCTGCCCAAGCGGCGTATAGCTCTCCAGCTCAGCATGGTAATAGTCGCGGGGCTGCTCCGCCGGGAGTTCGACCGGCGCAGTCCTACCGCCGTGCACAGATATACCGCCATGGCCAGATCCCAACTCCGCTATCGAAGGATGACCGTGCGTTTGGTAACCTTTCCCCTCGATCGGGGCATTGTTGGTAGTGCTCGCAACATGGGCCGAGTCCCAGTAGTTCACCGTCCCTACTGTTGGCGGCGACTGTGACGGGATTGGCGTCTTCTGCCAAGACATTGGGTTCAGCTCCGTCGAGCCTGATTGCTGTTGGGGATGCTGCGAATCGTGACCCGAATAATCGATTGATGACGAGTCCGGGTGTTGCGTGGGCTCATACCGACCACCCCCGGTCCTGCGCGCTCGCCGCCGCCTGTAAAAGATGAGTGCGGCGGCAATCAAGAGGGAGAAGGAAGTCCCAATGGCAACACCTATCCCAATCTTGGCACCTGTCGACATTGATCCCGAGTTTGGCGTTGCGGTGCTCGTCGGGCTCGCGATTGCTGTGCCGGAAGCTTGAGATATTGTGCTCGCCCGCGAGGATGTCGACGTCTCTGTCGCTGTAGGGGTGGCCGTTATCGTTGTGATTGTGGGGGGTCTCGTTGTCGCTGTCGGCGTCGCGACGACTGTGGGGGTAGCAGATGTCGCGGTCGCCGCAGCGGCCTGTAGCATAAAGGCATCTCTGGAAACGTTGACAGGGTTGCCGGTGCCCGCGCAGTTCCTCTCCAGAATTGACCAGACTGTGTCTAGATCCCCTGGACTACTTTTGGCGACGCATCGTGCCGTACTGTAGACAAAGTCGCCCTGGTTCGAGCAGAGACACGAGTTGAGCTGCGAGCCGGTACTACCAGTACACTTGCTTGAATCCGCTGCCGAGTACAGGCAGGACTGCGAATTAAGCGGATACGCGGAAAAGTCGTTCTCGAGGGCCTGCACGAGGGAGGCCAGTGAGCACAAGGCTGCTACCGTGGCCGGCATTATCGACGACCTCATGTTTGCCGAGAGAAGTTGTTGTAAGCAAACGAATGTGTATGTATGGTTTATGGTTTATGGATTGTTCATGTTACGTGCGGTAGCATAGCGCAGCACAAACGTGAGGACGCTACCAGCCAGGGCTTGAAACAAGAAGAAAAGACGGGCGTTGTTGTTGTTGCTGGGGGTAACTACTAAGTATAAAGATCTTCCAAGAGAGGGGGGCTTGCAGGCGGGGAGCACAATGGTTTAAGCCAACATCCATGACGGGGGGAAGGGTGCTCCCTCTTTACGAGCATTATCGGTCGTTAGCGGGAAGCTACAGAATCAGGATTGAGGGATTGCTTGACGACGGACGCCCCCCTACGTAGTAGTTACCTCAAAGCCACTCGTAATGAAGTACGAAGTAGTGAACATATGTCGGTCAGGGCTGCGGTCTGATGTTTGCTGGGAGGAGCGTGCAGGCTGGGCAGTGTGCTACATACGAAGGAAAGGACGAACTAACTAACGTTAGTTAGTCCGTAGAGTGTCCTAATCACACCCGGGCAGACTACCGTGGGGCAGAGGTTCGGACGCTTTTGTCCCAGCGATCTCGAATAAGGCTGACGTATCAGGGCGGCGCTGGCTCCACAGCAACCATAGGTCTAAAAATAGGATCGAATCGACGGATCAGGCCTACTTCGTGCTCCGTACTACGTACACAGTACTGTGTAAAACCGGCCAAAGGTTAAGCTACCTGATGCATCTAAAGTACCCTACGGAGGACTACGGAGTAGCTTCTGACCATTTAACGAGGGGAGGAATCAGTCGTGTCAGGGGGAGTCCTGAGAGTCATGCTAAGGCTTCAGACAAACGGATCACAGGTGGATTCCAGGGATCCGGCAGCATGGATAAACCCACCACGGGATCTCTTCGTGGGGCCGTTTGGCCAGGAATGATGCCGTCCCCTTCATGCGACCCTGAGCATCAATTTGGGGCCCAGTCCAGCCAAACCTTAAGGATGGACATGTCTCACATGAGTGTCTGATAAACACTTGGCCCGCGTTCAGCCCACAACAAACGGGCGTTCTTCCAACATGGTTATGTTTTGCGTACTTTTTCTACAGATTCCCGCTCTGTCCACAGTCCGGGATAAAAGCAATACAGGCAGGATGTGAAAATGGCTCAAATGCCCCTTCTGGTTGGCCGCATTCGATTGCCAACGCAAATCGCAAGTCCGCTGCACGACAACAACACGACGCGACACGAGCATAGGTCGAGCTCAGCACGCGCCGAACGAACTCCCAGTTGCATCAATGCTGACGTCGGCTTCTGCTGCCTGCGCCCACCAGGCCGACGCACGCCAAATTTCTATCCACTCTGCAGCAAACTTCTCGTTCGGTTGTGGAGCGAAAGGGCTTCAAGGTCGTCTCGCTAGGACAAGTTTTCAAAATCCGTGTCAGGGCTGCCAGCTTTTTCTGATTAGCAACCTCTTTCGTATGAACAATCTCAACATGACAATCGTCGTGGTCGGCAAGTATGGAGTATATCGGGTTCAAGTACCTAGAAACTCCAACCACATGAGGCTTAGTAACTGCAGTAACCAATGTCAGGTTAGAGAGCTTGAAAGGACGCCATACATGATTAATGGCAGACCGTTAGCGCACCATTGCTTCGAGGGGCCATCTATCAGTTGCAGCACAACATCTCTTTTGGATATGAAGCCTTCCGGCTTTGAAATACTTGTATAAATCCTATAGGGTATCCGTTCAGGACGTATGGGGAATATTGCGGGACTGCGCTACCAAAGTCTGCCACTTGAATGCCCTTGAATTGGACATTGTCATCCTTTCCATAGTTGACTAGCACATTTCTAGGCTTGTTATCTGGTGGGTATAGATAAGAACCGACATTCCACGGTGAGGTGGCAGAGCAGGCAGCTACCTGCATGGACGAACCCATCGCAGTGCAGCCTACCGAGAACCTCCAGCACAGGTCTGGGAACGAATTCCAACTCGGGTCTTGGAAACATTTTTTGTGCATGACGCGTGTAACACATCGTTGCCTAGAGACTTGAGGATGAGAACCGAAGGTTCGTCGATCTCGTGAAAAGGAGGGCGTATGTATAGTGTTCGAAATTAGAAGCGCGTCAAGACTTCACACTCATTCTGAAGGTGAGAGTGCCGGAGAGCCTTGAGGATAACGGAATCTTGGCTATGGTTGTTAAAGTAATACCCCAAATTCCAATCATAATTATCCCAGCTGCTCAGGTATACAAGAGGAAACAGTATACAAGAGGAAACACTTTCAAGGCCAGACACAGCCCTATAACAGTTTCCCGAGCGCGCAGGTCCTTGTGCTGCCGGTAAAGGTTTCGCCAGTTTTGAACAAAGTCGCGGCCATCTTGCTTCAGGGAGTAGGCTGGTACGCCGAACTTATGCTCCTTGGAGAGTCAACATCTCCTTTCACACCATGAATCAAGATTTGATGAAGCGATGAGCGCCACCCTACTCCGGGGACGTTCACGGGATCTGTTAGAAATGGGATGCGCGTATGAACCACTGGCAGTCTGGAGGTCACTCTAATGTCGGATCTTATAAGAGAGGTGATCATCTGTACCAAAAGCGCCGAACGCGCACATAGTTTAAACGAGAGTGGCCAGTTGAAATCCCGACTAGACACGTGATATCCAACCTATAGTGCTATCCACTCATGCTGTTCGATTTATAGTCCAATTCCCCCCCCCCACATCGAATAAGCACCACTTTAGTCGCTAGATGTCGAGCTTATCCGAACCCCCACTCAACTCCAGTCTCAAGCCGCCTCGGCGGTATCTATACTTTGACATCCCAGAACGCAAGAGTCATAATGGCGACGAATGCCGCCCTCCCGGGCCTCCCAGATAATTACGCAACAGGGTTGAGGTTAATCGACGAGGCACACGCGGAAGACCCAAAGAAGACGGATGGTCCAGACCCGATCCCATATGAGCTTCACTACGCCCGCAAAATGACGCGCTGGCTGGGCGCTAGGTGTCCCGACGCATCACCGACGTTACAGCTCGCCTGCCGCGCGCAGCACTTCAGACGGTATGTCGTCGTCATCCAGAGAGAGTACCTCTCATCTGCTGACCAGCCGCAACAGGTGGGATATACCGCGCGACTCCTACCCCAAGACCCGCCCAGGTTACCTTACCTGGCGAGCCAGGAAGCTTAAGTCGCAAGCCGCGACCCAGGTGGCCGAACTTCTCGCATCGCCGTCAATTGAGCCGGCGCTGCCGGCGGACGAGATTGAGAGGGTCGCCGCTCTCATCCGCAAGGAGAATCTCAAGGCCGACGAGGAGACGCAGGTCTTGGAGGATGCAGCCTGCCTTGTGTTTCTGGATGACCAGTTTGACGACTTTGAGAAGAAGGACGATATCGACGAGGAGAAAATCGTCGGCATCTTGAGAAAGACGTGGGTGAAGATGAGCTCCAAGGGTCAGGAGCTGGCGCTTGGTCTTCCCCTGAGTGAGCGGGCGAAGACCTTGATTGGCAAGGCATTGGAAGCTTCTTAGTAGGGTGCGACCTCGGTCCCGTCCTTCGTGGAATCCTGACGTTCAAGGAGGCACATGGACACGGGCACGCTCTATACACCAATCGCATAAAAGTCAAGACACAGGCACAAGCAAAGCCTGGCA
This sequence comes from Arthrinium puccinioides, assembly GCA_022414665.1. NCBI lineage: Eukaryota > Fungi > Ascomycota > Sordariomycetes > Amphisphaeriales > Apiosporaceae > Arthrinium > Arthrinium puccinioides. The sequence goes on along the minus strand of JAIUNF010000006.1, from coordinate 2,506,727 downwards.
GCCCACAAGCGTGGGACTAGGATCACACTTTGATACCGGTAGTTTGTTTTAGCGTGGCAAAGTGTAAAGTCACCAGCAGGCCGTTGGTTTCTGATCTGCACTGAATATCGCTGGGGCTACCTGGAATTGTATCTAACTGGTTTGTTGGCAGTTCAAAAACGAAACATCCAACGCTGCTTGTGTGAATCGAGACCGGGTCTTGAGTGATATTATGCGACAATTTGTTGGGTTGTTTCTTTAGGTACCATACGTGGCAAAATTTGACACGGAACAAGGACTTTGGCGAATGTGACGACGAGGCTGAGGGGCAAAAGGAATCAAGGACGAGCTGTCTCAAACTTCCAATATCGGGCCCTTTTTAGGGAACTACTAACGTTACCACCCTGTACGCTGAAAGTGAGCGAGCTTGGTCACGTCGGATTAGACAAGGCCTCCACCGCTTGCCGCTCTGGGTCTAATCGTAATCGCAACGGGGTTAAGTGGATCAACTGTACTAGTGGCAGAAAAAGTCCAAAATTCTCTATCGCGGCGATTGATTGCCAGTGGAAAGCTTGCGCTGCATCGACATTTCAATCGAAGATTCGCGCCCCCAAATCCACCACTTCCCCCGACAGCATCCCCAAACACCGCAAACATGGTCGCCAAAGGACGCTTGAAGATGGCCATCGTCGCCGAGAAGGGCATTGATTTCAAGAAATTGAACCAGAAAAAGCAGGCCAAGGCCGCCGAGAAGAAGAAGCAGCAGCGTAGTGGGGCAAAGCCGGTGGACGAGGACGACAAGAACGATGAGGAAGACGAGGACTGGGTAGATGATGCCGCCGCCGAGGACGGCGCATCAAGCGGGTCAGAAGATGAAGATGAGGCCGAGCAGGTTGACATTGCGGCCATGCTGGACGACAGCGACTCCGATTCCGAAGTTGAGATGGAGGACAAGATCAAGCTCGTGCGACAACCGACGCAAGCGGCGCTCAAACTGGCAGCAAAGGCAGCCGCCGCCGCTGCGCCCTCAAAATCCAAGAAGAAAGTGCAAGAAGAAGATGATGAGGATGAAGATGACGACGACGAGGAGGACCCCGAGGAGGACATCGCCATGTCCGACCTGGAAGACCTGGAGGACGAGGACAAGGAAGACTTAATACCTCACCAACGCCTGACCATCAACAACACCGTTGCTTTGGAGGCTGCACTGAAGCGTTTCTCGCTTCCTACCGACAAGGCGGTGCCCTTCAAGTCTCACATGTGCATCACCAGCTCCGAGAAGACGGCGACCAACATCGAGGACGTGCAGGACGATCTCAAGCGCGAGCTGGCATTCTACGGCCAGGCGCTGGAGGCCGCCAAGCAGGCACGTTCTCTGCTCAAGTCCGAGAGCGTCCCCTTCGGCCGCCCCACCGACTACTTTGCCGAGATGGTCAAGGACGACGGCCACATGGAGAAGGTCAAGGCCCGCCTGATTGAGGAGGCCAGCGCCAAGAAGGCTTCGTCCGAGGCCCGCAAGCAGCGCGACCTCAAGAAGTTCGGAAAGCAAGTCCAGGTCGCCAAGCAGCAGGAGCGTGAGAAGTCCAAGAAGGATACGTTGGACAAGATCAAGACCTTGAAGAGGAGTAACTAGTTCTGAAACCACCAGTTCGAAGCTGTGTCACTAACACAATCAAACAGAGCGGCAAGACGGCGGAGGCGATACTGGCGGCACCCGCGAAGCCGATCTCTTCGATGTCGGCGTGGAAGACGAGCTGAAGAAGGCCTCACACAGGAAGGGCGGTCCCCGCGGCGGCGGAGACGACAGAACCCCCAACCCCAAGCGGATGAAGAAGAATGAGAAGTTCGGCTTCGGCGGCAAGAAGCGTAACTCCAAGTCCAACGACGCCGAGAGCTCGGGTGACATGACCGGTTTCAGCCAAAAGAGGATGAAGACGGGTACCAAGGGCAAGCCCATGAAGACAGCGCGACTGGGCAAGAGCCGAAGAAGTGCTGGTGCTGGAAAACGGTGATCTTGTTAGGTAGTCAGCTAAGCCAAGATGGCTGTTTGTTGCTGGCTGTGAAGTGGAAAAGCAAAGTAGCCGTTGGGGGGGGCTCAGCAGATCTTGTAGATACCACCAAATGAGTCAATAGGAGTTATGGGCGTTGCAACCTGCCGCATTCAAAATTTGGCATCTAGTTTGACCAGTTTATACACAGGCTCATTCTTGTATTCACCAACATGATAGATAGCCAGGTAACTAACTGGCTGGAAAATCGCATTTTATAACTGCGAATCCCCACCCTGGGTACTAGTACTCTACCGAACCATCTACTTTCTTTTCTTCGCAACCCGTCTCATCGCCCTCATCTCCTTCTTCATCCTGGGATCCACAATCTTGTAGCGGCCCTTTACACCCTTCGGCCGGCCCTTGATGGCCCTGTTGAGACCCTTGGCGACGACGACCTTCATGTTCTCCCTCGGCTTCTTCTTGTTGGCCTTGGCCTTGAGCTTGGAGATGCTGTCGGCCTTTTCGCGCTCTGTCATGCCGTCGTCGGCGGCCAGCAAGTCGCTCTTCTTCTTGAGCTTTTCGAGGCGCTGGGCCGCCTTGAACTTCTTGCGCGCCTTAGCCTCGCGCACCTTCTTGATGGGCCGCGCGTTGTACGCACGCGTCTTCTCCTGGATGGCCTGCGCCGCCGCCTTGGTGATGGGCCGGTGCGGCCGGTCATGCTTGCCCTCGTCGTCCATGAACCACTCGGGAAGGCCGTCACGGTCCCGGAACGCGTGCTTGTTGAAGCCGTCGTCCACAACGTTGTACGTCGACTTCTCGCCCAGGGCCAGCTGATGGGCCAGCGTCATGGCCTCGGCGGTGACGATGTCGATGTCTGGCGATTGCGTTAATGGATGCAGTAAAGTTGGGAGAAGTATAATGAGCTTACCAGGTCTCCCGTCTGTTCGTTTCTTCTCGTGGTTCTCCCAGTCATCTTCATCGTCATCGTAGTTCCGGTCTGCCTTGACGATTTCAAAGCCCGGCTTCTCCTTAATCTCCAATTTGGCCGCTTTGGCCTTTCCATTCTTCCCCCGAGCCTGCGCTTTTATTATAGCGTCGAGCTCGGCATCTGAATCGTCCTCCTCCGCAGCCCCGCCCGCCATTTTGGCATCACCGTCACCTTCTTCTTCTTCCTCGGACTCTTCGTCGTCAATACCCTCAAAGATGTCCTGGTTGAAGAAGCTCTTTGCGCGTTTAGAGATACCGCCGGTCTCTGGTGTGTTGTCGAGATCCGTCAGCAGCTTCTTAGCGGGCGCGGCGTCTTCTTCGTCTGACTCGTCGTCATCATCACTGCTGTCGACGTCAAAGGCTTCACCGTCGCTTTCCTGCTCGTCACCAGAGACACCTTCCCACTCGCCGTCGTCGTGCTCCTTTCGGGCCTTCTTGGCACGAAACTTGGCATCCGCAGCCGATTTGCGTTCCGTGAATTGGTCATATAAGCCGTCGAGCTCACGCTCTAGGCGATCTTCCTCATCGTCAGATTCGGCATCCGTGTCGCCCATTGAACCGATCCCACTATCGTGGGCCTTCTTCTCATCAGTCTCTTTCAAAATGGCCATCTTGCCTTTGGCCAGCTTGTTGATGGCGCCATTCTTCTCAGCCTGCTTTAGGGCGAACAGAGTGCCCTGGGCGAGGGTACCGCCTTCTTGTTCCAGACCAATGTCCATGGGCGCCACCATGTTGAGTTGCATCCGGATAATGTCCTTTTGCTTCTTCTCGTTCTCTCTTCGCTTCTCGCGCTTCTTCACGGAACTGTCCCTGTCCTTCAAGGCCTGCAATTCCATCTGCATCTTCATCTCCTCGTCCATCGACTCGACATTGGCAACCTCGGCGACCTCCTCTTCAAGCTTGGCTTTTTCTTCCTTGAGCGACTTCTTGCTGGGAAAGCCAAACTTCTCACGCGCTCTCAGCCGCCACTTGAGCAGCTGTTTGAAGTCTCTACGTCCCAAAACCTTCAAGTCTTCACAGCAGACCTTGATCTCGTCCGTTGTGTCCGGCAGCTTCTCCAGAGCAGCCAAGGCCACATCGCCATTCGGCGGCTGGCGGAAACTGAGCTTGTTGTAGCCGCCAAGAATAGCAATGGGATCAGCAGTCTCAATGAACTCGCTCGCGCTTATCTCCTTGAACTGTGTATAGTCGCCCTCTTCGTAACCCCCACGCTTCCTCTTCTTAACTTCGGGGTTATAGACCTTGGCTTCGTTGTTGGGGGCCGTGTCGGCCAGCTCGGCGAAGACGGTCCTAGGGTCTAGGAAGCGCGGGTCGATCTTCTTCGGGGCTTTGTAGCCGCGGCACACGACGAAGATTTCGGCAGAGACATTTCGGGACGAGGGAGGCTTGGTGGCCTCGACCTTTGTGAACAGCTGGTTGAAGACCCAGAGAAGCGCATTGTAGTCCTTGGATCTGAAGACCTTGGTGACAAAGGTTCCGCCCTCCACCAGGAAGTCGGTCGCCAACTTCATGGACTGGAGCACGAGCTCGGCCTGGTTGAAGGAATCCTGTACCCAGGCAGTACCAACGTTGGGCGCACCATCGTGGAGAACAGTATCGGCCTTGAGAGTCTTCAGATATCCTCGGATCGTGGATCGACACTTGTCCGTCGTGATATCGGACTGGAAAGTGATGACATTGGGGATAGGCTTGATGGGCGAAAGATCGACTCCGATAATCATGCTACCCTGGGGCATGGTTTGCGCAGCAACTTGACACCATGACTGGGGGGTATTGCGTTAGCGAGCTGAGAAGCCGCGGTGCTTTGGGTACGGTCGACTTACTCCTGGCGCAGCACAAAGATCGAGTACCACGCGGCTCTTCTCGAGGAAGCCATACTTCTTGTTGAGCTGGACGAGCTTGAAAGCAGCTCTGGCTCGGAAACCTTTTTCTTTCTGCCGAATTGTCAGTCGGGTTCGTTTCGAGGTTGTTTAGCAGTACGTACGGCAAGCTTATACCACTTGTCCAAACGACCTTTTCCGGTCTTTTTCTGGAAACCCATTGCGATTAAGGAGTGTTGTAGGGTTGACGCTCCAGAATGTTTAGGCGGCGCAATGCGTGAACAGTCCAACTCCCAGGACCTCCAGTTACGCCAGCGGATTTACTGTGCTTGGGTATCGACTTTTTCAGTGGGGCGCTGTCCGATAAGCCATCCTATCGGGGGAACTTGCCGAGGGGCTACCCCGTGCAGGCCGTACTGTGCAGTTACTGTGTATCCGTACGGAGTACCCCGTAATATGGCAGAGAACCCCACCAGCCGAGGTCGCGCCAAGGACGGGAGGCCATCATTTGCTCAAGTGTTTTAAAGTGCATGCCGCCTCCCGCCACAAAGACGCGATTATAGGTCAACGCGTTTTCGTGTAGTCTTTGGCATGAAACCACTTTAAGAACTTGCACCCCCGAAAAGACCGACCCGTCTCCAATGTGATTCTGCTCTACAGCTCATTCTTCCATACATGAATCAGCGGATCTGGAAAGCCTTCGTGCAGTCTGTCCCTGTCCCGCCCATTCAAATTCAGAGGCACTCGCCAGAAGAGTCTTGTCAAAGGAGAGCCATGACAGGTCAACCAGGTGCAAACGTCACCATATCCAGCAGCCCCATGGTCGTGCCCGCGAGAGACAACTCAAAGGCACTGCTTTCGCCACCCCGACGCATCAATGGCAAGGAGAGAAGGAATCCCTCGATCACACCTAGGAAGTTTAAGCGCTTCTTCACTCCCAGGTCTCGCGTGCCGCACCAACTCAGCGGCCCAGCACACATAAGCTCAGCTCGCAGGGTCATGCGGGAGCTCGCCGGCCCCCAGATCGGCAACAGATATCAAACCCCGGCTCCTTCTAGTCCCCTCCAACCTGTCGAAGACGGAGAATGTGTCCAGGACGAGAATGCTAGGGCCGGCAAGCGCCGCAAGTTGCATCACACGCCCGAATCATCTCCGTGTCGTCCTCAAGCCCTCCAACTGGAGCACGTCCAAGCAAGAGATTCGACGACTAGAAAGGCGGCTCTCCTGAGCCCGATAGGGTCCCGACGTTCAAGTCAAGGTGCTGTGGATCTTGAGCTCAGCGATGACGACAGTGACGACGACGACGACGACGTTCTCCATGATGGGCCGATCAAACGGTTGGCTCCGTTGACAAGTCGTCGTCTTGGTGGGCAATTGCTTCAACGAGAACTGGGTGCTATGCCGAGGCCTGGCAGGTCATACATGTCGTGTCCCGTATCAGATTGGCAGACCGAGACTGCCAATTTCTGCAGCCGCCCAGAAGATGCACATAGCAGCGTAATGACCGACGGCACCGGTCGCTGTATTCCGTTCTGCGTGGCCTCCTGTAATAGTGAGTATACGCAATCTGCGACTTTGCAACTTTTGATCGTTGCTGACCTACGCTTCAGCAAACAGCTTGGTGGCCGTTGGTGATGAGGAGGGCGATGTACGTTTACTTGACACTGCCGGAGGTTTCGCAGAGCCTTTTAGCAAGATTCACCTGTCCATGAAAGCACACAGCAATGCGATTATCGACTTGGCCTTCACAAATGATGACTGCCTGCTTGCAACAGCATCAGGCGATCAAACTGGCCGAGTCATAGACATGATGACACAATCAACTGTCGCTATCCTCCAGCACCACACTGCCTCGTTAAAACAAGTCCGTTTTCAACCAGGCAAATCAAACAACTCGGTGCTTGCCACGTCGTCCCGGGACGGAAGTGTTCAGATATGGGACCTGCGGTGCAAAGGACCGGTCCTAGAATTCCCGCCAACGGCAAATCGTGAAGATGGTCTGGGCTACCGACTTCCACCTCCCAAACAGGGATGTGCAGTCAATAGCATCTACCATACATATACTCGGACTCAAAAACAAGTGCAGCAGGCAGTGGCGGCCGGCGGTGTGGGCGATACACCCTCACGAGGCGAGCTTCCCGGTCGAATAGGCGATGTGTCTGTAACGGCAATGCAGTTTCTCCCCGAGGGCAAGGAACATCTGCTCTTGACAGCGTGCGAAGCAGACGCCGCGATCAAACTCTGGGATATCCGAGCCACATCTCGAAAAGCTGCCACTCCGATATCTGTCACAGCTCCACCGGCCTCTCACTCTCACTGGCGACCGTTTGGTATTTCTTCTCTAATGCTAAGCACAGATAGCTCGCGGTTATATGCGCTCTGCAAAGACAACACCGTATATGCCTACTCTACTGCACACCTTGTGCTGGGCCATGCACCAGAGTTATCTTCGCGGGATGCACCCAGGAGGCGCCACGGCAACACAATATACAATGGTCTTGGTCCTCTGTACGGTTTCCGCCACCCCTCGTTCCACGCCACCAGTTTCTACGTCAAGTGCGCCATCCGTCCTGCCCTCGACGGCCGATCTGAACTTCTCGCAGTCGGCAGCAGTGACGCCTGCGCAGTGGTCTTCCCGACGGCGGAACGATACTTTGGACAGGGGTCGACCGAGCGCATGTCTTCTCTGTCTCTCTCGAGGTCTACGATTGCTACATCCTCCGCTCCGCTGACTCCAACATCGGTGCGCTCTTCTCGGGCGAATTCAGTCCGCCTCCCATTGTTCACGCGCACTAGCAGCACTAACCTCGCCTCTGCCGCGAGGATGGAGAAAGACGACATTCCCATTATTCGTACTGGTACGCCACTGGTACGCGGTCATGACCGCGAGGTTGGCGCTCTTGCCTGGACACGTAGGGGTAAGCTGGTCACTGTAGGAGATGATTACCTTGTGCGATGCTGGAGTGAAGATGGAGACGGGGCGAAGGATCTCCGAGTTGGTGGTGAGGGAGGTGGGAGACGATGGGGTTGTGGGTGGGCTGATGTTGGCGACTGGATTGGAGATCAGAGTGACGATGACGGCGAAGAGTGAGCTGAATGGTGCTTGCTGGTTGTTTGGTCGGGCGGTTCGACGTTGGAGGCGCTAGCTGAGTGTCGACAGTGACGGACTCGTTTTCTTTCGAGATACCCCTTCCCTTGGAGCGTTCGATAGAAATACATTGGACTGGCCGCCGGTGTCTGGTTGGGTGGTACTTTGGGGCTGAGCCTGGCCTCGCTCAGCATTTTCAGACGGATGCGTTTGTTTGTTTGTATACTAGCGAGCCCGTTCTACAGTCCCAATTTATTTAGTTCGACGGCATTCAGGTTTACAACTTGCGCAGTCAGTTCCAAGAGGCCTACACCGCCACGCTCTTGTATCTTGGCCAGTCCAGGCAAGATGATAATATCGACGGCCCAAGGTTTCTGCAGTCGATAGCGGCCAGGGTCACCGTCAACATCAGGCGCAGTCTTGATCCTTTATGGCACAGCGTGCAAGGCTCTCGTCGAGTCGGCCAAGAGTAAGCGGCATGAGGCCTTTCGCGATGCATCCTGCACGTGTCTGTGGGACTGACCAACTGTCGCGATGCCACGGATAGCGAGATGCATAAAAATCGATAGTGCCCATCTCGATTGCTCGTGTTGACATGTCGACGCGCTACGCGCGTCCGCATGAGTGCCGAATCCGAATGGGCAGGTCGGCTGGTCGTACCAGGAGAATGACCCTCAATGCTCATCGCCATTGCTGGTCTCCTGCATACTAACTCAGTACTGTCTATGTCCAGACGTTGCCACCCAATGACAATTTCGCCAAGCCAGGCCGGTCAGCGTGGTGAACAAGGTTAGTTAATAACGTTAGTTTTAGTGATTGCCCCGAGTTGTGATTTATTACTCCGTAGCACGAGTTGGGTTGGGGAGCAAACTACAAAGTACTTCGGTAGCGTTAGGGGGTTAAGTTAGTTAACTAACTAGGACTCTAGGAGGAGCACGTTCCTGACGATCTCTTTCTCTTTTCGTGAGGTCGCTACACACTACTTCGTGGTACAGCGCACTATCCGTGCCCCCTAGTTGGAGCTAATCTAACGATTGATGGGCTAGCTCCCTCGTACGACCCATCCATCCCTCGCCCGAGTCCGCTGATCGGTAGCTCAGCTTCATCAGTCGTCCGTTGACCATTGGGTTTGACCACCGGCTGTCCTCGGAGCTAGCGACGTGAAGGCACACTGGGCCAAGAAGATGAAGGGAGTAAAACTATCGGTGCTGTGCCGCCTGGGCTCTTTGGAACTTGGTGTCAGCAAAAAGGTGCGGCGTGCCGTCATCCGAGAGCTGCATCGAAGTTTCTCACCCCCTTCCCTTGTCCAACGTCGACCCATCTCAATTGGGGCGTCACGAGATGCAGGGGTGTCTATATTTATACTATATACGCCTGAACAAGGGTCATGGATAAGGCTGTGGGCTACGCCGTCGACGACCGCAGCGTCCTGGCTTCCCACGGGCCACGGGCGTTGAGAGATGAAGGGAGAAATGCGCATCGCGACAACGTGGCCAGCTCATCTACCGGTACTCGGTATACGTACTCGATTCCAACGCGGCCGACCTATCTCCAGTGCAGTGCCATTTGCTTTTGACAAGGGCAGCACTTGTCTTGCGATGCGATCAATGTCTTTGGTCTCGGTCTCGACTCGGCCATCATCGTTTTTGTTTGCTCATGGGGTTCCTAAGTCCCCCCTTCCCCCCCCACACCCACTCGCCCAGTCATCGCTGCATATTGCAATTTAACTCCTCCAAATAGGGGGTCCGCCCAGGGCCTAGGGCCAGCTTGCGGCCGATCCTTCATGTGAATCATGTCACCACCGCCATCGAGTCGCCGAAAACCAGCTTCGCGAGGTTGCATTCCAGAGGTCCACCCCCGCACTGCGCCGCTCGTTCAGAGAAGGACCCTAGAACGACACGGGTACTTTTCACGGGTTGAGCCTACTGCCAGGTTGTCATCGGTCACGATGCGGCCTGGGTGCCAGTCTTGCCTGCTTGTCTCACCGTGGTCTGGAGCGTTCTCGTACGTTTGACTGGATCCGTCTGACGGAACCCGCGTCCACGCTGCCTGCAGTGAGCATATGTGGACGTGATCTCTATCCGTGAACGTGTGTCCAGGGCCGGCCGGATACTGCAATATGACACAGGGTTGCAATCTGACAAGGTGGTAACGTTGCTGCCCTGTACGGAGTACGGATACTGCACCACCTCAAGGACCTACCTGGCCTTGGCGCGCGCGGAAAGGCATACTGTTAGTCTCACCTTACATTGTTCGTGGCGCATTCTAGTCCCCTGAAATACGACTGATCCACATGGACGGACCGTTGATCCATATCCTCTAGTCACTTGCCTACTTCGATTGCATGTCAGGCTTTCTCGCTGGGGATATAAGAGCGTCATGGGCCACCCTGTCCGTTCCCCAACGGTCTCAAGACAGCTAGGGCCCTGCAGTTCTCTTGTCACCTCCAACGTGCCATGGCTCCTTCGACAAGCTCGACACTCGCAAGAGTCCTTGTAGCCGCCACCGCGTTACTTGGCGTGATCGCCCACGATGCGCCGTCGCCGTGGGCTGCTTCAGGCTTTGCGCCAGATGTCGTAGAGCCCAGTGCGGCCGAGGTCGACCAATGGGCCAATGCCACTCTGCTCGAGGATGTCGGCTTGCTCAACGACGACCTGAGGAAACGGGCTGGTGACTTTTGGCTCAGGACGAGTACGTGATGCTGTCGCTCTCTCGGTTTCTCGCCTCTCTCTGTCTCGCGAGCCAGATTGAGTGTGCAGAGACTTGGAAGCAGGGGGGCTGTGGAAAAGATTTTGTCAAAGAGCCCCATGCTAACCTATGCCGCAGTGCCTCTTGGCGCGTCCATCACGGAGGGTGTCGCTTCTACGGACGGGAATGGCTACCGCAAGTACATCAGGGACCAGCTCCGGTTCTCTGGGTGGAAAGTCAACATGGTCGGTTCCAAGTCGAACGGCAACATGAACGACCGCGACAATGAGGGCCACCCGGGATGGGTCATCAACCAGATCTTCGACGCCGCCAAGCAGAACATTGGGCTGCATCCCAACCTGATCCTAATCAATGCGGGCACTAATGACTGCCTGCAAAACATCGATACGGGAAACGCAGGTGCGCGGATGAAGGCCATGCTCGACTACCTCTTCGCCAACATCCCCGGCACGACCATCCTCCTGTCGACTCTGGTCCCCAACGCAGGGAGCGACGCCAACCTGTGCGCGCAGAACGTCAACTCTCAGTACAGGACCCTCATAACACAGCTCAAGGGGCAGGGGCAGAGGATCTTCCTCGCAGACATGTTTAGTTACATGTCAGTCAGCGATCTAGACCCCGATGGTAAGTTTAAAGTCGAGCTACGCACCCCTCCTCCACCTTTACGTATCGAGTAGTACACCGAGGCGACCCAATCGTTTGCCCAGCGATCGCCTCGTTTGCTATATTCGATACTAGAGACCGCCTTATCACCTGCATGCTAACACGACATCAGGCACCCACCCTACTAATGCGGGTTACAAGAAAATGGCCGCTGTCTGGTGGAGCGCTTTCAAGGCCTCGGAGAGTACGCTGCAAGCCCCAGACGGATCTGTTGACGATGCCAAGGACACAGCCAACCAGGCGCCCGCAACTTGTACCAAACAGAACACTGCGGGCCGCGGTCCTATCCAGACACAGGTCGAGACTGGTGCCGCCGACGGCATCTACGTGCACAACTCCAATGGCCGGGGCACTCTTCTGACGGTGCCCAACTCGAACTCGAACACGTACATGTTCGCACAGCTGATAAACGCAGGCGGTGCTGACCGCGGCGGTGAGACGGACGAACTGATCATGGTGGCGCGACAGGGGGACGGGTCGAACCAGTACTCGCTCCGTCAGAACAACGGTGGTGGTTCTTTTTCGGGTAGCTGGACGACCTTCACGACGCCCGTTACGTGCTCTGGAAACGTCGTGCACATATTTGCGGATCTCAACAACGACGGTCTCGACGACCTATGGTGCATCGGCCCTCAGGGCCAGGCAACCGTGGCCATCAACCGTGGCGGGAACCCTCCGCGGTTCGACTCCATCGGCCAGGTCATGGGATCGCCGGGCAACTTCGGGCCCGGCGACGTTCTCATCGCCGACATGGACGGCGATGGCCGTGCGGACTACTGCGTGCAGGAGAACAACGGCGATGTGCGCTGCTGGCGCAACGGCGGCATGGGTGACACTGTCGCCTACTGGCAGGGCTTCGCCTCCGAGAACACCGGTGGCGACGTCGTCTTCGCCGGAAAGGGCAAGCCAAACAAGAACATGGTCCGCGTCGGCGACTTAAATGGCGATTTCCGCTCCGACTGGATGTACATCGGCGACCAAGGCGAGGTCGAGACGTACATCAACCAGCGCGGCCAGGGCGTAGGCATCTTCCCCAACTGGGTTTCATCGGGGACCACGCATAGGGGCATGCTGGTGGCCGGGGCTGGCGCGCAGATCAGGTTCGGCCGCGTCATGGGGACGGGCCGTCTCGACTACGTCTGGCTGAAGCCCGTGGGTGGCAACATCGAGGTGCAGGTGTGGGAGAACATTGGCACCGGCGGAACCAGGTTAAAGGCCGACGGGACTTATTACTGCGACATGACGGGCAGTGGTAGCGATGACTACGTCTGGGTGTGGTCTGGCGGCGACAAGGCCGAGTTATACATAAACACACGTAAGTTTTTCCGAGAAGCTTGATGGAACTGTCGGATGGCTAGTCCTTTTGGATAGGCATACATCGCTCCGTACCGTCATCAAAAGAGGAATTACTAAAACACTCTCCAGATAACCCGCCCAACTGGCAGGTAGGCCCCAAGGACTTGTTCAACATCAACCGGAACCGACGCTCCATTCACCTGGCAGACTGGGATGGCGATGGCAAGTGCGACATCCTGTCGCAGCGCAAGTCGGACGGCGCCCTGGAGATGTGGCGCAACGAATACAACAAGGACACCGGCCGCTTTGCGTTTACGTACCAGGGCTTCGTGACCGGCTCGGCGAACTGCAGGGAGGGCTGGGGCGTCAGCATCTTTGACAGGGGATTAAGGCTGGCGGATATCGAGTACGTCTTCCACCACACCTACTAACCCACTACATCCTTTTCGGCATCATCATCCCTCCCCCGTTGTCCGTTTTTTGTGGCTGGATACTAACAGACCCCCGTAGCGGCGATGGCCGAGCCGACTACCTCTGCATGGAAAAGGACGGGCGCGTGACGGGCTTCCTCAACACGGCCACCAACGGCATCCAGGACGTGGGCCAGATCAAGCTCGCCGAGGGCTGGGACCGCGCCAACATGCGCTGGGCCGACGTCGAAAAGGGCGGCAAGGCCGACCTGCTGTGGGTGAACAAGTACAACGGCGCCGCCACCGTTTTCAAGAACAAGGGCCGCATCCCCGCCGCCGGCAGCTCCTTCACCTGGGAGAACCGCGGCGTGCTGTACCCCTCCGTCCAGGAGAGAGGAGTCAACCTGAACTTTGCCAACTTGGGCGGGCAGGGTAGGGCAGACTTGATCCAGCTGCGGCCGGTGACCAATACGGTATGTTCTCTCTTTTTTCTTTCTTTTCCTTCTCCTTTTTTTTATAGCCCTCTTCCTTTCTGTCGGAGAATACCACATTGTGCGAGAGATGAACCCAGGACTGACATGACAACAGGCAAACACTTGGTTCAACGAGTGTCCCGACGGCCCCGGCGGCGGCGACGACGGTCCCATCGTAGATCCTCAGCTCCCTGTTTATAGAGGCACCTCCGTGAGGATACGGGGGCGGCGGACCTAGAACGGGCGCACCTTGGGTGCGTTTTTTTGGCTTACACTCGTATAACAGAGAGAGAAGGGCAGGCACTAGAATTTTGCTTCGTTTCTTGTTTCGCCCGTCTAATGTGGGAGACGGTGTAAATATGCAGAAAGATACCCCCTGAGCGGCATATTGATTATTATAACTTGACCATACTGGCAGATAATTGGACGGGATACTGGGTATATATTCAGACATCTTTGAAGGTGCATCACGTCTCGGAAACGAGAGTTCAAGTCCCGTAGGCGGACGAGTGAGCTGGGTGGGAAGCTGGGTGGGAAGTCGTGATTCAACTCGGTGAACAGAAGCAACAACATCATCAAGTCATGTATTCTGAAATGCCCAAGTAATTAGGCAATCCCATACTATATATGTGCTACTTCCATCTTGAACATCTCCCTTTCAACCAACGAGGACTCCGAAACACCTTGCATGCCATCGCCTACCCTCAGGAATGCTTCAATTTTGTTTCCAACCCTCGAGCATCAATTACAATCTTCAACCCCCCCCCCGCCTTAGACATTAGTCTTCACCCCCATCGGGATTCTCATACCATCCCAGAAACGCCCCTTGTCGTCGCCAATCTTGCGTCTGAACAGCGAAAGGTCCTTGAGAAGCTCCTGCATGTAATCTTGCATCTCCACCGCCTTGTCATCGTGCGTCTCGGATGAATAGCCGGCATCCCCCTCGTCATCCGAGTAAAGCTCATCATCATCATCGTCCAACTCCCGGTCTTCATCCTCAGAAACGATGCTCTTTTGGTCTGAGCCATCCTCACCAGCCGGCTTGTCGTTAACGATGACCTCGGGAATCGGGTTCTTTAGACTCTCTAGCGCCAGCTTCAAGTGTAGGCGCAACGCCTCATTCTGAGTCTGGAGACTACGGATCTTGCCCTCGGCGACCATACTGCGCTCTTCCATCATGCGTTGCATAGCCACCACACGGTTTTGGTACTCCTCAAGACGTTCCTCGCCCTCCTTTTGGTCCTTCTCCTCGCGACGCTGCGTGTCAGCAACGCTGAGCTGGAGCAGGCGGATCTCCTCTGCCATGGCGATGATTTGGGCGTCGCGCTCGGCGGTCGAGATTTGGTCCTGGTTGATGATGGCGCGGGTGCGGATGCGCTTGGCCTGATCGGCGTATCTGAGCGTACTCAACGTCTCTTCGTAATCCGAGGGCGCAATGCAGGCAATCATGGCCGTCTTGCTGTTGCCACCCAAGGAATCCTTGAGCAGCCAGGTCAGGATCGAGTCACGATACGGCACAATATCTTTGCTCCGTTTACCGTTTCCAGATCGCTGCTTAGAGTCTGCTAGAGCAGCGATGACCCGACCAAGGGTAGTGAGCGACTTGTTGATATTGCTGCCCTCTCTCAGCCGCGCGCCCGTTGCCTCGGTGGACTTTGCCCTCTCGCTGCCGGCCAAATCCACCAAGCGGATGCGCGAACTCCGTTCCGTCGTCTCGTCCGTCTCCATGTCATGGTGAATCTGCTTCAGCATAATGGTGAAGACGGCATGACTGCGACTACTCGTATCGTTCATCTTGGTGCTGGCCACAGTCCGAGAGGCATCGCCGTTTGTCATGTACCGGAGGATCTCGTTGATGCTTCTAACAGGCACCTCGGTCAGGTCCTTGACATAAGGACCCTCGGTCGGCGACTCACGAATCTTTAGGTAGTATGGCGGCTTTCCGGGGATAACGGGGACAAGGAGATCGCGGACATGTTCATTGTACACCTCGAAATAGGATGCACGTACGTGGTACGAGATGTTTGGGTTTTCTTCTTGTGCGGCTTCGATGCGCTGGAAGAGGTCCTCGCAGGTTCGAGGGATCAGACCGGGCTGGTCGGGGGTACCCATCATGGTGTACGACTTGCCAGATCCCGTCTGTCCGTATGCGAATATGCACGTATGGTAGCCTTCAAAGTTGTGGTCCAGGAAATCTTCACCCAGGGCGTTGTACACGTCTGTCTGGTGTGCATAGTGCATGTCCCTGGTATCGTGACTCCAGAATGAGTTGTCAAAAGTGAACGATTTGTCCTCAATGAATTTCCGCGTCTTTGCTCGAGCATTGGCTGGGTCGTCGTCTTCGGGCGCATGTAGCGTCGTCATCTGGGTGAAGGGATCCATGCTGATGAGACATTGTGCCTCTCGTTTGATTTCTGAGATTGGTCGTGGTCAGCCAGTATGCGGGGAACACCTCGGGTATTGGAGATCCCAATGGAAATCCCAATAGAATTGCTTGCTGGCTTACCTCGAGGGAGAAAAGCGCGAACTCTGACGACCACCCTGACGTTCCCACCGCCATCGACCATCTTCATATGCGGCGGCAGTGTGCCATCTCGAGAGCGCAGCGAGGGCGTGGATGCGGACGACTTAAGAACCGACATTCGACGGTTCTCCGTGGGCTCCATGGCGTCAACAACACTCGGCATTCCAGTCGACAACGACAACGACGACGACGGCTCGGACAAAGTGTTACAAATGTCGTCAAGGAGATGTCGGAACCGCTGTGTTAGGCATGCGCCGTAAGGCACACTTGACATGATAATAAAGTGGGACTCCAGTATTTACTATCTTGGTTGCCGGGCAGCTAAGACCCACCGTGCCGCGCGATTGGATTGACGTGGCAAGCGCGCCGCTGGGAGCTACTGTAAGTGCTAAGTTGTGTAGGGGAGGTACGTATCGGATCTGCGCTGGGGTCGTTGCTACTGCAAGTGAAGTGGTCGAGGTTCTGGATAACGAAGCGGGCCTCGTTGCAATATGACCCGGCCGTAGGCGCTGTACCGAGTAGTTCATCCCGTGTTGAATGTCGCTTTTCTTCGAGGACAGTGAGTTGTAGGTGAGTGGAACGCCCGACACCTTTGACGCTCGCGAAGTCTATTCAAGTATTGCCGTTCGTTCTTGCCATGTTTGTTTTTCGCGCCATACCTGCAGGCTGCATTAGCACCGAGACACCAATGCATGCTCGATCTTAAATTCCGCCCAGCTCCAGCATGCTATGAACCTAATCGTCCGTCATACCGTAGAGTTGCTCGGTTAGTCATATCACTGCAATGGCCAGGGCCTGTTCATTGTACGCTTAACTACGAGACTGGATCGGGTGCGAGTTCAACTGCCGAATGAAGTTATACGTAACGTAACGCCTGCCGAACCTGTCTATCCTCATAAGACGCCCTGTTGCTCTCCCCGGCGGTCGTTTGTTTACCTGTGTCAGGCAGGGCCGTCTTTCTCAATTCATCGCACGAAGCATCCACCTCTCTCCCTCCACCTCTCTCCCTCACTTTCTCTTCAGCCCCTTTCCAAGCAACTCCGAACCAACCTCGGTAATAATGTCCTTCTCGTTTGGAAATTCCTTCAACTTGGAATCTATGGTGCCTGGCGCATCCATGGTTCGCAAGAGATCAATCAGGTCACCCTCCAGAGGCATACAATAAGCAAGATGCCCGAGGGCTAATAGCATACCGCGCAGTGCCTCAGCCGAGGATGTTTCCTGCGCAATCGCCTCCAAGATAGACGCCGTGAGCTCCACCTGATCATCATCGGGAAGAGTGTCCTCCCCTATTTCTCTCCTCCGCCGACTATTCGCCGAGGCCACGTTGAAAAACAGAGATGCTGCGGCGACTCGTACGTTGCTGTGCGCGTCATCTAAGAAACTCGTAGAAATCAGCTGCGTGATTGGACTACGCAGCTGAGCTTGGCCCAAAACCTGTTCGGGGTACAGCGGACTTGAAAACAGGTTGCAGGCCATTTGCAACGCGACCAGTCTCAAGGCATAGGGACAAGTCTCCTGGCCGTTAATGTAGTTCAATACTGTCACAACAGTCTTGTGCTCAGCTTCCTCCGCATAGCAGCCACTTATTCGCTGGTCCGCGAGGGCGCACCGAAAGAGATCAACCACGGTAAACATGATCTCCACGGGAAGATCCTTGGCCGCGCTTTGCACGTATTCTGAGAAGCCCTGCAGGTCTGGCAGATGTGCTGCAGCTGGGCCATCTCTCACCTTCGTCTCGATGAAATCCTTCATTGCTAGAACGGCCGCGTCGCTGGTGCCCATCTTGGCAATTAGCTTGTCCAGGGGCGGGACTTTGGTGTAGAGAACAGGCTCAACTTCTTCTTGGGCAAAGTGTGGCACGTTTAATAGCTGATGAGGGTGGGATGGAGTGCCCCTCTGGATCATCAGGTTGACCGTGGACCGTACGCGAGAGGCATCAGCCCCCATCCACCGCTCGTGCTGCTTGCCCTTCAAGAATGTGACAAATGTCGGGGTTGCAGTGATCTGGTAGTGTTGGCCGACATCAAAAGCCAGAGATGTGTCGACTTTGATGAGAGTCGCCTTGTCGCCAACTTCCATGGCCAACTGGTCGTACATCGGATACAGGGCCTTGCAGGGGGGGGCAGGTGGCCGACGTGAAGAATATGATGGCGGACGAATTCTTGGCATCCTCAAGTAACGAATCCAGCTGCCGCAGCGTCGAGACACTTTTCACCGACCCCGGCGCCTGCCCCGCGCGATGCCCGTTGGTTTGCCCAGTAAGGCGGTTGGCAGTAGGCGAGGCTGGTTGAGCCATGGGGTCTGTCTGGATTCCAAGGAGACCACCGTTCTGAGCCTTTCTAGTTTGCACCATCTGCTCCAACTGGGGCAGCATCATCTTGCCAAATGGCGAATCAAGTACCTTTTGAGGCATGTTGGCGATGTGCTCTGGGATGCCTTTTCCAAGCAGGAAAGTGGCAAAGTCATTGCTGAAGTTGTTGCAGTTGTGTTTGAACAGGTCGTATGCCTACAGACCCACGTCAGCAACTATTCGACAGGAGAACAGAGGATGAAGCAGAGGGCATTCACGACAACTAGCCTTCTGATGATTTGACTTACCTGGGGCGTGTAGATCTTCCTCATCGAGTCGATATGGCTCATGATGACTCCCATGGGCAGATTTGACTTGCCGAGGTGGATCCTTTCCAGTGGCTTCCCCAGGTGAGAGCTTCCAGGCCGGATAGTGTTAATGCCACCGTCGTACACCCACTCGGTGCCATTCAGTTCGATGGATGTGTGGTAGATGGCGTCAAGCTGAAAACCAAGCAGCATCATGGACACTTGACGGGCGAGTCCATTGGACAGATCGTACACGAGGACGTGGACATCCATGGCGGTGGATTTGAAGTGTGAAGAAGTAAAGATGGATGCGCAATGCGTGTTCAAATATGCCGGGCCAGGGAGAGACACTGTTCGTATTGACAACGGATGACGGTGACGATGTTCTAAAGGCGAGACACGACTAAAAGGAAAAGCAAATACACGGAACATACGTCTATGAACGACAGCAAAAGGGAACCCTGTCGTCTTAAAATACACCCAGGCGGTCATGAGCACAAGGCACGCGGCTGTACGTCAACCTGTTAGTTTTAGTGATCCTGCCGGCTAACTAGAAGCTTCTGTCGCCTCCCGCGCCAGGCAGACCAGGGTGCGTCAAGTCAAAGGTGTCTGTTTCCGATTCCGGGTGATCTTGGCGTACCCGCTTCTATCTGACTTACTGTTACGGAGTACTTGGCAAGCTTATCAGCCGGACGAACCAAATACTTCGTAATCCGTACTTGTACTTGTATAAATATCACGTGAATTGTACTTGATAAATGCACTTGTGCCTGCACGGAGTACGGAGTAACTATTGCCAACGCCATTTCCATGCGAGAATTGTCATTCCAGCTAGTTACCGAGTTCACGAGCTGTTGATCACTGCAAGCAACAAATAAACGGTGTTTGATAACCGAAATCAAAAGTCCGTGCATCTGCATCGCCACGGCCATGCATATCGTATGCATAGGGGTGCAAGGATCATGCCAGGGGTTTATTTCCCACTTTCGCATCGCTTTGGCTAGGATGAGGCGGCATCTTTCCAATCACTGAAGGCGACGAGGAAAATCTTCGAGATTGCCTGCACCACATGCTCTCCATTGAACTGCATATTAGTGCTTGTCGATTCCGTGCACGACAATCCCCCTATTCTTGATGCGTCGCTGCGTGTCCTGTCCCTCTTGGTTGCCCTTACATAACATAGTAAGGTTTCTTCTAGTTAATCGCTCCGGTTTCCTGACTCCCGAGCATTCTTCAAAGGCCAGCTTTGCATCGCCGACCGTCGTCATTCCTTCGTCCTTCTTACGCTCGTTTGCGCCATAGTCATAACCATTCGACCGCCATCACCTTGGTCGTTCGTGCCCGCCACACGTAGCCCCAAGCAAACAGGTTTCCCCTATGAGGAGAACATCTGTCTCGTTGCCCACGAAGCAAGTCGGCCGCGACCCGCACGAGAAACCCGGACGCTACGATTCCCACAACGCCTACCATCGCGGAGGCGACAAAGCCGGCATCCTGGAGAAAATACAAGCTAGCTGGATGAATCAACCACAGAGGACTCGGTGGTTGAAGACCACGGGCATCATCGCCCTGGTCGTCTTCCTCTTCTACTGGCTGTCGCCACGCGGCGTCGACATCTACCAGGGCGCCGCCGTCGGTTCTGCCAACAGCGGCCAGTCCCCGTCCGACTCGTCCTACGGCACCACAGAGTGCACCAAGTCCTCGTCCAAGGACAAGCCCATTGTGCAATATGTCCTCATGATCGACGCCGGCAGCACGGGATCCCGCATCCACGTGTACAAGTTCAACAACTGCGGCACTACTCCCAAGCTGGAAGGTGAGAAGTTCGAGATGACTGAGAAGTCCGTCGGTGGCCTGAGCAAGTATAAGGACGACCCTCTCGCCGCTGCCAAGACGCTCGACGCCCTGATGGCCGTCGCCATGACCGCCGTCCCCGATAAGCTCAAGGGATGCAGCCCCGTTGCCGTCAAGGCCACGGCTGGTCTCCGCATGATTGGCACCGAAGCTAGCGAAAAGATCCTGGACGCCGTCAGGTCTCACCTGGAGAATGACTATCCCTTCCCTGTCGTCTCCAAGGCCGACAACGGTGTCGCCATCATGGATGGTTCCGACGAGGGTGTCTACGCCTGGATCACGACCAACTACCTCCTGGGCAAGATTGGTGGCCCCGACATGAGCCCTTCCGCTGCCATTTTCGATCTCGGCGGTGGCTCCACACAGATCGTATTCGAGCCGACGTTCAAGGGCCTCCCTCATGGCGGCATGCCGGAGAAGATGGCCGAGGGGGACCACAAGTACAAGCTGACGTTTGGCGGACGCGACTTCGAGCTGTACCAGCACTCGCATCTGGGCTACGGTCTTATGGCCGCCCGCAACTCCATCCACCTGAGCCTGCTCGAGAACTACGCCAAGGGCCAAACGGGCAACGAGTGGTTGAGCAAGCCCATCGTGAACCCATGCATCAACGCTGGCCAGAGTGACAAGATCACCGTCGACCTGGGCAACGCGCACCCGCTGGGCAAGGGCAAGATCGAAGTGAACATGACGGGGCCCGCGACCGCGGCGCCCGCGCAGTGCCGCAACATGGCCGAGGCCATTCTCAAGAAAGACGCATCCTGTGGCCTGTCGCCGTGCTCGTTCAACGGCGTGCACCAGCCCTCGCTCGCCAAGACGTTTGCCAAGGAGGACGTGTTTGTCTTCTCCTTCTTTTACGACCGCCTCAAGCCTCTCGGCATGCCCGACTCCTTCACCCTGCGCGAGCTGCACGATCTCACCAACACCGTCTGCGGTGGCGAGAAGGCCTGGGAGGTCTTTGAAAGCGTGCCCGGCGCCATGAAGGAGCTGCGCGACCGTGGCGAGTACTGCCTCGACCTCAACTTCATGATTGGTCTCCTGCATACCGGCTATGACATGCCCATTGACCGCGAGGTGCGCATGGCCAAGAAGATCAATGACAACGAGCTGGGCTGGTGCCTGGGCGCTAGGTAAGCATACTCTTAACCCCCAACTAACATTTTCTTGCAACAGTCACTAACAGAGACGAAACAGTCTGCCACTCCTGGCCAAGAACTCGGGCTGGACATGCAAGGTCTCCGAGATCCACTAGAGAGAGCACTCGGAATTGAGATGAACGACGATGGAAATGCGTATTCTAGACCTAAGATAATGATGGAGGAATTCATGGTGTTATGGAAAACCGTGGAAAATGTTCACCACCGAAAACAGTGGCCGGCGTTAGGTTGTGTTGTATATATGCATATAAGAGGTTTCGAGTTCAAGATCGCCGAGCCTCTGTGTTTGAGCAGAGGAAATTAAAACCACACGTCTTGATACAAGCCGAGGGTGGTTCAGAACTATATTGGTTGAATTCCGCAGTGTACCTGACGTACTGTATCTGCCTTCACAGCGGCGCAGTCACCATGCCCAAAACATCGTCGATAACGTCTTCTGGGCCGACCCCGTCGAGCAGCTGCTCCACGGCTGCCAGCTCGCTGCCCCATTGCATGCTGCGCTCCTTGGCGGGGCTCACGATGCGAATTCTGTGCGTGTAGATCTTCTTGGCCGCCAGTGCCACCAGAGAAGGCGTCGCGTAGTCCAGGCCATGCAGGGTCGCCAGACACCGGACCAGCTGATCAAAGTGCTTCGTCGCCATGGGCGGAACACTGCCGGCCGGCGCCACGGCCCGGTGCATTCGTAGGAACGAGATGATGTTCATCTGGTAGCGTAGTACTTCTATTTCGACATTGACGAGCCGGCTTTTCATGGCTAGTGCGGCAATATCGCCCTCGGTGAAGAGGCCCCGTGATGTCGCTATTGTTTCGCCGCCGTACGCACCTCCGTTGCCGTAATGCTGATAACCACCCGGGACATTTAGAAGTCCCTCGTTGGTATACCGGCCCCCATTATACCCAGCAGCACTCTCCGCCCTAGACAGGCGTCCTCCAAGCGCGGTAGTATTCTTGCGCACTACGCTCTCTCCGCTTTCGTCCTCGCTCACGCCGGCACCGCCCCCGGCACTCCTTATGCTGCCGCAGTCATCCTCGAGCCGGGCGAAGCCATCCGCGGGGTCGTGCCAGTGTGCCAAATAAAAGAAGTCGTTCAGATGCTCTGTGACCCTGGCCCTCCCACCGCTCGCGGCGCCCAGCACGGCCACGAATAGGAACTGCTTCGGCGCCGTCTGCACACTGGTGCGCGTGAAGATGCGATGCGTGCGTAGGAGCTCGAGAGCTTGGATCTGTACGGCCTTGGGAGCCTTGTCGAGGTCGCGGGCTAGAATCACGTTGGCAATCTGAGGGGAGGTTTGTTGACTGCCAGGATGATTGCGGTGCGCGGAGAGCGGAGACGGCGCGCGCGGATTGTTGTTGTTCTGGCCTGGTTGGGAGTACGGTGGCATCAACGAGTCTTGCCCGCCCGACGACGAAGCAGCACCATTTCGCAAGTGCAGAGGCGACGGGGAGCGCGAGTTGGCATTCGCGGTATACCCCGAGGCTCCGGGCGGAGAAGAAGGGAGGAGAATCGAGGCGGCGAATTCGTCGAGCGTGGTCTGCGGCGTGCAGGTTAAGACGGCAGATTTGAGGTCGAAGGTCTGCTGGGCGACGAGGCGCAGCTCGTCGACGAGATCGTCGAGGGCCTCGGGCTCGGTACTGATGATGCAGTGCTCGCGGCTGACGAGGCAGAGCAACGCCGCCAGATCCAGGTCGTCAAGGCCCTGGATCTTCTGCAGCAACTCCTCATCCGCCATTCAAAATATGGTACAGGCTGTCCAGTTCCATCTGAGAGGAAATGAAAGTAGGAGTTGGCGGGTCGAGACGGCGTCAAGTCGGAAGAACTCCGTGAAGGCCCAAGTTTGGTGACGTTCGCGGCAGGGGGTGATTGCTTTCCATGGCAAGTGCACGCCAAAAGAGTGAGCTAAAGCAGAACTTGATTGGTCAGAGCGAACTTATACCGAAGTTGAATACTTTATTAGCTTCCTTTCTCTCGACCTCTACCAATAATAAAGCAGGGTAGTCATTATTCAAAGTTCGAAACCAAGAGTGGTCTATATATAATGTCAAATTCAATACCATGAGTCAATGGAGGTACGTGACAGGTCTACATAGGAGCGCTTCGAAAACCGTGACTTTACTCTTATGCTCGCGGCATCTTTTTCTTTGCCAACTAACCACTACTTCCGTGCCATACTTACTTGACTCGTGATGCGTGTGAAACCATAGAGAAATTTTTCTTACCCCTGAAACCATTGCATCTCACCCCTTAAGCGTTCCAGTCGGTCTCGGTACCAGTACGTCCGCCCCTAACGAGAGAAGACAAGTTAGCACATGTTTCTTACAACAGTACACGGAGGAGTGCCACTTACGGCGTCTCCCGAACTGTGGAATTCGTGTTAGGCCGCTCAACGTCCTGTTTTTGCTCCTTGCTCAGCCCTGACACCACACCGGGGATCGCCTGGTTACCGGGCGAGGGATAGGGCTCTCCCTCGCCGCGGGCAACCTTGTTCTGTGCCTCACCACTGATTTTCCCTCCCGTCGGGCTGGAGCCGGTCTCTTGGGCCTCCTTGGATCGCGAACCGCCGGACTGCGCGCTGGCGTCCTCGGGGCCCTTGCCGCTTGCCTTGGTAGGTCCGCCTCCGGTACCCTTGCCGACGTTGGGGGCGTTGGGACCTGGGTGCTCCATGTTTGTCTGTGCCTTTGAGGCACCGGGCTGGGCTTGGGGGTTCTCGCCTTGCGGACTGCCCTCACCATTGCCGTAGCCTTGCGTAGAAAGATATGGAGTCGAGGCGATGAAGTTGCGACGGGCCAATGTCTGCGATAGCGTCACTGACACTCGGTAGGTGCAAAGTGTGCGTAAGGCATTGCTGATGCGGATGGCGACCATTGTGAATGTAGATGATTAGTTGGGTTCAGTTGTGAGGAGGATAATTGAATTGGAATGTGTCAAGATTTATTACTGGGCATTGGAGGAGAGTGAATCAACTGTCGCATGTGTTTTCTCGAAGCCATACGGAGCATGATGATGGAATATGACATCATGACATGCTCGCTTGAGCTAGAAATACTGTTAAAGCTTTGGCCGGGTGCATTTGACGGGCAATGCAGTCAATAATCCACATTTAATCCTTACACACTACTTTGATGTACATATCATAGGAGTGGTTCTCCTTGCTGTGATGCTGAAGTGGCATTGTGCGTTGCTGCCAGCACCTGTAACCACCACCTGGGCATCATCCGGAAAGCTTGCATTCGGGAGCTAGCCACGGTTCCGTCCCTGTGACGAAACCTGTCTCTAACTACTCTGCAGTACTTACTATAGCTACCCATTCTCCTCAACACGGTCGTGAGCCACCGCAATTCCCACAAGTATGCTTAACTTCTAGCATGAAGCGGAGATATCATCTTCTTGTTCTCCGCGGCAACTCTCCAAATACTATCGTTCCCATCATCAATATGGCAACCCACTTCCAACCCAATTATTGTTGTTTAGCCTCGTTGAAGTCATTGAAAGATGACAGCAAGATTCTCGTGCTATTCGAGCTTGTGAATTTGTGGAAGTACAGTTACAGCCATAATAGTCTCCCAAAATATCAGAGCTGTGACGGGAAAGCTAGTGACGATAGCGGAGGAATGCATTGTGTGGTAAGCCAACAGCGTCCGAGTGGATATGCCTGGGAGTAATATACCTATTCGAATATTTTCATGGCATTCTCATGGCTATACTACAGCAGTAGTCATATGCCTTGTCGTGCCTTGTCGTGCCTTGTCGTAATTGTCAAGCGGGTTTTTCCTTTTCTTCCAAAACTCCTTACGTTAAGACATACCTATTCCCAAATTTCCCTTGGTCGAGCTTTCAGAGAATCACTGTATCTTTGGTAATGTTGCGAGAAGCTCTGCGTCATAAGGGATTTTTGAAGCGTCTGTCGATGGTGTATTGCACGCTGGTCTCTCCCCAAAGGACAATTTAAGGACACTGACTGGAATAACATAGCATGCATCTGTAACTTCTCGGGATCCATCTTGTGCTGATTAAAGCCGAACTTGCTCTCTGATCGTTACTTCCATCTACGTCCTTACTAGCAAAGTCCAAGTTCGCAGCGTTATATATGCAGAATGTGGTCCTAACCCACGTCTTCCTTTAGAATGAATCCAGTTACTTCCCGATCGATAGTGATAACTTTAACTTCACAGCCGTTACTATGATCTACTGGTATGTTTACACACTCTATAGAGTAATACTGTGGGATAAAAGCGTTAGTAGACGCGAAAAGGGGCTATACAATTTTCCAAGAGTTTACCCCCGTAGATAGTATATGTAGTACCGTTCTCCTTATAAGCGATTTCTTTATTAGCAAATATCACTTTAGTTAACATATATCTGCTTAGAAGCCTTGTCTATAGCTGGGTTATCAAGGTAGTCCAGGGTTATATATCCGCGGGTCCTTTCTAGTTAGGAATAGTTATGCATTTCAATGATAGCGTTGCTAATCATCTAGGTCGCGTTTGTACTGCCTGAGTCGTACGATCGTTTTATCGGGCTTGTAGGTAGAAGCGGGCAAGTATACGATGGCGATTATTCGATTTCTAACTCGGAAATGGTATATATGTATATACGCTGTTATTCACAAAATAACGATAACGATATAGTAGGTTGAGTAGAGAGGATGATTCTATCTCTAATAAGCCAGAACTGTTATCAATCTTTTAAACCAACTCTTTAACTGGTTTGGGGAGACGGTCATTTGCTAGTGAGTGCGAGAAACTAAACGTTTTGATTCCCCATCGAGTATCAACTTTTCAAGTTTGTCACCGCGTATAGGCCAACTAACATGCTTACAATACTCTGTACCCGCTGATGTCATACCCGATGCTGTTGCATATTTAGCTAATGAAAGTCAGAACTTGAGTTGAGTGTCTTATCCCTGTAGTCTCGAGGTCATCAATACATCATCACCTTTCGATTTCCTGATCTGCATCAGACCACGCTGTGGTACCGATCAGCCATCGATTACCCTCGAACACATAACACATGCCCTGCGGCTCTTACGTTATGCAAGTGATCTCAACCATATAAGATATGTGAATCTCGCAGACGATGTATTCTCAACTGGCTCGTTATCTGGCTGCGTGTTACTGTTGGCTGTCTAGAATTGTATTCGAACCACCATGTTTAGCGATCATGGAGGGTTTCATCCATGTCTGGAGCAACTGCCACAAGTTTCCGGATTGGTGTAAAGAAGCAAGTATTACGATGGCCGGGACATATTACGAGTGCCATAAGAGCCATCTAGAGGGCCATCCATGGAGATATCGTCAGTACCTAAGAGAGCAGAAAGAACCGCTTGGAATGACACTTGGATTGCATCACCAAGAGTCCGTCCGGCACTGCCGAAGATTGCTATCAAGTGGCTTTGGGGATGCTCGGAGGCAACGGGTAACGGGTAACTGAGTGGTATTCGTAGCTTGGGGAGCGTTCTCTCCGTTGGATACTGCAGTACTACCCATGGCGAAGAGATCCCGCGACATTGCAGTGAAGGATATGAAAAACAAGCTCTGCAGCCTGTACGATGCGGTCTTCCCCGGACTTCCAAGGCTGGTTTGGGTCTACCCTGAAGCAGTCGTGGACGAAACCGCGTTAGAAAGTTTGGCTGTTTCGGTTGAATGCAATAGTACGTGGTGGATATCAGTGTGCACAGAGAAAGCCGCCCTGTACGTTCCGCTGGTCACCGATCTTTTTCATGCTTTGGCTGCGATGGGCGATGCCGCCATGGCACGGGGTAATTGTGTGCGTCAATCCCAAAAGACAGGTACCGGTAACGTAGAGTCACATGCCAGACTTTCTCGAGGAAATTAAGTATGGAAGAACCAAGGGGGTATGGAAGAAACAAATAAGTGGTGACATCATTGAACTCACGAATTGCAAGCGAAGTCTATCTACTCTTCTAGGTTAGTCGATGGTTCGCGAAAGATGTTGTTAACCCAAGGTATCCCTCTGCACGCCGTAGGATCATCAGGAAATGGGCCAGCAACGCTTGTGCCTCCGAGCTTAGGCTCTCCACTTTTGTCCAGGCTTGCCGGGGTGAGCTCGACCACTGACGGCACGCTGATAATGGCTGGAACCCAGCCGCTGCGACGTGCTCAGGTAGTCACAGCCAAGAGAAGAGCCCACATGCGTTCAGCCTTCCTATTAAGAGCTGCCGCAACTTATCATCGACGCATCTTTGCTCCGACTCGACCAGCGCTTTACTTCACAACCATCGCGTGCATCCAGGACTGCCACGACACTCCGAGCCCAGCTTCTACATCTTGCGACCTGACTGCTTCAGTCTGGACTTCTCAGATCCCAACTTGCGGTCTATCGGCCGTTGAACACCGCTGCACGAGGGACTCCGCCGCCGAGCCACGCCGTCAACATGTCTGCCCGGAAGAAGGTTCTCTTGAAGGCACGTCTGTCTGGTGCCAAACGATGTAGGCAACATGATGGTTAACAGATCTGCTTCCAGGTTATCATCCTTGGCGATAGCGGTGTCGGCAAGACCAGCTTGATGAACCAATACGTGCGTCTCTCCCACCATCGACATCGTCCAAACGACTGCGATTGCCTTCTTCCGAACGAGACCAGCAACGCCCGTGCTGACCTCTACCTGTATGCAGGTCAACAAAAAATTCAGCGCCAGCTACAAAGCCACCATCGGTGCCGATTTCCCTGACACGCGAGGTTCTGGTCGATGACCGGCAGGTAACGATGCAGGTGCGATACACACTGCGCATATATCCAGAGCCTGAGATCGCGAGGCTGACATGATGTAGCTCTGGGACACCGCTGGCCAGGAGCGCTTCCAATCGTTGGGTGTTGCCTTCTACCGAGGCGCCGACTGTTGCGTTCTAGTGTTCGATGTCAACAACTCCAAGAGTTTCGAGGCTCTGGACAGCTGGCGCGACGAGTTTCTGATTCAGGCTTCGCCGCGCGATCCCGAAAACTTCCCTTTCGTAAGATGCAGTCCTCCAGTTCTGCTCAGGTGGACGAGTGCTTACAAGTCACACAGGTTGTACTTGGCAACAAGATCGACGTCGAGGAAAGCAAGCGGGTTGTAAGTACAGATCTGAGGACTGATGTAAAATCCGTGTCGCTAATCTTGCCCAAGATCTCAAGTAAGCGCGCGGCAACGTTCTGCGCATCAAAGGGCGACATCCCCTATTTCGAGACGAGTGCCAAAGAAGCCATCAATGTCGAGCAAGCTTTCGAGGGTGAGTCACTCGTGATATGCGACAATATAGACTGTTTCTCACGTATTCATTTGACAGTTATCGCACGAAACGCACTGGCACAGGAGGAGTCGGAGGAGTTCAGTGGTGATTTCCAGGATCCTATCAACATCCACATCGAGAACGACCGTGACGGGTGCTCATGCTAAGTGACAAGATATGACGACTTGGAAAGTCTTCCAACTAGCTCAGCGTCAACGGGGATTTGGCTGTACAGTGCCTTCCTTGCTCAAGTACTGAGACCAATTCGGGGTACTATTTGTTTTCCACTGCATCGTGGCATATATGACATTGCCATGCATCAACTGGTTTTTTGCTTTTTGGATGTTTCCTCGGGACACGAAAGGGCTACGGCGAGGACGAGGAAATGACTTCATGGCACTCGCTGTATGGGGCTTAGTAGAACATAAATTTTTGACTCGATTGGTAGTCTTGCCTTATCTGAAGCCTCGTTCCACTAGACACATCAGAACATGTACTGTGTTGAGGCCATTCGGGATATCTGTGCGTCTCTAGATACAATCGCAGCATGGGCAACTTGGCCACCATGACGAGACGCCTACCCTCGGGCGCACAGTTTCAGCGAGCCGAGGTACCTCTTGTAACCAGGCAGGGTACTTGATTTTGCAGACATTCAAGTTTCTAGTAGTTAGTACGGAGTATATAGGTTTCTCCATATTGCGACAGTGTTCAAAACGAGTTCACGAGTTAGAGACATGGGCGAGGCTGTAAAAGTGGAGACGATCTCTCGGCAGTTGCTCCCGTTGGCTCCTGTAAGTTATGTACTAAGCAGGGTACGGACTGGACCACAAAAGTGCTCTTAGCGAACGTAGACTTGCAATCCCAGGGGTTCTGCTTTCGTGGATGACGGACGGGTGCACACACACTTCGAAACGAGTATGAACACCTACATCTCTTATTAGTATCTCTTATTAGTATTGCTTGTCGCTCATTTGCCGTCGTATCATCTTTAGACACTCCTTTCTCTTGCCCTGTTTGTACATACTGCGTCTCTAGCAGTGCGCCCTGTGGACAAGACTCAATGCTGACAGTAGCACCGGCCTTGATCGCCAGATGAGATTACGAAGTCCGATTCCACGATCACGCCCGCGCCAGCAGCCCCGATGGCCCCTACAGAACCGACGATGCAGGCCGGGTTCATCCATGAAGAGGACGTGTCGATGAGGGGCATGTCGGATTCGGTCGAACTCATGGAAGACTTGACAGCATCGGTGCTGTCGAGGAGGAGCGGCGCATCGGCTGGGAAGCGGAAACCTGCCTTTCTAAACGTCGCGAGGAGAACGCTGGGGCTTGGGTGCTTGCTGGTCACTGTCTTGCTGTGGACAGTTTCCAATTTCCTTGCTAGTGTGAGTGCGCCCTTGTGTACATTGTTCTAGGCGAGTACAACGTACTAATCCATGCTGCGTAGTACATGTTCTCCGATCAAACCTTCAACAAGCCATTCTTCGTCGTCTATATGAATACCGCTGTATTTGCGCTGTCGATGATACCGATCACCATACGGTACATGTTAAAAAATGGCGGCTTTGCTCATTTCAAAAATTTGGCGCTGCAAGCGTGGTACGAGAAATCCCTAGCACCGCTGGACGGATACACGGGCAAGACGCAAGCAGACGACGGCGAAGCGATGGCCGCCGAGAGACTCCTAGAAGGCGACGACCATACCCTCGGCGCGGACGAAGAGAACACAGCCGAAGAAAAGCTCTCCCTGCGCGAGACGTTTTGGTTGAGTCTGGAATTCAGTATGATCTGGTTCTTCAGCAACTACTTCGCCTCGGCTTGCCTGGAGTATACTAGCGTCGGCAGTGTTACAATTTTGACATCTACGAGCAGTGTCTGGACCCTCATGTTATGTGCCGTCATGAAGGTCGAGAGCTTTAGCGTCCGAAAACTGATAGGCGTCCTGGCATCGTTGGCGGGCATCATCTTGATTTCGTCTGTTGATCTGTCGAGTAAAGACAACGACGATAACCGAGGCAACTTCCCGCACAAGAGCCACAAGCAGATTGCCGTTGGCGACGCTATGGCTCTGTTCAGCGCCATTATTTACGGAGTCTATGTGACGGTGATGAAGCTGCGAGTCGGCAACGAAGAACGGGTCAGCATGCCGCTGTTCTTTGGTCTGGTAGGCACCATCAACATTGTGCTTCTCTGGCCGATGTTCATCGTCTTGCATGTTACCGGTATAGAACCAGTAAGCCTTGCTTTCCCGCTCCGCAGATCGTCCGCTTACACCGCTTGCAGTTTGAATTGCCGCCGAGTGGACACATCTGGACATTAGTCATCCTAAACTCACTGGGTTCCTTCGTCAGTGATATGTCGTGGGCATATGCCATGTTGCTGACCACGCCATTGCTGGTAACGGTTGGCTTGTCGCTGACTATTCCGCTATCCCTTATTGGCGAGATGATACAGTACCAGCAGTTTTCGAGCTTCCTGTACTGGGTGGGCGCGGCCATCGTTCTACTCTCGTTCTTATTCATCAACCACGAGAGCCCTGAAGAGACCCAGACCGAGACGGATGAGATGCGGCCGGCGAGTGAAGACCGGCCTCAAGTGATGTATAACCAGGTTGGAGACGACATTTTACCGCATAGGGGCAATTCGAACTGATCGGCATCTCGATCTCTTGGGGCGTTAAGGACTTGGGATCTCACACATGTAAATTGGTGTTGCGATACACTCGCCTGGGAGGTGTTTGCCCCATATTAGACACACGCTCGTCGAGTAAAGTAATCACTCGAGAAAGAACTTGGACTCGAACATAAACGTTCGTGGTGATGTGGTGTGGAACGCGAGTCATAGTCACTCGCTAGTCTACTGATCCGATCCGATCCATCATTGTTGACTTTGCCCTTTGCAACAAGTCGAGACGTTGGACAGTTGTGAAGCAAATGAAGCTAGAAGGCTGTCTGGATTCGATGGACTCTGTTTCCAAGATTAGAACACTGCGAATCATCGGCATGAGTATACACTTTTGAGGTATCCCAAAGGCAACTGTGTTTACTTTCACCCAACACATCCCATCATTTCGACACTGTAACTAGCCGACTCGACTACGTTAGGTACGTTATTAACAGTGCTCAACCAGTGTTATTACGTAGGTATTTTACACCCCGCTTTGCGGGTCGTAACCTTGTTAAGTTAAGCCACTAACTAACTACTCCGTAAGTTCCTCCGAACCCAAGTACGGAGCTAGGAGAGAGACTGTTTGAACCGAGGGCTAACGGTGGTTAAGTCCTTCCCCAGATATTACGTCAATCGCCTTTCTCAAGGGAGATCGATACCTGTTTGAGAGTCTGTCGGGAGGCCGCCGCCTGCCTTATCTGCCATGATGGGATTTCACTTGACATTCCCATTGCTCGAGACTCGAAATCCCATGAAGGCAGCGCATCACCAAAGTTTCCATTTCGACAAGCTGACCCTGAGCATGGCTGACTGGCATTCGGCCTACCTTACGGAGCAGATATTGCACCATACATATAGCTAGCAGCCGTTCCTCTCCTGGATTGCGCGCTTGGATAGCGCGCTTGTATCGAAGCCGTCCGAAAGCATGGGATTTGCCACCAGTCTGCTTGTCAACACGCAACGCATTCCTTCCCATCCCTAGACGAGTCCCTTCAAGGCATCTGCGAGCCACACCTTGTCACTTCCCTTCGACGCTCAGTCACACTCATTACAAGCGCACTTGAAGCGGCTTGCACTGCGAAGACGACGAACTGTCTAGCATCACATCTCGACCTTGTTTGTCAGGTCTTGCGCCACGGGTTGTTCGCCCATCCTGTTTCCTGTTTCCTGTTTCCTTTATATATCCTACCACCTACACGACCTATTCGGCTTCTGCATAACTACTTGTCCCTTGTATAAGTTCCGGTAGTACTTGACCGCCGCCTTCGACTGCCTACCATGCCTTCCCAGATCGAAGAGCCAACGCGCTCGCTCTCGACTGCCATTAACAATGCCACGAGATCGGTCCACACACAGCTGAACAAGCTTGTTATCAGCCGCCTGTCTGCAGCAATCCCCCCACAAGCCGCGGGTCCCTCGAGCTACGTATCGGGTTTGTGTCACATCACCAACATATATGACAACTTTGAGTCGCTGTGGAGGGAGATTCTGCTGTCACCACGTCCCTTGGACAATGATATCCTCCCCGACGACCACTCGTGCGAGGTCTGCAAGCCCTCTGCGACGATACACCACCAACCACATGTACTTGACGCCCCTCACCGACCCACTGTGTGTTCCCGCATTCACTCACTCTTGGAGCACATGCACACCCCCGAGCTGGAACGGACAGAAGCCTTGCGGGAGGATATCCGGTGCTTGACTCGGTGGTCGCCGGATGATCTCGAAGACCAACTGAATTCGGCCGTAGACATGCCCGTTCTGGCTGCCTTCATATGTCACACTCGCCGCTCGGTCCAATCACGACCGCATGTCCTCTTAGCATACGCATGGGTCCTTTACATGGCGCTCTTCAGCGGAGGGCGTTTTATTCGAGCATCCCTGGCACGCGTGGATCCGACATTTTGGGCTGCTGAGTCCCTGTCACTCGCTCCGGATATGCCCTTGCGTTTCTTCACATTCGATTCGCCCCACGGTGGTGATGCGCTCAAGGCAACGTTCAAAGAGCGATTTGCTGAGTCGTCGGACAAACTATTGACCGGGGAAGAATGGGAAGAAATTGTGAACGAGGCAAGATCCATTTTTGAGTTCATGATTGAGCTTGTCGCAGAGCTTGATGCGGTCTGTGGCGCAGAGCCCCAAGACTTGGTGGAGATGGAGGAAGGATTTGTTGATCGCATGAGCAAACTGTTAGGTATAAGATCTAGAGACAGTGTCGCGGTTACGAGGGAACGACAAGCTTATATCTCTGCCAAGCTGAGCGACCATCAGAGGGCTTCCGAGGAAGACAGTAGGACTACCAGCAGCGGAAGTCAAGATGGGTCACCGGAGAGCGAGGGACTAGGCCGCGTGGTTGTGGCTGACAAAGACGTGAGTCACTCGAATGGCGAGCACGTACACTTTAATCAGGCTTGTTGAAGCTGGGACGGAGGATGGAGTTACCTATTCTGAGCATGCAGTGATACCCCACCCCCATAGAGGAGCTTGCTTTATAGAATCTGCATACTACTTTTCAATATTGTCAAGTCGCTATAGTTTGGCTCGCATTTCGTAGTGTTTGTGAGCTAGGGCTGATTGAAAGCTCATCAGAACCTTGGTCACGAGTACCATCACTTCTCACGAGTGGGACACGCTTTGGGAGACGTTGTCATCAGCATCAGTAATACACGAATTGAGTACTGAGACGGTCTAGCGTCCATAGGGTTCACGATGACGCGTTTATGTTTCGAACAAACGAAGTCAGCGGGTATAAGGGTCCGCTGAAATCCATATCATACCAGTAGTTGACGGCAATACAGACGCCTTCGTCGGAGCAAGACTGTGAGACCTTGTGATACCTGCGGGGTTCAGTCAGACAGCAGACCCAACTTGTCAACTACCAAGCAAGGCGGTAGCTGTGAGCGGAAAGGGGGAAGGGGGGGAGGGAGCGTGTTTACCACATAGACGGCAGGTAGAGCATATCCCCCGGCTCGAGCGTGACCTTGATGGGCTCGGCGAGGTGCGAGTACCCGGTCGGCTGGTCGCGCGGGGCGTCAGGGTCCCAGGTGGCAAAGGGGACGGGGTCGGCGCCCTCCTCGGCCACCAAGACAAGCTCTCGGCCGTCGCGGGCGTAGTGAGCGGGCGCGAGGGCGCGCTCGCGGACGCACGGCTGGCAGAGCGGCGGCAGGAGGACAAAGGTCTTCCGGCCCGCGACCTGGACGTAGACGTTCTCGTAGTTGTCGCGGTGCAGGGCCGTCACGGACCGCGCGTTGCCGATCCAGAGGTTGATGGCGTCGGGGTCCTTTTGTAGGGCGATGCGCGCAAACGGGATGGAGCGCGGGACGTGCGAGAAGAGGGTTACGTACTC
The DNA here is from genome assembly GCA_022414665.1 of Arthrinium puccinioides. Lineage (NCBI taxonomy): Eukaryota > Fungi > Ascomycota > Sordariomycetes > Amphisphaeriales > Apiosporaceae > Arthrinium > Arthrinium puccinioides. Next base: position 2,471,935 of record JAIUNF010000006.1, on the reverse strand, counting down.
GTGGCGGAGGTTGTCGTTTTCTTCATGGGTGGGGGAGTGGTTTTCTCTTAGTGTCGAATCCGAGGAAGGGGAAGGGGAAGGGGAAGAGGGTTGTATGTTTGTTGCCGGTGAGTTGCTCGTGAGTACTTACGAGTCTGGGCGTATCGGACCTCTGAGCCGGTAAAGGCGGGATCGAGTGCTTGTCCCGTCACGTAGTCGAGGAATTCGCCAAAGGGCTGGTCCTCCTCGTGCGGTTTGGCGAAGACGGTGGTCCCGTGGGCATCGACGGTGGGTGCGTCTGCATTCCTGTTCCGCAAAGCCAGGTTAGCTTATTCGCCTTTGCTGTCGTATCGTGTTATGGTGACGGGGCGAGACCGAACCCGTATGGTGTCACGGCCACGTTCACCGAGTGGTCTCGCAGAGCCTCGCGGAGATATCGCACGTCCCACGTCTTAGTTGCCTCCCAATCTCCGGCGCCTCGGCGGATCACAAAGGGCGTGTTTCTGGCGACGAAGCGCATGAACTCTAAGGGGCTGGGTTCGGCGTGCAGCTCCTCGATGGTGGATGAGTTCAGCTCGTTGTAGGTGGTGATGAGTTCCGCGATGGGTTCCATCTTGACCGTGCTGGGCCTCTGGTGTGAGTCAAATCCCGGTTCTTCGTTCCGAGGATACACGAGCCTCAGCAAGGTACGCGTAGAAGTGAGGTCGAGCTCGGCAGGGGTTCCGTGTGGCGGTTCGGAGAATACAAGGGTGGCTTTGTGACGCTCGAGTGAAAAATTATGACCTGAGCTGCAGGGGAAAGACGATTGGATAGACAAATGGTGACTAGCCGCTTCTCCGGTTTCAGCCCTATGCGCGGGCGACTGCGAGCATCCGGTCAGTGGGCAACGGTTGTGCTTGTCTTATTTGGCGATGGTGTTTTTGACGCGGGATCGATCCCATCACAAACGACGGGTATGGAGCGACGGCAAGCGCTCGGAGGCCTGATGTTCGGGGCCCACTTGGGTGAGTTTGACAGAAGAAGACGACGATTGGAATGGAGTCTTATCGTGTTGGCTATGCCAATTTCTAACGGCTGACCAATGTCCAATTAACTAGGTACCCTAGGGTACTGTGGTAAATAGCTAGCTGTAAGATAAGTTGCAAGCTGCAAGACAGGTACTCCGTACTTACTGACCTGTTTCACTTCGACTATATGACAGGTTCGTACTCCGTACATATACTGTGTAAGCCACCTGAATAACGAGAAAGTTTCTTTAGAAGATCCATGTCCAGTACTCCGTATATGTGGTCTCAAATGGATGAAACATTGCGGCTCGACCGTGGGCGGATGGTTGTACTGTGTATACTGTGTACGGTGTACCTAGGCCCCTGTGTATCCTGCGCCGCCCCTTGTTCGTATTTGTACGTAGTAACTATTGATTGCCTACTTGGTACTGTGTGGTGGAAGTAAGTATACTCGCACACGATCCTTGACTCGGACCCGAAGAACCCCTTCCTAGACTTATTAAGTTATTAGACTAGGTTGACTAGTTTAGTTACCGGTACTTGTACACGCGAGCCCAGCAAACTGGGACGCAACGCCCAATGCCTTGTTTGACATGACACGTCACAAATCCATCAGAGTCCCGCGAGGTCTGCGGTTGAGGTCTGAGGCCTGAGGCCTACGGTCTGAGATCTGAGGTCTGAAACAAAGACTAATCAAGCCTTTCGAGAGATGCGAAGACGAACTGGCCAGATCTCTCCACTGATGAAATTTCATCATCATAGTTGGCAGTCGTGACAGAAGAGCCGAGACAATTGGCAATCAATCCGGCAGCCCGGATGCAGGGTCCCGGTTCGGGGACCGACCGACCCACTTCGCTTCACTAATCAGAACCCCGGTTCTTGGGGGGGGTATTAACTTATGTACTGTTCGGACTTAGTTGCTTGAGTACGGAGTACTTAAGCAGGTCTCGCAGAGCTTGCAGGCAGGCGCAAGCAAATAAATGCACAAGGCCCCCGAGGAACCTCCACTAGCCAACTGCCATGTACGAAGTAGGTTAACGGACTGGACTGACTGACTCTTGGTCACCACCCTCTTTCCCCCAAGCTCTACTGTCTGTTGACCAGGCCGTCTGCCCGAGAACACTTGCAAGCCGAGGGCACGCACGCCGTCGTCGTTTCTTCACAAGCCCAGCTTTCTCTAAACTTCGTCGACAGAAGCCCCGACTTCGAGACGGAGCTTCGCATGATCATGCCCACCCCGTTTATACTCCACGACCGGCCAGTTCTGGCATTAGAATACCTGTATACGCCGACTTCCAAGTTGAACTTTTCATGAGCACGTGGATATCCGTCGTATCCGAATGCGTGCGCTCATAGGATGATTTGGTATCTCCTATATCCCTTCAGAGGGTGTGTCATCCCGCCTCTCCCGCACGCATTTGCCCCCAAACTGACAGACTCTCGCGCCGAATTAAGAACCGCTGAAGCGCCCGTACTAGCTCCCAGCCACCCTCTACGCAATGCCTTCACTCGCTACGGAATATATGCGTCGCGGCATGTCGTCACAACTCTCCTCATATCCGTCGCCGTCGCCGCGGTACTAATCTACCCGTTCCCGTTCCTGTACACGACCGACTTTACCAACGGCGCCTCCAACCTCCCGCATCATGTCTGGACCGATGCCCAGCCGCTCCAGGATGAAGTCACGGTGGAACCCGATGTTGTCATGCGCTACATTTGGGTTCATGGAAACTACTTTGACGCTCTGAACCGGGACGTCTTGCTGGGCGCCCTCGAGCTGCAAGACGAGCTTCTTGGCCCTACCGTCAACTTCAACCCTCTCCAGGCCCCGAAGGACCTCGCCGCCTACAACGCCTACAACGCCTCGGCGAGCCTGCGGTTGAGCCCGCACGAGCGGGATATGTTCCATGTCATCAATGGCTTGACCGACGAATCATGGTTCTTTCATTCGCCGCTGCAGTACTGGTCCTGCGACCCGCAGAAAATCGCCGCGGATGAGAACATCTTGGCCACGGTAAACCAAGGGAAGAAGCAGCCAACCTCGGTCAATATCACCTTGCGCCACTCCATCGTCTTCAGTGGAAAGCGATTCGAGGATCGACAGCTGGTTGCCGCCGACGCAATCGTCATCACTCTCATCCATCGCCGCAATTCCCCCATAGGTCGTATCTGGCAGGCCAAAGCCGTGGAACTAGCTGCCAAGATGTCCGACAAGTACGACGTCTATCCGCCTGATGGAAACAGCATGCCCAGCCAGCTGTACGAATTCCAGTTTCGACCCATGTCCATCTTGGATACCCTTGCCTTGGGCGGTGCGTACTCGCTTTCTCTAGGCTACTTCGTTGCCAGCCTGTCCAAGCTCAGAGCTGTCAAGTCGAAGATGGGCCTAGTCGTCACCGTCATAGCACAACTTGTCCTATCCATCATGTCAAGTTTCACCATCTGTGCTCTCCTGAAGATCGATTTGTCAAGAATGCCGCGCTTTGCATATCCAGTTGTTGTCCTCTCCATGAGCCTCGAGAACATATTCAGACTCATCAATGCCGTCATTCTCACGCCGCCCGAGGACAGTACGAGCAATCGAATTGGCCATTCATTTGGTGAGACGTGCCATGTCGCGCTTGCAAGCGTCGCTCAGAATCTAATAATTCTTTGGGGTCTGTCCAAGGTCGTGGCCCCAGGCGTCGCCGCGTTCTGTACCTTCGCTGCCATTGCCATCGTCCTCGATTTCTTCTATCTGTCAACCTTCTTTCTCTCCGTTCTCAGTGTTGATGTGCGCCGAACGGAGCTAAGCGACGCTCTGAGTAAGGCCTCTCTGCGGAACAATCGCTCTCAAGCCGAAATCCAAGCCCGCCAGTCTTGGACAGATGCTATGCTTCAGGGGAAAATCGCCATGTCGACACGGATTGCTGGTACTATTGTTATGGTGGGATTTGTCCTTGTGGCGCAGTGGCACTTCTTCGAGATGGAGAATGTGATGACGACTCTGGGTCGGATGTGCTCCTTGTTCAGGCATCATGATTCACCGGATTCTCAACGTTCCTCGCTGTCTGTCAATATACACCAGGCCAGGAGTCCTACGTCGTGGCTACGGCTTCAAGACCATGAGACTGCGCGGGAGGTTATCCACGTCATCAAGCCTGATGCCCACAGCTACGTCGCGGAGGTCTTTGATCCACTCGTCTTTGTGCTGAAAGGGGCGGACCGCATGCCCAGCGCAAAGGAGCGTCCTTTCTTGCCGGCCGTCTACGACTTTGCCCGCCACCAGTCTATTCCTTTCGTTGTGACTGTGCTGATCCTCGTCGCTGCCGTCCGGTTGCTGATGAACTATCTGCTGTGGGATGAGCTTGCCGAATCGTCCCCTGGCAATGACACTACGGACGAGCCACCACTCGTGATCAAGACGCTTGGTGGTGGACATTCCCTCGACGTTGTCATGCTGTCCGCTTCATCCGACGGGCATATTGTTTCCGTGGGACTGGACCGACTCATCAGAGTGTGGGACGTGAAAGCCGGAGAAGAGAGTTATGTCCTCCGTGGCAATGACTTGCTCGATACCACGTTTCCGAAAGCCATGTGTATCAATGATGATTCAGGTCTACTAGCCTTGCTGACTACTAGCTCGGTCGCTTTCTGGGACCTAAACGAACGGCAATGGGGCCCATCGGTCACGATCGAATCATGTCGGCACAAACCCGAAGCGTTTTTCTTCACCGTTGAGGAATCCACAAAGTTGCCTCGGCTCATCCTTGTTCGTCGCGACGGTACCATGTGTGAGATTCGGCCAGAAACGAACGAAGCCAACAGTTTTGTGATATCCAACGAGAGTGTCATTGTTTCCGTAGACACGCTTGTTGATAAACGTTAGTTATCCAGCGTGTAGGACCACCGATGAGCATTCTGCTGACGTGATACAGCAAAATCCACCACCAAGATCATGAGTTCGTCCCGCGAAGGCCAAGTGTTTTGCTTGTCGCAAGGCTTAACAGGATGGACTTCCAGCACTATCGCCATAGAACCTCCGCTCGATAAGGAGTTCATGTCTATTGTGGCCTTGCCAGAGCTTGGCTACCTGCTTGTCGTCCGAACCCAATCGATCGACCTTGTTGATGTGAAAGACTTTGTCACGTTGCACACATTCCGGACTGATCCTATCCAGCCGAGATCGCTCCGATGCTTCCACTCCAAACGGCGCCAAATGCAATGTGGCTCAGTGGGTCTAAAGTTCCTGACTTTTGCCTACCTGAACGCCTACACTAGGGATTTGATCATTCACAACTACATCCCCGCGCATGAAGGAGAGTCGATCTGTTTTCGCACCCCTGGGTTGCCGGTAAGCAAGACGTGCTGTCAATGGCCAGGAACGAAGGAAACCCGACGTGTGGTCACGGATCCTGGCGTTTGGGAAGCGCTACCGGCAGGATTTCTCGTCGGAGCACGGAAGAAGAGCGGGCCACAACCTGTTGTGAGCGGCGCTCAATCGCAACCGGACCATACTGGTTTACGCCGTCGCCGAAACAGCCATAGCCAACCGGGTCAGGCCAAGGCAGCCACCGATGACAACTGGGAGGTGTGGATGCTGTCGCAGTCGGGAAAGGCAGAAACCTGGGAGACGGCACCGCTGTGCGCCGAAATGGGCACCCACGAACATTTATTCGCAAACAACCTTGGTCCTATGGCACGCATCGGTCGAGGCAGCGTGGCTATAGGGCTAAGTAACGTCATCAAAGTGATAATGGTGGGTCACGAGAGGTTCGAGACCGGCGAGGATACCTCGTCGCTGAATGATTCTCTACGAGCCATGACCGGTCGACGGCGCAACAGACCCTCAACACAACGAAGTAAGCCGAGTTGTTCCTCATGACAAAACTTATATAGCAGGGTACATGGCATGGGACGGACGGTGTTCTGGGATATGGTTTAGTTCATTGGGCACAACGGCATGGGGTCGGTCACCCAGGGATACCTGATACATACGGAACATGTTTAAGAGCTGGAGGTGATGGTGTGATGATATCCCGTTTGGCGTTCGGAGGCGCCCTTTGAACTTGATGGCGATGGTACGCATGAGTTTATAAGGTCGGGAGAGTTTGATCACTCGAACTTGGGGAGTGCTGGAACGGCGAGGAGAGACGGACCCAAAAAGATGTTGAAAAGGAATTTCAACCAGTATCAAAACTGTCTAATAACCCGACCGATTGCCGTGGAGCATATATCTTCTGTATGCTTGAAAACCATGCCCCGCCGCAAACAGCCCCGAGTATCCCTAGTATGGCGTGTTGAAAAGTAAAAAGATTTGGCGCTCATGGACCAGGTAGAGGCCAAAATCTCACCCCGAAAGCCAGCTCCCACTACAAGGAGATAATATCAAACATGAAGAGACAGAGCCAGGTCTCTTCATCTTACACCGCCGCTCAAGTGGCTGAGCAGATGTCCTTCGAAGAGCCTCCACCCCGGACTCATCCGCTTCCGCCAGGTTTATCAAAAGTTTCTTCTCGTAACTTCATCGTCTTCCTTGACATTCTCCTCTCTCGCCTTCTTCCTAGCAGCACACGAATTCTGAAACTAACGCCGCTGCCTCCCTTTCGTCCCCGCCGTCGTCGTCGTGGTGTTGTTGTTGTTGTTGTTGTTGTTCGCAGCGGCTGGCAGGGGAGAGTACGTCTGGTCCGGCCGCCAGATGGCGCACTCGTTGCACGGCTCACCCATGCCGATGGTATGCCAGATCTGGCGCTTTCCGCAGGGCGTGAGCTTGAAATTGGCCGGCGTGCAGAAGCGCGCAAAGCTAAAGGTCATGTGCTTGCACGTGTAGGCGTGGGCGTAGTATTTGCACATTTTCGTCCCCTGTTGGCTGTCTTTCTTGCTGCTGTTGCTGCTGATGCGGGGGACCAAAGGTAGGAGGAAGATGTGCTGAAGGCCGGGCGATGTGCGCCTGATGACGTGAGAATGTGTAGTAGGTCCTGCCTGGAGGGGGAGAGAGAGAGAGATGATCCTGGGTGAGGGTGTCTGGTGGAAACCTCCGAGGTTCAGTGTTGGTTAATATTGAGTTTTGGGTGACGTTACGACGATGGGGTCTGCGCGGTATTCCCCTTTTGCGACCGCTCTGCGGATAAGAAGAAATGTGTCCAAGAGGCACAGGGCAGAATGACAAGAGATGTTCTTCTTTGCAATGGGCAGTAGTAAGCTGAGCTGCAGATGAACAGGCAGCAGAGGTTTCGAGTGCAGCATGGGCGACTTTGTTGCCCAATAGAGAGACAGCTTGGGTGACTGGGCACCGTGATTGAGCCCAACAAGCATCCTAGGGAAACAAAAAGGAACATCACAGCACGTAGGACCACGACGGTCCTTCTCATATATGGTAGCGACGTACACCAGTCGCAAACAAACCACCGGCCGGGCAAACACACACACACACACACACACACACACATGCCATGATGTTACTGTTCCCAAGAATAGATAACCCCCTCTCCCCATCCGTGCGAGACCACGGGCCATCCCTCGCATTGATTTCAACCTGGGTACAAGAATCTCTCTGAGACGGAGTCAAGCCCAACAAGGGATACCGGTATATGTTCGAAGCCTACCCGCCAGTATGGGACGCAAGCCACGGCACGAGATCATGAGCATGGGGAGGGACAGCCGGGTCTCTCTGCCTTGGGTAAGGCGTACGGAGCCAATGAGATCTCGCTACCGGAATGTTGGATCGGGATGGGGTGTGGGGGTCTCTGTCCTGAGTCATCCGGGTCGACGCAGGGCGAGAGAGAGATGACTAGTTATTGAAATAGGAGAGGACAGGCTTGCGCCGAAAACTGTGCCTGAGACGCAGGCACCCTCGACCGGAGGATTGCGTCTGGGTAGCTCAGACGAGGCAAGGGAGCCTGACGGGCACACGTTTCCATAACGACTCTCGAGGTGGTGTTGAGTGAGTGGGTGGGAGGTCAAGGACGTCGAGTCTCCAGGAGCCAGCACACGGATGATGGCTGTGCAGGATAGAAGGACGTGTCGCTCGTTTTCACGGGTGCAGCCTTGTTATTTCCCGGGTGTAACGGTTGGGCAAAACCTCCCCCCTGATTGTCGAAGCAACCTTGTTTTTCGACCACGATGGCGAATAAACAGACTGGCTTGCCATGTCATCCTACCACAGGGAAATGCCTCGACCCCGACGCTTGGGAGTCGAGTGCCTGGCTGGGGACAGCAACCACGTTGTCCGTGTAACGTCAGGTCGGACGGAGGTGGGTAGGCTCGAGCCGGGGCGGCGCAGGAAGAGCCGGCAGGTTACTCATGACGGACCATAGCACACTAATAACAGAGGACAGTTTTGTGTAGTCGACAGATTATCCTCACCGCCCTTTCCGGCCTGCGCGTTTGTTTGCTTGCTTGCGGCTGGATAACGGCTGTTGCAAGTTGTGGCCAGCCTGGTGAGTGGAAGCGACGGAGGAAGGGATGGCCGCATATATGGCGGCCGCCAAGGTCGCCACGGAAAGTCTGTGTGAGTGAGTTTCCGAGGGATGGAGTCGCCGAGATGGGGCTATCGGTGAGGTCATCAAGGCGCTGAAGCTGACAAGATGTTGCGCTGGCACCATTCGTCGACTATGCCTCGTGGTTTGACTAGCTCCCGCAGTGCTGTGGTAGATGTGGGTAACTATACCGTATGAGTGAGGAAATGGGGGTGGCTGGGGTCTGCGTCGACTCCTTGTTAGTCTTGGTCAGGTAACCTTGTGAGACGACCATTTGTCGCGTCCTTGTGCCCCTGATAAGTTATGGGGTCTGGGGTCAGGAAGCTGTACGAACCAAATACGTACTGAGTTACCGAGTACATACGGATAACGTTAGTGGACTTGACGTCGTCCCGCCTCTTCTCCTCTTCTCTCTACTGGGTACTGTGTACGTTGGTTACCAGAGACTGTTACGCGAAACGGCTACGGTGCCTCTAGCTCCAAGACGAACGCGAACTTGCGGGAAATGTCTCAGACACGAAGAAAGCAACGTCTATTGTCTCGAAGCAAAGGTATGTGGAACCACTGACAACTCGACGCGTTGTTGTTCTCTCGCGACGACCTTTTGCCCCCAGTATGGGTACATGGTTAGACAGTAGAAGGATGGGTGGGGTATGGTACTTAGTTGTAACTACAATGAAGTAACTATAAGTATGCAACTACTGTGTAGCTAGTTAGCAGTCTCGGAGATTTAGCAGCGCCGATAAAAGTATGGGGAGAGCAGATCAGCTCGCAGCACTGCACTCCGTAACTCCTGGGTCTCGTATCCAGAAGGAGGGAGGGAGCACTTGAGCTAGAGACAAACTGCACAGTACTCCGTAGTTACTTGGTTAACTGCTAGAGTGTTAACGTTATGTGGGCAGGGATAGGATGGTGGGTGACATGGACTTGGAAGGCCAGAGAATCTCCACTTTCCCTGACCTGACGGAAAGCGGGTTTCTTCTTTCCCCCTCGGACAATACTTTGTAACCTTGCAGTTCGAATTTGGACAACTCACCTTGCAGCAAAGCATCATCTCGGGCTGCATCGTCATCCATCATCACGGCGCATCATCACGGTCAGTCGTTCGCTCGCTTGGTCGGGTCCTGACCACGACTGCCGGGCATGCCTGCTCTTGCTCTTGCTCTTTCTCAGGCGCCATCTGGGTAGCTAGCAAGTTATCCACTTGCGTTGTACTTTGTAGTTGGTTGACGCACCGCGTAGTTATGTGCATCTGCAATCACGTATCTGCACCGTCTGCACCGTCTGCACCGTCTGCACCGTCTGCGCGCAGCTCTTGGGAGGGCCCACCGTCGTTCATGCAGAGCCCAGCCGAGTTAGCAGCCTGCAACCCGCAACCTGCAACCTGCAACCTGCAACCTGCGTCTCTCCTTCTTAATTATGTTATGCGCCTCTGTGGATGATCGGGGCCAGCCAGGCTTTTCTTGGTAGACCTCGGCGTCTCCTCCCCACTCTGTCGTATGCACGGCATTCCTTTATATAGATCTGTCTTTTGTCAACAACTTGCCCAGTAACTAGTTACTGCGTAGCGCCCGTCAGATGCTGCTACACAACGTTAACCAGTTACGTTGACGAGTTGTTACCACTACCTTTGCATTTATTGGACTTACACGACGACCGCTTTGTGGGTCGCCTCGAATTCCAGCAGGTTCCCAGCAGGTTTCCAAACAGGCACATCCAGGCACATCCAGGCCTCGTCCTCACTCAACCTCGGACCCTTCCAAGCAGAGCTGCTCCACGCTCCACATCTTTGGTGCCATCGCGAGCCGGCAAGCCTTGCTGGGAGTTCCCACGCGTCCGGTTGACGGTTGACGGTCGACGCTTGACCTCACACCGCCATTGGCAATCTGAGCCTGCCCGTCCGGAACCACGAGCTAGCTAGAGCCTAGAAGCTAGATCCCAGAGTCAATCCGTCGTGTTACCTAGGACATCCCCGCCAGGAGCCGATCGCCTATAACAAAGAACACACTACCTTTGCGATACTCGCCGCGGACCTGTATTCGGGAGTCGAAATGCTGGAACAGGGAAAGCGGTTACAGACGATCCGCCGCCCTTCTCCAGCCTCTCGAGATTCCCTCCCTGTTCAGTTCCTCCTGCTCTGACCCTGACCTGATCCGCTTCCCACCGCGGACCCGCAGCCTTCAACTTGGCAGTCAATTGGTCCTGGTGCTAGTTAGTTATCTTGGTCTTGCTTTTCGTTGTATCATATTGGTCAGTCCTGCTGCTCCCAGTAGCCGAGCTCTCGCAGCTTCTTGCCAATGAGCCGAGCCGCCTCGTCGACGTCAACCAACGACGGGCTCACTAACACTTCCCAGTCCTCGGGAATTCCGCATTGTTCGTCGTAATTGGGCTCGGGACCGGATTGGATCGTACGGACACGCTTCCACCGTATCAGTCACTGGCCATCGTCTCCCTGGCGCTTATCCGCATTCACGTTTGGAGCCTCCACAGTCGCTTCACTTCACCCTAGCCAAGTTCAGCTCGCCTCCTCTCGCCTCCTCTCGAGACTCAGATGCGCCGGTGGTCACTCGCTAGGTCTGTTGTTGGTGCAATCTGCGGTCTTCGCTGGGACGCGTCGCCTTGAGCTTCTTTTTGCCGGCCATCCCTCAATTGCATTCACCGCAAGCTGTCCGTCTGTCTATTACGCCTTTGTCACAGGCTCACAGCCATCACCTCCAAAGCCAACCAGAGACAGCCCAGCAAGGGTCACGCCAGGCATCATCCCTCATTTTGACCCGGGGCCGCTCTTCGCTCATTGGGCCAACGCCTTGTCGCCAACTCATCGCAAACTGTAATTGCTTCACTGCTGAACAATCGAGGTAAGCAATCGTCTTTTGGGCTAGTCTTGGTAACAGTTTGGAAAGAGCGCTCTGTTGTCCTGCAGGTGTTCGGGCTCACAATGCATCTCCGTCCTCTTTGAGACTCGCACTCAATCACTTGCTTTTGTCATCCTCACCTCCGTGGTTGCACCACCCCGAGCAGTGTCTTTTTGCCGTTCAGGCCAATCTAGTCTTGTCTCGTCGCTGAAGTTAACAGGGTATCGTATAGCTTGGCCTCTGGCCGGTCTCGATGGCTTCCTCGGAGGTCGACCAGAAGTTTCTTGGCAGACTCGCGAGAGCTGTTGAAAATAACAACCCTTTACTGTCGCAGATGTTGTATAAGCTTCTAGGGCTATCGATCAACCTTGCTGGTCAACTAGTCAGGGCTCGGAAACAGCGGCGCCTGGACACAACGAGGAACACACAGTCACTCGAGCTGTATTTCCATATAATATGGCTCTCGCGAGAGGGCCTAGTCATGCTGGAACAATATGTGTTGCCGATGGTAGGGGCCTATGTGGAGCTCAAGGTGCTCGCGTATAAGCTACGGGCTTCGTTCTACCACATATTCGTCTTATTCCACAACCACCCGCCCGTCTCAAGCATAGATATGTCAACGCCCGAGGTCGCGAGCGCTGCGGCAATGGCGGCGAAAACAGGCTACTCGCGCCTTGACAAAGGAAAAGGCGTCGCAAGAGACGACGACGTATCCGAGACGGCCCATTCTTCATTACAGGGGACGCATGCCTTGGAAGGTGGACCAGTTAACCCACCGCCAGGCTTTGGACCTCCGCCGCCCGAGGCGGCTGCCTCCTTTTTGCTACCATCGGTGGATTACTTGCCTACGGCCCACGATTACTTCAAGGAGGCCATTGCCCTTGCCGATCAGTTGCTGTGGAACTCACATTCACTACGGCTTTCTGCCAAAACAGAATATGTTGCGTTTCTGTACGAGTGTGTCCACGACGTCGAAGGAAGTCGGAAACTTGCCAAAAATACGATTGCCGAAGTGTACGAAGCGAGCGAAGGTATGGACGACGACATGTTCAACGACGCATGCGAGCTGGTCACCGTCCTCGGAAAGATGATGAAGCGAGGCCTAGGATCTAGCAACACCTCGAGGAGTCGCGGCCAAAGCCCGGCCACCGTGGTGACAAACGACAGCGTGGCCACAGCAATACCAGCTACGGGTATGGAAAATCCGATATGAGAAGGTCTAGGCTTCTGTCAGCAGATTCTCCCTACCAACACTCGCACGAGTGGCGTCACTATCGAATCTTGTGCAATAGGGATACCAGGCCGAACCAACATATATTTACGATTCGGTACTTCCCATTGGGCACGTTGTGCTTCGTCATTCGGTCCTTTCGATTTCTAGGACACGCCAGCACTTCCACGGGTGGCCTACCGCTGGCATAACGATGCGTCTCACCATGGAAGAAGCACCGGCTCCAATTCTTGGAGAGTACTTGCGAGAAGAAGTAATTTTAATCTTGGAGACTTGGATAATCAGATAGGGGTCGAGAACGACGGGAGCTGCTGCGGCATGGTTTCTTCCCGCGATGCTGGGGTCTCGACCATGCGATTGTATAAAGTTGGTTTCATTCGATCTCCTAGTACCGGCGACGAGCGGTTTCGTTTCATGATACCCAGATCATTCCTCACGTTGGAGCATCCTAGGTGTACCGGGGGATATATCTTCGTTGACTTGTTTTAGCTAGCATCATGTCAGAAGCATGGCAATGGCGAATGGATTTGAGATTCTTGACCCTGCTGTCCGTGGCTTGACTGGTGATGTGCCTTTGGTCAATCACGGCGAGGTGTCTGTGTCTGGGTGTGTAGAATGAGCGATCGACCTGTACGGAGAGAGCTGTCACGATTGAGAAACATCACTCATAGTAGTGGTATAGCAACAGTGTTGTGTCACTCACTATGGGACAGCGCTAACTGGGTCCCTACATTCTGACCAATACCCACAGCACAAATGAGACTTCCGTCATACACATAAACCCGACTTCTCCTTGCAGCAGCACCTCGCAAAGAGAGGGAGTCTCGCCAGGTCACATAGCACACCCGTCCCGTGATGGGCGCATCCATCCCACAAAACCCGTGGTCCTCCCAGCACAACCCACTCATCCACTGCCGTTGAATCGTCCTGTTCCTCCGCTACTCCTCGTCGGGCATCCTCAACTCGACGGCGTCCAGCTCCATCTTGGCCCTGATGATGTAGTCCGGGATCATGCGGCCGGTGGCGTTGTAAAAGTCCGACTGGTACTGCTGGAAGCGCATGGCGTCGTACTTGGCCTCGATCACGCCGAGGATGTGGCAGTCCTCGGGGCTCCAGTGACGATCGGGCACGAAGCCGCGGGTGGGCGGGAACTGCGGCCCGAAGTGGTACAGCCAGGCGTTGTGCCGGTCTTGCTGGCTCTGCGTCTCTTCGTCTTCCGAGGAGAAGGGGATGGGCGAGGGCGAGGGCGAGGGCGACAAAGACGCAGACGAGGGGTCGGGGATGACAAAGGTGGGTTTCTTGGGTCTGGTGCTGGTGCCGCTTCTGGGGCGCGGGTTGTCAGAGGTGCCGTTGAACCTGTCGTTGGTATCACCCCGAGGGATCCCATTGTTTGGGGGGCCGTTGTTGGAGAGCCTGTTGTTGGAGGCAGATTTTAGGATGCCATTGTTGTTGCTCCTGAGGGGTTCGTTGTTGGGGAGCTTGTCATTGGCATCCCCTCTGGGGAGCTGGTTGAAAGGGAGCCTGTTATTGGGGGCATCCCTGAACAGGTCATTGTCATCACCTCTGCGGGGCCTGTTATTGAAGGCACCCTTGACGGTGGCATTCTGGTCGTCCCTGGGGAGCCGGTTGTTGGAGGCGTTCGTGGTGGTGCCATTGGCGTTGCCTCTAAGGTGCTCGTTGTTGGGGGGTCTGTTGCCAGAGGTGCCTTTGAGTCTGTTGTTGCTGTCACCCCTAGGGGCTTCGTTGTTGGGAAGCCTGTTATTGTAGGCATCCTCGAACCTCTCACACTTGTTGTCTCTTGAGGGCCTGTCACTGCAGGCATTCTTGGACCTCTCACAGCTGTCACCTCTAGGGGGCTTGCCATTGCCGTCACCTCTAGCGGGCCCGTTGTTGGGAACCCTGTGATTGGGGGCTTCGTTGGATCTCTCGCAGGTGTCACCTCTCGGTGGCCTGTTACTATTGTCACCCCTAGGGAGGTCATTGTTGGGAAGCCTGTTATTGGGGGCATCCTTGAGCCTGTTGCTGCCATCAACTCGAGAGACTTCGTTGTTGGGAAGCCTGTTATTGGAGGCGCCCTTGGATTTCTCGCCAGTGTCCCCTCTGGGGGGGCCTGTTGTTGGAGGAGGCGTCATGCATGGTAGTTTTCTTGTCTTTGGTCTGTTGGACATGCTTGTTTCCACCACCCATGTTCACCTCGTTCTTTTCATTCTCCTCGCTATCGTCGCTGTCATAGTAGGCGTTGACGATTCGCTGCTGCGGATATACGCGCTGGATGTGCTGCTGTACTACCGGTGCCTGCGTACTGGTACCGGCCGTGCAAGGCGTGTCTTTGACGTAGTAGCCATTTCCAGTCAATCGGAAGCGGGTACCATCCGACGCGCGCATGGTTTCCTCGCAGAACCGATAGGTCTGGGGGTAAGAGGGTAGGATGGCCATGGGGTGAATAAATCTCTGGCCGTCCCATCCCAATTGCTGAAATGGCTTGGTTGAGCGACAGCGACGGCTCGACATGGCGACGGTGATGACAGGGTAAAGCAGTGAGAAGAGGAGGAGAGAATGAGGTCTTGTGCCTTGTGTAAAGATGTGTCCTGCGTAAAGATGCGTCTTGCGTAAAGATGTGTCTTGTGTAGACAGACAGATCTATGTCTTGTGTGTGAATTGGTGTTGCGTAAGTTGGTGTGTTGCGCAAAATGGTGTGTTGCGAAAGTTGGTATTTTGTGAAAGTATGGTGTCTTTTCTCGACGAGTTGCTTTACTTATTCTCTCGAGGCTCACCGGTTGCGTTGTCGTGGACACGACCTGTGATTCTGCCATGTTTGCTTTGATGTTGTTTTGATGTGAATTCAAATTGGTCTCCGGGTCATTATCTACCATGCCCAAAAGCATGACGCCCTACAGTAAACAAGTCCTGAACCTGTTGATTCCATCGTCTAAATGAGTTGACCCGACTCGAAATCTCAGAGCAAGTCCCCCTTGCAACTTGTTACTCGGTGATGATCCGATTCACTACCCCTTCGGTTCCCAGGACAAGCACACGCACACCATTGAAATAGTTTGTCCACTACGTTCTCTCAGCATCACGCATTGCTTGGATCTGGGAATTGTCCCGGGGTCTCTGTATATTGGGCAAGCCAGATAGCTCCGACGTGTATTTCCTGCTCATAGTGCAGGCCGACCTGTACTTCCACCTCTCAAGTCTTGACCATCTTCTTCGACACAACGACGAAACTCGGCCTGTCTTGAACCCGTTCAATTGGCATTCCACAATGGACAAAAAGGAAGACCCCATACGTTATAGATCCCGGGAACACGTCCTAATATGATGGCCATTGGCCAACAGGCCGTGTCTATATTCTGCTGCCTACTTGGGGACCAACAGGAGAACTCCAAACAAGCCCCACAGACAGACAAGGGATACCATATCCCAAAAAGAAGCGGGAAGGGGATCCTCAGTCCCTAGAGGCTCAAGACGGAATAACGTGTTGGAAGGATGCGGCATTGACCGTCATATACGAGGTATGTCTCCGCGTCCACGGTGGTTATGCAACTAACACGAGATGTGCCCCGAGGGTCTGTGATGTACATCACCCAAGAGCAAGCCCTAATATCGCTGTGTTTCCAAAGGGCTCGTAGTCTCCAGAAACTCAAATCTCTGAGCCTAAACCATCTCATCTCCTCCCTATCAAATCCAATTGATCCTCCTCGTCCTTCCCCAGACAGCATACACGCATGAGAATGAAGGGCTTCGGTACGCCTCTACAACAACCACCAGGCCCCTGGTAGCTAGATGGCGGCCTTCTTCTTCCTCGTCTCTACAGGAATCCTCGCGCTGCTCCCGTACAGCTTAAATCGCTTCAAGGACGTTGATCACTTTTGTAAAAGGTGCCGGAGATACTTGGCGACCTTTCGGTTCGGCAGCGGGACAAAGCCACACTGCTTGTAGATTATCCGGGGCCGGGTGTTGGTTTAGGGGCGTCTGGATTGGCCACCGGCACGACGACCATGCGTCTGCCATGCCAACCATATGTATGCAGTCAGACAAGTGTGCTGTCGGCGTTGATACGCTGCAGGACGGGGGCGGGGTAGACTCACCCTGGAGATATGAACAAGGGGGGTGGCCATGAGACACCACGTTCTCGCCCTCTACACAAGACACACGTTGATTCAATATCGGAACTCTGACGATGAATACCGCGCAGAAAGCCGTCGAGCAGGTACGAGGGTTGCTGGAGCCACTCGATTCCTATTACCCCTTTGTTGTGCTCCCACTGCTCGCCCTCGCCCTGCTGGCATTTCTACCATGGCGGCAAAGCGCCAAGCAGCCTCCGACCATCCCCGAGTCTCTCCCTTTCGTCTCTAATGCGTATTACTTCATGACCAACACGGACGAGTTCATGAAGCGCGCGAGGTAAGTCGTCGCCGAGTCAAACCCCCCGAAGATGCCGGCCCGAGCTGAAACAATTGCAACTACCAGCGAAGCCTTCCGTTCTAGCCGCATCGTACAGTTCCGCCTCGGGCTCAAGAGAGTCTACTTCCTATCGGGGCCGCAGAACGTACAGGCAATGTTCAGACCTGGGCGGGAGACCAACGACGCCGTCTTCATGCGCAAGGCCATGGAGAAAGTCTGGGTTTTCCCCAATGCGGACCTGGTTAAATTCGACAAGGACAAGTCAGGTCGAGGCAGGATCCCCGTGCCGGGCACCGAAGACACGCCGGCGCACGAGAGGCTATGGTCAGGAACCTTTTCCCCTTGTCTGGGTGAGTGATGTGTACGTTACGGGCAGCCGCTGACCGTGTCTTCGCATCGAAAAAGGGCCATGAACCATCACATATATGACAGTTATCTCACGAATAAGAAATATGCCAACGCACTGGCGGCCAAGTATTACGATATATTCTGCAGGCGTCTTGAGCGTTATCCTCTGGGTCAGTGGCAGACCATCTCCATCATCGACATGTTTAAGTGTGACATGAGCGAGAGCGCCATCGAGGCACTGGTCGGCCCCCGGATGCTCGAGATCAACCCGTCATTCAACAAAGCTTATTGGGAGTTCGACACCGTCGTCATGGGTCTGTTCTTCGGTCTGCCCAGGTGGTTGAAACCACGGCCCTACCAGATCCGTGACAACCTCCGGGCGATGATCCTGAAATGGCTCGAAGCTGCGTGGAGGGACTTTGACTGGGACGACCCGCACACGGATGACGAGTGGGAGGAAATCTTTGGGGCCCGCGTCACTCGTGAGCTGGCCAAGTGGTTGAAGGAGAACTTTCAGTTCGAGGGCGCGTCCGGGTTCTTCAGCGGACTGATGATTGGGTCAGTCCATCCTCCTTCTATGCTGGGCTCCCCCTTTTTTTTCTCTCTCTATCCCCCCCTCCCGCTGACACGAGCTCGCGACAGGCAAAACTCGAATACGCTCCCCACCACAATATGGACCATGATGGAGCTCATCCGGGACCCCGAGCTATTCCAAGCGGTGCGCGACGAGATCCTCACAGCGTACGTGTTGGACTCGGACACGGGCTCCCGGAGCATCGACCTGCAGAAGCTTCTCGCCCTCCCACTGCTGCAATCGGTCTATACCGAGACTCTGCGGATGCACATCTCCGTCAACGTACTCCGCGAGGCGGCCGAGCCCATCTCCCTGGACGGGTACCAGATCAGGAAGGGCTCCTGGTTGCAGGCGCCGTCGCAGGTAGCACACAACGACCAGACCGTCTGGGGCCAGGACGGGCACTCTGCCTCCGAGTTCTGGGGCGCTCGCCACGTCAAGTACGAGGAGAGTGTAGACGCAGAGATGGGAAAGAAGACTCGAGATCCCAAGTTCAACCTGAGTGGCCCTCCTGGGTCGTTTTTCCCATTTGGTACGTCCAATGTCTTCATCTCCGTCTGCTCTTGTGCTGAGAACTGGCCCCCCCGCCTCCTCCCCGTACTGACTCACATCAGGGGGCGGAGTGGCCGTCTGCCCCGGGCGACACTTTGCCAAGCAGGAGATCATCATGACCCTTGGCATCCTGATAGCACGATTCGATATCGAGTTCGTGGAATGGACGCACCTGGATGGATCACCGTCTGGACGGCCAGCTCAGAATGATCCAAAGTCTGTGGGCGCTGTAGCCATGTCGCCAGATCGGGACATGAAGATCCGCTGGAAGAGATTGTGGTGAGGTGCAAGTAAGAAGCGACGATGCAAAACATTGAAACCACCGACGTATCTCGATTGATTCCCAGTTCCCAGGGGACATTGGCAATGGCCCATGTACGAAGCATCCTTCTCGTACCCGCGGCATGCAAAATAAAGTTGAATACGGCGACATTGAGCTGGGCGAAAGGCATCATACACCTGGTACAGGCGAGCTGCCGTTGTAGGGGACACACATCCATGCTCCTCTACCACTTTTGAGAAGACGATACGACGAACTGACCCTCTTCTCACCCGATTATCGCAATCAATCTCCCATCGTGATAGCCCCCAGGCCCCATATCCAAGCTCTTCCCCCCTCGTCGTTTTCCTCCTGCCAGGCCAACCCTGTCTCCGCCTCATCGCGCACCGTGCCATCAGGCCCACCACCAAGAGTACCACGCCGAGCACCATGAATGTGTGCACGGGTTTCCACTCGTACATGGCCCCGACGGGCTGCATGAACTCGGTATCGAGCGCGATAGGGCGCGGGCCGCCGTCCAGACGCGACGGCCGCGCTGACCAGGCGCAGAAGTCTTCGCCTAGAGCTGCGTATCTGTAGAGAGGGGGGTGTCGGTTGTTAGTGAAAGGAGAGGATGCGCACGTTGGGTGTCGGTCAAGATGGGTCAAATTGAGGAAATGTATAGGAGTAGTGTCGAAGAGTCAAGGATCAAGCCGCCAAAACGTACTCTTCGCAAGCCACCGTGTACCCAGTCAGGGCCGCGTAGTCGACTGCTATATGGATGCCACGATGCGGGATGGGGGCCAGGGCCGCGTTGGCCTCGGGGTTTTCAATATCACGTCGCTGGACCGGCGCCATCTCCACCTGTCTCGTTGAGAGCAAAGTCGCTCAGGGGCAGCGCTGCGAAGCTGAAAAAATACACGAGGACCATTACGACCGAGTCCAGCAGGTCTGGACGTTTCTATCTATCTAGCCAACAAGGACAGGATCGGAAATGGTTCTCTCTGACGCACAGAGCGAAACCCCGTTATCCTTGCCACACGGTCCACACCCGAAGCTGCTCGCCGGTTAAGCTTCTCGTCGAACCAAGACGAGAGTCGAATTGAGGGAGAAAAGGGAAGAGGTCGGCCTGAAGTCCACCAGGAGGCGCCTTGACAAGGTAACGTTGCTGTACCACGGCCACGAAATTACCAAACTTTGAGTACCGAGTACGGATAGTGGGTGAGATATTTCTCAAAACCACAGCGGGAGTACAAGAGTACAAGTGACACGTGTGAGTGAGTGTGTTACCGAGCACCAGGTTCAAGCAGTTCGTTTCGCAATCTGCGAGTTCGTGTTGATGAATCGTTAAATACAATGGAGACAGAAAAGCAGACAACTTTACATTGTCGAGCTTCGAGTGTGGCTGCCTGATCGCATGTTGCTCACTTGGTGTGCGCCTCACTCAACGTTGGACTGGCAAGCACGCTTGCGGCACGGGACGGTGGACCATAATATAATGTAAGGGGAAGTACTCGGTAATCGGTAATCGGTAATCGGTAATCGGTACTCGGTATCATGTAGGTTTTACGAAAGTTCAAGGGGTTAGCCAACTTGCCTGGATATCGTATAACCGACCTTTACAACGGCTTTACACCACAACACACGCAAGCAAAATATGGGTGTTCCCAAAAACAAACACGGTCCATTCATCCCGCCACATGCGGCCTCGCCGTTGCGGGCGAAAGTACAAGAATAAGGACCGAGAAGCCTGAGAGGAGAGATGAGTTGATCATGGATGGCATCCATCACGAGAAAGCCGAGTATACATGGTGGATCTGGCTGCTCGAAAAGAAAATGCGTGCTATTGTACATCAATGCCATGGTCCATATACAGTGATTCTCAGTAAACTCCATTTCGTGCCCGCAAACTGAGCAGAACAAGCTTAGCTCCTCCGCCTTTGATCTATCCCCCTTCGTACAGTTCAGATTATGTTTGATTGTGTGCTCTCGTGAGGCGCGTGGCCCTTCGTCGTTTCGTCTTCTACTTGATGATGCGGGTGATGATACCAGTGGCGACAGTGCGGCCACCCTCTCTCACGTTGACACGCTGACCAGCCTCAATAGCGATGGGGTTGTGCAGAGTGGCAACCATCTCGACGTTGTCACCGGGCATAATCATACGGGTCTTGTCCGCATCATCCTCGGGAAGGAAGAGAGAGCACGCCTCATCAGCGGTACGCAGGAACATCTGAGGGCGGTAGTTCTCGTGGAAACCTGTGTGTCGACCACCCTCGTCCTTGGTCAGGACGTACAAGGAGATCATAAACTTGGTGTGGGCCTTGACGGTGCCGGGCTTGCAAATGACCATACCACGGCGGACATCCTCGCGGCGGACACCACGGAGGAGCAGACCAGAGTTGTCACCAGCGCGCGACTCGTCACAGGACTTCTTAAAGGTCTCAATGTCGGTGACCTTGGTCTTGATGACCTCACCACCCTTGCCGACAAGCTCAACCTCGGAATCCTTCTTGAGGACGCCACGCTCGACACGGCCCGAGGCGACGGTACCACGGCCGCCAATGGAGAAGACGTCCTCGACCGACATCAGGAAGGGCTTATCAGTGTCGCGCTCGGGGGTGGGGATCCAGGTGTCGACGGCCTTGAGGAGCTCGTCGATTTTCTGCTGACCGATCTCGGGGCGCTTGTTCTCCATGGCCATGAGGGCAGAACCCATGATGACGGGGGTGTCGTCACCCTCGAAGCCGTAGTGTGTGAGCAGCTCACGCATCTCCATCTCGACAAGCTCCAACATCTCTGGGTCGTCGATGGCATCGACCTTGTTGACGAAGACGACAATCTTCTGGACACCAACCTGGCGAGCGAGGAGCAAATGCTCTCGGGTCTGGGGCATTTGTCCGTCGGACGCAGCAACAACGATGATGGCACCGTCCATGTTGGCGGCACCAGTAATCATGTTCTTGATATAATCGGCGTGACCAGGACAGTCCACGTGCGAGTAGTGGCGGTCCTCGGTCGAGTACTCGATGTGGGCGGTGGAGATGGTGATACCACGCTTGCGCTCCTCGGGGGCCTTGTCGATGGAGGCATAGTCGAGGAAGTTGGCGAGGCCCTTCTCGGCCTGGCGCTTGGTGATGGCGGCAGACAGGGTGGTCTTTCCGTGATCAACATGGCCAATGGTGCCAATGTTTACGTGGGGCTTTGTGCGCTCGTAGACGGCGTATGATCGGTAGATGTTGAGGGCAGCAGACACATTCTGCGATCTTAGTGAGTACTGTAGAGGGTTGGTGGCACTGCCGGTTCTGAGGGGAGTGACGGGAAGCCCGCAGGAAGGGCGCGAGCGTCCTCAAAGCAGCAGGCATCTTGGCTGCTGGGCTGTAGACCAGATCGTACTTGAACCGCACAGTTGAAGAGAGAGGACGACTGATGAAGATGAGTGTACCGGGTCAATGGGTATGGGTATAGGTATGACCAGTTCCGACGTGGTCCGACAGCTTCGTTGACGACAAGAAATCTTTTGCAGCACAACAATGGCGTGGATCCACATTAACTACTTATTTACCCGATGAGATGCGTCGTGCCTGATTGGTTGCTTAGATTGGTGGTCTCCACCAGAGCTTGCTTCAACTTCGAAGTCTCCCCGAGTCCCCCTATGACAAGTACTCATTCCCGGCACCAACTCGTCACTTCGGTACAGATGGGCGTTGCGTTTAACTTGACGAGATATGCTTGTCAGCGGCAGTGCCATTGATAACCGGTCTGCAGTGAAGCGAGCAGCCCGAACAGTTCCATACAACTAACTAACTACCTTACCATGCGTCGGGCCGTTAGCTCTCTTGCCCAAGATTTTGTACACCCCACGCATCAATATCAGCTCATGGGGGAATCCAGCACAAGCAGAACGGACTGCATATGGCATCAATCACCTCAGCAACCGTGGGTTCATATGCAGGTACGGTGGCGTATTGGGAAAGGGTCGCTTGCGCTTGCCGTACCCAGCTTGTGAAGCTACCAAATCCAGGGGCTACCACCTACGCCAACTAAAGCGGCAAAATAGGCAAAGTTCGAGTCGAGCCTAGGGACTTGATCCGCCTCCGATGAAACTATGGACGCCGTACCTAATAGGGCCAGGCCATGGGAAATGCTGCTTCCCCAGCCTCCCTACTTGATTCACTCTGCACCAGACCGGTCCGTTTCCGCACAGCATTTGGGCTTGTTAAGCATGTTACCTATCCGGCAACCCCAAAACGACACTGCTGAGCTTCATGTTGTCGCCAAAATCATACTTCAGAAGCCGTGTCATGAACGCGCGTCGGAACTCACTCCAAGTGCGCAGCAGCCCGACTTCCTCGGTCGAGTATCCTTCTAGCAAGCTAGCATCTTCGTTCGATCTCCAAACAGTTTTGTCGGACTTGAAATCAGGCAGGATCTGGTTCCAAGGCTCTTCGAAACATTCACATTGCGTCCATTCGCCTTCAGTGTCACCCTGTGTTCAATCAATACCTGTCAGTCAGATGACACAAAGTGTGGTTTGATGAGCGGGCACTTACATCGATTTGGGGCCGCTTCGGTACAATCCCTTCGTTGATGTAGGCACGGATATGGTTGATGGTGCAAAGCGAGGTACATGATATCGTACAGTGCCCTTCTGCCTGCTGCTCAACAAAACCAGCATTGCTGAATCTCTTCGTCATCTTCAGTGCGGCGGCCAGGGGTGTGACTGGGTCAAGATGATTCGACAGGAACAAGATAGGAAAATTAGTGTCAATAGGAGTTGGCTTGTGGATGGGATGGTCGTCCCATCGCATAGGAGGGTCCTTAGACTTGATATTCCAGTCATTACATCCCATCATTAGACCCATCCACTAAACATCAGGTCAATCATCATTTTTATCCTAGTAATGGAAGGTGTGTGCTTACTACATCGGCAAAAGAAGAATAAGATGCCATGTCCTCAAATCGTTTCTGGAGTTCTGGCACTGTCTCGTTAAGCTGGTTGCGAGTCGACGAGTCAGCAGTAGCACTGGCACTGGGGCTTGGTCGTTCTAATCTCACCTCGTACCGCTTGTCGCTGCACATGATCGTAATCTGGGCATCATCTGGTCGCGACGGTAGTGAAATAACGCCGCAAAGACCTCCTAGAGCTGGCGGTGTTACAAAAGCCTCCAGGCCTGTGTTTGTCGATAAGGAATGAAGAAGCTGGGCCACGATTGGGAAAGAATTGATTGGGGTATACAATGCTCGGAAGATGACCGTCTTCACATCGCTGGCTGTTAAAATGACAGGTAGGTTTATTTCGTCCCGTATTACAATCCTGGGTTCTTTTTCAAGATTCGCCATGAGGTCGCGGTAACGAGTTGCAAGGCCATCGGAACCATCCCCAGGCTGATAGAATCCGCACCTGCTGCCTGCTTTGGCGCAGTAGTCAAAGAATTTTGCCAAGATGGCATCGGTGTCGATCAAAGAGTCTCGCCAGACAGGCTCGACTAGGAACCATGTCAGTATATATTGGTCTTGCGCTCGGGTATACTGCGACGATCTTACCATAATGATCGGCATCAACTACTCCATCCAAGATGACTCGACCAACCTTGTCAGGGAACATGGAAGCGAACGTGGCGCCAAGCAATGTCCCATAACTGAATCCCCAGTAGACAAGCTTTCCTTTGGTACCCAGGCCTGACTCGGTGTTCGTCTCATCAAGTTGGGACGGATCTGTCGGTTCGGTTTCGAGAATAATCTTGGCGCGCTCGGCTGTGACACTTGACGCTCTCCACTCATCCCAGGCCTGGACGATTGAAAGCACTTCACAATTCATGGGTTAGCGATCCCTCCTCTACGGACGTTTCGAGTGCATTAAGATGTGTCCTAGGAGTAAGTGATCGACCGGATTGTTCGGATCGGATTTGTTTTATTCCAAGCGCGAGGAAGGAAATCGGTTCGGAAAGATCACTTACTATCATGGGCTACATTGGGAGTATTGCTGAACTGGAAGATGCTGCTCTCGCCTTGGGACTCAGAGGCGCGCTGGCACAGCTGGCCCAAAGCTCTCGCTCGGACGTCAAGCTTGGATAATGCAATGTTACTCGAGTTGATGATGCCTACGTCGTGACCTGATACTTGCCAGGTGAGTCTGTTCATAAAGGCAAGCTTGCGGCCATCGGCCCCTAGATCGGTATCAGATGCGAAGCAGTCTGCTTTTGGCGTTGTCTCGCCTGGTGTAAAGCACAGTGATTAGTACACATGAGGATCTAACCAAGATGGCTATGGTTTGACGAGAAGGAGGCTCAAGTCCATCAGACTCGAAAAGGTCAGAAACTCACCAACACCTCGCGGATCAAATCCAATCACGTCCTGGTGGCGCCCGACGATTCCCTGAATCAGACTGCCCTCGTTCACGGCGAGGAGCACGCCGCTTCCGCCCGGTCCACCCTATGCCGAGGAGATCAGTGTCGTTCCCACTGCATTGCGGTTCTTCTTCTAAGTTTGGGGCCTAGTTACCGGGTTGATCAACAAAGGCGACTCTCCGTATGAAGCCGGATCGTCGGTTCGATTCAGGCCGGGGACCATGACCATTGCGATGTGGACTTTGGGGTGACTGGCTGATTCATTCAGTGGACGGTGGTAGTCCATGGGGACTGTGAGGCGAGCGCATTCCAGGCGGTACGGCATCGCCCCAAAGCACGGATGCCATACAAGTTGCTCGCTCGGTTCAATCTATAATTGTGGTGGCTCAGCGCGTGCCGACTCAACAGCGCGATCATCGATGGTGCGAGGCTTACAAGATCCCAATCGACAAGCGCAGGAACATGACCAGTGACGTGGACCGTTGTCGCTCGCATGCGAGGCCAATACCAACCAGCATGTCGACTGATTGACGGGCTGCAGTTGAGCCAGCTCACGAAAGCGATAACACAGACAGCGAGGGCCAATCGTCGTGGGACCCGAGATGGCGGCGCCGCCTGCTGCGTGCCTCTGACGAAGTTGCCCCCCTTTTCGCTTGGCATCGCTGCCATGATGGCGGGTTCAAGCTCTGGAAATATCGTGATTCCGAGGACCATGGGACAAGGCAAAGCCTAAAGGTAGTATTTTGAGAGCCTGCTCAATGCATTTGCCGCGACGAGACGGACGAGAATAACTCATCCCACGTTTGTAGAGGGGAAACAGTTTCCCTTGCATATATGTGCCTCAGCCAAGCGTCCCCAGCTTACTGCTTAACGTTACTGCTTACTTTATCATTTCCTCTGGGCATCAGCAGTCGGTCATAGTTACTCCGTACCTTCCCCTTGCCGCGTTCCGTGGGACTTGATTACGAACAAGCCAGCCGCCGTGCAGACGAACGCAGCTTATCTATTGGCTCGGGACCTTGGGTGTAGCGTGCTTGTCAGCAGCACTGGGCAACAGTTGCCCAGTTAGGGATTGATTGCATGAGGGCGACGCACCGTCGACATCAATTGCAAGAATAAGACAGGTCCCAAGGTCAATCAATGTCAATGAATGAATGAATGGGTTGGGATGGGTTGTCCATGACGTCGTCCAGTGCTAGCGTTGACTAGAAAGATTCCCGCCCTTGATTCCTTGATGGTTCATTGCACTCCGCACATCTCGGTGTGATCAGCGTACTTGATCTGTCGCACTTGGTGATCTTGCCGAATAAAGTTGTGTACCGATGCGCGGCGGCGCGTACTTATGCATTGGTCGAAAAAGCTATCTTTGGAATGCATTTCATACACTTCGTCGTCGTGATTGATCCCAAGAGCTGTAGGTGTTTGAAACGCTCAGGTATGCCAAGACCGGAAGAGCTGTTTGGCGCTAACGGCTCCGGACGTTGGGGGGGATGAGTCTACATACGAGGTAGTATTAACCAACTAATTGAGTTATTACTCCGTACGTACGAATCTCCGCCGGAGACAAGTATCCACCCGCAATTGGTGGTGTGAGCAAGCTGGATCCATCCAGTACCGATTATTGCCTGCATTTTCCCCATGCCAAACCTGACGCAGATTGCAAAGGGACTCTGTCTTCCCGGCCAGGGGTGGGTTAACGTTACCCCACATTACCACCTATATCGGCTATTGCTTATTGTTCCCCGTGTGGATAGGACGAACCCGTGGCCGAGCTTTCTGGGCATCTTGGCGATGCTTCACCTACGATTCGAAATCTCCACGTGAGTCGGTAACCAACACCTTCGGGTAGAGTGTCTGTCAGAGGTCTTCCCGAACGCCCGCAGGATAATTATAAATTTTGCCTGTCTATCAAGTGTCCCGCTTGTTTGAAGTCGTTACGAACAGGAACTTCCATCATCCCAAGTACAACCTTTGTGCGTAGTAAACGATCCGGGAGGGGAAGGGGAAGGGGGGAGGAGAGGGGGGGGGTGAAGAAGCTTCTCGGCCTGCCGACTGTGAACAATAAGCATTCCAAGCTTTTCCTGTCATGAGTCGTCACGTAACATCCGCGAGATCGCCAAGCTGCACCTGCAATCCGACCAGCTGATACTATCCATTTCGGCCAAGGTCTGCGCGACCTTGATTCATAACATCCGATCATCCTCAACAAGTGCACTTTGCTGGTTATCCATGGGAGCCTCATGTTTTGTTTCAACCGACACGCCCATCTCCTTTAACTTGTTAGCTGAGAGCTGACAGGTGTTGCCTCGCCTACTGCCATGCACTTCCTCTGCACGTAGTCTCTGTCTGACACGGGTCGGCTGCAATTTGCACCTTGGCCCAATGCAACCTGACCTCGCAAGCGTTACCCCCCCCCATGACAACGGGACAAAACCGGTGGGACCGACAGGTTGGGGAAGGTTTTTCTCGGGCTGTTTGGCAGCTAGGGTGGTTGTAGAGTAGCCTGTTTCTCGAACTAAAACATCGTGCAGAAGTACTTGGTAGAAGTCTAGAGGCTGAAGTGTCGGCACGTTTGATTGGCCGGTCCCGTCGTGCCGTAGTGAATTGTATACTCTGCGTCCCCACTTGTTTATCTTCTTTATACTCCAGACCCATATTTGCCCCTGCAGGAGAAGAACGGCCAATACAGCTGACGATCTAGATTCAAGCATCTTCCAAGACAACCACGATCCCACCGCGCTGCTTCTCGTCTCGATGCTACAAAAGCTTGACTCACCTCTGATGTCTGTTCTGTGCGCGGAGACCAAATAATAGATCGCGTGCTAGAGGCTTGGCAGGTCTCACACTTGTGAGACCCGCTCGCTCAATGGAACGTGTCTCACAGTGTTACCACTCGCCATGGCCGTTCGCATTGACAGCCGTCCAATACCTAGCCCGCTTGGCTGCTTCAGCCAAGAACAATAACACTTCCTACTATCCGCACGTACAGCTCCTCGTGGGTTTTTGGTTTTGGCAGCTGGCTCGGTACTCGCCCCGATAGGCCGTTACATGGCCTACCACGATAACGTTGCAGTAGCCGGTATAATCAGCACGAGCGGGACAGGGGGTGAGTCGGTACCAAAGTATCGAGCACTATAACTACTACGTACTTACTATAGTACTACGTACACAGTATATCACCATGTGGATAGAAGGATAACAGTAGGTGACGGAGCATCGTGTACCCGTCAGGTGCCAGACCCACCTAACGGGGCGTCGTATCCATCTGACCGCGAGAACCCATGGGGAGCCCGGAGCCTGGAGCCTGGAGGTGTATTCGAAGCAGAGCAACGAACTACCTAGTTAAAGCCTCATCCTACCGTATTCGCCGCGCGCGTCAGGCCCTACCTGCTTCGTGCTAGTGACCAAGTAGTTTCCTGATGTTTGCCCATGTCCGCCTCTTGGGCGGGCATCGCTGTTTCAACCCGCGGCTGGCACTGGTGGCTGCTTGTCGCTAATGTCGCTACTGCCCGTCGTTCTTGCCCGTGTGGCACTGTGGCAGGGATGGTGAGTCCGCCGGGGGGGGACTCTGTCGCCATCTCGTCGTCGGGCCCCTGATCTGCTAGATATTTATAACATGAGATAGAAACGCCTTGGCATCAAGCGTGTACCATCGCGGTATCTCTTAGCACCTTGGCGGGGGGAAGCCCAGCGTTCCACCGTCGTGATGCCCAGAAACGGTCTCGACCAGGGCCCCCTTCCCCGGCCAGTCGACGGGTGGTAAGCTTTGCCAAGTATATAGAGGTCCTCATCGCATCTCAACTGTCTCCTTTTCCTCACTCAGCAGCGCTCAAGTCCAGAAATCCAACCCATTCTTTTACGGTCTCGTATCTTATTCATCTCACGCTGGTCGCTACTTTTATACAACTTATAGTCAATCCTTATTTATCCACCACAGCCGCTACCGATAACTCGCTCGAAACCCACAGCAACAAAAAAGAACCCAGTCCTCACAGATCCATACCGAAGAATCAAGATGGTCAGCTACCGCCTCATTGCCGCCGCCGGCATGTTCACCTCAGTCTACGCCCTTCCCTTGAACATCAACCTCGGAGCTTACTCACCTGCTTTGTATGTCTGACTGACTGGCCGACTGGCTGACCCCAACTCACCCCTTGCCGTCTCGGCTTGCGCTAACTTCCAATACAGGGTAGTCGGTGATGGAGAGATTAGCTTCGGTGGTGGTCAAGATGTGAGCAAGCTGTTCAACACACTAGAGGGTGCCGCACAGTCAGCAGCCGGCAACGCCGCCGCCGCTGTTGCTGCCCCCGCCACCGGTGGTACTACCCCCGCCGCCCCTGCGGCAGAGAGCGTTTCTGTTGCGTCGACACCCGCCCCCGCCACCGCTGCCGCTGCCGCCCCCGACGCGACCCTCCAGGAGCAAGGTATGTTCTGGCATCGTGGCTTCCAGTATCTCGACATCGTCTGACTCTTACTCGTAGCTTCCACCATCTCTACTCTCCAGGGAATGGGCAAGGAGATCGCCCCTCGCGATGACGCGGCTACGAACACCCCCAAGCGTGACTTGGCCAGCTTCGACCGTGCCCTCAAGTACGCCGAGGCCGCTCTCACCAAGGGTCCCGTCATCCAGCTCGGTACTGGTGCCAAGGGTGCCGGTGTCGGTATCATTGTCGACAACCGTCCTGCTACTGCTGCCGCTGCTGGTGCTGCTGCTGGTGGTGCCGCCGGGGCTGCCGAGAAGCGCTCCGAGGAGTCTTCGCAGCCGCGCCGCCGAACCACAAAAGTCACCACCATGTACGTCCGTCGTGGCGTTCCCACCGGTAAGCACACCCACCCACCCCCAGTATCCCCCTGGGATCCAACCATGGCGCACTTGCAGCCTGCTGACTCGATGTTTCATAAGAATTGCAGACGTCTAAGCCCGTCACCAGAGACACACAGTCTCTTCCTGTCGCCGCCGCCCTGGCCAAGCGATCATCAACTGCCGAGGAGAAGCGCGAGCCCTCTTCCACCATCGACGCCATCAACCTGAACGTCGATGACCCACAGGGCATCACCATGACCTTTGTCGAGACATCCGAGGAGGGCGACGACGAGTAAACGCAGGAGGGGCAACGACAAGCAATTTTTCGACTAATGAACCCATCCTCCTCCACCTACGATAATTACTCTAAAACGACCTCCCCTTCACACTTTACCAAGACATCGCACTCTCACCATCCTCCTCCCCCCGGGACCGGCATCACGACACCTGACGATACCACCCGGGCGAGTCTTGGAACAGGGACAGCCAATGGGCGCACGAGAGAAAAAGAGGGACGGGCCAATGGGCAGTCCTGGGGGCGTTATATGGGCAGCAAAAACGAGGTTTCATTTTACAACATTGATTTACTCATGATTTCTTCACAATTTGGGCTCGATGGGAGGCGTGAAGCGGTAATTCTGGAGTGGCAGCACCGCTAGCTAGCATTTGTCATGTCATGTTTGTGACTACTAGAGAGCGACTATATTCTACAGTGCGATTTTTCAGTTGTTGTTTTTACAAGAGAATCAGTATAAGCAAGACATACACCGTCAGCCACCGAAAATGTGGTTTCTGGACTTTTCTACCAAGACACATCAGACGTTACCACTTCGCTTGATTCTAGAATACTTGCCACTCTCTTCCCCGTTCCAAAATTTAAAACACGACAGGTTCTAAAAACAATCTCTGCCTTTTTCCAACTTGACGCGACATGTTTGACGAGGGTTGATATGAGACTGCCAAGACGGGACGGTTTCCGCTAAGACTTCATCCCATCTCTGTGGACAGTGGACACGATCGGTTAGTCCGTTGTCACACGCACAAACGAACCTACGGGTAAGTCAGCATTCCTGATGCGGGTGATTACACTAGCCATCTCAACTACCAACGAGACTGATGTGTGATATTTCAAACCTTTGAATGACTAGAATACTGAGCCAATCACGACTGGGAGGGCTCCGACACATGCGCACGCACTGGATTGTCCCTCCGGGTCCCTCCCTCTGGGTCCCTCGGGCTCCGGGGTCCCGTCTGGGTCCCGTCTCTGACCTTGTCATTCTCCCGCAGATCCACTCGCTAAGTTCGACGGCCAGACAGACCAGACTCACCCACAGCGTTTCAGGCGAGAGTCTACACCGTCACACCCCTGGGCCATCCTTATAGCGCAATACTGACTCTTGAGGTCATGTGGACGCGCAGTACGGAGTACCTGTCATGGCATCAACCGAACATCAAGCACTCGTTGAGTCGTTGTGGCGAATAAGAGAGCACATGCGACGCGAATGCAACATCCACACCCTCGAATACGTCGTCATATATCCAATGCGTCTAGATAGAAGTCTAGCCAAAGCGGTTCCGTGTTTCTAGATTTCACGTATCCCATGATTTATAACCCTCGTTTTTCTGCTTCTGCCGCGTATTCCAACCCAGCTTCGCACTTATACTATTGACCCAATCCTCGCTGCGACGGCCCTTTGGCGTCACGGCAGCAAATGGGAAACGGCTGGCGCTGATGGTAACGTAGTCGCCAGGGAACAGCTCCACACGCTCCCGCCCATCAAAGCTAGCCCACGAGTTTGTTCGCGCATCGTATGGCACGCCGATGCGCAGTACTATGGTGTCTGGCAGAATGATGGGTCGGAATGATAGCGTGTGCGCGCATATGGCCGTCACCAGCATGACCGGGTTTTCTGGGTGGCAGAGCGATCCGCCAGCAGCCAGGTTGTATGCTGTCGACCCAGTTGGCGTCGAAACGCAGACGCCATCAGCGAGTACTGTCGTGAAGTGCTCGTCATCTCCGAATATCTCCGAGTAGGACATGGCTGCAGATGTTAGTTTGCTGGCCAGGACTGCTAGAGGTCACATTGACTTACTGGGATTCGGCCCCCGGTCGACGACGATCTCGTTGAGTATTTCAAACGTTCCATCTGGCCGATGTGTATGCTCGTCGTCCTTTTCTTCCCCTATCAGCTCCTCGACAAGATCTCGTCTTGGGCCGGAATCAGTCGAGTCTGTCGAGTCTGTCGAGTCCTGACTATCGAGTCGGGCTATTCTCCGCTTCTGGCTTCTCATAATGGTGCCCTCGAATCGCAACCGTAGGCTGACGGTAACACCACCGCCGAAGGCAGTTGTCAATATGTCTTGATATTCAGAGAAGTCGAATTTCGTGAGGAATCCCAAGCTTCCCAGTGCGAAACTCAGCACTGGCGGAACAATGCGCTGAAAGAGCCAGCTAGCGTATAGGACTGTCCCGTCACCTCCCAGAGTGATGACGAAGTCAAACGTGTGTGGCCGCGCCCGACACATGTCTTCGTTCCAGAACCGCACTCTTTTTGACAACATACCCGCCACGGCATCTGTGCCAATGGCCCCAGCGTCCACATACTCTTTCCCGAGTTCCTCCATCATGCCTTTGAGATCAAACTTCTTGTTTTCTTTCAAGCTGTCTTGCAGCCAGACAGTGTGTTTCACATCTCTACCGCTCCCCAGCAGCCACTTGGTGATTTCTCTTGTTTTCGGTAGTAAATCCATGTCGAAAACCTTTGTGAGTATGAAAATGGACTTGGCCCTGATCTTCAGCCGAACGCTGCCGAGCCTCCTGCTCAGCTCACGAACGCCCCAAGCCATCTCGCTCAGTTGTCTCTTCGTCAGGAGGCGGCTGTGTAGCTCATGGCTGCCGGCTTGCAGGTCCAGCTCTGACCGTGTTTTTGCCAAAGTGGTCTTCCACGCTTTCTCGTCCAGCTGGCCCACGTCGGAGTCATCTGGCGTTTCGTCATCGGCAACAGCTTGCTCGTGTCTTTGGCCGTCCCTGCCCTTATCGCCCTTGCCCTTCGAGTTAACCAGTCGCTCGAGCCCGACCTCTTTGGAAATGTTATCCTGTCCCGTCATGGGCGGATGGCCTCCCCGGTGTCCCTCGAGGAATTGATGCACAAGGCAATCGGTCTTCTTGGGGACATTGCTAAGTTGCGGGCGCGTAATGTCGTTGTTCACGAGAGAGCTCTTCCGGCGATAGGTGTTTGTAGGGTCAAACGAAACCTAAGAGGCCGTCGCATTTTAGACATCAGCTCGGCTGCGTACGCGGGGTAACAACTCAGGAGACGCACCTCGACGGCTCTCGCGTCTTCGTCACTAGCATCTGACACGTTATCCTCGTAATGTACATGTTTAACGTCGCCGTTCGCGTCGTGGGCTTGCGCCGCCTCGCCGGAATCGTTCGTCATGGCTTCCGAGACAAGTACCATCAGGAGGGGCCGGAAGAGGGTACAGCGGAGTGTCAAAGGGGCGTCTCGAAGGAAGTAGGGACTGGATTCCTCTAGTGTGGTATCACCGCCATGGATGACAGTGCCGTGGTGTATATGCGCTGAGTAAGAAACTTGCGCTTCGAGTCATGGCAACCCGGCAGCTCATTGAATCGCACAAATGCTTCCGTCACTGGCCAGGGACTCCAATCCAATTCTTGGTGGGGGCGGGCGCTGTTAACTCCTACGTAACTTAGAAGGCAGGTACGGAGTACCCTCCACGTTTCGGGGCATATCTGCATCATTTCAGCGGTATCCGCAGCAAGGTTAGCGTGACTTGCATGTCGCTATCGTAAATAACCCCTGCTAATTGAAGCCAGCGTCCATGCTCATGGGATGACGACAACGCCCGAAACGACTGGGAAGACGAAACAGGGACCGACAACCGACTCTATTATATGTGCTGAAGTTATATTATAGTTCATTCTTGACGGTTGCCATTGACGGCGACATTTTGGTGCTGAACCAAACTAAGTAACTAGTTAGTATCCGTAACCACGTTCTTATCTCATCTCGGTGGGTAGTTATGTACCAACCTCGAGGCTCGAATGTTTACCATGTATCCGTAAGTAGATACGGAGTAACAACAGATAACTAGGGGCATCCTCCGCCGACTTCTGATCAATCTTTGCAACTTGTTCGAATATGCAGTCTCTGTTAAGATGTGCACCCGTACTGTACAATGGCTTACTCGTGTCTTTCTTACTCCGTATTGATTATGATTTCAAGAGCTACTTCATACTCTGGAATAGACGGTACAATGAATGAGCTTTCGAATGCCAGCGAGCTTGCTGTATAACTCCCAGACGCATCTTCACCGTTTTCTACCCCTGAGTGGCATGATCAATTAACCCCGTCGCTGTCCCTCGCAATCACCACAATGCTCTGGACAGACCAGAGAACCCGAGATTCCGGTCTTTCTCCGCACAAGATCTCGAGGTGGGGTACAGAGTAGAATTGATGACGTTCAGCAGCAACAACAAGTAGTTCTCGGCCGTCAACACCTCATCACTGTAGAATATTTCAACTTTACGGTGTGGTCAGCTAATCTTTTCCGACATTCTTACGAGTCATCTACCCTCAATAACCATATCAGCATTACCACGGGTACCAACAAGATGAGTGACCACACCAAGATCGCAACCCTGGATGTACGTCCCCGGCATGCATCACAATACCCTCCACCAAAGACCTGCCCAGACGCTGATGACAATTCAAACAGTCAACAATGGCCGACAGGCTGCCGTCCTACTCCAGGACCCTCTTCGAGGCCAAGGCCGCCAAGAAGCTCACCTTTGAGCAGATCGCCCAGGAGCTCGGCCGCGGCGAGGTCGCCGTGGCCGCCCTGTTCTACGGCCAGGCCCAGGCCTCGCCCGAGGACATTGAGAAGCTGTCCAAGCTGTTCAACGTGCCCAAGGAGGGCCTCGAGGCCTCGATGCTGGGCTTCCCGGACCGCGGCCGTGCCGGCCCCATGCCCCCTGTCGAGCCCCTCATCTACAGGCTCTACGAGGTCGTCCAGAACTACGGTTACGCCTTCAAGGCCGTCATGAACGAGAAGTTTGGCGATGGCATCATGAGCGCCATTGCTTTCTCGTCAAAGGTGGAGAAAGAGGTGGACGGTGATGGTGTTACGTAAGCTTTTCCACCCCATCATCCGCGATGACGATGGTGACGAAGATGTGCTAATCGACGATAGTTGGGTGAACATTACGTTGAGAGGCAAGTGGTTGCCATTCACCCGCTTCTAGACTTCTACAAATTGAAAATCACGGGATGGGAATTCGACAGCAAAAATATGAATCTAAAAGCATGTTGATACCGCGAAGTTTTAGCGGCATCCTGATGATCACTCCATTTTCTGGACGATTTTTATAATGCTCCCTCGCAGTCCGAACCGGTGTCGTTATGATGGCGTAACTCGCTACAAAGGTTGAAATGTAACAATGAATAGAAAGTGAAGAGTTAGTAGGCTTATACTGGCTTGCAGCTGTTGAGGTTATCAAAATTTATTCTTTCTATAAGTTTGACGGGTTTCTGCAACTTCCGTAGCCCAGTGGGTATGTCTCACGGTGGTATTTTCATTTATCATGGTTATCTAGATGCATCTTGAGGAGCATATCTCGCCCGAGTGGTTGATCTAACAATCTAAGGATTCTGTTGGTTGTTGACCGGTGGCGGAGTCAACGATGGAGTGTGAGATTGTCAATAGGAGACTTGGTTTAGCTAACAAAATGTGACGTAGGTGACATGCCTTGAATGCTCACTAGTTGAATATTCAAGCATAGCACGTAACAAAGAGTGATTTGAGTCCTGAAGCCGATGAGTCGCAGGTGCTGTATTTGGACGATAATTCCTGTCCATAGCTGAACGCTTGATACTTGGGGGTTATTTCACTGCTCAGGAAATAGTTAACTAGTAGTATCGTGATGCCACTAGCCGTGCTCTTCGTTCCCACCTGGGTGGAGAGGCAAGAACGTCTTGCATTTCACAAGGTCGGGAACATGTAAGTACATCCTCTCACTAGGTGGACTAGCATAACTACCAGTTTTCAACATGTGTAATAGTCCTTCTCCCCTACAAGTTCATCTTAAAAGAAATCCGCCAGTGATGTCCTCCGATAGTGTTTCTCAAAAGATATACTAATAGTTAATAAATACAACTAATATAATCAAGGACCAGAGCAACGTAATTAACGACTACCCACTCACTCATGCTTGCAACTTACAAGCCTCCACATATCCTCCGTCGCCATTCGCTTACTTCGTATCAGCACGATTAGTCTAGGACCCAGAATATGGCATTCCTCAGTATTATGAACATAAACAAGTTGGCGCTCGCACGGCGACTTAATAGGAAAGGTTTGACCCTAAGCGCAATAGCAGCCCGGTCTTTTAGCCGCATTCCCCCATCCTTAAACCACGGCAAGAGCTCATACGGGTCGATTTCAAGGTGATCAAGTATGCAACGAGAAGTGTGAGCCTCGCAAAAAGAAGCCATCAAGTCCACGATACCTCATCCAAATGGTGCGCTCAGCAGAGCATAACGAATGCCAAACAGGGTGCAATGGACTGGAGGAACGACTCGCAAATCGACAAGTGTAGGACGTGGTCGTCCACATTCTTTTTCGCTCGGAACGAATTGTCAGCGTGGCTCGTAGCCGTATAGCGTAATATCGCCATAGTCTGTTCAGCGCGTCAATTCCCGCGTGAGCCCGATTCCCTCCACCATCACGCCACGTTTGCCGAGCACCAGTCACTGCAGAGAAGATTCCGTCGTGTTCGTTGTCATCGAGAATCCATATGCATTGTCGTGGGCGATCTAGCTTGTCCCTATCGTAGCCGTGGCCACATCCTCCCACAAACGTCCAAACCCCAATGAACTGCAGGCAATGCTGACCCTTTTTGATCTTTCTCTCGAGATCAGAACCGACAAACTCCATTTCCGCGAACAACTGTTCGTATCGTTGATGCCCGACGCAAGAGATGATGATGGATGGGTGGAAAGGCGGGAAAAGAGAGGCGGTATCGGTTTCGTTCCTTCGTTTTAACGGAGCTGTTGGGTCCAGTATTAGTATTTGGAGAACCTCGTATTGCACACGTATGAGATGTGTCGGTATGATAATCGGGTGTCGTTTCTTCGCGTACCTTGACGAAACCAATGTCGGCAGCCTTCTCACGGAAGCACTGACGGCATATGTTGAGGCCGTACTTGCGGATCAAACCGGCCTTGTGGGTGCAGACACGGCTGTTGGCGAGAAAAATTTCATGTTAGCCCTCTGTTCCCTTCTACTCTTGCGTTGCGCAATTATGCGACAGCCCAGTAGTCCAATATTGCCCCCCTCCATCTCAATCCACAGCGACGTACCAAGATCGGGCGCCCTTGCCGTAGGTACGGGGGCGAGAGTTCCAAACGGATTCGTGAGACATGATTGCGGTTGTGGGACGGTGAGTCGAACACGAACGGATTGGCTGTTGTGGTGGTTGCGGTGCGGTGTCTGGGGATTTGGCGGCGGGACGTCGATTCTCGGAGTATCGAAACGGAGGACTGCTTTGCGTAGTAGAATTTCGATCAAAATTTGGGGGTTGTGGGAAGTTTGCAGGGGGCTGTTGTTCGATGTGGCTGAAGTCAAGCCACAGAGCCTTGGCACAATACGGATTGTGCAAGAACTTATGCACAAGGTACTCTGTACTTTCCTTATCAGTCCCTGAAACAGCGACAGTCGGTCTTATCAAGGACCTTGCCACTTCCACCGCAGCAGGGAGGAGCTTCACCGATTGTTCGTCATTGGAGCGACATTTGAAGCTGTAGCTTGCGGTTAGGTGTCCTCCTCACCTTGTATTTCTCAGCAACAAGGCTTTTTTTTGACTTTCGACGACAACCACCCACCCCATTTCCCCTCAAATCCAGCTTCATTTGATTTTGGCTCGGATTACACCTTCTCTATTAGCACCCACAATAAAATCCGTCGGTATCTCTCACCATGGTTCTGATTAAGAGCCTCTTGGTCTCTGGCCTCGCCGCCGCCGTTGCGGCCAAGTCTGCCGTCCTCGACCTCGTCCCTGACAACTTTGATAAAGTTGTTCTCAAGTCCGGCAAGCCCACCCTCGTCGAGTTTTTTGCTCCTTGGTGCGGACACTGCAAGACCCTCGCTCCCATCTACGAGCAGCTCGCCGCCAACTTTGCCTTCTCCAAGGACGTCCAGATCGCCAAGGTTGACGCCGACGCCGAGAAGTCCCTGGGCAAGCGATTCGGTGTCCAGGGATTCCCCACGCTCAAGTTCTTCGATGGCAAGAGCGAAAAGCCCATAGACTACAGTGGCGGACGAGACATCGACAGTCTAACCAAGTTCATATCGGAGCACACTAGTGTCAAGCCCAAGAGGAAGCTGGAGATGCCTAGCCAGGTCAACATGTTGTCAGATGCCTCCTTCAAGGAGTTAATTGGCGGCGACAAGAACGTCTTGGTTGCATTCACTGCCCCTTGGTGTGGCCGTACGTCCTTCCCGCTCCCCACGCCACCGTTACCGACTCTCCGTACTGACCTCACACCTCCTAGACTGCAAAACCTTGGCGCCTATCTGGGAACAGCTCGCTGAGGATTTCATTCTCGAATCCAATGTTGTCATTGCCAAGGTCGACGCCGAGGCCGAGAATAGCAAGGCCACCGCCAAGGACCAGGGCGTCTCCTCATACCCTACCATCAAGTACTTCCCGGCCGGCTCCAAGGAGCCTGAGGCTTACAACGGCGGCCGTTCCGAGGCTGACCTAGTTGCCTTCGTCAACGAGAAGGCCGGCACCCACCGTGTTGCCGGTGGCGGTCTCGATACTATTGCCGGTACCATTGACGTCTTGAACCACGTGGCTATGAAGTTTGCTGCTGGCGGCAGTGTCCTGTCAGAGTTGGCTGAGGAGGCGAAGAAGTCTGCGACTGACTTGTCCAAGGATGCTCAGTACAAGTACGCCGAGTACTACGTCAGAGTTTTCGACAAGCTGTCCAAGAGCGACAACTACGTTGCCAAGGAGCTGGCTCGTTTGGAGGGCATTATCGAGAAGGGTGGCTTGGCTCCTGCCAAGGCCGATGAGCTCCGAAGCAAGACCAACATTCTTCGACAGTTCGTCAAGAGTGTAACCGACAAGGTCACAGGTGGCAAGGACGAGTTGTAGAGCAAGGCGTAAAAGCCATTGGGAACGAGAACAAGAACGACCGATTTCAAGACTCACGAAAGCATATAGGGGTGGCGTCTCCTCATTCATGAATTAGTAGCAAAAAGTCCAAACCCTCATTTCCAGTCGTTACCATCGTGGTTGGTTGGCTGTACGTATGAATCCGAACTCCTGTAACGCCTATGTTCGTCTCTAGAGATGCAATTGAATGCTCGCGACCCTGTCCCGACGCGGTGCAACAACGTGTTGGCATTGAGTGGATCAAGGTTTTGACGAAGAACCGGCCTCGCTCGCTGCGTTTGCTTTCAGTGAGGACTCGAGGTTGTCCAATCTCCGCGACATCTCGTCCACTAGTGGCCACGTTAGAGTCGCGCAACGAATGTGGTGCCGTTGGCCTTTTTGTTGGGCGTACTTTTTGCAAATATCTCGCTCGAGACGCCAGCGAACTTGTTGGACAGAGAGTTGAGAAGCTCTTCCACGACTGCGGTCAATTCGTCGGATGACTATGCAGGCATCGTATCAGCAAAGCGTTCGCAAGTGCACCATGATGTATGTGCGACCCACGTTTCCTGCCTCTTTGTTGTTGTTGACGCTGTCGTTGTTCGACTCGGGCTGCTTGGACGACATGTTTGCAGGACTCGAGGGCCGTGAGCGACGTTAAAGGAGCCCTATTTGCAGTTACGATTACGGTGTTGCAATGTAACTTTCCGTAGGTAGCTTGGGTAGTCGTGATGCAAGAGTAGTGTTGTTCCTGTCAACCCGTCCAATTGCGGGCAGGACGGGCGGGCATTGCCGTCGGTAATAAACTCACTGTACTCCGTAAGCCCGTGCATGAGTTCGCTAGTTAGACCCCTGGAGTTTGGACCCATGCGCTGGAGCTTTAACTAACTTACTTAGTACGAAGCCGTCAACGTTAGTTATGGCACTGTCAACTAGGAGTGACTTCTCCTCGCAAGCTCCTGTTCCCATCTTGATCCTCAAGGCACGCGACACGGTTCGCTGTCCCATAAATTTACCGTATCCAATCTCCATTTCCTATAATCGTTTGACGCGCCTTCTTTTGCTTGTTTGTGTAGATCAGCACGATGCTAGCATGATAACACGGCGAGTACCCCGGCCATGCCTCCTCCCCAAGACAATGCGCGCCTCGTCTTCTTGTTCATACTCCTCTTCTGGATCGTCACAAGCCCCGATAACAGCACCGGCTTGATCACCGCGCCCTCCGTATCCCATTCCCGACAAGAGCGTCAACGTCATGCGCATGGCGTGCTCAACACGACGAAATGGGGTGACTTTGCCCCGCGCCTCATCGACGACCCGGTCGGAAGAAACGGCACATACCTCAACGTCACGGGGTTCCGGGAGGAAGACGGATACGCATGGGAGGACCTGGGCAGGTTCCGGAGCCGCTGTGATGAGTGGAGTCACAACGCCGTCGGCGCGCCCGAGTCCCAGTCACCCGTATGGCAGAATGTCTCGGGTGTTGTCAAGGGGCCCTGGGTGCGCAAGGCGGCGTCGACGTTGAAGTATCGTTCGAGCTACAACTTGACCGCCATGACGCCTGGAGTCGAGTGGGTGGGAGGCTTGGCCGACTGGGGTAGGAACGTTACCGGCAGCGAGGGTCAGATGATGCTGAGGATCGAAGATGAGGAGGATGCCGGTACGGAGCCTGAGGTTCAGCATCAGAAGGGCATGTTGCCGGAAGAGGTCTTGGTGCGAGAGGTTTCTGCCACGGTCACGATCGACGATGAGGATGGAACGGGGAACAACTTCGACATGCGACTACATGGCATCCACTGGCCGCGACAGGGGGCTATGCTCCTAACTACTACGAGTGAGAAGTTCGCTGGGGTCTTCGCCCTGCCTCATCTTGTCAATCGACCCGATTTCTTCACGTCGAGTCGGGCTCTTTTGAACAGGACTTTGGACGAGGTTCTACGCAAGAAGGAGAAGCGTTTGCTCAGCGATCCCGCAAACCCTTGGTCCGCCAATCTCGATGGTCCACAGGAAGGCTGGAACCCGTCGCCCCATTGCGAGTTCGTGGCCTTTGTGCAAATTCACCCGCCGTCCAAGGATGCCCTGTTACCAGGCTCGACACTTGCAGGCTCCGAGAGTGTGATCGAGGCGATCAAGGAGGTGGAGAGAGAACTGCGTTTCCCGCAAGGAGCTCCCATACAACGCCAGCCG
Source organism: Arthrinium puccinioides (assembly GCA_022414665.1). Lineage (NCBI taxonomy): Eukaryota > Fungi > Ascomycota > Sordariomycetes > Amphisphaeriales > Apiosporaceae > Arthrinium > Arthrinium puccinioides. Next base: position 2,430,747 of record JAIUNF010000006.1, on the reverse strand, counting down.
CAACTTCAGATGTCGGCTGTTGTTTATTCGCCTGACTGTGCTTTTTTCCTAGAAACGAAAGGACCGCCGGTATATGCACCGGCCGATGGACAGCATCTTCTGGGAAAGAAGCAAGAGTACTGGCTTCACAGTGTGAACAACTGTTTGATTGCCTTTGCCCTGATCGTCTTCTGCCAGGCCCAGCTCCTGAAGACGCAGATGAAAGAAACCTCCACACCCTCCACACTTGGGCGAATAAGCTTTTACACATCAAGTAGCATGCTTATAGCAGACGGTATCACCTTTGCTGGCTCGTCAGCCTGGAGTCTCAACGCGTCGACAACCATGTTGTCATCTTTATTCGTCACTGTGGCCTCGTTCTTATCCATGACAGTGTCCATAATGTTCCTGTCGGAAATCTACAAGGTACAAGAGCCCGAGTGGAGGAGACAGGAGAGGCAGCGGGACAGGGTGAGGGAAAGGGAGCGCGTGGCGTCTGCCATCAATACCCCAAGACCACCAGCAACCCCAGCCGACAATACAACAACCCCAGCCGCAGTGGAGTTGGCCCCTCCGAACACTATCCTGGCGACTGCGGCTCGCCGTGCGATTCCACGCCCCCCGTCGCCACCCATCATTATCCCATCTGATCAAGACATAGACGCGGAGATTGATGAAGTGATGAACACCACAACTGGCTTGCCTACGCCCGCCACCGCTGCCAACCCGGCAACCCCGGCAAGCGGAACACCTTTGAGTACCATCGTAGGTCGGTTCATGCTCCTCGGCATATGTCTCCTCTTCCTCAGCCTGGCTGCTATCACGTGGCGCGCGCATATTCGCTCCGTCTACTTCAATACCCTTGCCTTTGTGTACCTCTCCCTATGGACGCCGCAGATCTACCGCAACGTCTACCGCAACTGCCGGCGAGCTCTCTCATGGCGCTTCGTTGTGGGCCAGAGCTGTCTGCGACTTCTGCCGCTCGCGTATTTTTACACAGTGAAGGACAACTTTGCCTTTGCGGATCCTGACTGGACAGCCTTTACCGTTTTGGCAGCGTGGCTCTGGCTCCAGATCTGGATCCTCGTCGCGCAGAATATCCTCGGCCCTCGCTATGGGATCCCCACATCATGGATGCCCGAGGCCTGGGAGTATCACCCAATCCTACGCGAGGACAACCTCGAGGCCGGCGGCTTGCCCATCGGCCTCGCGCCCGCCTCGGCCCCAAACTCACCCAGGCTCGAGCGGACTAAGAGCGGTGGCGAGAGCGATGAGGGCAAGCATACGCGGCTACACGTTATTGACTGTGCCATCTGCCGCGAGACACTCGAAGTGCGCGTCATCAAGTCAGGCGAGACGGATCCTGCGGCGGCAGGCGGCGTGGCCGGAGTCTTTGCTAGAAGGATCTACATGGTCACGCCGTGTCGGCACATCTTCCACTCAGCCTGCTTGGAGGGATGGATGAGGTTCCGGCTGCAGTGTCCCATTTGTCGCGAGGAGTTGCCCCCTTTGTAACCTAGCTGATTGATGGTAGCATAGAGTAGACACTTGTAGTCGACAGATGAAATTCCAAGCGACGTGTTTCGTACGCTCTTGTGTGGTGGATAATCCATGTTGCTTGTGGACTGACTAGGCATGCTACGCAGCTTGGAAATCGGGTACTGATTAACTGGTCTAACGTCCAGTCTGTGTGTTGTAAGCAGATAGGACTGGGGACGTCATGTATCGTTGCTGCTTCGAAATGACCGTGATTTCGCGAATTCCAGCAAGTTGGAGTAAATTACAAGGATTCTCTACAATCGGAGACCAAAGGAGGGAGGCCAAAGGTCTGCCAAAGCACCACCGAGTCGATGTGCAACAAAGTTGCGAATGGAGCCAAAGTGTGCCGGCAAGCCATCAGTGGAAGGTAATAAGTAGTATCTCGGGACGACCAAGACCACGGGATTAGCAATTTGGCAGCAGTAGTAGGGTAGCAAAATCAAACGATTGCCGCCAGATGCAGGTTCTTGGATGTCACCGTCCAGCCGTTTCGTTGTTGCGAGTGATTAGAGAGAACCATCACCAATTTCCAGACGCAGCTTCAAGCAGGACGCGAGTATGTGGCAGTCTCGCGGTTACAAGGAATGGTGAACATGCAGCACAGCAATCAAGGCCTTGTGAGATGGGACCGTAGTTGAACGAGCTGCGACAGTGCCTACCATTCCCGCGAAGATTCGCCTTGTTCCGCGTCGCCGTGGGAACACCACTTATTACAGACATCGTGTCAGCAGCAACAGGCAGGTTGGTTGGCCTTCTCATCAGAACCAGACATCCGTCTACATCGGCAGTGCCGGCAAAAATAAGATACACCATATTCGAAATTTCTTCTTCACTTCCAGAGCCCAGCTCCAAACAGCAATGAAAAAAATGTCCGTCAGACAACCACCGCTATCCACCCCGGCCATGCGCCCGAAAGCAAACACGACGAATCGGGGTTGAGATCATCACCACTCTCTATACAGCCGTGAAGCCGCCATCCTTGCGGACAGATCGAAAGTAAAATCGAGCCTGCGAACAGGCCGAATTTGAGAAACTCTTCACTCTAGGACAACAGGGCAGGTCTCATCAACCGGAGTGGGATCTATGACTCGATTGGAGATCAAAGAGTAGGAAAACAACCTATAGAAATGATTCTATGAAGTATGTTCAACATGAAGAAGAAAAGAGAAAGCAGGTAAAGGGAGGGAGCAGAGGCAGAGTTTTATACACTCTGGTGGTGGGGCCAACACAGGCTGATTCAGCAGGCCACGCTAAGCAACCCAAAAAAAATTGGATGGAGGGCTCTTTGTAAAAAAGACTTTTCGAGCGCTCTGGTTGGCGCAGCTTTCCATATTGGTGGATCCGAGGCGGAATGGAAAGGACGTCCAACGGACGTCTGATTCTGGTACGTTACTGCATAAGTACGGAAATCATGGTTCGAGAATGACCAGGAACTCATCATCTATCACGAATCTTGGTTCCGCGGCCATAAACCACCAAATCTGCACGGCAATCCTTCTTTTAACCATGCTGGTTCCGGAAATGACACAATTTGAAAGTGGTGTGATTCAAGTTGGCCGGCCGCAGTAGATAGGCACTCGAGATTTGGCTTGACACTCTTTGACGAAAATATTTGCAAGCTACCAGATAGATATCTATGACTGGGCAAGCCTCCAGATAAACGTGGCCACCTTGATTGACGAGATATGGCCAGGACAACCTCCAGGCTCCGCATCCATCCGATTCACCACAGCAACGAACTCAAAGTGAACATATAAAGAAAACATGTTAAGAAAACAGCACAATCCCATGGGTCACGGCAGGGTTACTTGGCGAACCTTGGAATGTTCCTCGCCGATATATTTTCCGTAACGGCACGAGGCTTTCTTGAAATTAACCTTCTACAAGCACTTGGGGAAGCACCATTTCTTCGATGTTTGCCTATTTCGGAACCACCCGTAGTGCGTATCTCTCCCCCCAGGAACAAGGGAGGTTACATCTTTCAGATTTCAAACTCCTCGTGTAATCTCAAGAGTAAGTAATGCGTCTAAATCCATCTCTGAATCTCTGGCACTTTAGCTAACCGCAGAGGAACTCTAGACGCGATAAGCGGGCGTGTTTGAGGTAATACTCGAGGTCAGCAATGTGTCTAAATATCTTCATCTTCGATTTTGCGGTGCCGTGTCCATCAATGACCCGAGATTACATTCGTTAATTCCCAGAGGGGACCCAGAAAATATGTTTCCTTACATCGCGGCATCGATGCCAAAGCCAAGAGTCCTCTGTAGCCTGCACGCAGCCGTTCCATTGCAATGTTTCTGTATTTATGGTCAGTACCTGCATGCTCAAGCTAAGTCGCGTTCTAACTCCTATAGAATACACGGCTGTTGGCTGGCAGTACGACGGAAGCGCATCTGAGAATCCATGGCAAACGTCGAGGAACCTGTTGAGTTTCCACAATTGCTGCTCCCTACTTTACCGCAGAATAGGCGGGTATTAACCTACATATCTCTTTTTCGAGCATTCACTAACACGTTGGCCGTAGATGGGCCCGAAGGTGGTCGACTCGTGTCACGTCTGTCCTGGTGGCGTGCTACGGGTCGCGTCGGTTGCACCATGGACGACAGAAAGCCGGAATGTCCTTGCCAGTGTGATGAGGCTCCGAGGGCATTGGTGCAGCCAATTTCCCTACTGTGGACATCTGGTTCGAGCCTGGGATGTGGATGACTCATCTGCTGTATGCTTGCAAGGAGCTCCGAATCCAATACATTGATCAAAATACATTACAAGCAGCGGCTGGTGTGTCTTTCACCTCGGTTGAGTGCCGCCATGTTGAGGGGTATTTTCACAGCAGAGGATTTCTACTTCATTCATGGCGGTACATCCTACTCATCAAAGACACGTCTCTTACGTCGGCCAGTCTTGGTAACTTTGGTATTGGATACGAGCACGAATACATTATGATTCTTCATCAGTCTGCAATTGACGTTTCAGGCCCCCATAGCCATGACGATGATACATATAATCTATTTTAAAGAGAAAATGATCGGAAACAACGTGTCGATACGCCCATCTGTTTTGACAGCAGTCGGTCAAGCACGCACCCTCCCCAACACCCACCGTGACTGGCTTGTGTCATGAACGAGCTGAATGAAGAACCTAGTCCCTGCTCATGAAGTAATACCTGAACTGACATGGCCTGCAGGTGCTTTACTTTGCGAGAAGGCCGATGGATGTCATGAATTTGGGGAGATAAGCTTGTCGCTACCAATAACAGCCCCTTTTCACCGTCGATGACCTGGGACCACCGGCCAAGAGAAACACGTCAGATGTCTACGTGGCTTCGGTCCGTTTTCTGAAAATACTACGTTATCAGCGCCATGTCGTCGTCGTACCGGACAGATGCCCATCTCTTTGCTGTCGCCCTCGGCGGCAACCAAAAGTAGAATTCATGTGCACACGAAACCGAACACTCTACCTCTGACCAACCTTACCTGTAAAAAGCCAACTGATGCATTTGCATAACACAGCATGTCGCCAAAGCGTCAAAGGTCATCGTTCAGTCATACCTAGGCACGCATCATTCATTGCCATGCAGACTCCAGCCGCCAGCGGCGTCAGACGCTGCGAGCAGAATATCTCACACGTTCGTGCAGACATTCTCGGCTATTTCGATAGGTTACCGACTTGCGTGCAAGGTATCACAGCATGGCATGCCCCCCGTGTAGACTGGCGTCGAGGCCTACTGTAACGCCGAAGCTACGTTTGACAGTACGGGTTTCTTACGGTATGGGACCTGGACTAACTTCATGTCGTTGAGTTTGGGAGAGAGTTCTGCGCCGGTTACGTCTTGAAAAGGGTTCAAAGTTCAAAGACGAGAGATGGCCGAGTAACGTCTGGAATACCCTTCTCCGCGTCCCATGCGCTACACTCGTCGTCTCGCAGGATCAGCAACGTCGAGGTCATTAACCCCGGATTGTTGAATTATCGGATTATTGCGACTCGACATTGACGGAAGTTGGCCAGCAGAAGCGACGTAGCCAGACGTCACCTTTCCTTCCGACTTACTTATGACCCCCAAAGTGCTGCACTGGATCAACGCACGTGAGATGTTGTTGGTTCAAGCTGCACACAGCCCCGTGGTGACGTTGTCATCGTATCCTCTGCCCATGATGTCCGTGGATGATGGGTAATCATTCTTAATGTTTCAGGAGAATGACTCGAGGACATGTTTGGTTTTCACGACGTCAATCTGCTCGCGCCGACATCACCCGTCCGAGGCGCAGTTGACCATCTCCAACAACCATGGCGTTATCACTGGGTACAGCATCATTTCGGCGGGTTTAGCCCCGCTGCTTGTCATCTATCGCCGACATAGGTGGTTAAAATAGAATCCCAACCCAGCCGAGCGATGCAGGTATGCATCAACGAAAAAGAGACATGACGGGTACAAGAGCTAGGCCCCTTGTCGTCGCATAATCCCAAGACTGGGCTGAGAAACATGATCTGGGATAGATATCGGATGAAGAAACATTGCCGTCGAACGGACGCCTATTCTTAGATCTCGAAGGCTTTTCAGGCCGACAACCGTGCCCGTGGGGCGTAGGAGCTTGGAGCATGGAGCACGGAGCATTGGAGCTTGGAGCTTGGAGCATGGAGCATGCAGCATGGGGCATGGAGCACGGAGCGTGCAATGTTTAATGGAGCGAGCATACGGAGTACACCACGCAGCACCGTCGATCGATGAGGATTCATTCAGCTTGCCGCAAGCCTTCCTTCGATGCTCACCTTTGCTCACGTTGCCAGCTGCTCAGCCTCGCGTCGTATGATCGATCCCATGTGGTCCAACGTCATCAATTTTCAGCGTCGCTGACAGGCGACCGAGCAGAGTTTTGGCAGCTGAGGAAGCGACTGCTTACAGTTTGAGCTGTGGGTTCAGTCGAGACTGACGAGCTGCGCCAGTCAGCCATAGCATGACAGAGGACGACAACCATCGCCAAGTGAGTCGATGCGAGGTAGCTTACAATGGGCCGCAATCAGGCGATGGCTTACAGACGCCAGGTCAGGCCATGGGGAATGGACGGCATCTAGATGGGAGATCATCAGGCGGGAAAGCGTCCGACCAGACGTGATCCGACAAGAAGCACAAGTCGCATCCCCTCTGGTGGATCTGGGTCATGTCAACCATGTGGTAACTAGAAACCTTACCGGGTGCTGTGTTCAGACTCCTCACGGATGTTTCGATAACCCGTCGGCGCAGCAGGGCAGTGTAACGCTGAGAGACACGAGTTGCGTGCGTTTCCCAGAGTGCCGTGAAGCGGTCGATCAAACCGGAGGGCCGAGGCCGCATTCAATGTAACCGTAAGTACGGAATACTTCGGAGTAGTGAAGTCCACGATCCAGCCCCCCGGTCGCAAACTTTCAACATTTCGATACGCAAGGTAGTTAGTTACTCGAGTGGACAAGGTACGTGTAGGTAGCCAAGGCAGAACGCAAACTGACTCCGACAGAGAGACGGTGAACCTTGATAGTTATCTTTCATACCTAGAACCGGCGGGAGGAAGAGGGGCCTATGACGCAACCAAGTTCAAACGCAAGGTTTGTTACTGAGTAGTTAGTTGTTACTAGTTACCTAGTGACTCGATTTGGGGCTCAAATGGGCAACGTGGCGCAGGTAATTGCTGACTCGCACCGCCGCATCCTTCGCATTAAAGCAGAATAAAAATGCACATTGGCCTTGCTTCTTAGAGTTCAACGACAAATATCGGATCTGGTGGCATGTCAGATCATGAGATGTTGCAGTCAACGAGCAATGTCGGATCTGATGGCGCGGCTCATCATGATATATTCTAGTCCACATTTACCTAGCAAAACCTCTCCGCCTCATCTCGAATACGCTATGCAGTAATTCGTCTCAGCGGCCCAACACGCCACTCGGAAATCTTGCATAGTGCTATTTAGGGGTCATCACGGAGGGTTGGTGATGCTGGCAGCCAGATGCCGGTAATTCATGGCACGTGTTGGTGAATGCAGGTCGAATGCAACATGACCGAGTGGGTGCTAACCTTGGATTAGTAGCCCTGTGACGACGTGATGCGTATATCACCAATCCAAGTCCCCATGGTTGGGTTTGATACGCTCTGTGTAAGAATGAGTTTGACTAGGGGGTTAGGGTAGGTTGCACTTGCACTTGCACGCAACCGTCGAATGATATGCTTCTGTAGTCGTCTCTTGCGATGGTTGATTCAACAACTCAATGCACCGTGTGTGTATGTGTGCGTGTACATGGGTAGGTAAATAACTAACCTACTGGAGTAACCTAACTAATTCGCTAGTCGGCCAAGGAGAGAGACCGGGATAACGTTAGGGAGGGAGAGGGAGGGAGTGGTGGCAGGAATTCCAACTCGGCGTAAAAGTTCCACGACGGACAAGAGAGGGTGTGATGGCTAATTGGGATTTGGTCTGACTGGCCGTGCGCAACACCGAGATGGTTAGTGAACGTCAGATGGAGGTGACAGATCCGGAGTATGTGGGTGATGGCGCTCCGTGACTTGTTACGTCTGGAGCTGTGATTGGCCCTCGGCCGCCGTCCAGCCCCTTTCTTCGCGCCGGGTCTCACTAAACTGCATCCCTCATCCTGCAGACCGACGGGGCCTGCGTATTTCGATCTCCCATTCTGACGGGTCGCCTAGTCATACGGTATACCCGACTTTGCACGTCTAGAACTCTATGTTTTCTTTCCACATGCTGGTCTCGCTTCCGGCCCCCGTCCGCCGAATGGATGAAGAATCACATGTGCTGGGTTAGGAATCTCGTCGGCGTGCCCAGCGGTGACGATGGTTTTTGCATGACATTGTAGATTGGCTCATCCTAGACGGGCACGGCTGAGATGCAGAGCAGTGAGCAGCGCCGGTCGGCTTCCCTACCCTCTTTGCTATGGAAACGTGACGCTCAGCTCGGAGCTCCCTGTTTCGGCGAGACAAGCCGCCCCGGCAGGCACCTGTGACCAGAGTGAGTGAGTGAGTGAGTGAGTGATTGATTGATTTCCCATTCCTTTTTAGTGTCTTTCGAGACACTACGGAACGGGTTTAGCCCCCATACCAAGTCTGATACTAAGTAAGTATCCAAGGTTAGAAATGAGACACCTCTTTACCCAAGGCCGTTCGCTCGGCGAGGTCCTACCACTGTCAAAATGTCACGTTGGGTCAGTAGCTAGTACGTTGGTTGGTGGTCTGTCTGACTATCATCGATTTTGGCAGCCCAAGCACGTACGTAGTAACTACTGTGTAGGTAGGTAGGTACCCACGTACTTGTCACTCGGCACGGTACCGACAATGGTGCGGAGTACGTACGAAGTAGTACGGTACGTAATTTACGTCCTTCGCACTTGCAAGTTGTCGTGCCCGCCCCCGCAGCAGCATTGTTGTTGCATCTATTTCGACATTGACGGCGAACTTTATTCCTGATGCTTTTATTTATTTATTCCGTACCTCTTTCGCGCCAATGCCCGCCCACCCACGCCAAGTCGACAGATTGAAGTGATGATCCAATGGCCCCCCCTTCGACCAACAACCTTGTCATTCCTCCTCCACACTTCCACCAGCCCCTGCAAAGAAGGGCAGGGGTACGTCAAGGGTTCTCTCTCTCTGGCTCTCAGTCTCTGGCTCTCTGGCTCGCCCGCTGGACCCCGCCGGCCATGGGTTATTGCGGCAGTGCCCAACGTGGGCGTGGTTATGGTAGGTAACGTACAGTAAAGAAAGGGCGGCGAAGCTTGAAATCAGGAATCTGCAGAACAATCTTCGCAGATGGCCGATGACGAAAAATAGATAAACTCGGTTTCCTAGGGTGGCTCTGCGTTCCCTCCCTCGTTGTTTCTTCCAACCCCGAGGTTTTCATCCTTTTCCAACTCTACTCTTGCCGCGTTTCACCTGTTGTTCCTGCTCCCCCTTTCGTAACGCGAGACTCTAGACTCTAGACTCTAGACTCGAGACTCGAGAGTCGAGACCTGTCGCTTGCCTGCCCTTCTCGCTGCCCCCAAGAAGCAACCTCTCCGTCTGGCACCTTCGAGTTACGAGTGCGCGCCACGAGATTCATCTCGCAATTTCCATGCTCAACGTGAAACACCACCGATCCGAGCCAGCGCGTCCCCTTTACGCTGTTTCTCGATTCTGTACCGTTGAGCATAAGATCCGCCAAGTCTGAACAAGAGACAAAAGACAGGGCTGCCTGCCACATTGCCGGACCCCGTGCCCATGCCACCCATGGTCGATTGACCATTCCGTGGTCCTTCCAGTTGCATGTACGAAGTACTCCGTACTGTGTAGCGACTGCGACTGTACTCCGTACCGGGGCCAGGGGTTGACAATCAGACCCCTGACTGACGCCGACCCACTCAACCACCCCCTGGTGGGAACGAGGTACCACGTACCTGGGGGCCCTATACATATACCACCGTCACCCAACCTTCAACTCGGGGGTCCTTCCAAATGATATAGTAACCTAGTGTCTTCCTTCACTTTTGTTTGGCGTGGAAACTATATCCGCAAAGACATCATCCTATATTCTTGCAGACTATTCCGGGCGAGAGTCATCCTTTGAACAGACCAACGAAAGCATAACAACGAGAACACCAACACATACCACCGGCCAACACAACCGGCCATTTTCCTTAAGTAGCGCTCTGTCATGTCTCTGGCAGAAAAACCGGTTTCGCTACGCCAGCTCGAGGACCTGACCGCAGCTTCTGAGAAGCGCGATAGCTACTCACGGCACTCGACATACGAGAGCGATCTGCTTCACGAGCTCACTGACCTGGACGAGAGCTGCTTGCTCGCAGACGCAATGGACGCCAAAAAGTCAGAGCAGAGTACAGACATTGTACCACCAGCCCTCCCACAGAGGAGCTCCCTCCGAGCCTCGAGGCTGCTGGACGACTTCCAAATGGCACACATGGAGACGACGCCGCCGGTGACAACACCCCATGACCTGTACCTCTCCTCGGAAGAGGATGCGGGCTCCTCGGCGGACGACTTTTCAGATTACGAATCGGATTGCAGCGAACCTTCACAACCATGCCCTACACAACGCCAAAGTCAAGAGGTGACCGCTCGGGTCGTCTCCGTCATCTACTCGGGCAAACCATGCATAATAGAACTGGGGGCTCCAGGAGGTCAGGATCTCCGTCGTCGACGCAGAGCAGGCCAAGCATCAGCCCCAGTACAACATGCTCCGAGTTCTCTCGTGCCTCGGCGTCGCGGGCAAGCCTGGCGCGAAGAGAAAGCAGCGCACTCTCCATGGGAAGACTCAGCACTCACCCCCCGTCGTTTCTGAGCATAGATCCCTTTGCGGACAGTAACTATTCCCTCGGCGCGAAGCTCTACGACGAAGAAGTAGATGGCGTTCGAACACCCCGGACACCCAATGCCGTGTTCCGAAAAACGATTGAGCTTGTCCGCAAGCGTAGCCGTCCTACGCTCAACCACAACCAGAAGGCGTCCATTTCCCGAGACAGCTTTCTCTCCATCGCATCAGCGTCGGGGGTGCATCTCCCGCAGCTGAACACAATGGACCTACCCAAGCCCCCCGCCAGAGCGTCTACGTTCATGACGCCTTCACCGCAGTCACCAGCTCGGTACAGCCAGCTTATGTCGACGGCCATGAGGAAAGTCTCGTCGCCATCCACTCAGCCGCAGACTGCCTCGCCGATCAGTTCGTCGACCACGAGGAAGTCTCTGTTTAGTGGTCTAGGATTGGGTCGCCGCAAGAGCGTCAAGATATGAATGTACTTTGTGATAACTTTTTTGAGGGGTTTGTGGGATTGAGCATGGCGTTAATTGGGTTCAGAGATGGCATCGAGGGGATGTCCCTCTCCTCCCCGGATGGACTACCCCGGCCTTTTTTCCTTTTTTCCCTCATTTCCTTCTTTTTGCGGCACACGGGGACCGGACATGATACCATACACTCACTGCCGAACGGACGGCACAACTACAAGGCGGGTGAGAGCAGGCGACGATAGGAAAGACGGGCATGATGTAATTGAGAGCAAATCAATCTATGACACGCATAAGCTACCAGATAACTATGTGACTTGATGTAACTTGATGTGACTTTATGCGTCTTATTCTACGACTGATATTGAGTGTGTTTCTAGTTTATGCGGGGCGAAACAGGACGGGATGTGAAGGGATGTGAGGGGATGCTAAGGCTACGGTTTCACAAATCCGGCGTAACGGCAACCCGATGTTCCTCGGACGGTAAGATAACCTTACTGCATAACGTAGTTACTCTGTACACTGGGAGAAGACAGAGCCCCAATATCACGATCCAGGCCCTGCCTGCGTTGGGGTTCTTGTGCCGGCTGCATCGAGACCCCGGTACGAATCTGCCAGGCTCTGTAGCAGGTCAACGACTGTTTAATAAGCGAGATTGGACTCGCCTCGGGGACAGCCACTGCATCGGCACTGAGCGGAATGTCTTTGCTTGACACGAGAAGCACCTCGGAGAGTCGGAGAGAAGTCGGAGAGAGAAGGTGCTTCGATGTCTGATGTTGTGTCTGCACACCCAAGTCAGGATCGTGTTACCGGTAGTAGTTAGTTACTTCGTACACGTAACTAGACTCACTAAAAAGCTGGGGCGGTACTGGCAGAAGGAACTGCTCCGCGAGCTTGCATGATGTGCATTAAATTAAAGATCCACCAATAACCTTCCTTATCCGGCCGCTACCGTCTATCAAGTTCGACCTAGTGTCGCAACTCGCACGCACGGCACGGTCTGCATCGCGAGAAAGTCTTCTAGTAGCAGCTGCTGCAAACAGCAGCAGCAGAGGCAGCAGCAGAGGCAGCAGCAGAAGCAACAGCATAAACATACGAGTTGGAACCCGTAATCACCGCAAGTGCCAAGCACAACGTCTCCGATTCCGCCCTATCGAGTAACTAAGAGTCTAAGATATACGCCGGTGTTGGCAGCAGACAGCCATCATCCCCGGAGGCGTCCCTGTTTTCCCATGGAATGGCAGAAAAGAAGGAACCCATCGTTGTAAAAAAAAAAACGGCCCGTGGCAGTCTCGAAAGTCTCTGCCGTGGGGCTGGCTCGGTTCGAGACATGCGACGTGTTGAGCGACGCGCGCGCACACACACACACTTGCACATACACTTGCAACGCACTGCACTGCTCCTGCGACGACGACAAGAGATGCTAGTCACACGCATGCATCCAGGGGCGAGGGAGGAGAGCTCAACCGGCGCGCCTCCTCCTCCTCCTCCTCCTCCTGTCTGGCCCGAGCTGGCGAGTGGCAAGGCGACGGACGACAAGGTCCAAGACTCCAAGTGACGTGCGAGAAACCGAGGCGAAACAAAAAAAAAAACACACACCAATACAAGACAAGTTACGCTTGCCGCTCGCCGCTCGCCGCTCGCACTCCAGTCCGGAGTTCGAAACAAATCGTGACCCGTTATGCAGAGTTGCAAACGAAATCGAGACCTTGGAGCTACCCAGTCAGGTACGGTTAGGTAGTCCTGAAACCAATAACCCCCCCTCCATCTTGTCCCAAGTCCCCCCGCGAGCTGGGATGGGCTGGGATGGGAGCTTGGGCATCGACCGGGGCTGCCTGTCTGCGTTGCCTGCGTGCCTGCGTGCCCGCCAGCTCTCGGGCGCGAGGAGAGGACGAAAGCTCGGACTTGCTTAACTAATAAGCTAATAACTAAAACCCTCGTAACTTAACGTTAGCACGTAGTATTAAAATAAGTAACTAATTAAGTATCCGTAGTTAAGCATGATCTACTCTTGCCCTTGTCTAGTTTTGGCAGCGCGAACAGACTCGGTGGGAAACAAAGACAATGCGATGGTGGCAGCTACGTTTGGTGTTCTGGTTTTTCTTTTTCCTTCTTCTTCGTCTTCTTTTTTTCCCTCCGTCTTTCTTCTTTACCCCTCTCTGACTCGGGTACCTGGCCTTTGCCGCCGTCCGCAGAAGACACAACTCTATCGCGGTGCTCGACGGTGAACCAGGTATCGACGTGCATTGGGACCAGGTACCGTTGCTACCACGGTACGATGTCGCGCGTCCCCTGTCCGCATGCTAACTACTACGTAGTACGTAGTAACAACGGATATGTACACTGACGAACGAGCGCAGGGTGGGTAAGTTTTGGGTATTGCGACCACGGGTTGGATGTATGCGGTCTCGGCATGCTTCCTCCCCCCCTGGGCCCTGACCACTCTCTACTACTTGATGAGTTAGTTAACTACGTAAGTTACTGTGTGTGTGTGTGTGTGTGTGCGTGCGTGCGTGTGTGTGTGCATCCGCATCTTATCCGTAGTCACGTCAACCTGGTGCTCCTCGATCCCGCATCTGCCCGAATTGCGAGCCTAGTTTGATTACCATGGCGAAAGCCACTGTGTACCGTACCGTAGTCTGCAAAGTTAGTTGTCGAACTGATGGTCCGATGATCGTCTTTCCCCCCCCTAGCCTACCCGCAGCGTGCGCCCACTCACTGCCCTATCTGTATCTGTTCCCCCGTATCGCAAATGAGAAAAAGTCTGCCCGCCCCTCCGTATCGCGGGCCCGGGTGCCTCTTTCGGCCTCACCGCCATGTCATCCAATTACGAGATCGCCCGCTGAGCGACAGGCTACAGGGCGGCAGCCATTGGCAGACTAGCATAACCCGGAGATCTCATCTAGATCCGACGGCGGCGGGCTTGTGGGAGGGGGGGGTGACGATGTACAAATATAGTATTAAAATGCACTGTGGGAAGTCTACTTGGACTACGTATTGGCCTCGTGGACGTGTGTCGGTTATAGTGCGGCCGATAGTTATTCGAATGGGGGGCATGGATGGATGGGGTAGGTCGCCGGTCGGGGTGACGAGGCGTCTTGTGGGCGATCCAGATGTGCAGCCACTAGGCAATCAATCTCTCTTTGCGCATCTATCTATGGATCATCACGTCTCATGGGCATTGATTGATAGATAGCTAGTTAACTAGTTGACTAACGTTAGCTGACTAGTTGACGGGTAGTGCAAAAGTATTGCGACATGATCCACCGCTCGGGAAAATAAATGCACAGTAGTCGCGTTAGATCAACCCAGAAGACGGCAGACGTCGCGCGATCGTTGAGATCTGTGTGATTAGTTATTAATTGACTAGTCGCTATTGTTTATTACCCGGGGGGGGCAGGTGGGACGGGGCCATCTCCACTTGGTACTAACTCTATATTGAGCCTCAATTCGAATCCGGACTTTGTACGGTAAAATTAAGGTGCTGACTGGACTCTGTTCGATTTCCTGAGGCGAGCGAAACCTGCTTCTATCCGTCCCTTTTCGAGACTTTGTACCGCACTGGCGTTATCATTTTGTCGTCAAGGGCGCATGGTAGTCCAGTGCAGGCCTCGAGTCGGGTTCGGCAGGATACCCAAGTCAAGAAGCACCTAAACGGTGAACCAACCGGGATGGATCTGGCCGCGGTCATGTAATCCCGACACGCGCCGTAGGGATGTCGTCCATGTTTTTTTATTTTTTATTTTTTAATAACACGACGGTGATTCGTAATTCCAATGCCATGGCCGTCTTGCCGAGGGGGAAAGGGTGAGAGAGAAGAGATTGCCACGTCGTGGAGGAGAATTGCCAGCAAAGCCGACGGACGGGTATTGGAGAAAACTCGTCGTTGATCCCGCTTGTTGCTCAAGTTACTGCTATCTAGTTACCGGTATTTGTTACTGAGTATACGGTAACAAGAGCCATTAGCCGCTACGACCAAACGAACGAACTTCCCG
The DNA here is from genome assembly GCA_022414665.1 of Arthrinium puccinioides. Lineage (NCBI taxonomy): Eukaryota > Fungi > Ascomycota > Sordariomycetes > Amphisphaeriales > Apiosporaceae > Arthrinium > Arthrinium puccinioides. The sequence goes on along the minus strand of JAIUNF010000006.1, from coordinate 2,415,485 downwards.
CATCATCAACACCCGACTATATCCGACCAGGATCTAGAGATCTCTTGCAGTGATGCAAACGTGGTTGATTATACGAGTGGAGGCTGTATATTCCAACGAACGGCGTCGTTTCATATAAAAAAATACAATCTTAAACCCATCTGTCTTGATGCACTTCACGAGGGTTGTTGGCGCGACCAGCGTCCAAGTGCAAGATGATCACCACGACAGTCTTCCGATGCTACTGCACCTTTCTCTGCGGTCTACATCCAACACCCCTACCTTACGTGCCTAAGTCTTGGCCCGACCGTTCGACTCTATCAAAACTGTATGACTGCTTGCCGTGATCTCCGAGATAGCCTAATATAGTACAATCACAATCATGACAAGCCGAGGGTGTCCGAATCTGTTACTAGCAGTGCTCATACAATATAATAGAGCCCCGGGTTTGCATGAACCGCATTTTCTCACTCATCATCGCCCCCCCCTCTCCCCCTTTTCCCTTGCCTCTAGAAAAAGTGACTTTGAGTCGATGTGCGCATTAGAGCGTAGGAAAGCGACTACCGCAGCAGGGCATCGAATTATGAATCCCAAAGCTACGGCATGACGAGGGTCAAGGTTCAGAAAGCGCACGCCACACGTCGTCCTGAACGCAGCTTCGTGTCCAGGAGTGACTGTCTGCCAAGTATTGGAAAGCACACACACACACACACACACACACACACATATGAAGAATGAAAAACAAAAACCTTCATCCAAAGCCGTTCGTTTACCCCTGAATGTCGTTCTCGAGACAAGTGTCTCTGCCCAGAGGAAATGGATACCGGTAGAAGAAGAGACGAGAGAAAAAAAGGTCATGACCGAGGATGTCTAAAACAGCCTCCAACGTCAGTCCGGTCTGGAAAGTAATACGAGAGACATGCATATTTCGAGATCTATCAAACACCACAGCCGGGAAATGACTCGAGCGCAGGGGCGGGCAAGACAGACATCGCACGCGTCCCCAGCCGCGAAGTTTTATTTATTTATAAACTAAATAACAAAAGACATAGGAGAACCCTGGAAAGTCGCGCATATTGGTGTCGACAGAATGCCGCAAGAATACAAAATTAGACAAACAAGAATACGTCACAGTGATGTTGTGCCGTGGATGCCCAGCCTTTGGGGAAAGTGTGTATTTGTGTGTGTGTGTGTGTGTGTGTGTGTGTGAGAGAGAGAGAGGTGCGGACTAAGTTAGGACTCTGTCTCGTACCTGAAGATCAACGGGGACTGGGGGCTACAGGCTGTCTGCAAATACCAAACCCTTTTGTTTATTTCCTTTTTTCACATGTCACTTTTAGCGTCGTGCCAGCGACTGTCGTAATTTCAAGGTGCATACAACGTCGGTTGCAGGCCGGGCTGGCGACAGGAGGCAGGACTGAGCAGCGATGATGGACTCGGCGTTTTGGTGGCAGTGGTACTGCCTGCAGAAGTCTCTGACAACAGCGGTTTGAAGCTCGTGAATGGGCGACTGGGGCATGACAGAAAGAGTGTTTGCCGCGTCCAAGAATGGATAACATATGCCCAAAGTACCATTGATATTATACACACATGTCGTAAAGATGTAAAAGAGACGGAGATGGAATTAGTATTCGTGACAATTCTATTCGTTTGCTGTAAAAAAATCTACCAGAAAGTTTCTCTTCACATTGGGATATTAAGATTACTATATGTACATTCCAATGTGTTTCCGACGTCCACAGCTCGACGGCCGTAGAAACCCGACTACAACAGCTTGACGGCAAGTGCGGCAGGCTGCTCGAGAATGATACCCGGCCCAGCGACAATGTTCTCCTTGGTGGGCGCTCCGGGAAGATCAGCAACCACGGCAGCGATGACACCCTTGGTCTCGAACTGGGCCGGGATCGTCACCGTGATAGGCTTGGCCGGGAAGTCGCAGGTGTTGATGGCGACTGACTCGTTCTTGACACCGTGGAAGAAGACGGTGTAGTACTGGGTGCCCTTCTTGAACGTGGGCTGGTTCTTTGGGTCGGTGAAGGCAAGGTCGATGGTGGAACCAGGAATCAAGGACTTGGTGCCCTTGGCGGCACTCAGAGCCGGAAGTCCCTGGCGGGGGAAGGGTAGATGGGGTTTTCCTTGGGGCAACTGCCGGGGATGATGAAGCCGCTCGTCGTGTCAAGAACCTCGTTGGCATAGGGGAAGACGGTGTCGGCAGGACCGGCAAAGGGGTCGGTCTTCCAGATATCCATCAAAGTCCACACTTCGTGACGTGTCTCCGTCTCGGCAATGGCAATCATGGCACCCTTGGCGTTGTTGAGCTTCACCTGCTGGACCAGACCAGTGAGGAAAGCCATGCTGGACACCTCGAGGACGGTGGCCAGAGCCAGGAATGTGGTGGGATCCGTAAAGGGGAAGTGGTACTTGCAGGCACCAGGCTTCACGTACGTTGGCGAGATCTGGTTCTGGAAGATGCGCAGATGGCCGGCCTCGTTGTTCCTGATCTCCATGACACGCTTGTGGGTCGTGTTGGGCATGCCGGCATTGATGTACGTGGTCTCGTTGAATATCTCAACGGCCCTTTGGTAAAAGCTGAAAATGATCCACTCTGCCTGCAGCAGGTTGGCCCAGACCTGGTCATCAACACCGGGTTCGCCCTTCTCCGTGGGAAGGATGGCATCGGTGAGGTTGCCGGGCCATGTCGGGTCCTTGCCCCAGTACGTGTTGAAGATGGCATCTTCTCCGGGGATGGGGCCGTACTTGGGATCGGCGAGCTTCTGCGTCTCCGAGTGGAGGTCTCTCGCGGCGATAGGAGTGACGGGCGACGCGGTGGCGAATATGCTCATGGAGGCGATCAGGACCGCACGGAGGGAGTATTGGGCACCCATTTTCAGCGGTGGTTGGCAACGTAAGGAAGAGAGAAGAAGTAACCCCCGGGTGATTGTGAGAGAACCTGAGGACTTGATAAACAAAGAGACGGAAGATTTACGGTATCCGTAGCTCGAGCTCTTATAGAAGCAAGACATGCGCTGGAGCCCGGCCGCGCCAAATACGCTAATCTCAGCACACGCGCGCGCTCGTGGTCAGCCAAGCCGGATTCTCCGTCATGATCTCATCGGAAAAAAGAAGCATGGACGCGGCCATGAATACGGATGGAAAAAGAAGAGACTGAGTCCCTCAAGGCTCTCCATTGACTCCGTTGGCCATCTTGGCTAGACAAGTCCGGCTGTTGCCCGAGCACAACCAAGAAGACCGGAGTTCTCTGGGCTCGGCGGCATCCCACAGAGAGACAAGACTAGGCACCGAAGAGGGACAGAAGCCTCTAGGCGCTCTTGCATGGTTAGGTGGCTGCGATCCCAAAGTTCGCTGTCGTGTGCGCCATCATACTAGACATCATACGGCCGGAGGGCTGTCTGTCGCGGCACACGAGCGAGCTTGAAGTATCGGTACCGTGACACTCACTGGGAGTCCCGCCCGCTCGTGGCGCCTGCCACCGTAGACGAGAGAAGCAGCAAGGGAGCGACGGGGCGACAGAGCGACGCGGAGACGGATGCCAAGATGGGCGAGAGAACCGTCATCTCGCCTGGCGTGCGTGCTGTGAGCCTGTGATGGGCGTACTCCGTACCCCGTAGGCCGCAAGTTGTAACTACCTAGCGAGCGACGGGCGCCAGCAACGCCCTGAAACGCCCCCCTCTGGAAATCGCAATTACATCATGCCGAAGAGCTGCAGCGGGAAAGTGTACCACAGTAGATGGTGTCGTTAGTGCAGTTGGGACGGGTCGATCTTGCCCACCATGGACCGCAATGATGATGATGACGCTGGGCTGGGCCGCTGGGGGCACTGCCGAGGACCGCGAGCCTCACTACGGATAGTGGCTAGTTAGTGACCAGTGACTAGTCCTTGGTCGTGGCCGAGCTGCAGATACTTGCCTGTTTGGTCCAGCAGGACGCTGTCTTATTGGCCGAGCACCTGCTGAGCCGTACTTTCCAGTAGTTGGGTGCCAAGACGATCGTGCAAGACAACCTAAATTCGGACCAGGTCAAAGCATCTGCCTGCGGAGCCCTTCTAGGCCTACTCTTCACAGTACTTCGTACTTGCTATTCTGCACCATGGTAGAATCGGAGACTTTCGTGTTGCTACTTAGCCGGCATCGCGACCGACCGACCGACCAACCGACCGTCCTCATCAAACTGTAATGCCTCGACGGTGGGGCATGTCTCAGCTGCCTTATCACACTTGCTCTTCCATCGCCGATGTGCTCTCGTTTGTCCAGCCAGGTACCATTCCCTCACTGCTGGCCGCACTCGTGGGAAATGACAGGCGCGAGACCAGCCAGTCGTTGAGTTGTCATGAATATGCTGCAGCTGCACAGCTGATAGCTGCTGCACGGTTGATAGCTGCTGCACAGTTGACAGAGCATCGGAAAGAAAAGTAATAATAAAAGGGGGAGAAAGCACAAGCTTAAAGCCAAAGATGCCAGCCCTGCCTGCCCTGACTAGTCTATGCGTCCTGGAACACCTTGTGCAAAGAGGCCAAATTTCCCTGGACGCCGCCATGCCAACGAACTTGGTGACACCTGTGATGCCCCTCTATGCCGAATATCCCCATCGTGACAAAACCAATGGCCGCGAAAAGTACAAAAGTACAGAACCAAACTTCAAAACTCCACGCCAATGACTCGACTCGCTCCAACGCCCTGTTCCGGCTTTCGAACAGCAATCTGCTCCAAATGGGTATCACAATCATCTCTCATCACCTTCAAAGCCCGACCGAACCGATGACCACCTCCTGCGTGACCAGCCCGTAAATCCAAGCTGCCTCGGAAACACTCCCGCACTGGAAGCACCACTTATTCACCGCCCCGCCCGTATATCCGTCCTTGGGGGCGACGCCCGCCTCGCCACTCTCGCCGCGGACTTCCTCCCATACATTCAGCAGAATGCCCCGGCTCCCCAACCGGCTGAAGCACCGACTACCAAGGACGACGTCCAGTACGACCCTCGGCAGCTCATTGGAAGCTTTCTTCGCGATGCTTGTGACTACTATCCGCTTCTCAAGACCTTGATACTTCCTCAGGTTTTGCCTGGTCCCTTGGTCTGGCCTGGTGACTTCCAGCATGCAATTGCCGTAGTCTTCCCACTTGCTTGCCGACACCATCATGTGCAAGCGTATTTTCAAATTGTTCGTCGTCAGGCTCATCTTGGCGCTGCCACTCTGTGCCGCACTCACAGAGGGCGAGCGGGGTGGGGTCCCCGAGGACGAGGAGCCGTATAGGCTTGCCTCGGCACTGCCGTCGCGTCCTGGCTTGTCAACCGACGACATGGCGATATCGAACGACTGGTTGCCGCCGCCAATGAGCCTCTTCAGAAACGACGACGCAGACGCGCTGGAGGCGTGAGATGTGCTGCCGGCAGATTGGGATGGCGCACGCGTAGAGGCGCGATAACTGTTCTTGCGACCAAACCAGCTGCGACGCTGGGATGACCCGTCGCCATCTTCGTCTGCCTGGACGGCATGGTTCTGCCCAAAGGCACGGACGCGTGCTTCTTCTTCGAGGGCCTTGTACTTAACATTGTCCATACGAGCGCGGTGCACGGCCATGTAGAGGGCCTCACACTCGTTGAACGAGGCCGAACGGAAGCGGAAAAACGACGTTTCCACTTTGATCACTTTCGAGTATAGTCGCGCGTAGCTGAGGACCGGAGATCTTATCTCGAGATCCACGACTGTGCTGTTTCGTAGCATGACCAGCGGTGTTAGATCGAGTGCAACCAGGGGCCGCTCCTCTTGTGTTGGTGCGGCTCCACGCATGGGGTAAGCCTCGATAAGACCTGGCGAGATCACCAGAGAACAGGCATCTGGCCAGAGATCCTTCCAACATCCCCTCTTGTTATCCCAGTATGATATCGAAGCCGTGGACCGGACGACGGATGTCTGCGGTTGCTGTTCTTGTCGTTGCTGCTGCAGCCCACCTTGAGAAGCAGATACCGAGGGCGTCAGGCTCGACACACTTTCCGACGTGACGGAATATGGCGGCTCTTCATGTGACCTCTTGATACTGATTGCGGGCATGGTCTCCGGTATATCGGCTGCTTCCAACTCGTCGTCAGACGACTCCGTCCCCGATGACTCATCATAGTCATCTTCGAATTCCGACGACGAAGCCGACCCCTCAGAGGAGATGTCAGAAGGGTGATATTCGTGCTTGAGGGGTGAAGAAGTCCGCCGCTTTATTCTAGCCGAGGCGGGTTCCGGTGGTGGGAGATCTTGCGGCTTGAGAGATGGTGGGGTCCGATGAGCTGGAGGAGGCGGTGGCACTTCTTCGACGGGACTCGGGCTTCTGGGTGGTGGGTTTGTCAGTGTGCGAGGATCGGGTCGCATATCCTCCCGCAGAGGGCGCGACCTGGCATACGACTCCCGGGTTGGCGTCTTCTCCGGGAACTGTACTGAATGCCTCTCCGACGTCGCACTAGGGGTAGTCGGGGCACTGCCCATACGGACATGGTGTCGAGTCGGGCTCATCTTCACCTCCGGACTCGAGTCGGACCTAGTTGGAGGATGGGGACTAGATGGGACCCGACCTTGTCGTCGTTCTCCGAGTGGCACATCCTCTTTGCCCGACTTGGGATGTAGAATGAGTGACTGTGGTCCAGACAGGTCTGCCTTGAGAACCTCTGGCGGGACTGGACTGGTGCCGAGAATATCCAGCCAATCCAGGACTTGTTCCTCATTGTCTGTTGTGAGCGTAATAAGTTGGTACCATTCGTCTCTGTTGCCCCTGATCATGACGACCAGCTGCCCCTTCTTGTCTCCCTTTCGTGCCGAGTAGTTGCCGCCAATGACAGGCGCAAACAACAGCCACGACCGGCCACTGTTGCCGGTTTCTCGGATGAGGAGATCTCCGGGATCCGACTTGAAAAGTTGATTATCTCTTGAGATGACCTCGACTTGACATTCGAGTCGCTGCCCATTGGTGTGGCGAAGATCTAACGAGAAGAGGTCCTTTGCGTAAACTTGTCGGAAACGGTCGATCCTTGCATGGTCTAGGGCCTCCATGGTCCTCAAGTCTCGAACCCTGGTCGTATCTGTGTTGATGGCATCCTCATCAGTGACCCTAGCACTCTCTTCCTTGTGTCTCTGGCGGGTTTTGGCTTGCAGCCTTTCCCAAGTAGCAGCGAGCTCCTGGTGTTGGTAGTTTCCTGCTATGCTGTGGTATCCCTGGAAGCTGTTAGCAACTGTCGATGTGCGCCATGTCTTGAACTGCGAAAAGTAAGTACCTTGATGAATTTGTTTATATACTTGACCCGCACGAGTGGCCTTTTCAAGAGATGTGCTACATCGATACGCTCGCCATCTTTATTGAGCACATCACCCTGCTCGTTGCGAGGCAGAGCGTTGATGAGCGAGTCGTTGTCGTCCGCAGAGAGCGGGGCAAGGTTGACAATCAAGCCCTGGAAGCCCAACCGCCAGACATCCAGATATTTGTCATAGACTGAAGCTGCCGACTCCAGCCATTGAGGCAGGCGATGGGCGTCCAGAAGCGGACACCGCCTGTGTACATTTCTCAGCTTCTCCAGGGCAATACCCATCTGTACAGTTGCCTTGGCGAGAGTGTCCTCTTTGTCTTTGCCCGTCGTGTTTGGTTCAAAGAGGTCCGAGGGAGCAGCACCACCGCCTTGCATCACTTGTGTCAGCAGCACAGGGATTACTCCGTCTACCAGCGCCTTGAGCTCCCTCTGATACAAGTCCTCGTCTCTAGCGAACTCTTGCAAAAGCCCGTCTACAGTTGCATCATCGAGATGATTCGATGTTCTGCGCACGCTGCGAGATGATTTGAGGCTATTGCTCCTGCCAGGCCTCGTACTCTCATCCGGTAAGGACAGTACAGACACCAAGTCGGAGTGTTTGGTGAGCCGTCGTTTGAGGCCAGGCTTGTTGGACCGATGCCGGGAAAGAGTTGACCTGGCGTCCTTCGCTGTGGCAGTAGTCTGAGTCATGGTGGAATCGGAGAGCATTGAGGACTGGTCTGACTCAAGGGTAGTACCCGATACTTCTGACAAGATCGTAGATAGCTCATATTGACCCTTTGTTGGTGGACGTCGTTTGGGGTAACAAGCGGGCGACGCGGACGTTGGTTGTTCAGGAGAAATGGACGAGTCGTCATCATATGATGACGGGCTAGATCGAGAGCCCGAGGATCTACGCCGATGTTGACGGTCATCTTCGTCTTCGTATCGATCACTGACTTCGATCTCTTCGGAGCAGCTCGGGTAAGTCGTTGGCAGTGGTTTGGGGACGTTTGATTCACCACGAAACGCTTCCAAGAGCCTATCTTTAAACCCTCTCTTGAAACCTGGCTTCACCGGAGACGAAGCACTTCTAGTTGCTCGGCTCCTCTTCAGACCGGTCGGTGTGAGATCTGGATATTTGGCAATTTCTGGATGCTTGACCGACACTGGTTCTTCCGATAGCAAAGTTGACTCGGGTTCGTCCGATCTTGTGAGATCACTGTCTCCTCCAGATCTTGAGGTCAGGTCCGAATGCGTGAGATCCGACTGGGTGAGGTCCGAATGCGTGAGCTCCGATTGCGTAAGCTCCGATTGCGTGATGTCGGACTGGGTGAGGTCAGACTGGGTGAGGTCAGACTGGGTGAGTTCCGAATGCGTGAGCTCTGATTGCGTGAGGTCGGAGTGGCTGCGGTCGGATCGGGTGAGCTCTGATTGGGTGAGGTCGGACTGGGTGAGGTCGGACTGGGTGAGCTCTGACTGCGTAAGCTCGGATTGCGCAAGGTCGGGCCGTGTTAGATCGCTCTCTCCGCCGGTTTTGGAGTTTAGGTCCGTCTTCCCGTTATTAGAAGTCAGTTTGGACTCGGGTACCGATCGGCTCGGTTTGCTTTTCGGGACTCGATCCTTTTCGATGGACCGCTTTTGTGGTTCCTGTGAGGTGGTCGATGTCGGGGCACCCTCCACAAAAGGGTCGACTGTCTTGTTCAGCCAGGACTCGATGCTTCTAGGCTGGTTCGCCACTGGCTTTGCGGGAGGATCAGACCGCTCGGAAATAATCTTTTTCCCTTGGGTCAAGGCATGCTTAAGGACGTTTGTAGCGCCCTTGAAGCTCGTGTTCCTCGTCGCTTTCGGCCTTCTGGCCTGCCTTCCCGCGGGCAAATTCAGCTCGCTGAACGCGGAGTAGCCCACAGGGATATCGGCAAGTTTGGAAGGGGCGCTTGAGGGCCTGTCTGACTCAACATCCGAGCCGCTCATCCATGATTCCTCATCCGAGCCATCATCGGTGATTGTAGTGCCTGTCTCTGCATGACTCCTCGTGGGAGAGTGTCTAGAAAACCTCGTTGGCTTTTGCCCGCTGCTTTTCCTTGTCGGCGTGTTTGGTACATCGGATTCTGGATCCTCGATGACTTCGATTCTCCTCGAAGGCGACGGCTTCCGACGTGGGCTAGCTTTCCGTGTCTTTGGCTTCCGCGAGTTTTCGCGTGGGGAGCGCGAAGAAGCTCGCACCGTACTGCCATCATCAGATGACTTTGTGTCACTGGCATAGACCCTTATCCCATCGTCCAAAAGTGGCGCTTTATACGGTCGCACCCGAATGCCGTCATCTTCCAGCGGTTTCATCTTCACAGGTATTACTCGTATTCCGTCGTCGTTGGTTCTCCTGGATGTGTGGGATTTGCTCGTCTCCACGATAATCTCATGATCCTCGGATCTCGTGCTCGCACCGTCTCCTCTGCTACTGGTCGGCTGAACCCGGCTACTGTCGCCACTTCCGCTTGGCCTCGAGACAGTATACCGCTTGACCTGTGGCTCACTCGGTATTTCGACACGCTCAGCCCAAGCCTTGACCTTGTTCTTCATCCGGGGGTTGGCGGTATTCTTGGTAAGAAAGTCTTTTGGTAGTGGCGACCCTTTGCCGAGATCAGGTTTGACCTTGGGCGATGCGCCCTTCGGCGGGCTTGCACTTCTGTTCTTCATCCAGTTGGTATCGCTGACGACGCGCTTCTTAGGCGCGAGGCCGGTCTTTGGGTCTATCTGGTTCTCTTTTTCCGTCTCGTCGCCTTCATCTTCGTCATGATGGTATTCCACCACCACGACGGGTCTTGCTGGCGGTCTCTTCTTGCGTTGTTTTATCCTGACGCGGTCTTCCTCGGTCACGCTCTCCTCCTCGACCTGTATTGCAATGTCACTGGGCTCACTCGGAGCAGCCAAGGGATCCGCTACTGCCACTGCCGCGTTCTTCTTTTGCCATTGCTTGACCCTATCATGTACACCACCAGGAGCCTGGATCTTGTTGACTTGAGCCTGGCGCATTTCTTGCTTCACCTGCTCCAGGGTCATCTGCCGCTGACGCGCAGCTTCCTTGTCAGCCGCCACACGGGCCGGCGAGGGCCTTCCCAGCAAGAAGTCGGTTAGCAACGTTGGCTGCTGCTTCGTGGTCGCCGCCCTCGGTCGCGCAACCCCACCACCGGCTGCCGCGGCGGGCGCACTATTTGGGTGACATTGCCGCCGGGGGCCGACGCCTTGCGGACATGATTCGCAATGGGGGTCCGTTTCTTCTCAGGGGAAGGCTGACGCGGCGTGGTGGGATTGGCTGGCGGTTCGGCTTTGTCTTTGTCGATGGTCATTGTCTACGGCGAAGAGGTGAGCTCCAGTTGCAGTCTTCAGCTTGGGAGAGGTTATGAGGAGAGTGGAAAGTGTAAACTCGGTCGCACTGCGGGTTGCCGTAGGTGGGCGTTTGTATTGGCCCGTCGACGAGAACGGCATAACTGCTAGGTACGGAGTAGAGGGACCGACCACCAGCAATGTCTCACTGCCTCACTGTCTCACTGCCGACTCGGGACTGGCTGCTTACCTATAATACCACGTGAGAACCATGCTGTCAGCCGCTGCGCGACTGGGTGTGCTGCTCGTTTGCGACAGCCCACTCGGGGGTTTGGCGGCTGCGAAAGAGATGGAGTCGTCAGAGTTGGGGATGGAGGCGCGGGTGATCTGCATGGGAAACATTGAAGAGACCGGCGAACGGATAGGAGGCCAGGGCGCGCAATACAGGTAATGTCGTACATAAACATTAACAAGATGTAATAAGCCTTCGGGCTGCATACAGGTTGGGATGACGCTCCCTCGCTAGCTTTGTCAAAGGTCTCGGAGACTGCAGCTCCTGCAGCGGGAAGAGAGCAGCTGCCCACTGACTGCCCCCACCCAGCAACTAGTTGTCCTCCGTGCTGTGTACTGTACAGGTATGCGGCGCCACAGCAACCGGACCCGACCTAAACAAAACATGGCCGATTTAATGCACACTGGTGGGGCTAATCGTCGAACCTCCCACTTGGACTCGCTGATCCCTGCCATATTTGGCCCAGTTAGGCATGGCTCACTCTCATATGATCCGGGTTCTAATTGGCCATCCGCGACATGGGAAAAGAGAAGACCTGATTCAAAACAGCATCGCTCGATGACCAAGTACACACAGTAGGGTTATCCGTACTACGTTAGCTGACTACATAGTAGTTAATTAGCCAGTCGGTCCTGCCCTGCTTTACGAGTCCTTATCTGAAAGCTAGTTATGTAGATTGCGGAGCTCTCATACCCAAACAACGTGTTGGCATTTACCCCGTCCATTTGCAAGCGCGACCCTTCTCGTCTACTCCATATGAATGGCAGTATTTCCAGTTTGGGCTACCTTTATTACAGGTTCTCCCCTCTGTCCTTGGTTGGGCCTGCTAGTAGCCTAGTTACTTGGTTTCAAGGTCGTGTTGGGTACTAAACCTTGATGTGACATCATGGCAATCCACAATCAAGACGACAATTTATTGACTGGGACGTCTGCAATTCAAGGAGCGGAATAAGCGGACATTGGGCGGTTCAAAGTTTGGTTAACATCCAAGGATTTTCCGTCTCGGACACATGTCATTTGTTACCTGCTGCATACCGGGAATGCCGTCGGATCATCCCGGATCTGCACTCTTGCTGAAGACCGACTTGGTAAAATCATTCTACGCGTGTACAAGTACGTAACTACGTACTTCTAGTACTCCGTGGACAGGCACCTCCCATCCCTCACCATGTAGTTAGACGAGTACCCTGCGTACTGTGTGTGTATTGGTAATTATGCAGATAAACACGTGATATATGTCATGTGTACTGAGGTACGGATACTCGCTTATGTTGATAGAGTGGGGCTGATTCGCCCCTATTTTCTTTACGCTGTAATGAACTAGTCACTGAGTTATAGAACTGCCATCACCGTGTCACATGTGGTAAAAGTTGACTTCCAGGACTGCAATATCAGCCTTACTACATCGAGCGTAAATATGTAGATATATGTGTATACCTATACCTTGTTTCTTCGTGGGCGTTTTCGCATAGAAACTGATACTACATAACTACTCGGAGTCTCGGACCCTCGAGGCTCGAGTAAGCAGATATAAAACTAAGCAGTTCGATACCTCTTCCCAGGAATTTGGGCTTGTACGATTCATGTCGGTGATTTAAACCTACATTTGACCTTTGTATATTTACCCGTTTGGTTCGAACCAAGTGTATCGTGTTCCTGTGTGGGCATGCTCATAAGGCTGCGATTGAGATTGTCGGTAATGGAAGAAAGGAACGGCTGCCCTGGCCACCAGCCACTAGCCACCACAAAACTCGGTTGTTTGGGTGCATTATGAAAGAAACCACTGGAACGCTTACTTGAGCTGGCAAAGGTTGCTCTCCAGAATGCTTTCCCCGTCTTTTGGAAGGGGAGGTTAGTGTGTGGTTGGCCACCCAGCAACCACCAGCAGGCAACCTTTGATATACCTATCCACACCAGCATACCTCTGGTGCAACCACCAACAAAAACAGCAACAACAACAACAACAACTGCTGCTGCTGCTGCAGAACACAAGGCAAAAAGGCAACCTTTTGTCCTCATCCGCAAGCAAGTGGCTTGCATCCCGACACATGTGATATTGAACTGCTTCTCGTCCCTGTTTCTTCTTCCTTGTATTCAAACGATTGTCCCTTTCATCCTCGTCCGCTCCCTCGCCATGGCTACCCCTTCGCCGTTGTCCTCTGACTTCAACTTCACGCCCATGGAACCTCACGGCATGGCTGCTCGACTGGAGCCAGAGTACCATCCACCGATTGCTCAGAGTTTCACATTCTCTGCCCCTCACATCTTCAAATCCAAGAACAACATGTACAGATGGATTACAGATGTAAACGAGGCCCATGAGCGCGAGAATATTACTGGGATGGCTGGTATTCACAGCGAGAAGCACAGACTGGTAAGGAATATATCAATCACGGTTCCATTTTCGACTGAACCGATGCTTAGGGCACTATCGATTGTTCTTTTCCGCTTACCACGATAATCAGAACCCCCAAGACACCGAAGCTGGTCACGACGGTGGTGACCACCGCAGCAAGCGAACTAAGACTTGCACTGCTCCTGGCAACAAGACTCTTAAGCCAGCTACTGCTACTTCCCACCATCGCCGACATTCTATTCTACAGTCCACTCGTAACGTCGCGCATATCGTTTCCAACACCGTCGCGCGGACGGTTTCCAGCAGCTTAGACAGCGTCATGGGTTCCATCCGTTCCGTCACCCCCAGTATGCTGGATGGCACGACTATCCAAGGTACTCCGTCACCTCCTGGCTCTCCTGGATTTCCCCAGGAGTTAATGGCGCGAGACCCCCAGCTTCGATTCATCTTTGTCGGCGAGTCGTCTTGCGGCAAGACTGCGATGCTCCAGTAAGTTTCCCTCGATTCGCCGCGTTATGTGACCCTTGGTCTGCACACACACACACACACAAAATTTGAGTAACATCAACGCGAAGTTGTCTACCTATTGAAATGGGGTACTTGCTCAGGCGGTCAAGTCCACCTTGGTTCCTGCCGGAATTGGAACTCTGCTAATTTGAAACACAAGCCGCTATAGTTATGACCGCTTCCTCGAGGCCCACCAGCACACCTTGTACAATCTGTTCCATAGCGACGTCAAGTTGGATGGAACGCGTTTCGACATGGACTTGTGGGATTCCAGTGGATCGTACGAAAGACACCAGCTCGCCAAGCTGACCTACCTCAAGTGGGATGCCGTCTTCATCTGCTTCAGTGTCAACGATAGCAGAAGCCTGGCACACGCCCAGGGCAAAGTAGGTTGTCCCAGCATCCTTTGGCCTTGCTTAACCCTTTAGCTCACTCACCCATCGCGTTACAGTGGCTCCAAGATGCTCGCAAGTACTGTGCCGGCGTCCCCATCTTCCTGGTCGGCCTGAAGACCGACACCCGCAGCGGTAGCACCCTGTGGGGTCCTCTCTTTGGACAGAACGACACGCGCATCACAGCCTCGGAGGCAAGTGAACCTCCACGGTCTACCCCCGTTGCATTTGTAAAGTTGGAAAGAAAACATTGGCTAACCCGCGAGACCACCAGGGCTCCACGGTCGCTCATAGCATGGGTGCCGTCAAGTACCTGGAGTGCTCGGTAAAGGAGAACCGTGAGAGCGTCGACAAGCTCTTTCATAAGGCTCTCCTTTCCCTCAAGTACCTCCGCAGTGGACGCACTACAAAGAAGAGCGAGCCGAGCCGCGGCCTGAGCCAGCTGTTTTGCTTCAAGTAGGAAGGGGTTTCGTACCGGAATTGTGATGTGTTACACGGGCTGATACCGGTAAGGATTGAAAACCGAGATACTGCGGATATGGTCACGTTGTGGTTCCCCTGGGTTTTATGGCATAGTTGTTGTCCCGCCGCCGAATACGAGATGACGGCTTAGGGGATCAAAGACACTTACAAGTTGCACATGCGGGACACACCTTGAAACTGCAATGATGAACGGTACACGAATTCACGATAGTAACAATAACTATGAGTTTTGCCTCTTTTCGTGCTATTTATCGGATATGCGAGCTTCCTTTGTCTTTGAACGGACTGCCGTAACTATCTATACCTCTCCCAAGTGTTAGTACCTTTCCTCTCCAGACTCATGCTACTTGCCTATATGAGTAGTGGAATGCCTCTCGGACAATTCGAGCAATCAAAGGAGGTTCCAGCATCATTAATGCGATACATTGCAGGAGTAATAAAGATTTGCCTGCTACCAAATAGCGTAGTAAGTTCATGCTATTACATCTGTCGCGCAAAACTTCAAGCCCCATTTATAGCAGGATAAAATACCTCAGTTCGTTGTTAAATTTTGCTGCAATTTCTTAATTACCGCTATATTAGAAGACGGCATCCCTTCAGACACCCCTAACTTGGATACGTATACCGGTAGAGACTTTTTAGAGCAAATCGTGGAACAAAACAATCCCGTTGCTCTCGAGGCATACTTGCAGTAAAGCTATTGTTTTTCCCACTGCAAAAAGCTACCTTGTATCGAAGGAAGTGGACGCCTGTTTGGCGTCACGGTTAGCTATAGGAGTATTGACGCCCTGCGCGTGCTTCTCAAGTACGAGGACTATCCCGATAGTGACGAGTGGCACGGGCAAGACGAGGAGTCGAGCGGCCTGCC